>CP106719.1:30629785-31879785 GCA_025503065.1 Gossypium bickii
CACCTCCTAAAAGTGATTGGAGGCAATTCCTATTTTCACTTGAAACCAAAAGTCAATTTTTCAAAAAGAAAAAAAGGGTTTTGACAGCTTGGCGACTCCACTGGGGACACAATAAGAGAGTCAACCAAGAGTTGATTACTTTTGGTCTTTTTGTTGAAAATTGATAATGTGGTTTAAATGAACAATCCCTTTACTACATTTCATCCTTCATGTTTTGTCTTTGATCTCTCGGGTTATATAGCGATATAGTATATCTGTTTTATTGGTTTGGAAGTTTCTTTTTGTGTGTTTTCTGCATATTGCATTGCATAATCGTTCGATTTTGCCCTTCTTATGTGGGAGTGAGAAGCTATTCCTTCGTGAGGTCTTTACTTCCGTATAAGATAGTGGGCCGCTTTCGGGATACATCCATACATTTGTCTTCGTGAGATTTTCATCTCCATATAGCCATAGGGAAATGTATTCCCCTAAATCGAACTCGGTTCGTATGAGCCTATAATGGGTGAGGATCAAGGAATCTGTTGGTTCAGGTACCCTTACTTTAGAACCAAACTGCATATAATGAGCCCTAAGAACCTACCTTAGATAGAACCATACCAAACCTCTAGTGGTCACCCGATTAGGTGTTCTATTTATTATTTCTTGCTTTGAATTCTAGATTTGTATGAAATGTATTGACTTGTTTTACTTTGTTTTGGCTGTGATTGCATTGCCTTTTCATCATAAAAAATGGTGTTGATTCATGCTCAGTTGATAAATAGAGAGCTTGTCATGGAAAAGGGGTTTCTTGATAAAGTGGAAGACAATGCGGTCGTCTGGATATGGTCCGAGAAGACGCAACAAGAGAAAGGTGATAGCTTGATAGAGGGGTACGTGTCAGAACTATGGGATTTCACTCGCATCAGTGTGACTTAGAATAATCTCCAATTGTTGAAAGAGGTATGGGACCAATGGGATAACGAAACCAAGAAGTTATTCTATTGTAACTATGGTGATTTGCCTTATTTACTCGACGTCAAAGTAAATAAGCACTTATTCTGAGATTTGGCCCAATATTGGAATCCCGCCTATAACTGCTTTACTTTTGGGAAAGTAGACTTGGTGCCCACTGTAGAAAAGTACACAACTATGCTCCATTGCCCGATGATTCAAGTCAACAAAGCATATTCTAGAGCCGCCAATGTCCCGACTTTCTTGAAGAGGCTAATAAGCATAACGGGAATGAGTGAGCAATGGGTCGCGACTTGGATTAGACAAAAGGAAGATAGTAAGTGCATCCATTGGAAACGTTTGCGAGATTTGATCTTGGCACATCTGGATACGAAGAAAAGAGTCGACGTCTTTGCCATGAGTATTTACAGGTTGGTTATCTTTCCCAAAGCACTAGGGCACATAGATGATGTGGTTTTAGATCTATTTGACCGGTTTTACAAAAGGGTCACACCCGTCCCGACAATTTTGGCCAAAACTTTTAGATCTTTGAATGCATGCCGGAGAGATGAAGGAATATTTATCGGGTGTGCACAACTTTTGTTAGCTTGGTTTCATAGCCACTTTTGGAAGGTAGAAAAAGTCTCTTATTGAGTATTCTCCTAGAACTACTCTTCGTTGAAAGAATTCGTGGCTACGCAAAGGCGAGACGACATTTGAGAGGAGAAATGGATAGTAATTTTCCAAATTCTCCAAGATGAAAAGGTTGAATGGAGGGGCTCTTGAATGATTCCTGTTGAGATTTTGTACCGATGTGGAGATTTCGATTGGGTCCCACTACTCGGGATATGGTGAGCTATTGGATATGCCCCTCTATTTGTATTGAGACAGTATAGATTGAGGTAGTTCATACAGGTGACGCAAGGACTGGCTCAGTGCGAGTTTGCGTACAAGGGTGATAATTACAAGAAGAAGGTTCGTGAAATATCGAACGCTTGTAACCAGACCCACAAAATGAAAAGATTTGCCGCAAATCCCATGACAACCCCCAAATATTGGTGGTGAGGCAAAAGAGTCAATGACAATGTCCCTTTGTCAAATCAAGAAAACACTTGGCCGATAGAAGAGCACTTACAAATGATCCCGTCTAAGTTAGAAATCATAAAGTAAGACTTTGAAAAAAGGAGTTCGGAGCTGGGGAAAAAGATAGAACAGTTGGAAGAGGAAAACATGCAGCTAGGATTAGACGTCGACGTCCAGAAGTTAGAAGCTGAGAAAATGATAAAAGGAAAGAATAAGGTTGATGAAGACTTAGACAGTCTAAAAACAAATTATAAGAAGCTGTGCTTCTCGATAATGACTGTCGGGTTGGGTAAAACATCAGAGCAATGGCGGCAAGAAATCAAAGAAGAAAATATTAGAGTTGATCAGTTGGAAAAGAAATTCCAAGATGCTCAAGTTCGAGAAGATGCTCTAGAAAGGGATTTGTTAGAAAGCCGAAATAAAAAGGTTGGATTAAGAGCCCAGGTAGCAGAACTAGAAAGGTCACTACGTTAATATCGTAGTCGCAACTTGCAATTGAGTTGAAAATAAGTCTAAATAAGATTGAAGAGTTGAAGAAAAAGGGAGAAGAGTTCGAGACCGTACTGTAAAATTGTGAACTTTGAGTTGAACTTCTAGAAACGAATAATAAACTCTGGAAAGAGCAATTCCAATGCTCTCAAGATCAGATTAGAGATAGAAATCACATCATGGGCAAAGCTATGACTCAAGTTTGGGAAGTAGTCGACTATTTGCAAACCCTAGCGATTTAAGCAGACATGCTAAGCTTAAAATACGAATCAGAATCAGAATAAGATCGAGGCCTAAAATTAGCTTGGCTTCTTAGGAAAGTCAAATCTTTGAGTATTAGGGCAAGGCCGTTTATATAAAATGTATCCGTTTTATGTAAAGAGTTTCGTTTTCTAGTAAAGTTATTCTAATAGAATTGAATTAGAATCAACGCCACTTTTTTGCATTCATTTTTCATTCATCAGCATTGCATTTCATCATATGCATTAAGTTTCATAAAAAAACCCTAATTAATTGAAATTATGACAATTACCTTGGAAAACAATAAGAATTGTCCAATCGAATATCGTTACGGTACCCGTGGTAAAACAAGAGCCATGGATCAAAGGTTAAAGAGATTAGAACAAATTCATATGGACATTCAAGATCAGTTGCAAGCATAGCTGCAAGAACAATTAGCTAAAGTACAACAAGACATGAGGGATCAAATACAAGAGTCCTAACGAAGCATGATAAGTCAGTTGACCCAATTGCTGGTCGGGGGAATTTAAAAAGGGAAAAGTACTGTAGTTAACTCAGGGGATGATAATGAGGACCCTACATACTCCCCAGGCTTTACCTCGGTAAACGTCCAAGCCTAACCAGATACATATCCATGAAGGGTACCCGTTACCATAAGGCCGCAACAATACCAGGCCGACACTTCAGTACCGGTGAATTACCCAACAGGTTTAGGTTCCAATCCCGAGGATAATTCGACCAACCCCGTCGTTCCAAATTTGGACGACATGGATGAAATGGATAGAGCAATAGTAGAACTGCCAAAACAACTAGAAGATCGGTACAAGTGGTTGGAGGAGAAATTCAAAGCTATGGAGAATGCTGACTACCTTTGCGGGGTTGATGATAAGGATTTGAACTTAGTTCCAGATCTAGTACTCCCACCAAAATTCAAGACTCCAAAATACGAAAAGTATAATGGGACTAGTTATCCTGAAGCCCATATCACAATGTTCTACCGAAGAATGACAGGATATGTCAATAACGACCAATTGTTAATCCAGTGCTTCTAAGATAGTCTGATTGGGTCAACTGCCAAGTGGTACAACCAGCTAAGCCGTGCCAAAATCAACTCATGGATAGATTTGGCACATGCTTTCATGAAACAATACAGCCATGTGACCAACATGACACCTGATAAAATTACGTTGCAAAATATCGAAAAGAAACAAAGTGAAAGCTTCAGGCAGTATCTCAGAAATGGAGAGAGGTGGCAATGCAAGTCCAAGCACCTCTTCTAGAGAAGGAAACGGCAATGCTTTTCATAAATACTCTGAAAGCCCCGTTCATTAACCATATGTTAGGAAGCGCTACCAAGAGCTTCTCAGATATAGTAATGTCCGGTAAGATGATTGAAAACATAGTAAGGAGTGGGAAAATAGACGTAAGGGAAAATGCTAAAAGATCAACCTTGAGGAAGAAGAAAAATAAATCGAGTAATGCGAGCATGTATAATAAAGGTTATTCACAACCAATCACTGTAGGCAAAATGGAAACACGAAAATTTATATACTTTTTCATGCCCTTTTTGACCCAAATTCATGTGGTTTCGAGTAAATTCTAGTCGAAAAATAATTAAATATTATAAAATAATTAAATTATGCTAAAAATATGAACATGATGAATTTTAATTAATTTTAGAGTTAATTTTGTTTAATTTTGACTATTTTTGACAGATTCGCACAAAGGGCGAAAATCAGCTCGGCAGACACTACTCGAAGAATAAACCCGAGAAGCAATTCAAAGTATCAAGGCGAAATTACTTCTAGCCCAAGACGGTCCAATTATGAAGATTTAATCACAATATAACTAATTTTAATTTATTCCCAATTTAATTTGGGTTAAAAAATTTATTATTAATTAATTATAGAAAAAGGGTCCAGTTAAACCGCATTGGTTGAACCGAACCGATTGAACCGAACCAACCACTAATTGGGCAGCCCAAACCGTCCACATTGCTGGCCCAAATCAGCTTATTAACTGATTAACTAAGCTTGCAAAGAAGCCCCTGAAGACCTTTCAAAATTGCATTCAAACCCCTTCAAGAATTATGGCTTTGTAGATTTGTCCCATGCTATTTTTAGCAAAAGTGAATCCATCAGCTTTGCCACATAGGTGGCCGGCCAAGGGAGGCCTCTTTTGCTGCTGCTATTTGCTATTTTTAGCAGCCTTGATCAGCTATAAATACACCCCCTTGCTGCTCATTCAAAACACACCTCAAGCATCCAACATTCTCTTCTCTCACTTTCTCTCAATTCCCATTTTTCCCATTTCCCTTTGTGTGTTCTTGTGCCGATCTCGCCTCTTGGAAAAGAGGTGTTTTTTCCAGCCATTTGGAGTAGCAATTGGAATGTTCATAAGACACCTTAATAGTAAAGGCCAACGAAGAACGAAGAACGGAGTAATCAGTCAAGTCACGGAGAAACACCGGATTTGCTTCTTGTTCCCTATCTCTTTAAATTTCGTTGTTGTTTTGACAAACATGTTTATGAATATTTATGCTGTTGGAATGTTTAATTTAATCAATTTAGCTTGAATTTAATTCGTATTGGGTTGATTGCATATCAATTTCTTAAATTGTTAAAATTGTGTTTATGTTGTTAAAGGCCTCGGTAAAATGTTTGATTAAGTAAAATTATGTTAAGTTATGTGGCATTATAATTGTTTAGAAAGCTAATGAATTAATTATTTGAACGCATTGGAATTATAATTAATGGACACAATACTTAATCTGTACATGTTTAATTCTTCCAAGGTAGCTGAAGATTAAATTAACATTGTATTTGACGATGCATATGCCTTGCATAATCTTTTATATGCTTGTTAGGTTGAATTAATCGTTTGAATTGACATAGGAATCTGTGAGAGATTTTTTAATTTAATAAGTATGTATGTGCGATAACATGTTTACTTTTAAAGTCTGTTTAATCGTTCGAATTTGCATAGAGATATGTACAAGATATGAATGGATTTTTATTTCTAAGTATGTTCATAAGTTAGCAAATTGCCGAGTTGCCATGTTTTAACAAGTATAAACACGAGCTTAATAATTCTAAGATAAGAAATGCGATTTATCCAACACAATTATGTCATCTTGATTAAAATCAGTTTTTGAAATCGTGCACTAGAACTTTGTTTTAGTTTAACCTTGTTTTATTTTATTTTTAGTTTTTAAATATTTCTTAAATCCAAATATTTTGCCTTCACCAAAGTGTTTAAAATCATTTTCATAAATAATTCTTTTACAGTCCCTGTGGGTACGATAACTCGACATTTACTTGTCACTTTATTACTTGTTACGATTGTGTACACTTGCACATTTCCACCGTTCCAAGTTTTTGCCGCCATTGCCGAGGACTGTTTTTCAAAGCCATTATTTGTGAATCTGTCTTACATTTTGGTTTATTTATTTTCGTATTGAAATTTTTACTTAATTAATTTTTATGTGAATATTTCAGGTGTTTATGAGTATTGACCAGATTATTGACTTACTCCTCGTGGACCCTGAAATAGAACGAACCTTTCGACAACAAAGAAGACAAGCGAACCAGAGAAGGATCGAACGGATGAATTATTAGAATATGAACCAAGGAAACAGAGCAAACCCTGCTCAGAATCATATCCTTATTGCTGATGATAGGGATAGAGCCCTAAGATAATATGTCGTGCCGGTATTTAACGATTTTAATTCGGGTATTCAGAGACCTGAAATCGAGGCACAACAATTCGAGCTGAAGCCATTAATGTTCCAGATGCTTCAGACTATGGGCCAATTCAGTGGAATGCCTACTGAAGATCTTCATCTTCACTTAAGACTATTTATGGAAGTGAGCGATTCTTTCAAGTTAGCCAGAGTTTCTGAAAATGCCTTACGATTGAAGTTGTTCCCATATTCGTTAAGGGACAGAGCTCGCGCCTGGTTGAATTCATTGCCACCGAACTCTTCTTCTACATGGCAAGAATTAGCCGAGAGATTCCTCATGAAGTATTTCCCGTCAAGCAAGAATGGTAAGTTGAGGAACGAGATCACTGCTTTCTACCAAATGGATGACGAGTCCTTGTATGAGGCATGGGAAAGATTTAAAGAATTATTACAAAAATGCCCTCATCATGGAATTCCTCATTGCATTCAACTTGAGACATTCTATAATGGTCTCAACGCTCACACAAGGATAGTAGTGGACGCCTCTGCTAATGGTGCTCTCCTTTCTAAGTCTTATAACGAGGCTTATGAAATTATTGAGAGGATTGCCAGCAATAATTATCAATGGCCAACCAGTCGAGCAGTGTCAGGAAGACGAGTCGCTGTAATTCATGAAGTAGACGGTCTTACTTCAGTGGCATCTCAGGTAACATCAATATCCTCAATGCTTAAAAACCTTACTACTAATGGGTCTAATGGTTTTGTAGCACAACCGCCTAATCAATTTGAGAATATAGCCTGTGTCTATTACGGGGAGGGACATTTGTTTGAAGAATGTCCATCGAACCCAGAATATCTGTACTACATGGGCAATCAGAACCAAAATCAAGGAAGGCAAAGGCTGCAATCCAACTTTTATAACCCATCGTGGAAAAACCACCCAAATTTTTCCTGGAGTAACCAAGGGGCTGGAACCAGTACCACTTACACCCAACCCAGACCAACCCAGTTGCCTAATTTTCCGTAACAAGTTCAGAAACCAATTCAAGTTGAAGCATTCAATAGCCTGGAGTGTTTTCTAAAGACATATCTAGCAAAGAATGATGCTTTAATCCAGAGCCAAGTAGCTACATTGAAGAATTTGGAGAATCAAGTGGGCCAGCTTGCAACTGAACTTATGAACCGACCACAAGGTGCTTTACCTAGTGACACGAAAAATCTGAGAAATTCGAGGAAGGAACACTGCAAAGTGTTGCAATTGAGGAGCGGAAAGATAGTAGAGCCCAACACTGTCGAAGTTGAAAAGGAGCAAGCTGATGCTCAAGACTCAGAAGAAGTTCAACCAAGTGTTAAAACCCCAGTTTCACCAGAACCGAAATCTGTAAAACCATGCAAAGTAACCTCAGGACCAGTTAATTCTGATCTGCCAACAAATTTGTTAGAGGCAGAATTACCACCAAAGGTGAATCAACCAGAATCAGTTCCAGTAATGAAATCACCACCACCCTACCCTCAGAGACTTCAGAAGCTAAAACAGGAGATTCAATTCAAGAAGTTCCTTGACGTACTCAAGCAACTACATATCAACATTCCGTTGGTCGAAGCACTTGAGCAAATGCCGAATTACGTCAAGTTCATGAAAGATATATTGTCTAAGAAACAAAGACTTGGAGAATTGAGACGGTAGCTCTGACGAAGGAATGAAGTGCATATCTTCAGAACAAACTACCCCAAAATTGAAGGATCCTGGATGTTTCACCATACCATGCAATATTGGATCAACATATTGTGGTAAAGCATTATGTAACTTAGGTGCAAGTATCAACTTGATGCCTATGTCAATATTTAGGAAGTTGGGGATAGGAGAAGTTAGACCAACTACGGTTACACTTCAACTAGTAGAACGATCCTTAGCACATCCAGAAGGAAAAATTGAGGACGTATTGGTATGTGTAGATAAGTTTATCTTCCCTGCTGACTTTGTAATTTTAGACTTTGAAGTAGACAAAGAAGTGCCAATTATTCTAGGAAGGTCATTCTTAGCAACTGGAAGGACTCTTATTGATGTGCAAAAGGGCGAGCTGACTATGCGTGTTCAGGATGATCAGGTAACATTTAATGTTTTTAAGTCAATGCGATTTCCTGACACAATGGATGATTGTTCTGCAGTAGCAGATTTAGAGGAATTAATAGTAGAGAAGGAACTTAACTGTGTTGATGACCCATTGGAAAGAATTTTGACATCGGATCCCCCAAATGATGAAGAGGAGGACGAATACTTAGCTTCGCTAAAAGCTAATCAAAAGGGATTTAATCCGCAATCCCGTTTTGAATCTTTGGAATTAGAGAAAAGAGATTATATGCAGCCAAAAGCATTAATCGAGGAGCCACCTAATTTAGAACTCAAGGTATTACCTTCACACTTAAAATATGTTTATTTAGGTAACGCCTCTACTCTGCCTGTGATTTTTTCAGCAGAATTAACTACTGAACAAGAAGAGAAACTTATCATAGTTTTGAAACAATTCAAGAAGGCTATCAGATGGACCATAGCCGATATTCGCGGTATTAGCCCATCTGTATGCATGCACAGGATCATATTAGAAGATGGCGAGAGAGGAACGATTGATGGACAACGGAGACTGAACCCTATCACGAAAGATGTAGTAAAAAAAGAAATTGTCAAGTGGTTGGATGCGGGTATAATTTACCCCATCTCAGACAGTTCATGGGTGAGTCTAGTCCAGTGCGTGCTGAAGAAAGGAGGTATCATGGTCGTGGAGAATGAGAACAATGAGTTGATACCGACTAGAACAGTTACAGGACGGAGAATCTGCATTGATTACTGAAAGCTGAACAAGACGACTAGGAAAGATCACTTTCCTCTGCCGTTCTTGGACCAGATGCTGGATAGACTCGCAGGACAAGACTATTACTGCTTTCTTGACGGATGCTCAGGATATAATCAGATTACGGTAGCACTGAAAGATCAACACAAAATGATGTTCACCTATCCGTACGGTACATTTGCATTTAGACGCATGCCATTTGGTATATGTAATGCACCAGCTACATTTCAAATATGTATGATGTCTATTTTTCATAACATGGTTGAGAAGTACTTGGAAGTTTTCATGGACGATTTCTCAGTATTTGGAGATACTTACGATGATTGCTTAGCCAATCTAGCTAAGGTACTGAGGCGATGCGAAGAAACGAATCTCGTACTGAACTGGGAAAAGTGCCATTTTATGGTACAAGAAGGAATTGTTTTAAGCCATCGGATAACGAGACATGGGATCGAGGTGGACAAAGCAAAAGTAGACGTTATTGAGAAACTCCCACTTCCAACATCTGTAAAAGGTGTTAGGAGCTTTTTGGGCCACGCCGGTTTCTATCGAAGATTTATCAAGGACTTCTCCAAAGTGGCTAAACCTTTATACAAGCTATTGGAGAAAGACTCAATATTCAAGTTTGATAAGGAATGCTTAAAAGACTTTAACGATCTGAAGAGTTGATTAGTCACGACACCCATAATCGTCACACCAGATTGGGATTCGCCATTCATATTGATGTGTGACGTGAGTGACTTCGCCATTGGAGCTGTCATGGGCCAGTGAAGGAACAAAGTTTTTCATCCTATCTACTATGCAAGTAGAACTCTAACCGGAGCTTAACTGAACTATACGGTAACAGAAAAAGAGTTACTTGCTATTGTGTTTACTTTCGACAAGTTTCGATCTTATCTTGTAGGTACCAAGGTGAAATTATTTCCAGCCCAAGATGGTCCAATTATGAAGATTTAATCATAATATAATTAATTTTAATTTATTCCCAATTTAATTTGGGTTAAATAAAATTATTATTAATTAATTATGAAAAAAGGGTCCAGTTAAACCGCACTGGTTGAACCGAACCGATTGAACCGAACCAGCCACTAATTGGGCAGCCCAAATCGTCCACATTGCTGGCCCAAATCAGCTTATTAGCTAATTAACTAAGCTTGCAAAGAAGCCCTTGAAGACCTTTCAAAATTTCATTCAAACCCCTCCAAGAATTATGGCTTTGTAGATTTGCCCCATGCTATTTTTAGCAAAAGTGAATCCATCAACTTTGCCACATAGGTGGCTGGCCAAGGGAGGCCTCTTTTGCTGCTGCTATTTGCTATTTTTAGCAGCCTTGATCAGCTATAAATACTCCCCCTTGCTGCTTATTCAAAACACACCTCAAGCATCCAACATTCTCTTCTCTCACTTTCTCTCAATTCCCATTTTCCCATTTCCCTTTGTGTGTTCTTGTGCCGATTTCTCCTCTTGAAAAGAGGTGTTTTTCCCAGCCATTTGGAGCAGCAATTGGAGTGTTCATAAGCCACCTTATTAGCCAAGGCCAACGAAGAACGAAGAACGGAGCAATCAGTCAAGCCACGGAGAAACATCAGATTTGCTTCATGTTCCCTATCTCTTTAAATTTCGTTGTTGTTTTGACAAATATGTTTATGAATGTTTATGCTGTTGGAATGTTTAATTTAATCAATTTATCTTGAATTTAATTCGTGTTGGGTTGATTGCATATCGATTTCTTAAATTGTTAAAATTGTGTTTATGTTGTTAAAGGCCTCGGTAAAATGTTTGATTAAGTAAAATTGTGTTAAGTTATCTGGCATTATAATTGTTTAGATAGCTAATGAATTAATTATGTAAACGCATTGGAATTATAATTAATGGACACAATACTTAATCTGTGCATGTTTAATTCTTCTAAGGTAGCTGAAGATTAAATTAGCATTGTATTTGACGATCATATGCCTTGCATAACTTGCAGGATTTTGTGATTAAATTGTTTCAAGCTAAAAACACTTTGTTACCTTACATGATCTTTTATATGCGTGTTAGGTTGAATTAATCATTTGAATTGACATAGGAATATGCGAGAGATTGTTTAATTTAATAAGTATGTATGTGCGATAACATGTTTACTTTTAGAGTCTGTTTAATCGTTCGAATTTGCATAGAGATATGTACAAGAGATGAATGGATTTTTATTTGTAAGTATGTTCATAAGGTAGCAAATTGCCGAGTTGCCATGTTTTAACAAGTACAAACATGAGCTTAATAATTCTAAGATAAGAAATGCGATTGATCCAACACAATTATGTCATCTTGATTAAAATCAGCTTTTGAAATCGTGCATTAGAACTTTGTTTTAGTTTCACCTTGTTTTATTTTATTTTCAGTATTTAAATATTTCTTAAATCCAAATATTTTGCCTTCACCAAAGTGTTTAAAATCATTTTCATAAATAATTATTTTACAGTCCCTGTGGGTACGATAACTCGACATTTACTTGTCACTTTATTACTTGTTACGATTGTGTACACTTGCACATTTCCACCGTTCCAGCCAACCAAGGACCATAACAACCAGCCATCAAGGCCCTTCAAGTCAAGAATCTAACTCAAGACCAAACTAAAAAAAACTGCAGTTCACACCCATCCCAATGACATATAGGGAGTTATATCAAAATTTGTTCGATGAGCATGTGGTATCCCCGTTTTACTTGAAACCCATGCAACCTCTATTCCTAAAATGGTATGATGTGGATGCTCAATACGAATACCATGCAAGAATAACGGGACACTCAATGGAGAACTGAACTGCATTTAAAAAGTTGATCGAAGGGTTTATCAAGATGGGGATTGTAAGTTCGATGATCTGTTGAGAACTAATGTGACAGGAAATTTGTTACCCAGACATTCAGATCAAGGGGTAAACGCGATAATTGAGAGTGGAGGAAAGAGGACCAAAACTGATGTGGTAGAAGTAAAAACCCCACTAAAATGGGTTTGGTAAAAGATGATAGACGTAGGATTAATTGTTCAAGCTACTGTGAGTTCCACGCTGAAGAAGGTCATGAGATCTAAGAGTGCATTAAATTTAGAACTGTGGTGCAAAGTCTTATGGATAATAAGGAGCTAAAATTTTCTAAAGATGTCAAAGGCTCGGAAGAAGGAGACATCTACTCCTCAGAAGAAGGATCAACGGAGAAGGTCCATAAGGTTAACCATCCAGTGGTGATTATTGCACGACCAAGAAACAATGAAGTGAGAGCACAAGTTGTGCATAGAGTCATAATTCAGAAAACTTTGGCTTTTCCCTATAAGGATAGTAAAAGGGTTCCATGGAATTATGACTGTAACGTGATGATCCCAAGAGAGGAGAATTCGGTTATCACTTCAGAAGAGGACCAGGATATTGGTTTCTACACACACAGTGGGAGGCGCTATGATCCTTCAAGTGCAAAAATCAAACCCGTTAAAGGAAAAACCTTACAGTTCAGCACACGAAAGAAAAGATGGCTAGGCTTGAATCACCAGTTAACAAGCTAATAATTGAAAACGAGGGTAAAAAATTCCTGAAATTCTTAAAGCATAGTGAGTATAGTGTTGTAGAACAGCTACACAAATAACTAGCTCGCATATCAATACTAGCCTTGCTCTTGAGCTCAAAAACACATCGAATCACGTTGATGAAAGTGTTGAATGAAACTTATGTCACTAATGATATCTCTGTGAACAAGCTAGACCGTCTAGATAACAATATGTGCTGACAATATGATCTTTTTCAATAATGATGAAATACCTCCGGGGGGCATGGGATCCACGAAGGCCCTACATATCACTACTTGCTACAAAGGATATACATTGCCAAGGGTGTTAATCGACAATGGATCTGTACTAAACGTCTTGTCTCTATCCACACTGAATAGATTGCCAGTGGATAGCTTTCACATGAAGATGTGCCAGAATATAATGAGAGCATTCGATGGTACGGAAAGGAGGATAATGGGAAAGATTGAAATACCTCTCTTAATTGGTCCGAACACGTATGAAGTAGACTTTTTAGTGATGGATATCAAGCCCTCTTATAATTGCTCATTAGATAGACCTTGAATTCACTCAGCTGGAGTAGTGTCGTCGTCATTACACCAAAAACTGAAGTTGGTAACGGAGGGTCGACTGGTGACGATAAATGCTGAAGATGACATTATTGCATCTGTAACAACCCGGTTTAGACCCCAGTTGGAACAGTGGTTTTGGGATCACAAATCTGAGTTAGAAAAATATTTTAATATTATTTTTTGTGTTTACAACATGATATGTGATATGTGTGAAAATTTCGTGTGAAAATTTTATCGATTGGTTAGTTAATTTGATAAAAAGGACTAAATTGCATAAAATGTAAAAATGGCTTTCTAATTGTTAAAGGTGTTTAATGGCTATTAAATAGAAATGTGGAGCACTTGTATGTCAATTATACCATTTATAATAGTGGTGGACAATATTGGACAAGGTTAGGTGATTTTTCATATTATTTCATTAAGGTTAATTTGGTAAAAAGTAAAATAACATGAAATAAAATAAAAAAAATTAAAATGGCCACGCATTCATCTTTCTTGGCAGAAACTTTAGAAGAAAATAAAGCTTTGAAAGATTTGAATATTCGGCACCTCTGGAAGCTTGATTCGGGTATGTGTTTTACTTGGTTTTTGATAATTTTTACATTTTTGAGATCGTTGCTTTGTGTTTTAGCTAGCCCATGCTTGAATATTTGAATTGGTTATGTATTTTACGATTTTCCATTGAAGAGAGCTTGCTTTTTTTTTTGTTTGATGATGAAAAATAAATATATGTTGTTAGATTATCAAGGTTAATTAAGTGATTTTTAGTAAAAATGCCTATTGGGATTAAATTGTGAATTTTGTAAATTGAGGGGTCAAAATGTAAAATAAATGAAAGAAATGGACTACTAGGGACCTTAGTGAAATTCGGCCAAGCATGGGTGTGGTGAAATTTTGAATATTTTGTGTTTTGTGAAATAGGGACTAAATTGTAAAAAATGTGAAATGTTAGGGGTAAAAGTGTAATTTTCCCATTTATGTGTTTTTGGATAAATTTAAATGAATATATGATTAAATAATTCAAAATTGTATTAATTTAGATCAAGAAAAAGGAAATCGGATTTGGATCGGGGAAAATCTAAAGTTGTTGAATAGTCGCTCCGATCCATTCGTCTTTGTTCGAGGTAAGTTCATAAGTAAATAAATGTTGTTAATTTCAAATGTATATGAATTATAAGTGCTGAATTTAATTATTAAATATAATTATGTATATGCTGAATTTGATATAAGCAGGGGAAAATTAATTACGAGCTTGAATCAATCGAAGTACGACGTTCGAAAGCCCCGTACAAACCTTAGGAATAGTTAGGATACATATTTCATGACATAGGATTCCAACATGTGATTTTGTGTAAGACCACGTCTGGGATGTTGGCATCGACTTGAGATTTACGTGTAAGACCATGTCTCGGACATTGACATCGTATATGATTTCGTATAAGACCCTGTCTGAGACAGTGGCATCGATATTTGATTACATGTAAGACCACGTCTGGGACATTGGAATTATACGAGCTTTTCGAGTTATCCGCGTGTCCTATTTGATTCTGAACAGTTCAACGGGCAATGATACGAAAAAACCGAATGTGAGTTCGAAATAAATGATTCAGGTATGTTTGATGTTTATATGAAGCTTGGAAATGAAGGTAAGTGTTGTTGTATAACATGATAATGTGAACTAATTGTTTAAATGTGATTATAAATACATGTGTTTGAGATTGGGAATATTCGGCCTACTTGAAATAATCATATTAATGTTCATTTGATAATTTATTTGCTTATGACTTACTAAGCTATTCAAGCTTACTCTGTGTGTGTTCGTTCGTTGTTTTATAGATTTTGGAAGCTAGTTACAAGATCGGGGATCGTCAAGGAAATCCATCACACTATTGATTGCTATTTCAGTATTTTGAAAAGCTTGATCTTTGAACATATGGCATGTATAGGCTACCGATTGTTGTTGTCGATTTTGAAGTTGTATATATGTAAAGCCATGCGAAAATGGCTAGTAATAATGCTTATGTTTATGCATTTTCGGTCATGGTATAAGTTCATGTTGAGAATTATGTTTCATGAAATATGTTTGTGGTGTGCTTGATATATAATTTGGAATGAAGTAATGATATGTATGGTTTATAATTAGCTCGTCTTGGTAAGGTTGTTAATTTGTATGATATGTATTTTTGGTTGTTATAATTCGACTCAACTGAATTAAGTATGGTTGTTGGATGTGTTTTGGGTATGGTTTATTATTGATTTACATTTTGACACTAATTTGTTTTTGTATTAGTTTGGGAAATGACAGTGATGAGCTGTTATATTTGGTTCATGTAAGTTGAGTACATAAAAATGAAACATGATTATTTTAAGAGTTCAAATGACATGTTATTTAGTTAATATGTTTGGTTAATAGACATATGAAATATATGCAATATGATATGTTTCATGTTAACGAGTTCAATAAAATAATTAAATAAATATTATTGATATGTTTAATTTCTAAAGCATGATTAGTATATGTTTTATAAGTGGTAAAAATCATATTGGTTTTTGTTTGGTTAAATAATGCAAATATGTGAATATTATAAGTTGAGAACTTTATGGTTTAAATTAATATGGTCTTATGCGCATAGTCTTGTGATGAGTTAAAATGGCTAGGCATATTTTGTAACATCCTGCAATAGGGGTAAAATTTTTATTAAATTATTTTCTTGTATATGCTCGAAGAGATGGAGTGTTATACATGTTTTAAGGCCTAGTCATAACCCCGGGTTAGGTCGGGTTTAGGGCTAAAATTCCTTTTAGTGCTTGAGAAGAGGAAGCAAGGTGGGATAAGGGTTAAGAGAAAGTTTTGGAAGGGTTTGACATAAGAAAATGAGTGGCAGAGTGGCTTGGGGGCGCTAAGGTGCAAGGGAGTGCAGGGGGGAAGAGGTTCGAGTAACGCGAGGCGCATCGAGGACTTTTCTTTTTGCGTCAGGAAGGAATTGGGCCAGAGAGGTCTTAAATATTAAATGGGGAAGATCTGAGCATGGAAGTCGGCCTGGCAGAGTGGCTTGGGAGCGCCACTTAAGGGCCTGGGGCGTTTGGACTCAAGTTCGAGTCACGCTGGGAGCAAAGGGTGTTTATTTTGTTTTCTGGAGTTGAAGCGAGGGAGTGCTTAAAAGAAATTTGTGGCAGGTTTATGTCACAAATGACGCCTTGGCCGAGTGGCTAAGGGCGCTATAGAAGAGTTGTGGCACGAGGACTTGCATTCGAGTCCTGATGGAAGCGCTGGACGCTTTCATTTTTGGTTTGGCATTAAAGCAAGGGAGCTAAAGAGGGGGAGCTTAAAACAAAGTTGCGACGAGTTATGTCATTAAATGAGTAGTGGACGAGTGGCTGGAGGCGTGGAGAGTTTTCTCCAGGTCTCAAGTTCGAGACACAAAGCGACATCGGCCGCCTTTATTATTTTATGGCCGGCGTGACTTGTGGCTGCATGGGCACTTAAACTCGTGACTTGTTAACGGTAACTCCGATGTTTCTAAAAATTTAAAACAATCCAATGTTTTCAAAGGTCTCAACTCGACCATGCTTATAAAAGAAAAATCAATCCCACCTGAGTTTAATAAGACACCGTTTTATAACTACAACATTATTTTCAGATTTGCACTTAAATTCAAATTTTTTTCAAAATGTTTTTACTCCGTGACATACCAGATCCGGTTGAGGCTCGTGGGCCGGGTTTGGGGTGTTACAAATTGGTATCAGAGCTAGGTTCAAAACTCGGCTGTGGGGGCCCAAGGCCCATAAATGTTTTCTTGATAGGCCTCTATGAAAGATTATGAAAATGGTTTTGTTTTAAACAACATGGCATCGAGTCTCCGGCACCAATCCGCTCGGGTAAGTATTTCTAACCTCTGTGTGAATGATTATCTGTAAAGGGGTAGAAATGGAACGTAGATAGTATGAAAGGTATGTGAACCCTAGGACTAGTTTACCCCAATAATCGCATAAGATTTTAATTGCCTAATTAAACAAACCTATGACTAAGTGGCCGAGTTAGAGTGTGGTAACCCTTGTACGCATGTCTAGGATTGGATCTGGAAGAGCTTGGTATTTAAGCGGTCCTAGCGACTCACCTCCTCTTCGCAGGAATCCTACCTGGTGCGTAGCTTCGGTTCACCCCAACCGTGAGGACTTGTTCATAGGCTAAACCCAATCACTAAAACCCGAAAGGGAACTAGCCGTATTTTTATGAAAACTCTATTTTTTTAAAAAACTTCTAAAAATTTCCCTTAAACTTGTGAGCATTATTTTACAAAAATTTCCGGAAAAATTTTGATTTATGGAAATTACAAAAATACCCCTAGTGGTAAAATTACAAAATTACCCCTGGTTCCTAAATTACTAAGCTACCCCCAAATTCAACAAAATTTTTTATTTTACAAACGTACCCAAAACCCTTAATTTGCAAATGTCAAAAAAATACCGTGATTTTGGAAAATTTACAAAATTACCCTTAACTTGCAAAATTACCAAAATGACCCTAATTTTTAAAATTTTTGCAACACTACCAATTTGGAAAAACAAATTCTCAAAAAGAACCCCCCAAAGTTTTGTAAATTTTTAAAATATCCTTGATTTATTAAGATTTACAAATTACCCCGATTTATTACCAAGATACCCCTGTAGGGCAAATGACGAAAATACCCCCGGGATAGGAATAGGACAAAAAGGTGATGGAATAAGTGAATGGGTATCATTGAATTAGAATAGAAGACTTGAAACTTGTTTGATCGAAAGAACAACTTTTAAGCTTCATTCATAAAATCTCTTCGCTAATAATCAGTGGAACAATGACTAACTCATAAAACTTTAAGACAGATCGCGCGATAAGAAATGAGTTCTAGAGGCCGTGGCCGTCGGGGATGCGGTAGAGGCCGGGTGGCTGTGTCAGAACCCGTTAGGTCGGGTCAGGGATCTGATAATGAGATACCACCGCCACCACCACCCCCAACTTTTGGTGTTGGACAACAGGATCAGACAGGGGGCGAGTCAGTATCGCAGGCCATGTTGCGAGTTCTAGAGATGATGGTTGAGGCAGGTAGAGGTACAGGAGCTCAAAAATCTGTTCCTGAGCGACTCCGAGCAAATGGGGAGGAGATATTCCGAGGTGTATCAGGTGTAGCGCCCAGTACGGCGGAGTATTGGCTGGAATCAACTGAGAGGATCATAGATGACCTGGATTTTTCAGCTGAGGAAAAACTAAAGGGTATAATTTCTTTACTTAAAGATGAGTCATACCAGTGGTGGCTCACCGTTAGGGATGGAGCAACAGCGGAGGATCTCACATGGGAATTCTTTAGGGTAGCCTACCAAAGAAAATATATAGGAGCTAGCTACGTGGATATGCAACGAAAGGCTTTCTTGAACCTGGTTCAGGGTAATAAGACGGTGGCAGAGTATGAGGCTGAATTTCTCCGATTGAGTAGGTATGCTCGTGGTATTATAAGTACTGAGTTTGAACGCTGTGTTAGATTCGAGGATGGGCTGCGGGATGAGCTGAGGATGATGATAGCTCCGCAACAAGAACGAGAGTTCATTTGTTCGCAGTAGAAGGCTAAAGTTCTTTGAAGGGGTAAGACAGTCTTTTAGACGAAATCAGGATAGGAGCTGGAATAAGAGGAGCTCCGGATCTTCGAGGTTTTCTGGGAATCCACAGAAGAGGACAAGGTATAGTGGGTCAGATCAAGCTACTAGGCCTGCTGCTGCTGCTACTAATACTTAATGGCCGCCACAGTGTGCTCGGTATGGAAAGTCTCATGCGGGAGAGTGTTGGAAAGGAAATCAGGGATGCTTCGAATGTGGATCTGTGACACATCGAGTTAGGGACTGTCCGAAAAAGGCAGCTAGGCTGAGGTCTGAGGGTCAGGAGCGTCCACTGAATAGGAGGGATAACCATCAGCCACCGAGAGGTCGTGGTGCAGGAAGGGGAGGTAATGGTGCTGGCAGAGGTCGTGGGACATCGAGTGGAGGTACCGATGGTACTGAGGCTAGGCAACCTGGTTTGGTCTATGCCGCGAGGCGTCAAGAGGAGGGCGACGCACCGGACGTCATAACCTGTATGTTTTTTATTTTTGGAGTACCCTATAGCACCTTTATTGATATTGGCTCGACTCACTCATACATTGCTAGTAGCGTAGTGGAAACTCTGAACCTAGACTTTGAGCTTACTTCTAAGAAGATGACTGTGTTAAGCCCTCTGGGTCACTCTGTAGAAGTAAATAAACTCTATAGGGACATACCCCTAGAACTCCAAGGGGTCGTGTTTCAGGGTGACTTGATGGAACTCTTTGTTTAGGGAGTTCGATCCGATTCTCGTGGATGGATTGGCTAGTAAAGTATCAAGCTACCCTGGATTGCGCAGCTAAGCGCATGGTGTTAAAGACCGTGGATGGAGATGAGGTAGCAATGATAGGTAAGAGGAGGGATTACCTATCTAATCTGGTTTCTGCATTGAAGGCGGAAAAGATGGTTAGGAAGGGTTGTGAGGCATTTGTGGTGCATGTTTGTGCTTTGGGAGCTATGGATGCAGCTACTAAGGATGTGCAGACTGTAAGGGAGTATGTTGATGTGTTTCCAGAAGAACTCCCGGGTCTACCTCCTGATCGTGAGGTTGAGTTTGGTATAGATTTGTTACCCGGAACCGTGCCAGTATCTATAGCTTCGTATCGGATGGTACCGAAAGAATTAGTGGAGTTGAATGCTCAGATCCAGGAGTTGTTGGATAGAGGATTCATCCGACCGAGTGTATCGGCATGGGGAGCTCCAGTGCTTTTTGTCAAAAAGAAGGATGGAACAATGAGGATGTGCATAGACTATCGACAGTTGAACAAGCTGACAATAAAGAACCGGTATCCTTTGCCCAGGATTGATGATTTGTTCGATCAACTCAAGGGTGCATCAGTTTTCTCTAAGATCGACCTTAGGTTGGGGTATCATTAGCTTAAGGTAAAGGAAGCTGATATCCATAAGACTGCATTCCGTACTCGGTATGGGCACTACGAGTTTTTGGTAATGCCTTTTGGTTTGACAAATGCACCAGCCGCGTTTATGGACCTGATGAACCGAGTTTTCCAACCCTATCTGGATCGGTTCATCGTAGTGTTTATAGACGACATTTTGGTGTACTCGAAGTCTGAAGAGGAGCATGACGCACACCTCCATGTTGTTCTGCAAGTGCTAAAGGAGAAGCAGTTGTACGCCAAATTCAGCAAGTGTGAGTTCTGGCTTAAGGAGGTAACTTTCTTAGGGTATGTGGTTTCAACTGAGGGGATCAGGGTGGATCCTAGTAAGATTGAGGCAGTATTGGAGTGGAAACCACCAAAGTCGGTTACGGAAATTCGAAGTTTTCTGAGGTTGGCAGGATATTACAGAAGATTCATGGAAAATTTCTCCTTAATCGCAGCTCTGTTGACCAAGTTGCTGAGAAAAGGAGTTCCGTTTGTGTGGTTTGAGAAGCAGCAAGAGAGCTTCGACAAGGTAAAGAAGTTTTTGACAGAAGCACCAGTCTTGATTCAGCCTGAGTCAGGAAAGGAGTTCACTGTGTATTGTGACGCATCGCATACTGGTTTAGGGTGTGTGTTGATGCAAGAAGGAAAGGTGGTTGCTTATGCGTCACGGCAGTTGAGGCCTCACGAGGGTAATTATCCGACACATGATTTGGAATTAGCTGCTGTGGTTTTTGCCTTGAAGATTTGGAGCACTATCTGTATGGGGAGAAGTCGGTGGTGTACTCGGATCACAAGAGCCTGAAGTACCTCTTGACCAAAAAAGATTTAAATCTGAGGCAGCGGAGGTGGATTGAGTTGCTGAAGGACTACGACTGCTCTACCAAATACCATCCGGGCAAGGCTAATGTAGTCGCTGATATTTTGAGTCGTAAAGTGGTGACAAATTTGCGAGTAATGTTTGCTCACCTAAGTCTCTAGCCTTCTGGCAGAATTACGGGTAAAACCGTCTTGGATCGATGAGGTTAAGGAGAGGCAGTTGACCAATGAAGTTTTGAGTACTCGGAGGTTGCAAGTACAGAAAGGTGAAGCCGAGGGTT
The DNA here is from genome assembly GCA_025503065.1 of Gossypium bickii. Lineage (NCBI taxonomy): Eukaryota > Viridiplantae > Streptophyta > Magnoliopsida > Malvales > Malvaceae > Gossypium > Gossypium bickii. The sequence goes on from CP106719.1 coordinate 30,651,256, forward strand.
TCAGCTTGGGTAGTGATGGAGTCTTTGTATTTTCGAGGAGAGTATGTATGCCTAAGGATGATGATTTAAGGCAGCGGATCCTTAAAGAAGCACATAGCAGCCCGTACGCTATGCATCCTGGAGGCAGTAAGATGTACCGGGATTTAAGGGAGCAGTTTTGGTGGCCGGGTCTTAAATGAGAAGTAACCGAGTTAGTGGGCAAGTGTCTGACATGCCAGCAAGTTAAGGCTAAGCATCGGTTGCCATCGTAGTCATTCTGACCAAGAAAGATCCCACAATGGAAGTGGGAGGATTACGATGGATTTCGTAAGTGGGCTTCCCTTACACCCGATGAAGAAAGACTCAATATGGGTGATAGTAGATCGGGTAACTAAATCGGCCCATTTCATACCGGTAAGGGTTGTCTACTCGCTTTAAAGGTTAGCCAAGCTGTATATAGCTGAGATAGTGCGGTTGCATGGAGTGCCTGTGTCCATTATCTCTGATAGAGATCCCCGGTTCACGTCGAGATTCTGGAAGGCCTTACATCAGGCGTTGGGTACGAAGTTAAAATTCAGCACGGCCTTTCATCCGCAGTCTGATGGACAATCCAAGAGAGTAATCCAGGTTTTGGAAGATACGTTAAGGGGCTGTGTTTTGGACTTCCGTGGTAGTTGGGAGAAGTACCTATCTTTGGCAGAATTCACTTATAACAACAGTTATCAAGCGAGTATTCAGATGGCAACGTTTGAGGCGCTGTATAGTCGAAAATGCCGTACTCCTACCTGTTGGACAGAACTAAGTGAGCGTCAGATATTGGGACTAGAGTTGGTGGCAGAGACGGAAGATAAGGTTAGAATAATTCGGGCTCGTCTGAAGGAGGCATCGGACAGGCAGAAATCCTATGCTGATCTTAAGCGTAGAGAGATTGAGTATGCAGTGGGTGATAAGGTCTTCTTGAAGGTATCACCTTGGAAGAAGGTGCTGAGCTTTGGCCGGAAGGGCAAGCTAAGCCCTCGGTTCATCGGGTCGTACACAGTGTTGAAACGTGTGGGATCGATAGCTTACCAGCTCGAGTTACCGGCAGAATTAAGTCAGATTCATGACATCTTTCACGTGTCAATGCTTAGGCGCTATCGATCAGATCCATCCTACATCGTGCCGATTGCGGATATTGAGGTGAACGCGGACTTGTCTTTTGAGGAGGAGCCGGTATAGATTCTGGATTGAGATGTTAAAGTTCTGAGGAGGAAGTCGGTACCTTTAATAAAAGTGCTGTGGCGAAATCATGGTGCGGAAGAGGCCACGTGGGAACCCGAGGATGTGATGCGGCAGTAATACCCCCGACTCTTCTGATCCAGGTAATTTCGAGGACGAAATTATTTTTAAGGGGGTAGAACTGTAACATCCTGCAATAGGGGTAAAATTTTTATTAAATTATTTTCTTGTATATGCTCGAAGAGATGGAGTGTTATACTTGTTTTAGGGCCTAGTCATAACCCGGGTTAGGTTAGGTTTAGGGCTAAAATTCCTTTTAGTGCTTGAGAGGAGGAAGCAAGGTGGGATAAGGGTTAAGAGAAAGTTTTGGAAGGGTTTGACATAAGAAAGTGAGTGGCAGAGTGGCTTGGGGGCGTTAAGGTGCAAGGGAGTGCAGGGGGGAATAGGTTCGAGTAACGCAGGGCGCATCAGGGACTTTTCTTTTTGCGTTAGGAAGGAATTAGGCCAGAGAGGTCTTAAATATTAAATGGGGAAGATCTGAGCATGGAAGTCGGCCTGGCAGAGTGGCTTGAGAGCGCCACTTAAGGGCCTGGGGCGTTTGGACTCAAGTTCGAGTCACGCTGGGAGCAAAGGGTGTTTATTTTGTTTTCTGGCGTTGAAGCGAGGGAGTGCTTAAAAAAAATTTGTGGTAGGTTTATGTCACAAATGACGCCTTGGCCGAGTGGCTAAGGGCGCTATAGAAGCGTTGTGGCACGAGGACTTGCGTTCGAGTCCTGATGGAAGCGCTGGACGCTTTCATTTTTGGTTTGGCATTAAAGCAAGGGAGCTAAAGAGGGAGAGCTTAAAACAAAGTTGCGACGAGTTATGTCATGAAATGAGCAGTGGACGAGTGGCTGGAGGCGTAGAGAGTTTTCTCCAGGTCTCGGGTTCGAGACACAGGGACACGATCCGCCACTTTATTATTTTATGGCCGACGTGACTTGTGGCTGCATGGGCACTTAAATGCGTGGGGCTAAGCTTGATGGTCGCTTTATTTTTAATTTGTGATGGAGTATGGGTAAGTTTATTATTATTTTATGCATGAAAAATGGGTTGGTGATGGGAAGTTTAATAAACAATGTTGTGGTATTTGATGATGGAAATATGGGCAAGATTTTTTATTATTATTATTTTTATTCATTGGAACATGGGATTTAGTGATGGGAAATAAGGTTGTTTTATTTCAAATGTGTAATTAACACAAAAAGGAAAAGTGGCTGAATGGAGGGTGGCTTGTAATGGCATTTTTGGCCAAGTGAAGGTTTGGTGGAGCCGTTTGTATTTAAGGAAGGTTTTGGCATTTTTGGTTGCTTTGTTCTAGTGCATTTTTCTCTCTTTAATCATCATCAATTCCTTCCTACTTCCCTGAAAGCTGAATGTCCTTGGCATTGAAGGTTATAGCCGAAACTTGTTGCCATTATTCTCCATCATTTTTGAAGGGTATAGCCGAACCTTCATGGGAGCATTCTCTCTTTATTTTTCTTTGAGACCGAAAGCCATTAGTCCTATAGACTCTTGCCGTCTTCTCTTGGACATTTAGCAGAATCTTTTGGAAGTTGAAATCTCAGGCATCAGTTGGGGTGTGTCGACTTATGGTGTTCAAGGACCCAAGCAGTTATTAAGGTAAGATGATGACAACTCTTCTAGCTTTGAATTTATGCTATGGCCGAATGGCCTATGGATTCTAAATGTGGTGTCAAAACCGATTGTAGGGAGGAGTTCAAAACGAATCTGTGGTTCATCGGGATTTGATTGCCAGTCTAGGTAAGGTTTTAACATGTTCAGATATTATTTATTCAAAAACCAAAAGCTAACCATCTATGTGTATTGAGGTTTAGCCGGTTTCAAGAGAGACCATCACGTGGATCGGGATTTGGGTTGGTAACCAAATTGGCTCAAGGTGAGTACCATTATGGGGCGACATCTTTTGGGATTGCTAGTTAAGCGAAATAGGGCTTTTGATTATTAACTAAATAGTGGCCGATTGTAGGAGCAGTAAGGACATACGTCTCGGGATCTCATAGTATAGAGTAGCTTTGGGGATTCTTCGCTTAGATTACGTTAATCAGGTGTGTAAAATCTTACATACTTTATTAGAATAAACTGTTACTATGATATATATATATATATATATGTATGTATATAACCTCTCATGTAGTAACTTTACCTTGTGGGCATAAGCTTGGATTTCGGGTAAGTCCCCTATTACTTGATCTATGTTGTATGTTGTGTACACCATCATATGCTGTTAAATGCTATGCTACATATGAATGCATGAGATATGGAATCATGATACATGTTATGTGAGCATGATGATGGTGGGATTGATGAGAGGAGGGAGATGATCTCTATGGACTGTCACCAGTGGTTTGGTACCACACGATGGGTTGGCCCCATCATTTGATATGCGTGACTTTGGTCACCAGTGGTTTGGCACCACCAGTGGTTTTGACCACACCGTTGATATAATTTGTAACTAAGTCCCAGTGGTTTGGCACCACCAGTGGTTTGGCACCACATGTTGATATTTGTGACTTCGGTCACCAGTGGTTTGGCACCACCAGTGGTTGGGTACCACGTGTTGATATTGTGACCTATGGTCATCATTGGTTTGGCACCACACGATGGGTTGGCCCCATCATTTGATATTTGTGACTTCGGTCACCAGTGGTTTGGCACCACCAGTGGTTTAGTACCACACGGGGTAGAAAAAGGAGTATGGATGGCTAGTTTGGGTTGCATAATTGCATGTCTTACTAATATCTTGTGTATGAGTTGTATTTTCGGGTTGGGGATTTATACACTGAGTCTTGGTGACTTACCCCTTCCCATGTCTTTTCGCAGGTGAGTAGATCGCGGAGATGGAGCCGGAGAGGACTCGAGGCGGCCATGCTTGTTCCTCAGTTTTGAAGTTTTATTTCGTACCGTTAAAGTTTACTATTTACTAAATTTCAGTTTGGTTTGTAATATGGCCGCTAGTTATTATTTTGGATGTTTAAGTAGTTGCTTTTACTTTATTTCTATTATGTTGCTAATGGACTTATGAACTGTTAAGCAAATCGGTTAAAGTAACGTTTTTCAAAATTTTTACTCGTACGCATTTTCAAAAGATGTTACCATCGGGTAACAAAATTTACCGAGTTAACGGTAACTCCGATGTTTCTAAAAAATTAAAACAATCCAATGTTTTCAAAGGTCTCAACTCGACCATGCTTATAAAAGAAAAATCAATCCCACCTGAGTTTAATAAGACACCGTTTTATAACTACAACATTATTTTCAGATTTGCACTTAAATCCAACTTTTTTTCAAAATGTTTTTACTCCGTGACATACCAGATCCGGTTGAGGCTCGTGGGTCGGGTTTGGGGTGTTACATATTTGGTTTGGATTGGTTTTTTTTTGAGCATGTGGATTAGGTATGCTTTGAAATGTCTTTGATGTTTGAAAACGATTAAACATATTATAGTGAATTGCCCATGAAATAGTAATACACATGATTATATTTGATTAATTGGTAATGATTAAAAATGTCTCATGTATGAATGTTTTATAAGACATATGTGGTAAGTTTTGATACATATTAATTGAATTGAAATTTTGATTTGACAAAAGACAATGATATTGATATGGTTAAATTTTATAGCATGGATTATTTTTTTGTAATATGATTAATAATGTATGTTCGATTTATATTGGCCATGTGCTTTGTATATGCAGACTTGACTTATATGGATGAGTGATTGATTACTAATTGAGTACAAAATTATTATAAAGAAGTCGATTTAATTTTGTGCATGATTTGTAATAAGTGATTGTGATAAACTGTGCTTATGTTTGGTAATGCCTCGTAACCCTAATCTGGCGATGGATGCGGGCTAGGGGTGTTAAAGCATCTATAACTAGTGACACACCATACATAGGAGCGAATGATGAGGTAATAGAATGTTCCTTTCGATAAATGGAGTTTGTTAATGCAACTTTTATTGTTGAAGGAAACAAGATCCTAGTACCAAGAATTTCCAAAACCATGAAGATAGGCTTACAGTTGATGGTTGGAAAAAGAAGCCTTACCTAGAAAAGGACTCGAAAAATACCTTCAAGGGAGAGTCGAGGCACCAATGCTGATGAGCAAACAAGACCACTTTGGCTTAGGATACAAGCCAGATGTGAGGCAAAAGAAGAGGGAGTTGGAGAAGAAATAAGAAAAAAGAAGAGCGCGACTAAGTGGGAGAGAGGTCAAATAGGAATCGATGACCTTTTCCCATATATCCAAAACATTCGTGTTAAGAGAAATCATTTATCCTGAACGAAAAATGGCAGAAAAAGAAAGCCCAGAAGGAATGTTGAGAAACTTTAGCATCAATGCCATATCTGAAGAAGGAATTTGGGAAAACATGTCAGGCATTCGACCTTATATCCCCGAAAGTGCTCTAAACAATTGGACTGCGGAAGAGATCCCTGTAATTTTTAGAACTAATTCAGAGTATTGTTCAAAACACACTTATTGCTCTGAGCCTGGGAACAATAAGGATCCTTTTGTGAAAAAAGGCATATTTCTATTATCTTTATTTCAATAAAATGCATCTTTGTGTCTAATTTTGGCAAACATTCTTTTGTTCTTTCCAATTCATTCATACACATACCACATAGATAATTATTCTTAAATTTATTTATTCTTTGGGTCTTCCTTTGTTCCTATAATAGGTCTCCAGATATCAATGATATGAGCGATGTTATTACTGACTCAGAATCTCCTTTTGAGCAAGATATGTGTCTAGAGGAACCTCAAGACTTTGAAGGTGATTGAGATTGTAACCTATCTCCTAATTTGTTAAGGATGGTAGAACAAGAGCAGAAACAGGTTCTACCTCACAAAGAGTCAGTAGAAATTGTGAGCTTAGGAGACGAACAAGAAAAGAAAGAGGTGAAAATAGGAGTTTGCATCACCGCAGAGACAAAGCGAGACCTCATTGAGTTACTCCAAGAATTCAAAAATGTCTTTGCATGATCATATCAAGACATGCCCAGGCTAAGTATTGATATCGTGGTACACTGACTCCCCATAAAGGAAGAATGCAAGCCAGTTCAACAGAAACTTCGAAGGATGAGACCCGACGTCCTTTTGAAAATAAAAAAAGAGGTCAAGAAGCAATTCTACACTGGTTTCTTACAAGTGGTTAAATATTCAAAGTGGGTAGCTAATATAGTCTCTGTCCCTAAGAGAGATGGGAAAGTACGAATGTGTGTAGACTATAGGGATTTAAACAAAGCCAGCCCAAATGATAATTTCCCGTTACCTCACATTGACACCCTAGTGGATAACACGACAAGTTATTCGCTGTTCTCCTTCACGGATGGCTTCTCCGAATACAACTAGATAAAGATGCATCCTGAAGATATGGAAAAGATCACATTTGTAACCGTGTAGGAAACATTTTACTATAAAATGATGCCATTCAGATTGAAAAATACAGGAGAGACGTATCAAAAGGCCATGGTAACCCTGTTTCATGATATGATGTACAAAGAAATTGAGGTTTATATTGATGATATGATCGCAAAATCCCGAACAGAAGAAGAGCATATACAAGTCTTGAGGAAATTGTTTTTGAGGTTGAGAAAATTCCAACTAAAGCTCAATCCAGCAAAATGTACCTTCGGGGCTAGGTCGGGAAAATTGCTAGGATTCGTAGTCTGCGAAAAGGGGATCAAAATCGACCCGGTTAAAGTCAAAGCTATATAGGAGTTGTCTTCACCGTGCACTCAAAAAGAGGTCTGGAGTTTCTTAAGGAGATTAAATTACATCGCTCGGTTCATTTCACAATTAATCGAGAAATACGACCCCATATTCCGTCTCCTTAAGAAACATAATCCAAGTGTATGGAATGAAGAATGCCAAAAGACTTTTGACAAGGTCAAACATTACCTGTCTAATGCTCTAATACTGATGCCACCTAGTCTAGATAAGCCACTGATACTGTACTGATATCAAGACATGCCTAGGCTAAGTACTGATATCGTGGTACACTGACTCCCCATAAAGAAAGAATGCAAGCCAGTTCAAACAAAAACTTCGAAAGATGAGACCCGAGGTCAAAAAGCAATTCTACGCTGGTTTCTTACAAGTGGTTAAATATTCGGAGTGGGTAGCTAATATAGTCTCTGTCCCTAAGAGAGATAGGAAAGTACGAATGTGTGTAGACTATAGGGATTTAAACAAAGCCAGCCCGAATGATAATTTCCCGTTGCCTCACATTGACACCCTAGTGGATAACACGACAAGTTATTCCCTATTCTCCTTCATGGATGGCTTCTCCGGATACAACTAGATAAAGATGCATCCTGAAGATATGGAAAAGACCACATTCGTAACCGTGTAGGAAACATTTTGCTATAAAGTGATGCCATTCGGATTGAAAAATACAGGAGAGACGTATCAAAAGGCCATGGTAACCCTGTTTCATGATATGATGCACAAGTAAATTGAGATTTATATTGATGATATGATCGCAAAATCCCGAACAGAAGAAGAGCATATACAAGTCTTGAGGAAATTGTTTTTGAGGTTGAGAAAATTCCAACTAAAGCTTAATCCAGCAAAATGTACCTTCGGGGTTAGGTCAGGAAAATTGCTAGGATTCGTAGTCTGTGAAAAGGGGATCAAAATCGACCTGGTTAGAGCCAAAGCTATACAGGAGTTGTCTTCATCGTGCACTCAAAAAGAGGTCCGGGGTTTCTTAGGGAGATTAAATTACATCGCCCGATTCATTTCACAATTAATCGAGAAATGCGATCCCATATTCCGTCTCCTTAAGAAACATAATCCAAGTGTATGGGATGAAGAATGCCAAAAGACTTTTGACAAGGTCAAACATTACCTGTCTAATGCTCTAGTACTGATGCCACCTAGTCCAGATAAGCCACTGATCTGTACTTGGCAGTATTTGGGAATTCCATGGGATGCGTGCTTGGCCAACATGATGAGACATGGAGAAAAGCAAAAGCGATATATTATCTTAGTAAGAAGTCCACTAAATGTGAGACAAGATACTCGCCGTTGAGAAGTTGTGTTGTGCCTTAATCTGGACAACCCGAAGACTGAGATAGTACGTGTTGTACCATACAACTTGGCTCATCTCAAAGATGGACCCTCTAAAGTACATGATGGAGTCGGCTGCTCTAAATGGAAGGATGGGCCAATGGAAAATCCTACTTTCTGAGTTTGATATAATTTATATGAACCAGAATGCAATAAAAGGGAGTGCAATAGTAGATTTTCTAGCTAGTAGAGCTCTAGAAGATTACGAGCCTCTAAACTTCGATTTCCTAAATGAAGATCTGATATATGTTGCGACTACTAAAGAAGGTGCTCAAGAAGAACATCTTTGGAAACTAGATTTTGACGGGGCTTCAAACTCTGTGGGTAACGAAATCGGGGCAGTCCTGGTATCACCATACGAAGATCATTATCCCTTTACTAGTAAACTGGATTTTGATTACACGAACAATATGGCAGAATACGAAGCATGTATCATGGGTATCCATGCAGCCATAAAACGCAAGATCAAAATACTAGAGGTATAGAGGGATTCTATACTCATGATCTATCAACTCAAAGGTGAATGAGAGACGAGAGACCTCAAATTGATCAATTATCGTAGGCTGGTTCTTGAGTTAATTGAGGAGTTTGATGACATCACTTTCTTTTACCTCCAGCGAAATGAAAATCATATGGCTAACGCCCTGGCTACTTTAGCTTCCATGATTAAAGTAAACAAACAAGAGGATGTAAAACCTATCCAGATGAGTATTTATGAGGCTTCAGCCCATTGTTACAACCTCGAGGAAGAAGAAAAAGATGACCACCCTTTGTACCACGATATACTATGATATGTAAAGAACCGTGAATACCCGGAGTAGGCAACCGAGACTGATAAAAGGACATTGAGAAGATTGTCCAATGCCTATGTCTTAGATGGGGAGATCCTATATAAAAGAAGGAAGGATTAGGTGCTACTAAAATGTGTGGACGCTGTTAAAGCCAAGAAGATTTTGGAAAAAATTCATGAGGGTGTTTGCGGAACGAATGCTAATAGTTTTACAATGGCCAAACAAATCATGAGACTCGGGAATTATTGGTCTACCATGGAAGGGGATTGTATCAGTTATGCCAAGAGATAACATAAGTACCAAATTTATGGAGACAAAATTCATGTGCCTCATTCACCTCTTCATGTTATGACTTCTTCATGGCCTTTCTCTATGTGGGGCATGGATGTCATTGGGTCGATCTTTCCAAAAGCTTCTAATGGGTATCGATTCATCTTTGTAGTCATTAATTACTTCACCAAGTGGGTAGCGGCCACTTCTTACGCCAATGTCATGAAGTCGACAGTCAGCAAATTCTTGAAAAAAGAGATCATATATCAGTATAAGATGCCAGAAAGGATAATATCTGACAATGCATTGAATTTGAACAACAGTACGATAGTGGAGGTCTATAGTCAATTCAAGATCAAACACCACAACTCATCACTATATCACCCAAAAATGAATGGTGCGGTGGAGGCAGCCAATAAGAACATTAAGAAGATTGTGGGGAAAGTGACTGAAACTTATAAAGATTGGTATGAGAAGTTACCATTTACCCTCTATGCTTATCGAATGTTTGTCAGGACCTCTACTGGGGAAACACCTTTCTCATTGGTTTATGGAATGGAGGTGGTTTTTCCCATTGAAGTCGAGATTTCTTCTCTTCGAATTTTGTCAAAGTTGAAGTTAGATGAAGTAGAATAGATCCAATTCCGATATGACCAGCTGAACTTGATTGAAGAGAAGAGGTTGAAACCTGTCCGTCATGGTCAGATGTACCAAAAAAGAATGATGTGAGCTTATAACAAAAAGGTTCACCCCAGAGAATTCTATTAGGGGGACCTGGTATTGAAAAAGATCCTTCCCATACAAAAGGACTTCAAAGGAAAGTGGATGCCAAATTGGGAAGGACCTTATATGGTAAAAAAAAAATCCTATTTTGGAAGAGCGTTGATTCTAATCGAAATGGATGGCAAAAGCTTGCCTAATCCTGTGAATTCGGATTCAGTCAAGAAATACTTCACCTAAAGAAAGGAGAGGCCAAGGCGAAAACTCACAAAGGACGCCTTGAGACCAAAGGGATTTTGAGTTGAAAACCCAGGAAAGGGCAGCTCAAATTTGGATTGAACATGTGATGGTCGGGTCTTCTTAGAAGGAGAAATGTCACATCTTGGAGCATCAAAAAAGTAATCTAGATCTCCTAAACACACATCAGGCTCAAAATGGTACTCGAGAAGTTTGTGTAGAGAAGCTCATGCTGCGATATTTGAGGCACCTAATTTCATCTTACTCATTTTGTATTTTAGCAGCGTTTGCTATCTTTGATTAATCTATTTATTTCGACCTCTTCTCCTAATAAATTTCAATCATGTCCATTATTACGATCTTTTTAATCATTTTTCATTGAAATAATGATTAACGGACAAATAATATTCAAGTAAAAGAATTTCTGCATATTGCTTTGAAAGGTTTTCTAAATAGTACAAAGGACCTGAAATAGGACCACTAGTTAGAACTAACCAAATCTAAGGGTTGGAAATATCTGGGAACGAATAGTTTGAAATGCGATTGTTTCTTTGAATTTACTGTCAAAGATACTAGATCTGAACAAGAAGGCATGGCAATACATCAGTGATGGAACCTTAACAAACAACGAGCAATGTCAACCTAAGCATTAAAAGGGGGTCATTCTCGAAAAATGGCATTCTGCATTCATGCAAATATCATTCATATACATCTAGTTAGGTGCATTTGATTTATTCTAATCGTAACATCCTAATCGCTTGGCATAAGATAGGCCTGTAAAATGGATTCAACAGATCATGTTCCCTAGAGAACGGTGTAACAGATAAGTGAGACCACAAATCCTATGCCACTGAAGTTGTAGTGGGACAGATTGAAGTTATCGTGGCAAATCTTATCTCTCTGAAGTTGCAGTAGAGCAGATTAAAGCCACAAATCTTATCTCCCTAAAATTGCAGTGGAATAGATTGAAAATAATAAATCTTATCTCTTTGAAGTTGCAGTAGAGCAGATTAAAGCTACAAATCTTATCCCCCTAAAGTTGTAGTGGAGCAAATTGAAGATAGTAAATCTTATCTCTCTGAAATTGCATAGAGCAGATTAAAGCCACAAATCTTATCTCTCTAAAGTTGCAGTAGAGCAGATTAAAGTTACAACAGATTAAAGTTACAAATCTTATCTCCCTAAAGTTGCAGTAGAGCAGATTGAAGTTACAAATCTCATCTCCCTAAAGTTACAGTGGAGCAGATTAAAGTTACAAATCTTATCTCCTTGAAGTTATAGTAGAGCAGATTGAAGCTACAAGTCTTATCTCCCTAAAGTTGTAGTGGAGTAGATTGAAGCAACAAATCATATACCTCTGAAGTTGCAGTGGGTTAGAATAAAGTTACTTGAAAAAGAGAAGCATTAAAAAGGTCGAGATTCGGCGAGACCGGACAAAATTCGTCATTCTTAAAAGTCTTTTCTCCATTCTTGTTACACGACAACGAGCAAAGAGGGGCAGCTGTAGCAGGCCAATTTAGTCCAGCCCAAACAGAAACAGAAATAATAAAAATAAAAATTTTCAAACACAATAAAAGTCCAATAACAGTCAGGTCCACTTACAAAATATCAAGCCCAAATCAGTTAAAAAAAAAACTAATGGCCTAAATGGTCCATAACCTAAACTAGTGTCAGAAACCCTAGAGTCGTCGTCGTTTCCCTCGCGTCGTATCCCTCTCATGCCCCTAGCCTCTGCCACTCCACCGTTGACTCAACCACCACCTGCAAGGGTCGAAAAAACACGTAAACAATAGTGTCAAGAATAGTAGAAAAATAGATAAAAAAATAACAGTGTAATCGGCTATAAAAGACACCGAGAACGGCGGAGCCCGTCGCCGGCGACCTGTGGCCGCCGCGAGCCTCACCGAACCGGATGGCCGGACTAAGGGGGGCTGGAGAGAAAAAAAAGGCTAAGTGTTTTTATTAAAAGGGTTTAAAATGGTTTTTTTTGTTAACTTTTTAACTTAAATAGCTGGTACTAAACGACGCCGTTTCAAGGCATCCTGAAATGCCCCAAAACGACGTCGTTTTGGGGTTGACCCGCAAACCTGACCCGATCTAGGATCCGCATGTTTTTTAGCGGGAAGGTTTATTTGCGCTTTTGGCCCTTTCGTTTTTTAGACGATGTACAATGTAGTCCTTTTTACTCTTTATATTTTTACCATTTAATTTTATTTCATCTTCATTTTGGTCCCTGGTCCATTTTTGGAAACAGACTTCTGAAACAGCGTCGTTATGACATTTAGCCCAATAACCCAACCCGACCCTCGTGAGACCCGTGTGTTCTGATATGGGTAAGGTCTATTTATTTCCTTGGTCCCTCTGTTTTTTAATTGTTTTTAAATCGAGTCCTATTTCTTTTTGTTTTTAATTTTACCATGTTATTTTATTTTGCTTTCATTTTGGTCCCTATGGAACGGTGTGTTTAAGGAGTGTGGGATAATTTCATATTTAGTCCCCATTTCTTTTCACGCGCTTTATTTTAATCTTTTATTCTGTTTTATTATTTTATTTATTTATAAGATTTGTACCTCTAATTTTGTTTAAATTTCAATCCAGTTCCTCATTCATTTAATTCCATCTTTCTATAAGTTGTTTTACCTATTTACTTATCTATTTATTTATTCATTTATTCATTTTTTATTATATTTTATTATATTTACAATTTATATTATTCATTTTCATTTTATTTGCATATTTTGTTGCCCTGTTCCTCATTTACTTTGAGATATGAGCTTTAAACTTTTCTTGACTTTTAATTAAATTTTTATTTTGATTAATTTTCCTTATTTATTTACTATATCATTTATTTAGTATTTAAAATTTATATATTTTATCTTTATATTTTATTTTCTCTACTATATTATTTATTTGCACATGTTATTCTATTTTATTCTTTGTTCTTGTCATTATTATTTTATTTATTCAATTTAATATTAAAATAGTAACCACAACATGATTATCGTTTAATCGTTGTTTTATTATTATTATAGAAGTATCGATATTATTCATTAGCATAGCATTTCTTTGGTTTTTATCTTCTTATTCTCATTTATCTACTTGCTTATTTATTCATTCGTTTATTTTTTGTTTTAACGTCATCATATCATTTTTCCACCATTGTTTTATTTCATTCTCAATAAATTACCGTATCATGTTTCGTGTTCAGAAATATCCATTCGTTTTGCTAAGTTTAAATATTTTTTTAATAAAAAATAAAAAATAAAAAATACTAAAAATAAAAATAAATTTCGTTAAAAAAGGGGGTTACATATTCGTTCCATTTAATGTATAAGAAATCTTTAAAGCCGAGGTAATGTTCATTATTTTGGAATTAGAAAAGTCGTGTTCTTAACTTACAGAATATGGCTTCTTTCTAAAACCGAGATAATCAAATATACTTTAAAATAAATAAAATTTTTAGTGTTTATTCTCGTTTTCGAGGATTTAAAGCATTGTGTCCTAACTTATGGGACATGATCATTTCTTCTCGATTAACTTGAAATAAGCCCATTTTCGTGAAAACTAATTTATTTAAGTAATGTCTTAATAGAGGATCGTATTTTAAAATCTCTTCAAATTTTCAATTTTCGACACTAAAGACATCAAGTAATCAATTAGATACCAATTTTGGGCGTAATGATGGTGCTAATCATTCATCGTGCGTAACCTACTCCAGAACCCATTTTTTGGATTTTTGAAGACCGAAAAATATTGTTTTAATAAATCAAACCTCTTATTAAAACGATCAAATTACGAGGTGACCCGATCACACCTCCTAAAAGTGATTGGTGACGACTCCCATTTTCATTTGAAACCAAAAGTTGATTTTTCAAAAAGAAAAAAAAAGAGTTTCGACACCACTTGTTAGGGATCGACCCGATTAAGCTACGAACAAGTAAAAAATAGTAGAAGAAATTGAGAAATTGAACACACAAATTTAACGTGGAAAATCCTCTTCAAAGAGGATGAAAAACCACAAGTAAATATAATTTTACTATAATGGCAAAAGAACGAAGAGTACAAAAGATGGAGATAAAAACTAAACCCCGAAACCCAAAAACAAAGAACTCTCAAAACATAAATACAAAATTCTCCAAAAGTGTTATGAGTTACAATATTTTAATGGGTGTATTTTATAAGGTTGTAAAAGGGCCTATTTATAGGCTAAAATTCATAGGTCAAATAATAATAAAATAATCTAGACTAATTAGAGTTCAACTGAAACAAATAAACATAATTTAATTGGGAGATTATCTCTCAAATTTGACCGAAATGTGAGGCATACTCAACACATGATACTTTAGTTGTTTGACTCTCTGATTAAATAACTATATTAATGTATATAAAGTTGAAGCTTAATTATAAGTTATTTTATCCTTAATTATATATTTAATTGTCCCTCCATCGTATCATTATGATTTGAACGAATTGCATCAATAAACTAAGAAACCAATGGACAAATAAAAGAGAAATAGATTGCATAAATTACTATTTATAGGTGTTGCATTTTCTCATTGAGATAAAAATATGATTTAAGATTAATTTAATTTTTTTAGATTATTATTTAATTACACAATTGAATTAATAGTGAAAAGTAAATTAATTGATCATCATAGTTAAAATTTATTCAGAAAAGAAACAATTGATAATTAAATAAGATTTTAAATAAATTATAATATGTAAAATAGCGATTAAAATTAAGTTATGTAATTTTTTTATTATATTATTTTAATTTATTAATTAAAATAAATTTGAAGGTTTTATTTAAATCCAATTCAAGAGAGTAGTCTAATATGTTGGGTCAAATATCATGAAAGCAATGTAAATTCGGCTATGTTTGGCCAGGTGTTGTTTCATCCCAAATACGATACAAATCATAGGGGGTCCCTATAGGACTAAAACTCTTCGGATTTGATTGTTTCACTACTCTAAATTAGAATATTACTCTTGAAAATTCCTTATTTATAAATATGTACCTTAGCAGGCCACTCCTAGTATCTAAACATTACACAAAACTTTGCTAAAATTTAGTGGAGTTTTATTTGAATAAATTTTCTTATATTAAAATATATCTATTTTTCTTGAGTTTGATTTCTAAATTAGAGATCAATTATATTTGTACCTATTTCTAATTCAAGACCTAATGAGTTTGAAGCTTAGTTTAGTAATATTTCTCAAAAGTATTTTTGAGAAGAAAAATAGTTTTTTGGGAGAAATTAAAATTTCCAGTTTCTAAAAAAAATGCTTATACACCAATTTTTAATTTATGAGAAGCATTTTTCTCTCAAAAAATAGCTTGTTTAAGAGTGGTTTTGTCTCAAAAGTGTTTTTTACCTCAAAAGTACTTTTTACCCTGAGTGTACCCAATTTATTGTAAAGGATAATGCCAACCTCCCTAAGAGATTATTGAGTTTATTTTATGTTAAATTTTTTAGATTAAAACTCACTCTCTAAATATTTACAAGTTCAAGAATAATAGAGAAAATAACTACTTAATACCCTTCCAATTTTGAAGAGATCATACTTCAATTTGAATTGATGAAAAGCTTAGGACCCTTCCAAGGGACTGTTACATTTGAGCAATTATTTGATTTGATTTATTCTTTAAACATAAAAACGAATGTCCAGTTTTAGAAAAAAGTTTAAATTTTTATTGTTTCACTTGATCATGTTTTATAAATAATTTCTTAACAAATTGTTGTCAGACCTATGGGAAGAGTTGCTTGCTTGACCCACAAATAACTTTTACCTTTGGGCTAGCTCAATCCAACTCGATTTTAAATTAAATAATTTTTAAATATTTTAAATTTTAAATTTAATTATAAAATATATTAATATTAATATAAAATAATACATTTTATTATTTTATTATTTTTTAAATAATGATATGAGCAATATTATTTGAACTTGACTATACCAAGAACCGACCAAGATATCGGTCCGAAAGATGCTTTTGAACCAGTTAGATGGGAAATCGATACGAATCGGTTGAAAATTGGTTGAATAGGTGGTCAGGCCGATTGAATTAGGGGTTTTTGAATTCTTTTAATCGAACTGGTTGAATCGACCAAACTAATAAATCGGTAATTTGACTGATTCAAACACCTATCCCGTTTTTAAAAAAATTAAATATAAATTATTTGGACGAGTTTAGACCTAGGTCTAAAAATTTTTCTAAAGTCGGACCTCGACTCGCTTCAACTCATAACATAAATCTAATTGTTATATGTAATATCTTATACTTACATATAATATGTATTGTAGTTTCAAATAAATAATTTAATATCGAATTTTTATGTTTATGTAAATATATTACTACTATCTTTATAGTTATATTATATATATATAACAAATATTATATTTATGGGAAAGACCCACTTATATAGGCATAAAATTCTATTAGTTTCGTATACTTTAATAATTTTTTTTTTGTTTGATTAGTATCTCAATGATGTAATAATTAAATTTATTAATATAATTATATTTGATATCCATGTAATTATCTAATTCATCCAATATCTTTACGAGAACAATCCAAAATATTGTATTTATTTTATATATATATTTGATGACTTAAATTCTTTTATATAAAAAAATAGTTAGGCATTTTTAGGTGGGTTAGTATTTGGTACACTAGTAGTGTATTTTTTTTTTAATTCTGCAAACAACTTTAAAAAATTGGCATGTGTCTTCTTTTAAATATTTATTTTGTAACGTTTTAGTATACCTTATAGGACACTTGCCAATCCCTTAACTCTGCTTATAGAGTCTAAAAACTCCACTGACAGTATACAAAATAATTTCGCCTTTTAAGTTACTAAAAACTTCACATGACTTATTTACATAAATGAAATATAAAATATCACAGTGTGATTGTTAAAATATTAACTTATACAATATAATTATTGAAATGAATAAATCTATTTTAGTTTTACACTAACGTAAGTGTGTATATATATAAACATATATATATGGGGCAGGTGTCCACTTATGTCGATGTAAAACTACTCCTTTCGTATATTTTTGTCCAATTAATATTTTAGCAATCCAACTGTCATATTTTATATTTCATTCATATAGATCATGCATGTCAAATTGATGTAGATTAAAATTTCAAATTATTTATTTTATGTAAAAATTTCCAATCATTCAATAAATATTAATATATACAGTATTTTAGATTGATATGATAAAAATATCGAATTAGTTCAAAAAAATTATATGAATGAAAACTATAATTATATTGATAAATTAACTGATTTGATTATTAAAATAATAAATATATGAAAAAAATATAATTTTATTCTAATATAAGTATATCCTTTACGTAAAGAAAGAAATGAAAAAAAAAAAACAAGAACAAAAACAAATGAAGGGAGGCATGGGAAATAGTCTGTTGATAAACAACAATATTTTCATGTTGTGGAGCTAATTGTGAGAAAACAGTGTCAAGTATGGCTGCAAAAGATAATACCAAAGTACGTTCCTCCCAAAATTTTATAAACTTGCTTATTTATGTTTATTGCCATTTGCTTAATCATTGGATCTTCAGATAAAACTTGTTTCTCAATTTTTTTGAATTTGGCACACACTTTGAAAATAAAAGTTGGAAAAATCTTTTCCATCCAAGGAATCTCATCATCTTCTGCTACCTAACAATCCAGCTTGATCTACCCTTGCCAAATTTCTAAAGCTAGAAAGACGGTAGACAAACCTTTCTAACATCAAATAAGTTGAGGAGATCCAACCACCATCCCTCAAAACAATTCAATCTAGCTTCAACCACACATTCACAAAACTTAATCTCCCTAGCTTCGGAACCTTCAACATCTTTTACACAATTTCTAACTTTCACCAAGCTTGCCTTAATCACTTGCAAGCCATATTGAAAAATGATATTCACAACAACATATATGAAAAAAATGACCCCAACATAGTAATAACTTCTTGCTGATCAAGTTGGGTACATAACATATGTCACATGTTACACATGTTACTTCTATTGTTTAAAGTGATACTGAAAATTTTTCTTTAATTTCCCAATGTTTTAGTGAATCATAAATGATGTTATGCAAGATATTTGTTGAGTGGGCGGAACATGATGGAAACTCAATTTTGGTATGCAACTTCCAATCTTCATCAATCTATTGAGTAGTCAAACAAAGATATCGATTCCATGTGTAATTTCAAGCAATTAACCTTACAAATATTCCTAAAAATAGGCTTGAAATCCTTATTTAAATAACAACATAAGTCTCTAGTTATTCTATGTTCAACCCATTCAAATGTATAACGATGCTCAATTACACATTTAACTATCATTTTACGATAAACATCTAATTCAATCATTTTAAGATTACAATATTTTCTCTTGTATCTCTAAATTATTAAAGTGTTTAAGTGGGCCACCAGGCTTCAAGTAGAAGTGCTTCCCTTTGTGTTTCACTAATCAAATCAATCCTAGTGAATTTAGTGAACCTATTTTAATCAAATGACCTCTTTAAACTATTCTATGTGCATTAATCACTGATTTTGATGCATGACCGATAAGACTAGCACTTAGCAAGGAGAATGTGTATTTATAGAAAGGGATTTGAAATTAAAAGACTATGGCAAGAGATTTAAAAAAAAAAAAAAAAAAAACTAATAGTGAGTACTGAGTAATGGCCAACCATGATTGAGGTTTCAATTAAAAAGGTAAATAATTAGTGACTACCTTGATGAGTAAGTTACCTTAGGGTTTTTAGTTTACTTCTTAAAGTCAATACTCTTGCTTAAGAGTTAAGAATTGAAAATGTTTTTTTACAAAACAAAGAAAAGGAAAAAAATAATGGCCATGGATCAATATTGACCTAGGTAATAGTTATATTAGATAATAGTTAATAAATGTTTGATTTTAATGTTTTACTTTTATACATAAAATTTAAAAGCATCATATATTAAGAATTTAACAAAATATTAAGAATTATATGAATATAATAAAAATTTTAATTTTAATAAAATTAGAATTAAAATAATATATTAATAAATTATATTGACTTGAAAACATTTGAATTATGAACATATAATTACATATTTACCTCTATAAAGTGAAAATAAATAATTACATCTAAAGTAAAACAAACTCGAATAAAACATGAATTAATTTGAATCTAAATATATTCGAACTCAAAAAAAAACCGAATGCAAAAAAGTTTGGACTCGAAATAACCTGACCCGAACTCATCCGTTGGCCACCTCTACCTTTACTAATAAGTATTTAAGGTTGATATGATAGAGTTATTGGTTTGATTAGAAAACTTACATGTATGAGAAATATAATTATATTATTAAATTTAATAATTATTAAAATTAATAGTATAAAAGTAGTTGAGTGAAAAATCAATTTCTGCCAACCAATTTAAGGTGAAAAATAATCTTTCATTTTTGAGTTTTTTTGGGTTGATTCTGGTGTAGACCAATTCAAGAGTGTATCATAGAAATTGTTTATTCGAGTAAAAGCACTATACTCTAATAATAATATTTATTGATTGTTTCACACAAGTAAAAAAAAAAAAAAAAAACCATTCTTAAGATAATTTCTTCAAAATGCCTTTTTTTTTTTTTCTAAAATTCGGATTTTTGATTTTTTTTATACAACGGAAGGCAAGATTTAATAGATTAGAAGATTTGTGTACTTGATCTTTACATCGTCTTTGTGTAACTGATTGGAAGATTTTGATTTATAGATAAAAGGCGAAAGTTTAAAAATTAAGGCGTCATTTAAGAAAAATTAAGGCTTCATTTAGTTTCAAGAAATAAATACCATTTTCATTTTCATTTTATTGGAAAATGAAAAAGATTGAAGAAAATATGTTTTGTCGAAAATTTTGAAAACTATTTTTGGAAATGAAAATGGAATTACATGAAAACTAGGGAATAATAAAAATTTGTTTTTGGTTGTTTTCACTAAAAATATTTTGTAAAAGTGAAAATAATGAAAAAAAAAATTTTACCTTTAAATGAATCAGCTTTGATGCAAACCCATTCAACGTAAATATATATTTTTAAATAAATTTTCAAATATTAAATCTTGTATCGTGGTTTGAATCTATTTAAATGCAATTTTTTATTTCATTTCTTATGTTTCTATAGCAAAATAAAAAATAAAAAAAATCTAAATGTGTTCTCATTATTAAAAATAGTTTTCTGAAAATGGAAGTTCGCCACTTAAACTAAATTGTTTGTCTAAAGACGTGTTCAAATATGAGATTGAACAATCAACAAAACATAAATGAAAATGAATAAAGTAAAGAGAGATTTTGTACATAATCATTTGCTAACGCAATTCGGAGTCAATCCTACTCTGTGGAGCCTTACTCAGTGAATAGTTTTATTCCACAATTGATCCAACCACCTATCAGCTAAAGCCCAATCTATCCTTACACAAAGAAGTTATTGCAACCCTAATAGCTTGTCCCAACTTGTTACAACCACTTACACAAAACCTCACTTACAAAGGTTCAATCTTTCACAAAGAATGCCTACTAATAGAGTGCAAAGATACAAGGGAAAATAATAAAGATAACTTAATCAAATCAGCACAACACTCCCTTAATCAATGCATCTAATCATGCGTATTGGTTATCTAATTATAAGCTTAATATGGCAGCCTATCCTATCAGTATAGTTTAAGAAAAAATTTTCTCCTTCAATAAAATAATTAGGATAAATAGCTTCCAATCTTATCCCGAGATAAAGTAGGATTGATCTCATTAAAATCAACCCATAAACCTGTCAAGATAAGTGCAAAGGACAAGCACAAGTCTATCCACAAAGTTAAATTGATCTTAACCTCTTCAAGACTTCAAATTTGACCGTGACTGTGAGGCACAATGAAACACGTCCATAAATCATGTCCTAGAAGTCCATTTACTTATGGAAACATCACATGAGAAAAACACAAGTCAATAAAACACCCAGGCTATCCCAATGTCTTGACTAATCAGTTCTTTGACTGAACCAGACATCGAGTCTTCAATGCTTGGACAACCTTGGTCCTAAAAATAGAAAATATTTTCAAAAACTAATCAGAGCTTAGTAAGTGTTAGAAAATTAAGTATTGAACTTAAGTTATAAAATCTATTTGATATATTACTTAAAATTAAGTACATAATATAATTAAGTTGTTTAATAAGCATGAATCTTAAATTATGATGAAAAAAATTATTCTATATTTTATCTTTAATTTTTAAACATTTCAACTTACTTTTAAAACAAATTTAAATGTAACTTTTATAAGATAATTAAATGTTAAAATAAATAAAATAAAATTGATTAATTGAAAATAATCTCCATTAAAGAACGTTCACACTTTTATATAGAAAAAATTCGATCAAGTTATTTTTATTCTTAGTTATCAAATTATGTAAAATATTAAATTATTAAAAATATTAATTTTAAATTTATTTATTTATTTTCAATGATTTATTAACCAATGCCTAACTCATATCTATACTATTATATATAGACTTTCTTTTTTTTCTTTTTTTACATTCTTAATAATAATGGTTAATTTTAAATTTTTATCTCTCTACTTTTAAATTATATAAAATTTGTCAAATCTCCATTTTGGTCCCTAACTATGATAAATATTGAGATTTTATCTTTATAAATGAATTTTTATATAATTTAGTAACTCAATATTTATAATGTCCTTAATTAGTCTATACTAGTATATATAAAAGGAAGGCCATAAGGCCTTCTTTGATACCTGGCTTTTTCTTTTTTCTTTTTTACATTTTTAACAATAATGGCTAATTTTCAATTTTTTCTTTTTATTTTTTAATTATATAAAATAGTTAAATCTCAATTCTGGTCTCTATACTATGTTCAAATTTAAGATTTGATCTTTATAATTAAGTTTTTTTTATATAATTTGATACCTCAATATTTATAATATCATTAGTTAGTCTAAATATTTTATTTTGTTTAAAATGTTGACATAAATTTAAAGAATTGTTAACATTGTTAAATTTTTTGTTAAATTCTAGTCCATTGTAATACATTTTTTTTGCGACATGATTATACAGTGAATTCTTTTTTAAAAAAAAAACATTTAGAATGTCATATCAACAAAATTTCATGGAAGAATTTTAATAGTGCTGATAATTAGACTTGAATTTTTTAATTTGAAAAATAGAGAGATTAAATTCTTAAAAATAAAAAAATGTAAACATAAATATCAAATATACAAAAAATATAAAAACTTAAAGCATATTGTAACCTTCAAATTTTAACTATTTAATCCCGTAATATTTAACCCAACGCGAATCTATATTAGTTATTTACTCAAAGGTGAGTTGTTTACTCAAAGGTGAAGAAGTTGAAAGTAGGTAATTTTTATACGTTTGAACTAGAAAATAAATATCAACACCTTTTTCTATAGATGACATAGTTGGATCATCATGATTTTATAAAGTCCTCATCTCTACACTTGCTGGGATCTTCCTAAGAAATTAGCACTTTTTTTTTTTTTTTCAAATTTCATTGCTACAACCCTATACTTCCGTAGTTGTCAAAAGGCGGATAAAAAGAGCTGCTAAGGCAACGCTAAAAGGAAAACCAGCAATCAATGAGATAAAATAGTTGAAAAGAAAAAAGAGAGTTGCATCAAGTGGGGAGCAAGAAGCCCCAGAGAGATTCCTTTAATATTTGAATATCACATAGAACCCATGTTAGTGGCCACTTTGGATTTGTTTAGGATGGATTTATATATGTATATATTAATTTGTAGTTGAAAATAAAATTTTACATAAAAAAGAAAAACACAAGATAACGATTAACGACGATGAATGCTCTTTTATCATTTCATTAAAATTAATCATATTGTGTTTGACTTCAAATAATCTCATGATTACAATGTTTTAGGTGAGAATTAGGCATGAACCTACTTTTATGAGACAAGCTAAAACAATTGCTTATGTCATAACTTAGAAACCAACACTACCACATTAACAACCTAAGCTATGAAGCTCAACCTTTTAAGTTGTAGACGAAACAATATTACAAAATAAAAATACAATGAATATGACCCACACAAAAAATAAGATATTATTAATAAACTTGAAAGGGTTGAAGCTAACCTAAAGGTTAAAAAGAACAGTCAATACAACCCAATCAATCCCAAATCTCACTAATGTGATAAAATACTTGAGTACGACACAAATACATGAATTATCTGACCTAGTCAATCGGAAAAGATAAAAAATTTCTACAAACATTTGTTGTTTATTATGAAGACCATGTTAAAACCCTAGTTTTTGAGTTGAACAGTTTTAACCTATCATATCGATCATACAATCGAATTAAACGGCACACAATACAAAAAAACACTTTGGGGGGAAGGAATACAAAAGCATGCGATAAATACTATGAAATTTAATAAAACTGAGTCTTAAGCTTGAATCCAACATCTCATTGTTTACGTTATTTGGCTTGGTTCAATTATATACATAAAAGTTTGATTTTGATTCAATCATGTATATAAAAATTTAATTTTGATTCAATTGTACACATGACATAAATATATATACATTTTATTTTAAATAAACATAATTATTTGCATATACAACATATTATATTATGTGTAATTATATTTTTGGATTTGAAATTTCGAGGATTTATATCGATGATTAAAATTAAGAATGTAATATATTACATACCAATAGAGGCCACATGATTGATGACTCCTAGTCACAATGATTACCAAGTATAGAGTTATAAGGACATGAAATGGTGGAAGTAAAAGAAGGGAACTATATCCAGATGAATTGTTTATAAAGAAGATGATGAAAAAGGTTGGAGATTGGAGGTGGTCTAAAGGAAAAGGATGCAACTTTTCTCATGCTTTCTTTTGACTATTGTCTTTCCAAAGCATTCCTTTGTCCCTTTGTTATGTTGCCTTACGTGTGAACATTACTCCTATGTATCAATATCATCCCAAGTTTACCTTTTTGGGTGATGAGAAAAGGGAATGGCCCAGTTAGGTACATATTCTGAGAAAAAGGAAAATGGAGAGGCCGAATCCAATATTTCTTCTGCGCAATTGCATAATTATTATGACATGGTAGGAGTCAAATTAGAGGTTTTTATAAGTTTGGGTTGAATTTAAGTATGATATTAAAACATTTTATGTTAGTTTAAATCAGTTCGATCTGAAATATGAGTTTAAATTTTTGTCAAGCTCGATTATATTTATAAATAATTAACTTAAGCCCATTTTAGTTTCACTCATTTTATTTTTTAAATATATTTTAAAAAATATTTATTTTATTTTTAATTTAATATTAATAATTTTATATAATTTTTCATTTAATTTTTTTTTATATAGATAACATTTTTTAGTATTTACATTATAGTATAATATATTATTATGATTTAACTTTTGTGTTATAAATCATATTATATACAAAAAGTAACATAATATAATATATTACAAAATTAAAAAAATAGTTCGGGATGGGCTTGGGCCTCAAATGTTTGTGCTCGAGTTTGATCCATATTTTAAATAGGCTTGATTTTTTTTATCCAAGCCTATGTTTTTAGCCTAATATTTTTTACCTAAACTCTCCCAAAAATTTAAGCAAGCCTTGGAGTAGAAACAAATAGCCCAACCTTTAAACAGGACTAGGTAAAAAAAAAAAAAAAAGAACTTAAAATAATTATTTATATTAAAATATACTTATTAAGGATTTATATTTAATATATCGTAAGTGTATAAAGTCTTTGTACAACGATAATGAATCAAATACAAAGCCATTTAGCTTGTAATGCCCCGTTTTTCTTTAAATTCGGTTTTTGGTAATTTTGACATGAATGAGTGTGGTTCAGTGGATATGTGTTCTGGGTGTGTGTGGGAGGTCTCAAGTTCAAGTCTCAACTTGGGTAAATTTTGGTATTTTTGTGAATGAAGCCCAAACTCTGGTTAGTAGGCTTATAAGTTAAAGTGTGTAAGTAATTAACAGAATGAGCCTACTGGTCTGGTTGATAAGTGGAGTGTTGGTGAGATGGAGGTCATGAGTTTGATTCTCTGTGTCGGAAAGGGTTAGTATTTTTACTGCATTATCCGGCTAGAGTTTGAGTTGTAGTGAAAATCTGAATAGTGGGTGGTTAAGATCGTGTAAGTAGTGGGATTTGGGTTGAATTAGTTTTCCCCAAATTTCTCTTTGAAATCGACGTCTCTCTGCCCTCCTCTGCCCATTTTTTTCTTCTTCTCTTTTCCCATTTTTGTGCTCTCCATAGCCGAATTCTGCTTTTCTCTGTCCCCTACTCCTTTCGTTTTCTCTCCTCCAAATCGTTCCTTGGTGTGCAACTGTCATTTCGTTTGTTCGGTAAGTGGAATAAGGTGATTTTGGTTCTTGTTATTAACTTTTTATTAATGGGTGTCATTATTATCGATTAGGGGAAGAATCGAGGACTCGGGGTCAATAGTTGAAGACTAACTGTTGTGGAAGTTCAGTGGTTCGATTAAAGGTGAGGGATTCTCGCTCACTAGATGAGCAATCTGATTTAGGTTCGGTTTTAAGTTTGTTTTCAAGCGATTAATTTAGTGTTTGTTGGTCAACTATAGGTAGTGGAGTGCTCGGGATTGCGGTTGCAGCAAAATCGAATCAAGTGTGTACCCAAAAACGTAGAAATAAAGTTTCGGCGAAAGCTGAAAACCCTTCTGTCGACGCCACACGGGCGTGTGGTCGCTCGTGTGGTAGGCCGTGTGTAAGACTATAAGTCACGACACGGCCGTGTGATCGACAAGCCCGTGTGCAACACACAGGCTCGACCAATTGAGTCGTGTGGGCCACACGGGTGAACCACATAGGCGTGTGGTATTTTGGGCCAAGCCGTGTGATCC
Organism: Gossypium bickii; assembly: GCA_025503065.1. Taxonomy (NCBI): domain Eukaryota; kingdom Viridiplantae; phylum Streptophyta; class Magnoliopsida; order Malvales; family Malvaceae; genus Gossypium; species Gossypium bickii. The sequence continues at coordinate 30,677,542 of CP106719.1, forward strand.
ACACGGGTAGGCCACATGGACGTGTGAGCCTATTTTTCTGAAAACTCTGTAAGGTTACACGGGTTGCCCAAGTCGACTGTGGACCTACCGTAGGATCGATAAGCAATGCTTAGACCCCTAAATTAATGATCTGACTGTTTAATTTTTGTACTAAGCATGTATGCTTATATGAATGTATGAACTACTATCTGCATATTAGCATGACATTTATGTATGTTACATTACATCGGGGTGGGATTGATGATATTCGGAGGAAGTATCAAAAAGGCTTTTAAGCCTGTTATCTGGCAGCTCAGCTGCAAATTTTTGATTATATGCCGCATTCGGTACAACATGGTGTGTAGGGCTGGGTGGGTTGATTTTATCCCCACATGGTGTGTAAGGTTGGACAGAGTTGGTGTGTAGAGGCTGGTGGGTAGGACTCTATTTTCTGCATATTCTGTTTGAAATGGGCTAAGGCCCTGAAATATTTCTTAATCTGTATCTGAATGGGCTAAGGTCCACACCGTTTTTGTAATGAGCTTAGACCCGAACTGTGAATTGATGTCTGTTATCTGATATTTCAGTGTGTGTGTGTGTCTGTGTGTGTTCTCTGTAGGGATTACACACTGAGTTTACGAAAACTCACCCATTTTTTGTTTAATATGTTCAGGTAATTCCCAGTAGTAGACGAATCGGTGCAGTGGAGGACTCAGCGGTGACCACGGTTCTGGACATTTTAATTATGGTTTTATTTTTCATTATGGTTTGATTGAATCTGGGTAATTTTTATGTGATAAGGCCTTTATGTATTTTGTTTTAAATTTGGAATTTATAACGTTATGGTACTGCGGTTAGAAATAGGAAAACTCAAGTTTTCAAAGTAAACAAAGGTTTTATTAAAATACATACGAATTCACAAATTATTTTAAAAGCTTCCACGAACGTATAAGATTTTGAAACTGGATAATAAATAAATAAACGACACGTTTTGAAGATAGCCTAAGATACCTAAAACTGGTTTTAACGCAGTTACATTTTCTAAAGCACTATCATGTGACGCCGCCAGATTCGGCCATAACGTCCAGTCCGGGTTTGGGGTGTTACATAGTTAGACCTATCAACTAGGCAATTGGATTGGTTTTGGGTCGGACCAATTCATGTTTAAAATTTTTAGGTTATTTTGGATCGAGTCAATTTTATATTCAAGTAATTTTGAATTTGAGTAGCTTCACGTTCAAATCATGTAACACCTCAAACCCGGCTTAGAAGTTATGACCGGATACTTAGGAATTACATCAACTCGTTCAAAGCTTTGATTTAAATCAAACTCGATGCATGTTTCAAAAACATAAAATTTTGGAAAAAAACTCCCATAGATGATTAGAAAAACTGAAGTTCGAAAACACTTATTTAAGACTCATAATTCATATTCAAAACTGTGCGTTTTGAAAGTACTAATGTTGACAGATCATTTCCAGTATTAAAACAGTCATTCGTTAAAAACCATATATTTTACTTACGAGAAATACTTAAGTGATTATTGAATCTTGCAGTGGAAAATTATCAAAGTTTTAGTTATTTGAAAATCAAAATCTAATTTGTTAGCTCGTGTGATTTGCAGTTTTATGCTCGAAAACATTAAATGTCGACAAATAAAAAAAACCAAAACCAGACCTGAAACCAGATTACAACCCAAAAATAACTAAAACATAAACCAATAAATATTTTAATCGGTAACCAATTCGAGCTCCCGCACGCCGTCTGGTCCTAAGTTGAAAGTTAACCTGAAACGTACTAAACAAACGAATAAGCTAGAAGCTCAGTGTGCGACTTAGCCTACAAGCATAATTTTGATTTAACAAGCACATATGTAAATGTCATAACAATATTTTACTTTTAATGAACAAATAGCATATCAGAATATTGTATTACTAGAAACATATATCAGATCATAATGTCATATTTCCAGAACATATTTCGGATCGAAAGATTATATTTTTATAATCAGACTAGAAAGCATATTTTCAAAAACACATATATCATATCAGCATGTCATATCAGACCAAAACAAATGCAGACATAGATCCTACCTCCATTCGCTACACACCAACTCCGTCCAACCAACCACGCCAATTAGGACTTCGAGAGTCCATCCATCCAATCACACCGGGCGGTGGTGGCATGCTACTCATAATAGTGCAGTTGAGCTGCCATGTCGCCCCAAAATTTTAATTTTTGATTTCGTGTATGTGTGACACACATTGTCTATCTTCTGTAGTGGTTATGTGTTCTGGGTGTGTGTGTGTGAGGTCCCAAGTTCAAGTCTTACTTGGGCAAATTTTGGTATTTTTTATAAATAAAGCCCTAACCTTGTGGCAAAGGGCTTAAGTTTAATTGTTGGTAAGTTTATACCAGAATAGGCCTGCTGGTCTGGTGGTTAAGTGGAGTGTTGGAAGTCCTGTGTTCAATTCTTTGTAATGGCATAGAGACAGTATTTTTGCTCCAATTTCGGCTAAGAGTTGTGTTGGGGAAAAATTCTGATTAGTTGTGTTTTAGTGGGTTAATAGGGAGTGATTTTGGAGATAATTGGGGAGAGGTTATCAGAAACTAATATGATTATCTTTTTGTTGCAAAAAAAAAAAATAGAGATTCGGTTTTCTCTCCAATTCCCTAAACTTTTTTTGATGTTTTCTTCTTTTTCTTCTTTTCCCCTCCTCTACCAATGTTTTCCCCTAGTTGCTGCAAAAATTTCCATTATTTTTTCCCCTTCCATTTCTTTCCTTTTTTTTCCAATTTATTCGGTTGTTCATCGTTGGTTGCGCATGTTCGGTAAGTAACGGTTTTGTCTATTGTTAATCGTTCTTGGTTAATCTCTAAAAAGGGGATTCCTTTTTGGTGTTTAGGAGTTAATCAAGGGGCTGGTGGTTTTGAATTGACACTGTGATTGTGCAAAATCATGGTTACTCAAGCGAGGTAAGGGTTTTGCTAGGTTTTTAGTCAAGTTCCTTCCGAAATTGGTTGATTAAAAACGAATTAAGTGATTAATCTGGAGATATGTTGGTCGATTTTTAGGTTCTGGAGGCTTAGGAGTGCTTACGCATCAGAAATGATACCAGGTGTGTACCCGAAACACAAAAAACGGGATTCAGCGTAAAGCAAAAAATTTCTTGCTGTCGAGAAATAAGAGAAAATGATGCAAAAAATTGTAGAGAAAGGAAATAAGGGTGTTATAAACTTGGAAATCAACATTTTGCACTAAAATAGTTTTAGACAGCAGCAGTAGTCTAACTTTAAAAAATCATCAAAAATAGTGGGAATTGAGTTAGAGGTTGAATAAAATATGAAATAAAATTTTATTGAGTCTAGTTTTTCATGGAAGAAACAGTATAAGCAATGGAATTGTAAATCATGAGATATAATAAATCTTGTGAGACAATATCAGAATAATTTCGGGTTCCCCTGTTCTGACTTAGGAAAATTATAAAAAATTTTAAAAAAATAATTTGGGGCTTAAATTTAAATTTTTAAATCCTTAATGATTCTATTTTCAAGAGAAACAAACATAAATATCATCTAAATTTCATACTAAGAGATAAATAATTTTTAGTAAGGAAAGGATGAAGTTGTCAAACAGCAGAATAGGGATAATTTTAAAGATTTTACTGTACTTATTTGATAAGCTATAAATTCTGAAAATTTTATGGTAGAAAGGTATTTGAGTCTAGTTTCAAAAACATCAAGCGGATCTTAATTTGGAATTCTGTAGCTCAAGATATAAATAATTTAGTTATAATGACTCAAGCAGACAGCTTTAAATGAACATATAAGTAAATAGTGAAAACATATATGAGTATTGAGCTAGCATGAGTTACTTTAAAAATGGATTACACGGACAAGGCTAATTTGGCCCGAGTGGGCCACACAGGTGTGTGGGCCCACACAGGCAAATCACATGGGCATGTGGACCCATTTTTACCGAAATATTTTTATGGTTGCACGGGTCGCCCAAGTCGACTATGAACCTACTGTAGGGTCGGTAAGTGCTACTTAGACCCCTAAATGTGTGAAATTGACTAAATGATATCTGTATTGGGCACGTTAATATCTAAACTGAATATATGTACTGAAATTGTATAATAGCATGTCATCCGTTGTATGTTGCATTGCATTGGGTTGGGGGTTGTTATTCGAAGGAAGTGTACTGAAAGGCTTTAAGCCTAATTTACTGGCAGCTCAGCTGCAAACTACTGTATTTTGCCGCATTCGATACTACTTGGAGTGTAGGGATGGGTGGGTTGATTATATCCCCACATGGAGTGTAGGGTTAGACGGAGATGGTGTGTAGAGGCTGGTTATGATGGGCTAAGGCCCTACTGCATTTTGACACTGTACTGAGATGGGCTAAGGCCCAAGACTGTTCAACTGTGCACTGTGAATACTGATTGTTTGTTTGTTTCTGCGGGATTACACACTGAGTTTATGTAAATTCGCCCTTTTTGTTTAATGTGCATAGGTAATCCCCAGACTTAGACGGATCGGTGCAACGGAGGACTCAGCGATGACCACAGTAATTTTTGGACTTCATGGTTTTCAATTTACGATTTATGATTTGATTATTATTGATTATTTGGGTTGTAATTTAAGGACCCTCTGGGACTTTAGTTTTAAATTTGGGTTTTTATTTATTTATTTTACTTTATGGATTTATACCTGTTGGTCGTAGGAAATTTGATTTTTCAAAAAGTTAGAGTAATTTCTAAATGCATGATCACCTAGACTGTTTTATTAAAGCTTCCGCAACAAGGAATGTTTCAAAACAAATGTTTTAAATGAATAAAGACGACTTTCTAAGCTCTAACAAAGGTTTACTAAAGATAATAGCATGAAATGTTTTCATCGTAACAACGAGGTTTCAAAAACACTATCGTGTAACATTGCCAGATACGACCATAACGTCTAGGCTGGGTTTGGGGTGTTACATGCCAAACATATTTTGCAGTTTAACCGCTGAAAATGCAGTAATACTACCGAAAAATACTTCCTCCAACAAATCAGAACCCACCCCAATACATATGCAAAGTCACGTTAACATACATACATATCACATAGGTTGTATGCATGCATACATAAACATATATCATACGGAACGTAATTTACAAAAAACTTATACCGATCATAACATATCATATTACATGGTCAAATCAGATAACTTATTAGTACAGATAACAGAATATGTATAACACACATGATTTGCAAAATAATCATGCTTAACTCACGTACCTACTTATAGCATATCATATCGCATTATTATACTTATCGAAACTTATTTAACATACTTTCTACACTAATCCATGTTTGTTTTATTAACATTTATGCTTTCTTGGGCCTACATAATGCCCCAGGACCCAAATTTCGAGTCCTTTAGTCGACCCCTAATTGGGCCTCAAAATTGGCCCAAAAGGCCCACACAACCAAAAAAGTTACATAGTTTGCATGATTTCACACGGTCGTGTGTCCCACACGACCATGTGCTCCATACGACCAAGCCACACGAGCTGTAAAAACACACACGATCGTGTGCCCCACACAACCTACCCTTACGGGCTATAAAATCACATACGGTCGTGTGCCATTGGGAATAATCAAGATAATTAGTTTCAGAAAAACTACCCAATATCCCCACTAAATCTGATTAGTCATCTTATTAGATTTTCTCTAGAGTTTAACAAAATTAATTTTCACTTTGCACACGCAAAGATTCAAACACAAGACTAAAAAGTAAGTTGAAGCCTTACCATTAAATCAGCAGGCTCATTCTTATCATCAATTGAGCAAAATTAGTATATAAGCCAAATGTTCAAAGATAGGGGTTGAAACAAAAATAACAAAAATTCAAAGAAAAAATTTGGACCCAAAACCTCATACACACAAACGCAGCACCTATCCACTAAACCATATTAAGATACTTAACAAAATTTTACAATTCTAGTTTCTTCTAACCCGGTTTTTAGGGTGTGACAAATCATTTTGGTTTCAAGTCATTTAAGGTTTGAAGGACGGGTCATTTCTAATTTTAGGGTCGGCTCATTTCATATTTATTCATTTGAGTTTAATTTAATACATAAATTATTTTGAATCGGATCATTTTATATACAAGTTATTTGTATTTTTTTACTCATATTTTTTTTAGTTTGACTATTAAATCCGATAAGATTCAATCTTTTTAGTTTTAAAATTAAAATAAATCAAAAGTTAAATAAATTATTTAAAAAGTTTAAACTTATTTTTGAATTAATAATTATTAGAAAATATTTTTTTAAATAAATTCTTACTAATTTAATATAAAATCTTTTTGAATTGGTGAAAATGGTTAGTATTTAGTTTATATAATTTTAAATATTTTAGTGTTAATAACCTTTTTAATATAAAACTTTTTTAATAATATTTATTTATAAAATTTTGATATTTTTAGTTTTAATAACGTTAGTTTCTCGAAAATTTGGTGAATAAGCAAAAATTAATCAAATTTTTACGATTTAAATCAAAGGGAAAAGATTGTAAAAAATGTTTTTAGGACTTTCAAATCAAGCTATCACATTTCGTGTTGGGTTAATTATTAATTATTTTTTGGATTAAATAAATATTAACATATTAAAATATACTTCAAATATTTGTGTTATTTGTATATTTGAAATTTAATATTTGTACTTATTTTTAGAAATTTAATCACTCTATTTTTTAAATTTATAAATTCAACTTCAATTGTTAACACCATTCAATTGCTTTGTTAAATTCGCTGGTGCAACATTTTAAAATTTTTAAAAAAAATTTACTTACTCAGTAGCCATATAACAAAAAAAAAAAGGCATTGCAATAGAATTTAATTTAACAAATAATTTTAATAGTATTAATAACTTTTAAAAGTTACATCTGCATTTTAATCAAAACAAATTACTTGAGCTAATCAGTGACAATGTAAAAAATTGAGATACCAAATTATGTCAAAAAGTTGAAATATTAGAGATTGAATCTTAAATTTGAGTGTAACACAGAGATCAAAACTAAAATTTGACCCTTATTATATAATCTAAAAATTGAGTGTAGCATAAGGACTAAAATTAAAAATTTACCATTTTCCTATAAAATAAAAAAAAATGCGGAAACTATTAGACGTGTCTGCATGAGGAAGATTCTTCCTTTTATATATGGTTATATTCATCGAAGTGGGTTGAAATTCTAATTTTAAATTGTTTAAAGATTTAGAAGTTAAAATCAAAAGTTTTCTTAGATTTTTTGTATTGTAATTTGGTAATTTTTTTAATTTATTAATTTAATGTATTCAAAAATTGCTATAGAGCTCATATGAAATAATCCAAAATTTACAACAATAAAAAAATTATAAATATAATTCAATCAAAACAAATAAATCATTTAGGTTATAAGTGTTATTTTATTATTTTTTCTTAAAATACATAGTTAATTTAAGGTTAAATTTTTTGAATTACTTATTTAAATTATTTTAAATTTGAGTGAATTGATCTTTTAAAGTTACATTGGATTGGAATAGATGGTGTCGAAACCATCTTTAAATTTTGATTTAAAAACGGTGATCGACTTTTAAAAACGAAAGTGGGAGTCGCCACCAATCCCTTTTTACTTAGGTGTGATTAGATCACCTTGCAAAACATTTTATTTTAAAACATCTGATTTTTTTTCCACGAAAAATAAGAAAACGGGTTCGGGAGTTGGTTACGTATGAGTAAGGGTTAGCACCCTCATAACGCCCAAAAATTGGTACCTAATTAATAGAATCATGTCCAAATGTTTGAAATTTAATAAACATTTAAAATATGACTAAAAAAAAACACTGAACAATTTGATTTAAAACTTGAGATTTCTTTGTTCCAAAAGAATACAAACATCACATCCAGCACGTTAGGACACGATATTTTTAAACCCTCGTAACTAAAATCATCTCGTAATTTACGAAAATTATTAAAAGGGTATTTAATTGTTTAGTCAAACGGAAAATCGAAACTCAGCACGTTAGTGCACTATTTCCTGAATTTCTAAATATTAAACATTGCCTTATTTTAAAACCTTTAGGTAAAATATAGTAATTTTGTAAAATACATTTTATTTTAAAATGATGATCTTATGAAAATATTATATTAACACATTATCAAAAGCAATTATAATATACTAACATTTAATATAGGTAATAATAATACAAAATATGACAAATAATAATTCCTATACTATAGCAATTGTAAATACATGATGAAGTATAAACAAATACAATAAACAATAAAATGAATATGAACGCATTTCATGCAGGTTGAAAATTTTCATACAATAACCTATACCAAGTAATAAATAAATACAAAAAAAATATATGCATATATGTATTGAGAAAATAAATAAAATAAATTTTAAAATAAATAAATAATTTATATTTATAAAACTACATTTTTAAGAATGAATAATATACTATGTAATTTTAGATAGAATAAAATTTTATAAATTAATATAAGATATAATACTATATAATATATAAAATATGTTTTTTCTTAAAAATGTATAATATAATAATTAATAAAAATCATAATATATAATATAATAATATAAAATAATTAATAATATATATATATATAAGGATTATCCATAATAGAAATAATTAGTGAATAATATATATAATAATTTTGAAAAAAACATATATATACATAATATACTAATCATAAAAATTATATATGTAATAAATAATGTAAATGAAATAGGTTATATTATATAATAAACTTTATACAAAACAAAATTTTAAAAATAATCTATAATATAAAAAAATTAAAAAAACATATAATATAGTAATTAATATATAAAAATAATATGTAATGAAAATAATTTCAAGCTAAATAAAGTAGTAAATAATAATAGTTTAATATATAAAGATATTACATAAAAAAAATATATAAATTTATACTATTAATGTATTAATATATAAATAATAAAGAAAATAATATAGAATATTTAATATAGAAAAATAATTTAATACAATATTAAAAGAATAAAATAAAAGAATAAACAAAAATTAAAACAAAGAAATAGGGGTTAAATAACAATTAAAACAGATATAAAAGAATTAAATTAAATCACTTAAAACAGATATAAAACAATTAAATTAAAACGCGCGTTAAATCACAGGGGTTAAAATGACAATTATGCCAAATTTTAAAACGGCGTCGTAATAATTTTGTCCCTTAATGCAGACCGAGGGACGAAATTAAAACAAAAACAGATTTTAGGGCTAATTTAATAAAAAATAAAAATGCAAATTGGACTAGATTAAAATTAATAAAATTGAGGAAGAATCGAAAAGGAAATTAGCCCTTTTAACAAAAACGCACGGATCCTCCCTGGGTTTTCGAGTCAATGCGCGGATCTAGCCTTAAAACAGCGTCGTTTTGGCCATTAACTGATCACACCAAAACGGTGCCGTTTCTTTGGCTTATATAAGGCAAAATTCAGTAAAAAATAACATTTTAACATTACTTAAAAAAAATTTTCTACAAATGCTCTCAAAGCCCTCGTCTGGGTTCCCCTTGTCGACCCTTCAGGCCACCATCACGCGCCGTCACCCACGGCGGCGCACAGGTAAAATCTTCACCCTTGTTACTTGTTTTCTTTTTTAACAGTATTTATGTGTAAAAGAAAAACGTAGATTAAAAAAATAAAAATAAAATAACACTAAAAAAATCATCTCGGTTGAAAAAATTCTATATTCTATTTTGATGTCTTTTTTTTATATTTATCTGTGTATTTGAGTATTCCCCCTGTTTACAGGTTTTTCACAGGCTTTTATAGCCTTTCGAAATAAATAAATAAATAAGAAATAAAATGTTTGCCATGTTTGCTGCGATCTGCTGCTGTTATTCTTTTCTTTTTTGCAGGTAGAGCGACGAAGATCTCACGACGGAGATGAGGCTCGCGTGGATTGCGGCGCGACTGGTGGCTTGGTGTCGGGGCTGCTTGTGGCGCAAGGGTTTCAGAAAACCCTAGGTTGCTGACATTATGTTTAGTCACTGGGCCGTTTTGGTTTTGGGCTTGGTTGGGTCTGGGTAGGTTAGGTCTGCTAAGTCGGGTCTGCTTAATTTTGGGTCTCGGACTGGGGTATAAGTGGGCCACTGGTTCAGGTTTAAAATTGGGCTGATCGGGTTTGGTTTGAGTCTGGTGGGTAATCTGTTTAGGATTGGGTCTTAGGTTAGTTTGCTTTGGGTTTCTGGTAATATTTGGGTCTGTGAATGGTTTTGTAAATGGACATAAAAATGGACATTTATTATTTTTTATTTTGTTTTATTTTTTTATTCTGGTTTATTCCAGCCCGGGCAATAAGGGGCCATTACAGCTGCCCCTCTTTGCTCATTGTCGTGAAACGAGAATAGAGTAAAGACTATAAAAAGACCAATTTTGCCCAGTTTTGGCCGAGTTTCGACTTCTTGATCCTTGCTTTCTTCAAACGGCTTCCAATCCCAACTGCATCTCCAGGGGTATTGGAACTTTATCTTGATTTCAATTAGTCTGATGTTTTCAATCTGCTTCCTGCAACTTCAGGAATGCCAGATCTATTATTTTTTGATCTGCTTCACTGCAAACTCAGGGAGATAAGATCTGATGTTTTTGATTTGCTTCCTGCAACATCAGGAATGTCAAATCTGCTATTTTTCGATTTGCTTCCTACAACTTCAGGAATACCAAATCTGCTATCTTCAATCTGCTCCCTGCAAATTCAAGGATTGTCAGACTGATGTCTTCGATCTGCTTCCTGCAACTTCAGGAATGCCAAATCTGTTATCTTCAATCTGCTCCCTGCAACTTCGTGGGATTGCTAGGATCGATGTCTTCGATCTGCTTCCTGCAACTTCAGGAATGCCAAATCTGCTATCTTCAATCTGCTCTCTGCAACTTCAGGGATTGCCAGACTGATGTCTTCGATCTGCTTCCTGCAACTTCAGGAATGCCAAATCTGCTATCTTCAATCTGCTCCTTACAACTTCAGGGATTGCCAGAGTGATGTCTTTGATCTGCTTCCTGCAACTTCAGGAATGCCAAATCTGCTATCTTCAATCTGCTCCCTGCAATTTCAGGGATTGCTAGACTGATGTCTTCGATCTGCTTCCTGCAACTTCAGGAATGCCAAATTTGCTATCTTCAATTTGCTTCCTGCAACTTCAGAGATTGCCAGATTGATGTCTTCAATCTGTTTCCTGCAACTTCAGGAATGCCAGATCTAATGTCTTCAATCTGCTCCCTGCAACTTAAGGGATTGCCAGACTGATGTCTTCGATATGCTTCCTGCAACTTCAGGAATGTTAGATCTGATGTCTTCAATCTGCTCATTGCAACTTCAGGGATTGCCAGACTAATGTCTTTTACTTTGCTACATTATCTTTTAGAGGATATAACCTGTAGAATAGGTATGTGCTTATGTCTAATAATTAGGATGCCTTGATCGAAATGTATCAAATACTCCTAATTAGACATGTAATGATATATGAATACAAAATGTTATGAGAATGCTTCCTATTTTAAGTATCATCACTCATTTATCCGTCAAAGTTTGCTCTTCGTTCCTTACGAAGTATCAATCATATTCTCGCTTCAAATAATTTGCCCCATGGTAATTCCGAGTCCTTTCCACTTGAACCTTGGGACATGAAGTTGGTACCTCCCACTGTAATGATATATGAATACAAAATGTTATGAGAATGCTTCCTATTTTAAGTATCATCACTCATTTATCCGTCAAAGTTTGCTCTTCGTTCCTTACGAAGTATCAATCATATTCTGCTCAAATAATTTGCCCCATGGTAATTCTGAGTCCTTTCCACTTGAACCTTGGGACATGAAGTTGGTACCTCCCACTGCAACTTTAGGGAAATAACATTTGGTTTCTTCCATCCTTCTGTTACCACTCAGAGGTACAGAACTTGTATCACTTTCAACCAATTTGATCTGTTACATCATTCCCTGGGTGTAATGACCAGATGTATGTGTCTGAAATTTACATGAATGCAAGGTATCCCGACAATGATCCCCTTTTACACTTGGATTAACCTTGTTTGTCATTTGCCGATATGGTATCACCAACGAAATTGTCTTATCCAATAGGAATCCGAAGAGGTGATCATTTTTCAATGTTTCCAACCCTTAGGCTTGGTGAGTTCTGAACAATAGTCATGTTTCAGATTCCTCATATTATTTAGAAGATTCCAGAGTAATATGCGAAACTCCTAGTGTTATTAGTCCATAAATCGTTATTTCAATATAAAATGCTTGAAAAAGGTCACAAAAATGGACGAGAAAGAAATTAATCAGGAGCATGGCTCGAAACAAATAAGTTAATTAAAGATCACCAAGGCAATAAAAAGAAAATTGATTTGGGTGTATCTCAAAAAGAATAAAGCAATCAAATATAACAAACTCAAAAATGGGTAAGATAAAAGCTAGATGCCCCAGATATCGCAGCCTGAGCTTCTCTATTCAAACTTCTTGTAACATCCTGAATTATTGGGCCTATACGTTTAATAGGTAAATTAGAATGTGTAAGGAGTTCAGAATGGGCTCAGATTTGGGCCGAGACTGTAGTTAAAATTCTTGTTTGAACACTTTAGTGGGAAGTTTGTTAAGTTAGGGCATAACAGATATTAGCTGTGTTTTAAAACACAAATGGGCTTGTGGCCCAGTGGTCAGTAGCGCCACTAAGAGAGCAAGGAGGTGACGCCACACAAGGGAGTAAGGGGCCCAAATTTAAGGTTCATGGAGCCCAATTCTTTTAATTTAAGTTAGCTAATTTTCGGCATTAGGGTTAGGTGGAGTGGACGGCAACAAGGCTCAAAAATAGGAGGATTTATGTGAACGGGATAATGTGGATATTATAGTTGATAATATGGAAGATAAAAGGAGGAAAGATAGGAGCTATCTGCAAGGCTAGGTGTTGGCCGAAATTCCATCACCTAGAGGAGGGAAGAAATCGGTTTCTTTATGGCAAAGGGGTGTCGAAATTTCCCTACTATTTGATTAGTTGTTAGTTATCAGGAAGGGCATTTTCGATTTTAAGCAGTAGGTGCTGAAATCTTCTATAAATAGAGGGGATATCTCTTCAATTTTGGCATTTGGAACCCTATTCTTTTCTTCTTTCCCTGTGTCAAAATTCTCAGTCTTCCTCTGCAAGTTCTTTTCTTTTGATTTCTTCAGAAGCCGAAACCTCCCAATTTTCTCAACATCTTTTCTTTTAAAAGCCAAAATCTTGAACTCTCTTCTCATTTCCATAGCCGAATACCCTATTTCCTTTTGCTGATTTCTTCAACCAAAAAGCCGAAACTACTTAGATTTCTTCTTCTCTTCTGATCTTCTCAAAAAGCCAGAATCTCTAAGGAGTAGTCGAATTCTTTATGTAAAGGTGAGTGCCGATTTTTCTATCTCTTCACTTTCTGTTTCAGGTTTTGGAAGACAAAGCCGAAAAGCGGCTGGTGGCTTGGTGTCGAGGCTGCTTGCGGCGCGAGGGTTTCAGAAAATCCTAGGTTGCTGATATTATGTTTAGTCACTGGGCCGTTTTGGTTTTGGGCTTGGTGGGGTCTGGGTAGGTTAGGTGTGGTAAGTTGGGTCTGTTTAGTTTTGGGTCTCGGACTGGGGTGTAAGTGGGCCACTAGTTCAGGTTTAAAATTGGGCTGATCGGGTTTGGTTTGAGTCTGGTGGGTAATCTATTTACGATTGGGTCTTAGGTTAGTTTGCTTTGGGCTTCTGGTAATATTTGGACCTGTGAATAGTTTTATAAATGGACATAAAAATGGACATTTATTATTTTATTATTTTGTTTTTTTTTATTCTGGTTTACTCCCGCTCGGAAAAAAATGGGACATTTCAGATGAGATTGGATTTTTTGGTTTCATGTTTTTATACATGTAATTAGCAAAATTGGAAGTAAGTTCTTTTTTCTATTCCATGGTATAAGATTTGTATGGTTAGTAAATTATGGGATGCAACCGGTTAAAAAATATTTATTTATTTGAAAATTGATTATTTATATACTTTTTAAGTTACTTTTGGTATGTATTTATTTTATAATTTAATTTTTTTTGGTATCAACTCGATTAGTAAAATTATAATATGTATATATATGGGATTTGAACTCATATCAATTGAATTAGTAATACCTTAAATTTATCATTCAATTACAATTTTATTTTGTTAATTTTTATACATTTAAATTTAATATGCACAATTTATTACTTCCATCAATTGTATATTTATACTTACTATATATAAAGTGGCTAATTGAGTAACTCAACACCAACTCAATAGTTAAATTACTAAAATATTTACTTTAAAGAGTAATTAATATCATTATAAGGATATTTTCATCTTTTCATACTTTTATATAATCTTCAAATAAAAAAATTTAAAAGCATTATTTAAGAATCAAACACAATAAGCAATAAATTCATATAAAAAATTTTGGGTGTTATAAAATTTAGTATATATTAAAATATTTAAGTGATGTCAACGAGTAGTGCGCTATTAGTATATAATTCATACAACAAAATGTATTATATATAAACCCTAGATATTCCTTAAATAAAATAGTTTTTTTTTAAAGATTAATTCATTTCATGAATGAGAATATACAATTTGAAAAGAAAAAAAAATTAAACACTCGTTGTAGACAGTGAAGGATAAGCTCTATCAATACAATAAAGGCTTTATCCTTAACATCAAATGAACGTTATGGCACGTTGTCAATTGGCTCTATCACAATTCAAGTACGACATATTTAGAGTGGTTGTAAGCACTTAATACAATAATGAAATCAGCTCCGGATGGTCTAAAGTGATGGGGTAAAATTGACAAAAGAACCAAGCATCCATCAAACTGGAGAGAATAGTGACAAAACCATCCTTGAAACCGCTTGCAAAAGTAAGATGACATGCATAAGTAAGACTAAAAAACATGCTACAATAGCAGTCAAAAACTTCTAAAAGTAAAGACTTGTAACAATAATATATATATATATATAACTTAAGGCAAAACGAGTCTAAACTGACTCTTGGAATAATTTATTATTCTAAAATACTCTCTAAACAGAAACAGTTTCAGAAGTCGACAAAGAGCCACCCACTTTCCAAGAGAAACTGTTGATGACCGTTGGAGTTTCAACGACGACAGACACCATCATTTTTCCATCACAACTTGTGAAGACAACAAAGATACGCACAAAATAGATCTGCAAACTAAAGAGAGAAGACATATAGAGTAAACAAGGAGAAAAAAAAAAAGGAAAAAAGAGAGTTGGTGGGAGGGAGAAAAAGCCCGAAGGCTAACACCGTCACTATGCAAAACAACAGAGAAGCAAATTGGTTGGAGAAAAAAATGAAAATTTTTTTTAGAAAAAAATACGTGTAAGAAATCTTATTAGTAGATGGTATGTTGTATAGAAAAATATACAATTATCTCTAATTTTATGTCAATACTAAAATATGTTTAGTAATTTTGTAGAAAATACGATGATCAAAGAAGAAGATAAATAAAATAAAAAGAACCTTTTAGATTTCAGTTTCATGGTGTTTTTCACTATTACATATCATTTTTCAAAACTACTTAAAAACAAACTTTTATTAGAATTGAGGTGATAAATTTCGACCACCCGCTAGTAAAACAAGCTTTAGCATGAAACTTCGTTTGTGTTTATGGTGATTTGGTTTTGAGAAACCACAAGTCGGTAATGATTTAAACTCAACATTTTGAGTTTGATAAAATTTAAGTATTAAGATAGTTTTGAGTCTGTAACAATTCAAGTTAGATTTGAGTCATGTAAAATTCAAAAAATTTAAATTTAAATTTAATAGTTAGAACAAACATTAATTATTATTTTAGGGTAAAGTACAGAAATGGTTAATATACTATTGTTCGTGTTTTATTTTGGTCAACTAAACTTTTAGTTTTTTCGATTTAGTCACTAGACTATTCGAAATTAAATTTTTCGATCACCAAACATTAACAACTGTTTGAAATTTGATGGAAGTGCTGACGTGAGCTTTTTTAATTGGTCTAAAAACAAAATTTTCCTATAATGTTTGCATTTTTTATAAGTTTGATCCTAAACATAAAAAATTCAATAAATTTAGCTCTCAATGTTTACAAAATTTGTCATTTTAGTTTGAATTTTAAAAGTTTCAATAAATTTAGCACTTATGATTTACAAAATGAAAAGAATCTAATAGACTTTTTTATCTATTAATCACAAATTATTTAGTCATGGAATATTCCACTAAAATACCATGACTGAACAATGATTATATACCATTACGAAAGCTACAAGTATTTAACTTTTATACACTGACTTTGTCATATGTGTGTTATACTCATAGGATAGTCATGATCCATTTAGGTTAAATTTATTCACCTAATTCGATTAATTTTATCTTATGGTCACCATTGTATCTGTCGCAATGAAAATTATTATTATTAAAATTAGTAATGATAAAATAAAATGATACCTAGTCAAGTTCCATTTTCATAATCCATACAATGCTAATGAGAGGAAACCGTTTTCTCTTTTATTGAGTTATATGTAATACCCCAAAAATTTTAATATGATACATGGTAAAATTTCAAGCTCGAATATCAAGAAAATTATGAAAAACTTTATGGGATGACTCGTATGAGAAATTTTACGAAAGAAATTTGATATTGAAAAAGGAAACATGTGAAAAGAATTGCAAAAGTGAAAATATGACAAAAATGATCAAATTGCGACAAGTATGAGGACTAATGTGAAAATTTCCTGAATATGGAAAATATCAATTACTATATATTGATGATAAGACTTGATTGGAGGAATATCTGTCTCGAATCTGTTTGGCATAAATGAAATGATTCTTACAATTTGAGAGATTTATAGTTTGGAAATGGCTTAGGTCCCTCGATGTGTATATGTAGCTCATCCTTGAGGTTTTGTAATTCACACTAGGGGAAGAAGTAAAATGTAAACTTTTTGTGTGTATGTATAATTGGGTATGAATATTGAAGATAAGATTCTAAGTCAATAATACATGGAAATGTATCACTTATGTGAAGTTAATTTGTGAACTTCTGAGACCAGCGGTTGAAAGGAATTTGATTCCTACTATGATAAAGTTCAAGAATTTCAATGTAAGGACCTGAAAGTTAGTGGTGTCAAAAAATAAGGTTTCAGAATCTCGTTTCCATAAATTAGGTCTGTAGATATTAAATTAAAATATTTACAGAGTTAGTATAAAAGAATATTAAAGTTTAATCCTTATTTTTCTCTATTAATTTCTTAACTAAGGTATAAGGACTAATTATAAAGTTCAATCGCTATAAGTTTTTAAATAAAAAATGGCTTGAAGACTTAAATTGTAATTAACCCAAGGTCTAAAATAACAATTAGACCATGTTTAATATGAAGTAGTGGGCGGTTGTGATTACTATTGATTAAATAAACAAATTTTGATTAATAAAAGTAAAACATAATTAAATTAAATTAATTAAAGTATAAATAGGAAAATTTTAACTTGATGGAGAGATAAATGTATCTTCTCCATCCAGACAAAGAAAGAAAGAAAAAAAAAAAAAGAAACTCCATTGTCACACCTTCAAACTTTTTATAAATTGGTTAGTGTAATTGTAACGCCCCAAAATTTTAATTTTTGATTTCGTGTATGTGTGACACACAATTTTTATCTGCTTCAATGGTTATGTGTTGTAGGTGTGTGTGAAAGGTCCCAAGTTCAAGCTTTACTTGGGCAAATTTTGGTATTTTTATAAATAAAGCCTTAACCTTGTGCAAAAGGCTTAAGTTTAAATGTTGGGTAAATTACATCAGAATGGGTCTGCTGGTCTGGTGGTTAAGTGGTGTGTTATTATGGTGGAGGTCTTGTATTTGAAACCCTGCGCAGACAAATGTATTATTTTTTTTTTGCTCAAATTTCGGGATAGAGTTGTGTAATAGGGGGATTATGAGTAGTGGATGTGAAGTGGGAATTAGGGGAGAAGATTAAGGGATTTTGGGGGTTATCGGGATTTTATTTTATTTTTTCCCCATAACCGAATTTTGGCTCCATTTTCCAAAAAAAAAAAATTTAGGCCGTATATTCTTCTCCCTCTCCTCTTGTTGAAGTTCTCTGAGTTTTTCCATCTTTATCTTCTTTTTCTTCTTCTTGATTTTTTTCCTAATCCATTTATTTTCCTTCGTTTTCGCACGCGGTTAGTGCTCGCTTAGTTTCGGTAAGTGTTTCTCCTCGTTTCTGTCATGAATCTCTTAACGACTAAAGTGGTAATGTTTTTTCTCTGCGATTTGGACATAGGGGGAGGCTCAGACTGGTGAATTCAGTGTTCTTGTCTTAAAAATAGTTAAACGGAGGGTTATCGTTAGCGGTAAGTTGGGTTTTTGTTCATTCTTGGTTGTCAATTCGCTTGTAAATCCGTTAAATTGATGTTGAGTATCTTGATTTTAGGCCTTGAAGTGCTCGGGAGTGATTAGGCGTCAAAACGATACCATGTGTGTACTCGAAACGCAGAAAACGGGGTTTGACAAAAAGCCGAAATTGTTTGTTGTCGGGAAATAAGAGAAATAAGAGAAAATGATGCGAAAAATTGTAGAGAAAGAAAATAAGGGTGTTAAAAACTAGGAAATCAACATTTTGCACTAAAACAGTTTTGGACAGCAACAGTAGTCTAATTTTGAAAAATCATCAAAAATAGTTTAAATTGAGTTAGAGGTTGAATAAAATATGAAATTAAATTTTATTAAGTCTAGTCTTTCATGGAAGAAACAGTGTAAGCAATGAAATTGTAAATCATGAGTTATAATAAATATTGTGAGATAAGGTCAGAATGATTTTGGGTTCCCTGTTCTGATTATGGAAAATCATAAAAAATTGTAAATAAATAATTAAGGGCTTAAATTTATATTTTTAAATCCATAATGAGTCTATTTTCAAGAGAAATAAACAAAAACATCATCTAAATTTCATACTAAGAGATAAATAATTTTTAGTAAGGAAAGGTTGAAGTTGTCAAAGAGCAGAATAAGGATAACTTTAAAGATTTTACTGTACTTATTTGATAAACTATAAATTATACAAATTTTAGGGTAGAAAGTTATTTGAGTCTAGTTTCAAAAACATTAAGCAGATCTTAATTTGGAATTCTGTAGCTCAAGATATAAATAATTTAGTGATAATGACTCAAGTAGACAGCTTTGAATTAACATATAAGTAAATAATGAAAACATATATGAGTATTGAGCTAGCATGGGTTACTTTAAAAATGGATCACACGGCCAATGCCAATTTGGGCCGCGTGGGCCACACGGGCGTGTGGGCCTACACGGGCAGATCACATGGGCGTGTGAGCCCATTTTTATCGAAATGTTTCTAGGGTTGCATGGGTCGCCCAAGTCGACTATGAACCTACTGTAGGGTCGGTAAGCGCTACTTAGACCCCTAAATGTGTGAAATTGACTGAATGATATTCGTACTGAGCATGTTAATATTTGAACTGAATATATGTACTAAAATTGCATAATAATATATCATCCATTGTATGTTGCATTGCATTGGGTTGGGGGTTGTTATTCGAAGGAAGTGTACTGAAAGGTTTTAAGCCTAATTTACTGGCAACTCAGCTTCAAACTATTGTATTGTGCCGCATTCGGTACTACTTGGAGTGTAGGGATGGGTGGGTTGATTATATCCCCACATGGAGTGTAGGGTTGGACGGAGATGGTGTGTAGAGGCTGGTTGGGTAGGATTTTGCTACTGCATAATTGTTATTGCTACTGATACTGTGATGGGCTAAGGCCCTATTGCATTTTTGACATCATCTTGAGATGGACTAAGGCCCAAACATCACATCGATCTCGAAAAGGGCTTAAGCTTAAGATCTGCTTAATCGCACTTTGTGAATGCTGATTGTTTGTTTGTTTCTACGGGATTACACACTGAGTTTATGTAAACTCACCCTTTTTGTTTAATGTGCACAAGTAATCCCCAGACTTAGATGGATTGGTGTGACGGAGGATTCAGCGGTGACCACATTAATTTTTGGACTTCATGGTTTTCAATTTACAATTTATGATTTGATTATTATTGATTATTTGGGTTGTAATTTAAGGACCCTCTTGGACTTTGGTTTTAAATTTGGTTATTTATTTATTTTACTTTATGGATTTATACCTGCTAGTCGTAGGAAATTCAGTTTTCAAAAAGTTAAAGTAATTTCTAAATGCATGATCACCTAAACTATTTTATTAAAGCTTCTGCAACGAGGGATGTTTCAAAACAAATGTTTTAAATGAATAAAGATGACTTTCTAAGTTCTAAAAAAGGTTTATGAAAGATAATAACATTGAATGTTTTCATCGTAACAATGAGGTTTCAAAAACACTATCGTGTGACATTGCCAGACACGATCATAACGTATAGGTCGGGTTTGGGGTGTTACAGCAATCCAGTCTTTTTCTTGTCATTTTTATGTTTTTGAGGTATTGGGAGCTTGATTTAGCTAGCCCATGTGCCAATTTATAGAATTTTTAATGTTTTGAAAGATACCATTGTTGAGAATTTTAAAGTTTGATAGATTTTAAGTTTAGATGTAAAAAAAGACTAAATTGTAAAGCTAATTGATAGTTTTTTTGCATTAGGGACCAAACTAACAAAATTTAAAATTGACAGTAGGAATAAAAATAAGAGGTCCTTAATGGATAATAGTGAAATCAAATTTTAATCTGAAGGTTTAACTCAAAAGTTATGCTTGTCTCGCGTTTAAGGATTAAATTGAATAAATTGTAAAATATGTATAACTTTTGTAACACCCCAAACATGGCTTAGACGTTATGGCCGAATCTGGCGATGTCACATGGAATGGAATTTGAAATTGAATTTATCAAGTTAAAACCATTTCCATTCATTAGCTTCTATTTTATCTCTCATCAACGTCAAAATATTTCCTCGTTACACTGACTCGTTTAAAAACATATTCTATAGCGGAAGCTTTAAAACCGTGATATTTAAAGAAAACCGTTCACGTTTAGGAAAACGTTCTTTTTAATTAAATCGAGTTTTAGTTGAGCTTTACAGTTTAAAATTCCATAAAAACAGTAAAAACCCCAAAATAAAAGCAAACAGTCCAAAAGTCCAAATTACATAAAAAATATTCCGAAATAAACAGGAATTGAAAACCTTAAATGTAATTAAATGAGTTCAACCGTCACGTGGTCACCGTTGAGTCCTCTGTCGCACTGATCCGTCTAAGTCTAGGGATTACCTGTAAAGATAAAATAGAAATGGGTGAGTTTACGTAAACTCAGTGTGTAATCCCCACAGAAGACATGCATACAGTCAAACAACAACAAACAAACAAATGCAATCTGGGCCTAAGCCCATTTCTATTTCTGTAGCAATTCGGGCCTTAGCCCATTTCAGTTTTAGTATAAGATATGCATTAGGGCCTAAGCCCATCACAGTAACGGTATCAGATATACATTAATCATCAAACAGAGTCTTACCAGACCAGCCTCTACACACCATCTTCGTCCATCCCTACACTCCATGTGGGGTTTAAAACACCCACCCATAACTGTAACATCCTAGATTAGGGGTTATGCGTTTGTGCATAATTCATGAGTTAGTAGGTTTTGGCAGTGTTTGGAAGTGTATTAAGAGTTTTTAGACTTCTAGGATGGAAGAAGAAAGCTTTGGAAAATTATTGGTTTTTAAGTAAAAAGGGGAGCTAGGTAAATGAGGCTTTAAAAGAAACTCCGTGTGAAGCATGACACAAGGAACCATGTGGTAAAATGGCATGTTTTATGAATTATGAATGTGTTATGTGAATTCTAGAAATAATGAAATGTATGGAAATGTAAGGAAATATGGAAATGTAAGGAAATGTCAGGAAACGTATGGAAATGTGAGGAAATGTAAGGAAATGTAAGGAAATGTATGGAAATGTAAGGAAATATATGGAAATGTATGGAAGTGTATGGAAATGTGTGGAAATGTGTGGAAATGTATGGAAATGTAAGGCAATGTAGGGAAATGTAAGAAAATGTAAGGAAATGTATGGAAATGTATGGAAATGTAAGGAAATGTATGGAAATGTAAGGAAATGTAAGAAATGTGAGAAATGTATGGAAATGTAAGAAATGCAAGGAAATGTAAGGAAATGTCTTGTCTTGGAAATGTAGGAAATGTCTGAAAATGTAAAGGAATAAAGAGGAAAGTGAACATTTATGGAAACTAGAAATGTAAGAAATGGTTCAAAATGGAAAGTACACATTTTTGGAAACCCAACATTTTGGAAACTTAGAATGTAAGAAAAATGGCAAGTTACAGAGCCGATCGAAAATTTTAGGAAACTTAGAAATGACCCCAAATGATGAGTTTTAAAGTTCAAAATAGGAAATAAGGGCTAGAGGGCCTTAAAAGAAAAAGTTGGAGAAGTTTGACACACAATTAGGCTTGGAAAAATGGCTGAAGGTGTCACTTAGTGGCCTATGGAAATGGCGCCATGTGCAAGAGTCATGGGCTTGGGTTCGAGTCACTTGAGAAGCAAATAAATAAGTTTAATTTTTGCTTCCAGAAGGTTGAGGTGGACGGCATGGGTTTCTAGAAAGGAAAAGTTTTATTTGCATAAATATGTGAATAATAAGAGATAAATAAAGGAGTTTTATTCACATAAATATGTGAATAATAAGAGATAAATAAAGGATTATTTTTAAGGAGATAATTGAGAGATAATTGATGGATTAAAGGCTTTTATCTTTTAAATAAAAGAGATAATATTATCAAAAAGAGGAGTGGTGGCCAAGTAAAGGACTCTAGCTAGTAATTTTGGCTATAAAAGGAAGAGTAAGGCTATTCTTCATTCATTCTTTTCTCTTCAAGAAAACCTCTGCAAAATTCTCTAAAGTTTCTCCTATTCTCTCTGCCGAATTCTCTCGCCAAAAAATTCTCCCAAAGCAAAACCCTCTCTGCCGAAAAATTTTCATTAAGCAAAAATCCTCTCTTTCTCTTCTATTTCTTCTCCGTTTCTCTTGTCAAGCCGAATCTTTGTGGATTCTAAGGAAGAGGGCAATCATCCACAACATAAAAAGGGATCTTTCGGAAATCTAAGGATCTAAGGTAAGGATTATAATATAAATATTTGGTTAAAGATTATGATTCACGTTTTCAAAGTTAGATTTAATCTAACACGAAGTTATAGGATTTCGACAGGATTATAAAGGAATCCTCTTCAGATTTGGAATCCCATCATAAGGTAAGTGATATTCGGCCAAGGCTAACTTGTTAAATATTTGGGATTATTTTTCCATTATTTCAAAAGCGAAAACTAATCTATGGAGAAATATAGTGGTTAGCGATTTCAAGGGAGGAACACAAACCTTCGGGATTTGATTAGCAATCAAATCGGCAAAACAAGGTAAGTGGTAGTAAATTCTACTTCTAGTAGGATTTGGTTTTTTTAGAATAAAAGGGGTCATTTATATGTTTTAATTAATGGCCGAATATGAAGTGAAAGATTTAGACCGAGAGATCGCTCTTCGGGAATTCACGGAATCTATTAAGCGAAAAAGGTGTGTACTCTTACTAACTTTCAATAAATTGCATGGCAATCATTAGATATGTAAATATGTAATAAAGATGTGAATGTGGCTAAGCACCACAAATGTGGTAAGGAGTACCCAGGTACGTTTCCTACTTATGATAGGATTGTGAATGTGATATATTTTGAACATGTGATTAGTAACATGAATGAAAATTTAGTATGTGAAATATGTTATGAAATAATTGGGGCATTCGGGATATTTGTGGAGGAAGAAAGTGAAGGTGATGACTACGGTCTCACCAACGTAAAGTGGTGACTACGGTCACATAAAGTGAAAAGTGGTAACTTCGGTTACATCCAGTGAATACAGTGTCTAATGACACAACATAAGTGGGCGATGAGCACGTCGACTGCAGCGACTGCCTTCGATGGTGTGTAGCGGATGGAGGGTCGACTTAGTAGTCCCCACGGTGTACAGGTTGGTACGGGTGGTGTGTAGCGGATGGACAAATAGGTTTGGGTTTGGGTTGCATCATTATTTGATTTGAATATGCTTGATATGACTTGTATGCCTCGATTTGTTGAAAATTAGTCATCATGTACACATTGAGTCCGTGGACTCACCCGTTGAGGAATTACTTTTCGGTGATGAGCAGTAATGGACCGGGTCGGCAGGAGCTAAAGGTGGCCATGCAACACTTGAAGAATTTATTAGAATTTAGACTCTATTTAAATTTAGTACTTTAAATTTTATTTTGGGTTTGAATGATGTAATAAGGCCATAAGGCCCAGTTGGATTTTCTTTATTTACATTTATTTTATTTGATTAAGATACAAATTATTTTTTTGAATAAAGTTAAGTAAATTTATTTCTTTTAAAATTATTTTGTCACCTTATTTAAGTTGGATTTTCAAAATTTATTAAATGGATTCCAATTTAAGCCCAACCCAAAACGAATTTTTCTTGATTACACAAATTTTCTCTAAGTTAATCGGGACATTGAAAACCGATTTTCTTAAGGAACATACCGAGATCCTGTTCGTGCTCGTGGGCGGGTGTGGGTGTTTCATTGGTATCGAGCCCGCTTTTAAACTCTCGGCCGTAAATTTAAGGCCCAAAACGTTTTCACAATGAGCCAAAATAATTTTCTTGAAATTGAGTAGGTATTTAGCATGGCACCTCGGTCTCCGACCATGATCCACCGTAAGTACCACTAACTTTATGAGTGATTCTGTGATTTATGAACCGTATAAGGGTAGAAAAGGCATGGAGCGTAGAATAGAATGATAGGAATTTGAACCCTAGGATTAGACTACTCAAACACTTGAAACTCATAAGACTTAATGAACTTAACAAACCTATGACTAAGTCATTGAGCTAGGGTGTGGCAACCCCGCATGCGCATGTCTAGGATTGGATCCTAAGAGCACGGTATTTAAGCGATCCTAGTGACTCACCTCCTCTTGCAGTATCCTACACGGTGCGTAGCTTCTGTTCGCCCTAACTCGAAAGGCTCGGTGGTGTGGCAACCTCATGCGCATGTCTAGAAAGGTCGGTGAGAGCTTGGTATTTAAGCGATCGCGTGACTCACCTCCTCTTCATTCGAATCCTGCACAGTGCGTAGCTTTGGTTCACCCCGACCAAGAGGGCTCTGTCATAAGGCTAAACACAAAGAATAAAACCCGAAAGGGACTTAGCCGTTTTTCTATTATAAAAAAAATGTATAACCAAAATTTAGTTTTAAAACTCTTAGAAACTTATGAGAACTATTTTACAACATTTTCTTCTAAAAAAAAAATTTCCGATTACAAAAATACCCCTAGTGGTAAAAAAAAAAACCCTTGGTTTATAAAATGACCAAACCACCCGTAGTTTTAACAAAATTTCATTACTTTATCAAATGTTCAAAAACCCTAATTTGTAAAATATCAAACTATCTTAATTTTGGAAAATTACAAAATTGCCCCTAACTTACAAAATTACCAAAATGACCCTAATTTTTAAAATTTTTTTCATGACATCACCGACTTGAAAAACAAATGCTCAAAAAAGAACCTCAAAGTTTTGCAAATTTTGAAATACCCTCAATTACTAAACTTTACAAATTTACCCCGGTTTGTAAAAAAAAAAAAAAACTACCGAAATACCCTCGAATTTCAAAATTACCGAAAAGGCCCTGGATTTCAAAATTACCAAAATACCCTTTATTGACAAAATCACCAAGAAACCTTATTTTGACAAATTACGAAAATACCTACCTGTAGGACAAAATTACGAAAATACCCCAGGTAGTGGAAAAACAACAACAATGAAACCTACAAACATTTCTGCAATGAACGAAAGTTCATAATTGATTGATGGATGTATGAATGTAAAGATCGCAGTGCATGTATGAATACTGAAAGAACCACTCCTAAAATTCTTTCCATAAAACTTCTTCGCGGTAATCAGGTGGAATAAAGACAAATTCATAAAATTCTCTTAAATCGATTAAATCGCGACGTTAGAAGTAAGTTCTAGGGACGTGAACTTAGAGATTGTGCCTAGAAAGTATGATGGTTTTATTAAGATCGAGTGCGCGCAGCGTAAGCATAGTCAAAAGTGAGAAGGATTGTACGGTACAGCAATAAGTAATTTCGAGGATCTAAATTATTTTTAAGGAGGGTAGAACCTGTAACATCCTAGATTAGGGGTTATGCGTTTGTGCATAATTCATGAGTTAGTAGGTTTTGGCAAAGTGTTTGGAAGTGTATTAAGAGTTTTTAGACTTCTAGGATGGAAGAAGAAAGCTCTGAGAAAATTATTGGTTTTAAGTAAAAAGGGGAGCTAGGTAAATGAGGCTTTAAAAGAAACTCCGTGTGAAGCATGACACAAGGAACCATGTGGTAAAATGGCATGTTTTATGAATTATGAATGTGTTATGTGAATTCTAGAAATAATGAAATGTATGGAAATGTAAGGAAATATGGAAATGTAAGAAATGTTAGAAACGTATGGAAATGTGAGGAAATGTAAGAAATGTATGGAAATGTAAGGAAATGTAAGAAATGTATGGAAATGTAAGAAATATATGGAAATGTATGGAAGTGTATGGAAATGTGTGGAAATGTGTGAAATGTATGGAAATGTAAGGCAATGTAGTGGAAATGTAAGAAAATGTAAGGAAATGTAAGAAATGTATGGAAATGTATGGAAATGTAAGGAAATGTATGGAAATGTAAGGAAATGTAAGAAATGTGAGAAATGTATGGAAATGTAAGGAAATGCAAGGAAATGTAAGAAATGTCTTGTCTTGGAAATGTAGGGAAATGTCCTGAAAATGTAAAGGAATAAAGAGGAAAGTGAACATTTATGGAAACTAGAAATGTAAGGAAATGGTTCAAAAATGGAAAGTACACATTTTTGGAAACCTGAACATTTTTGGAAACTTGGAATGTAAGAAAAATGGCAAGTTACAGAGCCGATCGAAAATTTTAGGAAACTTAGAAATGACCCCGAAATGATGAGTTTTAAAGTTCAAAATAGGAAATAAGGGCTAGAGGGCCTTAAAAGAAAAAGTTGGAGAAGTTTGACACACAATTAGGCTTGGAAAAATGGCCTGAAGGTGTCACTTAGGGCCTATGGAAATGGCGCCATGTGCAAGAGCTGTTGGGCTTGGGTTCGAGTCACTTGGGAAGCAAATAAATAAGTTTAATTTTTGCTTCCAGAAGGTTGAGGTGGACGGCATGGGTTTCTAGAAAAGGAAAAGTTTTATTTGCATAAATATGTGAATAATAAGAGATAAATAAAGGAGTTTTATTCACATAAATATGTGAATAATAAGAGATAAATAAAGGATTATTTTTAAGGAGATAATTGAGAGATAATTGATGGATTAAAGGCTTTTATCTTTTAAATAAAAGAGATAATATTATCAAAAAGAGGAGTGGTGGCCAAGTAAAGGACTCTAGCTAGTAATTTTGGCTATAAAAGGAAGAGTAAGGCTATTCTTCATTCATTCTTTTCTCTTCAAGAAAACCTCTGCCGAAATTCTCTAAAGTTTCTCCTATTCTCTCTGCCGAATTCTCTCTGCTAAAATTCTCCCAAAGCAAAACCCTCTCTGCGAAATTTTCATTAAGCAAAATCCTCTCTTTCTCTTCTATTTCTTCTCCGTTTCTCTCTTTGTCAGCGAATCTTTGTGGATTCTAAGGAAGAGGGCAATCATCCACAACATAAAAGGGGATCTTTCGGAAATCTAAGGATCTAAGGTAAGGATTATAATATAAATATTTGGTTAAAGATTATGATTCACGTTTTCAAAGTTAGATTTAATCTAACACGGTTATAGGATTTCGACAGATTATAAAGGAATCCTCTTGATTTGGAATCCCATCATAAGGTAAGTGATATTCACCAAAGGCTAACTTGTTAAATATTTGGGATTATTTTTCCATTATTTCAAAAGCCGAAAACTAATCTATGGAGAAATATAGTGGTTAGCCGATTTCAAGGGAGGAACACAAACCTTCTGGATTTGATTAGCAATCAAATCGGCAAAACAAGGTAAGTGGTAGTAAATTCTACTTCTAGTAGGATTTGGTTTTTTTAGAATAAAAGGGGTCATTTATATGTTTTAATTAATGGCCGAATATAGGAGTGAAAGATTTAGACCGGTAGATCGCTCTTGGAATTCACGGAATCTATTAAGCGAAAAAGGTGTGTACTCTTACTAACTTTCAATAAATTGCATGGCAATCATTAGATATGTAAATATGTAACAAGATGTGAATGTGGCTAAGCATCACAAATGTGGTAAGGAGTACCAGTGCACGTTTCCTACTTATGATAGGATTGTGAATGTGATATATTTTGAACATGTGATTAGTAACATGAATGAAAATTTAGTATGTGAAATATGTTATGAAATAATTGGGGCATTCGGGATATTTGTGGAGGAAGAAAGTGAAGGTGATGACTACGGTCTCACCAACGTAAAGTGGTGACTACGGTCACATAAAGTGAAAAGTGGTAACTTCGGTTACATCCGGTGAATACAAATGTCTAATGACACAACATAAGTGGGCAATGAGCACGTCCGATCGCAGCGATCAGCCGATGGTGTGTAGCGGATGGAGGGTCGACTTAGTAGTCCCCACGCGTGTGTGCAAAGTTGGTACGGGTGGTGTGTAGCGGATGGACAAATAGGTTTGGGTTTGGGTTGCATCATTATTTGATTTGAATATGCTTGATATGACTTGTATGCCTCGATTTGTTGAAAATTAGTCTTGTGTACACATTGAGTCCGTGGACTCACCCGTTGAGAATTACTTTTCGTGTGATGAGCAAGAATGGACCGGGTCGGCAGGAGCTAAAGGTGGCCATGCAACACTTGAAGAATTTATTAGAATTTAGACTCTATTTAAATTTAGTATTTTAAATTTTATTTTGGGTTTGAATGATGTAATAAGGCCATAAGGCCCAGTTGGATTTTCTTTATTTCTGTTTATTTTATTTGATTAAGATACAAATTATTTTTTTTGAATAAAGTTAAGTAAATTTATTTCTTTTAAAATTATTTTGTCACCTTATTTAAGTTGGATTTTCAAAATTTATTAAATGGATTCCAATTTAAGCCTAACCCAAAACGAATTTTTCTTGATTACACAAATTTTCTCTAAGTTAATCAGGACATTGAAAACCGATTTTCTTAAGGAACATACCAGATCCGGTTCAGGCTCGTGGGCCGGGTGTGGGGTGTTTCAATCCCTACGCTCCAAGTAGTACCAAATGCGGCACATCATCAGTAAATTGCAGCTGAGTTGCCAGATAATAGTCTTAAGATCCTTTCAGTATACTTTCTCCAAATATCAACATCCCAACCAAATGCAATGCAGTAAACAATATATGACATGTTAATACATGAATATCAGTTATACATACAGTTCAGTATTCATTCATATAATCATCATTCTCAGTACATACATCATACATATAGTTCATGCATTTAAGGGTCTAAGTAGTGCTTACCGACCCTATAGTAGGTTCACAGTCGAAACTCAATGTGTAATCCCCACAGAAGACATGCATACAGTCAAAAAATAACAAACAGTCAAATGCAATCTGGGCCTAAGCCCATTTCAGTTTCAGTAGCAGTTCGGGCCTTAGCCCATTTCAGTTTTAGTATCAGATATGCATTAGAGCCTAAGGCCATCACAGCAACGGTATCAGATATACATTAATCAGCAAACAGAGTCCTACTAGACCAGCCTCTACACACCATCTCCGTCCATCCCTACACTCAATGTGGGGTTTAAAACACCCACCCATCCCTACACTCCAAGTAGTATCAAATGCGGCACATAATCAATAAATTGCAGCTGATTTGCCAAATAATAATCTTAAGAGCCTTTTAGTACACTTCTTCCAAATATCAACATCCCAACCAAATGCAATGCAACAAATAGTATATGACATGCTAATATATGAATATCAGTTATACATACAGTTCAGTATTCATTCATATAATCATCATTCTCATTACATACATCATACATACAGTTCACGCATTTAAAGGTCTAAGTATTACTTACTGACCCTATAGTAGGTTCATAATTAACTTGGGCAACCCGTGCAACCTTAGAACACATTTCAGTTAAATGGGCTCACACACCTATGTGGGCCCGCACGCCCGTGTGGATTACCCATGTAGACCTACACGCCCGTGTTATGGCACACGGTTTACCTGGCTGTCACACGGTTGTGTCTTACGTGCACGGCCTAGCCTCGTCGATCACACGCCCATGTTATGGCACATAGCCTACCATACGGAAGACTACACGCCCGTGTGGCGTCGACAGTGGGGTTTTTGGCTTTCGCCAAAACCTCATTCTCTGCGTTTTCAGGTACACACCTAGATCAATTCGCTGTAAAAACGTTCTCGAAGACACCAGAACCTTTAATCGAACAGCGTTAACTTCCACCCAACTAAATCCCCGACGAATGACTTTGAACCTTTAGATTTTCCCCGAACGAGCGAAACAATGTTGAACAAAGATAGAGACAATTAGAAAATCGGAAAGGAGAGGAGGGAAAAGCAAAGAAGAAAGCAAAGCAGAATAAAGAATTTTGAAGAACGTCGGAATTGGGAAAGAAAATCAAAATTTTCGAAAAAGATTAAAATAAAAAAATAAAATATATTCTAATAACTTCCCCCAGAGCCCTTAAATATCTCCACTAACCTACTACTCAGAATTTCTATTTGACGGAAACTCTCTCAGTCAATCAAGTAAAGATAGACTCCCATGCTCGCGCAGGGATTCGAACAGCAATGTGACACTCAACTTAACCACCAGACCAGTAGGCCCATTCTGATATGGTTTAATAAATAATTTAATATAAGCCCACTGCTCAAGTATAAGGCTTAAGTTAGAAAAATACCCAAAATTTACCAAAGGTAAGGCTTGAATTTGGGACCTCTCTCACACATCCAAAACATTTAACCATTGAAGCATATACACATTTGAGTTAAATTTTCACAAAAGTTGAAAAAAGAATTTTGGGGCGTTACAACTCTACCCCCTAAAAGAAAATTTCAACCTCGAAATTTACC
Source organism: Gossypium bickii (assembly GCA_025503065.1). NCBI lineage: Eukaryota > Viridiplantae > Streptophyta > Magnoliopsida > Malvales > Malvaceae > Gossypium > Gossypium bickii. The sequence continues at coordinate 30,708,732 of CP106719.1, forward strand.
TGATCAGAACAGATGAGGATACTGCTGACGCATCATATCCTCAAGCTCCCACGTGACCTCCTTAGTGCTATGGTTCCACCACAGCACCTTCACTAATGGGATAGACTTCCTCCAAAGAACATTTACCTTGTAATCCAGAATCTGAATCGGCTCCTCCTCGAAGGTCAAATCTGGCCTAACCTCAATCACCTCAACAGGGACAATATAAGTAGGATCAGAGCAGTAGCACCTCAACATCAAGACATGGAATACTTCATGTATACGGTCTAGCTCTGGAGGTAACTTCAACTAATATGCGATAGGTCTCACTTACTTCAGAATTTGGTAAGGCCTAATAAACCTAGCGCTCAGCTTGCCCTTACGACCGAACCTCAGAACCTTCTTCCATGGCGAGACCTTAAGAAACACGAAGTCCCCTACCGAATACTCAATCTCATTCCTCTTCAGATCTACATACGATTTATGTCTGTCAGAAGTCGCCTTCAGACGATCCCGAATTAGTCGTACCTTATCCTCAATCTTAGCAACCAGCTCAGGACCCAAAACTCGACATTCACCCAACTCAGCCCAACACAAAGTAGTACGACACTTACGACCATACAAAGCCTCGTAAGGTGCCATCTTAATACTCAATTGGAAACTGTTATTATAGGTGAACTCGGCCTTGCCTCATCGATCACATGCCCGTGTCATGGCACACGACCTACCACACCGACAACCACACGCCTGTGTGGCATCGACAGTGGGGGTTTTTGACTTTCCCTAAAACTCTGTTTTCTGTATTTTCAGGTACACACCTGGTATTGATTCGCTGTAAAAACGTTCCTGAGGACACCAAAACCTTCAATCGAACAACATTAACTTTCAGCCAACTAAATTCCCGACGAATGACTTTGAACCTTTGGATTTTCCCTGAACGAGCGAAAAAATGTTGAACAAAGAGAAAGACAGTTGGAAAACCAGAAAAGAGAGGGGGAAAAGAAAAGAAGAAATTCAAAAAAGTAGAATAGAGAATTTTTGAAGAACACCAGAATTGGGAAAAAAACCAGAATTTTCAAAAAAGATTAAAATAAAAAAACAAAATAAAATCTGATAACTTTCCCAAAATCCCTTAATTATCTCCACTAACCCACTACTTAGAATTCCTGTTTGATAGAAACTATCTAGGTCAATCGAGCAAAAATAGACTCCTATACTCGCGCAAGGATTCGAACACAAGACCTTCAACAATCTGACACTCAACTTAACCACTAGACCAGTAGGCCCATTCTGATATGGTTTCATAAATAATTTAATATAAGCCCACAGCTAAAGTAGAAGCTTAAGTCAGAAAAATACCCAAAATTTACCAAAGGTAAGGCTTAAACTTGGGACCTCTCTCACACACCCAGAACACTTAACCATTGAAGCAAATAAAGATTTTATTCAAATTTTCACAAAAGCCGAAACAAGAATTTTGGGGCGTTACAACATTGTAATTGAATGTGATTTTTATGGAAATTGTGTTGGATCTGGTGTCCTGAGTGTAGTATATTCGTTTGTAAACTTGAATTTTTTTGAAGAAATTGGTTAATAAAACAAATTAATTTATTACAATTAATATACTTTGTATTATTGTCTTCAAATGGTTTCTGCACGTAAAGCATAATAGAAGCAAATGTTGCTCATTGGTTGTCTATTGTTTAAACTGATACTAAGTAGTATTACGTGGTCGGATTGTAGTACAGAAAGATAACTTGTATTAATAGATGAATCTAAGCATGTCCTTAGTTTAATCGAAAATAGGCAAACTCTTTAAAAGACTAATATGTCATTTATCAAGTCCAATTGGGGAGATGCCTTGTCTTGGACATTAGAGCGGATGACTCCTAGAAGATAGAGAAATAAATGTGAATGGCTGGACTGAAAGTACACCGAACAGGACCCAAGCATAATAGATCCTGAATCTGTTTATGAATTCATTCACTTGTGACGTTCATAGTGTGTCATACCAAAATCCTAAGTGAATGGTAGACTATCTATGCGTGACTCGTACGCTTTAATGTATGTAAAAGCTTGAGTTCAAATATATAAGGAACCGAAAGCTTGTGTGTTGGGTGTACGACTTCTACAGCATATAGTGTCATTCACAATAGTGGAATTCATATCCTGAGACACAGGTAAATGATATCTTCTCATAGGCATTACATGGTTGATGAAAAGTAAACGTGGCCACGGATCATTTGTTTTTATGATGGATGACTTGATCACTATTTGATAGTGGTTGACTTTTCATGAAGAGAGATATAATGGTTACCATGAGATAAAATATGATCATATTGGGAGAACAAATATTATCCCAAAGAGATTAATGATATACTATGAAGGTAACACACTTATGACAAGATCATTAACAAGCGATGAGTAGATACTTTTGTAAAGGTATGTTGTTAGGGAGAGCTTAGTCACAACACTATAGTGGAATGACTTTGTGACTAAATGAGTTTATAATTAATAGGTGAAAAGTCGAAACTTAATTATAAATCATTTGAGCCCTAATTATATATGTCCAATTGGTCCCTCCGTTAGCTCGTTGAAACCAAAAATGAATTGCGTGTTTGAATAGAAATCAACGGAATGAATAGGAAAAGAGAAATGAGAAACATTTAGAAATGATTATGGTTTTTTTCCTAAATGGAGAAATGGAATCATTTGGAAATGAATGCAGGTTTCCAAAATGAAAATGGAAATGATTCGTTTGCAATTCTATATGAATTACTTAAAAATGATCGGAAGAATTAGTTTATGTTTTTTGAGCAGTTTTGAAGCCCGAAAATGAAAATAAACCATTCGGTCACTGTGAATATGTTGAGTTGTGAAATATTAAACATATTTTCTCGAAAGTTTACTAGGGTTAAAATCATCAAAAATTTTACCAAAGGTAAATTCGTCCAAATTTTACTGGGGGTAAAATAGAGATGAGAAAATTGTTTAATATAAAATATTAAATTTTATTTTGGGAAATAGAAAAACTGAATCGGGTTGGACTACATTACAATGTATTGGGTCAAAAGGTCTAGAAAGTACTCGTAATTGAACCCGATGTGAGAGAGGCCTAAAACTCCTCATATAACATGAAGAGGGCGACAACCCTAGTAAGAATACTAGAGTGTGTCGTCCACTCCACTCCAACTCTAAGTAGGAAGTTGCTTTTCTATTTGAAATAAATCACTACAACTCAACAAGGGTTCTACCTTCTTTTCTTATAAATAGATGGCACCAGTAGGGAATGAAACATAACTTGGAGAGATTGTTACTCTGCCGAAAAATAGATAGAATTTATTCTCAACTATTAAATATATATTTCCAGAATACCAATTCTACCGGTTTCTATTAAAGAAGAGAGAATTTTTGTTTTCATCCCAAATAATATAGAGAAAACCTTTTCTAATTTTGCATTTCGGTTCAATTGGTTCAAGCCCACACTTGAAGCAGTTCGTGGTACAAGAATAGTAGAGAAACCAATTCTACCGGTTTCTATTAAAGAAGAGAGAATTTTTGTTTTCATCCCAAATAATATAGAGAAAACCTTTTCTAATTTTGCATTTCTGTTCAATTGGTTCAAGCCAACACTTGAAGCAGTTCGTGGTACAAGAATAGTAGAGAAGATCGTTTGGTTGAAAGTCGTTAACAACGAACGTCCGCTAAACCGAAAACACGCGTATGAATTTAGTTAAAGTTTATTGTTATAAATATCACAAACCAAATCGATTTTCAAAATTTTAGTTTTCTACTATTGACCGCCTATAAACGAGTTATCATTTATAGGAAAAATATAACATCAAAAATATAAAAGATTAAAACGGTGATGTCCACAAGTGGACGGGTCAAATTGTAATATAGTTTAGTACAACAAAATACTTTAGAAGTATTTCAGATTATTTTAATTCTATTTTAGAGGGTTCGGATAGATTTGGTGGAGCACCAATTTCACGTGTTGGCTGTAAATGGTTTCAAAAGTTCATGTTTAGCAATGGCTTGTATGATTTGGGATACAGTGGACCCAAGTTCACATGGAGCAATGGCTCTTTATCGCAGAGGCTTGAAAGAGTAGTTGTAATGCTGAATGAGACTCATTTGCACCTAACTTCTTCGTGCGCAATCTTCATCGTTTAAAATCTGACCATAGATCAATCTTGGTATCTCTAAGGCCCGATATTTCCAAGGGTTGCATGCCTTTTAGATGTATAGTTGCATGCTAAGTTTATGGGACTTATTAAGGAGAATTAGAGGAATGATGAGGAGATCATGAAAAATTTGGAAAGGTTCCAGATTGCAGTTCAGGGTTGGAACAAACGTGTCTATGAGAATTTATTTGTAAGGGAATGATGTTTAATCGCAGAATTGATTCGGGTGCAGAAGATTCTTGACTTAAGATTGTCGATCAAGGGAATGAGAATTGGAAATTCGCCAGGATATTGGGGAAGTTCTAAAACATAAGAAGCTCCTATGGTTCCAGAAATCCAAGTGAAATGGATTAATTGTGGCGACTGGATAACAGAATCGAGGGGCTTAAATTAGGGAATAATTGGTGCTTTGATGGGGAGGAGTTGAAAAATCATCGATGGGTTTTTTTAGGGAACTATATTCCATTGATTACTCAGTTCATGGGGTGCTCTCTTTTCATATGGTGCATTTCTTACAATTGCCTCGACAGGTAGAGATGGTTTACTTCTGACTGCATCAATTACGGAGATACGTAGTGCAGTTTTTGGCATGGCTCCCTGGAAGGCCCTTAGTATCGATAGTGTCCATGCTAAGTTTTATCAGTCAAATTGGGATATTGTAGGTCAATCAATCTGTTGTCTTGTGCAACAAATATTTGGAGGGAGGCCATTAGATCTCACGATGAACAGAACCTTGATAGTGTTATTACCTAAGATTTAATGTCAATAGAGGATTAAAAAATTCTAACCTATCAACTTATGTAACATGGTATATAGATTGTTACAAAAGTGCTGGTTAATAGATTGAGACCTTTGATGGTGAAGCTTAAGTGGCAGAATCAAGCAAGTTTTATCCCGGGAAGAAGCATATTGGATAATATTATTGTGGCTCAAGAGGTTATCCATTCCATGAGAGAGTTTAAAGGTAGAAAATTTTGAATGTCTTTTAAGATAGATTTGGAAAAGGCGCATGACAAAATTAGATAGGATTTCTTGGAGGATGCCCTCTCTAAAGTAGGCCTACCATCATTATTGATCACTGTAATCATGAATTGTGTGTCTTCAACCTCATTTCAGATTTTATGGAATAGTACTATCACAGATGCATTTATGCTGATGTATGGAATAAGGCAAGGTGACCCTCTGTCACCTTATCTTTTTGTGTTGTATATGGAGAGACTGGGACATCTTACCAACGAAGCAGTCAAACGTGGAAGATGGTCCCCATTATTTCTTTCAAGAAGGGGTCCTGCTCTATCTCATTTATTTTTTGCGGATGATCTTCTCTTTTGTGAAGCTGATAGGTCTCAAGCATCTCAAGTGAACAAAATTCTCAGTTTATTTTGTCATCTCTCTGGTCAAAAGGTAAATAAAAGGAAATCCCATGTATTCTTTTTTCTCTTAACACACCTGCTAATTTAGCATATATATATGATTTGCAATGATGTTGGTATGGTGTGAGTTGAGAAGTTGGGTATTTATCTTGGTATGCCTTTGTTGCATAAAAGAGTCACAACGAGTTTATTCGATTTTATTGTGAGTAAAGTTTGGAATAAGTTGAATGGGGGGAAGCTAGGAAGCTCTCTTTAGCAGGTAGAATAACTTTGGCAAAATTAGTTCTGCTTACTATTCCCAATTATTTTTTATCACAGTTCGTATTCCAGTTTCTATTTGTAGTGAAATTGAAAAGATTGCTCGTAATTTCATTTGGGGCTCAACTTCGGAGTTAAGGAGACCAGCTCTTGCCCCATGGTGTGACTGTTGTAGACTACTTGAATTCGAAGGCCCGGGAATTTGGAGCTTGGTTAATCAGAACAAGATTTTCTTGTTGATCGGGGTTCCAGATTTTAACCAACACTAACGCTTTGTGGGTGCAATTCGTTAGGAGCAAGTATTAACCTTAAGCGGTGTTGTCGAGTGCCATTTCTGTAAGCAATTGCTCTTACATATGGAGATCTTGGAAAAAGTGTGGTCAGATGTGATAAAAAATGTGTTTTGATCGTTAGGTGATTGGCGCTTGACAAATTTCTGGAATGATGTTTGGGTCTGTCAAGTCGATCAGCTAAGGGGCTTATTTTAAGGAGTTGGGCAACCTGATGATACTCTACATGTGTGTGATGTGGTGACGGCTAGTGGCGACTGGGATTGGTCTCGTTTACGTAACTTTCTTTCTGATAATATTGTTACTTGTATTATCGCAATGGTGCCTCCATCTGCTGATGCAGATCAGGATAGATTAACCCGGAAATGGATGAATAAAGATATGTTTTCTAGTGCGGAGACTTTTAGGAATTTGTATCAAAAGGATGCAGGTGAATCTTCTAGTTGATGGCAGTTGATTTGGAAAGCTAAAATGCACCAAAGAATTCGATCATTTCTTTGTGTCTTCTGGCAAGATAGGCTTCTGATGAATGGAGAACGTGTGAGGAAACATACGTCGAATGAGTGTTACTGCCTAGATGTGGAAGTGTCTTGGAATCGAGCCTTCATGCTATTCAGGATTGTTCTTTCTCTAAAGCTGTCTGGTTTTCTGTGATACCAATCTTTTTTCGACGAATGTTTTTCTCCTTGATGCATAATGATTGGTTATTATGAAACTTAAAGAATCCTACGAACTGGAGGGCGGAGGACTTTGAGTGGCATTCTTTCTTTTTCATAATATGTTGGTTGTTACGGAGGAACCGCAACTACTATGTTTTTTCTAATAATAATAATTATGTTCAAGATCTTGCGGATACAGATATTGTTTAGGCAAGAAGTTGCATGTTGACAGATTCACAGGGACCTCAACCGAATACCTCAGTATTGATGAAGTACTAGTCACCTTCGAAACCAGGATGGAATAAGGTTAACACGGATGGCACAATGCCATTTAATGATGATAATGCTTCGATTGGAGGCGTATTTAGAGATGCGGATGGAAAATGGTTATGTGGATACTCAATGAGAATGGGCAAAGAAACGGTATTTCATATTGAAGCTCGAGCTATTCTTGAAGGTTTGCGCATCGCATGGGAGAAAGGTTATAGACAATTGGAGGTCGAATGGGATAATGCATTTCTTGTGGAGACCTTTGTAGCAGGTAGCGCTACTAGCAGTAATCTGGCTGAATTACGATTAATCAATGGTTTTCTCAAACAGGATTGGAAGATAAGTTTCGACACATTCCTAGATCTCAAAATATGATTGTTGATCAAATGGCGAAACGTGTATATTATAATCCACTGTGCCTAACACTTTTCGAGGATCTTCCAATTTCTATTCAAGAGATTTTGAAGTCTTAAAGTGATATTCTCAATCGAATTATTTGATTTTATTGTATTCACTTAATGCTACTATTTTCCTACCGAAAAAAAGTAATATTTTGACAAAATATTATTTTATTAAATTAGATTTTGGATTGGGTTTCAAAATTTTACAAATTGTATTTGAGTATTGAGTTTAAGTGCTTTTTTTTTTTTTTGGACTTAAGATTTGAGATATAATTAACTTATTTTAGGTTTGGATAATAATGAGTATGTTATGGGTTTGGGTTTAGGATAATATACTTGAGTTTTGGAATAAATAAATTAGACTGTGTATTAATAAGAAAGATAAAAATTATTTGATTGTCAATATAGTAATATAATAAATAATAATATTTTTTTTTCAATTTAAAACTTTTTTCAAACTCGTGTTTTTATATATATATATATTGTAATAATTCAAATATACAAAAGTTGTGCATATCATATAATGATAATAATTATGTTTATAAAATTCACATGGGGAGGGATCCACTTACACAAATGTAAAATTATAGTAGTTTCACACCCTTTCATATATTTTTGTACGATTACTATTTTAACAATTCAAACATCATATTCATATTTCAATCGTATAGATTATTCATGTAAAATTTGACATAAATTAAAAGTTTCTAATTATTTATTTTATGTAAAAAATTATCAACCATTCAATAAATATTAATATATACAATTTTTAGATCAATAAAATAGAAATATTGAGTAGGTTCAAAAATTTACATGCATGAAATTAAAATATACTCGTTTAGTAGTCATGTAATAAAAAATAAAAAAGAAAAAAAAAAGAAAACAATACTAAAATTGAACTTACATTCTTAAATTTGAAAAGACTGAAAAAATTCTTTAAAATAAAAATAAAAAAGTTATATTCCAAATTTAAGAAGAATACAATGACATACAGCATATTTTAACCTATTTTTTAGTATGTTAGATGACTGGGGATGAGTTAAATAAGTCAATGATTGAATCTTAATTATAACATTACACAACTATCTTAATTTAGGCCCGTTTAGGCCCAATTTTGTATATTAGCCTGAACTCATTACTAATGTAATGTCGAAATTTTTAAAAATTAAGCATATAATGCCATGGTAAACACTCATAGTAGAAGAGAATTTAGACTTAAATTTTAGAGATAATATTCTTAAAAGTGATAATTATAATAGACTATATGAATAATATCTTAATTATATCATTTTTCTAAAAAAATATTGATATATATATAAATAATTTAATATTAATTGGGTGTTCATATTTCGTAAGAATGATTTGGTCCGAATACAAAAATAATAATAACTTGATTAATAAAAAGCAATGCGCAATAAATTGATTTGATTCTCGGTTCAGAACTAAGCAATTATGTGACTGCCAAAATGAGGGAGAAAAAAGGGGATACAATCCGTGGTTTGCGGGTGATGAAAGAGGTATGAGGGAACAATGTGGTAGAAATTGACAGTGCCTTTGTGAATTTTGTAATCATGATAAGACATGAGACTAGAAAAGACTTGGTTCAAACATGTTCATGAATCATTTAGCCATGAAACTGAATTTCATCAAAGGCAAGGCAATGATGCAACTTTTATTCAAACACTTGACCAAATGCTGACACAAATAAAGAATTACTCATAATGCCATAACTGAGGTATGCCAGTATGCATGGGGCTAAAAGCTTGAAGACGACAGAAAACAGTACCTGGACTGAGCTGTAATCCTCCAATGTCCAATACATTCAAACCTATTTGTTGAATAATGATTTACATATGCCCCATTTCATTCATGTTTTCACATGCATATCACCTCTCTTTCTCATCTTCACAACTAACTAAAATGTCTTCCTAGAGAGCTAGGTGCCAGGTACATAAAACTAGAGGTTGGAAACGGGTCGGTTTAGCAAGACTGCTTTTATATATGAATTATTCCGGGTTTGGGCTGGGAGAAGTTTAGATTCAGGCTTTTGACTTTTAAAGTCAGCTCCAATGGACCAAATTTAATATTGAATTAACTAAGGTAGCCTCAAGTTCAGACTTGCTTTGCTAGCACAATATATTATTCTATAAAAATTTGATTGGATCCTAAATCTATAAATTATTATGACTGTGTTTTGAAGCAATCTTTTTTAGGAATAACTTACTTTTTTTCTGTTATACAAAACATTTGCTTGAAGTCAACAATGTGTATTGCAATTTGAATTGTTTTAAATTAAAATGAAATCCAGAAATACACAATAAAGATAGATAGAAAATATTTTTATAACATAATTGTTCTCTTAGAATTGGATTATCCAACGCTATTATGAGACATCTATTGTAATGTCCTGAAAAATTCCGATATCGGAGAATTCATAAAGTGTCAAAAAGTCTAAAACTTATCAAGTGTTGAGCATTTATACTAAGAGATTTTTTTAGAATGGATATTGAGTTATTCTAAAATTAGAACTAAAGCATGTAAGTTAAATTCCCATTAGTTATATTTGAAAGGAGGCTCATTCTCACACAAACCTTGAAAATCTATCAAAAGAAATTCTGTTTTCAATTCTCTCTCAATCTTTGATTAAATTTCATCAATTCAAGTTAGGTAAGTGTGATTTATAATTAATTTGTTCATCATTCAAGAGTTTTAATCATGAAAATCAATATTTCATCACTTCTGTTTTTCTTTTCTTAATTTTAACGTCAATTTTGATTTTTGGGGGGAGAGAAGAGATTTTTGTTTTGTTTTTAGATGGTAGATTAACAAGAAATCATTAGTTTTCATATTTAGTAAGATTAGATTGAGTTCTTGAGATGCTTTTAGTAGAGTTCCAGAAAAGCGAAGTTAGTCTCGCTTCATCAAATACTTCATATTTAGTTTATTTAGGATTAATGTAATTAGTTTTATCGTTGATCTGACTTGATTTAATTTTTATTATGTTTGTGAAGCAAAAGAAGTGATCGAAAGTTCAAAGTCCAAGGGGAAAGCAAAGGCATCAGAGTAGTCTATACTCAATATATGCTCTCTGATTTTTGAAATTATCTATACTTTTGTCTAAATGGAACTAATTTTAGAAATATAAAATTGTTTAATAGTGATAGAGTTGGTCAAATGTGACTTTGATATATATATATATATATGTATATATATATGTGTGTGTGTGTGTGATTGGAGTATATGTTAGCTAAATGCTTTAAAATGCTCGATATAATTGGTAAATATGTTAAATGAGGGAATCTGGTTGTTGTTTTAAGGATTAATGATATGTTAAATAGCTTACGATTTTGAAGTTTATTTGTTAATGTTAATACACCCCTATTAAGCGGCAATGGAAATTTTTTTTAGGTATAATTAGTACGCCATAATATATAAAGCTCTTTAACTATATGTGTATATGTGGGTTTGCTTAATGCATCCGAGAGATTCGTATATGGTGTTATGTGCACTCTTGGAGTATAGGATGGCTAAGTTTTGTTGAACACATATTGGAGATTCATTATTGTGTATTTGTATTCATTGCGCTTTACGTATCACTTTTTGAGGAATAGGATGGTATTCGTGTATCCGGATTATATTTTCATGTACAATTAATTCAACAAAGTTTAAATTGAATTTGTTAAGTGAATTGAATTAGAAATTCATTACTGCAATTTGTATGAACATTTGTTCTCTATGATGGAAATGAATTTGTATGTGCTTGGATATATGGTATAATGAGGAACATGTATTCTAATTGAATGCCTAATGTTATGATTTAGTACATTATATTCTTTATTATGTTAATTGATATCCAATTGTTGTATGTTAATGCGTGTTAACATGCTATTAGTTTAGCAAATTGCATATGGTATTATTGTAAAATCGTTGAGCACCATTGAGATTTGAGGAAAGCTTAGCGTTTGGATTGTTGTTCCATACACAAGTTTCAAGAGGTTCAAAAGTGATTCTCAAAGTTGAGAAGCATTATTTTTCAAAATTCTCAACGAATCATTCACTTTGTAAATATCATTTTAGCTTTTTAGTAGTTTTCGACATGTACCTAGATCTTTAGATTGCCTTTATATATGAATGTTTGTGTTGAAACCTGTGTTTGTTATGATACATATTGGTACATGATATTGACACTATTATTTACTTTGAAGCATTTACTTTGTGTTTACGCCGAGGATTTATCAATATGCATGAATTAGGAAGTACTTTCATTTTAGTGGAATGATCAAATTTTAATTTAGATTGTGAATGATCTATGATTTGCATGATTTGAGTGTTTATTTAAATGAAAAATGCGTTGGGATAAGTTTGGTCACATGTTAGCATGTTTTTATGCAATTAAGGCATGATTTCATGGTTTAAAGTCTTATTTTTCTACAATTCAAGGCTTCAGTCTCGAGGAAGGACGAACATGTCTCAAGACATGGCACATAAGTCTTGAGACATGGCAAGTAAGGTCTAAGGTCTCAAGAAATGAGTCTTGTGTCTTAAGACATACGAAGTTAGTAGCCAATTTAGTTAAAAAGGAAGCAAGTCTCGAGATATGATCTCTGTGTCCCAAGACATATGTCCAAAATTTGTTAATTAGGCTTCCAAGTTAGAGTTTAAACCCAATTTGAGCTCAGTTTTTGTTGGATATGACCTATGGATGTTGGAAACAAATATTTTGTTAATTGGGCTTCCAAGTTATAATTTAAACCCAGTTTGAGCTCTGGTGACTGATGTGACATTCTTTATCTAGCTAGGCTTCCGGACTGGTAAGGAGTGTTTCATTTAGTGTTATTAAAGCCAAGTTAAGTTGCTTTTAGCTTCAATTCAATGTAATTAGATAGTGAGTCTATTGGAAAAAATATAGTTCGAAAATAATTTTCTTGCACAATAGAAACTTAAATTTCTGAAAATCGAGCTAGTTTGTGATATTTATAGCAATAAACCCTTTACCGAAATCACACATGTGTTTTTGACTAGATGAACCTTTGTTGTTCCCAGCTTTCAACCGAACGACCTTCTCCGCTATTCTTGTAGCATGAATGGCTTCGATTGTGGGCTCGAACGAATTTAAATCAAATATACAACAAAAAATAATTTAGTTTACTTTTAGTGGGAAAGCAAAATTCTCTCATTAACAGAAACGATATAATTTTTATTCTGAAAAATAGAATTTATACTTTAGAAAATAAAATTTCAATATTTTCGGGTAGAATAACAATCTCTCAAAGTTGTGCATTTATCCCTATCGGTGTCATCTATTTATGGGGGGAAGAAGTGAAACCCTTGTTGAATTAGTAGAAGTCTATTTCAACTGAAAAACAAAATCCTAGTCTAACTAGGAGAGAGAGGGGTGGCAACCCTAGTTAAATATACTAGGGTTTGCCATCCTATGTATTAGCATGAAGGGCTTTTGAGTCTCTCCCGTATCGAGTCCAATTATAAGTACATCCTAGACTTTTAACCCAATATTTTATAATTCAATACAACTCAATATATGTTTTTATATTTTCCAAAATAAACATCATAAATTAATTTAGATAAATTAATTTATCAATTAAATAATTTTCTCAACCTGATTCTAATTCTGTTAAAATTATTGTAACTGTTAGAATTAAGTGACCCGAATCCTTATTTAAATAAAATAGTAGTAAAATAGAATAAAAGTAAAATCCCTATTGAATTACACTTCTTTTATTTTATTTTAGAATAAAGTAAACTCCATCTATTTGATATTGATTAGAATAAGGTGTTTCAATCTTACTACACTTCTATTAGAATTTGGTTTTACAAGCCTATAAATAAACATAGTCTACTCCTATTATAATCATTAAAAAATTCGACATAGTGAATTTTCTTCTTTTCTACCCGTGGTTTTTTCCCGAAAGGGTTTCCACGTAAAATCTATGTGTTCTTTATTTTTATTTCTCTTTTATTTGCAATATATTATCATTACTGACATTCTATTTATTTTACAAATTGGTATCAAAGCTTCTGGGTTGTTCATCTCAATCACGGTAATGGCGTATTTGAAGTATGAAATTTCGCTGTTGGATCGCAACACCAGATTCGTGTTGTGGTAGATAAAAATGCAGGCAGTTCTTGCACAGATGGACTTAGAGGAAGCCCTGCTAGAGGTAGATAAGATGCCTTCGACATTGACGGAGGAAGAGAAGAAGCGCAAGGATCGAAAGGTGTTAACTTAGTTACATCTGCATTTGTTTAAGGAAATTTTGTAGGATGTGATGAAGGTTAAGACCGCTGCTGGGTTATAGAAGAGGCTGGAACAAATATGTATGTCGAAAACTCTAACTAGCAAGCTACATATGAAGCATCGTCTTTATGCTCATTATTTGGAGGAAGGTGCGTCTGTGCACAAACACTTAAAAGTGTTTAAAGAAATTCTCTCAAACTTGGAGGACATGGAGGTTCAGTATGATAAGGAAAATATAGGGTTGATTCTACTTTGTTCGTTGCCCCCGTCTTATTCAACCTTTAGAGACACAATTTTATATAGTCGCGAGTCTCTCACATTTGATGAGGTTTATGATTCTTTGACCTCGTATGATAAGATGAAGCATCTTATGGATAAAACCGACTCTCAGGGAGAGGGTCTCATTGTTCGTGGGAGACAAGATCAGAATAATGATGATGATCGTGGAATGACACAGGAACAGAATCCTCGCGGTAAATCTAAGGGTCGATGGAAGTCTTCAAACAGAGGTAAAACTTGTAACTTCTGTAAGAAAAAAGACACATTAAATCTGAGTGCTATAAGCTACAGAATAAGATCAAAAAGGAGGCTGCGAATCAAAAAGAAAAACAACCAGAAAATTCTAGTGAAGCTTATGTTGTAGAAGATTACAGCGATGTTGAACTTTTAGTCGATTCTGTCAACAATTCTAAAGTGAGCAACGAGTGGATCCTTGATTCGGGCTGCACCTTCCACATGAGTCCCAATCAGGATTGGTTTACAACTTACGAAACAGTGTCTGAAGGCGTTGTCTTGATAGGAAATAATGCTTTGTGTAAAATTACAGGTGTTGGAACGATTAAAGTTAAGATGTTTGACGGAGTTGTCAGAACTCTTAATGGCATACCACAAGTTCCAGAATTGAAGAGAAATTTAATTCCATTGAGTACTCTTGATTCAAAAGGGTACAAATACACAGCTGAAAGTGGGGTTTTGAAGATTTCTAAAGGTTCCCTCGTTGTGATGAAAGAGGCGTGAGAAAAATTTGCCAAGTTATATGTTTTGCAAGGTTCTACTATTATTGGTGATGCAAATTTTAGAGCTTCCTCCTCCTTGTCAGATGATGATATTACTAAACTTTGGCATATGCGCCTAGGGCATATGAGTGAGAATAGCATGGTAGAATTGAGCAAAAGAGGACTTCTTAATGGGCAAGGAATTTGCAAACTGAAGTTCTGTGAGCACTGCATTTTTGGGAAGAAAAAGAGAGTTTGATTCACCAGAGGAATCCATAACATGAAGAGAATGTTAGAGTATATTCATTCTGATCTATGGGGGCCATCTAGAGGTGGAGCTAATTATATGCTAACTTTTATTGATGATTTTTCAGGAAAAGTTTGGGCATTCTTCCTGAAGTAGAAAAGCGATGTGTTTTCCGCATTTAAGTCTTGAAAAACTATGATTAAAAAATAGATGGGAAAAAAAATAAAATACATCCGCACAGACAATGGCTTAGAGTTTGTTCTGGTGAGTTTAATAAACTGTGCAAGTCAGAAGGGATCGTGAGACACTTGACAGTTCGTCATACTCCACAGCAAAACGGCATTACAGAATGAATGAACAGAACGATCATGAAGAAGATTCGATGTATGTTGTCAAATACCAAGTTACCAAAGTCATTTTGGGCCAAAGCAGCCTCTACTGTATTTTTTTAATCAACCGATCTCCATCTGTTGCCATTGAGAAAAAGACTCCACAAGAGGTATGGTCTGGTAATCTTGCTGACTATTCTGATTTAAAGATCTTTGGGTGTCCTGAGTATGCTCATGTTGATAATGGAAAATTGGAACCGAGATCCATTAAATGTGTTTTTCTTAGTTATAAAGCTGGTGTAAAAGGGTATAAGTTATGGTGTCCTGAAAATAGAAAAGTTGTGATTAATAGAGATATTTTTTATGAAACTTCTATGCTACCTAACTTATCTCTTAAAGACTCTTCCAATAAATAAAATCAAAAGCAGGTGGAGCATTAGATTAATTCAGAATCTACAACAGAGCTGACTCCTTAAACCAGTACAAAAATTCAGAATAGTGTTGCTTCTTCACCACAATACTCTATCGCCAAAAACAGAACTAGAAGAGAAATTAAACCTCCAAAGAAGTATGCCGAGGCTGATCTAGTTGCTTATGCTTTAAATGTGGCTAAAGATATAGATGCAAACCAAGAGCCATCTAATTATTCTGAAGCGGTTAGCTGTGAAGACTCAAAAAAGTGGATGTTTGCTATACAAGAAGAGATGGAATCACTTCACAAAAACAAAACATGGGATCTTGTGAAACTTCCTAAAGGTAAAATGGTTATTCATTGTAAATGGGTGTTTAAAAGAAAGAAAAGACTCCAGGATTTGAACAACCCAGATATAAAGCAAGGCTTGTTGCAAAGGGTTACAGTTAAATTCCAAGAGTGGACTTCACAAATGTGTTCTCCCCAGTTGTTAAGCATAGTTTGATTTGAGCTTTACTTGGTATTATGGCCATGCATGATTTGGAGCTTGAGCAGTTAGATGTAAAAACTGCATTTTTGCATGGAGAACTTGAGGAGGATATTTACATGCAACAACCAGAGGGTTTTACAGTCTCAAAAAAAGAGGACCATGTTTGCTTGCTGAAAAAGTCCCTTTATGGTTTGAAACAGGCACCAAGACAGTGGTATAAGAGGTTTGATTCCTTTATAACTTCTCATGATTTCAAAAGAAGTAGCTTTGACAGTTGTGTTTACTTTAAGAAAAATAGTGATGGTTCTTTTGTGTATCTACTCCTTAATGTTGATGACATGTTAATAGCAGCGAAATTTAAAGGAGAGATAAGAAAGGTCAAAGCCCAACTAAGTGAAGAATTTGATATGAAAGATTTGGGAGCAGTAAAGAAGATACTTGGTATGGAGATTCTCAGAGATAGAAAAGCAAGTAAATTGTACCTAAGTCAAAAGGGGTACATTGAGAAAGTTCTTCCCAGGTTCAATATGCAAAGTGTTAAGCCTGTTAATACTCCTTTAGCAGCCCATTTCAGACTTTCATCGGCTTTGTCTCCATAATCAGATAATGAGATTGAGTACATGTCACATGTTCCATACTCTAGTGCAGTGGGATCTCTCATGTATGCTATGGTTTGTTCACGTCTAGATTTATGATATGCAGTTAGTACAATTAGTAAATACATGGTGAATCTCGGTAAAGAACATTAGAAAGCAGTTCAGTGGATTTTAAGATACTTATGAGGTACTACTGATATTTGCTTACAGTTTGGAAGAACTAGAGATGGAGTCATTGGGTATGTTGATGCTGATTTTGCTGGAGACCTTGATAGAAGAAGATCTCTCACAAGTTATGTCTTTACAATCGGAGGTTGTGCAATCAGTTGGAAAGCCACTTTGCAAACTATAGTCGCTTTTTCTACTATTGAAGCTAAGTACATAGCGATTACTAAGGCTTGTAAGAAAGCTATTTGGTTGAAGGGACTCTTTAGTAAACTCAATGAAGACCTTCAAATCAATACAGTATTTTGTGACAGTCAGAGTGCCATCTTCCTTACAAAAGATTAAATTTTTCATGAGAGAACAAAACACATTGATGTTTGATATCATTTTGTTCGTGATATTATTGCTCGTGGTGATATTGTTGTGAGTAAAACTAGTACTCATGAAAATCCTGCAAATATGATGACTAAGTCATGATAAACTGTAATATATACATATTTTAATCCCACATTTGGCATACTTTTGGATGATTTATCCCTTGAATTGTGGAATTTGATGCTCCTAATCCTTTAATTACATGTTTTATACTTAGGAGAGCATAGGAGGATGAAAAGAACGAGAAACGGGCCAAAAACGGAGAAAATGGGCCAAAGTAAGAAATCCACACGGCCTGGAGTTCGCCACATGGTCATGCCACTTTAGCAGACTCGAACACGACCCAGGGCTCGATTCACACGGGCATGTCCCTACCGTGACCTGTTTTAATTTCACTCGAAAAAGGATACTTAGAGGCAAAGAAAGACATTTCGAAAGCCTATATAAACACCCTCGAGGGCAACCTAAATGGAGAGTTGGTTAGAGTTGGTCGGAGCCCGACAGAGAGTTCGATAGAAGGTCTCTGTCAGGGCTTTTGACGGAAGCAAAGCCAGAGAGGGTTGAATATACGGAATTACTCCAAGAAAGCCAGTGGATCCATCTCAGAAGATGGAATCACGCTCAAAACTGAAGATTTTCCCTTCAATTTCCTTCAGGGGGTTTTAGGGTTTTCTTTATGTTTTGTTATTTAATTTCTTCTAAGATGTATTCTTTTATAATTATGAACTAAACCCCTCAAATACCTGAAAGGGATGAAACTTAAGACGGATCTTGTTATTGTTTTCTGAACTGTATGATAAATACTTGATTTGTTTTTAATTCTTATGTTAATATTTTAGGATATTGATTCAAGTATTGATGTGCTTATTCAGAGGAGCAGAAGTCCATGTTTAAGAGTAGATCTAGCATAGTTAAATGGAGTTGATCGCACTCCTAGAGATAGGACGACGAAAATCTGTCGAATTAGGGTCAAACCTAATATAGGAGTCCATAGATTGAGTTAATGCAACATTAGGGGTTTTAATTAGAAAGAGATTTCAATTAATCAACCTAGGGTTAGACGTTAGTAGCCTCGAAAGAGGTATTAATATAAATTAGGGAATCCTACGGATCAAGTCAAGTGAATAAATAGTTTGGTTTAGAGTTAAATAACAAGTGAAGTCTAGATGGATTCTTCCTTGGGTGTTGTCCTAATCAATTGGTTTTCTCAGAAGTATTTCCCCAATTCATTTCTGTGTCTTGGCATCTTTGGCTTAGTAATTAGTTAGATAAATATTAAATTCCTTTTATTTTAGGCTAAATAATAGAAAGAAAGTCAGTACTAGTACTTTTGGTTCCCTTGGGTTCGACATTCCGATCTTGCCACTAAACTATACTACTATTCGATAGGTGCACTTGCATCAATCGTGGTGATAGTTAGTTTCTAGGCTTGATCATTCATTATATAAATATTAAAGCTTTCGACCACCATCAAGTTTTTGGCACCGTTGCCGGCGAACTGAAATATTAAGAACACTCAATTTTTATTACTTTAGCCAATTTTTCTTTTATTTATTTATTTCTAATTTTTATTTTTTTTTAGTTTTCTGATTTCTCTCTATTATTTGTTCTGATAGAATTTTTTAGTTTATGACTAGAAGGAACCCGTCAGGACCTTTGATTTTTGATAGCGATATAGAAGGTACCGTTCGCAGAAACATAAGATAAACAAGGCGAAGCTTACAATACATAGAAGAAGAGCAAGAGGACGATACCAATACTACCGAAGAGATGGCTGATAACAATCCGCTACCTCCTATGGTTGCCTCAAACCCGGTGAATCAAAATCCTGCTCTTCGTACTATGTATGATTATGATAAACCTAATTTAACAGGAACTGAATCAAGTATTGTTAGACCTGCTATTGCTGCAAATAATTTCGAACTGAAACGTAACACAATTCAGATGATACAACAATTTGTTCAGTTTGATGATTTGCAGGATGAAGATCCAAACAATCACTCGGCAAACTTCCTAGAATTTTGCGATACTTTCAAAATAAATGGCATTTTTGATGATGCCATTCGTCTTCAGTTGTTTCCCTTTTCGTTGAGGAACAAAGCTAAACAGTGGTTGAACTCGTTACCACGAGGATCAATCACTACATGGGAACAAATGACCGAAAATTTTTTGTTAAAATATTTTCCACTAGCTAAAATGGCCAAGTTGAGGAATGATATCTCTTCTTTTGTGTAGATGGATTTAGAGACACTTTACAATGTATAGGAGAGATACAAGGATCTACTAAGAAGGTGCCCTCACCATGGGTTACCCTTGTGGCTACAGGTCCAAACCTTTTACAACAGTGTGAACCCCTCAACTAGGCAGTTGATCGATTCAGCCGTTGGTGGAACCCTGAATAACAAGACTCCTGAAGCAACTTATGAGTTTATAAAGGAGATGGTACTGAATAACTATCAGTGGCAAGTCACGAGGATAAAGCCAACAAAAGCTGCCAGTGTTTTCAACCTCGACGCAGTGACGATGCTATCAAACTAGGTAGAACTGTTAAGTAAGAAAATTGATGGTTTATGTGGTTCTTGGCAGGTACATCCTGTTATGCAATGCGATACAAATGAAGGAGGGATGAACAACACAGAATATCTGTCTTACAACCCGAGCGCTGAAAACGAGCAAGTTCACTATATGGGTAATAATTCTAGACCTCAAAATAACCCTTATAGTAATACTTACAATCCAGGTTGGAGGAACTACCCCAATTTCTCATGGGGTGGTCAAGGAAATCAAAGACAACAACCCCTCCTAGGCTTTCAACAGCAACCCTACCCACAAGAGAAGAAGTCGAACCTTGAAGAGATGCTGACAAAATTCATAGCGGTGTCAGAAACCCATTTTTGAAACACCGAGACAGCACTCAAAAATCAACTAGCATCGATTCAAGGGATCGAGAACCAATTAGGGTAACTTGCTAAGCAGTTCTCTGAACTATCACAAGGAAGCTTGCCAAGCAACACAGAAACTAACCCGAAAGAGCAACTTCAAGTAGTAATGACTCGCGACAGTGAAGGGTTAGATGAACCAAAAGTGAGGCAAGAGAATATGGTAGAGGAAGGTAAGGTTGAGGTAAGCCATAATAAACAAAAACCGGTAATCACAGAGTACCAACCTCGCGTGCCATACCCCAAAGCGATGAAGAAAGACTACACAGATAAACAATTCGGTAAATTTCTTAAACTTTTAAAGAAATTACATATGAACTTACCGTTTCTTGAAGCTCTTTCACAGATGCCAAATTCAAGGAAATTTTTAAAAGAGCTTTTAACAAACAAACGGAAGTTAGACGAGAAGTCGCATATGGAGCTAAATGCAGTGTGCTCAGCAATTCTGCAAAATAAACTACCATGAAAATTAAAAGATCAAAGGAGTTTTACAATTACATGCTTAATTGGTAGTTTATCTGTTGATAATGCTTTAGCTGATTTAGGGGCAAGCAAAAATGTTATGCCTTATAAAATGTTTAAACAGCTAGGTCTAGGAAAACCCGAAAAAACTAGGATGAGCATTCAATTAGCTAATAAAACTATTAGAATTCCTAGGGGTATAATCGAAGATGTTTTAGTAAAAATTGATAAATTCGTATTCCCAGTAGACTTTGTCGTTTTAGAGATGGATGAGGACAATAATATCCCTTTAATTTTAAGAAGACCCTTTTTAGCAACTGCTAGAACTAAAATTGATGTTGGTACAGGAGAACTCAAACTTCGTGTAGGTGACAAAACGGTCACTCTTCAAGCTCTTGACTCGGCCAGGACATCAAGTAATAAAGGTGAGAATATAAATTCTATTAATAACCATTCGGTTAAGCCTTCTTTTCAGGAAGCACCACTGAACTACATAATTGAGCCAGATCCTAGACCTCATGCCAACAAGGAAATAACTCATGAGGAACGAAGGCTTCAGATCGATGAACTAGACGAGTGAAAAACACATTTCAAGGAGAAATTAAGAACACACGAAGTAGAACCAAAGCAAAACCATGTCAAACTTAAGGATGAGCCAAATAAATTTAAGATCCAAGAGCAAGTATTGTTGAATAAAACAGACCCTTGGATCGCCACTTCAAACCTTGATACAAACGAAGAAATCCCTTTTGAGGTACTGAATATCTTCCCATATGGAACAGTCGAGGTAACTAATCCCAAGTTTGGCACTTTTAAGGTAACCACTACTCGACTCGAACTATATAGTAATCATAGAACTGATAGCAGGGGTGAGGAGTTTCAACTCCTCAAACCACCGTGAATGTGCGAATGAGAGGTAAGTCGAGCTTATGACTATAAACAAGCGCTTCTCGGGAGGCAACCCGAACACTAACCCCATTAATTTTCATATTTATTTTTATTTTTACTTTTAGCATCTAACTACAAACTAACCAAATTAATGAAACATAGGCTTTCCTACCACACGGCCTTACACACGGGCGTGACCGTGGCCGTGTGGACACCACGGATTTACACACTGGTGTGGCAGAAATCATGCGAACCAAGGATAAAAAAAACCTCTAAACCACAGGCGGCGATAAAATCCCACGGCCGTGTGATACGGCCATGGTCAATACTGATTTATCAACATGGGCATAGTGACCACTACACGGGCGTGGGAGAAATGAACGAAGCACAACACGGTCGTGGGAAGCCACCATATCCCTATTTCTATATAAACCCCATTTTTTGCTCGCTTTCTCCACCAAACCCCTTTCCTCTCAACCCTAGCCACCATAGTTTTTCTTCCTTTTTCACCATCCTTACCACTATCACTCAATGCCCAAAGGCAAGGCCAACACTACCATTCCCATGTCGAAGAAGCGAAAGGACCCTAGCACAGTCTCCCCGTACGAGACTAATCTACATGAGTTCATGACGGCTGCTTCATTTATCCGACAAGCCAAGGACATTTGAGTCCATTTAATTTTTCTTTTTCTTTTCTCTTCTTCTTTATTTTCCTTCCCTTTTTCTTTCTTGTGCTTAATTTATATTATTATATTTTAGTTTCTATCATTTAGGTTCAAAAGGCTGTTAGGGAATCACCACACCACGACCACAGAAATCACCCCCACCTTGCGAACCATCCAACGATAAAGACTTTTAAGTCCATTGATCTTTTCTTTTAATTGTATTTTAATTCTTACACTCTTTCTCTTTATCTTACTTGTTTTTAAATAGATAACTAATGTATTTTGAATTATTTTTATTATTTCCTGGCTATTTTTTCACGAGCTACCCAATTTCTTCATCTAGCGCAGTGATTGTTGGCGGCCACCATACCACCACCAGAGACGCCTCCTCCAACTTATCCTACACCTCCGAATCAAGTTTCTACACTTCCAACTCAAGGAATCCATCCAAAATTTAGGATGTTTCCCCTCTCCCTTTCTCTCTTAATTTAATGCTATGAATCTCTAGAATATCTATCTTTGTACATTGAGGGCAATGTACATCTTAAGTGTGGGGGGTGAATTTTAAGCCCTAACTTTTTGCATTATTCTCAAATCCCTGAACTTTGTTGAACAATTTCTGATTGATTTATGATTTTTATTAATATGTCTTGAATTAAAACATAGGCAGTTGTGCATTGATTGTTTAAACTTGAAGGTTTTAGAGAATCAAGCATGATAAGTTGATTTTTGAAAATTAAAAAATTTGATAGGTTGTTTTCCCAAGTTTAGGTATTATCTTGAAGTTTGAAATTCACAAGGTTGACATCTAAAACCAATAATTTCTATGAGATTTTGAGCCTTTAGAGTATACATTCTTTCGTTCTCACTTTTATTGTTTCTTTGAGTGAGATAACATTGATCTGTTATTCTAGAACTTGCTTCGATTATGCATATCAAAACCACACTTTTAATTTGATATACTGAGATGATAAAGGCACCTAGGAATTAACCCACTTACTTTCCAACAGGCCTACCTTCATATCTAACCCTTAGTGAACCCCATTGAGCCTAACAACCCACCCATTGATTTACCCTTAATATTAACCCAAGACTTACTCTTTTTGATTCATTAAGAATTTTTCCTATTAACCTTTTTATCGAGATTTGATTTGAGAAGTTGCCTCACTATGTTTTCCATTTCAGTTGCTAAATTCTTATTATTGTATTTGATTTGATTCAAAAAAAAAGTTAAAAGTATATCCATTACTAGTTCTATGTTTTTATGAGCTTAAACAGTAAATCTCACATCTTTAGAAGAAGCTCGTATTATTAATGTAATTATTCATTATTAGATTATTTTTCTAGCTAGGTAATTTGTCAATTCAATCTTGATTCTAACCTCCTCTTTCAACCTGTGACCACACCTCTAACCAACCCACGTTACAACCTTTTTTAAAGATCTTTTGATCAATGTATTATCTCAATTTATAGTGGTGGAGATTTGATTTTCATGCAATCCTATGGTAATAACTTTTCATGTTGACTATTGAGTGCTTAATTTTTTGTCCCTTAAACACTTAAAGCGATTTGAGTGAATCCTTAGTGAGGATGTTAACTTTATGATATTTTGAATCAAATGTGATTACCTAAATAAGGGGGGATACCTATGTTTTTCATGAATAAAATGCTCAACTTAGATCGTTTGAAACTCTGATGTTCTTTTAGTTGAATTTTCAATGTACGATTACCTATGGATTATTTCGAAACATTATTGATAGGAGTTATAAGTTAAGAAGAATGAATTTTAATCGTGAGTTGAGGATTTTGCTTGAGGACAAACAAATGCTTAAGTGTGGGGGTATTTGATAAACCGTAATATATACATATTTTAATCCCACATTTGGCATACTTTTGGATGATTTATCCCTTGAATTGTGGAATTTGATGCTCCTAATCCTTTAATTTCATGTTTTATACTTAGAAGAGCATAGGAGGATGAAAAGAACGAGAAACATGCCAAAAACGGAGAAACTGGGCCAAAGTAAGAAATCCACACGGCCTGGAGTTGGCCACACGGTCGTGCCACTTTAGCAGACTCGAACACGGCCCAGGGCTCGATTCACGCGGGCGTGTCCCTGCCGTGACCTGTTTTAATTTCACTCGGAAAAGGATACTTAGAGGCAAAGAAAGACATTCCAAAAGCCTATATAAACACCCTAGAGGGCAACCTAAACGGAGAGTTGGGCAGAGTTGGGCAGAGTTGGTCGGAGTCTGACAGAGAGTTTGACAGAAGCCCTCTGTCAGGGCTTTTAATGAAAGTAAAGCCAAAGAGGGCTGAATACAGGGAATTACTCCAAGAAAGCCAGTGGATCCATCTCAGAAGCCAGAATCACGCTCAAAACTGAAGATTTTCCCTTCAATTTCCTTCAGGGGATTTTAGGGTTTTCTTTATGTTTTGTTATTTAATTTCTTCTGAGATGTATTCTTTTATAATTATGAACTAAACCCCTCAAATACCTGAGGGGGATGAAACCTAAGACGGATCTTGTTATTGTTTTCTGAACTGTATGATAAATACTTAATTTGTTCTTAATTATGTGTTCTTAATTCTTGTGTTAATATTTTAGGATATTGATTCAAGTATTGATGTGCTTATTCAGAGGAGCAAAAGTCCATGTTTAAGAGTAGATCTAGCATAGTTAAGCGGAGTTGATCGCACTCCTAGAGATAGGACGACGAAAATCTACGGGATTAGGTTCAAACCTAATATGGGAGTCCATAGATCGAGTTAATGCAACATTAGGGGTTTTAATTAGAAAGAGGTTTTAATTAATCAACCTAGGGCTAAACGTTAGTAGCCTCGAAAGAGGTATTAATATAAATTAGGGAATCCTACGGATCAAGTCAATTGAATAAGTCGTCTGGTTCAGAGTTAAATAACAAGTGAAGTCTAGGTGGATTCTTCCTCGGGTATTGTCCTAATCAATTGGTTTTCTCAGAAGTATTTCCCCAATTCATTCTCTGTGTCTTGGTATCCTTTGCTTAGTAATTAGTTAGATAAACATTAAATCCCTTTTATTTTAGGCTAAATAATAGAAAGAAAGTTAGTACTAGTACTTTTGGTTCCCTTAGGTTCGACATTCCGGTCTTGCCACTAAACTATACTACTGTTCGATAGGTGCGCTTGCCTCAATCGTGGTGATAGTTAGTTTCTAGGCTCGATCATTCATTAAAATCTCTATAAAACTACACTTCTTTTATTTTATTTTAGAATAAAGTAAACTCCATCTATTTGATATTGATTAGAATAAGGTGGTTCAATCTTACTACACTTCTATTAGAATTTGGTTTTACAAGCCTATAAATAGACATAGTCTACTCCTCTTGTCATCATTAAAAAATTCGACATAGTGAATTTTCTTCTCCTCTGCCCGTGGTTTTTTTCCCGAAAGAGTTTCCACGTAAAATCTGTGTGTTCTTTATTTTTATTTCACTTTTCTTTGCGATATATTGTCATTACCGACATTCTATTTATTTTACAGTAACTTTACTGTAAAAGAATCTATGAGAAAATATATTTAATATTTCTACATTCAACGGATTCATTATGACCAATTAATTTAATTCCATTACCGAAATTCAATTAATTAGTTAGTTAATTAATAATTTAAAAATCCATAAATTAAATTTTTAGGCCATTTTCATTTAGTGAGAAAACCACATTCATTTTCGAATGCTTCTCATTTCTCCAGCTTTACCATTTTTATTCATTTTTGTTCATTTGATTCAACATGCAATTCATTTCTGGTTTCAATGAGCTAGTAGAGGGACTGATTGGACATATGTGATTAGAGCTCAAATGATTTATAATTAAGTTCCAGCTTTTCGCCTATTAATTATAAACTCATTTGGTCACGAAGTCACTTCATTATAGTATTGTGACTGAGCTCTCCCTAATAACATATCATTACGAAAGCAACTCAATTAGTGCTCATCCAATGACCTTGTAATAAGTGTGTTAATCTCATAAGATATCCTTAATGTTTTTGGGATAAATCCACTCTCATAATATGATCATATTTTATCTCATGGTAACCATTACATCTTCCTTCATGAAAAGTTAATTACTATCAAATAGTAATCAAGTCATTCATCACAAAGACAATCGACCCATGGTCACGTTTACTTTTCGTCTATCATGTAATGCCAATGAGAAGATATCATTTAACCATGTCTTAGGTTATGAATTCCAGTATTGTGAATGACGCTACATACTACAGAAGTCATACACCCATTTGTGATAGTACATCGAACATGACCCAAGTAGAATAGATCCTAGATTTGTTTATGGATTTATTCATTTGTGACGTTCATAGTGTGGCATACCTTAATCCTAAGTGCATGATGGACTATGTATGTGTGACTCATAAGTTCAAATGGATAAAGAATCAAAAGCTGGTGCTTTAGGTATATAACTTTTTCAGTATGTAGCATCATTCCACAATAGTAGAATTCATAATCCCAAAAAAATGGTAAATGATATCCTTTAATCGCATTACATGATAGATGAAAAGTAAAAGTGAACGTGGGTCATTTGTCTTTGTGATAAATGACTTGATTACTATTTGATAGTAATATACTTTGCATGAAGGAAGATGTAATGATTACCATGAGATAAAATAGGATCACATTGGGAGAATGAATTTATCCCAAAGACATTAAGGATATCTTATAAGGTTAACACACTTATGACAAGGTCATTAGATGATCACTTATTAAGTAATTTTTGTAATGGTATGTAATTAGGCTGAGCTTAGTCACGATACTATAGTAGAATGACTTCGTGACTAAATAAGTTTATAATTAATTGGCAAAAAACTCAAACTTAATTATAAATTATTTGAGTCGTAATTATATATGTCCAATTGGTCCCTTTGTTAGCTCATTGAAACCAGAAATGAATTACATATAAAACCAAATGGATAGAAATGAATGGAAATAATGAAGTAAAAGAAATGGGTCGCATTCACAAGTGAATGTGTTTTCTCACTAAGTACAGAATTGACTTGAAAATTAATTTAAGGATTTTTTGACTTATTAATTATAAATAATTAAATAATTGAATTTTAAAAATTAAATTAAATTAAATTAAATTAATTAATCATTATAAATATGTTGAATAAGGAAATTAAATATATTTCCTTGTATATTTTTTACAGTAAAGTTGTTATGACTTTAACGGAATTAAAATTAGGTTAAGAAAATGATTTAATTAGGAAATTTATTTAGTTAATTAAATAAATTTAATAAAAAATATTTATTTTGGAAATAGAAAACAAATATTGGGTTGGATTAAATTATAAAGTATTGGGTCAAAAGTGTAGGAAGCACATATAATTGAACTCAATACATGAGAGGCTTAAATTCCCTTCATTAACAAGAGAGGGGTAACAACCCTAGTATTTTTAACTAGGGTGTGTCGCCCAACCCTACTCTAATTAGAGTAGTAGTGTTGTAACACCCCAAACTCGGCCTAGACGTTTAGCCGAATCCGGAAGTGTCTCATGAAATGGGGTTGAAAATTATTGTCGTTAAGTTTAAAAAACCATACTAGTTCATTAGCCCTTGTCGCTATTATCAATTTCAAAGCTCTCATTCATTTAGTCGCTTAGAGGTAAGACGTATTTGTAGCGGAAGCTTTAAAAACCGTTGTGTTTAGAAAATCGTTCAAGATTTTAGAAAAACCCTTGCTTTTGGTAAAATCCAAGTTATATCGCGTTTTGCAGTTATAAAATCATAAAATCGTAGTCTAACCCAATTTAAAAGAAAATAGTCCGTAAAGTCCAATTACATAAAAGCCAGAATAAACCAGAATATAAAAATTATATCGTAACTATGATCAGTTCAAACAGGTGGTCACCGAGGGGCTCCACAGCACCGGTCCACCTAAGACTGTGGATTACTTGTACAGAATAAACAGAAAAGAGTGAGTTTACGTAAACTCAAATTGTAACCCCACAGAATTAAACATGCACACAACTAGAAAATCAAAATCAGTTAGGTACAGATTCGAGCTTAAGCCCATTACAAATACAGATACAGATGTGCAAATTAGACTTAGAAATCAGATATCCTACCCCCATCCTCTACACACCATCTCCGACCATCCCTACACACCATGTGGGGTTTAAAACACCCATACAGCCCTACACACCATGTTGTACCAATACGACACATAATAGATATAATGCAGCCATGCTGCCAGATAATAGGCGTAAATTGCCTTTCTGAACACTTCCTCCAATATACATCATCCCATTCCCAATATCAGACACATAAATATACAAATACAAATAAACAGTTTAACATGCTCACATGCTTACATATAAGCGTACATAAATAACAGATATGCAGATAATAGTGCAAGTAGGCGTGCATTAGTATCCTAGTCAAATCAGTATATAAAACAATTAGATCATCCAGTTTAGGGTTTATTTAGCCTTTACCGTCTCTACAGTAGGCCCAAATTTGTTTGGGACGGCCCGTACAACCCTAGGGAAAAACTCAGATAAATGGGCCCACAAGCCCAGATTGGCCTGGCCCGTGTGGATCACACGGCCTGGCCCAGAAACCCAAATGCCTGTGTGGGTTGACACGCCCGTATAGCCCATACGGCCCAATTTGGTTAAGCCCGTGTGGATCACACGGCCACACTCTAAACCACCACACAGTCGTGTACTGCACACAGCCATGCCTTCGTCGACTACACGGCCATGTTCCCGCACATAGCCTACCACATGGGTGACCACACGCTCGTGTGGCGTCGGCAGCAACGTTTTTCGGCTTTTGCCAACTATCATTTTTCTACGTCGGGTACACACCTGATATCGTTTCGATTCAAAAACAATCTCAAGCCTTCCAAAGCCTAAAAGCAGAGTACCCCATAACAATTTAATGGATTGGTTAACGAATTTGATAATTAGAAATCGACACAACACTAACTTATGCCAAAGAAAATAGCTACACACATAAATCATGTCGTCGAAGCATCGTTCATTGATTCAACGCCTTTACCTACGAAAATAGATTCTTTAATGGTAAAAAACCCTCAACACACACTACCACACCAAATTCCGAAATACCACTTCCAAAACCCTACTTACCAAAACTCGACAGAAGAACCACGATTATGGAAACAATGATGAGAACTTTAGAAGATGTGAAGCAAAATTTTGAGAGAAACAAAAGAGAAAAGAGAAAGGAAACGTCAGAAACAGTGGAGAAAATTTCGACAGGAGAGAGAAAAACAAGAAAACAAGAGACAAGTCAAATTTAATCTTTAATGATATCCCACTACATCCTAACCACCCACTATTCAGAATTCTGATGCAACCGAAATTCCATCCCAAAACCAACTAAAAATAAACACTAATGCAGGGACTCGAACACAGAACCTTCGACACTTTAACTCCTTACCACTTGAACCGGCAAGCTTATTCTGATATGGAATTACAAACAATTAAATATAAGCCACTGAACAGAGATAGAGCTTAATTCCAAAAATAACAAAATTTGCCAAAGCTAGGGCTTGAACTTGGGACCTCTCAGACACTCCCAGAACACTTAACCACTGAAGCAAATACATAGTTGTGTAAGATATTTAGAGAAACAAAAACGAATAATTCAGGGCATTACAACTTTACCCCCTAAAAAAATTTCAACTTCGAAATTTACTTGATCAAAACAGATGAGGATACTACTGACGCATCGAGTCCTCAGGTTCCCACGTGGCCTCCTCAGTGCCATGATTCCGCCACAGAAACTTTACTAAAAGGATGGACTTCCTCCTCAGAACCTAAATATTGTGATCCAAAATCTGAACCGGTTCCTCCTCAAAGGTCAAATCCGATCTAACCTCGATTTCCTCAACAGAGACAATGTGAAATGGGTCAAATCAGTACCGCCTCAACATCGGAACATGAAGGACATCATGGATACGGTCCAACTCTAGAGGTAGCTCCAAATGATAAATAACCGGTCCTACACGCTTCAGAATCCGATATGACCCAATGAACCTACGACTCAACTTACTCTTACGGCCAAATCTTAGAACCTTCTTCCATGGTGAAACCTTGAGAAAGACAAAGTCCCCCACAGAGTACTTAATATCACGCCTCTTCAGATCCGCATAAGACTTCTGTCTATCAGAAGCCACCTTCAAACGATCCCAAATCAGTCTAACCTTATCCTCAGTCTCAGAAAACAACTCAAGACCCAATACTCATTGTTCACCCAACTCAGTCCAACATAACGGAGTACGACACTTACGACAATACAAAGCCTCGTAAGGTGCTATCTGGATACTAGACTAGAAACTGTTATTGTAGGGAAACTCAACTAGTGGCAAATAATCTTCCCAACTACCTCAGAAATCAATCACACAGCTCCGAAGCATATCTTCTAATATTTGAATCACCCTCTCAGATTGACCATCGGTCTGAGGGTGGAACGCAATACTAAAGTCCAACCTCGAACCCAGAGCCTCATGCAACTTTTTCTAGAACCGAGAAGTGAAGCGAGGATCTTTATCAGAAATAATTGAGACAGGAACCCCATGCAGTCTTACAATCTCAGGTATGTAGAGCTTCACTAACTTCTGTAGAGTATAGCCCGTCCGAACCAGAATGATATGAGTAGAATTGGTTAACCAATCCACGATAAAGGGCAACCTACTAACGAAGTCTATCATCACACGTTCCCATTTCCATAAGGGAATCTTAACTGGCTGCAACAAACCCGAAGGAAATTGGTGCTCAGCCTTAACTTGCTGACACGTCAGACACCGAGCAACAAAATCAGTAACCTCACGCTTCAAACCTGGCCACTAGTACAGTTCACGGAGATCCCGATACATCTTATTACTGTTGGGATGCATAGCATAATGGCTACTATGCGCCTCCCTTAGAATAGACTGCCTCAGATCAGAATTGTTCGGCATACAGATCCGTCCTCAAAAACATAACACACCGTCACTGTTTAACCCAAAATCAACAGTAGTACCACTCTCAATTTGTCGATATCGCAAGCTTAGAGACTCATCCCCTAACTGCTTGCTTCGAATCTGATCAATCCAAGTCGGCTTAACCTACAACTCGACTAACAAACTCCTATCATTAAATAGACTAAGGCGAGCAAACATAGCCCTCAAATCCATCATCGCTCTACGGCTTAAAGCATCGGCTACCACATTGGCCTTACCAGGATGGTACTCTATAGTGCAATCATAATCCTTAAGCAGTTCAATCCAACGACGCTGCCTAAGGTTCAACTCCTTCTAAGTAAGGAGATATTTGAAGCTCTTGTGATTGGTGTAGATGATACACCTCTCACCATACAAATAATGCCTCTAGATTTTCAACGCAAAGACTACAGCAGCCAACTTCAGATCATGCATTGGATAATTTCCCTTTTGTGTCTTAAGCTGACGGGATGCATAAGCCACAGCTTACTATCTTGCATCAGAACACAACCCAAGCCGACGTGTGACGCATCACTATATACCATACTCTTTTTCAGATTCAGGCTGTATTATTATAGGAGCCTGAGTCAGAACAGACTTGAGCTTCTCAAAGCTTGCTTGTTGTGCATCATTCCAAATAAAAGGGACAGCCTTACACAGAAGCTTAGTAAGAGGAGCTGCAATCAGACAGAACCCGTCCATAAAATGCCAATAATAACCCGCCAGACCCAGAAAACTGTGGATTTTAGATACGTTCTTGGGCTATTTCCAATCAAGCACAGCCTCGATCTTCCTAGAATCAATACGAATTCCCTCAACAGATACCACATGGCCCAAGAAAGTTACCTCACGTAACCAGAACTCACACTTACTAAACTTAGCGTAGAGTCATTTTTCTCAGAGTATCTGAAGAACCACTCTAAAATGCTCATCATCAGTCTTAGAGTATATCAGGATATCGTCGATGAAGACCACGACGAACTGATCTAGATAAGGCTAAAACACTCGGTTCATCATATCCATAAATGCAGCCGGAGCAATCGTCAGACCAAAAGGTATAACTAGGAACTCGTAATGCCCATATCGAGTCCCAAATGCAGTCTTATGAACATTAGCTTCCTTAACCCTCAACTGATGATACTCAAATCGAAGATCAGTCTTAGAAAACACTGAAGCCCCTCGGAACTGATCAAACAAGTCGTCAATCCTTGGAAGTGGATACTTGTTCTTTATAGTCGGCTTATTCAACTACCGATAGTCAATACACATCCTCATGGTCCCATCCTTTTTTTTTAACGAACAAAACTGGTGCCCCCCACAGAGACACACTAGGACGAATGAAACCACGGTCTAGAAGTTCTTGCAGTTGAGCCTTAAGCTCAGTAATCTCTTTTAGTGCCATACTGTAGGGGGCAATAGACACCAGAGTCGTACCCGGAAGAAGCTTAATCCCAAACTCCACTCCCGATTAGGAGGTAACCTCGGTAACTCCTTAGGAAAGACGTCTGGAAAATTCCTCATAGTTCTAATATTTTCAATAGTAGAATCTCTAAAAGCAGAAACACTGACATACGCCAAATACGCCCCACACCCTTTCCAAACCAATTTCTTAGCCACAAGAGCAGAAATCACATTAGACAGATAATCTCGACACTCACCGATTATTACCACCTTATCATCATTCATAGTCCTTAGAATGACCCTCTTAGACGCACAATCTAGATTGACTCGGTGCTCGACCAACCAGTCTATACCTAAGATTAAATCGAACCGTCCAAAGAAAAGCTCCATCAAATTAGCCAAGAAAACAGTCCCCTACACCACTAACGAAACATCTCTATATATTTTACTAACCTGAATAGATTGCCCCAGCGGACTCAGTACAGTAACGTCACTCGAAATGCTCTCAACGAAAATCCCCAGGTTTTTAAAAACAGAATTGGCTATATATGAATGAGTAGACCCTATATCTATCAAAGCGGTGAATGGTACATTAAAAATAAAGAACGTGCCGGTGATGATTTTAGGAGCATCTCTATCCTCTCGGCGTCGTGCAGCATAAACTAGTGCAGGCTGCCTCGTATCTGTCTGACCAGCACCTCTGTCTGGTGCTCTCTACCATCTGCCTATACCATTACCACCCTTAGCCTGACCACGGCCCCTAGGTGGCTGTTGAACTGCCCTCTCAGGCTGTACAAAACCTGGAGCTTGCGTCTGATCTACCCACTATGGACAGTCTCTACTATAGTGCTCTAAATATCTACACCTCAAACAGGCTCCAATCATCCTCCAACACTCGCCCGGATGGTGCCTACCACAATCGACACATGGCTGCAACCCTGCTGAAGCAACAAGAGCCCCCACTCTAACTGGCCCATCAGATCTGACTTTTATTTTAGGCCCCTGTTCAAAACTCGAGGACTCTGAATCCCTCTTGTTCTACCTCTCTCCCTATCTCTATCCTAGCGCTTCGCGTGCTTAACATCTTCGGCAATCTTCACCTTCTCGACCAAAATAGAAAACTCGCTCCCTCTGTAGAGTTATCAGTACCCTCAAACTATCCCTTAAGCCATCCTCAAATCAGACACACCTCTTGTACTCAGATGCCACCATGCCTAGAGCGTAGCGGCTTAACCTTAAAAATTTGGCCTCATACTCGACTACTGATCGATCACCTTGCGTGAGATTTAGAAACTTACGCCGATGAGCATCTACGTAGCTAGCTCCCACATAAACTCACACCGGCAAGCATCGACGTAGGTAGCTCCCATATACTTGCTCTGGAATGCAGTCCTAAAGAATTCCCACATACCTCCTTAACTATTAACCGCCACTGGTATGCTTCATCGCGAAGTAAGAAAACCGCACCCTTTAATTTCTACTCAGGGTTACAGTCCAGATCATCCATGATTCTCTCAGTGGCCTCCAACCAATACTCGGCCATGTTAGGGGCGACTCCTGTGACACCCCTAAATAACTCAGCTCCATTGGACTAGAGTCGTTCAGTTACCGACCCTCGGCCTCTAGATTCATTGGGCCCAACGACCCTCTCTAATATCCTCAGCATGGCTTGAGACAGTGTGTTATCTCCCATCAATCGACTCTGACACCCTGTCTTAGTAACAAGAGACACATGTGTCTCACTCGTAACCAGATTCGGCATACTGCCCAAAAAGGAAGACTCCATTCGAGCCCCCTACGACCTCTTCAACTATCACGAGTACCACGTCCATGAATTCCACGAGCACTCATTGTCTAATTCGAATTTTATCTACATTAAAAATTTTATGCATCAGTTTCAATATTTATTAGCAGATATTTTATGCACAATTTATCAGTAGTTCAGAAGTGTTTTCAGAAGTTTCAGTTTAGTTTTCTAACTATCTTAGTACAGTCTCAGAAGGTACTATCTACAGTATTTTCATAATATACTATCCCAGTTTCAGAAATACTGATAGGATCGGCGCTGGAGACTCGGTGTACCACGTACTTAATCAGAGTGTTTAAAATCATTTGAAAACCAATTATTTAGAACCCAAATTTTAGAACCCCAAATTCACAGTCGAGTTTTCTAATCTGGCTCTGATACCACTAAATGTAACACCCCAAATCCAGCCTAAATTTTATAGCCAAATCTGGAAGTGTCATATGAAATGGGGTTGAAAATCATTGTCGTTAACCATACAAATTCATTATCCCTTGTCATTATTATCAATTTCAAAGCTCTTATTCATTTAGTAGCTTAGAGGTAAGACGTATTTGTAGCGGAAGCTTTAAAAACCATTGTGTTTAGAAAATTGTTCAAGATTTTAGAAAAACCCTTGCTTTTGGTAAAATTTGAGTTATATCGCGTTTTGTAGTTAAAAAATCATAAAATCGAAGTCTAACCTAAATTAAAAGAAAATAGTCCGCAAAGTCCAATTACATAAAAGCCAGAATAAACCATAATATAAAAATTATATCATAACTATGATCAGTTCGAACAGGAGGTCACCGAGGGGCTCCACAGCACCGATTTGCCTAGGACTGTGGATTACCTGTACAGAATAAACAGAAAAGAGTGAGTTTACATAAACTCAGTGTGTAACCCCATAG
Organism: Gossypium bickii; assembly: GCA_025503065.1. Classification (NCBI taxonomy): domain Eukaryota; kingdom Viridiplantae; phylum Streptophyta; class Magnoliopsida; order Malvales; family Malvaceae; genus Gossypium; species Gossypium bickii. Next base: position 30,744,064 of record CP106719.1, read on the forward strand.
AATTAAACATGCACACAACCAGAAAATCAAAATTAGTCAGATACAGACTCAGGCTTAAGCCCATTACAGATACATATACAGATGTACAAACCAGACTCAGAAATCAGATATCTTACCCCCATCCTCTACACACCATCTCTGACCATCCCTACACACCATGTGGGGTTTAAAACACCCACCCAGCCCTACACACCATGTTGTACCAATGCGGCACATAACAGATATAATGCAGCTATGTTGCTAGATAATAGGCGTAAATTGCTTTTCGGAACACTTCCTTCAATATACATTATCCCATCCCCAATATCAGACACATAAATATACAAATATAGATAAATAGTCTAACATGCTCACATGCTTACATATAAGCATACATAAATAACAGGTATGCAGATAATAATGCAAGTAGACGTGCATCAGTATCCTAATCAAATCAATATATCAAACAATTAGATCATCTAGTTTAGGGTTTATTTAGCCTTTACCATCCCTACAGTAAGCCCACAGTCATTTGGGATGACCCGTACAACCCTAGGGGGAAACTCAGATAAATAGGTCCACAAGCCTGTATGGGCCCACAAGCCCGTGTGAGCCCACACGCCCGTGTGGCTTGCTTGTGTGGGCTCACAAACCCAGATTGCCCTAGCCCGTATGGGTCATATGGCCTGGTCTAGAAACCCATACGCCCGTGTGGGATGACACGCTTGTGTGGCCCATACAGCCCAATTTGGTCAAGCTCGTGTGGATCACACGGCCACACTTTGAACCACCACACCGCTGTGTACTACTCACGGACATACCTTCGTTAACTACACGGTCGTGTTCTCATACACGGCCTACCACATGAATGACCTCACCCTTGTGTGGCGTCGACGGCAAGGTTTTTCAGCTTTTGCCGACAATCGTTTTTCTGCGTTTCGGGTACGCATTTGATATTGTTTCGATGAAAAAACAATCCCAAGCCTTCCAAAGCCTAAAAGCAGAGTACCCTATAACAATTTAGTGGATTGGTTAACGAATTCGATAATTAGAAATCGATACAACACTAACTTATCGCCAAAGAAAATAGCTACACACACAAATCACGTCGTCGAAGTATAGTTCACTGATTCAACGCCTTTACCTACGAAAATAGATTCCTTAATGGTCAAAAACCCTCAATGCACACTACCACACCAAATTTCGAAATCACACGAAATCAAAACCACTTCCAAAACTCTACTTACCAGAACTCGACGGAAGAACTACGATTATGGAAACAATGATGAGAACTTTAGGAGATGTGAAGTATAATTTTGAGAGAAACAAAATAGAAAAAAGAAAGGAAACGTCAGAAACAGTGGAGAGAATTTTGGCAGGAGAGAGAAAAATAACAAAACAAGATAAAAATCAAATTTAATCTTTGATGATATCCCTCTACATCCTAACCACCCACTACTCAAAATTCTGGTGCAACCGAAATTCCATCCCGAAGCCGACTAAAAATAAACATTAATACAGAGACTCGAACACAGAACCTCTGACACTCTAACTCTTTACCACTTGAACCAGCAGGCTCATTCAGATATAGAATTACAGATAATTAAATATGAGCCTCTGAACAGAGATAGAGCTTAATTCCAAAAATAACAAAATTTTCCAAAGTTAGGGCTTGAACTTAGGACCTTTCAGACACTCCCAGAACACTTAACCACTAAAGCATATGCACAGTTATGTCAGATATTTACAGAAACAAAAACAAATAATTCAGGGCGTTACAAGTGTGCTTTCTATTTAAATAATATTATTTTACAAGAGCTTATTCAACCAAGATTCTTCTATCTCTCTCCATAAATAAATGACACCGGTTGACCTAAAATACACACTTCTTGATTATTCAATTATCGTTATTTTGCTAGAAAATAATGGGAATTTATTAACGAAGTATAAATTCTATTTTCTAGGAATTGCAATCTTTATCGATTTTTTTTTTTAGATAATTACTTTCCTACTGAAAGTAATAATATCATTTCTTGTTATGTGTTTGGTTTGTGTTGTTCGAGCCCACACTTGATACAACTCAGAGTATGAGGATAAGGAGAAGCTTGTTCGGTTGAAAGATATGATCGACTTCGGTTAAAAGATAGGATCGACTTGATTTTGTCTCGCACTAAGTACAAGTACTTATCCGAAAAGGTTTATTTCTATAAATATTACAAATTGACTCGATTTTGAAAAATTTTAAACTTCTGTAGTAACTATAAAATTGTTTTCTTGATAGGATTTCACCAACACCTTATTAGGATTATCAGTCTTCTTTTGCTTTTGAAAACCACTAATGGTCAACCCTGCATTCTCTACTAGTGTTGTATAGAGCATGACACTCATAATTTCTTCTCGTTGGTCCATTGGACATAGGAATATGCTTTTTTAAGATATGGAAAAGGATTTTTTTCGAAGGACTTGAACTCTAATATGATCAAACTCATGGTTCAGCCTAGCTAAAAAATCATAGACTCGCTCTTTGTCAATAATTTTTTGAAATTTGACTGCATCTCCTACATTGGTTTTTTGAAAATCTTTATAATAATCTAATTCCTACCACAACTCATTCAAGTCAACATAATATTGAGAAATTGGCATCTAACATTGCTTTGTGTTATGGAATTTTTTTCGTATCTCAAATATTTGAGCATCATTTCCCACTTGTGAGTAAATGAGAGCAGTTTCACTCCATATTTTTGTTGTACTATCGAGCAATAAATATGTTTTAAAGATATGATGTTGCATCAAGTTGATAAGACATAACATGACAATAAGGATTTCTAGGTCCCATAAATTGAATATGGGATCACCAATAGCAGGATTATTCTTTTCACCAGTAATATAACTTTGTAATCCTCTAGCTTTGATGAATAATAGACATGACCCAAATCAAGAAAGGTAGTTATTACCATCAAACTTTACGAGACTAATTTGTAGTGAATGATTGTCAAAGTTGGTAACTTTTTTTATCTTCTTCCATTTTATATAGCAAAGAGAAAAAGAGAACAAAATGTTCCCTAAAAGAAAATTTTATTACTAGCAAAAAGAATTACCTAAAAATAACCCAAGGATTCTAACAACCACTAATGATGTTAAACATAGAGAGAGTATTCCAAAAATAGTGACCTATAGTAGCAATAGCATTGAGTAGGAAAAAATTTGGCAAGATGGATGTACACAAATTTTTTGAGTTGAAAGTTGAATTCAAAATTTGGAATCAAATTTATTGATAAATTTGAAAGAAAAGTTACAATCTCTAGAAATTTCTTGAATACAATGAAAAATATCTTTTGATTCTTCTCTTAGGTTTGACTTCGAACCAAGGGTTGTCTGACTTGGTCTTGAATGGATGTAGATTGCTTCAAGTGTGGTGTTGACTTACTCTTGAAATGGGTTTGGACCTTCTTTCTTTAGTTGAAATATATCGAAAGGCGACTTTCTTTAAAAATGGCTTTTGACCTCTTCTACATGGTTGAAGTATATCAGAAGGCGGTCTTTCTTCAAAATTGATAAGGCATTCTTCAGAATTTCTTCAAGTTCTTCGACTTTCAGAAAATTCTACAGAGATTTTATGGGCTTCATGAACTTGTGTATATGTAGAATGGTTTGAGGTGACCCCTTTTTACAATGTCAATTACGTGAATAAAAAAGAGTTATAATAGAATTCAACTGCTCTATTCAATTGTTCTACAAGGATTTAAACTTTTTTATTTATTATTTTTTCTTATTAATTTAATTAATTAAATATAAAACAATCATTTGGTATTATCACTTAATTATTTTATTTTTAATTAGTATTAATATAAAATTTTAATATTTATCCCTTAATTAATTTAAATTAATTAGAGAAAAATAACTACGACATAGATATGATGTCATCATTTTCACCATGGTAATTTTTATTTTGACCCACAATAATTTTGGCTTGACCCCCAGAGCTTTGTAATTGGTCTAAAAAACTATTTGTCTACAACGGGCTACACACGTCGACAAATGAAAAAGAAACAGGAGGCTGACGAAGGCACGTGAGCCTCACGTAGGGGTTTTTGGATACTAGATTTTAAGGTTTCACTGATAGTGAGGTTCCGATCTTTTTTAGTATGGGTAATGAGAAAGAAAAATGGGCCTAAGTGGTAAGTAGCAAATATGAGGTTTTAGGGTCTTGAAATTTTGGAACAAATTCTTTCTTAAATCTAAAATTTTAACTCTAATGCATTGTAGAAATCAAAGAACGGTAGAAGAAAAGAGAGGAATTTGGAAGAATTACTTTTTCACTCATACTTTAAAATGAATATTACATAGCTATTTATACACAAAAGAATAAAATTATCTAAAGAAAGATAATTTGTAATTTAATGTTATAATCCTTAAATTTAAGTCAATCTAATCCCTAAATATTAGTAATGAAATTAGTTGAAGATTTGTAGGAATATTAGTAATGAAATTAGTTGAAGATTTGTAGGTTTTTAACAGATTTGAGATTAAGTTATCAACAAGAAGTAAAATGCCTAACTTGTAAGTGAGTGCATGATGAAGTTTACATATGTTATACAAGTGACTTAATTATTTTACAACATGGAAAGAATGAACAATGTGTTTATTACATGTTATGTATAATATTGTTTTGCTTATATTGAGCATCTCTAAGCATAAGTGTATGCATAGCATGTTGGATTGTTACGTAGGTTGGAGATCAAATACAAGACAATAGCCAAATTTTACATCGATTACGGGTCACTCTGAAGTAAACTTGTGCTTCGAACTATTTTGGTTATGTACATATTATGGTTATAGTTTGGTATGCTCATAAGATGTTATAAGTACTTAGTGAACTAGTAAGTACAAATTGTAAAGTTATGTATCACATATGATATTATACTAATAGTTTGGTATGCATAAATGGTTGGAAATTTATATCAGGTATGGTTTAAATATGTGATAGTTTTGTATCGCATTTTATGTAAGAAATTGGTTTGGGGAATATTTTTGAATAATTGTGATTGAAACGAAAGAAAGTTTAAGTAGATTGGAAATTATTAGAAGTAGTTTTTCAGCTTCCCTACAACCAGGTATTGATACCTACAAAGTCAATATTTAACAAAAGTTTCTAGAGGTATCTTGTAACAATACCTTACAGTATGGTATCGATGCAAGGCATGGTGGTATTGAAACCAACCTCCGTACTTCTCTAGGTTTAATGTTTAGAGTTGGAATTTGATGTTAGATCTACAGGTACATTTTTATAATAATTTATGAAGGGTGGATTGAACTTAATAAGGATTTTTTAAAGGACTAATGTGATAGTTGATGCCTTCAGGCATTGAAAATGACACCACCTACTTGGAACTATTGTTGATTCGAATAAGAGATGTTACAAAAATTTATCAAACCGTAATAGGGAGAGCGTTCGTACTTAAGTGTGGGAAATACTAGGGTTCTTGGATACAAGAGACAATGAACGAAGTTAATGCCAAGAAAGTAAGAAAGGTAGGGATTACCATAAGATGTAACATGGTCCAAGGCCCTAAGGGGGCACAAAAAGGACTCCATAGACTACTTACAAACTCCTAAGATTCCTTTTACTCCTTAGGAGCGCAATTCCAAAGTTTGTTGGTGATAAGCCCATGAAGACTTTGTGAGTCATTATGTGAGGCACCAAAATAGGATATGGAATAACCCTAAAGGGGGCTACGAACTCCTTTAACTCATTGGGCTCCTCTTGGATAAGGAAACTTAGAGACTTCCTCATAAGGTTACCTAATAAAGCAAACCTCTGGAGGATAAGAGAAGCTCACAAAACCTAAGCCTAAGGTTAGGCATTAGAATGTCTTGGGGTCGAAGATGCCAAATCATGGGATTAAGGTTTGACTTATAGGATTTCGAACTCCTTGAACTCTTATTAGGGTGTGAGATTCGTGCAATTATGGTTCCAAGGTTACACAATGGGAAGCCTTAAGGCTTGAAGAGCTTGAACTTGGGGCTTGAGCATGACTATAAGGACTTATGGTCTCTTTAAACTCCTCCTTGAACTTGCGAGATAGGAAATGTGGTTAGTAAGGGTTAGAAGATTTTCTTTTGGCGCACATTGTAATGCTCAAATTAAATTATGGCTTATTTTGAGAAAAAAAAATTAAAGAGAAAGAGAGAGGGGGAGAGATAAACCTCTTTTAGATACCTTATGATTGTCTAATTTATAGGTTTCTACAAATGATAGGAGTTACTATTTATAGCAATTTCTGAGATAACTTGAGTGTCAAGTGTAATGCTCATACTGTAGGCTTGAGAGGTGGTGTCAATGGACGCATAAAACATTTTTTGAGCCTAGGGCTAGAGGATACCCAGCTCTGGCTGGGCTCCTTCATGGGCTTTATCTGATTGGCTTCGGGCTGATTCTTGGTTCTCTTTGATGGTCATTGGTGTTACTCCATAACAACAGCCTTTCGAGTTTTTTATTCTCAGCATACCAATTTTCAAATCCGTCTTCTAATTGTGCAAGTTGCTTCTTCTTGCCATGAATATTAGAGAGTTTCTCTCCTTCGGCAATATGCATCTCCATTAGTTGCGACCAACATCGTAATTTGATTCATTAAGAATGATTCCTACATTAAAGACACCTTGAGATTGAACAACTACAGGAATCGATTTCATTTTTATGATTCAACGCATTTTCACTCAATTTGGAATAAAAGTATTAAAGAACAAATGGATAGGCTCGGGATTCCATCTTAAAAGTAGAATGAATCATTTTTAATAATATTTTTTCTCTCATAAAAAACCAGTGTGCTGTGTTTACCACCAATATTTATAGAACAGTGAAACAGATTAACTAAGAAATTTAAAAAGAAATATTAGTCTTAAGATTTAAAAGCCAAAAGAAAGAATACAGTTGTGCTATCTCTTAATCCAATGAAGTTACGTAGAAGATAAAATCTCAACAGCTTCCAACTGTGCAAACTATTAAGGTACTGCTGCAACATTCTCAACTTTCGGAACGTACCCTAAAAGCTTACAAGCGTACTCGAGTAAGACAGGAACGTAAGGTTGATCGGGAAAAAGAATGGGCCAACAGTTGTCGCCGAGCAGAGTGATTGCTTTGCAGCATTTAGGTTCGAGTTCATCGAACTTCTTGTGCGAAACAGCCTCGTTGATTGCCTCAACGCAACCTTCTACACTTATGAACGACATGAGGCATCCCCCAAGACTTTGGGTTTCCTCTACTGATCCCAAGGAAACTGCAGCAATGGAGGTGACGACTAAACAGAAAATGATGAGGGTTTTTGATGTTGTTGCTTCCATGAATTTGGTCAAATGAAAACCTAGAGGGAAATTTACCATTGGCTCTGAGTGGGAATTTATAGAGAAACTTTTCCGGTTAATGTTTGTTTTAATTGAAAAATTGATAGTTGGCAAAATTGCACGTGAAAGGAAAAAGTGTATTGGTTTCTGACACTTGTTTTGTTTTAGTACATATGATACGGAAATTGAAGTATTTGAAGAAGGTAGAGGACGGAAAAGGGAAGAATTTTTTTATTAAAAGCATCCCGTGATGGTAGTTCAAAGAAAATCTCGTGAATGTTTGTTTATTTATTTATTTTGGAAGTATCGTTTGTTTAGGTTTTTTAATTATTAATAGATGGGGAGTCAATTGTTTTGAAAAATGGTTAATTTTATTAAAATTTAAAGATAAATTATTTTAAAAAATTAATAAAATCATTTTCATAGTTACAATTTTGGCTTTCGATATTGTATTAAAACTAGCAAAAAAAATAATTAAAAATGGTTTATTATGTATTAGCTCAATTGGTATGAGTATTGCTGTCAATATAGAAAGATATGGGTTTAAGTGCGTTGAAAAATATTATCCTTATATTTGTGGGTAATTTTGGGTATTGTATTAAAAAAGCATTTTTTTTTCATTTGAGTATAAAAAAATATAGGAAGTCGACACTCAGAGGTTTCGACTTTCAAGTTGAGTCCTCCAAGCTTCAATTTCAACCATTTTGCTAAATAATTACCTCCCATCTATTTTGCTAAATATTTTTCTTATTATTTTATATATATGAAAAACAAGTCGTTTGTTTATGTATTTATTAGCCTCTAATGTCCCATATGTTACATGTAATTTTACACATTTAATATATAATAATAATTATAAATACCATAATTATATATAATGTCACATTCCAAAAACCAAGTTAGAAGAAATTAAATAAAATTAAGAGTAGTCACATCTTATTTCGAATTAAGGTTATGCAAATTAGTCAAAGAATTTAATTTGGTTCAGTGGATATTTGTTTTGTATGTGTGAGAGAGGTCCTAAGTTCAAATTCTATCTTTTGAAATTTTGTTAATTTTTAGCTCAATTCTTATATCAGGTCTTTTGACTTAAATTTTATTTCTATGCAAGTTATAATAGGTGTTAGTATACCCTTTGGTTATGTATTTGAATCCCTACACATGTAAAGTGGAAAATTATTGTTAGTTCCTTTTTGTTGTGCCGTCCAAAGCAGGGGAGTCTGAATGAAATTCTATTTCTACCAATCTAATAAGATTCAATTAGGATTTTATTTAGTTATTTTTATTATTATTTGTTAAGTTTTATTTAACAAAAGACATTCCCTAAAATCTCTCGTTCAAATTGTTGTCCCTCTTTCCCCAAGACTTTCCACATTTTATTGTTTTAAACCATTTTTTGTAAACTTCCTCTCAAAGCTCCTCTTCTTTGTGGATTTTTCCTTTGAGTTTTGTTTCCATATTTTTGCAAAAACAATCTTAATCCTTCGTTTTCCATTACCCTTCTGTTTTCCTTTTGTGATTCTACAGTTCTTCATCTTTTTGTGCTATCGATTTTTCCATCAATTCGATGTTCTCTTTTGGGTAAGTATTTGTACTTGTTCTGTAAGATTTTGGTGTTGATTTTCTTTTCGTTTGGAGGTAAGTGGATGAGTTGAATGGCTTGGATTGAGGTTGGTTTTAATTGATGTTTGTGATCTTCAATAGGTGCCGATTGTGGAACTGTTAATATTCCAACGAGATAGTTGTTGTGAAATAGCCAAATTTTGGGGTAACTGATCACGTCGGGTTTAGGGGACTGTTTTATTTTGGAAATAGGAATGGTTTTTAAAGTGGAATTTTGGGTTAATTTATGTTTGTTAATCGATACATTTTGGTGTCGTATGTAGAATTTGGAGTGCACCATTGTGTGGTTTATCAGAAGTGTTGTCAGGTGTGTGAAACTAACCCGGAATATTGTTCTAAACTCGAGAAAATCTCAAAATATGGGCTATTTTCAAAACTGCCTAGTGCTATATGGCTGTGTGGTAGACAATATACGCCACATGGTCGTATGAGGGTGTGTGATTAAATAGCCCGTGTGGGTAGACCGTGTGGAGCACATGGCCGTATGAAATTACAGGGACTGTATGGTAGGTTACGTGGAGCACATGGGCTAGGTTTTTGGGCCGTGTGTGCCTTTTAGGCTAATTTTGAGGCCCGATTAGGGGTTGATTAAGGGACTCAAAAATTGGGTCTGTGAGTATTATGTAGGCCCAGAAAAGCGTAAGTTTTAGTAAACAAACACGGATAAATGTAGGAAGCATATTAACTAAGTTCTGATAAGTATAATAATGTGTTCTGATTTGCTATAAGTAGGTATGTGAGTTAAGCATGGCTATTTTGTAAACCATGTGTGTTATACTATTATGTTATCTGTTTTGATACGTTATTCAATTCGACTATTTAATACAAACATATGATATTATGCTTCTGCATGTGCATTGGAGTGGGTTTTGATGTTAGAGGAAGTGTTTTCTAGCAATAATACTATAATTTTCGACAGTTAAACCGCAATATATATTTGGCAGCTCAGCTGCACCATTATGAGGGGCATACCACCACAATCCAGTGAGGTTGGATGGATATGGACTCTTATAATCCCAACTGGTGTGATTGGTTGGACGGAGTTGGTGTTTATTGGATAGGGATAGGATCTGTATCTGCATTTGTTCTGGTCTGATATGACATTCTGATATGATATATGTGTTTCAGAAAATTTGACAATCTGGTCTGATATATGTTTATGAAAATATGATATTCTGATTTGAAATATGTTTGGAAATATGAAAAAATGATCTAATATATGTTTTTGGTAATACAACATTCTGATATGATATTTGTATATTATAAGTGAAATTTTGTGATGACATTTACATATTTACTTGTTAAATAAAATTCTGCTTGTGGGTCGGGTCACACACTAGGCTTCAAGCTCACTCGTTTGTTTGATACGTTTTAGGTGAACTTTCGACTTAGGACCGGACGACGTGCTGGAGTTTGATTTTTTTCCTCGATTAATTAAATATGGTGATTTACATAAGTAATGTTCTTGGATTTTTGGGACTGTAATATGTTTTTGGGTTGTGTTTTAGTTTGTCGGGATTTTTTTTTGATATTTTTATTGTAAAATTGCAAAATCACACGGGTTAACAAATTGAATTCCAGTTTTCAAAACTAAAACTCTAAAGAATTTCCCGCTGAAAATTAAGTAAACTCCTAAGTGTTTTTCTATAAATAAATAAATAGTTTTAAACAAATGCTAGCATTAACCGGAAAAGATTTGCCAAAAATTGGTACTTTTGAAGCAAACGAATTTGAATTAAATTTCTAGATTTGAAATATGTGTTTTTGGAACTTAAGTTTTTACTGAACGTTTGTGAGAGTTCTGTCAAGTTTTATGTTTCTAAAACGCATAACTAAGTTTGATTTAATCAAGAGTTTTTAGACAACTAATGTAATTCCTCCAGATTTAACCATAACGTCTAGATCGAGTTTAAGGTGTTATGTATAATTATTTCATATATTTTATATTTAGAGTTTTATTCAAGTAATAAACTTTTTTAAATTAGAGTAATTTTTTAACTAATAATTGTAAATTAAGTTATAATTATTTTAAATGTGTGATTATCACCATTTCTATTAAAGTATAATTATTTTTTATTGTATAATATCACAACTTCTATTTTATTTTAGCTCATTAAACTAATAATTCTAAATTAAATATTATAATTGTTTTTAAATTTGAATTTAGTAATATGATGAAAAATAAAGGGTATTATCATCAGTTTAAGAGTTTTTCTGAACTTGTGTTTTTATATATATTATAGATAAGGAAATAATGTATTTTATTTTTTAAGCATAAAATTTCTAATAAAATATTAAGTGCAAGTATTTGGTGCACTGCTAGTATACTTTTTTTATTTCACAAGCAGTCTTTAAAAATTAACATGGGTTCTTTTTAAATATTTATTTTTAAATATTTTACTATACCATTATAAGACACTTGTCAACTCCTTAACCCTACTTATTAAGTCTAAAAGCTCCACTGATAATGTATCAAATATTTAATGTGTTTAGTTTTGAAAATATTTCATATTATTATTTTTATACTCACTTTTAAAAAAAGATTTTTATTTTTTATTTTTAAAAAAAATTGAAGAACACATTTAGTAAATAAAAAATGTATTTCCAATCGTGGAAATATATTTGCTACTTATTTTCCTATAATTAAAACACGAGAGAAAAAAAACAAGATTTATATAGATTTGAAGTGGGATTTTAGATTTTATATTTAAAAATTAGGTTTATATGGATTAGAATTAGGGTATCACATTTTATATTAAAATATTATTAGACAGAATATTTTTTGCATTTATATAGATTCTAACTAAAGTTTACTCATTTTGAAAAGTGATCTGATAATTGGATATGAGTGGAATTGCTTGTAATTATACAATGGTAGCATGTTTGGATAGCCACCTTAATTGGTGGGTCCTATTAAATTAGAAGTATCCGAATTACTGATCGTTGTTTTATGCGATTTCAAAGTCTTAAAATTTATATAAAGAATGATCGAACCTAGAAACTAACTATGACAACGATTTGAGGCAGGCGCACCTATCGAACAGTAGTATAGTTAAGGCAAGACCGGAATGTCGAACCCAAAGGAACCAAAAGTACTAATACTAACTCTCTTCTTATTATTTAGCCTAAGAATTAAGTGAATTTTTATCTAATCTAAAATTAACTAATTACTAAACTTAACTAAAGACTCTAAGACAAAGAAGAATGAAATTGGGAAAATAACTTTGAGGAAAAACCAATTGATTAAGACGACACCCAAGGAAGAATCTACCTAGACTTCACTTGTTATCTAACTCTGAACCAGACAATTTATTCATTTGACTTGATCCGTAAGATTCCCTAAGTTATATTAATCCCTCTCTCGAGGCGACTAACATCTAACCCTAGGTTGATTAATTGAAATCTCTTTCTAATTAAAACCCCTAGAATTGCATTAACTCGATCTATGGACTCCCATATTAGGTTTCACCCTAATCTGGCAAAATCTCGTCACCCTATCTCTAAGCGTGCAATCAACTCCACTTAATTATGCTAGATCTACTCTTAGGCAGGGACTTTTGCTCCTCCACCTAAGCACATCATACTTGAATTAATATCCCGAAAATATCAACACAAGAATTAAGAATACATAATTAAGAACAAGTCAAATATTTATCATATAGTTCAGCAAACGATAACAAGATTCATCTTAGGTTTCATCCCGCTCAGGTATTTGAGGGTTTAGTTCATAACAATAAAAGAAAACATCTCAAAAGAAAAGATAAAGCAAAACATAAGAAATCCCTAAAACCCCCTGAAGGAATTGAAGGAGAGATCCTCCGTCTTAAGTATGATTCCGGCTTCTTGAGATGAATCAACTGGCTATCTTCGAGTAAATCCCCACAAATCTACCCTCTTTGGCCTAGCTGGACGCCCCCTGACTAAAGCCGTGGGTTTCAGCTTCTTAGGTTTTACTTAGGATGTTTATATAGGCTTCTGAATGTGTTTCTTTGCCCCTAAGTATCCTAATCCGAGTGAAACTCTTCTTTCTCACGGCAGGGACACGCCCATGGCACACGCCTGTGTAAGTCGTGGCCAGGCCATGTTCGAAGCTGTTGAATGAGGCACGGTCATGTGGTCTTGGGCCAGGCCGTGTGGATTTCGTGATATGGCCCATTTACTCCTTTTTGGGCTCGTTTTCCATTCTTTTCATCATCCGGTGCTCTTTTGAGTATAAAACATGAAAACAAAGGATTAAAAGCACCAAATTACATAATTCAAGGCTTAAATCATCCAAAAGCATGCCAAATGTGGGCTTAAAATATGTTACTTTTACGGTTTATCAATTACATTTTCCAATCCTTAAAGGATGAGAATTGGAGTAATTGCATTAATAATTACACCCCAAATCCAATTGAGCTATGATTTTCCAAACACTCATACATGATTTAACTTTAAAAAATTATTTTTATACAATTTTAAGTTACGAAAATTATATTATAAGCATGAACACATATAAGTGCTTGAGATAATTATGACAAAAATTTTCTAAAGTTATAGTAATTGGATATGAGTGTAATTGCTTGTTTACACAATGGTAGCATGTTTGGGTAGTTATATTAATTTGTGGGTCCCATGGAATTAGATGTAATTAAAGCATCCGAATTACACTTTCCTTAGGGGGAGGATGAGAATTGGAGTACTTGCATTGGTATTACACCTCAACAAGGTCGAAGTCAGAAAATTGTTTTGGCGAACCAGAATTAAATTATATATTTTTATGATAGTAAAAATATAATTTTGCCATTTTAATAGCGTAACACCTCAGTTTTAGAGTTAGAAGTTTTAAGTTTTGTGGTTAGGGTCAGTGAGAAGGTTGTATTATTGTGTTTAGTTGCGCATTTAAGTGATAGAATAGACCTGTTGGTCTGGTGGTTGAGTGAGTTTAGTGAACCTTTGAGTTCTGGGTTCAAGCCCTTATGTGTGCGTTTTGGGTGATATATGTTTTTATTGTTAAATAGTGGACTTGTTTTAGTTTTAAAATATAATTATTAGTTTTATTATTATGATTATTTTTATTTTTATTTTCATTTTATTTTTCTCTTTGGACGTTCTCCTTCTTTTTTGTTTTCTTTTTGTTTATTTCTTCTTCTTGTCTTTTTTTTTTTTAAAATGGTGGGGGTTGTGGTCTCCGGAGAGCTTTGATTTCTTGGTCATCGAGTCAGGTTCTTGACGTCTTTGATCGCGATTCAGGTGTGGGATTAAAACTTTATCTATTCCATTTTTTTATTTATTTTGCAAACTATTGTTTCTGTATTTTTTGAGTGTGCACTAACCCGTTGATTTTGGGATTTTAGTCATTGAAAAAGTAAGGGGAATACTCCATTTTCCTATATACTCTTGTTATTGCAAAGGTTAGGGACTGTTTTGATGGCTAAAATGGTGATTTTGGCTTTCTCCAAGGTGGTTTCGTGACCACACGGGTGGCCAGACGGGCGTGTGCCGATTCACACGGTCGTGTGCTTTTAGGAACTAGGGTTTTTCGGCAGGTTTTGGTGCCACACAGCCGTGTGGTCGATTTGGGGAATTTTGTCATTTTTCACACGGCCGTGTGTTTTTAAAAACTAGGGTTCTCCGGCAGGTTTTGGTGCCACACGGCCGTGCGGTCGATTTGGGGACTTTTGTCATTTTTCACACGGCCCTGTCCCCTGGGCACACGGGCGTGTGTGTTTGAGAATTAGAGATTTAGTGTCTTGGTGTCACACGGTCGTGTAGCTAATTTGGGGATTTATGGATCCCACACGGGTGTGTGTTTTGGGCACACGGTAGTCTAGTAGGCACACGGACGTCTGAGACCCTCACACGATCGTGTCTGCTTGTATTTTTTTAGAACAATTGGATAGTGAGTTACAAGGCCTGTTCACACGGTCGTGTCCCTGTTCACACGGCCGTGTACCTCTACCACACGGTCGTGTGCCTCCCTTCACTAGGGCATTTTGACCCCGACACGGCTTAGGTTTTTTCCACACGATCGATGCACATGGCAGTATGGTCCTATGACACCAAATTTTAGTTTGTGTATGTTTTTAATTTGTAAGTGTTTCTGTATATTCCGACCTTTAGCTAGGCTTAAGTGAGGGTATTTAAGTCTCTGTATCTGTAGGCCATGTGCTCTGCTTATATGTTGTAAGTGATTGTGGTGTGAGATGACTGAACCTGAACCTAGTTAGTTGGATGTGTGTGCATATCTGTTTCTGTCTTACTGTCTGTCAATGTGTTCATTGATTATATGAGGCTGTAAGCATTCATGCATTTGCATAAAGTATTTTGGTTGGTTGTAAAGAGAAGGAAGACTGATTCTATTCTGATCTGCCAATCTTACTGCAACCTATTTGTACAACAGTTTTTCGTACTGTACCGTATGTACATCAGCTATTCTGCATACCATTATCTGATCTGGCAGTTTAAACTGCAATGTGTCTATACACAGGATTACTGCATTGCACTATACTACATATACGCCAGCCCTGCTGCATATTAATATCTGAGTGGCTTAGTCCACATGCAAGGTGTGTAGGGTTGGATAGGCCTTTCGAGGTCCTACATGGTGTGTTTGGTTGGATGAGCTTAATCAGCTCTTATGGGGTGTAATTCGGGGATGGAGAGGTGTGTTGGCTGGACGAGTGGGTTTTATTACTTGATTGCATTCATACGCATCTGTTTGAGTGTTTTGGGTGAAGATTATTTGACTATGTTCTGTCTAATTGAATAACAATGGTGATTGAGTATATGTGTGTGACATGGTGTGCTTAAATTGTTTCATTCTGTTGGGACATTGGTTCTAAGTTCACTTTCTAGTTCTATGTATATCTGTATGTATTTTTCGCTTTCGAATCGGTTTCTGAAAATCTGTTGTTATTCATCTGGAACTCACACTGAGCTCAAGTAGCTCACCCCTTTAGTGTTTCCCCTTGTAGGTACGTTTTTGAACTCTGACGCTGGACGCGGTATGCGGAGGTCTCGGATAGTCTCAGTTTAAAACAGGCTTATATAGTATTTTAATAATTTTTGAGTTTATAATTAAACCCCTTGAACTGTAAGTACTGTTTTGAAAACTATGGTATGGAGTTTTATGTTTTACACACTTAAATGTCATTGGGATTGTATTTTTTGTTGAGAAATCAAGAATTAACTGAGAATTTTACGTGACTTTAATATTGCAACATTTTTTTGGGTTTGTTAAACTAAAACTTTTCTTCGATCACTTCGGTGGTCAGTGTAATGTTTGAGATCCGGTTCAAAGTTCTAGGTCGAGTCTAGGGTGCTATATTTAGTGGTATCAGAGCCAGATTTGTAAAAACTCGGCTTGTGTTTCTACGTATCCGTGTGCGCACGTGGTTGTTTTGAAAGAAAAAGAAAATTTTGAGAAACTTTACCACAGTAAGTTGAAATGATTTGTGTTTTGGAAATATTTTACGAAAATGAAATGTCTGAAACTCCGATGCTGGTTTAGGTAGAAATTCGAAACTGTGATTTTAGAAATGTAGTTTTTGCATTTATTTTGTTTTGTGTTTGTCTTCTAAAATGTAGATATTCTAAGTTAGCCACAAGATGGATATGGACTCTAAAGGTAAGCAAGATCGTAAGGCAACTGCTTCTCTTAGATTGTGTCTGTTCAGGATTTAGAGGACAATGCGATTCCGCTAACTTCGGGTAGCGATAACTCGAAGCTTAGTATTGAGGCATTGACTTGGGTAGTGAGGGAAGTGCTAGAGAAAGTGTTTGAGGCTAGGATAAGGAGGACTAGTGAAACACCTCAAGCTAGGTACGTGAATTATAGGAAGAAAAGAGACCGCAGTCCTCCAAGGTTGGTGTGTCGTTCTGCGAAGCATGTTAGAACGCATTTGAGTGGCAGTAGCGGTTTTGTGGAGGGTGTCGATGGTGGTGCGAACGCTCTATTTTGTGAGCACTATAAGAAGCGTCATCCAGGAAATTACTGGAAAAAGGTGGGAGCATGTCTTCGATGCGAGTCCACAGAGCATCGAATTCGGGAGTGCCCTCGATAACTTTAAGACAGGCATGGTTGTGAATGTTTCGACGTTTTGATTGGAGCATAGTAATTGTGTGTGATAGGACAACTGTGTATCTACTTCAGTGGTTAAGTGTTCTAGTTGTGTGTGAGGTCTTGAGTTCAAGTCTAGCGTGGTAGTGCTTTGGAAATAGAGTGTACAGCGGGAGTGTATTCGGGGACAAAATTTCTTTAACGAGGGGTGAATTGTAATACCCCGAATTTTGGGGCTAGAAGTTTTGAGTTTTGTGGTTAAGGTCAATAAAAATGTTGCATTATTGTGTTCAGTTGCGCGTTGAAGTGACAGAATAGGCCTGCTGGTCTGGAGGTTGAGTGAGTTTAGTGAACCTTTGAGTTCTGGGTTCAAGCCCTTGTGTGTGCGTTTTGGGTGATATTGTAACGCCTGACTTGTTTTTTGTTTCTGTAAAATTTGACACAAATGTGTATCTGTTTCACTGGTTAAATGTTCTGAGTGTATATGAGAGGTCCCAAGTTCAAGCCCTAGCTTTAGTAAATTTTGGTTATTGTTAAATCTAAGCCTTGTACTTGTTCAGTGGGCTTATATTTAATTATCTATAAATTCATATCAGAATGAGCCTGTTGGTTCGAGTGGTAAGAGTGTTGGTGTGGTGGAGGTCTTGTGTTCGAATCCCTACGCGAGCGTGGGTATTATTTTTGCTCGGCTCTGTGATAGAGTTCCAGTTGTAGTAGAGTTCTGAGTAGTGGGTGGTTAGGATTGTAGATGTAGTGGGGGTTGAGTGAAACTCATCTTTTCCCTAAAAGTCTATTCCTGAGAATCTGACGTTTTGTTTCGTTTCCTTTTTTCTCTTCTCTCTGCGTTTTTTTTCCTTTTCTTCTAGGATTCTCCTCATTTTGGGCGACTTTGTCTCCTATTTCTGGTGGTCGGTTCAAGGTGGTTGTTCGTTGGTAGGTAAGGGTTGTTTGGTTTGCTCGATTAGGGAGTTGTTCATTAATTCGTGTTTTGTATTTTCAAAATCTGTCCGTTGGATTTAAAGTTGTGTTTTTAACAGCAGTATATCGAAAAGAACAGAACTTACCTCTCGCGGAATCATAGTAGAGAGTGTTCGAGGAAACGGGTAAGCGTTGGATGTTCGATTTGTGCCTTTGGCTATTTTTAGGAAGTTCGGTTTAATATCGATTTAAGTGATTAATTCAGTGTTTGTTGGTCAATCTAAGATGCTGTGTGGTTCGGGGGTGTTTTGTCATCAAATAGATACTAGCTGTGTACCCGAAACGTAGAAAAATGATCGTCGACAAAAGCCAAAAAACCTTACTATCGACGCCACACAGGCGTGTGGTCATCCGTGTGGTAGGCCGCGTACGATAACACGGCTGTGTGGTTGACGAAGGCATGGTCGTGCGCAGCACACTACCATGTGGTGGCTCGAGTGTGGGCGTGTGTTTTTTGGGCCAGGCCGTATGGGCCACACGGGCAAGGCCAATCTGTGCTTGTGGGCCACACAGGCATGTGAGCCCAAATTTTTGAAATTTCTCCAAGGGCGCACGGATCGTCCCAAACGACTGTAGGCCTATGGTAGGGTAGGTAAGGGCTAACTAAAGCCTAAAAACTATGTGACCTGTTAGTCTGAAACACTATTCTGAGTATGATTTTGTATGTCTGATTACCATACTAAATGCATATCTGATATCTATATATATATAAAAGCATGTTAAACATGTTTAAACTGTTAATTTTGTATCTGATTTTGTATCTATTTGGGGTGGGATTGATATGAGGAGAAAGTATTATATACGGCGTTAATCACCCATATTCTGGCAGCTTGGCTGCATATTATTCTGATATGTTTCTTAATGGCACAACGTGGTGTGTAGGGATGGGTGGGTATTTTTAACCCTACATGGTGTGATGGGCAGGTCGAAATTGGTGTGTAGAGGATCGGGGTAGGACTTTTGCATATCTGTTTCTGATTCTGATATCTGAATATGTATCTGACTGTGTATTTGAACCTGTATGATTGTATGCTTAATTCTGCTGGGTTACACATTGAGTTTACGTAAACTTACATCTGTTTGTCTGTTCTGACAGGTAATCAATAGTCTTAGGCAGATCGGTGCAGCAAAGACTCAACGGTGGCCATATTTGCGTAAAATTTTTTAAAGTCATTAACTTATGGTTTTATCTATGTTTTGGTAATTATTTTTGAGAGTTGTAACTTTTGGGACTCTCTAGACTGATTATTTTTAACTGGTTATTTTTGGATTATTTGATTGTTAAATTGCTTTAGTAAAAATGTTTTACTAAAAAGACAATTTTTATGCAAACAACGGTTTTCCTAAAAAACGATGGCGTTTCTAAACTTAAACAATTAAGGCTTCTACTGTAGTGCGTTTGGGTAAAGAAATCAATTAAAATGTGGTTTTACTAAGTATTAAATATAAATGGTTTACCAAGTTGACACGGTTTTCAAAACTTTTTCCTTGTGACATCACCAAATTTGACCATAACGTCTAGGTCGGGTTTGGGGGTGTTACATTTAGTGGTATAAGAGCCAGGTTACAAAACTCAGTTGTAAATTTTGGGTTCCAAAAAGAATTGATTTTAAATGATTTGGATAATTGCGAAAGTATGTGGTACACCAAGTCTACAGTGCCGATCCTGTAAGTATCTCTGTACTCAGATAGAAATGTTTTGAAAACACTGTAGTTAGTACTTTCTAAAACTATATTGAAATAGTTAGAGGCTGAAACTTCTGAAAACATCTCTGAACAATTGATAATTTATGTATAAAATATATGTTAATAGATAACTGGATCTGATGCATAAAACTCTGTAATGTAGATTAAAACTTGAATTTACGATGAGCGCTCGTGGAACTAGCAGACGTGGTATTAGAAACTATGGTAGAGGCCGTAGAGGATTGAACTGAGTCTTCCTCTCTAGGCAGTATGCCAAATTTGGATACGAGTGATACACCAGTTTCACCTACTACTGAGACTGGGTCTTAGAGCCGTTCAGCTGGGGACGACGCACTGTTGCTGAGGATATTGGAGAGGGTCGCTGGACCCCATTCTGGTTCTGGAGGCCGAGGGTCAGTAACTGAACGACTTTGGTCTAATGGTGCTGAGCTATTTAAGGGTGTCCCTGGAGTCATTCCTAATGTGGCTGAGTATTGGTTAGAGGCCATGGAGAGGCTTATGAATGATCTGGACTGCACTCCTGAACAGAAACTGAAAGGTGCAGTCTCCTTGCATCGTGATAAGGCTTATTAGTGGTAGTTGACAGTTGAGGAGGGTACTCAGCCTGATCGTTTGACTTGGGATTTCTTTAAGACCACATTTCAGAGTAAGTATGTAGGAGCGGGCTATGTGGATGCTTGTAGGTGTGAGTTCATGAATCTCACGCAATGGGATAGATCTGTGGTAGAGTATGGGGCAGAATTTTTGAGACTGAGCCGATACGCTCGAGGCATGGTGGCGTTTGAGTATGAGAGGTATGTTCGGTTTGAGGATAGGTTAAGAGACAGCTTGAGGGTACTGATTGGTCCACAGAGCGAGCGAGAGTTTGCTGTTTTGGTTGTGAAGGCGAAGATCACCGAGGATGTTAAGCGTGTGGAGCACCAAAATAGGGATCGTGAGAGGGGTAAGAACAAGAGGGAATCGGAGCCCTCAAGTTCTGTGCAGAGGCCTAAGAAAAAGGCCAGATTTGATGGGCTAGTTAGAGTAGGGGTCTCTGCTACTCCTAATGGAGTCCAGTCGTGCAGTGATTATGGTAGGCGCCATCCGGGTGAGTGTTGGAGGAGGATTGAGGCTTGTTTGAGGTGTATGTCTCTTGAACACTGTATTAGGGAGTGTCTGCAGAGGGTTGATCAGGTACAAGCTTTAGCACTAGGTTCTGCGCAGCCTCAATGGATAGTTTAGCAACCACCTAGGGGCTGTAGAGCGAGTAGGGGTGGTAATGGTTTGGGCCGTAGGCAGAGAGCACCGGGCAGAGGTGCTAGACTGACTGAGGTGAGACAGCCTGTACTTCTTTATGCTGCTCGACTCCGAGAGGACAGAGATGCTCCAGATGTTATCATCGATACGTTTTTAATTTCTAATGTACCATATACTGCTCTTATAGAGATAGGTTCTACGCACTCCTATGTAGCTAGCTCTATATCTAAAAACTTTGGGGGTTTTTGTGGAGAGCACTTCTAGTGAGGTTACTGTACTGAGCCCATTGGGGCAATCCATTCGGGTTAGTAAACTCTATAGAGAGGTTCCATTAGAGGTACAAGGGATTATTTTTCTGGCAGATCTGATGGAGCTTCCGTTTGAGGAGTTCGACTTGATTCTGGGCATGGATTGGTTGGTCAAGCACCAAGTTAATTTAGACTGTGCGGCTAAGACGGTCATTCTGAGTAATGAGGACGATAAGGAGGTGGTTTTGATCGGTGAGCGTTGAGATTATCTGTCCAACGTGATCTTCGCTCTTGTGGCTGAGAAACTAGTTCAAAAAGGGTGTGAGGCATACTTGGCTTACGTTAGTGTTTCTGATTCTGAAGACTCTTTTGTTGGGAATATCAAAACTGTAAAGGATTTTCTAGATGTCTTTCCTGAAGAGTTATCGGGTTTACCTCATATTCGCGAGGTCAAGTTTGGGATTGAGCTTTTTCTAGGTACAACTTTGGTGCCCATCGCTCCCTACCGAATGGCACCGAAGGAGCTTACAGAATTTAAGGCTCAACTGCAAAAACTTCTGAATCGTGGTTTCATCAGCCCTAGTGTGTCTCCGTGGGGGGCACCAGTTCTGTTTGTTAAAAAAAAGGATGAGACCATGAGAATGTGCATCAACTATCGGCAGTTGAATAAGCTAATTGTGAAGAATAAATATCCACTTCCAAGGATCGGCAACTTGTTTGATCAGTTCTGAGGGGCTTCAG
Organism: Gossypium bickii; assembly: GCA_025503065.1. Taxonomy (NCBI): domain Eukaryota; kingdom Viridiplantae; phylum Streptophyta; class Magnoliopsida; order Malvales; family Malvaceae; genus Gossypium; species Gossypium bickii. The sequence goes on from CP106719.1 coordinate 30,765,958, forward strand.
TGTTCTCTAAGATCGATCTTCGATCTGGGTATCATCAGTTGAGGGTTAAAGAAGTTGATGTTCATAAGGCTGCATTTAGGACTCGTTATAGACATTACGAGTTCTTAATTATGCCTTTTGGTATAATGAATGCTCCGGCCTCATTCATGGATCTAATAAACTGAATATTTCAGCCTTATCAGGATCAGTTCATCGTGGTCTTCATCAACGATATTCTGGTATACTCTAAGACTGAGGATGAGCATGATGAGCATCTTAGAATGTTGCTTCAGATACTCCGAGAAAAGCAACTCTACGCTAAGTTGAGCAAGTGTGAGTTCTGTTTACGTGAGGTAACCTTTCTGGACATGTGGTTTCTGCTGAAGGGATTCGTGTTGATCCTCAAAAGATTGAGGCTGTACTGGATTGGAAACAGCCTAAGACCGTGTCTGAAATCCGCAGTTTTCTAGGTCTGGTGGGTTATTATCGGTGCTTTGTTTAGGGATTTTCTCCGATTGCAACTCCTCTTACTAAGATTTTGCGTAAGGGTGTCCCTCTTTTCTGGACTGATGCACAATAAGAGAGCTTTGAGAAGCTCAAGTCTATTCTTACTCAAGCTCCTGTTTTGATACAGCCTGAATCTGGTAAGAAGTTTGTGGTATACAGTGATGCGTCGCACGTCGGTTTGGGGTGCGTTCTGATGCAGAATGGTAAAGTTGTGGCTTATACTTCCTAGTAGCTAAAACTCATGAGGGAAACTATCCAACGCATGATTTCTAGTTGGCTGCGGTGGTCTTTGAGTTGAAAATCTAGAGGCATTATCTATGTGGTGAGAGGTGTATCATCTACACCGATCACAAGAGCCTCAAGTATCTCCTTAGAAGGAGTTGAACCTTAGGCAGCGCTGTTGGATTCAACTGCTCAAAGATTATGACTGCACTATAGAGTACCATCCTGTTAAGGCCAATGTGGTGGCTGATGCTCTAAGTCAAAGAGCGATGTCTGATTTGAGGGCAATGTTTGCTCGCCTTAGTCTGTTTGATGATGGGAGTCTGTTGGCCGAGTTGCAAGTTAAGCCGACTTGGATTGATCAGATTCGAGATAGACAGTTAGTGGATGAAACTCTGGGTGTGCGGTTCCGTCAGGTTGAGAGTGGTACTACATCTAATTTTGGGGTGAATAATGATGAGGTTCTGTGTTTTCGAGGGAGGATCTATATGCCAAATGATTCTAATCTGTGACAGGTGATTCTGAGGAAGGTGCATAGTAAACCTTATGCTATGCATCCCGGTGGTAATAAGATGTATCGTGATCTTTGTGAGTTGTACTGATGGCCGAGATTGAAACGTGAAGTTACAGATTTTGTGGCTCGATGTCTGACGTGTCAGCAGGTTAAAGCTGAGCACCTGTTGCCTTCGGGATTGTTGCAGCTAATTAAGATTCCCTTATAGAAATGGGAACAAGTAACAATGGACTTCGTTAGTGGGCTACCCTTGACACCCACTAAGAAAGATTCTGTTTGGGTCATCGTGGATCAATTGACCAAGTCTGCTCACTTTATCCCGGTTCAGACAAACTACTCTCTATAGAAGTTAGTGAAGCTCTATATCTCCGAGGTAATTAGACTCCATGGGGTTCCTGTGTCGATTATTTCTGATAAGGATCCTCGCTTCACTTTTTAGTTCTGAAAGAAATTACACGAGGCTCTGGGTTCGAGATTGGACTTCAGTACTACGTTTCATCATTAGACCGATGGTCAATTTGAGAGGGTGATTCAGATATTGGAGGATATGCTTCGGAGTTATGTGATTGATTTTTGAGGTAGTTTAGAGGAGTATCTGCCGCTAGCTGAATTCGCCTATAATAACAACTTTCAGTCTAGCATCCTGATGGCACCTTACGAGGCTCTGTGTGGTCGTAAGTGTCGTACACCGCTATGTTGGACTGAGTTGGGTGAACGTCTGGTTTTGGATCTTGAGTTAGTTTCTAAGACTGAGGATAATGTTCGACTGATTTGAGATCATCTGAAAGCGACTTTCGATAGACAGAAGTCTTATGCGGATCTGAAGAGGAGAGATATTGAGTACTCTGTAGGGGACTTCATCTTTCTTCACGTTTTTCCGTAGAAGAAAGTTCTGAGATTCGGTCATAAGGGCAAGTTGAGCCCTAGGTTCATTGGGCCGTATCGGATTCTGAAACGTGTAGGACCGGCTGCTTATCAGTTGGGGTACCTCCAGAGTTGGATTGTAATAGCCCAAATTTTAGTGAAATCGGAATAGTGGTTTCGGGACCACAAATCTGAGTCTAAAATAAAATTTAGTTTTATTTTATTACGTGGTCCGTAATATGATAGAGATGTCATGTGAAAAATTCGATACGAAAATTTTATCTACTAGGTGTTTAATTAGGGAAAGGACTAAATCGCATAAAATGTAAAAGTTGAATTCTAGTAGCTATGAAATTCAAAACTAGAGGTCTTTATATGATAATTAGACCATTAAAGAAAAGTATGTAGATATTTTGGTGGCTTATCCGTGGAAATTTAGAAAAAAGGGCAATGACTAAATTGGAAAGTGAAATATTTAATTAATTAAAAGATGATAAAAAAGAAATATCATTCTATTTTATCATACTCTTCCCCAAAAATACATAGAAACCCTAGAAGAGAGAGAAGAAACTTTCATGGCCAAATTGGGCAAGTTTCCTTTTCCCGTCTTTAATAATTTTGATATTTTTGAAACCGGGATAGCTTAATCTATCTATTTGGGGGATCAATTTGTAAAGTTATCAAAGTATGGAAAATGTGTTATGGATGTATATGCTGAAAATTGGAAATTTATGGTAGAAAATGAAAGGTTGATGATAGATAAGCAACTTTTACAATGTGATTTTTGAGGAAAACATGATTTAGGGACTAAAATGCAAAGTTGTGAAATTTGATTAAAAATTCTGAATTTTTATGAATACATGTGCTGTAAATTTTGAGATGGAAGGGAGTAAATTGCACAATTTTCATTTTCTGAGCCTAGGGACGAAATGAGAATTTGTGGAAAAGTTAAGGGCAAAATAATAATTTTGCCTAAAATGAAAATTGAGTCCACTTGAATGTGAAATATGATAAATTGATCTAAATTTACTCGTATAGATCTGGATAGACCAAATTCGGAGCTAGAACGAGGAAAAGTGGAAATGTCGAATCAGTAGATGTTATGTACACGAACATTTGTCGAGGTAAGTTCGTGTAACTAAATGATGTTTACTTATATGCTTGCATTGATTGTGTTTATGTAAATTGTATAAATGTCATAAATATGCAAAATGATTACATATCCGATCAAGCCCGATAAATAAAAATGTCTAATTTAAATGATAATGCCCAATAGATGATAAATGACAAACAATGAAAATGTTACTCTTATGCTTGGAATGAATGTGAAGTGTGATCATTTGAATTATATGGATGAATATAGATGTATGAAATAATCACATGCCCGATAATGTTTGAAAAATGTTTAAATCTCGGTTGAATAAATGGAAGATCGATGGATATGTGATTTCTCGAAATGAATGAGATCCTACATTTGTTGCTGTTGGGATTTAGCTTGGATGAGTAATCTTATTGACCTTATTTCTGAAAGGAATTAGCCCAAACGGGTAATCCTGATGTGAGTCCTCTCGAGCATATGTTATGGATTGGATTTAGCCCGAACGGGTAATCCAAATCAAGCTTTTTAGAGCATGTCATAAAAAGGATTTAGCCTGGACTGGTAATCCTGTTGTTTTTATATATATGGCTCGAGAGTGTACTCTCTGAAATAGTACCTTATAGGTACCATTGGACATGAATTGACAGATTCTGATTTGTACACCTCGAGTGTACTACCTGTGTATCCATCAATATTTCGAATAAGTTCAACGGGTAAAAGTTCTTGACATGCGAAGATACGAATAAGAAATGAGTTATTACACATATCGGCCTGAAGTATAAGAAAATGATGATACATGACAAATGATATATGAAAACATGAGATGATGATATTTGCACATGGATTTTATTTGATGAATATATGTTCATTCTTGATTATAGACTTGTACACCTTGAGTGTACTAATCATGACCTTGATATTCTGAGTAATATTAGTAAAGTTTTGATATGAAATGGTCTGAACTCAAAATGAGCTATTATGAAATTATACTTGTAATAATGAGATGAATCATGCATGTTGAATAAATACATGTTATGGAAAGCATATGTGCTTGGAAACTTGATTGTTGTTGAGCCCATATATGTATTGATGTTATTATGTCTTGCATAGTTACCTCAAAATAGAATGAATGGTAAGTTAAGTACCATGTTATACGAACTTACTAAGCATTTTATGCTTGCTTAGTTTTATTTCCTTATTTTAGAGTCAATCGAAAGCTCATTGGATTGGAAGTTTGGCGGAGATCACTCACACTATCCATCGGCCTATTTCAGTGAATATGGTAAAGTAATTATGGTTATAATGGCATGTATAAGTTATATTGGTCATATTGGCATGTAAATGTAAATGATTATTGTAATCTAGCCATTGGAATGGCTAGTGATAATTATGATTTGGTACATGTATATATGTGTGCTTAAGTTTATCTTATGGAGATAACATAAGTGTTTAATATTGATTGATTGAGAAAGGTTAAGTGAGTATGCTTATAAAAAATAAGATTAAAAGCATGAATACATGTAACAATATATCTTGTTAGATGTTACAAATTGCTTGAATTCAATGCTTGGAATGATTGGATTTGGATGTAAGTTTGGTGCAGGATTTTGGTATGATTTTGGGTGAGAAATGAAGCTAGAAATGACTTTGTTTTGTCCACACGGGCGTGTGTCTAGACCATGTGTGACACATGACCGGGTACATGGGCGTGTAGTTAGGCCGTGTGTCCCTTGCACCTTAAATTTTGAGAAACAGAACGCTTCGAATTGAGCACACAGGCAGAGACACGGGCGTGTGTCTCATCCGTGTGTGTTGCATGGCCTAGAACACAGGCGTGTGTCTTGGCTGTGTGAAACCTGCACCTAGCTTCGAAAAGAATTAATTTACTACACGGCCTAGCACACAGACGTGTGGCATGGTTGTGTGCACAAGTCAGAGAGTAACACGGGGTCGAACAGGACCTGAAGATGGGCGTGTCCCTTGAACCACACAGGCGTGTGAGCCCTACACCTTGGAAAATTTTTGAAATCTCGCGAAAAATTCTTAGAGTTTTTGATTAAGTCCCGATTCGATTCCAATGCTCATATTGGGCCTCGAGGGTCCATTAAGAGACGTTATGAATAATCTCGGTAAATGAATAGTAATTTATGTAAATTATTTAAAAATATTCTGGCGACGGATACGGGTTAGGGGTGTTACATGGATCGTATCCACGATGTCTTTCATGTTTTGATGTTGATGTGGTATCGGTTTGACCCTTCTCATGTTATTTCTGTTGAGGAGATCGATGTTAGACCGGACTTGACCTTTGCAGAGGAGCCGGTTCAAATTCTGGATCGTGACATCAAGGTTCTGAGGAGGAAGTTCATTCCTTTAGTGAAGGTTCTGTGGCGGAATCATGACTCTAAATAGGCCACGTGGGAACCTGAGGATTCGATGCGTCAGCAATATCCTCATTTGTTCTGATCAGGTAAATTTCGAGGTCAAAATTTCTTTTAGGGTGGTAGAGTTGTAACGCCCTAACTTGTTTTTGTTTCTGTAAAATTTGACACAAATGTGTATCTGTTTCACTGGTTAAGTGTTCTGGGTGTGTGTGAGAGGTCCCAAGTTCAAGCCCTAGCTTTAGCAAATTTTGGTTATTTTTAGATCTAAGCCTTGTACTTGTTCAGTGAGCTTATATTTAATTATCTATAAATTAATATCAAAATGAGCCTGTTGGTTCGAGTGGTAAGGGCGTTGGTGTGGTGGAGGTCTGTGTTCGAATCTTTGCGCGAGCGTGGGTATTATTTTTGCCCGGCTCTGTGATAGAGTTCCAGTTATAGTAGAGAGTAGTGGGTGGTTAGGATTGTGGATGTAGTGGGGGTTAAGTGAAACTCATCTTTTCCAAAAAAGTCTTTTCCTGAGAATCTCACGTTTTGTTTCATTTCTTTTCCTCTCCTCTCTCTATTTTTTTTCTTTTTCCTTTTCTTCTTGGTTTATCCTCGTTTTGGGCAAATCTGTCTCCTATTTTCAGTGGTCGGTTCAAGGTGGTTGTTCGTTGGTAGGTAAGGGTTGTTTGGTTTGCTCAATTAGGGAGTTGTTTCTTAATTCGTGTTTTGTATTTTCGAATCTGTCCATTGTATTTAAAGTTGTGTTTTTTACAGCAGCATATCGAGAAGAACGAAACTTACCTCTAGCAAAATCATAGTAGGGAGTGTTTGAGGAAACAGTTAAGTGTTGGATGTTCGATTTGTGCCTTTTGTTATTTTGAGGAAGTTCGATTTAATATCGATTTAAGTGATTAATTCAGTGTTTGTTGGTCAATCTTAGGTGCTGTGTGGTTCGGGGGTGTTTTTGCATCAAATCGATACCAGGTGTGTACCCGAAACTCAGAAAAACGATCGTCAGCAAAAGTTAAAAAAACCTTACTGTCGATGCCACACGGGCGTGTGGTCACCTGTGTGGTGGGCCGTGTATGAGAACACGGCCATGTGGTCGACGAGGACATGGCCGTGCGAGAACACAGTCGTGTGGTCGACGAGGGCATGGCCGTGCGCAGTACACGGCCGTATGGTGGCTCGAGTGTGGCCGTATGGGCCACACGGGCTAGTCCAAGTTGGGCGTGTGGTTTTTGGGCCAAGCCGTGTGGGCCACATGGGCAAGGCCAATCTGGGCATGTGGGCTCGCACGGGCACGTAGGCCCAAAGTTTTGAAATTTTTCCAAGGGTCTCACGGGTCGTCCTAAATGATTGTAGGCCTACGATAGGGTCGGTAAGGGCTAACTAAACCCGAAAAACTATGTGACCTGTTAGTCTGAAACCTGTTCTGAGTATGATTTTGCATGTCTGATTACCTTGTTAATTGCATATCTGATATATATATATATATATATATATAAAAGCATGTTAAGCATGTTTAAACTGTTAGTTCTGTATCTGATTCTGTATTTGTTTGGGGTGGGATTGATATGTGGAGGAAGTATTCTGTACGACATTAATCGCTCATAATCTAGCAGCTTGACTGCATATTATTCTGATATGTGTCTTAATGGCACAACGTGGTGTGTAAGGATGGGTGGGTGCTTTTTAACCATACATAGTGTGATGGGCTGGTCGGAGTTGGTGTGTAGAAGATGGGGGTAGGACTTTTGCATATCTGTTTCTGATTCTGATATCTGAATCTGTATATGTTCTAACTGTTTATTTGAACCTGTATGATTGTATGCTTAATTCTGCTGGGTTACACATTGAGTTTACGTAAACTCACATCTGTTTGTCTGTTCTGACAGGTAATCCACAGTCTTAGGCAGATTGGTGCAGCAGAGACTCAGTGGTGGCCACATTTGCGTAAAACTGTTTTAAAGTCATTAACTTATGGTTTTATTTATGCTTTGGTAATTATTTTTTAGAGTTTTAACTTTTGGGACTCTCTAGACTGATTGTTTTTAACTCGTTATTTTTGGATTATTTGACAGTTAAATTGCTTTAGTAAATTTTTTTTGCTAAAATGACAGTTTAATTTTTTTTTTGTTGCTAAAACGACGGTTTTTATGCAAACAACGGTTTTCCTAAAAACATGACGATGTTTCCAAACTTAAACAATTAAGCTTCCGCTGTAGTACGTTTAGGTTAAGAAATCGATTAAAATGTGGTTTTACTAAATATTAAATATAAATGGTTTACCAAGTCATCACGATTTTCAAAACTCTTTCCTTGTGATATCACCAAATTCGGCCATAACGTCTAGGTCTGGTTTGGGGGTGTTACAGATATTAGTTTTGATTGTTAAATAGTGGACTTGTTTTAGTTTTAAAATATAATTATTAGTTTTATTATTATGATTATTTTTATTTTTATTTTCATTTTATTTTTCTATGATTATTTTTATTTTTATTTTCATTTTCATTTTATTTTTTATTTTCATTTTCATTTTATTTTTCTATCTAAACGCTCTCCTCCTTTTTTGTTTTCTTTTTGTTTGTTTCTTCTTCTTCTTTTTTTTTGAAAACGGTGGGGGTTGTTGTCTCTAGAGAGCTTCGATTTCTTGTTCATTGAGTCGGGTTCTAGACGTTTTTGATCTCGATTCAGGTGTAGGATTCGAACCTTTTATATTCCATTTTTTGATTTATTTTACGAACTATTGTTTAGACATTTCTTGAGTGTGCGCTAACCCGTTGATTTCGGGTTTTAGTCGTTGAAAAAGTTAGGGGAATACTCTATTTTCCAATATACTCTTGTTATTGCAAAGGTTGGGGACTGTTTTGATGGTTAAAACAACAATTTTGCTTGTTTCAAGGTGGTTTCGTGACCACACGTGTGGCCACACGGGCGTGTGCCAATTCACACAGCCGTGTGCTTTTAGGAATTAGGGTTCTCCGGCATGTTTTGGTGGCACATGGCCTAGCCACACAGCTGTGTGGCTGATTTGGGGATTTTTGTCGTTTTTCACAAGGCCGTGTCCCTTGGGCACCCAAACGTGTGTGTTTGGGAATTAGGGATTTAGTGTCTTGGTGCCACATAGTCGTGTGGCTAATTTAGGGATTTAGCGATCCCACACCGGCATGTGTTTTGGGCACACGACCGTGTCTGCCCTGTACTTTTTTTAGCACAATTTGACAGTGAGTTACACGGCCGCGTCCCTAGTTCACACGGACGTGTTCCTTCCTTCACTCGGACGTTTTGACCCCTACACAGCCTAGGTTTTTTTCCACACGGCCGGTGCACGCAGCCGTGTGGTCCTAAGACGCCAAATTTTAGTTTGTGTATGGTTTTTATTTGAAAATGTACCAGCCGTGTGGTCCTAAGACACCAAATTTTAGTTTGTGTATGTTTTTTATTTGAAAATGTGTCTATGTATTCTGACCCTTGGCTAGGCTTAAGTGAGGGTATTTTAGTCTCTGTATCTGTAGGCCATGTTCTTTGCTTATGTGTTGTAAGTGATTGTGGTGTGAAATGACTGATTCTGAACCCGGTTAGCTGGGTGTGTGTGCATATCTGTTTCTGTCTGACTGTCTATCAATGTGTTCATTGTTTCTATGAGACTGTAAGCATTCATGAATTTGTGTAAAGTATTTTGGGGTTGGTTGTGAAGAGAAGGAAGACTGATTCTATTCTCGATCCGCGCCTTATCGCAACCTATTTGTACACGGTTTATCGCCTTCAGATCAGCACGTCACGCCGGCTATGCTGCGTACCATTATCTGATCTGGCGTTTAAATTGCAATGTGTCTGTACAGTGGATTACCGCATTGCACTGTATTGCATATACGCTAGCCTTGCTGCGTATTAATAACTGAGTGGCTTAGTCCACATGTAAGATGTGTAGGGTTGGATGGGCCTTTCGAGGTCCTACATGGTGTGTTTGGTTGGATGAGCTTAATCAACTCTTATAGGGTGTGATCGGGGGACGGAGAGGTGTGTTGGATGGACGGGTGGGTTTTATTACTTGATTGCATTCATACGCATCTGTTTGAGTGTCTGGGTAAAGATTATTTGACTGTGTTCTGTCTGGTTGAATAACAATGGTGACTGAGTATCTGTCTGTGACATGGTGTGCTTAAATTGTTTCATTCTATTGGGACGTTGGTTCCAAGTTCACTTTCTAGTTCTGTGTATATCTATAGGTATGTTTCGCTTTCGAATCGGTTTCCGAAAATTTGTTGTTATTCATTTGGAACTCGAACTAAGCTCATGTAGCTCACCCCCTTAGTGTTTCCCCTTGCATGTACGTTTTTGAACTCTAACGCTGGACGCGGTATGCGGAGGTCTCAGACTGTCTCGGTTTAAAATAGGCTTATATAGTATTTTAACAATTTCTGAGTTTATAATTAAACTCCTTGAACTGTAAGTACTGTTTTGAAAACCGTAGTATGTAATTTTATGCTTTACACACGTAAATGACATTGGGACTGTATTTTCTGTTGAGAAATCAGGAATATATAATTGAGAATTTTACGTGACTTTAATATTGGAATTTTTTTCGGTTTGTTAAACTAAAACTTTTCTTCGATCACTTCAGTGGTCAGTGTAACCTCTGGGATTCGATTCAAACTTCTAGGCCAGGTCTAGGGTGTTAAAAATAGCCTATATCTCTATAATTTTTAGAGGATTAAATCAAAATTTTATCATTTTTTGGGAGTCAAAGTGCAATTTTACTATTACTAATTTAAAATTTTATAAATTATAAATGACCTAAATAAAAAATTTTCCATTTTAAGGGGGTCGGGCCCCTACCAGCCCCCCCAGATTTACCCTTGCACCCCAAATCCAATTGTCCTATGATTTTCCAAACATTCATATATGATTTAACTTTTAAAAAAATATATCTTTATATAATTTTAAGTTATGAAAATTATATTATAAGCATGAATACCTATAAGTGCCTGGGATGATTATGACAAAAAATTTCTAAAGTTATATTATAAACCCTAAGAATATATATTATAAAAAATTATATGTATTTTATAAAGTTATAAAAATATTATTTAAATCCTAAAAATTCTAAAGTTATAACCACAAAGTATATTATAAAAAATGATTTACATGTTATAAAAATATTATAAAATACTCATTTATAAAAAATTATGGCTAAAAAATATGAACATATTTATTTAAGTGTTCATACTATATATTATAAAAATAATATACTTACTTTTTTAAAAATGTTATAATTTTTTATCCGTAAAAATAACTTTCTAAAGTTATAGTAAAAAAATATATTAATGAAAGTTATTGAGCTCTTTTTAAAACCTTCTTTTATAAATTTTATATTATTTTAAACTTCTTTTTCGTGTTATAATAAGGTTATAACTTAGTATAAGTCTTTTTTCAAATTAAGTTTATTTAAGTTTTTATAATCAAAACTACATATTCTTTGCACTGTGAGCCCAAATATTATGTGGTAAATGCTAGGTATTCAAATACAAAAGGTTTTTGGTTGCACCATATCGTAAGAGTATAATACTATTTAAGAGAATAGAGTCAGGGATAAACACTAGAAATAGCTCGCGAACTTTTTAATTTGAGATATTAAAAGCTTTGAAATGTGGTTGAGAGGACATTCATTATTCTATAAATAATTTCTCATATTAACAACATCAACTCAATATAGCATAAAAAACAAGGTTGGATTGTACTAGTATGTTGCATATTTCATAACTTTATTTATACGTGAAATTGGGATGATCCATTACTTTGAAGAGTACATGGAAGGAGATCTTGATAATCCTAATGATACAAATTCAGTTGAGGACCAATAGATGATGACAAGGAGTATATGTTAAATGTTAAAAAGGGAATAGCCTAACAATATGAAATGCTAGAGCAATTAGATAAAATTGAACGTGATGTAATCGTATTATGGACGACTACCTTCTTGCATTAATATATTGTATATAATGATATGATTTTAATTTTGTTACTTGTTTAAATTTTGTTTAGCATATTGATAATTTATTATAATAATTAATATCTTTAAAATATATAAATTATATAACTAAATAATTACAATTTATATTATCACATTAAAAATTAAAATATAATTACACTCTATCAACTAAACACATTTAGAGAAATATAATTCATTGTAATTACATGAAATTAACGCTTTCATGTTAATTCATTGTAAATTAACAACTATACAATTAACGGTTCAACAAATATTCCAACTTCACATACCCATTAATCAACCATCTAAGTAATAGAAATACTTCAATACATCAAAAAAAAAAAAAAAAATTACAAAAAGGAACAAACTAGAGAAATGAAAGGTTAATCTGAATTTTATTAAAAAGAAGACTAACGTTTTGTTTACATCCGTCGAGTAATGAGGTTCAACTATTAACAACCTATTAGTTATCTTAGCCAGAGTATTAGCATTTTTGCATGTGCTTCATATGCTAATATTTCATTACTAACAATCTATTAATTATCTTTATTCTTTTTCTTTTTTTTTTCTTTTTTTCTTCTTTTTTCTTCTAGCTCAAACGAGCTTTGTAAGTAGCCTAACGGCTTAACTTTAAAAACAATAATGAGACAAGAATAAAAAAGCAAAAAACAATAAAGATAATTTGCTTTCAATTAATGCATATACTCTGCTCGCTAGAGCTACTTGAATTTTTACATTTTGAAAAACAAATCTGGTACAATAAGCTAGGCTGTTAGACTCTACCTTACTTCCAATTGTCCTTCAACAATGAAACTTGGGTCTCAATCCACTATCTCTGTAGAAAATTTTCAATTTGATAATTTCTTCCTCGGCTTTCATGACTGCTGGATGAGAAGGCAAAACTATATTCAGCATCACATGGTACTTTGAAAAGAATAGAAGCAGCCACAATAGCTCTATCCTAGAAAGCCAAGTTACATAAGAGTGGGGCCATTGTTGTTTCAACAACTATAGAAAACCATTGCAGGAAAACACCATTATAAAATGGTAAATCAAGGCTCACATAAAGAATTGGACCACTAGGTGGAGTGTGCAAGTCATGGGACCCACCAAAAGATAAAGAATGAAATGCATGAGAACCACTTGCTAATTTGCCAAGAGATAAAGCTGAAGATGCACTTGAATCATGTAAAATGGAATATTCAAACGATGAACCACGTGAAGATGAGACATTCACCATTAGAAGGAGATAAAGATGGCATTATAACAAGATCACCATGTTGGAACCGTTATTGGTTCGTAGGAATAACTCCACTGTTGTCTATTCCCACTTTTGTTGTGCTCAACTTCTATATTTCTATATTTTTGTATGTGAGATAGTGGGATGTGTAGTTGGTTGTTTTTTATAAGAAATCACCATTATAAATACCAACTAGTATAAGGTCCCTAAGTTCCGAAAAATTTAAATAAAAATAAAAAAATATTCCATCTAATGAAGTTTCCAAGTGCTTAGAATGTTTTTGTGGTTTTTAGTTTTTCATACGATTAAATTCGATGATCTTGTCGGTGGTTCGACATGCTTGACAGTGGTGTTAGAACATTTGAATTTTGACATTTGGTTCAGGCAATAGCTGGAGGTATTTATGTTTAATATTTTCCGTTGCTCTATATTGTAAACCGCTACTTATGCTAACATTTGGTATCTGAGCATAGTTAATCTCTGTCTTGTTTAGTTTTAAAAGCTTGTAAATTTCTCAAAATAGCGATGATATGTTTCTTTGAATTATTTGTTAAACATTTTTTGAGAATTTTTATTGCAAACTTTTGTGCAAAATCATTAAATTTTATTAAAGTAAAAATTTTAAAATTAATTATATTATAAATAATTTATTTAAAAATTTTAGAAATTTGTTGTTTGAATATTTTTTAGGCTTAAAAACAAATTTGGCCACTAACGCTTACACGTTTTGTCAAAATGGCCCTAATTGTATTTTTGAGCTTTTTTTTTTTTTTTTTGCCATCAACCTTTGTTCTTTTTTTTTCAAATTGCTTTTTTTAACTAATATGTAGTTAAGGCTCAAATGATTTATAATTAAGTTCCAATTTTTCGCCTATTAATTATAAACTCATTTAGTCACGAAGTCATTCCATTATAGTATCGTGACTGAGCTCTCCCCAACGACATACCATTACGAAAGCAACTATTTAGTGCTCGTCCAATGACCTTGTCATTAATGTGTTACTCTCATAGGTTATCATTGATCTCTTTGGGATCTATTCTGCTTGGGTTCTGTCCAATGTACTGTCAGTCTAGTCAGTCACATCTATGTCTCTATCTTTTGGGAGTCATCCACTCTGATGCCCAAGATAAGACTTCTCCTTAATTGGACTTCATAGACAATATATTAGTCTTTCAATCCATTTGCTCATTTTCGATTAGACTAAGGACATGTTTAGGTTTGTCTACTAATACAAGCTGTCTCTCTGTACGACGATCCGATCACGTAATACTGCTTAGTATTAGTTAAACATTAGACAACCAATAAGCAACATTTGCTTCCATTTAACTTTGTGTGCAAAAATCATGTGAATACAATTATACAAAGTATATTAATGAATTTGTTTTATTAACCAATTTGTTCGGAAAAATTACAAGTGTATATTGACGAAAATACTACATTTAGGGAACCAGATCCAACATATGCCACATGAGGTGAAACAATTTCTTTGTAAAAATTTTGATATGAAAGACATAGGTGATGCATATTATGTCATTGGCATTAAGATTCATCGTGATAGACATCGTGGTATCTTAGGTCTATCTCAAGAAACCTATATCAACGAAGTTTTAAAAAGATTTCGGATGAAAGTTTGTTCACCGAGTGTTGCTCCTATCGTCAAAAGGTGATAAGTTCAATTTGAACAAGTGCCCAAAGAACAAAATTGAGAGGGAGCAAATGAAAAACATTCCATATGATTATGTTGTTGGAAGCCTCATGTATGCTGTAACACCCAAAACCCAACCTAGAAGTTTTGACCGGATTCCGGAGGTTACATTGGCCACCGAAATGGCCCTAAATCAAACACCGATTAAATTTGTCAAAATTTTTTTTCCAAAACCACATTTGCTCACATTTGACTGAAATTGTAATTGAGCTTTGTCTACAATTTTGCAAACTCATTTGACTAAAACCATAATTGAGCTTTGTCTATAATTTTGCAAACTCATTTATTTGAAACCAAAATTAAGATTTATTTATTTTTTGCAAAAGTTAAATCTATTAATTGCTTACAATTGGTTTGGAACTAAATTCCAAACTTTATGTACTAATTTTGTAACAAAAACAAATTAGCAATTTTGTAATCTGAACTTCAACCTAAGTTATGCAATGTAAAAACAAAACCTTTTATCTTGTCGGAAAATCATAAACAATTACTTAAAACTCATGCAAAACTTAACGAAAGTCCAAAGTAAAAACTCATACCACTGTCCATAAAATTTACTTACAGTTTGAATGAAATCAATTTATCAAAATTTATGAAAAACTTTATTAAATCAAATCAAAACGGGTTATTTCCGAAACTTCCGACTTGTTGAGTCCAACACCTAATCTCAAGGATTGCCTAGAAGAGGAGAACTAAGGGAGTGAGCTACGAAAGCTCAGCGTGAATCGAAAATCAATGTAATTAAGCAGAGTTAAACAGACTCTCATTTATACATACAAAATTCTTAAGTAATTCATGGCAAGTAACACATCGCAGAAACAGATAATTCCGCAAATTCTATAAACAATCTCATACATGGTACCTTCCCTTATACATACAAAAGCAAATATCACAATCGAAAAAGTCATATGTGAAATACTTACTCGAAAACAAAACAAATGTAATTCACGCACACATGCACCAATCCCAATTCCAACCTATCCAATTGCTACACATCATCTTTAACCATCCGACACATACCAAATAGGGTAAGTTAGACCCTTCCATCCTCTACACACCAAGTTTTTGGTTTTGGTGAACCCATCCAACCATTCAAACCTTATAGTGGTCATTTGCCACATGATTGTTATGCAGTCGAGCTGTTAATGTTATTGCGGATTTACCGTTGAATTTATAGTAATGCAGTTAAATTGCTACATCAAACTTCCTTCACTTCATATCCCAAACCTAACCACAAATGCAAATGCAAATAATAAAATGCATATGGATATTTAGAATCAGACATACTCATGTCTGGTTTCCATATTCAATAAACATTTTTGCAACCAGTTCGATTGTGCAGTATCAGAATCAGACACGTTCATGTTCAGTTATAATTATCCACATCATACTCTTAATCGACATTAATTAACGAAATCCACGACATACACAGGTCTTAATTTACACATCCAACCAAACTTATCATACTATGGTCATATTAGCAGCTTATACGAATAGCAAATTAACACATGAATTCATTTATGACAATAATGTCCTACAAAAACACACTTTACAGTCATTCAACAATCAACACTCATGTCCCAATTACCCTTGTAAAGACTTACACGTGCAAAGGAACACTCAAGGATTAAAATGAATCATTTAACGAATAAGTTGCAAAAACAGAACCACAAGACCGTGTGGCCAGGCCGTGTGTGAAGGTCTAGACCATGTGATACGGGTACACGGTCGTGTGGTTGAAGGACACGCCCATGTGATTGAGTTACACGGTCATGTGGTCAAACTGTGTGACAATATTACACATTTATAAAGTAGAGAAGACACAGTTGTGTGATTGAGGGACACACCCGTGTGTGATCGACAATTTTTTTCCCAACAGGAGTCACACAACCATGTGGCCAGCCCATGCGACTCGAAATTTTACCTAATTTCTACAGCGGCACACGGTCGTGTAGACCGCCCATGTGTGACACACCCCCATTTGGTTCATAAACCACCCCAAAATCTACTACAAAACATGAAACTCAACAACAAATTGACCTCTAATTACAAGTGATTAAGAAACACACCTGAAAGACGATTCCCACACACTAAAAACCAATTGGTGCACCTCAATTTAACGGATCCAATTCTAAACTTGATTAAATGAAAATCAAGAGGACAAACGAAATCTTGCTGAGTGTAAAATAAGATGAAGCAATCAATACTTGTGGAACAAATGAGGGTAATTGGGAATAAGGAAAAGAAATTGATGGAAAATGGGAAACACAAAAGCAAAAGAGTTCAAACACAAAAATTTGGAATTGAACTAGAGGAAACTAACCTGAGGGAGAAAGTAAAGGAAACATGAGAGAAACTTTTGGGATTTTCTTTTTTTTTTTTTTGCAAAAAAAAATAAAATAGATAAAACAAATTTAATAAAACTCCAACCTATCCAAAAATTTCAAAGTTGAAACCAAAAATACTTTCTTCTAAACACACATGAGGATTCAAACACGAGACCTTACCATTGAACCAACAAGCTCATTCTATCTTTAAAACTTAAAAACTATCTTAACAGCCCATCCGAACCACTGACCCAACCAACAGACCTTAATACTTCTAGCCCTAAATTTCGAGGTGTTACATATGGTCAAGTCTGCACAAGACCTAACATTGCATTTGCGGTTGGAATGTTTGGAAGATATCAGAGTAATCCAAGTACTGGCCATTGGAGAGCTGCAAAGAAAGTTTCAAGATATTTTAAAGGGACAAATGACTACATGCTTACGTACAAACGATCAGACAATTTGGAGGTGATTGGACTCCGATTCAAACTTTTTCGGTTATGTTGATTCATGTTAATCAATAGCAGGTTACATATTTATGTTTGTTGATGAATTTATATCTTGGAGGAGTGTCAAGCAAACCTTAACTGCTACTTCCACTATGGAGGCTAAGTTCATTTCATGTTTTGAGGCCACCTCACATAGAGTATGGTTGAAGAGTTTTGTTTCTAGGCTTAGACTTGTGGATTCGGTTTCTAGGCTGTTGATGATATATTGTGACAATTCAACTGCTATCTTTATGGCTAAGAACAATAAAAGTTGAAGTCGAAGTAAACATATCGACATTAAATATTTAGCCATAAGGGAACGCGTTAAAGAAAAGAAAGTAGTCATAGAGCACATTAACACTGAGAGATGTTAGCTAATCCTTTGACTAAAGGCATGCTACCACATAAATTGAAATATCATGTTATCACTATGGGACTTGTTCCCACCTTGTAAATTTTGGTTATATATATGAATAATTATAGAGAAACTCTGTTAAGTTTGATGTTTCTCATATTTTGTGCGCATATTAATTTGATTATTTCGAGAAATGTCACTAAAGTTTGGACCTAAAATAAACATTAGGTTTATTCATTAAGAAATTTGGGCTTAAGTGTTGAGACATGATATATTGTGATACATGGAAGATACTACTCAAATTCTAAGAGAAAATATCTCCATGATTCGTGCATTATGGTTCGACTTTAAATATTCATGGGCAATATGAACCAAGAGGGAGAATGTTGGAATTGTTATTGGTTCGTGGGAATAACCCCCACGTTTGTTGCCCATTCCCACTTTTGCTACCCTCAACTTCCACATCTTTGTATGTGATATAGTGGGATGTGTAGTTAGTGATTTTTTACGGGGAACCTCATACCAACTAGTATAAAGTCCCTAAGCACTGAAAAATCAAAAAACAAAAAATATTCCATCTTGTGAGGTTTCTGAGTGCTTAAAAGGCTTTTGTGGTTTTCAGTTTTTTGTACGGCTAAATTCGACGACCTCGTCAGTGGTTCGACATGTTTGACAATGGTGTTATAACATTTAGATTTTGACATTTGTTTCAGACAATGGCTAGAGATATTTATGTTAGATTTTTTTTCCGTTACTCTATATTGTAAATTGCTATTTACGCTAACACACCAAAGACAACCTCATTGCAAATACATCAAGAATATGAGAAGATTCAATGACAAAAAAGGCACCAGAAAATAGTAACAGAGAAATGTCGATCAACCAAGAACACCAACAACCAATATCTCCGATAAACTGAACTATCTGAATTTTATTTAATAGAAGACTAATTTTTCTGTTTACATCAGTTGCTATTTATATGGCTTGAGTAATAAGTCTTAGCATGGCTAAACTAACTGCTACTAACAACCTATTAATTATCTTAACCAGAAATTACCAAATTTTTAGTATTTTAGCTGGTGAGTCATATGCTAATATCCAGGCATGAATAGATTACTTAAAGCAAAATCATAAGCACTTAACATGATTGCAGAAATAAAAAAATAAAAACAAAAACAGGGGAAAAGGAATGATTAGCAAATGGATGAACAGACCCATCCACGAACTTCCAATTCAACAAGAACAAGCAATCTCCACTCAAATCCTTGAAGATTCTAGCCTTCTTGAGGGTTTACAAACCAATTACAAAAGAAAACAACTAAAAAACCAGAAATTACAAACTGAAAGGCTTAGAATATTCTCCAAGGAACTCTATAAAAATGTCTAACCTCCTTAACTTTATATATACTAATGTATTGGGATAATAGAAAAATGGCGATGTGGCAAAGTAGTAAAAAGAATATTTGTTCTTTAAGATTTGAAAGACTAGTAAAAGAACGAATAGAGCTGTGTCATCTCTTAATCCAAGGAAGTTAAAATCTCAACAGCGCAAACTATCAAGGTGCTGCTGCAACATTCTCAACTTTCACAACCATCCCTAAAACCTTACAAACGGTCTTGAGTAAGACAGGAAGGCAAGGTTGATTGGGAAAAACAACTGGCCAACAATTGTCGCCCAGCTTAATGATTGCTTTGCAGCATTTAGGTTGGAGTGCATCGAACTTCTCGTGCGAAACAACCTCGTGGATTGCCTCAACGCAACCTTTTACACTTGCGAACGACATAAGGCATCCCCCAAAACCTTCGGTTTCCACTGCTGATCCCAATGAAACTGCAGCAATGCAGGTGACGAGTAGCCAAAACATGAGGAGGGTTTTCGATGTTGTTGCTTCCATGGAATGAAAATGGGTTGGAAATTGCATTGTGCAAGTGGGAATATATAGCGAAACTTTCGCAATCAATGTTGTTTTAATTGAAAAAATTGGTAGTTGGCATAATGATTTGTCAACGTGCTCGTGAAGGGAATATATATATATATATCAGCATCTGATTTTTGTTTTGTTTTAATCCATATATATATTGCAAGGAAATTGAAGTGTTTGAAGAAGGTGGAGGACTGAAAAAAGAAAGAATATAAATTATTAAAAGTACCCCGTGACCGAAAATGAAAAGTATCCCGTGACTGACGGGAGGCTGCCACACCTGTCTTTTTCATTTATTTATTTGTAAATAAATTATTTTAGGTTAAGTCCCTGAGTGTTCACAACCAAGAAATTTATTTTTTCAGTTAAAATTATTTTATTAAATTTTAGTTAATTATAACAATTATTTTTAGTTAAAATTTATTTTTATTTCAAAATATAACACCAATAAATTTAACAAAAATATTTAATAACTAGCTATTGAACTTAAATTTAAAAAATATTCATCATAACTAATAATAGAATATTATGGTCAACAAATTAAATATAGGAAGTAAATCTTTAAAATTTATATAATGATATTTAAGAGGTTTATTTGGAAATGAAAGATGTTGCTATTTTATTTTTGTATTACATGATACCAAAAATAGATTTTTTTATTATTTACAAACACATATTTTATAATTTGATACGAAGAATAATTTTTTTTGGGGGGGGGGGGGTTTAGATGCAATAAATTAGTTTAAGGTAATTACATATAGAAGAATAATGGAATTTCAAAATAAAACATTTGGAATTAAAAAAAATTTAAATTTTAAAAAATGGGTTAATTATATATGGTTAAATCCATCTGTATTATTAAAAATATTATGAAAATAATTAATTATAAAAAAAATTATAAAACATGATAATAATATTTTTAATAATAATTAATTGATTATATTATAACTATTTTACTTTTCAATAATTATTTTAAAATTTATTTTAGTATCTGTTTTTAAAATTAAAATTATATATTATTATGTTTTAATTTCATAATTATATTATTAGTGAAGCATTATAAAATTTAAAAAAAAATTAGAAATAATTAAATATAACTCAACCAATACATACAATCAACATATGTATCGCACGATGTAAGAGATCTAAATACCTATTTGATTAATGTATTATAAAGTCAAAATAAATTTATTTTTAATATAAATTTAGGTAATCACACATCATATATATATATATATATATATATACACTATAGCAATATGAGGTTACGAAAAAGGAAATAAAATCACATTCACATTATAGCTTTTGACATATTGTAGTTGCTATCTAAAGCACTTATTTACAATTTGGATAAATTACTCTTTCACTCATTTCCTTTTAATTTTTTAAATTTATTCCAAACCTTTTGTTTATTTATTATTATTATAATTTTTATATAATAAATATAAATTTGATTTTAAATAAATTTTCTTTATTTTAAGATTGTACTTAATTGAATTAATTTTTAATGGTATAATATTTAAACTAATGAATATTAAATTGTTAAGCTTAAAATATAATTTTTTTTAAAAAGACACATACTAATACCCTTTATCAAATAAATTTATATTTTTAAATTATAATAAGAGTTAATTGAATTCATTTATTAAAGTAAAGAAAAGAAAAGATAAAATATGAAATTACAAAAAAAAATCAAATATTAACAATATTAACATTAAAACAAATTAATTTAACAAAATATATATAAATAAAATAATATGTAAGAAATTATTAATAATGTTATTTAAATTATAAAATATTTATATTTATATTCAAACCATTACGAATTATGGTATTATTTTATTATTAAATATTTATAATATAAAATAACACTAATATAATTGATTTTAAATTAGCTAAATATTTTTAAAAATATTTTGTAATTAATAATTTTTTGGAATAAATTCATTAAAAATTTTAAACAAAAACTAATATTACAAAAATATTATAAATTTAATATATACTACTCACCCATTTGAATTATTAGTTTTCATATACGCATATTCAACATTTATTTATATATTTAATTATATTTTAATTTTATATCCTTATAGTTTAAAAACTAATTTAATAAATTCTCAAATTTTTCAAACTAAATCTTTGCTTCGGCGGCAACAGTAGTATCGACCTTCGGGCTAGTTGTTGGTCGCAATTGCTCTAATACTTTTTTGTAGTTTTATTTCGTTTTTAATTCTAGTCCACATTCTTGTGGTTTTGCCTATAGTTTCGTGCTTTAATTTTGTCCACCATGTGTAACACCCCACACTCAGCCTAAAAGTTAGGACCCGAGTGTGAAGGTGACATAGACAAATTTTAAAACCTTAACCCTTTGTTTCCATAACACATTTATTTAATTTGAAAAACAAAGATTCAGAAAAATGAATAGGCAGAAAATAATTGTTTTTAGTTAAACCTTTCGTGCATTCTTTAGAAATCTCATACTTGAAATCACTTATTTTGTAATAAAATAACTTGATTACTTTCTTAGTTTAGCAACGGAAAATTTCCAGAGTTTTAGTTAAAAATTGAAATTCAATTTGTTAAGTTGTGTGACTTCAAAATTTAATGTTAAAAATACCAAAAACCGATGAACAAAATAAAAACCCAAAACAAAGTCTAAAATAAATTTACAACCCAAAAAGTCTAGAGAGTCCAGAATAATTTTAATAAAACATGAACCACCATACTTAAATTACTGAGAAAACACAATAGCATAATAAACAGATCGAAATGTCACAGAGAATTTCATCAAACTCGAATTACAAAATTTGTGCATGCAAAATTATGCTGATGCAATATTTTCAGAAAACAAAGTGCAGATTTTTCAGAAAACTTTTTACTCAACTCCGCTACACACCAAATTAGAGTTTCCCAGAACTCGTTAATCCAAAAACACACCAACAGATAATTGTGGATAATGCTACTAGAGTTGCCGTTAAAACTGCTAGATCATATATATGTGGTCAAGCCACTATATTGCAGCCAAGCTGCCAAAACAAAAGTGTGTGGTCGAGCCACTATAACTGCAGTCCAGAAATGTGGTTAAACTACCAGATCATGCAAATCATTAAACTGTCAGAACTTCCTCCTTACCATATTATCCCAACCCCATGCAATGTGACATGTCATGCATAAACAGAATCTAAATGAAAAATATGTAAGACATGCAATTGTACAATAACAAAAATTAGAAGCATGAAATTTCACGCTTTGCAGAACAGATGTGTCACAAATTTCAACAAATAGCAAATTTAGATATATACAAATTAACATAATCAGACATCATATACTCATATAGAACATAACAAAACAAAAGCATGCCATCATAATTATCAGTTTATAGATTATACATATATATTTCATATACCTTTCCACATTACTTACAATATCATACTATCAAATATCATGTTTTCAAGTCTTATTTATACAATAGGGACCTTATAGAGTGGCTAAATTCGCATCATATATAAATTCGACCCTGGGGAAAATTCTAAAAACTGGGCCCATGCATTTTTCTAAAAATTTTCACCTAAGGTTGTATTGATCTAGAGTTTGTAAATAGCCTCTCCATAGGGTTCATACTGCTTAAATTAGACTTGAAAACATGATATCTCATAGTATGCTTCTGTATAAGATGTGAATATGGTATGTGAAATATATATGTATGGTCTGCATTTTGGCAATTCTAATAGCATGATTAAATGTGAAAAGCATGCATCACATCTATATATTAAATATCTATTAGTATTATATGTGCATTAGGGTGGGATATGATGTGACGGAGGAAGTGCAACAGTTTAATTTTCTACCTTTTCTGGTGGTTTTAAACCACATATATCTAATTTGGTGGCTCAACCACATATATCTGTTCTGCAGTTTACCGCATATTATTATCTAGCAGTTTGATTACACTACTTCTGAAAAGTGACATACGTTCACTTATTGGTGTGTGGGGTTTGATGGGTATTTAATACCCTATTTGATGTGTAGGGATGAACGAAGATGGTGTGTAACAGATGAAAGGACTTGATTATACATTTGAATATGTATCTACATCTGAACATGTATTTGATTTTGCAAATCCATGTGATTTTGAATTTGATTAAGAAAACATTATGTTATTCTATATTTGGTCGTGCATTTGATAATGTATCTGTTAATTTATATATCTAAACAGTTGCTTAGAATGTGTTACACACTGAGCTCATAAGCTCACTTTTTGTATGTTTTTCTCTCAGGTAATCAACAAACTTAGGACGGATTGACGTAGCACGGATTAACGTAGCAGGAGCTCAATTAAATTTGTTGTTTTTATGTTTTGTTTAAGCATTATATTCAACTAGACTGTTTGGACTTTTTGGGGACTGCTATTTATTTCGGACTTCTATTTCTTCGTTTTGAACTACCTTATTGTATCTAGAATATTTTATTTCAAATTGAAATACATTGAATTTCAAAAATAAACTACAGTTTTCTAAACTATGCTTAACTTGAAAATTTCCGCTACAAAACTAAATGATTTTATAAGCATTTTCAGCAAATAAAATGAATTAACTTTAAAAGTATTTTCACTGAAAACTAAAAATATCGTGTCAAGTTTTGTTTTATGTTGCGTTTTCAAATTTCTAATTTCTAATTTTCGAATAAACGTATAATTTATCAAGATTCAACCATAATATCTAAGCTAAGTATGTGGTATTACATTCGGCCATCACATATTTTGTGGATTAAACTGGGGCAGTCTATTTTGGAACCTTTATAGAATCGACTGAACAATTTGCCCATAAAAACAGGCTTTGCCGAGGGTATAAAGAGAGCTTCTTACCATTTTGTAAGGTATTTCTGTTTTTGTTTTTCATTCACTCACAAGTTGCAGCAAGAACAAATTGAAAACCATCAAGAAAAGCTTAAAATCTCCACCCCGAATTGATGTTATTATTCTTTCCTATTCAATTAAGATTATGTAATCTGCACATGAATACATATCGAGACCAATTCTGGAAAAATGTCAAACAAATAGTAAAAGCTACAATATAGAAATATGTCGATATTCATCCTAGGGGAATTCCATGGAATTACAGTTGTGCCGAATGTGAACAGAAAACATCAGGCTTTAGAAACCCAAGCATTTCTGTTTATCTCATGTCAGAAGAATTATAGCCAACTAAAGGCGAGAATGATGCATGTGACCACATGAGGTGCTGATGATCAGCCATGTATAAGAGACGGGGAAAGAAGAGATTCAAGCTTGTGGCAAAAAGGAGGTTCTCAGCCATAAGGGCCGACCTACTATGGCACTTCCATGAACAGAGAGGTAGGTAGCATTTAACCTAGCAATAACAATTAGAGTTGAATTAGTTTTCCAAGAAACAATTAACCCAGAGTTAATCAGAGAGCCAGAGAAGAGAAACTTTACTTATCAACATCAGGTGTGGCCAATGGGTCGTATGACTCCTCCCTTTGTTCTACACCTGGGACAGCAGCTGTCATAGCTGCCATTTCTTGAGAACCTTCAATCTGCTAATCAAAATCATAAATCTCGCAGTAAATATTAAGCAGATTTAGGTTTCATTCAAATTTTTGCAACTATCCTAATGACATTCAGAAATATCAAGTTACTTGATGAAGTTTTAAGTTAGTTTTTTACTTGAGGGCATTCAGATTCAGCAACTGGAACAAAATTTACACTTCAAACCTTCTCGGTGCATTGCATGTGGTTTTCACAGAGTAAGAAATGTAAACGTGGAGAAGATTCTCTCGATTCTATAAAAACACATTAAATGAACCTATATCATTAATAAAGCTTGGAAAGTGCCAAACTAGCAGTGGCACAAATGTTTGGCTTCATGAAGTGATACCCGGTCCTGTATTATTCATTCTTTAAGATAACTACCAACATGTTCAAATTATTTGTAATATTGATATTTAACATTTTATGAGACAACATTAATGGAAAATTCTTAGATACAATGCACTAATGCATCAAAATCTCTTGCCTGTTGAGAATATTGGTCATATCCAGCATCTGCACCATATGCATACAGAGACGGATCCTGGGTAGCTCCATAAGCATAAGCATCATATCCTTGTCCATAGCCATAGTAGGCACTCCACTGATTTGGATCAACTTGCGTACCCCAGGCACCAGGTAAGTCCTAAAAAAGATAATGCCAACTATTTTCAAGTAAAGCAAGCATAACAAGCATAACTTCAAAAAGAATATCGATCATAGACACCATATTCATCTAAACCTTACGTGTAATAGCAGTTTAAATAATATATATGACAAATTAATGAGCTATTATTACTATATATTCATCCATCGTCCATTTTATCCAATTTTGCCATAAAATAACAGCTTTTCTCTTTTTATTTTTTGCAGAGGATGGGGAGGATGTTTTTAGAGGAAACAAAGAAAACCAATATCAATTTTTTTCATATAACTAAATCAAATAGTGAATTTGATATCTATAAAATATCACCTGTTTTGCTGTTGGGCTCCTACCCCAGGAAATGCGAACAACTTGTTGACCAATCATTTGCCCCTGCATTCTCTGTATAGCTTCTTCTGCAGATGTCCTGCGGATGACAAATAGTGAAAGTCAAGTTATTAAGCATTATATCTGACAAAGGGAAAGGGAAGACAATTGAAAATTTTGACTAATATACAGCACCAAGATAAAAGCACTCTATCAATCCAATTTACCATTTCTACAGCTAAATCTTTCATCTTTATTCAACTGATGTCTGATGGGAAAGAAAACTGTAGCCTGTCCATACACAATTTTTGTATCAAAATCATGGATTCTTTTCTTCAACTAAATCTTCTGATTCAAGACCTTCTCCACATATATGCATCTTATCAATTTTTAATCTTAATGGAGATATATGCATCTTATCAATTTTTAATCTTAATGGAGAAAATCCTAGTCTTTCCTGAAAGTTCCAACATGATTAGTTTTCTTTCACTAGACTTGACAGGTCTTGTTTGAACTTTATTGCTTTGCTTGGCTTTTCTGTCTTTCAAAACAATTTGCAACATTCTCTTGTTTATATCTAGCTTCGACAAGTAGTCTATAGTGATTAGGACCAAGAAGGTAATCCTAATGTTCGATAGGATGTTCCTCTAATGGCCTAACAAATCATTTCAATTGAGGCTTAAGAACTTTTGATTCTTTCAATTTAGTGAGGGAAGAATTATTTCTTTTTAACTTCGATTAATTTCATCATATTCACTAGTGAAGGAAACCAAATTCCTCTTCTTTTTCTTTGATTTCTTCAACCCATGCTTTCACAGATTGAGCAATTTTCTTTCTTTTAACACATTCTGCATAAAAGTTAGCATCAGCTAAATGTGCTTCACTTGTGTGCACAAGAATAGGACTGACTCATAGAACGATCAGCCGAAAGATCCTCCTCTAAGGAGATGGATTTACCC
Organism: Gossypium bickii; assembly: GCA_025503065.1. Lineage (NCBI taxonomy): Eukaryota > Viridiplantae > Streptophyta > Magnoliopsida > Malvales > Malvaceae > Gossypium > Gossypium bickii. Next base: position 30,793,022 of record CP106719.1, read on the forward strand.
TTGTTGACGGCCTTTATATTACATAATTTAAAAAGGAAAACATCAATAAAATTGCAGAAATATAGGAGATAAAATGCTAGCAAAATAAATTCAGATTTGCATAGGTTAGGTTTGGTCAAATCCTTCTTAATCCCTTGATTCTTGCTGCCAATTCCTTTGGTTTGGGAAATTTTTTTGCTATTTGTCTTCAATTGTGGACTTGATCAACAAATGCATGCTTGACATTATTCCCTAGAGAAAAAGCTTGCCTCAAGCTCAAAGTGAGGGTAAGCATTCTAGAATTCTGGAACAATTTCCCATGCAACATCATCAGTGGTCATGCTTTGCTTAGAATTTCTCACATTACACGGTTGAGGTGTGACCACAAAACATGCTAAGGTTGGGGACTTTTTTTTCCATCCAATAGTGGGGGCATGCTAGGATTGGAAGCTGGGGGGTTTTCTTTAAAAACTTTGAAAGAGACATGAAACACATTATGTATCTTGCTAGTAGGTGGAGGTCCAACTCATAGGCCACAAGGCCAACTCGCTATATGATTTGGAAAGGTCCACAGAACTTAGGTGAGAGTGTGGAGTGTGCCCTACCTTTCAATGAAGTCTGTCATGGGGTTATAGGCACAAACAAACCCATTCTCCTAGAAAAAATTCAAGATCACAGTGGCCTTGGTCATAAGTAGTCTTCATGTGATTCTATGATTGCAATTAGCGATGTCAGATTACAGTCAACATCTCATCCCTTTTGATTAAGGACTCGTGAAGACCCAGGAATGTAAGAAAGTAAGCGAGCAGGATCACGACCATAGACTACCTGAAAAGGTGAAATTTTAAGGGTTGTGTGAAAAGCAGTGTTGTAGCAATATTCAGCCAAAGGAATCCTCCTAGTACAACTTCAAGGATTGTCTCTTACAAAACACTGAAGAGACATTTCAATTGTGCAGTTGACAACTTTCATCCAACCATATTTTGTTGATGGTAAAATTAAGTACTGCCTGATTTGAATAATTCCTTCCAAAAAATGAAAAATCTGCTAAAAAATGTGAGAATAGTAATAGCGGTGGATGGATATGCCATAGAAATACATATTTGGCAAATCCATCAACCACAACAAATAGTACAAACTTCCCTCTTGATTTTGGCAAACCGACAATGAAGTCTGTTGAAATGTCACTCCAAATGTAGGTAGGAATTTTTGGTGGCTGTAAAAGATGAATGTAAGTTCTCTACTTCGTTCCTTTAACAGGTTGCTAAGGATTCTACAAAAGTTTGACTATCTATCTTCATGCTTTCGCAATAAAAGTCTCAACAAATTCATTACAAAGTTCTTTGTGCCCCTTAATTTGTGCTGCCATGCAAAGTTGATACTATAGTACAAGAGGGGAAGCTTGATGCATGCTCAAGTGTCTCATCTAGTCAAGTCCAAGACAAAGAGCTAATTTTTCCTAAAGGTCTCAGTACTAGATCAAGGTCCAAGCAACTGAAAGTTGAACTCTTTTGTACAAGATTAGGAAAGGTATGCTCAAGTGTGATGCATGCTTAAGTTCCTCAATTTGCCAAGATAGCTATTACTTGAGTTTGTTGGAATCTTTATTCCAGTTTCAAGTGGACATCGATTATGCATCCATCTTCCATAATTCATACTCTATTACAATTTCATCTTTCCATTATTTTTCACCTTCTTTATTTCATTAATAATAGGATTTTAATTACTTTATATTCTAATATTTCTTTAATTTTCCAGAAATTCAAGTGTTTATCTTCATGAATCGGCAGCACCATACTTGGATTCCAAGAAACCCCTCAAAATCGCAACTACTTGAAGATTTCTTTCTTTCACTTCCAATTCAATCTTTTTTTTCTTTTCGTTAATTCTGAAAATTTGCTAACTTTAGATCATATTTTTATTATTCTTTTCCAAAATATTTCAAAGCTAATTGATCAAGGAAAACCGAAAGTTAGTTACCATTCTAGCAACCTTGCTTAAACCAATTTCTACAAGTTTTCCTCTCCAAATTTTCTCTTTTTATTTATTTAAATTATTGATTTCTTTATAGATTACCACATTCGAAATTTTCCAGATTTAGTTATTGTTTTCTACAACTACTTCCTTAAGGTGCAACCTTTTTGGTTTTTTAATTTAGTTCATCCTTTCAATCTCAAATTCGGGTACGAGGTTCCACATCAAAGTCGGTAAGAAATATGCCATCCCTTTGTCCATAATGAGGCCTCTCTAACGGTCCCACAAGTATAGAGAGGCTCTTGCTCAACTTTGGTCCACATTTCTTGAGAGTGTTCAAGGCATTTATCTCCTTTCGAACTGTAGCAAATAATGGAATTAAAGGACTAGACTAGATACTGCATAATATGCCTTCTTCATCTCTACGAGATAAGGTATCTGCCACATTAGTTTTCCTACCTTGTATTCAACTTTGAAATCAAATCCCATCAACTTGCTATGACAATGCTGTTGTGGGGAAGTCGTTAATCGTTGCTCTAGCAAATATTTGAAGATGCAGTGATCAGTGCCCCACAAGTAAGGTGCCTAGTTCTGGATTGACTTGGCGGTCCTATTAATTCTCATAAGCATGTTACTTGAAATGGCAATCTAACAATTTTCAACTAAAAAGAGCAATGGGGTGTCATAGGACAGCTTTAATTCCTCTCCCTAAAGCATCACATTCTACCATAAAGGTGTGTATAAAATCCAGCAACCTAAGGATAGGGGCAATGAAGAGAGCAGCCTTGAGCTGATTGAATGATCCAACAGCTTTGAAACTCCAATGGAAAGAATTCTTCTTTGGTAAATTGGTCAAGGGTGCAACTAACTATCCATAATCTTGGATGAATTTTTCGTAATGTCCGACCAATCGGAGAAATCCCTAAGAGCTTTGGTTGAATGCGCTGGGGACCAATCTATTACTACCTTCATTTTGCTAGGATCGCTAAAACTCCACTAGCTAAATAGTGCCCCAAGTATACCATCTATTTAGCACCAAATGTGCACTTCATCTTTTTAAAGAAAAACTGACGAGCACATAAGAGTTCCAAGACTTTACTGAAGTGATGAAGGTGTTCCTCCCAAGACTCTCTATATATTAGACTGTTGTCAAATAAAGGTTGAAGAGCATTCATAAATCCAAATGACATGACCAAGAATCCAAAATGACCATGGTGCATGTGAAAGGCAATCTTTTCAATATCTGTTTGGTTCATTCTGATAAAAAGGTCATGAAGTAAAATATATAGCTCATAATTGATTACCTCACATCCCGCTACCCCCTAAAAGAAACAAGTAGAAAACAACTTCTAGAAATCAGAGTAATCATGGTTTGACTTGATTTTACCTGGTTGCAAACTGTACAAAACCACATCCTTTGGCTGCAGGAATCTTGACATAAACAATCTCTCCTAATGGTGAAAAGAATTGCTTCAACTCCTCTTCTGTAACATTTGGATCCAAGTTGCCAACAAAAATCTTCATAAAATAGGATAGTAAGTCAAAGAGAAGAGATAATTTCTAAAATAACTTGAGTATACCTCACTTACTGTGGTATTAGTATTATCGTTATCTGGTGGGAGCACCTGCACGGGAGTTGTATAAGCTGGAACTGGATATACAGCTGCATAAAAACCATGGTTAAGTGTATTTTACATACATGTGCCTAATATGCAATACAGCTAAAGTATCAAAGACCAATGTACATAAAGATATTGGCACAAATACTCAATTCCTTAGCCCACCCACCCTAAACAAGCGTACATGGTGATATTCACCATGTTCACATCTCAACTAAACTAACAAAAAAGGTAAAATAATTCAATAAATCTAAATTGCCATGAAAAGAAAAGAATTGTAGCATGACTTGTTTTATTCATAGACATATTAGGGATATATATTACATATATAGTTGGATAGTAATATTTTGAAAGTAGCAAAAAAAGGACATGATCTTCAAAGAATATAAAATATATTTGTTTCATTGATTATTAAGGGCATACCAAAAACATCTAGATCAAAATATGGCATTCAAATTCAGTTCTATGTTAGTGGAAGCTACCAAAAGGAGTGGCAATAACATACACAACATGGAAAAGACTCATAGGACAGCAAACACAGATGGGGAGAATTAATAAGATCTATATAGATATAGCTTCATGGATCCATACATCTCGATTAGTAAAGAGTCAGTTGAAAAGAATTGGAATTGAATATTTTTCGAAACAAAAAAAAAAAGGCAAAGAAAGATGAAACTTACATCACGAATCAACTAAGCCAGCTTGGGAACTTGCTTAAGAACAAAAAAGTGGAATCACATGTAAATATCGTGGAATAAAATTTGATTCATGGATTCATACATCTCAATCAGAAAAGAAGCAATTGATCGATATATTTTTCAAAACAAACAAGTAGGCAATGAAAGATGAAACATAAATCATGGATCAACTAGCCCTGCTTGAGGACTTGCTTAAGAATAAAAAAGTGGAATCGCATGTTGTAGGAAGTATCATCCCTTTAGTAAAGGGATTCTGTAGGATTATCTTTCCTTAGTTAAGGGATTCTGCAAATATTTACAATCCCTTATTTTAAGGAATCATATCTCTATTAATTTCTTTCCTATTTTAGAGTTTCCTAAATTAGAGAGATAGTTTTGTATAAATATGTAATATGTTTCATTGTATTAATATATAGAAAAATACAGAGAATTACTCTGTTTTCTACATGGTATCAGTTTAGGTTCCGGTTCTTTTCCACCCTAGACCATGTCAGGAACTTATTCTCCTACATCTCCTTCTCCTACTCCGAGATTACCTCAAATCCGAAAAATTTTTCTCGGTTCTGATACTCAATCGGACTGCGTGCGGTCTAAATATCACCTGCTATAGATTAAATGGCAACAATTTTCTAGAGTGGTCCAAATCGATTAAGATTTTTCTCTTGGGAAGAGATAGATTAGGCTATATTCTTTGGAGAAATCAAGCGACTGTGTGCGACAATGGTTTTGCTAAATGGATGCGTGATAATGGCGAGTTATGACTTGGCTCCTTAATTCTATGACCCCAAGTATAAGCCAAATTTTCTCCTTTACAACACATTTCTTTGAAATGCGAGTGCTGTCATGAAACCTACTCCAAAGAATGATAATATTGCCGAATTATATCATGTTGAAAACCAAGCGACCACGCTAAAAAGCAAGGCACCATGCCCGTCACTCTTTACTACAATTCCCTTACCGCTTTTTTGGCAAAGAATTAGATTTGTATGCACGCGCATGATTGGCGAGTTTCGGACATGCGCCCTTTATCGACAAATTGTCACTCAAAGAAGGCTATTTCAATTTCTACAAGGCCTAAACAAGGAGTGGATGAGGTTCGCGGCGGGGTCTTGGCTATTTCTCCCTTCCTCCCTCCGAGAGGCCTTCTCATGGTCAAGAAGGAAGAAAGTCGCCAAGTGTGATGCTTGAGGAAACAGATTCAACTCACGAAGGATGCGCTTTAGTGACACACCAATCATCTCCTTCTTCCAAACGGAGACCTTGGTGTGATCATTGCAAAAAGCCCAGCCACTCTAAGGAAAAGTGTTGGAAGCTTCATGGTAAGCTCTCGTGAGAGTCGTCAAAGAACTCCAGAGATAATAAATCTAGTCTTGCCGCCGCCACATTCATCACAAAAGTCGCTCCAAAGAGCGATTCTTTGAACTTCAAAAATTGTTTGGAAAGTTTCAGGGGTCTAGTGCGGGTAATCTGGTCATGAAAGAACCAGAAGGTAACCCTTCTTCCACAGCATTGTTTTCCTCTCAGTTCACTCCTAATTGGATCCTTGATTCTGGTGCTACGGATCATATGACTGGTAATAAGGCCTTATTTCACAATTTTTTCCAAACCTTTGGTAATGCTGTCAAAACAGCTGATGGTTCCTTATGCAAAATAGAAGGTCATGGAACTGTTATTCTAAATGATCAGATTGCACTTCATAATGTTCTCTTTGTACCAACTCTGGCTTGCAATCTCATTTCCGTAAGTAAAATTTCTCTCATTTGAATCTAGCCCAGCAACCTTTAACGGTCTTGATTGTACTTTGCAGGCACTGAACTCGAAGAAGATGATTGGTAAGGCCAGCTTGCAGAATGGTCTCTACATCCTCCCTTCCTCAACTAAACCCGAGATCTCCAAATCTTTTACAGCTTTAAATACAGTTGATACTGTTATGTTATGGCATTGTCGTTTAGGACATCCTAGTTTCCAATATCTTGCTAAATTGTTTCCTGATCTATTTATTAATAAAAGGCCAAACTCTTTTTCTTGCAAAGTTTGTTCTCTTGCTAAGCATACAAGATCTTCGTATTTTCCTTCTCCATACAAGCCTTCTCACCCTTTTGCTTTGATCCATAGTGATACTTGGGGCCCTTCTCGGGTGAAGAATGCTGATCATAGTAAGTGGTTTATCACTTTCATTGACGATCACAATGGATAACTTGGACATATTTGCTAAAAGACAAATCAAAGCGCTAATATTTTTGCCCAATTTTATAACATGGTTCTCACTCAGTTTGGGGCTAAAATCCAGCTCTTTAAATCTGATAATGGCAGTGAATTTTTTGCTAGGTCTTTGGGTAATTTTTTCAGGACACAAGGGCATAGTTCAAATTTTAGTTCTTGTGTTGGAACCCCACAACAGAATCAGCATTGCCAAAAGGAAAAATAGGCATCTCCTAGAAGTTACTCGTTCCATACTATTTACTACCAATGTTCCTAAATATACGTGGGGAAGCCTTATTAACTTGGCTACCTATTTAATCAACCGAATGCCTAGTAAGGTTTTAAAATTTCAAACACCTCAATCTATATTTTTGCAAAGACTTTCCTCATTTTAAGCCTATCTCCTCAATTTTGCCTCTTAAAATCTCTCCGTCGCATTTTTTATCCAAAATATTGCTCCTCATAAGTCCAAGTTAGACCCTAAGTCCTTAAAATGTGTACTGGTTGGATATTCTTCACTTAAGAAGGGATACAAATGCTTTCATCCTCTTTCTAAACGATTTTTACCACTATGGATATCACTTTTTATGAACAGGATCCCTATTTCAAACAAATTGAATTCAGGGAGACATGGAGTGATTTTCACCAAATTAGGTATCTTCTCCTAATTTCCATTCTCAACCTTCAAAATTGCCACCAATTTTACCTTTACCTCTGATTTGTCACCTATGACTACTCAGATTAATTCTCCTGTTATACCTATCACTACGTCATCCACACCTACTTTAAACACCCGTCCCGAAAATACACCTACTCCTATTGAAAATCTTCACAAAACACCACCACCCAAACAAATTTTCGTGTCTGAAGGAAAAAGAAAAATATCCCCGAGATTGCTTTTGCAACTGGTTCTTGCCGAGAATTGGATTTGGGTCCACCAGGAATGGAAGAAGAAATCGATAAGTCCCCTACTCTAGATGACTTTCCTATTGCTATTAGAAAAGGGTTAGACAATGCACCAAGCATCCTATTGAAAAATTTGTCGGCTATAATTCTTTGATGCCTTCTTTTCAAGCATTTACAACAACCTTGGATAAAGAACAGATTCCCACAAGCATAGTTTGAAGCTCTAAAGGATCCTAAATGGAGAAGGGTCATTGAAGAGGAAATTGGTGCACTAGAGAAAAATGCTACTTGACAGCTTCTGCACCTTCCTCAAGGAAAAGGGTCATTGGTCAGTAAATGGATCTTTGCTATAAAAGTACAACTCCAATGGAAGCATCCAACGATACAAAGCTAGATGGTGGCTAGAGGCTTTACGCAAACTTATGGGATAGATTTCACGAAAACGTTTGCACTGTGGCAAAGCTTAACACTGCTCGTGTACTCCTAAGTTTGGTCAGAAATTGAGATTGGCAATTACACCAACTTGATGTAAAAACGCATTTTCTTAATGGCATGCTAGAGGAAGAAGTTTACATGAAATTGCCACACGGCTTAAAGTCTGCTTGAAGGTAGCAACAAGGTGTGCAAGCTCAACAGTCTCTATACGGGCTAAAACAATCACCCAGAGCTTGGTTCGAGAGGTTCACTAAAGTCATTCTTAAAAACGGCTACAAGAAGTCCCTTGCCGATCATACACTTTTCATCAAGGTAACTTCTACAAATAAGAAAGCTATCCTAATTATGTATGTTGATGACATAATTCTTACTGGAGATGATGAGGAAGAAATTAGCAATTTGAAGAAAGTCATTAAACAGAATTCAAACCAAGGACTTGGGAAAGCTAAGATATTTCCTAGGAATGGAGGTGGCAAGATCAAAAGAAGGACTTGTGATAAATCAAAGAAAGTATGTACTCGATTTACTCAAAGAAACTGGTTTTCTTGGTTGTAAGCCAGCTGATACACCAATGGAGGCAAACTTGAAATTCAACAAAGAAGATGAGTCTTTAGTAGACAGAGAGAAATTTCAAAGATTGGTTGGGAAACTTATTTACTTATCCTTGACGAGGCCGGATATAGCCTTTCCTGTAAATGTGATAAGTCAACACATGACTAATCCTACTGAAGAGCATAAGGCAGCAGCAAATAGAATTCTCAAGTACTTGAAGAAAACTCTAGGACATGGTCTAATGTTTAGGAAGACACAAGACAGAAATGTTAAGATTTTTACAGACTCTAGTTGGGCGGGAGATCTCACTGGAAGAAGATCCACTAGTGGCTACTGCACTTTTGTTTGGGGTAACCTTACAACTTGGAGAAGTAAAAAACAATCTGTTGTTTCAAGAAGTAGTGCTGAAGCTGAATTTAGAGCACTAGCTTTGGGAATATGTGAAGGAATTTGGCTACTTAAATTGCTAAAAGAACTTGGCACTAATCAAGAGGATCACTTTGAAGTCTTGTGTGATAATCAATCTGTTATTCAGATTGCTAAGAACCCAGTCCAACATGACAGAACAAAGCATGTGGAGATTGATAAGCATTTCATTTCTGACCACGTCAACAAAAAGATAGCCACTCTTTCATACATTCCTTCAGAAGGACAGATTGCAGACATTCTTACTAAGGCTTTACCAAAGCCTGTGTTCAATAAATTCCTAGTCAACCTGGGATTATACAATGTATATTCTCCAACTTGAGGATTATCTTTCCTTAGTTAAGGGATTCTGCAAATATTTACAATCCCTTATTCTAAGGAATCATATCTCTATTAATTTCTTTCCTATTTTAGAGTTTCCTAAATTAGACATAATTTTGTATAAATATGTAATATGTTTCATTGTATTAATATACAGAAAAATACTGAGAATTACTCTGTTTTCTACACATGTAAATACCATGGAATAAGGTTCGATCTTGTTCACAAGGATTATATAAATATTATGTTTCAAAAATGGAATGTTTGAAATAATTGGAACTTTTTGGAGATTGGATGCAATTAAAATTCATGATTTGACTTGTACAATATGATACCTTCATTATTGATTCTACAAGAACTTTCATGAAAGCCTTTCGTTTGTCACTCTTTAATGGAAGGTTCAACAAACCACCATAAAAAGTAAAAATAAAATAAAAATCAGTAATAAATTTATCAAGTGATGCCTCTTTTTCACCATGCATGATGCACCTTTCTATTCAAAATGGCACTAATGCTAGCACCATAAATTTGAGGACAACCCTGTGATGGAAATGGACAACACAGAAGGATAACATGATTTTGGAAGCAAGTAAGAAAGTAAATAAATCTGGAAATAGTGTTTCTCAAACAAAGTTAAGGAAAAGAATGACCTTTTGCAACAGCATATTGCTGCTGAAAACCAGCAGTGGTCTTCTTTGGTGTTGCTGCACTAATTCGCATAGCTCTAGTTGAGCAATAGACACCGTTCATCTCAGTCATAGCACGATTTCTCTCCATCTCATCAGCAAATTTAACAAATCCATAACCCTTTGAGCGTCCAGTATTTGGATCAGTCACAACCTTGGCACCTTTAACAGATGGATAGTGAGCTCGAAAGGTTTCTTGCAATAGATAATCTGTAACATCGGGTGCCAAATCCCCAACAAAAATAGAATGTTCCAGCCCTGGATCAGTACGTCTTTCTCCAATGCCAAATGATGCCCAATTTAACCTAAACATTTGATCAGTTCCAGGCATTGGTGTACCATTGTAAGTCTGCAGTATCCTTTCAGCTGCTTGATGAGAAACAAACTCCACAAACCCATATCCCTCAGGCTGGCCAGTGATCTTGTTGCGAATAATTTTTATGGAGACTAGCTGCAGAGAATGGAAATAATAGTTCATCTCAAATCCAGCATCTATTAAAAGAACTCAATGATCGATAAGGTAACAAATACAGTATGAAACTTTGTCAAATGATAACATCTGATGCTACTTGACCTTTAACTTTACCAAAATATTGCGAGCTTCTGTAACCAATGCTCAAAAAGTTCCAGAGTTTCCACAAGTTTTATAATTGCTTACATCAACAATGGGTATGTCTAACAAGGGACGTTTAAGCAACATGACAAGATAAAATAAAGGATAGAACATCCTATCTTTTAATCAATATCAATTCAACAAGCCTGATCCACCGAGTACTGCTTAGATTCTTAACCAAACACTTTCTTTGTGCTCATCCAAAATATTGATGCAGAAAGCAAGTCAGGTTGATTAAAGTATAGGTTATTACAAACCTCTATTGGCCCCTAGGTTTTGCAGTAGCAGCCAAATTGCTTTCACACACTAAAATAATTATTCAGTTATCACATTGCTTTAAAAAATAAAAAAATAAAAAAGGAAAAAAATCCCTATCGTCGAGTGCGATGTGCAATTAAAATAATTTCAAGTTATAATTTGAGGCATAAACGGTAACTTTTAGCTTCTTGATTTCACGAGTAACTTTACAATAATTTGATAGAATTGTTATCGAACTCGATTCTTGATCGAATAATATATCAATTTATGGTTTTCCTCTAAAACAAAAGAATGTTAAGAAGATAAGAAAACTTCATATAAGATTCAAAATTGTAGAAAAAGATTAAAAAAAACCTACAGAACAAAACCCAGAATGATCTAGACATAGAGAAAGATTACGAGTATATAAGAAAGGGGAGAATGGGGAACCTCGCCGGTGTGAGCAAAGCAAGAGTTGAGGTAAGACTCGTCGACCCAAAACTGGAGGTCTCCTATCCAAAGCGTACGGACTTCCTCTAGCGATGTCGGATGGTGGTGGTGTTGTGTGGCTGTTATCGTCGCCATACTTCTGCTTCAATATTTGTACATTTTATTTTTATAAGACTAACAAAAATTCTGGGGTGAAAGTAGCATGGAGGTACAAGGAGGAGGAGGATTGCACTTCAAAAATTAAAAATTTTGGTAAACTGGTATTCCTCATAAAATTCAGTTAAATACTTCTATTAGTTTTAATTGTTTTAATTGTGTGTTTAATTCTTATGTTTAATTTCATCAACTTTAGTTTTTATTTCGAATCAATTAATTCTAGTTACAATACAATAGCAATTAAATTCGTTTGGTTAAATTTATTTACTAATATTATGTTATACTTATAGTTGTAAATTTAGTTGATATTCTTCAATAGGATTATTGTTGTACTAATATTATGTTATACTTTTCGAATTTTAAAATTTTAATATTGACATAAATGACTGTCGTTAATTCATTAACTAATTTTTTTTAATAAATAATGTATGAAAATAACAAGTTGACATAGTATTGCACGTATATATTTTAGAAATAATAAAATTTAATGAATTTAATAGATATCGTTCTATGATAATAAAATTTTAAAATTTAAAAAGTACAATAACTAAATATAACAAATTAAAGTGTAGAGTTTAAATTCATAACTTTCATAAAGTAAGGAAATAATAGCATAATTTAATCTAAACATTCTATTCATTTTTATGATAAAAAACTTGTCATTGTGTGTTAGCACAAATCATTAGTGTACTCTTTAATTTAATATAAAAAATTACTTTGTTCATTTTTAAATAAATGAAACAAAATATAATTTAATTTCTAATATACGAGTTTCCATAATATTTTTTATCAAACATTGGGTCCAAAAGTTGTCATAAGGGTAGAACTTTGGGTTAGCATCACAAAAATTTTTATTTAAATTTAATTATATAAATATTAATGTATATTAAAATATTTTTTATTTTTTATATTTAAGTTAATTTTTTTTACATTGGCTGTTTAATATTTTTTGGCGAATGGAGGGGACCAAATTTTAGAATAAAAGAACATAATATGGAATTATGCGGAGTGTTTTGGCTAGAATGTTAATGTGGATAAAAGTGCTTTATTATAATTATAAGAATACAAATTAATGTTGGAGATGGACGAGAAATAGAGGACATAATTGGTGCTTGAAACAATCAAATATTTGTTTATTTAGGCTTACTGGTATAATTTGGTAAATCAAAATCTGCTACATTTAGTTTCAGTAAGGATGGAATTTAGAGGAAGATCCAAGGGTAGAAGGGTTCTAGTGGGATGACACAGGATGAAACCGATTGTGCATTCCAAAGGCAAGGGGAGTGATCCAACTTTTAATCACTTTTTACTAGCCAAGTAGGTACATCGTATTGTGGTTGGTATTCAGATTGATGTTTCATGTTATTTTGGCAGTGATCTTATGTTTGTGGTGCCTTTGATTTTTTTAACCAACTTAATACCAGCTTCTTGTAGGGAGATTGTTGTGAATTTGCTTCACATGGCTATATGGAATCTTTTAGAATTGTACTCATTTTTTGAAGATTTGATCCATCCGAAATTAATTTTACCATGCAAATGATATGGTGCAAGGATTTTCTTCTTCTCAATTGTCTGGTATTAATTTTGGTGTTGTTTCCACGGCAACAAGGTGGTACAAACTTTAGTCGAGTATGGTCAAATTAAACTTCGATGTGTGCATTGATCGGTTAAATGAGAAAGCTGGGTTTGGGGCTGTCCTACATGGCGATGTAGGGGACTTTTTAGCAGTCAAGACTTGCTCAATTTTTAGCATTTCTGGAGGCTAAATTCATTCTTCTAGGTGTGCAATGGCTAAGAGAGTTACACAGGTTATAAAGGTTGATCATATAGTATGCTTGGAACTTTTGATTTCAAATATTACTTCTCTTAGTTTAGTGTTAAATTTGTTAAGTTTAATCATATTTTGATATCAAAAAATCAACTCGTTCATTATATTTTTTTGAGTTATGAGAATATTTTTACTTGGTGGCATGATCCACTAATTTGTATAGATTACTAGATTTGTCATAATAATTTATTTAATGAATAATGAACAAATTAAACTCTTATCTCGATCATCGATTTAACAAATGATTTTTTACCAAGAAATTCTTTTTATATATAAAAGAAAAAAGAATTTGTATAGAACAGTTATCCCACATCAGCCCATGCAATTTTTAATTTAAATCATATTAAGTAATCACATTTTTAGAAAAATCAATTATTCATTAATTAATCATTCTTTTATTCTTTTAAATGTATCACATACCCATTTGAATATATTAATGTAATTGTAATTTTTTTATATAATTTTAAATAAATTAATCAATTGAGATTTAATCCACTTCAAATAGATTCGAATAAATAATTTTGAAAAAAAAATTAAATAATAACTCAAAGTTGACATGATAGTGAGCACATTAATAATGGGCTGAGATTAGAGATCATGGTTTGATTGAGTAAAAAAATTTGAATCGAGTAAAAAAGGTTTGTTATTATTATACTTTATTTATTATAATATAGTATTAAAATACAAAATGAAGAGAAAATTTAAAAAATTATATATTTATAGTGTTTGGACTTGAAATATTATATTAAAAAGATTATAGTAAATATATATGTAAATATTTAATTATAAAATTGTGTACTAACAAATAAATTAATTTATGAAAAAAATTATAATTAATAGTAACAAAAAGAAATTTATTATAGAAAATAATAACAATAGGATTAATCTAAAAACGAGTCTAATAAATTGTAATATAGGTATAATAATCAAGTTATGTTTAAAGTAAATTATCTAATATAATTTAAAAAGCAATGAGTAAAAAAAAAAAATAATTTACTCAAAGTGAAAATAAATGCTTAAAATGAAGAGTGCCATGTGTCAAAAAAACACTAATGTGAACACGCTTGCTTATTTTGAATCTTGTAATATATGATAAGTTTGTATATCCGTACGATGCACGGGCTAATAATGTTTGTTGATATAATTGTTTTTAAAAAGAAACAAAAAAAGTAATAAAAATTTAATCTTAACATAACAAATTGATAATACATATTAATAGTATATAAAATGTCGAAACCATTTTAATGTTTTAGTTAAAAAACGGGAATCGACTTTGAAAAACGGAAATGGAGTCGCCACTAATCCCTTTTACTTAGGTGTAATTGGATCACCTTTGTAAAACATTTTATTTTAAAACATTCGATTTTGGTCCATGAAAAATAAGAAAACGGATTCGGGAGTCGGTTACGTATGAGGAAGGTTTAGCACCCTCATAACGCCCAAAAATTGGTACCCAATCGATAAAATCATGTCTTGTTGTCGAAAATTTGAAAAATTTTAAAATATAATCCTTTTTATTAAAAACAAAACCGAGACTTACATATCTCAAAGAAATAAAATATTACATCCAGTAAGTTAGGATATAAAATTTCATGGCTTTGGAATTAGGCTTACCTCTATTTAGAAAATTCTTATCTCGAAACACAAAACATCATATCCAGTAAGTTAGGATACAACGTTTTGAATTCCTGAGAATAAGTTTTGAATTGAAAATTTATGATTTTTTTTTTTAAAAAAAAGGATACTTAATATTTTAAGTTCAACGATAAAAATTGAAACCCAGTGAGTTAGGGTACAATTTTTCTCGAAGTCCCAAAATTAAGTATCACCTTATTTTTCTAAAACTATTTGAAATAAATGCGTCGGTTTAAAAGGTATTTTTATAGAAAAATGGTTTGAGTAAAACATTGCATGAATACATTACAACATATATATTTAATAGCAATTCTACATGTCTACAAATCATATTAACAATAATAAAAGAATATAACATGAAAGAATATAAAAAGAACTATGTGAAGCAAGAATAACGATTAAAAAGGACATAAATAAATAACATATAAAATAAATTAAAACTTTCACAAAATAACAAAATCAAATGAAAGGGGACTAATATATTTAAACATTAAAAAAATAAAAGAATGTGATGATTTTTAAAATGATCTAATATATATATAAATAAAAAAATTTAAAGTAAAAAAAACTTATAATAAATATATATAATTTAATAATTTAATACATATGTAAATGATTACATATAAAAATAATCGGTAAATAGTATAAATATTTTTATATATAATATACTAATCATAAAATTACATACATAATAATATAAATAAAATATGTTAGATAATATAAATAAATTTTATGTAAAATAAAACTTTTAGAAGTAATATATAATATAACATAATACTATATAATATAAAAATGTATAATGTAATGAATAATATACGAATTATATATAATATAAATAATAATATTGAACCAAATAAAATAAATAATAATAATTAAATATATAAGGTTATATAAAAATGATACATATATGAATTTTTATACTATTAACAGAATTAATACATAAATAATAATATAATATAATATTTTAATATAATAAAATAATTAAATATAGTATTAGAATAATAAAATAAAAAGGTTTTAAAACAAATAAGGATTAAATAACAATAAAATGAACACACTATAGGGACTCATTAGGCAATTATGCCTTCTTTCCAAAACGACGTCGTTTTAATCTTAGTCTTTAAAGAGCCTGAGGACTTAATTGAAACAGGAAATAAATTTTAAGGCTAATTTATAAAAAATTAAAATTCAAATTGGACTTAATTAAAAGAAATTAAAATAGTGAAAGGACCAAAGGGGTAATTATCCCTTTTAACAAAAATGCGCGGATCCTCCCCGGTTCGGGTCAGCGCGCGGGTTACAGGCCTTTAAACGACGTCGTTTCAATACTTATTGGTTTAAGCAAAAACGACGCCGTTTTATACTGCTATATAAGCTAATATTCAGGCCATAAAAATCATTTAACACCCTAGTTAAAAAAAAATTCAAAAAAAAAAAACACTCTCAAAGGGTTTCCCCTTTCTGACGGAGTCAGGTCATCGGGTTTAGGAGGCCTCCGCCCCACGCCCATACGTGCCACCACTGGCAGTGGCCGGAGGTTAAAAACCTCCATTTTGAAGGTAGTTTCCTCGTCCTCCTTTATTTTAGCACTATTTTATATAAAATATGCACAAAATAAAAATATGACGCGAATAAAATAGAAATTCACCTCTGTAGAAAAAACTCTATATTCTGTTTCAACGAATTTTTTGCTTTTATTCTCTGTATTCTTGTCTGTATCTATTTGCCTCTTTTTTTTCCTCTATTACAAATCTTTGTAAGGCTTTTATAGCCTTCGAAATAAACAAAATAAAAAAGAAAAAAATGTTGCCATGTTTGCTGTCGATTTTCTTTCCTTTTGTGCAGAAGAAGCAGAAATCTCGGCGTTGATGGGGCGTAGCTCGCAAGGGTTGCGACGCTAGGGGATTCTGGTAACTGCGGCACGAACGACGCATGTTGGTCACTTGCGGCGCCTAGGGTTTTAGAAACCCTAAGTCTTCTGATTTCGGTTTAGATTTTTGGGCCCCTTTGGGCCGTGTAGCTTTTGGGTCTTAGCTAGGTCTAGGTAGGATTGGGTTTAGGTCCGTTTTGGGTTAGCTTGTTTAAGGTGTAATTGGGTCAGAATTATTTGGGTGTTATTGGGCCACGGGTATTGGGCTTGTATTTGGGTCTGTTTTGATTTTGTAAAATGGACTGTAAAAATAAAAAAAAACTGGACA
The DNA here is from genome assembly GCA_025503065.1 of Gossypium bickii. Classification (NCBI taxonomy): domain Eukaryota; kingdom Viridiplantae; phylum Streptophyta; class Magnoliopsida; order Malvales; family Malvaceae; genus Gossypium; species Gossypium bickii. The sequence goes on from CP106719.1 coordinate 30,809,937, forward strand.
TTTTTATTTTTTTGTTTTTGTTGTATGGGCCCGAGCAAAAATGGGCCATTACATAAAATATAAGTTTTTTTTATGAAGTTTGGATTATTATATTAAAATGATTACAATAAATAGAGATGTCAATTGTTAAAATAAATCGGAAAAAAAATAGTTTGAAATATAATATTAAAAAGATTACCGTAAATAGATATGTCAATATTTTATCATTAAATTTTGTACTAGCAAGCAAATTAATTTATGAAAAATAATTATAAACAACAGTAAACAAAAGCATTTTATTATAAAAAATAATAACAATAAGATTAATTTTAAAAAGAGTCCTGTAAATTCTAATATACATATAATAATTAAGTTATGTTTAAATAAATTATCTAATATAATTTTAAAAGGTAAAAAGTAAAAGAGTAATTTACCCAAAGTGAAAATAAATATTTAAGAGGAGGAATGCCCATGTTAAAAAACTGTAATGTGAACACACTTGTTTATCTGAACCTTGTAATATATGTACTAGTTTTTTATCTCATGTGATGCATGAGTTGCTCTTATGTTTTATACAATTGATATTATTTAAATGTCATATTAATTAAAACTTTTGATAAAACAATATTTGAAACATATAAACAACTTTAAAATGCACTTAAGTTTTTGAAAGATAAAATTGTTACAATATGTGTATATATAATTTGTTGGATCATCGGTATGCGCCGTGGCACAACGAAAAAAATATTCTGGAGATATCAATCACGGAACCACATACGAGGAAGTTGAAATAGGCTTAAGGATATACCTTTTCAAACACGAAAGAACGAAGATATTTTAATATTGACTAAGTTTGTAAATAACCGGATAGAAATTTTGTTAAGTAGTTCAGGTTAATTGCGATGCTTGGTACCCGGACCTGGTGATCGGGTCAGGTATAAGATGTTACAATGGATGTTTAAGGTTATTTGAGATTGTTGAGGAATGAACTAATGCATTGTTTGGATTAAGAGAGCTAAATTGTACCTTGGCTGTATGTAAATCCTTAGCACCTTATATTGAGCCTTAAGACCTTTTATTTGGTAGCCCTTCTTGTTTGAACATCCTAATCTTTCATTGAAATTTTGAATGTCTATTTTGTTTAGTCCTAAATTTTGTGTTACAATTGGATTGAATGTCAAACTATAGATGTCAAGGGATGATCGCACCCCAACGTGTGTTCACCGGGGCTTAGAATAATGTAATTAAATATATAAATAAAGTGTGGTGTCTGCAAGTGTACAAGTCAACTTGCAATATAGATTGTATAACAAAATACCAAAAGTATTTCAAGGATCATACTCAAGGGATTGCTAAATTGGTCGATATACTAATTATCAATTATGTGAAAAGGGATAATAAATAATATGATCGGTCGTGGTAAACCAGGGGACTAAGTAGAACATTAAGGTGGATGTGAAAGAGGAAAAAAAAAGATGAATAGTGGGGAGGAATTGCTAAGTATAAAACGTTTGCAAAATTAAGTTGAAACACCCCAAAATTAAGTTGAAACACCGGATCTGGTATGTTCCTCGATGTAAACCGGTTCAAAATTCTTTTGTTACTTTGGAAAAACTGTGTGATTTAAAAGAAAAATTGTTTTTAGGTTGGGCTCTAGTTGAAAACAAGTTTATATTATATTAGAAAGCCTTTATTTTAGGTGACAGAAACATTTAGAGTTTCTTTTAATATAAATTTACTTAATATTTAATTAAATAAAAATTCGTAACGTAATAAAAACAATATAATAGTTCAACTGTGGCCTTATTACATCAACATTTAAAATCCGAAATAAATCCAAATACTTAAAATGTAAAAGTCCAAAATTAGATAAACTTCAAGCTGAGCATGGCCACCACAAGCTCCTGCCGACCCGGTCCATCACTGTTCGTCACCTGAAACATGTTCCCACAACGGGGTGAGTCAATAGACTCAATGTGTAACCACAACACTAAGTCCTAACAAATTCAAGCATACGAGTCATACATGAACATAAAACATTTAGATAATATGATGCAAACCCGAACCCAAACCTAGATGCCATCCGCTACGCATCACCCGTACCAACCTGCACACCATGGGGACTACTAAGTCAACCCTCCATCTGCTACACACACCATCGAAGAAGCGATCATTGCGATCGGCGTGCTCATCGCCTCTTATAAATATTGTGGCATAGCCACCAGATAATATATTGTGTCATGGGACACCACATTCAGATAATTGTGACCGAGGTCACCACATTCAGATATCGTGACATAAGTCACCACATTCAGATATCGTGACATAAGTCACCACATTCACTTCCCCTTTCATAATATCCCATATGCCCCCTAAATCATTCATATCATGCAATCTCATACCCTAGGCCTTATTTCACATTCTTATCATTATTTACACATATACCATAACAGATCTTGTTATAATCCTAGTAGGAGTAGGAAAACGTACCTGGATGCTTTGTACCATACATGGTACCTTAGCCATAGCTTTCACAGCATTATAACACTTATATTAAATGTAATACTTTAAATTGATTAAGTCTTAGGGAAGGGTACACACCTGGTATACTTATCGAGTTCACTCCAAATCCCGAAAAGCTCGATCTTAAGCCTTAGATCTCAAGTTCCTTGTTACCGATTTTCCTCCTAACCAAATCCCGAAACGTTGAAATCCTTCTACCTTGTAATCGGCTAACACTCGCTTATCCAAATCCCAAAACCACTACTTGTTCCTTGAGTAGTCGAATCCAAGGACCTCCCTTGATGCTCCTTGACGCCTTACACGTTGGAGAGATCAGAGAAGAGTAGTCGACAGCCCTTCCTTAGAGATTCGGCTATGGCTTCAAAAGGTGATGCACATTCGGCTATCAATTGAACAAGTATGGAGTTGAAATAGTTTCGGCAATAGGGGGAATGTAAGAGAGATTTCGGCTAAAGGTGTTTCTTTAAGGTTTGGAGGAGAAAAGATGAAGAGAAAAAGAGTAGAGAATGGGGCTAATAGGTTCGGCTAACACCACATAAAAGAAGAGATTTGGGGAATGAAGTATAGGTTCGGCCAAGCTAGCAAATAGGGAGAAAAAGAATAAAATACAAAGGCCCTAATGTTCTTTAAAGTTTCGGCCACACTAAAAAGAATAAGAAGCCAAAACTAGGTGGCTTCTCCACATCAAGAAAACGACACAAAGAAAATTAAAAAGAAAAGAAATAATAAAAGATGGTCACTCCCTTTTGTCCCTATCAACTCTCGGCACTTACTCCCCTCCCATAGCCGAATTTTTGCCAACCAAAGTGACCCACATTCGGCCACTATATCAGCCCCTATCATATCCCACATTTTCCTCTTATTATCACTTCATTTAAAATTTAATAGAAATAAGCCACCATTATCTCTTATCCTACCCATACAAAAATAATTTAATAAAACCTACCATTATCCCCATATGTTTTTTTTTAAATTAAAAATTCCCTCTCTCTTGCCGTCCACACCCACTAGCCATTCATGCTCTATTTTTTTTAATATTTTACAAATACATGCCTTAAGTGTTTTATGATTCATCCCACTATAGTCTTTTGCTGCATGCCTTTGTAAGTGCCATATGTTTGATTAAAAAAATTCCTATCCCAATGTGCTATGCCGTCCATGCACTCACCCATGCCTTGGTGCCATACACATTTATTTATTCTAAGCCACTCACACAAGTTCACGCATGCTTCCCTATGCCCCCATATTTTATTCTTTCTCCAAGTTCTATGCCGTCCAACATGATTCACAAAAGACAAAGTTTGCTCATCATCTCATTGACTTTTGTTTATTTAACTCATGCTCTTAAGGCCCTATCAACTTAGCTTCCTTTTAAAACTTAAAACTTAATATTTTCTAAGGCATTTCCTATTATTCTAAGGTTCACAACCATTCATATAAACATATTCATACACATAAAGACATGCTTTCACATTCAATTAAGCAATTATGCATAAGCCCATTTTCTGGATGTTACAGTTCTACCCCCCTAAAAAAATAATTTCGTCCTCGAAATTACCTGGCCGAAATAAGTGAGGGTATTGCTGTCGCATTGCCTCTTCTGGCTCCCACGAAGCTTCTTCCGATCCATGATTTCTCCATAATACTTTGACTAGAGGAACTGACTTCCTCCGCAACACTTTCACATCTCGCTCCAAAATCCGAATTGGCTCCTCCTCGTAGGACAAATCTGGCCTTAGCTCTACCTCTTCAACCAGTACTACATGAGATGGATCCGATCGATAACGACGTAGCATGGACACATGAAATACGTCGTGCATCTGCTTCAATTCCTGTGGCAACTCCAACTGATATGCCACTGGTCCAACTCGCTTCAAAACCCGATAAGGTCCTATAAACCTGGGACTTAACTTCCCTTTGCGACCAAATCTCATTACCTTATTCCAAGGCGAAACTTTAAGAAACACTTGATCTCCCACATCAAATTCTATTTCCTTCCGCTTGAGATCTGCGTATAACTTCTGCCTATCGGATGCTTCCTTTAACCGTGCCCGAATTATCTCAATTTTCTCTTCAGATTCCGCCACTAGCTCTGGACCCAAAACTCGACGTTCCCCTAATTCTATCCAACACGTAGGAGTTCAACACTTCCGACCATATAGCGCTTTATATGGTGCCATCCGTATGCTGGCCTGATAGCTGTTGTTGTAGGCAAACTCCGCTAAAGGCAAATAGTCTTCCCAACTTCCTCTGAAGTCTATCACACAGCCTCTCAACATATCCTCCAACCCTTGGATTACTCGTTCAGATTGCCCGTCAGACTGTGGATGAAATGCCGTAGTGAAATCCAATTTGGTGCCTAAAGCTTGATGTAGAGCTTTCCAAAACCGAGAAATAAACCTTGGGTCTCTATTCGAAATGATTGATACCGGAACTCCATGCAACCTTACAATTTCTGCCACATACACTTTCGCTAACTTCTGCAGAGAATAGTCGACCCGCACTGGAATGAAATGCGCGGACTTTGTCAATCGATCCACTATCACCCATACCGAGTCCTTCTTAGTAGGCGTAAGGGGAAACCCACTAACGAAGTCCATAGTAATTCACTCCCATTTCTACTGTGGAATCATTATCAGTTGAAGTAATCCTGATGGAACTTGGTGTTCAGCCTTAACTTGCTGACACGTTAAGCACTTGCCAACAAATTCTGTAACTTCCTTCTTAAAACCAGGCCACCAAAACTGTTCTCTTAGATCTCTGTACAGCTTAGTACCTCTAGGATGCATAGCATAAGGGCTACTATGCGATTCCTGAAGAATCCTTTGTCTTAGGTCCTTATCTTTAGGCATACAGACCTTACCCTTGAAGCACAACACTCCATCACTGGACATACTGTAATCCTCTAAACCATCATTCTGAACTTGCCGCATCTTAGCACTTAAATCCTCATCCGCCAAATGACTCTCTTTTTTACTTCATTCAACCATGTCGACGACTGCGCACTCTGTCGTGTAATTCCATCATCATACAAGCTCAAATGTGCAAACATTGCTCTCGAATCGACACAACTTTTCGACTTAAGGCATCTGCTACCACATTCGCCTTACCCGGATGATACTCTATCGAACAGTCATAGTCCTTCAATAGTTCCACCCACCTTCGCTGTCTTAGGTTCAATTCCTTCTGAGTTAACAGATACTTAAGGCTCTTGTGGTCCGTGTAGATCACTGACTTTTCTCCATAAATATAATGTCTCCACACCTTAAGAGCAAAGACCACAGCCGCCAATTCCAAATCATGAGTTGGGTAGTTAACTTCATGTGGTCTTAATTACCGAGACGCATAAGCGACTACTTTCCCCTCTTGCATCAATACGCATCCCAATCCTGTATGAGAAGCGTCACAATACACCATGAAATCCTTTCCTGCCTCCGGCTGAATCAAAACTGGAGCTTCAGTCAAGACCCTCTTAAGCTTCTCAAAGCTCTCCTGTTGCTTGTTCGTCTATACAAAAGGTACTTCCTTTCTCAACAATTTCGTCAAAGGTGCGGCTATCGATGAAAACCCTTCCACAAACCTTCTATAGTAGCCTGCCAGCCCCAAGAAACTACGAATCTCAGCCACAGACTTAGGTGGTTTCCAATCTAGCACCGCCTCAATTTTCTTAGGATCCACCCTTATTCCTTCTACAGACACTACATGTCTTAAGAATGCAACTTCCTTAAGCCAAAATTCACACTTGCTGAATTTGGCATAGAGCTTTTTCTCTCTTAACACTTGCAACACAACTCGGAGATGCTCATCATGTTCTTCTTCAGACTTAGAATATACTAGGATGTCATCGATAAACACAACGACAAACCTATCCAGATAGGGTTGAAAAACCCTGTTCATCATATCCATGAATGCAGCTGAGGCGTTCGTCAATCCAAACGGCATTACTACGAATTCAAAATGCCCATACCTTGTCTGAAAAGCTGTCTTATAGATATCTACTTCCTTTACCGTAAGCTGATGATACCCCGACCTTAGATCTATCTTCGAGAATACTACTGCCCCCTTAAGCTGATCGAACAAGTCGTCTATCCTTGGCAAAGGATACTTGTTCTTGATAGTCAGCTTATTCAACTGACGGTAATCTATGCACATACGCATAGTTCCGTCCTTCTTCTTCACAAACAAGACCGTTGCTCCCCATGGAGACACACTGGGTCGAATAAACTCATGATCAAGCAACTCTTGGATTTGAGCCTTGAGCTCAACCAACTATTTTGGTGCCATTCTGTACGGGGCAATTGACACAGGAGCTGTACCAAGTAGCAAGTCAATTCCAAACTCCACCTCCGTATCTGGGGGTAATCTAGGTAATTCCTTCGGAAAGACATCCACAAAGTCCCTTACTGTTCGTACTCCAATAACTCCCTCTTCTTTCTCATCCAAAGCACTAACAAAGGCCAAGAACGGCTTGCATCCTTTACGAACCATCTTATCAGCCTTTAAAGTAGAAACTACGTTGGACAAGTAGTTTCTTCTTTCTCCTATCATCACTACTTCCTCATCCTTTAGGGTTCTTAACTCCATTCGCTTAGCTGCACAATCCAGTATAGCTCGATGCTCCACTAACCAGTCCATGCCAAGTATGAGATCGAATTCTCTGAAAGGTAGCTCCATTAAGTTGGCAGAAAATACCACTCATTGAATTTCTAGAGGTACACTCTGAAAGATCTTATTCACCACTACTATTTGACCTAGTGGTCTTACTACAGTCATCTCCCTATCAGATAGTTTAGAGGCTATGTCTAGAGTTTCCACTACTCTACATGCAACATAAGAATGGGTCGAGCCCACATCTATTAAAGCATAGTAAGGCTTGCCAAAAATAAGGAATGTACCTGTTATGATGTCCTACAGATCTCCATCTTCCTCCTTACGACTGAATCGCATATACCAAGCCCTTTGTCTTTGCCTCTATATTACCCACACCTCTGCCAGGTGTTCCACGTCCTCTTCCAGAACCGTTACCTCGGCCATTCGGACCACGACCTCGCTGTGGCTGCTGTCCACCTCTATTAGCCTATTAACATTCTGAACTACCGGTCGATTTCCATCCGGCTTCATAGGACAGTCCTTAATCATATGGTCCTTTGACCCACACTTAAAGCATCCTCCTGTCTTCTTCCAACACTCTCCTAAGTGTTTCTTCCCACACTGATCACAAGGATGATACTGCCCTCCTGTACCAACTTGTTGACCTCGCGGCCCATCAATTCTAGGCCTCTTCTGAACATTCCCAGCTGATCAAGACGATCCAAAACCTCTCTTCTGCCTATTTCGATCAGAGTTCTGCCTTGTAGAGTCTTTAATTCCCTCGGCTACCTTAGCCTTTTCCACTAATGCGGCAAACTCCCCCTCCTGATATGGGGTTATCAACAACCTCAGGTCATCCCTCAGTCCATCCTCAAACCGGACACAGCGCTAATGCTCCGTAGCCACTACTCCTCGAGCATACCGGCTCAACCTTAGAAATTCAGCTTCGTACTCTGCCACGGACTTGTTCCCTTGAACCAACCCCAGAAATGCCTTCCTCTGCCCATCAGTGTAACGCGTGCTGACATACTTCTTCTGATATGCCGCCTTAACATATTCCCAAGTAAGATCCTCAGCTGTGGCACCATCTCGAACTGTGAGCCACCATTGGTACGCTTCATCGCGTAGCAGTGCAACCATTCCTTTTAGTTTCTCCTCAGGGGTCAAATCCAACTCATCCATAATACGCTCGGTCGCCTCCAACCAGTACTCAGCCGTATTGGGTGCCACACCAGATACTCCACGAAACACTTTAGCCCCATTGGCTCAGAGTCGCTCGGGTACAGATTTCTGAGCTCCCATATTTCCACCTGCGCCAGCCACCATCTCAAAGACTCGCAGCACAGCCTGCGATACAGCATTTTCCCCCGTCTGATCTTGCTATTTAGCACTAACAGCTGGTGGTGGTGGTGGCGGTGGTACCTCATTCTCAGATCCTTGACCCAGTCTAACGGGTTCTGACACGGTCATTCTGCCTCGACCACGTCCATGACGACCGTGTACTCTTGAACTCATATCTAACGTTGTGTTTTAATCTGATTAAGAAATTTTATGCATTAGCATTTGTTCCACTGATTATCCGCGAAGAAGTTTTATGTAAAGAGTTTAGTAGCATTTCTTTCGATCAATCAAAGTTTCAAGTCTTCTATCCTAATTCAAAGAAAACACATCCATTCCTTAGTATCTCCCATCCACTTTCACTCTTTGAATATTTTTGTCTATTCCTATCCCAGAGGTATTTCCGTCATTTGTCCTACCGGGGTATTTTGGTAATTAAATTAGGATCAATTTGAAATATCTCTATAAATCAAAGGTATTTCAAAATTTACGAAACTTAGGGTTCTTTTTTGAGAATTTATTTTTTTCCAAATCGGCGTTGTTGCAGAAATTTTTGAAATCGGGGGTCATTTTGGTAATTTTATAAAGTAGGGGTAATTTCGTAAATTTCTAAATCAAGGTGCCTTAGTATTTTGAAACAATAAAGTTTTTGGATATTTTTGCAAAATCAGAGAATGTTATTGAAATCGGGGGTAGTATGGTAATTTTAGAAACCAAGGGCAGTTTAGTAATTTTACCACTAGGGTATTTTAAATCGGAGATATTTTGGAAAAATTTTCAAAAATAACTTTTGCTACAATTGAAAGGGGTAATTTGGGGATTTTAAAACTGAGGTTTTGTAAAAATAGGGTCAATCCCTTTCGGGTTTTAGTTATTGGGTTTAGCCCGTGAATAAGTCCTCATGATTAGGGTGAACCGTAGCTACGCACCAGGTAGGATTCCAGCGAAGAGGAGGTGAGTCACTAGGACTGCTTAAATACCAGGCTCTTCCGAATCCAATCCTAGACATGCGCACAATGGTTGCAACACCCTAACTCGGCGACTTAGTCACAGGGTTGTTTAATTAGGCTTTAAGTCTTATGTAACTGTTGGGGTAATCTAGTCCTAGGGTTCAAGCACCTATCATACTATTCTACGTTCCATTTCTACCCTTCTACAAATCATAATATAAATCACACAAGAGATAGGGGTACTTACCTGGTGGACTTCGGGTCAGAGACTTAGGTGCCATGCCAGAAAAACCTGCTTATTTCACAAAGATTTTCACAACTTCTTTTGGGCTTAACTTTGAAAACGTTTTGGGCCTTAAACCCAAGGCCGAGGGTTTAAAACCGGGTTCTGATACCAAGCTGAAACACCCCAAACCCGGCCCACGAGCCCTGACCGGATCTGGTATGTTCCTCGATGTAAACCGGTTCAAAATTCTTTTGTTACTTTGGAAAAACTGTGTGATTTGAAAGAAAAATTGTTTTTAGGTTGGGCTCTAGTTGAAAACAAGTTTATATTATATTAGAAAGCCTTTATTTTAGGTGACAGAAACATTTAGAGTTTATTTTAATATAAATTTACTTAATATTTAATTAAATAAAAATTCGTAACGTAATAAAAACAATATAATAGTTCAACTGTGGCCTTATTACATCAACATTTAAAATTCGAAATAAATCCAAATACTTAAAATGTAAAAGTCCAAAATTAGATAAACTTCAAGTGAGCATGGCCACCACAAGCTCCTGTAGGCCGGTCCATCAATCACCGTCGTCACACCAAACATGTTCCCACAAGGGGTGAGTCAACAGACTCAATGTGTAACCACAACACTAAGTCCTAACAAATTCAAGCATACGAGCCATACATGAACATAAAACATTTAGAAAATATGATGCAAACCCGAACCCAAACCTAGACGCCATCCGCTACGCATCACCCGTACCAACCTGCACACCGTGGGGACTACTAAGTCAACCTCCATCTGCTACACAGCATCGAAGGCAGTCGCTGCAATCGACGTACTCATCGCCTTATAAATATTGTGGCATAGCCACCAGATAATATATTGTGTTATGAGACACCACATTCAGATAATTGTGACCGAGGTCACCACATTCAGATATCGTGACATAAGTCACCACATTCACTTCCCCTTTCATAATATCCCATATGCCCCCTAAATCATTCATATCATGCAATCTCATACCATAGGCCTTATTTCACATTCTTATCATTATTTACACATATACCATAATAGATCTTGTTATAATCCTAGTAGGAGTAGGAAAACGTACCTGGATACTTTGTACCATACATGGTACCTTAGCCATAGCTTTCACAGCATTATAACACTTATATTAAATGTAATGCCTTAAATTGATTAAGTCTTAGGGAAGGGTACACACCTGGTATACTTATCAAGTTCACTCCAAATCCCGAAAAGCCCGATCTTAAGCCTTAGATCTCAAGTTCCTTGTTGCCGATTTGCCTCCTAACCAAATCCCAAAATGTTGAAATCCTTCTACCTTGTAATCGGCTAACACTCGCTTATCCAAATCCCAAAACCACTACTTGTTCCTTGAGTAGTCGCATCCATGGACCTCCCTTGATGCTCCTTGACGCCTTACACGTTGGAGAGATCAGAGAAGAGTAGTCGACAGCCCTTCCTTAGAGATTCGGCTATGGCTTCAAAAGGTGATGCACATTCGGCTATCAAATGAACATGTATGGAGTTGAAATAGTTTCAGCAATAGGGGGAATGTAAGAGAGATTTCGGCTAAAGGTGTTTCTTTAAGGTTTAGAGGAGAGAAGATGAAGAGAAAAAGAGTAGAGAATGGGGCTAATAGGTTCGGCTAACACCACATAAAAGAAGAGATTTGGGAAATGAAATATAGGTTCGGCCAAGCTAGCAAATAGGGAGAAAAAGAATGAAATACAAAGGCCCTAATGCTCTTTAAAGTTTCGGCCATACTAAAAAGAATAACAAGCCAAAACTAGGTGGCTTCTTCACATTAAGAAAACAGCACAAAGAAAATTAAAAAGAAAAGAAATAATAAAAGATGGTCACTCTCTTTTGTCCCTATCAACTCTCGGCACTTACTCCCCCCCCATAGCCGAATTTTTGCCAACCAAAGTGACCCACATTCTGCCACTATATCAGCCCCTATCATATCCCACATTTTCCTCCCATTATCACTTCATTTAAAATTTAATAGAAATAAGCCACCATTATCTCTTATCCTACCCATACAAAAATAATTTAATAAAACCTACCATTATCCCCATATGTTTTTTTTTTAAATTAAAAATTCCCTCTCTCTTGCCGTCCACACCCACTAGCCATTCATGCTCCATTTTTTTTTTAATATTTTACAAATACATGCCTTAAGTATTTTATGATTCATCCCACTATAGTCTTTTGCTGCATGCCTTTGTAAGTGCCATATGTTTGATTAAAAAATTCCTATCCCAATGTGCTATGCCGTCCATGCACTCGCCCATGCCTTGGTGCCATACACATTTATTTATTCTAAGCCACTTACACAAGTTCACGCATGCTTCCCTATGCCCCCATATTTTATTCTTTCTCCAAGTTCTATGCCGTCCAACATGATTCACAAAAGACAAAGTTTGCTCATCATCTCATTGACTTTTGTTTATTTAACTCATGCTCTTAAGGCCCTATCAACTTAGCTTCCTTTTAAAACTTAAAACTTAATATTTTCTAAGGCATTTTCTATTATTCTAAGGCTCACAACCATTCATATAAACATATTCATACACACAAAGACATGCTTTCACATTCAATTAAGCAATTATGCATAAGCCCATTTTCTGGATGTTACATAAGTGCTTAGTTGAAAAAACTTGAGAGAACAAAAGCTTAATGAAGGTTTAAAGCATCGAGAGTGATAAAAAAGCACAAATTGGGTTAAAATCAAAGTGAGAGAAAGAGAAGAATGAAACTTTGAACTTAAGAGTTGAGAATGTTGAATCAAGCTAAAATGTAATTTCTTTTGCTCACTTTGTACTCCTTGATGCTTGAACCTATGCTTCGTAATTCCGAACTATAATTTTGGGAGACAAAAAGTTGCTAGAGGGAAGGTGAAAGGTGGGTAAGTTGAACGCTTAAATTAGGGAAGAAGCTAAGGACTAACATCATATGTTTAACTGATCTGAGCACTTGTAGTTGTTTTGTGCCTTACCATTCTTATTGCTTATCATACCATCCTAACCCACTGAACGTTACAAGTCTATAAAACCTATGTGACCTCAACAAGTTTCTATACCTTAGGCTGAAGTTAGATGCATAAATAATCTCTGGAATAGAGATTTTGGCATAATAGTTTGACCATGAATCTCATTGCTACATTTGGATGGAGTTTTATGAACATAACATGTTTTTGTTTAAGGTCTAGTTAACTCGTACCTTCGTTTTTAAATCTATTGAAAATTTTAGAAGTTTCCATTGATGAATCTTGGTTTTTTTTTATGATAATTATGTGTTTGAAGCTTTGATTGTGGTATTTAGTTGTTTGTAAAGTAATTTTTATTAGTTTTTTATTAAAGGATTAAATTGTTAAAATATTAAAATCACATGGTTAGTTGATGATTAAGAAGTGTCTTGTGGACTATTTAGATGCTTTGAACATTTAGCTCGAATGCTGAGTTTTTAGAAATGGTTAATTTGGTGATTTTTGGGTTAAGGGACTAAATTGTTAAAGTTGTAAAAATTAGGGGTAATCGTGTAAATTTTGAAAATGAAAGGGTATAAAATGTAGAATAAATTGGAGTATGAAGTGTAAGGTAACAATTGAGAAATTTTACATTTTAGATCAAGACCCTGTTGATTTACGTGGAAAAGGGAAAATTGCGTTTGCAACCATTACAATACAGTCTAGGTAAGTTCATACAGTTTGTAATTTAATATCTATATGAATTGTGTGACGATATGATATGAAATAGTGGAAGTTAATTGTTCTATTGATGATGTAAAGTTGTTTGGGAAAATGTTATTGAATTTCGATACTTGGGCCGGATGAACGCGAGATAGAGTACAACTGAATGATGGCATGTTATGCGGGGATTGGAGTGGAGATTTTTGTGGGATGCTTTATATATTTTTCCCGAGTATATCGGCGTTCAACATTTGTTGTGAACCCTCGTGTTATATTATCCTATTCTGGCATGTTATGAGGGCGGATGTATAGCCTACAGGCTAGTCACTTAGTGCCAAAGCGTGTTATTAGTTGGATTAGCTCTTATGAGCGTTTGGCGTGTTATCGATTGGATTAGCTCTCATGAGCATTTGGCATGTTTCGGTTGGATTACTTATGTAGTCATATTTCATCAGGCTGTAAACTATTTTATTATAACTTATTCAATGACTTTGAACGGTATGACATGTACTTGACATCTTAAATTGCCTCCGTTGTGGACATGTATGTTTTCTAGAAATTATTGTTGAGCTTTGAATTGAACGATGTAATTCACCGGTTTGAAATTATGGATGATAGGAAACATTTATTATTGAATTATATTTGATTAAATTGTTATATTATTTTGGTAAGATTTATTGTTTCTGTTCATCGAACTTACTAAACTTCAATAAGCTTACTTGTGTTAATTTTTGTTTATTGTTGTAACACCTTAAAATAGGACATAAGAGTTTTAGGGTATTTTAAGAATTTTGGCTTATATGAGCTCGAAATTTCTTTAGGTTAGTACTCGATAATATTTTCGACTTTGGCATCTTAACTATTAAATTAATTTTTGGAAAAGTGTTCTAGAAACCCTTAATTTTAAGAAAGGACTGATTTGTAACAAAGTCAAAATAGTAGGCATTTATGTTGCAGTTTTACCATTTTGTAAAATTGAACCTATTTCTTCCCTATCAACATGTTTTCGCGTCAATTTCTTTATCCCCTTCATTGTGCTTGTCATCCCTTGCCATTCCCTTCATCTTCAACTCGATTTTTGATTCCCAAACCACAATACATTGATTTCCTATCATTCCTAAGTCAATTACCATAAAAAAAATCCCCAAGAAAAACACCCAAAACTCCATAGATTTCATCTTCTTCTTCAAACGTGGGTTTTCTGGATTTTCATCGAAACTCATTCATTTTTTCAACAAAGCTAATCATTCATGTATCCATTGGTTTTTAATGTTATTTAGACTCTAAAACTGAATTATTAGCCCTCAAATCACATGTTATAAATAAAAGTCGAAAACCGAACTATTAATGGTGGATTTCGGGATTTTGAGTCAAAACTTGGTTTCAAGGTGTTTTTCAACTTGTTTTAGCATGATTAAAAGGTTTTTAAACTTAAAGTTTCGTTAATGATTTCTCATGTTTTAATGAATTTTGTGAAAATTGCCTAAAAGATGTCGAAAAATGTTGATACCATGAATTGAGTCGATTTGTCTAGTTTGAAGGTTGTGAATTAGGCATAGATGATTGATTAGATGAACATAACTGATTTTAGGCAAAAAGATTAAGTATAGACCGAGATATTAGAATTTAAAGTTGTTGTTCTAATAGTTTAAGTTACATGGGAACTTAGCTTAAAGCTTGTGTGTTAGTTGCTTTAAGTGAATTTTTGGTTGATATTTGACAGTGGTTATTGTATGATTAATGTTTGTAAAGCTTCAGATTCATTAGAGCTTGCTACAAGTTAGGGAAGCATTAGTTGAGCTTTCGACTTTTTGACAAAAGCGTAAAGTGTGAGCGTGTGGAATTGCTACTCTTAAACACAAGTCATGTGTTAATTGGGAATTTAGATGTACCCTAAACCCCTACTCTAAGTTTCGACCATAAGCTTTCCTGAATCTATAATTATCTAATTATTATGTATTGAGCATGAAATGTGATAAGTGGGTATGTTGATTGTTGTGTAAAGTGGAATTATATACATGAAATAAATGTGTAATATATATGTTATATGACTATGCTAGTGTTTTACGAAAGATGCTAATATGCAGTGATAGTGCACAAATAATCGGTAGGTATTATATGTTGTTTTCAATTATTATGGCCTTGTAACCTTGGAACCATTGGGTATAGTTGGCATGCCATAGGATTGTGAGTACTCACTTATATGTTTAGTGCTTTTGGGCGTTGAGGCCCTCGGAAATGTGTAACACCCCAAACCCGGCCTAGAAGTTAGGTCCAAATCTGGCGTGCCACATGGAAGTGTTTTTCAAAACCATCTTCGCAATTGTTAAAAACTTGTTTGAGAATTACAGCCTCTTTGTTAAAACCCAAAACACTTAAGCAATTGTGTCTACGTGAAAACATAATTATCTTTAATAAACCTTTTCGGTTGCGAAAGCATTTTTGAAACATTGCGGAAACGTAGATGAAATACAAGTATATTTTTGAGAGATTGATTGATGAATCAAAAATCAAGGAATTGAACTTTAAAACCGTGACTTTTGAAAATGTCGTTAAAAATTCGAGAGAAAATATTCATGTTAAAAATATTTGTAAAATTTTATTTTGAAAATTCATTTGTTATTCGATTTTAGAAACCATTATTTAAGTTTTCAGAAAATTCCCTTTTTAAACAATTTAAGAAAAATAATAAAAACATCCCAACCATAAAGCAAAATCAAAATAGTCCAGAGGCCATATTACAACATTTAACCCAAAATAGTAAAGTAATAAAATAATGAGAAAGAAGTTTAAAGTCCAAATAAACCATTTCTGAAGTATGGCCTCCCTCGAGTCATCCATAGCCCAAGTCCATACCATCAAGCATTACCTACAAGGGTTAAGAGAAAGGGGGGGTGAGTTACAAGAATTCAGTGTGAAATCCCCTTACAGTCATCCATTGGGCCTGAACCAGTCTAGTAAAAATTTGGGCCGAAGCCCATAAAGCAGTATCTTGGGCCAAAGCCCATTTACAATAATATAAATGTATCATATATAATATGCATATGATATGCAATTCCTAAACCAAACCTAGTTTTCCATCCGCTACACACCACCCGTACCAACTAACACACCTGTGGGTGATCTTTAGTCAACCCACCCCGCCAACACACCAAACGTAGGCATTAAGCCATTTATATCAAATTTGTGGACAAGCCACCAGATTAACAGAATTTATATGGCATTGCCCTTTTTCAGATTTGTGGCAGAGCCACCAGATTTATGCAGCAGAGCTACCAGAATATGTGGCAGAGCCACCAGAACTTCTCTTCAATATTATACCATCCCATGCAAAATTATGCAAGTGCAATATACATAGCAAATCATGATATTTACAATATAAAAACGATAATCAATAACTCAGAGATTTATTACAAACAATTTGGCCCATTCAACAAAATATCAGATTTGGCCCATTTAGTGAAATATCAGATTGGCCTATTTAGTTAAATATCATATTGGCCCATTAATCAATACCAGATTGACCCATTTAGCAAAATATCAGATTAGCCCATTTAGCAAAATATCAGATTGGCCCATTAATCAATATCAGATTGGCCCATTAGGGACATTTTCATAATTCGGCCCTTTAGAGGCATTTCGGTAAATTGGCCCATAAGGGCATTTTCGTAATTTGGCAATTTCACAATCCAAACTTAATTACTAATTTGGGCTTAAACCATTGAACTGTCCATCTGCGTCGTACTGACTAAATTGACTATAACTTGAGTTAGGAATCTCGAAATCTAAATCCGTAAAATTTCCTTGAAACTAGACTCATAAATATTCTAATAAAATTTTCCCAGAATTTTTGGATTAGCCGTTTAGTACATTTTATTCCTTAAAGTTTCCCTTATTTCACTATCCAACGATTCTGACCTCTCTTAACTTAATCTCAAATATCTTACTGTACGCTTTTCATATGTTTCTCCCACTTGTTTCTATTGAAAATAGGTTCACTAAGGAATCCATACATATTAATTATAACTCTTAATTCACTTTGTACAATTTTATATGATTTTTAAAATATAGATCAGGGAACCACGTAGTCATTCAGAAACAGTCTCACTAAAATTAAGATATCTCAGAATATAGAATTCCTTTTCCTTTTCCGTTTCTTCTTTATCAAAATATACACAGTAAGCTTTAATTCGATATCTTATTCACTTTCTAATTGCCTTTCTCCTATTTTTCGTTATTTTTCAAAAATACGTCTCTGCTTCTAACTGAAACTGTTTTATTACAAAATACGATTACCACTACGATCATACGCACGCCCGAATGATCACGGACGCCAGTTTTTGATTTTCTTCGGTATTTCAACCGATTCACAGAATATTTCATTCAAACTTTCAGAGAAGTGTGGAAATTACACACTATTTCAGCTATATATATGGAAGGTACGGGATTACACACCTTATTCGGAATCCTAAAGAACCACTCGTCGTCGACCTAGAATAATACCAACCAAAAGTTTGCCTCGAATTTCTAAAAGATTTCATACCCAACGTATTTGAATCACTTACCACTATATCCGAAGGTAGAATATATTGAGTGATTTGTCCCTAAAACATATAGTCGATTATTCAGCCTTCAATCCGATTAACACAATAACCATATGGATTTATCGAATGGACTATGAAAAGACCCTTACCTTAAAGATGAAAATCCCGACTCCCACCGATTGATTTATGGCTATGGATGAATCAAAAGTAATCGATTCGGCCTTCCTACTATATATCTACGAGGAGAAAATAATTTCAAATGAGAGAGAGGAAGGTGATGGTCTCGGTCAAAATGACCATCCAAAAACCAAAGCATAGATTCGACACTAAAAGAGAAAAAATAAAATGTTGAAATGGATCACTTACCAATTGATCAAAGTATGAGTAGTAATACGGTTGAGAAGAAAATATGGATGAGATGAAAGATTCGGCTATCAAAGAAGGTGGACAAAAGATGAATATGTGACCAATCAAAAGAGAAGAAAAATGCACTACTGTGCTAGTAGGTTTCGACAAAGAGTAGCAAATTGGGAGAAGATGACACAAATGTTACAGATGGGATTTTTGGCCAAAACAATACCAAGACCCTACCAAAAGCCAAAGTAAAATTTCAACTACCTATCTACCCCCAAAATCGTCCACATGCATTGCAAAATTGGTCAACATTAGGCCAACCACACCTTCCAAAACAATCACCACGAAATAAGCCACTTGTTCCCCTTACTTGCCTTTTCCTTTTGATTCCTTTCACTAACTTCAACCTCTCCTTAATTCCTTAGCCACCATACCAAAAATAAAGAAGTCCAACCTGCCATATATACCTCTTGGTCGACACTTAAGGAAAGAGTGCAAAAATAAAAGTCATAAAATTACACACAAAGGGATTCGAACCTCTTCCCTCAAGGTACTTCACTTGATGCCATAGCCTCTTTACTACTTACTCATTTATGCTAACACATTACTCATTTATTTCTATAACTCTTGAAGCTACTTACTCTCTCTCCTTAAAATGCTAAAATACCAAATTTTTCCTAAGGCCCAATTAAACTCGAGACTTCATAGAAACCTCATGACCTTCCAATTTCACTTAACTAATAAATCCAATTTGCAATAATGCCATTCTCTTGTTCTCGAAAATTTTAAACACTCATACGCTCAAGGCCCATTGGGCCCAATCCTACTAGTCCCAATTTCGGGATGTTACAAAATGTTTGGAGGGACAAGGGAATGAGAGTTAAGCTCCATTCAACGGGACATGTGAGGGGAAATAATGAGAGTAATAGCTATATGCTTCACTTTTGGGACTTGTTTGACTTTATGAGTCTATGTTGTGTAATAGAGATTCGTGTATCCGATGTGTCATGGTAGAGCTCATTATATGTTTCATAACGCAAGTGCCATCTTATCCCAATTTATCATATTTTATGTAATTGTGTGGATTATGTTCTATGCTTGAATGAGTATGCATGTGTAATGAAAATGAACTACTAGATGATGCATGATTTAACACTATAAGACATTAGACTTAAAAATAAGGTAACTATGAGTAAATGATTGGTCGTGTTAAGTGGTGACATGTTTGCTTGTAGAAATTCTTTGAATTCACTGAGCTTGTTAAAGCTCGCCCACTTATTTCAACATATGCAGATTAGTGACGACGCAGGGTGGGCGATGTGGTTTTCGAGGGAGTGATCCAAGGAAGTCTGGTTATTCTTCGTAAGTGTTTTATTATTTTTATTTGTTTTGGGAAAATAGGCAATGTGGTAGACTTATTATAGTTATGTTGATTTCTAAACAATTGAATTGGTTTCTAAGAACATCATGTTATTGCTATTGCTTAGGAATAGACATTGATGTGGCATGATGATATTTGTTTGAACTTGTTTTTGGTATTTTGTACTGTTAATTAAGCTGTATGAACGGTTATTTAACTTAGCATTTGATGCATCTTGTCTAGGAACTATTTGAGAAGAATTATTTGCTTTCCTATACTGTATTTTTAGCTCTAGTAGCAGAGGTATCGATATTGGGCTTTGAAAATTGATACCTTTGTGAATTAAAACATACAAGAAATAGAAAAGAGATTTGGTATTGATACCTTTGCTCGAGTATCGATACTCGGGGAAGAAATATGAATACTTTATTCGGTGGTACCGATATTTTTCGATAGTTGGGTTTTTAATCAAGAAACAGTATGCTCTTTTGGTATCATTTTTCCAAGTGTTATCGATACCACTCAAGGAAAAAATTGATACCTGGATATCAGTATCGATTCTTACAGACATTTTTATGAAATTTTGCTAACTAGCCCTTATGCATGTTTCTAACTGTATGTAAGACTGATTAATGAATGGTTTGCATGTAACAATGTTAATTAACTATTTGGACGACTTAAAACTTATTCAGTTTAACAAAAGAATATCAGTTTGCTTGAATCTAGTTCCTATTTGATATATATATATATATAGGAGACGAGATGGTGGTGTGGCATCCAGTATTTGGGCTTGGCGACTAGGCCGGGTATAGGGTGTTTCAATTGTAGATACTTTTGAAGGTTGGACGATCGAGTCGGCACTCAAGTCACACTAACTATCCCTTTTCGGTAGTTTTTGAATGTTTATTTTGGATTATATGACATGTAATCAGATTGTTATGTCATTACTTTTGTTTTGGTACGTGAAGTGTGCCTAAATGCAAGTGGAAAACATAAGCATCATTACAATGATCTTGGTGTTCATTTGATAAATGTTTAGTTGATAACTTATTATGAGTTATGAATGATGAAAGATGTCTTTGGTACAAGCTTTTAGCATATGTATGACTAATAGGTTATATTGAATTGTTGTAAGTTGGGGTGCCTATGATAGGCATATTGGTTAGTAGTTTCAGTTGTGTGAATTGGCATGTTTTGGTTGATTATTTGTATTATTGTATAAGTGTGTATACTTGTGGTACCATTGAGGGTACATTGTTTAAGCACTTAAGATGGTCAAATTAGCATGATTTGAACATGTTTAATGGCATTTTGAATAGGTCAAATGGCTGGTAAATGGATTACTTAATGTTCAAGAAATCTTGAAATGGTAAACTTGATGTTTAAGGTTCATTTAGGTGCATACAGGCTGGCACACGGTCTGCAACATGGCCGTGTGTATCAAGTTAGAGAGTTACACGACCTGACACATGGCCTGCTATGTGTATCAACTCAGTGCGTTACACAGGTAGAGACATAGGCTGGGACACGGCCTTGTATCCTAACTTCGAAAGTCACACGGTCTGGGGTGTTCCACAAGATCGTGTCTCCCTTATTTTAGAAAATTTTCATATTTTCCTAAAATTTCTTGATTTGTTTCAACTTAGTCCCTAAAAGTTTTAAGATTATTTCTTTAGTCCCTTAAGCTCGATTTAAGCCTCATAAATGTAAGTTATTATTGTAATTCAATTACTTTGTGGTATTTGAGAAATTATATTGTAATGTTCATGATTTT
The DNA here is from genome assembly GCA_025503065.1 of Gossypium bickii. NCBI lineage: Eukaryota > Viridiplantae > Streptophyta > Magnoliopsida > Malvales > Malvaceae > Gossypium > Gossypium bickii. Next base: position 30,831,288 of record CP106719.1, read on the forward strand.
TACCTGTTATTTCTGTTATCTTGCTGTAACATTCTCGTACTCCCTATTCCTGTAATAGATATGGGTTAGGAGTATTACAGTCATTGTACATTTTATGTTTAAACGAGATTGCCAAGGATGGAGTGGATTATGTAACAATCCAATTTCTGGTGGTGTCAAAAAATATGGTTTTGGGACCTTGTTTCCGTAAATTGAGTCCATAAATATTAAATAGGGATATTTACGGAGTTAGCATATAGATGAATTGAAATTTGGTTAAGCGATTTAGCCGAAATTGTGAGTAATTATGGCTTAGGGACTAAATCATAAAAGTTTAATTATTATAGATTTTTAATTAGAATAAGGCTTAGGAACTTAAATAACAATTATTCAAATGAACAAAATAGAAAATGGACCAAATTGAGATAGATATTAGTGGGATGTGATGTTAATTATCATTAGACTAAGTTGATTAAAGTTTAAGCCTAATTAATTATAAGTAACTAAGTTTAATTAAAATAAACCTAAGTATATAAGCAAATTAAGTAGGAAAAAGATGAAAAAAGTTGTCATCTTCATCCCAAAGACCACTAAAACCATTTTAGAAGAAAAGATAAAGCTTTCAAGCTTTATTCAACATTCGACCCTTAATTGCAAGTAAGTCCCTAGCCATTTTCATTGATTTTTTTAGATTTGAGGTCATGAGAGCTTGTTTTAGCTAGCTCATGTACTAATTTGTGAAACTTTTAAAGTTTTTGAAAGTTACCATTATTGAGAATTAGATGAAATTGGTGCAAAAAAGTTAGAAATTAAGCTTAGTATATGAAAAATACTAAATTGTAAAGCTTAATTGTTAGTTTCGTACATTAAACTGAATAAAATCCAAAACAATCATGAAATGTTGGTAGGGAAAGAAAATAGAATGTCCCTAATGAGTTATGGTGAAATTGAATTTTAATCTAAAACCCTAAATTAAAAGTTATGATTGACTCAATTTTAGGGACTAAATTGAATAAATTGTAAAATATGTGTAAATTGATAGTTGGTTATGAATTGGCTGGAAATTGATTGTATAATATTTTTTTTGGTTATTCGTAGTTAACAATGACACCAGATCGTCGAGAAAGCAAGAAAAAGAAAATTGTCGACGAGTGAAGCGCGAAACCTCAGTTTTTACTTTTATGATTCGAGATAGATTTAATTTATTGTATATATATGTTAATTGCTTGATTGATCATTGAGGTAAGTATATGATCATAGTATGAATTGTTTTGATTGAGTTTGATGTGGGATATCGAAATATAGGACTGAAATGAATAAAATAAAAAAATAGCATGGAACACTTGAATTATGTTATATGAATTGGTAAATGGATAAAAATATGTTGTATGGTCAGTAGTACACGTGATTTGATGATGAATTGGATTATAATTGTTATTATGATAGAGTAATGATATATGTACTAAATTGCAAAGCGAAAATGATTGTTATGATATAGAACAGTGTACATGGTACGACAATGCATGTGCGACTGAATACAGAGTATGAATATGTGAGTAAGATGATTACAAGTATAGGAATGCTTATATGTATAATTGATGTCTGTGTGAACTTAGTAAAACGTTAAGATACAATTGGTATGCCAATAAGGTCTTATGCACGCTTGTATAGGATATGTGATTATACAGAGATCATTACAGATTATATCGGGATCCAATATTTGTTGTGGATCATCGAGTATTTGATCTATAACAATTCGTTGTGGCAAATTAAGGTCTTTCCGACACTTTATGAGCTTGTTTTATAGCGTTTTTATATATTTTATTTCATTTTCAGTTTTTACTGTGATGTGTTTAATTTATGAAAAATAAGCGTTTTTATGCAATGTTAAGTTATGTTATGACCTAGTAGGCCACTATGGGCCTAATGATGATCTAACAACTTTATCTAGTGTGTAAGACACTATTTTTGAGCTTAAAAGGCAAAGGACGACTGTAGCATCGCGACACTAGGAAGTGGTGTCGCACCACTGAACTTCGAAGCCAAAATACCCAAAAAATGAAGGCATGTGTCGCAACACCGGTCCTATGGTGTCGTGACACCAAGTGACGAACAGGAAAAATAATTAAGGGTATTTTAGTCTTCACAATGTATCTTAATCAGAATTTTGGGTTATTTAGCAACCCTAATTAGGTATAAGCATAGAGTCTATAAATAGGCATGTTAAGTCTCAATTGAGGAGGCCTGGCCAAGTGAGCCGTTTTAATATTTTTAGGTTTTTAGTTCAGTTTACTCCTTTTTATACTTTTGTTGCTACTTTAACTTGGATTTTATTTCTATCCAAGGTCGTGATATATTAGTTTTTCATTATTTTGTTGTTGATTCCAATTACAATCAAGATGATCTTCGCAACTATTAAATGAGATTTTGCTTCCGAGCTTCAGTCGATATCAACAAAATGGATTTCTTTCTCTACTTCTTACTTTTATTTAATTTGATGTTTTGCATGTCAAATATGAGTTTAGGAATTTTTGTATTTCAATATATGAGTAACTAATTTCCTTAGGCAATTTAACGAATGATGTGTGAATAATTGAAGGATGAACGAGGGTTAAAATTCGGGTTAGTTGGTTTAAATTATGTGCAATTAAACTCTAGGGAGTGACACCCTTATTAAGTAATTTAAGATAAACGAGATTGAGAGATAAGTTTACCGAGTACCATATACTTTATCCCGGTAAAGAAAGTGAGGCCGAGAGGTAAGTGTGTATTGGTCGATTAGTTAATTAGTTAGAGGCCGAAAGATAATAACTAGTTAATTAATAGCTAAATGGATTAAACTTGAGTTCTAAAGTTAATTAGGATCATTAAAGTGAGTTAAGCTCCCGCTTGTTTTATTAGATTATTTTTTATTGGTAATTGGTTCATTTTTAGTTTAATTAATTTTTAGGTTAATTAGATTAATTTATGCTTATTTGATTTTTCGTAATATAATTTTAAATCGATACTATTAGACTTATTAGTGTAGAGAATTAATTTTGGTTTAATTCGACCTCCCTTAAGTACGATCCTTACAATACTTCCTGTAATGTTTCGTTGTAACATTTTTCTATATTACAATTTGACCAGTCTAAACATTCGCATGTCTAGCGGCAATCAGTATTATATGTCTCTCAAGAGACCTTGGTGTGGTGGAGGCATGTATATGCATATGAGAATGCGTTTGATGCCTACGAACTTTGTACTTCAGTGCTCTAGTGTGGTATAGTTTAAGCTTTTACGAGCTATCTGGTGTGGTGTAGTTTACCTGTGTATCCGAGTCCATTTTACTAGGATTCTATCAGCGTAACATTATAATTGGAATTGGTAAATTTGAAAAGGTAATGAAATAGATTAATAATAGAATTTACTGCTGAAACAAATATGAATGAGTCAATAGACTCTAGAAAGAGATTTAGACGATATGTTAAACGAATTTTCTCACGCCTAGTTTCCTCTTATATTCCAAAATTAAAGGAAAGTTGGGAGTTACCTGAATAAAATGATAAGATGGCGGGCTCTATTGGGAAATTCAGAAATTTTAGTGGCTAAATTATGAATAGTTGAATTTTAATTCTAGTTTTATTAGATTGGAATCGGTTGGCTCCTTAGTGGGAGACAGAATAATTAGCGATGGATAACTAGAATGTTCTAAGGAGACTGTACAAATTAGGATATATATGGGTGGAGGGAAAAGAATTCTCTTGAATTAATTGGTAATCTCCTTTTCATCTGCAATGTCTTCTTCAGTTGCTCCGAAGAAGAAGAAGTTTAAGCAAGCTCTGTATGATGTGGTAAATGTGGGATTCAAGTCTGGGAAGCCGAGAATTTGATAAACCGGTGTCTACTGGCTCGCTACGGCGACACCATGACGATGGTCTAACAACACTATGGAGCGACAATGCAACGGCGATAATCTATTTGCTCGCTAGAGCGACATTATGAAAACGGTCTATCGATTCTATAGAGCGACATCGTGACAGCTTTTTATAGGTCTTTCGGAGTGACCCCTTGAAAGAGCTTTAATGTGTAAGACTATAGCTAGGCTATGACAACATATGGAGTCCACCAAGATAATAAACATGGGTTTATATTGCGTAAGATCATAGCTAAGCTATGGCAACATGTGAAGTCTGCTAGGACAGTATGTAACACCCCAAACCCGGTCAATACGCCATGACCGAATCTGACATGTCACAGAGGAAACCATTTTGAAGTAAAACGAGTTAACGATTTAAATTTTAGTGAAAAACTCTTTGTTGTTCTATGATTGTAGAAATCAGGTGTATAATAAGTTAAAAACTGATAATTTTCTTTGAAATTCCGTAAATAAATCTTTAAAACATAGTTGTAAATCCATGGATTAGAAAACCTTTTATAATTTAAAAGAAACCAAAGCGAATAGTTTGAAAACTGTTTCTAATTGAAATTTGGGAACTTGAGTTTTGGAAATTAGTATGAGTTATCGAAAACACTTAAGTTGTTAAATATTATCAAATAATTTATGTTACCCGATAGTAACGTTTTGAAAACCATCGCGTTTTGTAGTTTAGAAAACTTTGTACTCAAATTATTATATCAACCATGTAATTTATAAGCCATATTTAAAACAAATCCAAAGCATATAAATATTCCAAAAACATAATTAAAGAGGCCTTATTACAAATCCATAAAAAGATGGAAACCAAATTAAAATAAAGTACCCAAATGGAAGTTCATGTAAAACCAATTTTTATTGCATGGCCTCCTCGAGTTCATCCGGCTCCTTATCCGCTAATTCTACGAATCACTGAAAAGGTAAGGTAGAAGGTGAGTCACCAAGACTCGATGCATAATCCTCTCCCGGTAAATGCCACATACTTACACAAATTATAACCAAGCAATATATATAATGCACCCAACCTAGCCATCCATAACTCCTTTTCTACCCCGTGTGGTACCAAACCACTGGTGGTGCCAAACCACTGGTGACCCAAAGTCACGATATCCAATAATGTGATGCCAAATCACTGGTGACCCAAAGTCACGAATAATCAAGTTGTGGGGCCAACCCACGTGTGATACCAAATCACTGGCGACGATCCCAATATATCAAAAGTGGGGCCAACCCACGGTGGTACTAAGCCACTGGGACGAGTCGCTATGAGGTGCCAAACCTCTGGTGTCCCAAAAACACGAAATATGTGGTACCAAACCACTAGTGACCCAAAGTCACGAATAATAAAGTTGTGGGGCCAACCCACGTGTGATACCAAATCACTGGCGACGATCCCAATACATCAAATGTGGGGCCAACCCACGATGGTGCGAAACCACTGGGACGAGTCGCTATGAGGTGCCAAACCTCTGGTGTCCCAAAGACACGAAATATGTGGTACCAAACCACTGGAGGTGCCAAACCTCTGGTGTCACAAGGACGCGGATATCAAACCTTCCCCCTCCTCTCATGTTACCCATAACCATGCAAATATTATGCAAATCATGCCATCATGCTTTATTATGTATCATATAGAAATATATATCACATGTCATGGTAATAAGTATCATATAGCAAGACATATCGAAACGGACTTACCCGAATCCTTGCTTATACCCTTTACGGTATCATATCAAGATCACACAGTTTCCAACTTTAATGACATGATTAGTATATTTACAAATATATATACCGAATTATAAAGTGTGTAAGGTACACACCTGTCACTAACGCAAGTACTAACTTCCGATGACCCGATCTACCGCACTAGATCACCTTGTCCTACATTCGGCCAAACCACAAAACTATAAACAAGGCCATTCGGCCACACCAATAAATCTTAGTCTCATTAGCCTTTGGCTTTCTCACAACTTAAAGAATATTGATCCAACATGAATCCTTACCACTTGACTTACCAACTTCGATTGCTAAAGAAATAGGGCTTAGATCGATTGCTTCCAAAGTCCAGAAGAGTCTAGAAGAAAATTGATTCCTAAGAATAGTTAGAACCTTGCTAACAAATGCCCAAAAATTTGGCCTTTGCCCTCAAGAAAAACAACATAGAAAAGAGAGAAAGAAAAAAAAGGAAATTCGGCCAAGACACTTACCTATCTTCAAATCAAGTATAGATGAACCCAAAGAAAATCTACCCTTGATGATATTCGACCAAGATAACACCAAAAGAGAGAAAAAGATTCGGCTATAGTGGAGAACAAGAAGAGAAAATAAAAGTGAAAAAAAATAGGAGAAGGAGGATTCGGAAATGGAAGAAAGAAGAAAATGGAAGAAGAAAATAAAATGGAAATGGATGTTATTAACTTTGAGCAAAAGTGAAAGAAATGAGATTTGGGAAGGAGGAAGATTCGGCCAAAAGAAACTAAAAAGAAATGTGGTTTTGAGCAAATATCAAAAGAAAGAAAAGAGAGAGATGGGAGAAAGAGGTTTGGCCAAACACTTTGTTTACCGAAAAAAGAAAAGTGAACAAAGTGCAAAAATGTGGTTTCGGTTTCAAAAGAGAAATGAGAGAAAGAAATTAGAATTTGGTTCATACAAAAATGAGAGCTAAACCAAAAGCAAAATTGCACCTAATGTCCAATACACATTTGGCTAAGGAGGAAGTTTTTGGAGAGGAAAAGAAAAATGCAAAAGATGCACAAAATGTTAAAAAATTGACCAACCAATCCCCCCCATCTTCCTATCAATATTCGGCCACCCCCCTAGCCACACATGCCGTCCACATACATGGACTAATGGCCATAGAAGAGTTTCTCTTCCAACTTCCTTAAGCCAAGCCTTTTGTCCCCATCCTTCCATAAATCTTAAGATTCCTTTCCCAAAGTTCAAGCTTTCCTAAACTAATATTCAACTTGCCATAAAATAAAGAAGTCAAACTTGCCATGAATACCTCTTGGCCGACACTTAAGGTAAGAGTGTATAAAAATAAAGTCTTCCAAATACAATCTATGCTACTCGAACCACTTCCCTCAAGCAACCATCCATGCGCCATAACCACCTTGCCACTAACTCCTCATGTGCTAAATTTAACACTTAAATCAACTTAAGTGTCAGGTTCACTTAATCCCCTTCACTAAATTTTCAATACTAAAAATTATTCTAGCTTAGCTAATTATTCCAAGCCTTCACAAAACTATACTAAGCACACAAACAATCCTACCCGAGCTAACACAAGTAACAAGATGACACTCAAATTTTTCCTAAAGCCCAATTAAACCTGAGAATTCATAGAAACCTCATAACCTTCCAAATCCACTTAACTAATAAATCCAATTTGCAAAAAACACCATTCTCATATTCTTGAAGATTTTAAACACTCCTAAGCTCAAGGCCCAATCGACCCAATCCTACTAGGCCCAATTTCGGGATGTTACATAGTAAACATGAGTTTATATTGTGTAAGACCATAGCAAGGCTATGGTAACAAATGAAGTCTGCCAAAATGGAAAAACCAGGAAGCTAACAATGCATGAAAAAGGAAAATTTACTATATAGCTCACGCGGTAAGTAGTATAGTTAGATGATTATGATGCATAAAACGAAAGTAAATAGGATAGTTAGATGATCCACCAACTGCGAAGATAAGAAAATGTGGTAAAAGTGTTTGATAATACGGGTAAGCTTGTTAACGAGGGAATTCGCCAACTTGCTACAGAGAAAAGAATTGGTGCATGCGATCTTATCAAGGCAAAGGAGATAGAAGGGATACCTTATTCGAGGTATGAAGTATCCACCGATATGAGTCCGTTGTTGTTTGGCGAGTAAACCAATATTAGGGGTGATAATGAGATGATCAAACAAAATCTAAACCTAAGGGTCTACGGGTAATAAAGCGGCCAAAGAGGGGCAAGTCAGCCAAGCTTCACTTTGAGGCGACAATCGCCCAAGGGGTCTGACCGAGAAGGTCCATTAGAGATCTTCAAAGTAAGAGGGTGTATCTCTAGGATTATGTAAGGAAGGATAGTATACAAGGGCTATCAAACGAGAAAGTCTGCCAAGAGCTACCTTAGGTGGACAATTCAGCGGGAAATAGCAGAAGTGACAATTTATTGAGACCTATCTATTAATTTTAATTTTTAGACGATTAGACTAAGGTAAACTAATATCATAGGACTACAATGCGAGATCCGCTAGGAAAAAAAAGGCGTCTATTCCAGCAACTTACTATCGTGTTTAGAACTATGAATTAAGACATGAGAAAGTGCCCTCACTAAAGATGGACCACAATAAGGTTAAACTAGATAAAAGAAAAAAAGGGATCGGGGATGTAACAAAATAAGGCCAAGACCATAAGGAATCATTATTGTCGAATGACACATTTACATCTAAAATAGTGGGAAAGCCCACCATCGGGAACATAAGCAAAGGGGGCAAGGTGTCGACCATGCCGATAAATCTATGAAATGCCCAAAGATAGATAGGGAGTTTGAAATTTCTGCCTTAAATTTTATTTTCTAAAAAACTTGAAATATTGTTGTAGCATTGTTTTATAGAATATAAATAAGTTCATTTGAACTTACGAATTTACTGCTCATTTGTAGGATAAATGTTTTGACTCAAGAATCGAGTGGAGGGACCAAGCCAGACACCGCCAGCTTTGAGGCATGGGCGTGTAATTCATTTATGTGTATATAGAGGGGCTCTGATAGTACTTGAAAGAACATATGTTTTCTCCCTACTTATTAGTTAATTTGTTCCCATTTAGTTATCTTTAGCACATATTTTAGCATTTTCAGTTTAGTAATTTACATTTTATAACTTAGTGGGTCTTAGCTTATTTATTCTTAATTTTGTCATGTTTTGGTATTGATGTCGCTGCATGAGTATTTTCAAATTGTGCCCAGAATTGTCACCACACCTGACAGCTATCCGGATAGGAACAAAAATGCGTGAGCTATCCAATCTGGCACAACTAACTTGTACATACAGAGGCAACATGATTCTGATGAAAGGACATCTGGTTTATTTGGGGAAAAATATAAATATTCACATAAAAAGGAAAAAAAAAAGGAAGAGGAGAGAAGAGAGCTTTTTGGGTTTATCATCTTCTTCAACTTATCTTTTGAAGCTTTCGGCTATGGCAGCTTAAGCTCTGACGGGTGAACCGATATGAAAAGGATGCAGGTCAGCTCTTGATGATGAGCTCTGAGTACGACACAAGAGGGAATAGATAGATTCAAGTCAAGTTGTCTGGGAATAGTATTCTCCACTTGTTTCTTTTATTTTTCTTTTCTAAACGCTGGTGATTACTTTCTATTTCATGTTTGTACAGAAGTACACATGACTTATGGGTTAAATGTTATTTTATTCAATCTTGCTTCTACTGTTTAATATTTGGGTTTGAATGTTTTTAGCATGGAAGTGTTATTGCGGTCACTGACACTGGAAAATGCGATGACAATTCAAGCTAACAAGCATGACAATGTAAGTTGCTTAAGGATTAGAGGAATTTAATCCACTTGTTCTTAATAGTGTTCCATTACCAGCATCGAAGTGGGGTTAATGTGCATGTTTAAGTCTTAGATTAAATATAGAAGTTAAGCTTGGTAAGATATTCATTGCAGTTTAATGCATCGACAATCACCTATCCTTTTATACCCTGTGAGCACTTAGCATTCTATTGAATATTCACGTTGGGGATCCTAGTTTCTCACTATCATATTTTATCTTATTATTTTCAAGTTATTGCTTCGACACCTACTAGAATTTTTCTCGTTTCTATCCATTTATTACATTGACATTGATAATCAAAAGACAACCATCTCATGGGATCGATATCTGACAGACTTATATATGTCTACTATATTTGCATCGACAGTGTATGCTTGCACATTATTGTTGTGACGTTAAACAGCCGATCAGGCTCTTTTAGAGGCCACCCCTCAGGGATTAGGTTGGATGTATTAGTTTTAAAATCTTAATTTGGAATTTTAAATACTGCTAGATTTGATAAGGTAGTAAATTTATAAAAAAATATTTCTTAGTTGGTGTGGATTATAGCTGAAGTCATATATTGTAATTTGATAATGTCAAAATATTTAAAGGAATCAGCATAAAAATTTTGTTAAGTTATTTAGGTCAGTTGTGACATTCGATACCCAGACCCAATGATCGGATTGGGTATAGGGTGTTACAGATTTTTTATATGAAATGAACTTGACATTGAATGTCATAATGAATAGATTATGAATGTTTTAAATTGTGGATTGGTATTGATAACTAAAGGCCTTATGATAGGTTTTGCTATATGCAATTAGATTTGATCTTTCTATTGCCATGATAGTTGAATTAGTTTGTCTTTGATACTTGTATACCTTCATATGCAATTGATTTTATACTTGTGTTACAATATAGAATATGTAGTGGTAGACATTGAGAATATAAGCATCATTACACATTGCTAATGTTACCTTATGTTATATTATCTTGGATCATGAAAGTACCACTAAGCTTTATCGTTCAACATATGATTGTTTGTTCCGTGTGCAAGTGTAGGTATTTTCGAAGCTCGGGGAAGTGAAGTCAACATTAGACCACTGTTTTCAACTCAAAAAATTTTGTATAGCTTGTTTTGTTTTTTTCTTGTGGCATGTACCTAAGAGCAATTTGTTAAAGGTTTTAAATTTTCAAGTTGTATATGTTGTGATCATATGAAAAGTTTAAAGTTTATGTTTGTATAAGGAAGTGAAATGTTTAGAAATTGTGTTTTGAATATACTCATTTGGTGAATGGTTGAATTGGAGTCCTAAGGATAATGATTATGTAATTTTTAGGTTTTTTGTAAGGCTAAAGTAGGTACCAAATTCGACCTTATTGGATAACAAGGGCCTCATCACGACGACGTACTCCTAACGTCACAATGAGAAATAACCTAGGGTTCACGTTGTGATGATATAGCCTTGAGGTCATGGCAAACCTAATTCAAAACGTCACGTCGCGACGAGGAAGCCCCCAAAGTCGCTACGTCAACTCAAAATTTTGTAATCTTTACAATTTGATCCATTTCGACCTCAGGTTAGCAAAAGTGCTTTCGTCAACTCATGTAAGACCCGAAAATAATTATATATTATTTAATACGCATGATTTTCTTATGTTTAAATGTATAATGATTTTGGATTGAATATTATTGATTGTAGTTGCTCCAAAAACGAATGTGACATCTTGTAGCTCGGATCCAATGATGGGGTCTGGTATGGGGTGTTACATTTTTTGTCTACTTAATGCTTGGTAATGCTTATGATTATGTAATAGGGACATTTTGGTTGGTTGTTTTTGTGTGTTTTAGGTTTGGTTTGCTTGAGGACAAGCAAAAATGTAAGTTTAGGGGAATTATGATAGGGGGTAATTAGGCATATATAATCATGATTTTTCTATGCTCATTTTAGCTTACTTTCAGTAAAATCGAGTTGTTTTAAAGTTAAATCGTGTTTTAGGTCATTTGAAAGCATGTTGGTGTTTTTTTTTTTTTTTTGTCATTTTTAGTGGTTCGATGTTATTTTAGCATTTTGTTAATGAATGATGCTGAAAGAGTGCAATTAAAAATGTGTAGGTGAGTGGAAGACTAAGATGCATAAAGGCTTGAATGCTGAGCAAACAGAGAGTTAGGTTGTGGCGTGAGGCTGCTTAGCACTGCAATATGAGGGACTGAGTTGGCATGAGGTGACTAAGGCTGAGGTCGTGACATTGACAGATTGGAGGTCACAACCTAACTCACTATTTAAATTTGAAGCACCATAGGTTCCATTAAAAGCCACAACGTTGGACGCAAAAGGAGTGACTTGGACAGATCAAGCTATAGGAGGCATGTCAGGTAATGAGTGATTTCGCAATGTGGATATGTTGAAAGTTGCAGCATCATCCCCTAAAGTCACGACATAAAAACCCTGAGGCCACGACGTTGATGCCATGAACCTTGCGTAAAAGAAGTTTGCTTGTGAAGTCGCGATGTCGAGTCCAAGCTCTGAAGACCCTGATAGTTACTCTAAGGTATTTTGTTGGAATTTTGCCTTTCAACCTTTCATAAGTTGAATTTTAAGTGAGGGCATTTAAGTCTTTTGACTTCCTGATATAAATACTTTTTAGCATCATAAATTAGAGCAGAGGAGAATTAGAAAAAGAAAAGAAGAGATATATGGCACAGAGTGTTTTTTTTTTTTTAATTTTTTTTTATAGAGTGTTATTGGCATTTGTTCTAGTTTGTGATCTTTGGTGAATTTTCTTTAGCTCTTTCTTGTGGATGATGTTGTAAGGTCGAGATTGATGCAAAATTCAGCTTCAAGCTACCTTGGCTGAGCGATTCTAAACTCAAAATTTTTATTTCTCTATTAATTGAATGTTTGGAATGATGTTTTGTGTTAACTCATTGATGTGCTAATTTTTATTATGGCTGATTGTGATTTTAACTACTGATTGATGTTATGATGTATGCTCTTTCTTAATCAATTTTTCGATTTTCTGGTTGTGCCAAATGGACTAGAATTGACGGCTCTAGTTGAAAATTTAGATAGACGAGTCTAAGAGGAAAGTCTAATGTGTAGGATTCGATACAACTAGGCTAAATGGTGACTGTGAGAGGTGAGGTATTAACTAGGTGAGACTAAGAGGAGATCCTAGATGGTGGTTCTTATGTTAGGTTGAGATCGAGAGGATATTCCTAGATAGGAATAAGAATTGAGATAGTCGGGCGTGCATATTAACTTCATAACTAGTTAAATGATCAATCAAATATTTTCTTAATCACTTGCATAGTCTACACAAAGAAGAGCATAAATAACTAGATTACTAGCATGTTAGGTTAGTTACTTGATACACCATAATTTTATTTTCACATTTTTTGTCCATTCACACACATTTTAGCATGTTTTAAATGGAACCGAGTCATTTTAGTGTCAATTTGTGTTTTTAAGTGTTTAATTAATGTAAGTGTGTTTTTTAGTTGATTTGATTTTTTTTATGTTATTTTGTGTTTTTAATAATTTTTGACATTTAAATAAATTTATGTGGTTGTATAGGAAAAATCAAGAGTTGAAAATGTGCATTAAGGGAGAAACTGTAGCAGAGGTCGCAACCATGAGTTGTGGAAGTTGCAACATTGAAGTCATACGCATAAGCAATGAGAGACCACAACAGGCAGTCTTGTCACGAAGTTGAACTGTGTAATGTCATGACATTGTGACCTCATGTCGTGACAAGATTCAGTTGTAGACGCAACATCGTGGTGATTTTATAGCTAAACTAGACGTTGACTTGAACAATTTGGGGCATTTAAAAGTCAATTTTAGTTTTAAGCCTCTATGACTTAAAATTATATCAGGGAAACTTTTGTCTTTGGTTATTTCCTATATAAACCAAATTTTGGTTTTATTTTACAAACAATGAATGATAGATAGATGATTTTTAGGTTATAATAGTACAAGGACCATTTTAGCTTTTCTTGGTAGATTAGGTTTTATTTTATTTTATTTTGTTTTTAATTTAGATTTAGATTTATTTGCGGCTTCGATTATTTCTATTTCTATTTTTTTTTTGTTTTTAATTTAGATTTAGATTTTCACACGGCTGAACACATGCCCGTGTGCTAAGCCGTGTGCCTCACACGGCTGAGACACACGCCCGTGTCTCTACCCGCCTGGTAATACCTGGGCATTCTGTTTCTAAAATTTTAAGATGCAGGAGACACACGGCCAAACCACACGCCAATGTGTTAGCTGTGTGGACTCATTATGAGCCTTAAACATCAAGATTACCATACCCTGCAATTTTAGACACCAAACAACCCAATTCAATACATTCAAATTAAGTTAGGATCAAGTTTCAATCATGTAATATTATCACATTTATCTTTATATCCAAACTTATCTATTAATTCAAACACGTATATGCAAATTTATACTAAATAATCTTCTTAATACCAATTATCTTTATACCTATATGCTCAACTTAAGCAATAGGATTTTATGCACCTTTTATGCATATACAACTACTATTTTACCACTCATGATTCAATCATATCAACATTTTAAGGCAGTCATGCAAACACCACAATACCAAGCATAAACCAAATACTTGACTAATTTTAGCAAAACATCTATAGACTAACCTTTAGTCAAAATAACCTAAACATGCCATTATAACCAGAACCAAGTCATCAATAATTACCAATAAAACCAACGGATAGTGTGATATAACTCTGATATGCTTCCAACCCGTTGGAGCTTCCGATAATCTGTAAGGTAAATAAATAAAATAATTACGTAAGCAATGATTGCTTAGTAAGTTCGTATAATCTATAATCATAATAATATATTTCAATTATAAAACTTTACATATAAAAAAATAACCCAATGCTATTATCGTAACACTTATAAACTATTCTCACTAATTCACAAGGTGAACTAATCCATAGTATCACACATAAACATATACCCTCAAGCTTAGTAAATTTTTATATAACTTTAACTCTTCCGCACTTATTCCATATGCATTTCATTCAGTCATGATTACAAATTAATGCATTTAACCAAAGCATTGTTCTAATTGGACCCATAGCAAATCGTTCCATAAGAAATTGCATAATCTAAACCTTACCATTCATTCATGAATACTAATTGATTTCCACTTAAATACTTACCATTTCAATGCTTCAAACAAATAAACATACTACTATTCAATCAATAGCTTGGCACTTGCCTAATCATCAAGCAACAACAATAGTTAGCGTACTTACACATCTTACATATAAATTCAATATTGATAAACTTATTTTCTCGACATATCACACTTAGGTTTAATACTCATCATCGTATACATAATCTTCTTATATCAACATATTAAAGTTAAATACATATTTATATGTCACTTTTCAATATATATTAAATAAATATCATTCCCATGTCACATTTCAATATATATCAAGTAAATATCATTTTTCAAGACACGTTTGAATATATATAAATTATATATCAATACCAATTATTTTAGATACAATTTCATAAATATACCATTCAAAACATTTTTAATTCTCATATCGTACTATTTCAATCTCATATTGCTATTCAATAGCTTTTCTCATTAGGATACACAATTCAATTTCAATATCATTATCCATTTCATGAATCCATGATTCATGCAATTTCATGCATTTCAATTGCATATTCATTTCGTTGTCCATTCCAATCCATATTCAATATCACTCAAAATCAATCAACTGGCCAAATCATTAGTTTACCCCTATTAACCCGACTCGGACTCGGACGGATACACGGATCCAACCAAAACACACCAATACGGCACTCAGTGCCTCATTGGATAGTTCGAAGCAATAAGTTGACACCCAGTGTTTCATCAGCTATGCCGAAGTAAGTTGGTACCCAGTACCTCATCGAATCTATCCAAAGTAATATAATGACACCCAGTGTTTCATCGACTCGAAGTCGAAGTAACCCTAAACACTTCCAATCCTATGGCATGCCAACTATATCCGACTTAGCCCGACTAGTTAATAGGGTTTCCAAATCTCTTTTCAGTTTCCAATCAATACATATTTCAATTAATCAAATATATTCATAATTCAATACAATTCAATTCACTTTTCAATAACAATCAATATTTATTTCAATTTAGTTAGTCAATATAATCAATATATATATACCAACTCAATCAATATAATTTCAATAAATTCATCACTTATTAAATCTATTCGTTTCAATATATACAATATTCAAATATCACTATTCCACATACATTCAATTCAATAACAATCAATATTCCTTGTACCGTTATTCTCATGAATTTCATATGTATTTATTTCGTTAACCATTCATATTTATAAATTTTCCATGTTTTTAACATATAAGAGAAATAAATACATAATATCATACATCAATTCAATATAAATATCAAATTTCAACCATACGAACTTACCTGGGCCTATTTGTAGAATTTGTAGAAATTCGGGGACTAGTCTGTTAATTTCTCTTTTCCCCGTTTATCTTTGGTTTCTTGATCTATAATATACAATTACTCACTTATTAGCATCTATTCCATTTCTAATTCACTTTACAATTTATACCCTTCAATTTTTGAAATTACACTTTTACCCCAAATTTTACAATTTTTTCAATTTAGTCCTTCTGCAATTAACCTATCAATTGAGCTAATTTTTCTCAATTGACAATTTACCTAATTATTTTAGGCTACCATACAACCATTAATATTCATAATTTTAAAACCAAACCCTAATTCTTAACTTTTTTATAATTTGGTCCTAAAATCAATTTCTATTGAAATTACTTGATAAAATCATCAT
Organism: Gossypium bickii; assembly: GCA_025503065.1. NCBI lineage: Eukaryota > Viridiplantae > Streptophyta > Magnoliopsida > Malvales > Malvaceae > Gossypium > Gossypium bickii. The sequence continues at coordinate 30,847,604 of CP106719.1, forward strand.
ATAACAAAATTAAAACTTCAATTCCAGGTTAATTCATCATAAACATCCAGAACTCATCAATGGTAACTTCCAGGATTACCCATAAAATCAAAAACTAATGAATTAGATAGTTGGACCTAATTGTAAAAATCTTAAAAACACAAAAATTACAAGAAAAGAGAAAGAAATAAACTCATATGGTGCCAAAAATATGAGAAACCAGCTTCTTGGATACCTCCCATGGCGTTTTTCTCAAGAAAAATGAAGAAAATATCTAGATTTCTCATGAAAATTCAATTTTCACTATTAATTTTACTTGTTTTTCAATTTTGCCCCTTGTTCACATTGTTTCCTTGCTTATTTTCTTTTCCCATACCGTCCAGCCCATATATTTCGGGTCTAATTGCCTTTTAAATCCTTTCTTATTAGACACTTAAGCTATTTAATCACTCTAACAAGTTTTTGCACCTTTTACAATTTAGTTCTTTTTAATTAATTAACTATCAAAACGTTAAAATTTTCTAACGAAACTTTAATACTAACTCAATGACACTCCATAAATATTTCTAAAAATATTTATGGCTCGATTTATAAATTTGAGGTCTTGATACCTCGTTTTCGACCCAATTTACCTAATAAATTCTTTTAAATCACAAAATTCACTAATTCAAAAATACTTCAAAAATCACACTTGACTTGTAACAGTTCAGTTAAGACCCTAGTCAGAATAGTGATTTCGAGACCACAAATCCAAGTCAAAAAATATTTTAATATTATTTTCTGTGCTTGCAATATGTGATTGATCATGTCCAAACTAACTATGACAATGAATAAGGCAAGCGCACCTATCGTTTGGTAGTATAGCTATGGCAAGACCGGAAATATCATATCCTCAAGGACCAAGAGTACTAGTAATTACTATCTTCTATTATTTAGCCTAAGAATTAAGGGAATTGCTGTTTAATCTAAAACTAACTAATTACTAAGCTAAAAATGCTAAGACACAGAGAATGAATTGGGGAAATACTTTTGAGAAAACCAATTAATTAAGACAATACCCGAGGAAGAATCCACCTAGACTTCACTTGTTATTTAACTCTGAACCAGACGATTTATTCACTTGACTTGATCCATAGGATTCCCTAATTTATATTAATACCTCTCTCGAGGCTACTAACGTCTAACCCTAGGTTGATTAACTAAAATATCTTTCTAATTAAAACCCCTAGTGTTGCATTAACTCGATCTATGGGCTCCTATATTAGGTTTGACCCTAATCCGATAGATTTTTGTCGTCCTATTTCTAAGAGCGCGATCAACTCCGCTTAATTATGCTAGATCTACTCTTAAACAGGGACTTTTGCTCCATTGCCTAAGCACATCAATACTTGAATCAATATCCTGAAATATCAAAGCAAGAATTAAGAACACATAATTAAGAACAAATCAAGTATTTATCATATAGTTTAGAAAACATAACAAGATTCGTCTTAGGTTTCATCCCCCTCAGGTATTTGAGGGGCTTAGTTCTTCTTTATAAAAGAATACATCGCAGAAGGAAGTATAAAACAAAACATAAGAAAAACCCTAAAACCCCCTGAAGGAAACTTAAGGGAAGATCTTCCGTCTTGAGTATGATTCCGGCTTCTTGAGATGGATCAACTAGCTATCTTCGAGTAAATCCCACAATTCGGCCCTCTTTGGCTTCGCTCCTCGGCCTCCCCCTTTTAGGTTACACTTAGGGTGTTTATATAGGCTTTCAGAATGTCTTTCTTGGCCCCTGAGTAACCTAATCTGAATGGAATTAAAACGAGTCAGGGCAGGGACACACCCATGTGGCACGACCGTGTGAATCGAGCCCAGGCCGTGTTCGGGTCTACTAAAGTGGCACAGCCGCGTGGTTATCTCCAGGCCGTGTGGACTTCTTACTTTGGCCCATTTTCTCCGTTTTTGGCCCATTTCTCGTTCTTTTCATCCACCGATTCTCTCCTAAGTATAAAATACGAAATTAAAAGATTAGGAGCATCAAATTCCACAATTCAGGGGATAAATCATCCAAAAGTATGCTAAATGTGGGATTAAAATATGTACATATTATGGTTTATCAGTGATTAAGCATGTGCGAAAGTTTCGTGATTTAATTTATCCGATTGTGTGCTTAATTTGATTAAAGGACTTAATCGCATAAATGGTAAAAGTTGCTAACTATTTGTTAAAGTACTAAATTGCTTTGTTTTTTTAATAGGAAGGCCTTAAAATGGAATTAGGCCATTGTAATATGGCATGGATGGTAGTGGACATGTATTTTAAATATGTTATAAAGTTTCATTAAGGGTAAAATGGGAAATGAATAATAAATATGATAAGTAATAAAACAAAAGCATGAAATAATCCATTTTAGTTCATCCATTGCCAAAAATAAAGAAAAGAAAGAAGGGTTTAAGCTCTTTTCATATTTGGCACTCATCTAGCTTGATTTAAGGTTAGTTTTTGTTCGGTTTTTGATAATTTCTATGTTTTTGTAATCGTTGCTTCGAGTACTACAAAACCCATGTCTTAATTTTGGAATTTGATGAAGAATTTGAAATATGCCATTGATGAATACTTGAGCTTTGTGATGTTAGTTGATGAAATATGAAATATGTGTTAGATTACCATGTTTTGTCTTTGGATTTTTTGTGAATTTGAGTAATTTGGACTAAATTGTGAAAATAATATTTTGAGGGACTAAAATATGAAATAAATGAAATGTATGGACTTGTATGATCATGATGAAAATTCAACTAAGCATGGGTACAAGGGAATTTTGTGATTTTATGAAATAAGGACTTAAATGTCAAAATGTGAAAATGTGAGGGCTAATTTGTAAAATGCCCTAAATGTGTGTTTTTGGATGGAATTGAATGGTTTGGTGAATAAAAGAGTTAAATTTGAATATGTATAGATCAACAACCAAAGAAAACAGACTTAGACCGAGGAAAGTCGAAAGTGATTGAGTAGTTGAATCCGTTCGTTTAGTCCGAATACGAGGTAAGTTTATATACAAATAAATGTATTTAAGTTGAATTATTCATGTTCATTTAATATTGAATTGTGATGAATGGCTTTGGATGCGATACGTGTGAAATTCGAGAAAGTATCGATAATGTGTTAATGACCAAAAAGTACCGTACGAACCTTAGGAATAGATAGTATTCATATGTCATGAAATAGGTATTCCGATATGAGATACCATGTAAGACCATGTCTGGGATGTTGGCATTGATTTGAGATTAACGTGTAAGACCATGCCTGGGACATTGGCATCATATTTGATTCGTGTAAGACCCTGTCTGGGACAGTGGCATCGATATTTGATTACATGTAAGACCACGTCTGGGACGTTGGCATTGTACGAGTATTCCAAGTATCTGAGTATCCTTTTTGATTCCGAATGGTTTAGCGGGCAATTCCGAGAAAAGAAAGGCTATGTATATTGCGTGATCATTTCAAGTACGTTTGAAGTGTATGCTATGATTGAGTATGGAAGGCAAGTATATATGAATGTGCACAAGTGAGATATGTGCCTAAACTTGTTGAGATAAATGTGATATATGTATGATTGTGATATGAGTAAAAGAGATACTTTGAGGTATGAATTGTTAGTAAGTAATGGCTAATTAAATGAGCCAAAGAAGAATTATGAATTTGAAATTGAGAAATATAAATGATCTTGTATTGGATATGATTATGTATGTTTTATGTAAAGTTTATTTGTATATGGCTTACTAAGCTTTTGAAAGCTTACTTTGTGTGCGTTTGCTTCGTTTTATAGATCATTAAAGCTACGGAAATCTCGGGGATCGTCGAGGATTGTCACCACACTATCAAATCATATTTTGGTACCTTTTGAAAGTGTATATATTAAAGTATGACATGTATACTCTAGTTGGAATGGTTAATGTTTGAGGTGTATAAATAGCCATGTGATATGGCTAGATAATGAATATGATGTGAATGAGTAGTTTATGCTATATGTTGCATAGTTTGGTATGGTTGGATGGATTATGGTTGAGCTAATGAAATGGTCAAATTTATGATAAGTTTGATGATTGCAAAGTTAGTTTATTATAGATGGAAAGATGTCATAATGAATTGGTAAGTTTGTGGTTGAATTTTGGTTTAGAAATGCTTTTGTTTAGATTGAGCTAAATGGCACATAAGTTGGTGTGTTTCAAATGTTCTTGAATGGTTAGAAAGGATGGACATTTTGGTATGTTTTGTTTGCATTGAACATGTGATTTGAATTGGTATAATGCTTGTAGGTATAAACCAAAGTGTGGGTGGCAAATTAGCCTTGCAAGTGGCCTATATTTGCCCACACGGTTGAGCACACGAGCGTGTGGTTTGACCGTGTCCCTCGTGGTTGCATTTCAAAACAAGTCAGTTTCATCCACGGGCTGGACACACGGGCGTGTAATTGACCGTGTGGTGCAAGTCAGTGTCAACCACAGGCGAGGCACACGAGCGTGTCTCAGGCCGTGTGGACAAGTAAGAATGTATGCCCTGTTTTGCCACGGCTTAGACACACGGGCGTGTTTGAGGCCGTGTGAGGCACACGACCTGCCCACACGAGCGTGTGACTTCTGTAGCTTTGAAAAATGTTAAATTTTCAAAAATTTTCGTAAGTGTTCGATTTAGTCCCGACCCCTTTTTAATGCATGTTTAAGGTCTCATAGACCTATTTAAGGGACTCTTTGATTATGAAATGTTATGATATGATTGAAATGTTTGTTTCAGTAATATCTTTTAACCCTAGACCGGCGATGGTTACGGGTTAGGGGTGTTACATGACTAATATATTAATTTATTAAATTTTTGAACTCACTTGTCAGATTTAGTGATCCCAAATCACTGTTTCTGACACCACTGAAAATCAGGCTGTTACAGGTTAGGTTCTTAGGTTGATTATTTGGTATGATTTGGAAGTACTTGAATGTGTTTTGAATTGATTGAATGATTAGTATTTGTGTTGCTTGAGGTTCAAGATCTGCAGGGTTGGTAAACTTGATGAATAAAGCTCATTTTGAGTCCACACGGCCTGGCACACGGGCCTGTGACCAGACCGTGTGAGATATACAGCTTATACACAGACATGTGGTTAGGCCGTGTGTCCCCTGCATCTTAAAAATTTAAAACAGAATGCTCAGGTATTACCACACGGGCAGAGACACGGGCGTGTATCTCAGTCATGTGAGGAACATGGCCTAGCACACGGGCGTGTGACTTTGCCGTGTGAGGTAAGTCAAGGAGTTACACGGGGTAGGACACGGCTTGATACATGGGCATGTCTCAGGACCACACAGGCGTGTCCCTTGATCACACGGGCATGTGACCTCTGCATTTAGGAAAAATTTTGAAATTGCATGAAAAATTTCCAAAGCACACGATTAAGTCCCGATTTGTTTCTAACACGTGTTTTGAGCCTCGAAGGTTCATAAAGGAACTATATGATTGAATTATTATATTTATGTGTGAATAATTTATTAATTGTTCGTATTTGATTTGTATGCTCTGTAACTTTGTTCCGGCGACGGATAAGAGTTAGGGGGTGTTACATTGAAGACTCTAGTAGAATATTTAGAAAAATGAGATCAAAAGGAGAGTTTGTCGTGTAACAATTTGGTATAAATGTGACAAGTGGTGAGACTGAGAGGAGAATTGTATGCCTAACTGAGACCAAGAGGATAGTTTAGGTGGTAACATTTAATTAGGAGGAGATTGAGAGGATAATCCTAGTTAGGAGTAGTAAACAATTCAATCAAAATATTTGTATTAGCTTAATTAGTAGTTAGTAAATTGATTGAACTTCATTTTATTGTTTTGCATTGTTTAAAAAGAAAAGAATTTATTTTAATGTTTTTAGTTGTTAATTTAGATTTAGATTTATTATAATTTTATATTTGATTGCTCTAATATTTCGTAAATTGATTAAACTAATATTTGTTTTGTAAAAATTAACTTGATAATACATTTACCAATTTGACGATCTCTTGGGTGCAATCATCGAAAAACTTTCGTATTTCGTTGTAATTAAAAAATACATTATAATTTGGCATGTCACACTTGTAGTAAAAAACCCCCACTTCATTTTTATATATATTTTTTCATATTTTGGCGTATGTATGCCAGTGGTCAAGTTGTTGGCACCGTTGTCAGGGATTGTAAAGATGTAAATGTGTTTGTTAAGTTAGTTGTTTGAAAAACAATATTAGTAGAAAGACAAGTGAATTAGATTGTGTTTTTATTTTTTTGTATCATTATTTTATTTTTCTGTTTTTGCTTTTATTTACCTTGTTAAAGATTTGACTTAATCATGTATAATAATGAATATAGGTGGCCAAGTGAGAAATACAATTATGAAAAGTAGTTGAGTTTGAAGAATGAAGCTTCGATGGGCAATTGGAGCTGTGATGGTTATTATGGGGGCAAGAATATTCGCACAAATATTCTTATGGTCAATATGGTTTTGCAAACGAAATAAATGCCTACAACCAAGGCTGGCCGGGTAGCTATTTGGCATATGATTCATATCCCTCGTATTGTTATTTTGATAAGGATGTGGCAAGTGAAGAATACTTTTAGAATCCATCCTTTTTTTATGTGGGTTGGTACATTGGAGGATGACATTTCTGCGTGCCAAGCAACGATGTCATCCATGTCCAACACGTTGGATCAACTTTTGGATGTTGTCTGAAGTCGATCCACAATGAATGTTCCAGTGGAAGTGAGTGTTGAGCATGATGTTCTCGAGCTTAAAGATGAGCTTCACCTTACCATTGTTAAGCATTATGAGTTTAGTAGGGATGTTCAACAAAAGTGTAGAGTGGAAGATCAAGATGAGATTGTAATTGTTGAAGATAATGCTTCCGCTTCAATTGACATAGAAGTAGAAATAGGTTTAGAAGTGAATGTTTATGATGAACCTAAACCGATCCTAGTTTAAGGTGTTGAAGACCCAACATAACTTTTGATTATAGTTGCAAAGAAGAAAATTGATGAAATCAATGAGTATATTCATTTCCAATTCGATGAGGGAGGTAAAGCTCGAGTACTTACAATCTTAAGCGACACCGAGGTAGGTGTGCGCGAGATTATAATACCCTAGAATGAATTATGAGTTTGGCTAGGCTTCGGTGCAAAATGGCTTGTGATGTAGATGTCGTATCGATCAAAGATAAGGAAATAGCAATGTATCTGATCAACGAGATTGATTCACCTCTCTTGAATGCAAAACAAAATTCTAATCAAATTATCAAGAATTAACTAGAAATTTTTCTACGGTGGTGATATTGATCACCCCGGCTATGAAAAATTTTAATAATCCCTTTAGTTGTTCTTTTAATTTTAGTTTTTTTATATGTGTTTTATTATTTTTTTACTAAGTAAATTTTGTTCAATTTTTTTTTCTTGTGTTAGGTGTTAATAAGGTGAAGTGAACAAAAGAAAGGATAAAAAGTTTGAGCAAATAGGGGTGATGTCAAAATAAGGAAAGGTCTTGCGTCGAGGCGTCGAGACATAAGGTCACAACATAAGAGTGTAGGATCACGATGTGGGCAACATTAACAAGCTTTAGGTGTTTTGAAACAGTAAGTTTTATCATGACAAGAAAATGATTCACATAGCAATGAGAAGCCTTAATGTCGCAACGACAAGAGTCTAAGTTACGACGAGCTAAGTTGTACGAACCTTGCAAACTAGGTTTTGCACCCGATGTTGCTATGAGATGACAATTTTGAAACCCTGCTACCCTAATGGCCAATTATAAAAAACGACTCTTTTATGTTTTATTTTCTTTCTTTGTTGTTTTTCCTCTTCAAAAAATTCACAAAACCTTTTATTTTCTTCTATTTTTCCAATAGAATCTTCATTTATTTTCTTCATGTTCTCTTAATTTTCTTTCATTGTGCAGCAAAAATCTTTGTTTTCTTACAAATTCTTGTTGAATGGAGGATTACTAAAGCATTCACAACCATGGGTTTATGGTATTTTTCTTCAATGTGCTGTCTTTCCATCCCAAAACTTGATTATTTTCTTAGTTGTTAGCATCGATATTAATTTATTGTGATTTTTTATTAGATTAGTGTGGATATTTGTTTTAGAACAATGTATTATATCCTTGCTTGCATCTAGTTATTGTGTTTTCTTGAATATTTGGGTTGGCAATAATAGGAATAGGTTTGAAGAATTGTGCTATTTAGAATTTATCATGTGGAAATTGGTTGTTCAATATTATTGGGTATTTGGTAAAGATGACATATCAAAAATGAATTACAGCTAGAAAACCAGTGGAGTGAGATGCTCTAACCAATGATAAGAAATGTTTTGTTTCTCACAAGGCTTTCAAATGTTTCGGCAAATCAGATAAGCCACTTATCCTAGAGCATGGATTCAATTTTTCCATGCAATTATTCTATAATCCGATCATTAAGTTGGTCAAGAAACTTAAGTGGACAACATTTTGCCAACAACCAACTTGACCTATATTGTTGCAGTTGTCTAGGAATTTTACGCGAATTTCCTGAAAGCGCAAGATCAAAAGGTCAGTGTGAGTCACGTTCTTGTAGGTGTTTCCCTTGCTACAACTGATGTTATCCATGAAACACCTCATGACATACGCGATATTTATGTTGAGTTGAATGAGGACGAGGTTGATTATGATGGCATCATGAATTTTTTAATTGAGAATAGAGATCATTGGGTTAAAAAGTCAAATACCAAAACACCTGTTAGATTTCAACAATCGATAATGTTTCCAATTTCTAAAATGTGGATGTATTTCACATATGCAAAATTAATACCTCCTCAACACATCATGGAAGTTACCTGTGATCGCGTGTTACTCTTGTATGCTATTTTGAACCAAAAAATTTATCAATATAGGAGATCAAATTTACTACACCATGAGGCGGTGTGCAAATGGAAAAACAAGAGGCATTTCGTACCCACATTTGATTACGGAAATGTGTCGATGAACAAGTGTGGAGATGGATCCAAATGAGCCGCATTGTATTCCAAAAGGCATCCTCAATGATGCAATATATGAAAAATTTTACAGAATACATTCTGATCGAGTTGAGGAGCATAAAGAGAGTGTGGATGTGTGCAAAGAGTACACTTGGGAGAATTTACTTTAATAACCTATGGAGGAGCTTAGACTTGTGCCCCTAATATCGCAGCGGAAGCAAGTTACCCCAATAGTCCTGACGACTAGGGACCTTCTCATGCAACCAAAAATTGATTATTTGATGCAGTGCACGGTAATTCTTGGGCCAATAGTAACTTATTACTTCAGGCAATATGGATTAAAAGTCCCTCAATGGCAGAAAAAAATGTGACATACGCCAACCAATGTTGATTACATTGTTCAGCCATCACCACCACATCAACCCACTTCAGCACTGAGTGGTGGTGCATATTTGAGACCACGAGAGAACAAGATTAGCATTCATGACCCATTTGATGTTCTATGAGTTAGCATTCATGACCCATTTGATGTTCCATGAGTTTCGAAGAAAACAAAACCCTCCTAAAGCAAAGGAAAAGAAAATAACATCGTGTTGGAAGAGGAGGACGAGGATAGCATAGAATAATTGACGAAGACTATTTTGATGAAATTTGATTATTTTTCTTCATTTTCGAACTTGAAAATTTTTAGTTTTATCTTATTACTTTTATTTTATATTTTAATTATTTATGAATTATGTTATTTTGTTTTAGTGTTTTATTTTTACGTACTCTTCAATCCATTTACAGCGCACTTTTGAACTTGATACAGTTTCGAGAGCAAGGATTTGAATTTTCAAAGGAGTTTTCTTGTTCCCTTTTCCTTTGTATTTTTAAAATATTGGGGACAATGTGTATTCTAATTTTGGGGGAAAGGTGTAGATTTTTCGTCTATTTTGTTTCGTTTGTCTATTTGCTTTGATTTGTTTGTTTTGGTTTAATTTCCTAAACAAATTTGTTGTTTGTGTGCTGATTATATGATTATGTGGTCAATTTGTGTTAATAGATGTCAACCATAGGATTGAGGCATGATTGGATAAATATGATATGTATGCATGGATGAATGGTTGATAATATGGATTGTTTTAGTTCTTTTAGTTACATATTTATTGTGAATATATGTTTTTTTAGTTATGCATGTTTGTACCATATGAAGAATGTAAATTATTATTTTTTATTAACTTGTTGTGATTAGAATTATTGAATTAGTTAATTGTGCAAAATTGATGTTTGAGTTATTTGAATGTATTGGGGGATAACCTAAGGCATTTTTTGGATCAATAAAGCTTAAAATGATACCTTATATATGAATGTGAATCCTTAGTACCCTTAATTTGAGCTTTAAACTATTTCTTTGGAAACCCTTATTGTTTTAACATCCTAATCGTATATTGCATATTTGAATATCTATATTTTTTTGTCTCATCTTTTGTTTAGCAATGGGATTAACGTCAAACTATAGATGCCAAGAGACTAGTTAGAATTTTATGGAGAATGTGTGTGCAATAAAATGAGAATATGGAAGAAGTGATGAGAATAGAACTCTAGCAAAACCGAATGCTTAATTGAGAACATTTGAGTGAACAAAAGCATTTTCAAGGTTAAAAGCATTGAGAGAGACATAAAAGCATGGTGCGGGTCAAAAACAAAGAGAGAGAAATGGAAATGAAATTTGAGCGAAAAAGTTAAAAATTTTGAACTATATCGAAAACGCCTTTTCTTCCACTATTTTGTACTCTTGGTGCTTGAATCTATGATTATCAATTTCAAACTATATTTTTAGGAGACAAAAGGTTGTTAGAGGGATGGTGAAAGGTGAGTGCACTAAATTTCTAATCTAGGGATGAAGTTAGGGATTAACATCATAAGTTTAATTGATTTGAATTGCTTGTAGCCATTTTGTGCCTTACTTTTTATGTTACTTATCATATCGTTCTAAGTCACTGAATGTTACAAGTTGAAAAGATGTATGCGACCTCAATATGTTTGAATTTCTTGAATTGAAATAAGATGCACGAGAAACCTATTGAATGATGATTTTGACACATTGATTATAATCATACACTATGATGTTGCATTTTGATAGAATTCGTGAGCATGTCATATTCCAATTAAACCATCTAGTGCATAATTGTTAGTAACTAACAAAACTTCATTTTGTTCCATCATGTGTAACTTTGAATCTATGTCTAAATCATGTTTATCTATAAATGTTGACGTTAGATTGGGTACATCTTGTTAGTACTTGTTTATAATCATAATTGTTTAATTGAAACACAATGTTTGGTATGTGAACGTTTGTGTTTAGATTTTGTTTTGCTTGTGGATAAGTAAAAGTGTAAGTGTGGGGTATTTGATACACCATAATTTGATATGCACATTTGTTGTCCCTTTCACACACATTTTAGCATATTTTAAGCGAAAACAAGTCATTTTAGCGTCAATTCATGTTTCTATGTGTTTAATTAGTGGAAGTGTGTTTTTTAATTGATTTGAGTGCTTTTCATTTTATTTTGTGTTTTTAATAGTTTTTGACATTTAAATAAATTTATGTAGTTGTATAGGACAAGTTGGGAGTTGAAAATGTGGATTAAGGGCGCAATTGTAGCTGAGGTCACAGCTACGAACTATGGAAGTCGCGACATTGAAGCTAGACATGTAAGCAATGCGAGACCACAACAACTAGTCTCATTACGACGTTGAATTGCGTAACGTCGCGACATTGTGACCTCACATCGTGACAAGATTCATTCGTAGTCCCAACATTACGATGATTTTACAACTAAGCTGGACGTTGACTTGAGCAATTAGGGGCATTTAGCAGTCATTTTATGTTTTAAGCCTCTATGAATTAAAATTATATTAGAGGCACTTTTGACTTTTGGTTATTTCTTATATAAACCAAATTTTAGTTTTATTTTACAATAATGGATGATAGATAGATAATTTTTAGGTTAGAATAGTAAAAAGAAATTTTTTTGTTTTCTTAGTAGATTAGGTTTTATTTTTATTTTTTTTTAATTTAGACTTCGATTTATTTGCGGTTTGAGTCATTTCTATTTCTTGTTGAAACTTTGTAATCGAAGATTACTCGAACTTTTGTGCTTAATCCGATATATAAATGAGCATTTCTCCTCATCCTTATGTTTATATTTCGTTTATCAAATGTTCAATAAAATGTTTGTATTATTCAACATAATAGAATTGACGGCTCTAGTAGAATATTTAGACAAATGAGATCGAGAGGAGAATTTGACGTGTAATAGTTTGGTATAAATGTGATGAGCGGTGAGGTCGAGAGGAGAACTGTATGCCTAAGTGAGACCAAAATGAGAGCTTAGGCGATAACTTTTAATTAAGAGGAGATCGAGAGAATAATCCTAGTTAAGAGTACTAAACTGTAACACCCCTTACCCGTATTCAACGCCGGAATAGGGTACGAGGCATTACCGGAATTACAAATTTATTTATCAGACATTTTATTTCATCTAGCATTTATATTTGAAATCAATCAAAATCAAACATATTGTCCCTTAAATATATTTATTTTTATCGACATGTCTTACTTGAATTTATTACTCGTTTCATCATACTTAATTACCTTGTATTAACATATTAAAGATAATCACATATTTACATGTCATGATAAATATCATTCACTTGTCGTTTCTTCTTAAACATAAAACAGTTAATTCATCATATCAATATTTCACGTGCCATCAACTTATATTTCCTTATATCACATAATTAAGTTACACGAACTTACCTGGTTAAATTTGCAGAAATATCAAATTTCAGGGGCACTTTGGAAATTTTCTATTTTTATTGATTTTTCATTCGATCTTAATCTAAATTAATAATTTCATTCAATTTTGCAATTTTAAATAATAAAATAATCCATTTCATGCAAATTGGTCATTTCCACATTTTTCCAAAATTAATCACAAAGTTTTACTTTTATTCAATTTAGTCCCTGAGCCTAAAACATTTCAAATTAGCCATATTACCTAAATATTCAAACATATTTTCCTCCTCCTCCTCTCCATTCCACATCCTTAATGTATATAACATGCTATAAGTAACGTTATCAATAATTTCATTAATTACTGATAAGTATATTCAAAATTGTCCATTTGAGTTATAGTCACTAAATTATTTATTTCCAGAGCTACAGAATTCCAAATTAAGAACCATTAATTTTTCCTGAAACTAGACTCACATATATTCTTGCCATAAAATTTTTAGAATTTTTTATTTATCCAATTAGTACATTTTATTCTTTAAATTCACCTGTTACTCATTGCATGCAGTAGTTCCGACCCTTCTTCACTAAAAATTAATTATCTTTTTATATAGAATTCAGATGATGTTATAGTTTATTTCTTCTAAAACTAGACTCAAGGAATCTAACCATATAAATTATGTTCCCAAATTATTTTTATACAATTTTTGATGAGTTTTCCAATTCAAAACAGGAGATCTCAAAATCACTCTAAACCAATCTTACCAAAATCTAAATATCTCAAAATACAGAATTTCTTTTCTTTCTCTGTTTCTTTCATATGAAAATAGACTCGATAAGATTTAATTTCATATCTCACTCAACTTCTAATTCCATTTCTACCATTTTTGGTGATTTTTCAAAGTTACCTTACTGCTTTCTGTCCCAAAAGCTGTTTTCTTATAACTCATTTTACAATTTAATCCTAATTAAGTTTACTTATTTTCTTAACTTAATTCATACTTTGTTTCTTCTTAAATTCCTTCCATATTCAACCTGACTATCTAATATTCATATTAAAACTTTAATTTCTAATTCCTTCCAAATTAATCCCTCTAACACAGCTTATAGCATACTTTACATTTTAATCCTCTTACTAATTCTAACTTAAATTTCATTCAATTTAATCCCTGATTCATCTTTTTCTTCAACATCAACTACACTTGAAAACCTAAAAACTCTCAAAATATCAACTTAGTTTCATCAAAATCTTGTTTTAAAGCTTTTAAAACATCAAAATTACGTAAAAAGGGCTAAATTGACTTACCTATCATCTTCCAAGCTTCAAACTTTCTATTTGTCCTTTTTCTTTCTTTCTCCCCTATTTCTTCTCTGTTTCGTCTTACTCTCTGTTTCTTTTCTGTTTCTCTCCCCCTTTCCTTTTGTTTTTGTTTGTATAATATAATAATATAATAATATAATAATATAATAATATACTTTAAAAAAAATCTCAGATTTTCATACTTAAACCGCCTCAATTTTACAAAATTGTATAATTGCCATTTTGATCCTTTATAATTTCTTTTAATCTATAATTCAACTTTTACACCTTTTTCAATTTAGTCCTTTTCATTTAATTACATGTCCAAACGTTAAAATTTCTCAACTAAACTTTAATAATAACTTAATGACACTCCATAAATATTTTTAGAAATATTTATGGCTCACTTTATGAATTCGAGGTCTCAATACCTTGTTTTTGGCCCAATTTTTCTAATTAATTTTTTTTTAGTTCACAAAATTCACTAATTTTAAAATATTTCTAAAATCACACTTAACTTATAATTATCGATTAACAAAGTTTTCTAACTTCTTCGTCAGATTTAGAAATCTTGAATCACTGTTCTGACACTATTGAAATTGGGCTGTTACATAAACAATTAGATCAAAATATTTATGTTGGCTTAGTTAGCAGTTAGTAAATCAATTGACCTCGTTTTATTATTTTGCATTGTTTAACAAGAAAAAGAAAGTTATTTTAATGTTTTTAATTGTTAATTTGGAATTAGTTTTATTATAATTTTATATTCGGTTGCACTAATAATTCTCAAATTGACTAGACTAATAATTGTTTTGTAAAAATTAACTTGATAATACATTTATCAATTTGACAATTCTTTGGCTACGATCTTTGGAATACTTGCGTATTTCGTTGGAATTAAAAATTATATTATAATTTGACTTATCACACTTACAATAAAAATCACACTTCATTCTTTTTTTATATATTTTTGCATATTTCGGCATATTGACATCGGCAATTATTACTTCTATAAATTTTGATTCATTTGTAAAAGGGATTTCGTTTTAATGAAAGTTTTCAAAATTCTAAATATTACCTGTTTGAGTAAATATGAGAATTTCAAAATTTGTGAGTAATTTCAAGAGGGGATTTTAAGTTTCAATTTCCTTTTTCAAATTCCATCTAAATAGTAGTTTTTCAAAATTTCTCATAATTTTATTTGATTTAATACACATAGTCCACCATAAGATAAAAAGCTTAAACTTTAAAAATTGTTTTTATTTAATTTATAATAAATAATTTTTAAATTTTATTTTATTAAAACTATTTGTAAATTTTTAAAAATATAATGATATTCATAATGAATTTTTTATTTTTTATATAATTATTCTTATTTTATAATTTGTAAATTTCTAATAATTTAATTTTTCCTTAATCAATTGTTTATCAAAACAAAAACAAAAAATTACAAATTCTAGTTTTTTGAATTAATGAATTTGAAATATTAGCATCTTAAAAATCCAAGAAAATTTCAAAAATTTTCGACACTTTTAATGTCTTCAAAATATTAAAATAAAATTATTAGTTATTACGTATAACATAATATTATTGTGGATTGCCAAAAAGAAACTTTTTCAATCGTAAAAATATCAAAATACTTTTTTATTTTATATTAGTTTGCAACTTACTTTTTTATTATTATTAATATTTTTAAAATAATATGTTTTAAATAAAATTGTCATAAAACTATTTTAAAATTTTCTTAACAAAGTATTGAATTTAATTTATTAACTTACTAGATAATATACAATTAATTTATTGTAAATATACACACTAAATTAAGATGTGTTTGATAAACTAAAAAAAATTAAGTGTTGAAAATATAAATATTAAAATTTTAGGACTGAATTTTATAAGCACTAAATTTTTATTATAAAATTGTTTGATACATTAGTAAAAAGTAAACATTTAATATAATTAATTTATTTGATAATTATAATTAATATTATTCATCGTTATACAATTTGCATTCATATTTATAATTATAATTAATAAACAATGTTTATTCTCACAATTTAGCAAGTTTGCTTTTTTTTTTTTATTATATTTTATCTAGTTGGTTACAAATTTGTAAATCCATCTCTTTAAATACACTAATTAAAAAAACAATATAATTAATAATATAAAATTTGTTTTGAATTTCGCCTTAGGCGTGTAGAAATTAATATCATCAATCTCAAGTGAACTTACGGACCAATCTTATATATTTATAAAAAGTATATATTTTTTTCATTTAAGTTTTGTTAAATGGATTAGGCACCATCCTTAGTTAATCCAAATAAAAATAATTGATACGATATTTGTTCTTATAAATTTTCTAAATGGAGTAGGTATGATCCTCAGTTAACACCAATTAACTTACTTTATTATGGTACAAAGTTTAAATAAAATAATTGATTAAATATTCTTCTCCTTGCAAGTTTTTTTTTCAAGAATTAGGTTTGATCCTAAATTAACACATGAGTTAACATATTGTTATTTGTACAATGTTTAAATAAAATTAAAATAATTGATCAAATACTTTTTTCATGATAAGTTTTTTTTTTTTAAATGGATTAGGTAACACGAGTTAACATACCTTTTTGGTATAAAGTTTAAATAAAACAATTGATCAAATACTTTTTTCTCAATAAGTTTTTTTTTTTAAAAAATGGATTAGGTATGATCTTAAATTAACACTTAGTTAAAATATTCTGCTTTTTGGTATAAAGTTGAAGAAAATGGAGGAGAAGAAATTACATTAATAGGGTTTGAATAGTGACTATTAAGAGTGTCAACAAAAGACCTTATGCTATTGACTAATAATATACTTTTTATATACATCAGATAAAATAAAGAATAAAAAGACAAAAACCAATTTAGAAACTACAAATGATACCTTGATAAGTAAGACTTTTATCTCATAGCAAATATAAAATGTCCATCTTACAATTTTCAACCACACACCTCAATAGAATATCGTCTTTCATCAATCCTTTTAAAAGGTGCGTTATTTAACATAACGTTTCAGCTGCTCATTTAGATGCTACTCAACCTCATTGGAATGCAAGAGTTAAATAGCTTGGTCTAAGAAAATTTTCTGCTTTGCTACCAACAGAAACACTTATTCTGGGTCCACAAATATGAAGACAAGTCATATTTAAAAGGCAAACTATATAGTAGTGCCTTTACAAGGTAAATTATTGATGCTAAAATTTACATCAAACAATTTCATATACAGAAGAGCTTTTAATTCAACATATCTTGTTTTGGAGAAAATGTCCCAAAATCAAGGATGAAGCCATTCATTCTCTTATTACATGATTTTCAGCCTGCATTGAATCAATGTACGCGCAATATATTTTGTGGCTAATGCTCCTATCTCATCCTTGTGTTCTCCGAATTTTGAAAGAATCTTGTATTCAAGGGTTTTTTTTTTTTTTTCTGTGGTACTGTGGTTCAGAGGGGCAAGAAAAGCAAAAATAAATCACAAAATGACAACATAAAAATACAGATTCACCTCACTGATTCTTGAATTCGTCGATATTGGCCTCTTCTGCAGCACCGCATTCCAGTGCTGCTGGATTAGGAGAATCTGAAGTAAGGTAAGAAGGTTGTTCGTTCTTCCGAGTTTGCAATCCCGAGAAGCGAGCAAGATCAACCCATTGCTGTTGCATTCAAGTCAGCAACAAAACTATATTAATGTTCTAGACCTGCATGACTGTTGCTAGAGGATCTCAATGTGCAATAATCAACTTTACCAAGCAATAGTCCATGTGGAGACTTAAGAAAAATAAAACTCATATCAAAAGGAAGCCATGCAGTTCATGTTCAAATTAAATAACATAGTTTCACTCAGGCCACATAATTTAATGTAGTAAGTAACTTATGATTACATAGTTTGCAATAATATAGTTCCCAGAATTACGATAATGTTGCTATAACATGACATGATCTAAAGGATCTAACATAAGAATCCTAAAGAAATGAAAGCACCAAATGAAGATAATTCTGACCTGAGTTCCCCAGTAAGAATTGATAGTCCGAACAAAAAAGGAAAGCATATTCACAAGAAAGATTTGAGAAGAAAATTCATCTGAAATTCGATGCTCCACGATTCCAGCAATAATCTGAAAATTTTAGTTTATTTTAATTTTATATCAAGCAGATGGTAGGCAAAACAGAAAGTACAAATATGCATCAGTTGGAATGAGAGAGGTCATTGTGAATCTAGGTCTAAACCAGGGGTGTCAGAGTTGGCCAACAGAAAATGCATCATATTGATCACGTGATTAAATAAATCATCTCAGTAGTTCCCAACATAAAGAAAAGCCAATATTCTTTTGCAATGAATACAACCGATATCATCAATAAATTATTACTAACAAATGCCAAAGTCTATGTTGCTCAAACTCAGGTGTGAATGTTGGACAAGGTCATGTTTCTGAGACAAGTAAATTAAATTTTCCAAGTGTTTTCTTATATTTGAAGAGCTATGCTCCTGCTTCCATGCCTGCTTAATTGTTAGATGTGTCTGAGACAATAAATGAACTAGAGGAAAAACAAGTCTAAAAAATTCGGGAGCACGGACAGACATTGGAACGAATGGACAGATACTGCAGCATGGTAGTTTTTAGAAAATTAGGACATGGGCACAGCAAGACATGGGAAAAATAACTTTAATACAATGAAATGCAAAAAATGTAAATTGATACTTTTCAATTACATATTTACATGAAATAGCTTTTAATTTTTTAAAATTATTTTTGAATAAAAAATCTATTAGAACCAAATTGCTCATTGTTTATTCTGCATTTGAGAGAAAAAAGCAAAAAACAAAAAAAACCATCATGCATCCATCCACATCCAGGCATGTCCAGCTGTGTTTGGCTATGTTTAACTGTGTCTATTTTTCTACTTTTTTGAGGTGCCCTGTGTGTCCAACATGTACTTCGCTGTGTTGGAGTCCAGTCCATGTCAGACGTGTGCATGACAAAGCAAGTCCATTTATAGGCCCAACATATGCCAGAAAGTTTTTTCATGATAAAGCAAGTTCTTGGCATGGCTGAACCTATGTGACAAGCATTCTTACCTGATAACGAAGATTTGCCGATGTCCCTAGAAAGCCTCCATAAACAAGAGCTGTTTTGAGTATAGGTGATCTTTTAACTTGTTGGTTAGAAACCAATTCTGGATTGAAGATTTTTCGAACTGCATACAAAATATTTGAGGAAGCCACAGCTCCAATGCTGGAAATAAATCCAACACTAGCCAGTTTCAGACCACCAACAAGCACAGATGCCAATCTGTGACTGATGTTCCAATCCTTCCCAGCAAGATTCTTCTGAAATGCATTATCAGGTATTGAACCAAGAAGACCTTTTATTGCATCCATGTTGTCAGCTCCATCAGCATTTGAGAGGAATGAGATAGTTGGGGCAGGAAGCCATACAGTAAAGAAATCAACAACTATTCCTCGGGCCGTGTCTGTAATAACATAGTCAAGCTCTTCAAAGAAATTTTCTTTACGCCTCTCATACTGTGCTAAGAGAGTAGTTGTTATCGATATAGCTTCTTCTATAGCTAGTCTATGCAAGAACTTGGGATCAGCTAACAATCTTTCCCTGAATCCCTGCACCAAGATCATATATGGCTAGCTTGAGCACCTTTTGACTTGGACAATGTTGCAAGTCATTTGTTTATTCTTTCCACTTAAAACACATACAAGTATCATCTTCATTGGACTTGTGAATTATACAATAAACCATGACAATATTAATCTACAGATAATGGCATAATTACAATAAATTTCATTTCAAGAAATTGAATATACCTGGAAGCGATGAGTGAGCTCTGAAATAAGAGGATATTGCTCCAGATCGAAAAAGTTCTGCAGAACCTCTGGAGATACTAAACCAAGGTCAAGTCCTTTTTGAAGGTCCTGTTGCAAAATTTTCACAATTAATCTTTACGAGCAGAGGAAAGCTTTGTCCTTAGTAATTTGATAAATGATAATTTTATAAAATATAAAATAATATTGGGGGGGAAGAGAAGGAAGAGAAAAGCTTTTAACCAACAAGGATACCATGTCAAAGTACTTAACCTACCATATAAATATTATAGCAGCAATCAAGAAAATTAGTGGAACTGTGGTTCTTAGATTACAATCAACCATAACACATGTGATACTGCAGAATCTGCAGTTACGTTGACAAACATCTAGGGAACTAAACTATTATTGGAAAAACGACAATTTTTACTTGTTAGGTGAGTCACTTGCACTTGATAAAAGAACCACGTCACACTTTTAAAAAACATAATAAACTAAGCGAAATTTCAGCAAACTTGATTTATAGTTGACTTCTTCATATCATTCAATTATCATTAGTTCATTGTCCAATAAATGTAAGCCAGTCAGTCACATTTATCATTTCCCTTTACCATCTGTGGATCTATTACAAGTAATGACAAGGTGGTAACTGCCATTCCAAAAGCATTTTTCAAGTATCTTATAGTATGCATATGAAAGATAAGTCATTTAAAAGTTCAAACTCTATTACTTCTAACATTTACCAACATTCTGGAAGGAGCTGAACTATACTGATTTAGCATCCAAAGAAAAGTCATACTTTTTCCTTAAAAGAGGTGGTAACCGTCCTTAAAAATATATATCCAAAAAGGTATCATTCAAATCGTAATAATTGTATAAACCACGTTGATATTTACGAAGTTAAATGTGTGTATCCATGCATGTATTTCTATGTGTAAATGTGTGGATCCATAAATGTGTTTCTGTGGTTTTTCAGCATAAAAATTTGAAAACATCAAGATCTTCTTTTGAACCAAAACATTTAAAAACATTTCAGTTAAAAATTGGTATTTAGAGGGATGAAACTTAGCACAAATCAACGGAACAACCTTAAGTCAATCCACCGATGCATCCAAAAAATATATATACCAATCAAGTCAAGGAGATAAAACATGCAATACTGCCATGAAGGCTTAAGCACAGCTAACCTGGGGTAGGGCATCTCGCTGTCTGCCAGCTGCATTCATGACTCGAGCAATTTCAGCACGATCAAAACAATTCCGACTGCAAGCTCTGGCTGCAGAATACCACAAGAAATCAGCAACAGGGATGTCTCCCTCTCTTCTTATGTATTGCCTTTCAGGATTAAGAAGTATAGCTACTTGGTTCTTCTTCTGAATCTTTTTTGAAATTCTGGCAGGCACCCCTGTCCCTCTAGAACCAAATTGGACATGGTTTGCACCAGTCACTACTACTAACAAACTTGTGGCTCCTCCATCTGAAACTTCTTTCAGAATAATTTGGGACATGTTATATTCGTCAACCACTCTTGCTTGTGCAGATAAATATGAACTTGGACCGAAGGGAATTGACTGAGTCGGGAAATGATTTTCCATAAACGATCTGCGTGAAATAGAACTAAAGCCTGATATGAAACCTGAACCAGCTGGAGGAGCATATGCCTTACGCTCAGCCTTAGAGAGGCCACGAATACCTTCAGCTTGCACAGTCCTTAGGATCTATGTCAAATTAAATAGAATACTCCATATTACTATTCTCCTTGTGCACAGCTGAACTGATAGAATGATAACATAATATTGGTAATTTGGTATGAATCTAAAACAGAAAAAAGAAAATTTTCTTTCTCCCTTTCTTATAACATATGAGACCATAAATATCTAGGATTACATCAGAGGTTATCCTCTCCATCCCTATTTAAAATTGAAACCCAAGTAACCCAACCATAATAAAAAAAAAAAAAAAAAAAAATCAAGTCTTCTGAACATGATGCAACTAATAAGACCTATTACAACAAGCTGACAAGATATTCTAGCCTTTTAGAGACCCAAAATGATGTAAATTAGATCAATCAGCTTTTCTCAACAAACCCAACAGGGTGATGAAGCAATAAGTTAACACCAAAAGGATGATGGCAGAGTTAATGCAAAAAGGATGAGTAGTACAGAATCCCCAGTGACTACATAACAACTTAAAATTACCTTTAATGGAGTTCCACAAGCAACAAGGCGAACTTCATTATCGCGACAATAATTTAAAATGGGTTCATACTCCTGCCACTTTTGAGCTGACCAATGTGAAACATAAGATTTCAGTCCTCCTCCATCTATCCTGTCAACAACAGAACTTTCAAAACTATAAGCCTTTTCAACACTTAAATACAGATGTTCCAATTTCTTTGCTGCAATAGATTGTCTCTATTTTTAACAATATACACACCAGTGTTCAGATAATGTGTTATGTGTGTGTATATATGTATGATCAACTTTTAAGTTTTTCTACTATTAATATATGTTCAGTAATGCAACTATAATCATTTGCCCGTACAATTTCGATTCAATCCAATACATCTGTCATAATAATGGTTTTTTAATATGTATCTAACAATTGAAATTTTTACATTCAATAATTAGAAAATTTCAATTTACATGAAATCAGCATGTAAACATTTAACACGAATATGATTGTTGAATTAAACAGATATTAAGTGTGTAAACAATTATGAAATCATGTAAAACGATTTGCTTAGAGATGAAAATTCATATATGTATTTAGAAAAGAGAAGTCAATGCAATAGAAATTAACCTTTTAGCCATAAACTGATCGAGTTGGTTTTGTAAATCGGAAGGAAAAGCTTCGAGAGCCAAAGCCAACGGCCTCTGGTTCTCAACGCAGCGTTTTTTCAAATTCTTAACAATCTCAAGCTCCAATTCTTTATCGTCTCTAATTGGAACTTGCTCAGCTTCTCCTAAATAAACAATCCTGGAATTCATCAACTTCTCCCACACTTTGCTCTTATCTTTCCCCACCGCCAACGGCTCCCCGATAGCTGTAGCGTCGTATATCCTCGCCGACAAAAGCGCCTCCTCTACGACCACCTTAGGCGGAGGCGAAGTCACCTGAGGGGAAGGCGGCGTTATCTCCTCGGCCGAGGACTGGGATTGTTGTAGGAGGAGAGAGCCAGCGGCGGCGAGAAACGGAGTGAGTAGAACGGCGCGTCGAGAGACTGCGGAGGAGCGGCGGCAAGCATCGTGGGGGTTGTCGTGAGGGTGCAGAGAGAGTGTGAGGAGGCGAGTAAAGGAAGGGAGACGGCGTCGTATGAGAAGGTGAGGTGGGGGTGAAGGATTAAAATTAGAGGTGATGATGCGAACGTGGGGTTTCATTTTTCTGATTTGGAGGAGGAGAGAGTGTCGATTAGTCGTAGTGGTACAACTACATTACATTACATACAAGGCTGGTGAGGAGAGGCTAGGAATCATTTAAGATTTTGGAAGTTTGTGTACGAGAATGAGACTCACACAACTTCCCCAAGTACCCAAACGAATAACCTATGGTGTTTTGAATGCCACGTAGGCTATGCATCTGCTACTCTTCTTTTCCGATATTATGTGTCTTATATGGTAAAATTACCATAGAGGACTTTATATTAAGAGTTACGATTCTTTAAAAATTAAAAAATTTAGTCTATGTATATTAAATTAGTCTTTACTGTTAAAAGTTTCATCATTTATATGGTTAAAAATTAGTGTGGGTGATGGAATAATAAAAAAGTGACATGTGGTATGTCACGTGTACCTAATTTTGATGAAAAATGACTAGTTTTTAACGGTAAAATTGAATGGAATCTTTAACTAATGGGCTAGTTTGCTCTTTGATCTAACATATAAGAACTTATTTGCCCTTTTTTGTGTAGAAGGGTAAAAGGTAATCCAAATCCTAATATAAGAGTCTCAATGATACTTTTACCGTCTTATTATCTATCTATCAATAAAATATTAAAAATAATGAATAACAAATTTTAGTACTCCTTCATTTTAAAATTAAATAAACTTACACAAATAGTAAAATTGAAAGAATTTAAATAAAAAATAAAATAGTAGATGTCCTCAAGCTTCAAATTAATTTCATTTTTTTCACAATAAGATATTACATATAACCAGCTACGGATAAACTTACATTTCTTTTATAAATAATAATAATAATAATAATCAAATTGTATAATAAGAGAAATTAACATATAACCTAATAAGCTGAAGTGCCATCTTTGGTATTGTAGTTTCTTCAAACCTATTCTCTCTCACTCCTTGCGTTTACTTCAACTCTTTTTCCTTGTTTACTCGTTTTATTCTCGTTTTCATTCTCTTTATCATTTTTTCTCTGGTCTTGGCCCCGTGATAATAAAGTGGGGAGCAACTAAAAATTAATAATGTATTTCACAAGATAATAATATGTGTTCGCGAAAAGATGACAAATTTAAAACTTTGTTTACCGCAAACGTACAGTTGCCGACAAGTATTAAAACAAAACATTCGTCCACGAGTGTTCTTATAAATGAAACCACCATGTTAACTGTTTTTACATTAAATATGGTGACTGAAGTCTGCTCTCTAGCATGATTTTAGTCTGCCCTTGTTAACACAATTTTGTCTGTTCTGTTTTTTAGTGTTTTTTATCTTTTGGTTTCTTTGATTATCGGATTCGATTGGTGTCTCAATGGAAGATAATCTGGTGAATCTTCACTTTTCAGATGCTTTTTAGGAGGATGCAAAAGTGATGGAACGGAGTATGGAGTTTTCACTGGTTGGAACTGTTTGACCGATAGTGTGGTTCACTTTCTGTCTCTCCGGAATATCATGACTGATTTATGGCACCCTATTGGAGGTGTCGCTACGACTGATATAGGAGAGAAATGTTATTTAAGTTTTTTCAAGTGGTTGATATGAATAGAGTTTTAGACAGTCTTCCATGGTTTTTTAATAACCATTATTATTAAAACCAAGTAAAAATCACTTTTCTGCTGTCAAATTAAAATTAAAAATTGTGAGTAATAAATAAATAAAAAATTAACTAATTTTTTCTTAAAAAAGTCGTTGTTACTTTAAAATTTTAAACTAAAATATTTTTTTATAACTCGTCAACTTTTCTGAAAATAGACTAAATTTTCTTTTTAAATAAATAAAGATTTAAAATTGACTGTTTTATAAACTCCAATTATACTATTGTTGCATCTATGGGTTCTTAATTTTAGTGCTATTATATGTTTCTTATATATAGATATAGATATAGATATTGCGAATTGAATATTGAGAATTTGGTTAAATTTGTTGAAAATTGATATAACAATCTTTTTGGGTGTAATTTATACGGAGGATGGTATGGTTTATACTTATAAATCTTGGTGTACTGTGCATACGAGAGAAGCTTGTTAAGTTCTTCATGGGATTGTGTGATTTGTTGCATTTGTCATTACCTTTAGAGGAATGAAAAAGAAAATGTTTTTAACAAGCACCAAGTAACCTAAATTTGTCACACCCATGATAGAGCTAGGTTTATCGGCTGTCATTTTTCTTTAACATGTGTTTGACAACTAAATTTATAGAATTTATAAATGTGGTTGATTAAATTTATTGAATTATTTAGAATTAGGGTGAATTTGATAGAATGTGAAAGTTTTGAGGACTATTTATGTTATTATACAGTCAGTTCTCTCTATAAAAGTCACCTCCTATAATGACATGTCGATGTGGCAACCAAGTTTCTAATGGAATTGATTTTTTATGATTTATTTTAACCTTCTATAACAACTTTTTACTTATAAAAGTAACAACCTTAGTTATGAAGTACATTTTTTTATTAAATTAGTTCTCTATAACAACATATTGTCTAAAATTTTAAGTAAAATTATAACTATTTCATATAAGCAAACCTGTTAATTGTAATTTATTAAATAAAAATGATCTTAATTAAAATATTATTTCAATAAAATGTTTAAATTTCACATGAAAAAAAAATCTATTAATCATATTTTATTAAATGAAATAATCTTCAATTAGAGGAATTAAAGATATCAATGCAAGATTAAGTTCATTAATCAAATATTCTATTATAAATTTAAAACACCATAAACTTATAAATTGATTACTTGAACTTAATAACTCATGATAAATTAATTAATTCAATTTTATAACTCAGACCGATTAATTGAACTTGCTAGATTTATGAACGTTATAATTAGTCATGTGAAAAAATGTAAATAAAAGATGCATAAAAGCAATAATGCATGTACATGCTATACATCTTTTAATTTTGTTGATTTGATTCGCACTTTCATTCTTTTTCGAACATATTTTTTTTTTTATTTGATGAAATTAGTTTACAACAATTATCTCTCTATATTGTTATGTGTATAACCACCACATCTCTAAAACATGCAAAATCTTGACAAACAAATGAGGCTATTGTAGAGAAGATTGACTATAGCAAACATATTTATTAAGATGACCAAAATAGAAACGAATGATAATGTTAATGACCAAATTAAATTTTTTTGTAGTTTAGTAACCAAAACAGAAGCACACTAATAATTTAGTGAGTAATTGTTAAAGCTAAAAAATGGGCGAGAACAAAACAGGCTTACTCCGGGCTTGAATTTTCATGGACTTGGGTTTTTATGGCTAGGGCTTTCTTGTGCTTAAATTTTATTGGATTCGATCTCAAATCGAGCTGGGCAGACTCTGACGAATTGAAATAATTTTGAATTTTATAAGTTATAAATATTTTAATTTTGAATGTAATAATTCATTTTATTTTTATATTGTAATACCCCAAACCCGACCTAGACGTTACGGTCGAATTTTGAAGGTTACATCGTTACTTAAAAACATTGCCCTTTAATTTTCGTGAAAACTTAATTTTAAATCAAGAATAAATAAAATTGATTAGTCTATCAAAAACACAAGTATTCAGATAATCGTATGAGATCACTTTGACGAAAACATTTTTTTTACTGATTTGATTAAAAAAACCTATTTGTTTAACCAGTTGCATTGTATAACATCGTTTTTAATTTCAAAACCTTGCAACGGAAAACACTTAAGAGTTCTTAACTTGTAAAACTTAATAGCTCATCAGTTATGTATTGTTAAAAATGCCAGTTATAAGTAGTATGTTTGCAAGATAAATTTCAAACCAAAATTAAAGTCCCAGAACAAATCAAAATGCCCGTAAAGTAAAAAATTAAATCCAAACATACTTAAAAACAAAATGTCTGAACCGAGCTACGGAATCGCCGCCAAATCTTAATTCTAATGTTCACTTGAAGTCAAAAACAAACGAGTGATCTAAATTTTTAGTGTGTGACTTGGCCCACATACACAATTTTACTTATAACATACATAAATGCAATTATCCAAACAGAACTTCATATTTTAGAAACATATAACATATCAAAACAAATCCTACCCCCATCCACTACACACCATCTCCGACCAACCAGTCACACTAATTAGGACTTCATGAGTCCATCCATCCAGTCACATTGGTAAGTGGTGGTATGCCATTCATAAATATGAAGTTGAGCAGCCAGACACATATTGCGGTTTAACTGCTAGAATTTATAGTAAAAAGGCCAGAATAAACTTCCTCCATCATATCAAAGCCACCCCAATGCACATGCATAATCATATTAACATACTTATAAATCACATGAATTGAGTGGCATGTGTACCTAAACATACTTTTACAGATCATATCATATCATATCACATAACTTATACAAAATTAAGCCTCCTCAACATACTTTCTAAGCAAACTCATGTATAACATACTTATAAATCACATGAATTGAGTGGCATGTGTACCTAAACATACTTTTACAGATCATATCATATCATATCACATAACTTATACAAAATTAAGCCTCCTCAACATACTTTCTAAGCAAACTCATGTATAACATACTAAATTTTATGCTTTTATAAGCCTACAAAATGCCTACGAAGTCAATTTAGAGTCCCTTAATCGGCCCCTAATCGGGCCTTCAAATTGGCCAAAAAGGGCCCACACACCCGTGTGGTCCACATAGCCTACCTATTCGAGCCGTGTAATTACACACGACCTGGCACACAGCCAACCATACAGCCGTGTGATGCATATGGTTTGTCACACGGCTTGCCACGTGGCCGTGTGACTTTGGCAGTTTTAAGAAAAGTCCCTAATTTTAGGTTTTTCTAAGTTTCAACCGAGTTTTCGAGTTAGTTTCACACACCTGATGGCAATTTTGATTAACCACACAACCGGAACTCAAGAATCCTACAATCAAACATTAAATCGCAGAAATTAACCTTCAAGAATCCACCCAAGATAACATTCATTTATTAAAAATTCAATCCCTAAAGCGATGTTGAGCACTTACTTATCAGAAAATAGAGTCAAAATCAGCAATTACTCTGCTGGAGAATTTCGATTCTTACGCTCTTCATCTAATAAAAAACCATGAGATCACTTATCATCACGTAGAACAAGAATTAAACACTAATAAATTCAAACCTTGCTCAAGAACGAGTTAAAATTTGATATAAAAAAATGGATCAATGTTACTTACCTTTACTCGGATTTACTATCGCAGGTGAAGAATAAAAAAGATAGTCACATAACAACCTTAATGGAAGCAAGGTAGGAAGCAAATCAAGAAGAAAGATGAGATGAAAATTCAAGAAAAACAAAAGAAAAGAAAGAAGAGGGGAAAAAAGAAATGTGAGGGGAAACAAAAGAGAGGAAACGTGAATAGGGGAGTGGGGAAAAAACTGAACAGTGTAGTTGGTGAGTGAATTTAGGGATTTTGATAATTTTAACAAAACAAAAATAATAATTTAAACAAATCCTAACCCACCAGATTTTTATAGAATTTCAATATGACTCAACTACCAACCAATGGCAAGGAATAAAAAAGAATTCCCATTTTACAAACACAAGACAAAAGGGTTAGATCTAATCAGATGGTCTAGGATAGGAATTGGGCAAAAAATTAACAAAATTTCAAAAGAAATGACTCAAACCTAGAACCTCACATGCATTATCACAACACTCAACCACTAAATTAAATTAAATTAAATTATTTGATATAATTTAACATTCCAATTAAGAAAATTTGGGGCGTTACATGTACGATACAACACAATTTAAATTTGCCTAATAAAAAGAATAAATTATATATGTAAGGCCCAAATTTTGCCTGGGCCCAGTACCATTAACCAAAATTAAAAAAACCCAATTTTTAGCCCGGAGCCCAATAGACCAGTCCAAAATTAAAGCGCAATAGCCCCATTACAAACAAGCCCAAACCTAGACCTAGCCCACAACCGAAATAAAAAATGAAAGCCTAGTAACCCCCGCGCGCCGCAGCAGCCAGACCGCCACGCTCGCACACTCAGCCACGTCACCCCGCACCTCCGTATCGTGTGCCCCTCCGCCGTCCGCCACACGACGTGCCCTTCTCCACTACGCCTCTTACATATCTACAAACAAGGGAAAATTGGTTGTAAAAAGGGCCATAAAAGCCGTGTATAAACAATGTAAAATGACCTTTTTCTTTTACACACACAACACGCTACATTTGACACACGAAATACAAAGAAACCGAAAAATTGAAAGGTGATTATTTTCGCTTCAAAAGTTTTTGTTTTTTTTTTATTTTTTCATTTTTTATATACGAATAAATATAAAAACGGGGAAAGCACACCTGTATTTTGAGCCCCGTCGCCGCAAGTGGGGGAGGTCACTGTAAAAGTCTGGTTTATACCCTAGTCAGAACAGTGCTTTCGAGACCACAAATCTGAGTCCGTATAATATTTTAATATTATTTTTTGTGTCTTTGATAAGTGATTAAGCATGTGGTAAAGTTTCGTAAGATAATTTGTCTGTTTATGTGTTTAATTTGATTAAAGGATTGAATTGCATTGAAATGCAAATTTGCATGTTTTATGAAAAGATGCTTATTTGTTATGTCTTAATAAGTATGAGGGCTTATGTGGCAATTAAGCCATTAATAAGATAATGGATGGTAAATGGTCGAATATACCCTTGTTGTCTAATGGTTTCAAATGTCTTTTAAATGGCTAAAAAGGTAAATGAATTATTAACATATTATTAATGAAATAAAAATGAAAGTGTTCATATTTCATTTCTTTTCATTTGACCGAAACTAGTAAGAAAAAGAAAGGTTTTAAAGCCTTACATATTCGGCCATTCCAAGCTTGAATTAAGGTATGTTTTTGCTTTGGATTTTGATGATTTTTATGTTTTTGAGATTGTTGCTTAGTCTACTATCAAGCCCATATCTCAATTTGATGAATTGATGTTGTTCATGAGATGTGCCATTGATGATATGTTGAGCTTTGTGATGATTTATGGTGTTAAATGAAAGATTTGAGCTAGATGAACATACTTTGTTCTTAAATTTTTGATGAATTTAGCTAATTAGGGCTAAATTGAGAAAATAGTAACTTGAAGGACTAAATTTGCAAATTTGAGGGAAAATATGGGTTTGTATGATATATATATATGCATTCGGCTAAGCTTGGATGTGTGGTGATTTTGTGAATTTGATGTTTTGAGAAAATGGACTAAATTGATAAATTGTGCAAATGTGAGGGTTAATTTGTAAACAGCCCTAAATGTGTGCCTTTGGATTGAATTGAATGAATTAGTGAATAAAAGGGTTAATTCTGAACATGTATAGATCAAGAACCGAGGAAAATCGACTTAGATAGCGGGAAAGCAAAAGTAACCGAGTAGCCATTTCCGTTTCTGTTAAATCGAATCCGAGGTAAGTCATTATGCAAATAAACGCATTCGTATTGAATTATGTATGTCCTTCTGAATATTGTTATCGATGAATATTTATGATATGATCTATTCATGAATTCCGAGATAAGGATTACTTAGTGACAATGTCCGAGAAGTCTCGTACGCACCTAGGAATAGATAGGATTAACTATGTCATGACATAGGTATTTGTTCTGTTTTATCATGTAAGACCTCGTCTGGGACGTTGGCATTGATTCGAGATTTCGTGTAAGACCACGTCTGGGACATTGGCATTGATATTATCTTTACGTGTAAGACCATGTCTAGGACATCAGCATCGTATTAATTTGTGTAAGACCCTGTCTGGGACAGTGACATCGATATCTGAGTGCATGTAAGACCTCGTCTGGGATGTTGGCATTGTACAACTATTCTGAGCTTTCTGAGCATCCTATTAGGTTCCTATCGGTTCAACGGGCAAGTTTGTGATACGAATGGCTAAGCGAATTGTAAATCCGTTCCAGGTACGCTAATTTGTACACTAAGTGTGTATAAAAAGGTAAGTACCTATGTGATTTTGATTTGAATAATGTAAGAGTGAATATGAGAATGTGAATGAGTTACAAGAATGGTTATGAATAAGCTATGTATATATATATGATTCTTGAATTGATGAATGTGGCAATTATGGTCTAGAATATGGACCAAAGTATATATGTGAGAAATTTGCTATGAATATGAATATTGCCAATGTTTCTATAAGCTTATATGCTTTACATGCTAAGTTTGTTTGTATTATGACTTACTAAGCTTTTGGAATGCTTCCTCTCTGTGCGTGTGTATTCTCTGTTTTATAGGTCGTCAAAGCTACTGAAGGCTCGGGACCGTCAAGGATCGTCATCACACTATTAAACTCATTTTGGTACATTTTGGAAATGTATATAGCTATATATGGCATGTATAGGCTAGTATTTGATATAAGTTTGTTATATGAACTTAGTCATGGGATTTGGCTAGTTATGAGTTGAGAATTTGCTTGAATGAATGTGATATGTGAAGTATGTTTTTGGCATGGTTAGTTGATACATGAAATGGTCAAGTTTTGATTAAGCAAATGAATGAATTATGCTTGTGATGAGTTGAGTTTTAGTATTGTAATTTGGATGGTTATTTTGGAATGTTATTGGTTGCCAAATAGGCATGAGATGTCTTGATGATCTTGCTTATAGGTAAGACCGATGTGAGTGGCATTTTGGCCTTGCAAATAGCCTATTTTGCCACACGGTTGTGGCACACAGGCGTGCCTAGTGACCGTGAGACAAAGTCAGTAGCTAGTATAAGAGTACACGGCCTTGGCACACAGACGTGCCTAGTAGCCGTGTGGTTTCAACAGAATCGACTACGGCCAAAGTACATCGGCGTGCTTGGTGACCGTGGAGCAAAGTCAGTTTCGACCACGGAGAGGACACACGGGTGTGTCTAGCAGCCGCGGGAGGCACACGGCCTACCCACACGGGCGTGTAAGCCCTGAAACTTAGAAAAGTTTTAAATTTATGAGAATTTCTGTATGTGTTCCGGTTTAGTCCCGACCCTATTTCTGAGCATACTTTAGGTCTCGATGACCTACCGAAGGGACACTATGATGGTAATTGATGAGATACTTGATAAAATGTCTGATTTAGTTTCCGATCTGTCAGGTAACATTATTAATCCTAATCCGACAACGGACATGGGATAGAGGTGTTACAGTCACTGTCCCCGATGATGGACGATACTCTTCGGCAAAACAATGAAGAAATCGAAAGATTTTCTTTCATTTTCCCTTTTTTTTAGGTCGAGTTATGTGGAAAATGATTCCAGATTTGGGCTTTAAATGCCAAGGCGCTCAAAATGGGAGCTTTTGAGTTTTCCGACCGCTGTGGACGGTGGCGCTGTCGTCGGCGACCAATGGCCGTCACGGCGGTCCGGCGACTAGACATTAGTCGGCGTTCGATTGGATGAAGGGGGGAGAGAAAAGGGTTGAGAGAGTTTTGATGTTTTTTTTTTAGGAAGAAGAAGGAAATGAAATTTTTTAGGAAAAATTTAGTTTTTATAACTACACAATATGACGCCGTTTTACATGGCCTCCCCAGACGCCAAAACGGCGTCGTTTTGGGGAGGCCGATCCAATCCGACCCTTTCGAACAAAGAATCCGCGTGTTTTCTACGGAAGGGCTAATTGCACTTTTAGCCCTTTTGCTTTTTTATTAATTTATAATCAAGTTTTTTATTTTTAATTTTGCCCTTAAGTTTCGTTTTGATTTCATTTGAGTCCCTTTTGAAACGCAGCGTTTTGGAGGGAGGGAATATTTTCCCCTTTTGTCCCTCCATGTTATTCGCGCATTCAAATAGGTCCCCTTTTTTATTTTTTTAAAATTCACCCCAAATTTTATTTTAAGTTTAATTTTGTCCTTTTTCTTATTTCCTTTTATTATTTTACTATTATTGTCATTATTTTGGTTATTATTATTACCTTCCTTATTATTATTATTATTGTTACTACTTTTAACATTACTAGTATTATTATTTTAATATTACTACTACTATTATTTTTTTATTTTATTTATAATTGACTTTATTATTATTATATTCACTAAGTATTATTTTTATTTTTACTATTATTGTTTGTTTATTAATATATTTTATTATTGTTATTATTGTGTTTTTGTTACTATTAATTATTTTATTATATTATTTTTTAATTATTATATATAGTATTTATTTATTTACTGATTTACCATTTGCTATTGTTTTCTTTTGTTCATCTATTCTTTTTCCTATCATTTCATATAGATTGTTGATTTTAGATTCTATTTTATTGTATTTTATTTTTGCTTTTATTTTTGTTATTTACATTATTACCCTTGTTTTATTCTATTATGTATTTGTATTATAATTCATCTTCCATTTTATTACGGCCATATCACATTTTATTCGAGGCATTACAATTTTCGTTTTGAAATAAACCAACATTCCGCGTTCTAAGATTCGAAAGAAATCGCACCCTAACTTACTGGGTTTTGATTTTTTCTCATCGAGCCTAAAGAACTAATTATTTTTAAATGAAAACTCATATGTTAAATAAAAAATTTATTCTCGGGAATTCAAAAATGTTGTGTCCTAACTTATTGGATGTGATATTTTGTCATCTCGAGGTAAGGTTTTTAAAAAACAAAGGCAATATTTTGTATTTGGGAATTTTGAGAAATTGTGCCCTAACTTACTGTGTTTCGTCTTCTCATTTGACCCAAATTATTGAATACCCTTCTTAATTTTTAAATACACAAGCTTTAAGGGTTAAAAGACAAGCTTAGTTTCGAGGATTTGAAACGTGTATCCTAACTCACTGGACGTGACATTTTACTTCTTCGAAATAAGCAGGTCTCAGTATCCGATTTAATTTATTTTAAATAAAGAGGATCGTATTTTAAAATCTTTTCAAATTTTCGACATAAAGACATCAAATAATCAATTAGGTACCAATTTTGGGTGTTACGAGGGTGCTAATCCTTCCTCGTACGTAACCGACTCCCGAATCTATTTTCTAAATTTCGTAAACCAAAACTATCGTTTTAATAAATCAAAATGTTTTAACGATCAATCTTAAGGTGACCCGATCACACCTCAAAAAAGATTGGTGGCGACTCCGTTTTCGTTTCTAGAGTCGACTCCGTTTTCCAAACATAAAAAAATTTGATTTTGATTCTAGATTTGACAGCTTGACGACTCCGCTGGGGACAGTAAGAGAGTCAAGCCGTAGAATTGATTATTTTTTGTCCTTTTATCGAAAATTAAAATTTGATTTTGATTCTTCCACCGCATGAGTTTTTGTCGAGACATATGTTTGTTGTGGTTTGAGTCTCGTAAGATATTCCCGCATCATATTGCATGACCATTGTGGTCACACCTTTTAAGTGGGAGTGAGAAACTATGCCTTCGTGATGTTTTTACCTCCGCATGACCATAGGGAAATGTATTCCCCTTAATTGAACTCGATCCGTATGAGCCTATAATGGGTGAGGATTGAGGAATCTAGTGGTTCAGGTACCCTCCCTTTGGAACTAAGCCACATATAATAATCCTTAAGAGCCAACCCTAAATAGAGCTACCTTAGCGGTTACCCAGATAGATGTTTGACACTTTCTCTATTTGTTTTGGTTTCTATTATCCGATACTAACTTGTTGTGTTTTGGCTATGATTGCATGTCATTTTATATTAAAAATGTATCGATTCCTGTTTGGTTACTAAATTAGAAAGCTTGTCATGGAGAACGAACTTCTTAATAAAATAGAGGACAATGCAGCTGTCCGTATATGGTCAGAGAGGATGCAACTTGAGAAAGAAGATAGTCTAGCCGAGGGATATACGTCAGAGTTGTGGGACTTCATTCGTATCAGTATAACACAGAATGAACTCCAAGAATTAAGAGATATATGGGCCCATTGGGATGATGAGACTAAGCAGCTATTCTATCATAATTATGGCGATCTACCCTACCTGTTTGACATCAAAGTGGACAAACACTTATTTCGGGCTATGACTCAATTTTAGAACCCCGTATATAACTGTTTCACGTTTGGAAAAGTGGACTTGGTGCCTACCGTAGAAGAATACACAGCCTTGCTTCATTGTCCAAAGGTTCAAGTCGACAAAGCTTATTCCAGGGCCGCTAATATACTAACTTTTGTAAAGATGATGATGAGTATCACCGGGATGAGTGAACAGTGGGTCATGGCCTGAATTCAGCAAAAAGGTGAAGGAAAATGTATTCCTTGGGTGAGCTTGAGGGACTTGATTGTAGCGCATCCAGATATAAAGAGGAAAGTTGACATCTTTGCCTTGAGTATCTATGGTTTGGTAATTTTCCCCAAAGCTTTGAGGCATACAGATGAAACAGTTGCTGACCTATTTGATCGACTTGACAAGGGGGTTACACCAGTACTAGCAATTCTTGCCGAAACATTCAGATCTTTGAGTGCATGTCAGAAGACATGTGAAGGTAGATTCATCGGATGCACGCAATTATTGTTGGTTTGGTTCCATGGTCATTTCTGGAAGGTTGACAAAGTTTCATACAGAGTGTTCTCCAAGGATTATTTCCCATTGAAGGAAGTAGCAGCTACGCCAATGAGGGACGATATATCAGAAGAAAGGTGGACAGCAATTTTTTAAAACCTTCAGAAGGAAGATATTGAGTGGAGAGCCCATTGGATGGTTCCTGACAAAATCCTGTATCGGTGTGGGAATTTTGATTGGGTACCTTTGCCTGGAATTTGGGGAACCGTTGGATATGCCCCTTTGCTCGTATTAAGGCAATACATGAAAAAGCAGTTTATACCAGCAACACACGGGCTAGCTCAGTATGAATGTTCGTATAAGGGGGATAATTATAAGAAGAAGGTTCGAGAGATTTCTAATGCTTAGAATCAGACTCGCTGGATGAAAAGAGTTATTGTAGGTCCGATGTCGACCCTTGAATATGATGCGTGGCAGAGTAGGAAAATCAATGATAATATCCCCAGACCGACACAAGATGGTGCTCGACCAATAGAGGAATACCTGCAAATAGTCACTTCCGAGTTGGAAATCATAAAACAGGACTTTGATAAAAGAAATTTAGAGTTAGGAAAGAAGATAGAACAACTGGAGGAAGAAAAAGTGCATTTGAGGTTAGATATTGATGTACAGAAATTAGTGGCTGAGAAACTGAGAAAAGGGAAGAGGAAGGCTGAGGAAGATTTGGATAGTTTGAAGACTGATTACAAAAAGTTGCATTCATCGATTAGAACTGCTGGATTGGGTAAAACCTCAGAACAATGGCGTCAAGAAATTCAAGAAGAGAAAGTTAAGGTTGATCAGTGGAAGAAGAGGTTTCATGATGCTCGAACACGAGAGGATACTCTGAAAAAGACGGTGTTTGATAGCCAAAGTGAAAAGGAGATGTTAATAGCTCGAGTAGCAGAACTAGAGAAGGCATTGTATCGAAGCCGCAACTTTACGGTGAAGCTGAGAACAAGCCTAAACAATATTGAATATTTGAAAGGAAAGGTGAGAGAGCTCGAAATGGCGCTACAAAATAGTGAACTACGGGTACAACTATTAGAGGCCGATAACAAACGATGGGAAGAGTAGTTTCAACGATCTCAAGACCAGGTCAGGAAAGAGATTACGTCATGGGCGAAGCTATGGCTCAGATACGAGAAGTGGCTAATCATTTACAAGCTTTAGTGGTTCAGGCTGATGTGTTAAGTGTGAAATATGAACTAGAGTCAGACCAGGGTCGAGAGTTAGCTTGGCTTCTTAAGAAAGTTAAAGCTTTGAGCATAAGGGCTAGGCCGTATATGTGATTTTGTTTTATGTAAAGGATTTTATTTTCTTATAAAGTTATTCTAAAAGAAATTGAACTAGAATCGACACCTTTTATTTTTTTCATTCATATCATGCATTTGCATTACATTGCATCACATGCATTAGATTTTCACAAAAGGACCCTGATTAGGTAAAGTTATTTCAGCTAACTTGGGAACCGACAAAAGTCTATTGAACTGAGTATCATTACGGTACTCGCGCAAGAACAAAAGTCATGGACCAAAGGTTGGAAAGAATAGAGCAAATGCAAATATAGATGCAGGAGCAATTGGCCAAAATTCAACAAGAAATGCGAGAACAAATGCTAGAATTCCAAAGGAATATGATGGGCCAGTTAACCCAGCTACTAGCCAGAGGACTTGAAAAAAGGAGTGGCCCAGCGGTCAACAATGGGGATGATAATGAAGACATCATCTATTCTCCAGGTTTTTCCCTAATAAGTGTCCCGACCCAACCAGACACGCATTCGCATGGGGTACCCATCATTATCGGACCCCAATGTCAGACTGATACCTCGACCCTATTGAACTTCCCGATGGGTTCAGGTTTTAACTCGAAAGATGATCGAGCCAAACCTGTTGTTCTAGCAAAAACAAAGGAAATGGGAGAGTAGACTTTAAAGGCCTCGAAGAAGAAGAAAAATGAAGCGAATAGTACGAGTAGGTATAACAAGGGTCATTCGGAGTCGGTTATAGTAAGCCAGCCAATGATAGTAACTACCAGCCATTAGATCTCCCCAAGGCAAGAACCCAATCTAAGACCGAACTCAGAAAAATTCCAGTTCGCACCCATCCCAATCATGTATAGGGAGTTGTACCAAAATTTTTTTGACGCACATGTTGTATCCCCTTTTTATGTAAAACCAATATGGCCTCCATACCCCAAATGGTACGACGTAAATGCCCAATGTGAATACCATGAGGGAATCACAGGGCAGTTGATCGAGAACTGCGTCATTTTTAAAAAGATAATCGAAAGACTCATCAAATTAGGTATCATAAAATTCGATGATCCCTCTGGTGCAGAAAATCCGTTACCTAACCTTTCTGTTAAAGGGGTAAACATTGTGAGTTCC
The DNA here is from genome assembly GCA_025503065.1 of Gossypium bickii. Lineage (NCBI taxonomy): Eukaryota > Viridiplantae > Streptophyta > Magnoliopsida > Malvales > Malvaceae > Gossypium > Gossypium bickii. Next base: position 30,885,808 of record CP106719.1, read on the forward strand.
ATGATAGATAGGGGCATGAAATTCAAAAATGCATCGAGCTTAGGGCCCTAGTGCAAGGCCTGATGAATAATAAATTGAAGAGATCAAAAACCCAGTGGGAACGTTGGGGAATCTAAACATTAATGACATATTCGAAGAGGGAACCGGGGAATAGACTTTTCCAAGCTTCTGCCTTTAAGTACTTGGGGGTGTTTTGAACAATGGGGCTGTGGAAGAGATCCCTGTATTTTTAGAGTTAATCTAAAGTAATATTCAAAACACGCTTGTTGCTTTAAGCATAAAGGCAATAAGAGTCCTTTGGTGAAATAGGCTTATGTCCAGAATTTTTATTTCAATAAAATGCATCTTTTTGAACAAATATTTTTTTCATTCTTTCCATACATTCTTGTGGTCTTTGGAATATTCTTAGTCATACTATACATTCTTGTGGTTTTTGGAATATTCTTTCATTCTTCATTCATGATTATACCATATAAATAATCATCCTTAGAATCATTTATTCTTTGGCATTTGCCTTCGTACCTACAATAGGTACCTAGATATCAAGACATGAGCGATGCTGTTACTGACTTCCTTTTAAGTGATATATAGGTCTAAAAGGATCTAAGGATTTTGAAGATGATAGAGATTGTAACTTATCTTTTGATTTGTTAAGAATAGTAGAACAAGATGAAAAATAGATCCTACTCTGCAAAAGGTCAATGGGCATTGCAAGCCTAGGAAAGAGGTGAATATCGAAGCCTAGCTCACCACAAAGACAAAGCGAGACATCATTGAGTTATTCCCAATTCAAGGATTTTTTCGCATGATATGCCTAGGCTACTAAGACGTATGGATGCGGTTATAGCTAAAGAAATGTTAGAAGAGGTCCACAAGGGTGTCTGAAGAATATATGCTAATGGTTTTACAATGGCCAGGAAAATCATGAGGTTTGGGTACTGCTGGTCTACCATGGAAGGGGATCGCATCAATTATGCCGTAAATGCCAAATTTATCAAAACAAGATTCAAATGCCTCATTCATTTCTTCATAGACTTTCTCTATGTGGGGCATGGACGTTACTGGGCCGATCTCGTTAAAAGCTTCTAACAGACATCGTCATCTTTGGGGTCGTCAATTACTTCACTAAATGGGTGAAAATCACTTCATATGCCAATGTTACAAAGTCGACGGTCATTAAATGCAGCAAAAAAGATCATGTGTCGACAAAGAATGTCAGAAAGGATCATATCTAATAAAAGCATGATATCAAAAGTTTGCAGTCTGTTCAAGATCAGACACCCTATTACCCTAAGATGAACAGTGCAAAAAAAAAATCATGGGAAAGATGACCGAGACTTGTAAATATTGGCATAAGAAGTCACCATTTACCCTCTATGCTCATCGAACGTTGGCTAAGACCTTCACCGGAGCAGCACCTTTCTCATTACGAAATAGAAGTGGTTTGCCCATTGAAATCAAGATTCCTCCTTTCCAAATTTCGTTTGAGTAAAGAATTGGATAAAGCAGAATGTCCAGTTGAAAGTTACCTGTCATAATCAAACGTACCAAAAACGAATGATCGAGCTTACGACAGAAAGGTTCGTCCTAGAGAATTCCACAAGGGAGACCTGGAGTTGAAAAAGATCCTTTCTATACAAAAGGACTTCAGAGAAAAGTGGATGCCAAACTAAGAAGGACCTTATATAGTAAATAAGGCCTTTTCTGGAGGAGCATTGATTCTATCTGAAATGGATGGTAAAAACTTGCCTAATCCTATGAATTCAGATTCTGTCAAGAAGTATTTCACCTAGAAAGTGAAAGGCCAAGGTAAAAACCCGTAAAGGGCACTTTGAGACTTTCAAAGAAAAAAAAAGAAAAAAAAAGGGGGGAGAGGCCAAGGCGAAAACCCGCAAAGGGTGCTTTACGACCAAAGGGGATTTGAGTTGAAAACCCGAAAAAGGTGGCTCAAATTTTGATCAAAAGTGGAGCATACAGTAGTCTTGCTACGCTTGAATTAACAATGAGGAAGTATGTTACGTCTTGAGGGCATTGACAAAGTACTCCGGATCCCCTAAACACATATTGAGGTTGAAATGGTCCTCAAGAAGTTTGAACAGAGAAGCTCAGGCTGCGATATCTGGGGCACCTAGTTTCCATCTTGCCCATTCTGAATTTGCTATCTTTAATTATTTTACTCGTTTCAAAATACACAACTAATAAATTTTCTTCTTGATTTCATTTGCTATATTTGCTTAACTTATTAGTTTCGAGCTATGCTTCTAATTAATTTCCTTCTTGTCCATTGTTATGATCTTTTTCAAGCATTTTGCATTGGAATAATGATTAGTGGACTAATAATACTTTCATAAAAGGAGTTTCGCATATTACCCTGGAAGCTTTTAAATAATACAAGAACTTGAAACATGACTATTGTTTAAAATTCACCAAGTTTAAAGGATGAAAATATTGGTTGAGGAAGAGTTTTAAACTGAGACTATCTTTCCGGATTTTTGTCAAAAATGGTGATTGAACAAAATGACAAGATATTGCGTAAGTGATACAATCTTGACGAAAAATGGGCAATGTTAACCCGAGTGTAAAAGGGGAATCATTCTCGAGGAAAAATGATATTCTACATCCATGCAAGTATGATGCATACACATTTGGTTAGGTCATCTAGAGAGTGATTAGTTGATTGAACAAGTTACAGATCCTATACCCTTGAGTTGTAGTGGGATGGATTGAAGTTGATATAGATCCTATAGCTATGAATCGCGGTGGGATGGTTAAAGATGGTACAAATCTTATGTCCCTAAGGTACAGTAGAAGGGACGCTGAAGTTACAGTGGGGCAAACCAGTTCAGCAGAATACGATTGTTTCTTCAGGTTTTCAATCAAAATACCACCCAAGCAAGAAGACAGCGTAATACATCAGTGATAAAGATGAACAACAATCAATGACGCCTTGAATATTAAAAAGGATCATTCTCATAAAATTTTGCATTCGTCATTCATAATGCACTTAGTTGGGAGCATTTGATACATTCTGCTCATAGCATCCTAGTCATTTGGCATAAATATAAGCATATGAAATCGAGTATACAGGACATGTCCCCCAGAGGATGGTGTAGCAACATCGGTGAAAGCACAGATCTTATCTCCCTAAGCAATAGTGGAGTAGATCGAAAATGACGAATCTTATCTTTCCGAGGTAACAGGGGAGCAGATTTTAGTCACTGGCCTTATCTTTCTGAGGTAGCAAGGGAGTAGGCTGAAGATTATAATCTTATCTTCCTGATGTAGCAAGAGAGTAGACTAAAAATTATAGATCTTGTCTCCTCGAGATATCAGTGGGGTAGATCGAAGATAGCAAATCTTATCTTTCCGAGGTAGCAGGGGAGCAGATTTTAGCCACTAGTCTTATCTTCCGAAGGTAGCAATGGAGCAGACTAAAAATTGTAGATCTTATCTCCTCGAGATAGCAATGGGGCAGATCAAAGATGGCAAATCTTATCTTTTCGAGGTAGCAGGGGAACAGATTTTAGCCACTGGCCTTATCTCTCTGATGTAGCAAGGAAGCAGGCTGAAATTATAGTCTTATCTTCCTGATGTAGTAAGGGAGCAGACTAAAAATTATAGATCTTGTCTCCTTGAGATAGCAGTGGGGCAGATCAAATATGGTGAATCTTATCTTTCCGAGGTAGCAGGGGAGCATATTTTAGCCATTGGACTTATCTCTCTGAGATAACAAAGGAGCAGGCTGAAATTACAAGTCTTATCTCCATGTATCGGCAATAGAGTAGACTGAAGATTGTAGATCTTGTCTCCTCGAGATAGCAATGGGGCAGATAGAAGTGGATGAATCTTATCTCCATGTATCAGCAATGGAGCAGATTTAGGCCACTACCCTTATCTTTCTGAGATAACAAGGGAGCAGGCTGAAATTACAAGTATTATCTCCATGTATCGGCAATGGAGCAGACTAAAGATTATAGATCTTGTCTCCTAGAGATAGTAGTGGGGCAAATAGAAGTGGGTGAATCTTATCTCCATGTATCGACAATGGAGCAGATTTAGGCCACTAGCATTATCTTCCTGAGATAACAAGGGATCAAGCTGAAATTACAAGTCTTATCTCCATGTATCAGCAATGGAGCAGACTAAAGATTGTAGATTTTGTCTCCCTGAGATAGCAGTGGAGCAAATTGAAAATGGCGAACCTTATCTTCCCGAGGTAGCAGGGGAGCAGATTTAAGCCACTAGCCTTATCCCTCTAAGCAGTAGTGGAACAGGCTGAAGATTGTAGATCATATCTCCCTAGGCAGTAGTGGAGCAGATTGAAACGAAAATTCCTGTACCCCTGAAGATGCAGTGGGTTAAAGCGAGGCTACTCAAGACGGGGCAAAATTGGCCTTTTAAAGTCTTTGCTCCATTCTCGTTACACGACAATGAGCAAAGAGGGGTAGCTGTAAGGCCCAAATTTTGCCCAGGCCCAGTACCATTAACCAAAATTAAAAAACCCAATTTTTAGCCCGGAGCCCAGTAGACCAGTCCAAAATTAAAGCCCAATAGCCCTATTACAAACAAGCCCAAACCTAGACCTAGCCTACAACTTAAACAAAAAATGAAACCCTAGCAACCCCCGCGCGTCGCAGCAGCCAGACCCCCACGCTCGCTCACTCAGCCACGTCACCTCGCACCTCCGCATCGTGCGCTCCTCCACCGTCCGCCACACTACGTGCCCTTCTCCACCACGCCTCTTACGTACCTACAAACAAGGGAAAAACGGTTATAAAAAAAGGACTATAAAAGCCGTGTATAAACAATGTAAAAGGACCTTTTTTTTTACATACACAACACGCTACATTTGACACACGGAATACAAAGAAACCGAAAAATTGAAAGGTGATTATTTTCGCTTCAAAAGTTTTCCTTTTTTCCTTTTTTTCATTTTTTATATATGAATAAATATAAAAAGGGGGAAAGCACGCCTGTATTTCGAGCCCCACCGCCGCAAGTGAGGGAGGTCACCGTCCCCGATGATGGACGGTACTCTTTGGCAAAACGAAGAAGAAACCGAAAGATTTTCTTTCATTTTTCCTTTTTTTTGGTCGAGTTTTGTGGAAAACGATTCCAAATTCGGGCTTTAAGCGCTAAGGCGCTCAAAATGGGCGCTTTTGAGTTTTCCGGCTGCCGTGGACGGCGGCGCCGTTCCCGGCGACTGGACATTGGCCGGTGTTCGATCGGATGGAGGGGGATAGAAAAGGGTTGAGAGAGTTTTGATGGTTTTTTTTTTAAGAAGAAGAAGGAAATGAAATATTTTAGGAAAAAAATTAGTTTTTATAACTACACAATACGACGCCGTTTTACATGGCCTCCCTATACGCCAAAATGGCGTCGTTTTGGGGAGGCCGATCCGATCCAACCCGTTCGAACAAAGGATCTGCTTGTTTTCTACGGAAGGGCTAATTGCACTTTTAGCCCTTCCGCTTTTTTATTAATTTATAATCAAGTTCTTTCATTTTTGATTTTGCCCTTAAGTTTCGTTTTGATTTCATTTGAGTCCCTTTTGAAACGCAGCGTTTTGGAGGGAGGGAATATTTTCCCCGTTTGTCCCTCCATGTTATTCGCGCATTCAAATAGGTCCCCTTTTTTTATTTTTTTAAAAATTCGCCCCAAATTTTTATTTTAAGTTTAATTTCGTCCTTTTTCTTATTTCCTTTTATTATTTTACTATTATTGTCATTATTTTGGTTATTATTATTACCTTCCTTATTATTATTATTATTATTATTATTATTATTATTACTACTACTACTACTACTTTTAACATTACTAGTATTATTATTTTAATATTACTATTACTATTATTTTTTTATTTTATTTATAATTGACTTTATTATTATTATTATATTCATTAAGTATTATTTATATTTTTACCACTATTATTTATATATATTTTTATTACTATAATCATATTTATTACTATTATATTTATTATTATTTTATTATATTATTATTTAATTATTATATATAGTATTTATTTATTTACTGATTTACCATTTGCTATTGTTTTCTTTTGTTCATCTATTCTTTTTCCTATTATTTCATGTAGAATGCTGATTTTAGATTCTATTTTATTGTATTTTATTTTTGTTATTTACATTATTACCCTTATTTTATTCTATTATGTATTTGTATTATAATTCATCTTCCATTTTATTACGGCCATATCACATTTTATTCGAGGCATTACAATTTTCGTTTTGAAATAAACCAACATTCCGCCTTTTAAGATCTGAAAGAAATCGTACCCTAACTTACTGGGTTTCGATTTTTTCTCATCGAGCCTAAAGAACTAATTATTTTTAAATCAAAACTCATATGTTAAATAAAAAACTTATTCTCGGGAATTCAAAAATGTTGTGTCCTAACTTATTGGATGTGATATTTTGTCATCTCGATGTAAGGTTTTTAAAAAATAAAGGCAATATTCTGTATTTGGGAATTTTGAGAAACTGTGCCCTAACTTACTGGGTTTCGTCTTCTCATTTGACCCAAATTATTGAATACCCTTCTTAATTTTAAATGCACAAGCTTTAAGGGTTAAAAGACAAGCTTAGTTTCGAGGATTTGAAACGTCGTATCCTAACTCACTGGACGTGACATTTTAATTCTTCGAAATAAGGAGGTCCCAGTATCCGATTTAATTTATTTTAAATAAAAAGGATCGTATTTTAAAATCTTTTCAAATTTTCGATATAAAGACATCAAATAATCAATTAGGTACCAATTTTGGGCGTTACGAGGGTGCTAATCCTTCCTCGTACGTAACCGACTCCCGAACTTATTTTCTAAATTTCGTAGACCAAAACTATCGTTTAAATAAATCAAAATGTTTTAACGATCAATCTTAAGGTGACCTGATCACACCTCAAAAAAGATTGGTGGCGACTCCGTTTTCGTTTCTAAAGTCGACCCCATTTTCCAAACATAAAAAAATGGTTTCGACAATATATATTTAATAAAATTATTTTATATAAAATAATTATAATGCTTATTGTATACAAAATTTATTATTTATGATATTATATGAATTAACGAAAATACCTTTTATTGTTTATTATTATATTATATTGACAATTAAATAAAATTTTTTATTTTTTATTAAATTTATAAACCTAATATTCATACTAAAATATTTATTCGAAAACTCAAATATATTATAGTAAACTCAAACCCAAATAATGTACTCATTATTACCCAAACTCAAAATAAACTAATTATAGCCCAATCTCAAGTTCAAAATAAAAAGAAAATTAAACCCAATACCCAAATACAATTTATAAAAGTTAAATCTCAATTCAAAATATAAGTTAATACAAATAATATTTTATTAAGAGATTAAATTTTTAATAATATTTTTTGTATTTCTAGTTATAATTATAAACATATATTTTAATATACTAAATTACACATAACTATTTATGTTATATCTTTTATTATAATCTATAATATAATAATAGTTATATGTATCAATACTTATAGAATATATTATTTCACTATATAATACTATATCACATACTATAATAGTAGAGTAGTACATAATATAATAATTATTATCATAAATTATTGTTTATTGTTATACTAGTTGAAGTATGCTCTAAATCTCAATACTTTTCATACATTTAAAAGTTAGTCCTCCTACTATAATATATAATGTTATATTATATCATATAGTATATAATATATATTAATAGTTTATATATATATGCATAAATGATTAAACATTATAATATCATGTAATACTATATCTTTTATTATAACCTATAATATAATAGTAGTTATATGTAATAGTAGTACATTATATATTATTTATTATTATTTATTTTATAATAGTTGAAATATTCTCTAAGTCCCTATACTTTTCATACATTTTAAAGTTATCCCTCCTAGTATATTATATAATGTTATATCATATTATATAGCATATAATATATTAATAATTTGTATATGCATCAATGATTAAATATGATAATCTCATATAATATTATATCTTTTATTATAATCACTAATATAATAATAATTATATATGTAATAGTAGTGTAACACTCTTTACTTGAGTTTGTACCAAAACCCGAGTAAAGAATATTACATTTCAGGATAAATATTTTATTCAAGAACCAAAATACCATAATAAAAATTATACAACTATACTGACGTTCCGAAGCACATACAACCACTAGCGAGTTAGAAGAGAACAAATGCACAAAAACTCGAGGCTTAGACGGTATTAAAGAAAAAAAAAAAGAAGAGAAAATAACCAAGTAGAAGATAAATCAAAGTGTTGTTAACGAAAGGGTAAAACCAAAACGAAAGAAGAAAATGATCAAAAGAAGAAAAAATGGGAGAATTTTTTACTATTTTTAAAAATAAGAGGGTAATTTCCTACCATATCCAAACTAATCTAATTAGTTATCCACTTAGTTAGGTTGTTAGAAATTTGAGTTTGATCCACTTCTAGCGTTATGGGCGGTAAAACAGATAAAGTAAAAATTTATTTCATTTTACACATATAAGATTCAAACACATGACCTTTAAGTAAATTAAGGCCTTACAACTAAATCAACAAGTTCATTCTTACTAACAAACTAATAAGATTAAAATATAACGCACACGGAACGAGCCAAGAGAATGAATAATAAAAATAACACTAAATTTTCAAGAAAATGAATTTAAACACAAGACCTTAAGCACACTTCCAAGGCATTTAACTACTAAACTAAATTAGATTACTTAACATGATTTAGCAATTTAAATCTAAAAAATTTGGGGTGTTACACATCCACAACATATCTAATTAATTATTTGAAATAAAAATAAAGTTAACATGAAAACTTACCTATTTTATCAAGAATTTCCTCCCTTTTGCTTTTCTTCCCTTTTCTTCCTCAAATTCAAGACTATCATTCTCTTTTCTTCTCATTTTATACACTTCTATCTATTAATTTCTTGCTTTTAAATTGATGAACATACTTTCTAGAGTCACTACTTCATTTTTCTTTCTGTGCCTATGAAAATTTCTAATAAATTTGAGAGAAATAGTCGGATTACATGATAAGGGGCCAAATTGTAAGGAATGAGTTCTTCCCCATTTTATAATGGTGGTGGAGTTGGAGCATTGAGAAGTATGATGAATTTTCTTCATATTTCTATACAAAAATCTTATAAAAAAATATCTTAACCAATCATGTTTGAACACCATTTCCTACTAATTATTATCATGATAATTCATGATAAATATCTTGAGTGAGAAATGACCATTTTGCTTTTGTAATATCTTAATATTGACTTTTGTGCCCTTTTTTTGTTGGTAAAATTACAATTTAGTCCTTATTCACCAATTTATTTTCTTCTTTAGTCTTTTCATCCTCTGGGGTATTTTCACATTTGGTCCTTTATCTTTTTATATTTATATTTTGAATATTTACACTAATGCCACAACCCTTTTCACATTTTTATGATTTAGTTCATGCCTTAAATTATTATGTCATGTCATAGTTCTTGGTTTATCTTCTTTTGGTATCCAACGGGCTTCACTTTTGTCTATCTTGTACCTTATTTTACTAAGAATCTATCACATACTATTTACGACCAAAAGGTTTTTGGGATGTTACAAGTAGTATATTATATATTATTGTTTATTATTATACTAGTTGAAATATGCTCCAAGTCCCTATATTTTTTGTACATTTGAAAGATAGCCCTTTTACCATAATATATAATGTTAGATCATATTCTATAGTATATTATATATTAGTAGTTTATATATATGCATCAATGATTAAACATTATAATATCCTATAGTATTATATCCTTTATAGTTATATATAATAATAGTACATTATATATGACTTATTATTATATATTATTGTTTATTATTATACTAGTTGAAATCTATTCTAAGTCCTTATACTTTTCATACATTTGAAAGTTATCTCTCCTACTATATTATATAATGTTATATAATATCATATAATATATTAATAATATATATATACATCGATGGTTAAGCATTATTATATCATGTAATAGTTATATTTATATTATTAATAGTATATATTATATTATTTTATGGAGTAGTAATATACTAATTTAGTATGGTTTAAGGTAAAATAAAGTAATCGGTTTCGATTTTGGTAGTAGTTATATAATATATTATGTTTAATTTTATAAGTTTTAAAAATAATTAATTTTATATATTTATTATATATAAATAATTGTACTATTAATAATATTTTATATTAGATGAATAATTTTAAAAATTTATTTCACATTATAGTTTAACCTAAAAATTATTAGTAATTCCTTTTCTCATTAATAAAATTTTAATATAAATACATAATGCTTATGAATATACTTTTAAAAAAATAAAGAATTATCATTTACTTTATTTTAAATAATACCATAAAATTATATTAATTATTAATGTTTATTATGGTTGATGAATTATAAACATAGATCTTTCTGAGTTTTCAATTGAATTTATTTTGGAATCAGTTTAAATTAATCTCGGGTTTTTTAGAGTTCTATCAAATTTAGATTTTTTAGGGTTTGAATTTGTTACGGACTCGGATTTTTTTCAAACTCGAATCGTTAGTAACTTGAATCAACATAAACTTTCAGGTTCGGACCTGCTCTGCAACCTCTCTCTCTTGTTTTTTTTTTTTTTTTTTTTTTTTCTCGGTTTTCAATTATCGGTAATATAAAGCTGAATAGCATTCTCACAAGTTGGTATCCGTAACTGTAACCACCATTATATTTGTGGGAAAGCTCCTCAAATGTTATGCTTAGGTTCCCTTCCATCCTCTCCCAAATGGAAAAACCAATCATATCTTGTTCAAACATTTTCAACTATTCTCATTCTCCTCCAAAAATCCCACTTTCCAGTTACATCGATATCAATAATCCCTTCCACTGTTTAGAATCATGCCAATCTCCCAGAGAACTTAAGCAACTGCATGCTTTAACCCTCAAAACAAGACCTCTCCAAACCCAACTCATTTCCTCCAAAATATTATCATTTCTTATCCCTTTTTCTTCCCCTGAAAGCGTTACCTATGCTAGAGAACTTGTCAACCACTTAAATTCTCCTTATTTGCAACTTCATTTTTACAATTCCTTAATTCAAGCCCTCACGAATTCCTCACAAGCCATAGCATTATATGGTGAAATGATAACCAAATGTATTTATCCTGACACTTATACTATCCCTTATGTTCTAAAATCATGTGCCCAATCCCATGCCCTGGAAGAAGGCCAACAAATCCATGCACATTCCATTAAGTTTGGTCTTAGTTCCAATGTTTATGTTCTCAACACTTTGATGCGTCTTTATGCTGTTTGTGGGTTTACTCATTATGTTAAAAAACTGTTCCATGGAAGTCCTGAAAGAGACTTGGTGTCTTGGACCACCCTTATTCAAGCTTTTGTTAAAATGGGTTTTGCCAAGGAAGCCATCCAGGCTTACTTTGATATGTGTAGAGCAAATTTAAGACCCGATAAAATGACATTGGTCGTCATCCTTTCGGCTTGTTCTAGGTTAGGAGACTTGAGCTTAGGCACCCGAATTCATGAAAATATATGTGATATTCATGATATTTATTCGGATGTTTTTGTTGGCAATGCATTGGTCGATATGTATATGAAGTGTGGAGATGCGGACTCTGCTCGCAAGCTGTTTGATAAAATGCCTGTTAAAAATGTGGTTTCTTGGAATTCCATGATATCTGGCCTAGTTCAACAAGGACAATTCAAGGAAGCATTGCATGTTTTTCGTGACATGCAAAGGATAGGTCTTAGGCCTGACAGTGTTACTCTAGTTGCCGTTTTGAATGCTTGTAGTAATCTTGGGAAGCTGGAGTTAGGAAAGTGGGTTCATGCATATATTGATAAAAATCAAATCAAGGCAGATGGGTTTGTAGGAAATGCGTTAGTGGATATGTATGCTAAGTGTGGAAGCGCAGAACAAGCTTTTGGTGTGTTTCAAGGAATGGAATGCAAAGATGTCTTTTCCTACACTGCCATGATTGTGGGATTCGCAATGAATGGAGAAGCCGAGAGAGCATTGGATATCTTTGCAGAGATGCCGATGGTGGGCATCAAACCAGATGAAGTGACATTTGTTGGTGTTCTTTCTGCATGTAGTCATGCAGGAATGGTAGAGGAGGGTTGGAGGCACTTTGAAGACATGTCAAGAGTTTATAATCTGGAACCTCAAACAGAGCACTATGGTTGTATTGTTGATCTTTTAGGCCGTGCTGGACTAATAAGTGAGGCAGAAGTATTTATAGCAAATATGCCAATTGAACCTGATGCATTTGTTTGGGGTGCACTACTAGGAGCTTGTAGCATTCATGGAAAAGTTGAGCTTGGGGAAGCCATAATGAAAAAACTTGTAGCTATCGAACCTGTAAGAGATGGAGCATATATACTCATGTCGAACATCTATTCGTCTGCAAATAGGTGGAAAGACGCACTAAAATTGAGGAAGGCAATGAAAGAAAGAAAAATGAAGAAGACTCCTGGTTGTAGTTTAATTGAAATCAATGGTGCTGTTCATGAGTTCCGTAAGGGAGACAAATCACACCCTAGAAATGAGGAGTTAAGGAAGGTGCTGGGAGAAATGGCGATTCACTTACAGAACCATGGCCAATTTCCTACTAGCAACTTCATCACATGATACAGCTCATTGAGATAGTGGAGAATGACTTCGTGTGGGAAAATGGAGGCAGTGAGGCATATTTGTTTGGCTTTCTCACAAGTTAGTGTTAATAAAATAGAAAATTATGGTTAATATTCACATGTATAGATGCCTAGAAAAGCAATAAGTTTCTTAGGTCAGTCCTTTAATAGTGATACGAGAGTGCCGTTCAAGAAGAGATAATTAACACCGACCTCCATACTTCCCATATGTACCAGAAAAAAACATCTCAACATGTGAAATGAACCGCTCAAAAAACCAAAGGAAGCGGTTCGAGTGTTTTTAAGTTCGAATATTTTCGGACTCGAATTATTATGGACTTGAACTTTCTCTCGTTCGGATATTATTGAGCTCTAATCAATTTGGACAAAGTTTTGGGCTCGGACCTGTTTTACCTGCTCTACTTTCTTTGTTGTGGTACGAGAATATTTTTCCTAAAATAAAAACTGTTGCTTAGTTATTTAGAGTGCTTCCCGATGCCCAGGCTCTTTGGTGAGATCTCTGATGCCTAGTTTAGTTATTTCCTTTAACATTAGTAAAAGATCAAAACTTTAAGCTAGTCTTACTTTTTTTCAATATCATCATCTATTCGCTCTGGTTTGTTGAGGTGAATTTTTTGTTTTGGTCCTTTGTTCCAACTGAATAAAGATTCTATTAGGTTCGGATATTTTCGAATTCGGTTTTTCTTCAATTTTTTTGGGTTCAATTTTTTTTTTTTCAGTTTCGAACCTTTTTTATTTCAAGATTTTCGACTTCAAATTAGTTTGGGTTCGGTCTCGGATTCCTTTAGAGTTTAGGTTTGTTTTACATTTGATATAATGACATATATCTATATAATTCAAATGTTCGCATTTTAGGTAACATTTGCTATGACGGAAAGTAATCACTTTCCTGAGAATTTAATTAATTAGAAAGTGATTTTAACTCTGATATGTCAAATTTTATTTACTTTTCTTAGAATCTAACTTTCTTTGATAGTTACTTTTATATGAATAAAAATATTAAGACAAAATTAGTCTTGAGAATTTAATTAATTAGAAAGTGATTTTAACTCTGATATGTCAAATTTCATTTACTTTCCTTAGAATCTAACTTTCTTTGATAGTTACTTTTATATGAATAAAAATATTAAGACAAGATTAGTCCTATTTTATATTAGTTTAGATGAAAAAAATTCTTTACTACTAGTTGATTTTCTCTATTACTTAAAACGGATTCTTCACAAGTAAATTCTCTTTCTTTTGATTTTTTTTCCAGTTACAAAATTGATTTAGCACTTATATTTGTAAGAAAAGTTTATTACTTTTTGTAAAATGTGCAGAGGCGAATCTAAGGGAGCAGTCAATAGTCTTGGCTTCCTAAAAATGAAAAATTTTCAATTTAGTCATCTTATAAATAGAGATACTATAAATTAATATATAGTATAGATTAATATATAGTATAGGAAAATGAAATAGAAAAACGAGAGAATTAGAGACTTACTCAAAGAGGACAAATGGGCGACAATAGTGATATTTGTGGAAGCAATAGAGGCTAATTTTTGGGTGAGTAAAGTGAATAATTCAAGGCTAGAAAATAATGGAAAATGACAGTAAAAGAGAGAAGAAGAGAGGACGGCTAGGGAAAAAAATGAACAGAGAAAAGAGCTGAAAATAGTATTTATACCTAAGGTTACTAGGCTTGGGCGGCACAAAATAAGGGGAAGGAGAAAATTAGCAAAAATTTAAGTTAATTTTCAAGGGAAGGGAATCAAACTTGAGTCTTAAAGACTACTACACTCCCACTTTATCTTCTCTTAACCATTGAGCTACCAACTTATCCTTGAAACAATTTCACATTCTTTAAAACAAAAATATGGGATGTTATATGGTGGTTAAGGTGGAGTGAAGGGTTGGATGCCTGGAAATGATTGGTCAAAGCGATAAAAACATTGGTCAACTAAGTGTCCCATCCGACCATAGAGTTGGCACTGTAGTCGAGATGTGGTCTTGCCTCTTCCACAATTGTCGTAAGAGTGAGAGGTGTGTACATGTCTTGAGAATTGGGCTTGACTAGGAAAAGGGAAAGAGTAAGCTGATGGGCCAGAAGTGTTGGGCCTAGGGCGCGGGGTGGAGACAAAATCTATAGGTGTGGTGGCTGTCACAACTTGAGCGGTATTAATTGATAGAGAAAGGCCGAGAGGGTCGTGAAGACAAGACTCAGCATTCATGAGGATAGTTGTTACTCGATCAAGGGTATATGGTTCATGATTGGAGGTGATTACAGCAACAAAGGAGTCATAGTACTTGGGTAAACCGTTTAAAATGGTTGCAATGTGTTCAATGTCGGAGATGGGACTTCCACAAGCGATGAGGGTGTCGCACACTTCTTTAATCTGGGAGAGATAATCGCGCATGGAAAGCGCACCTTTGCCGAGAGAGCGAAGCTTGCAATGAAGGGACATCACCTTGGTAATGGACAAAGTCGAAAATAGGCGGGTTAAGGTGGACCAGATGGAGGCCGAGGTTTTTGCACCAACAAGTTGTGGCAGGATATTGGGGCTGATAGTGGACAGAAGCCACGAGGCAAGGGCACAATCTTGCTTGACAAACTGAGTATAGGTTTCATTTGGGATAGATTCACCAGTTGCAGTGACAGAAATTTCTGGGGGAGGGGTGGTGGAACTGTCGAAAAAAATGTTCCAGACTATGACCTTGAACAGTAAACAAGACTTGTTGTTTCCAAAGGAGGTAATTTTTCTCATCCAATCTGGCATTGACATGTTTGATGGAGAAAAAGGATGGTGACTGTGAATCTGAGGTGAGGGCGGTAGTGAGGGATGGTGGACTATCATCTGAGTCAAGCATGATAAAAGAAGGAAAGGGTTCGGCAGAATCAAGTTGAGGTATGGAGGGTCAGAAGCATTGGCTAAGATACCATATTAACAATACTCAGGTGGATTTATATTCAGAGAAATATTTGCTAAATCGTTGTATTGCTGAAAAACTACTCTTTACAACCACGAGTGAGTGTGAATATATAAGATCATAAAATGTCCTCTGCAGTAGAATAGAGAATGGATCCAAAGGAGGTTGCAGCATACTAGCAACGTGGTTGTGTTACACAGCTGTTGAGTATATTCATCTCATTCATCATTTTTGCTAAAAGTATATGAATTTTTTTATATATGTATTATTATTTATAATATATATAAAAAAAATCTTTATTATTTATATTATTACCAAATTAACATTTGAATTATTATTAATATTCTTGAAAAATAAAGATATTTCATTAAATCTATAAACACAATACACATATTCTAAAATAAACTCACACTCATATTTTAAAATATTTATACCAAATACAAATATAATATCTCAAACTCAAAACCAATTAGTAACATATCAATTATTACTCAAATCCAAGATAAATAGTAAATCCCAAGTTTAAAATAAAAAAAATTTAATACCCAAATACAATTTGTAAAAATTTAATTTAATAAAAACAAAATTTTGTAGAAACTAAAATATTAAACTTTTAATAATTTTTTACGTATTACTTGTTATATACATGTCAAGTAATATAAAAGATGATACATAACTATTGATGTTATGATGTTATCGGTGTTGCAAATAAATCATATTTAATCATGTGTGTAAACTATAAAATTAATTTACTATATTTTAATTATTAAATTATTGTATTATATACAATCATTAAATTTAAAATTTCTAAATTTCAAATAATTATTAGTTTTTGTATATATATAATGATTACATTAAAAAATTATATTATAATCATATTAACTATTTTTGAAAAAAAATCATTTTAATTCATTATCTAACATAAAAATATATCATTAATTAATTTTATCACTAATAAATTTTATTATAATTAATAATGCTTATTAATACATTTTTATAAAGTAAATAATTGCTATTTATCTTTGTTTTATTTATAAGTTAAATATTATCATCTGAATGCAATTTCAGTTATAAAGTCGATTTTTTGTTTTGTTTTAAATGGAATCGATGTTGGGATCGTATCAAATCAGTTTTAGGTTCGAATCGTATTGAATTTAGATGAGTTCAAGAACATATTTTTTCATCTCTAAATATAATTTGGAGATATTAACGCTCTCGGAATCTTAACGATACCATAAGAGTTCTTATGGAACACTATAATTAGGAAAGTGAAAAGAAATCGTAAATATCTAGTCAAACTAAAGGATTGTGGTTGTAGTGATGAATATTTTAAGACAAAAACGTTGTAATATAATAGTACAATAAAAAGCTACGTTTACTAATATTCAGATCTAGAATTTATTAAAAAGTTATTATATAAATCAATTAATTCAACTATTTTCTTTTTACAACCAGCTGCATGAAGAGGTTGTAATGGAAGGCTGGGTTAAAGTTGTATCAATTTTCATTTCAAAAGTAACGACTGGAAAACATATTCTTTGGCATGAAGGATTTCAAAATTATGCATACTGTTTGTACTCCTCAATTTGGCTCTCCACTCGTTTTAGAATCAGCTTGATGTCAGTAACCTAAATCCCGGGAAACATGGATTAAGATTAAATTACAATACCATAAAACAGCGAAAAACAAAATTAAGACTCAAGAATTAAATATATAATTAATTTTATTGCTTGTAAGTATGAAATATGCTAACAATAGATTTTCCATGTAAAAGAAGCGAACAAACGTTTACATCTTTAAATACTTATTCTTCTTTGCAAGATACTATAAGCTAACAGATTTAAATAATGATGAGATAGAAAACATTAGCCTAGAAAGCCTTCGGAGGTGGTGGCGACTTGTAAAGATACTTGGGTTTTGGGAGTGGAGTATTCGGATGTGGGGGATGAGGCTTAGGATAAGGATGAGGATGAGGATGAGGTTTGGAATGTGATGGTGGTGGAGGGGACTTGTAGACATACGGTGCAGGTGGGGAGCGAACTGGTGGGGGTGGAGATTTATGGACATATGGAGGAGGTGGGGAGTGGATTGGTGGTGGTGGAGACTTGTGAATATAATGAGGGGGTGGTGAATGAACTGGTGGTGGTGGGGACTTGTACATATATGGTGGAGGTGGGGAGTGGACTGGTGGTGGTGGAGACTTGTAAATATAAGGAGGGGGTGGTGAATGGACTGGTGGTGGTGGGGACTTATAGATGTAGGGTGGAGGTGGTGAATGGACAGGTGGTGGAGGGGACTTATATATGTAAGGAGGAGATGGAGAATGGACTGGAGGTGGTGGTGACTTGTGAATGTAAGGAGGGGGTGGTGAATGGACTGGTGGGGGTGGAGATTTGTGGACATATGGAGGAGGTAGGGAGTGGACTGGTGGTGGAGGGGACTTGTAGAGATATGGAGGAGGTGGAGAATGGACTGGTGGTGGTGGAGACTTGTAAATGTAAGGAGGGGGCGGTGAATGGACTGGTGGGGGTGGAGATTTGTGGACGTATGGAGGAGGTGGGGAGTGGATTGGTGGTGGAGGGGACTTGTATATATAGGGAGGAGGTGGAGAATGAATTGGTGGTGGTGGAGACTTATAAACATATGGTGGAGGTGGGGAGTGGACTGGTGGTGGTGGAGACTTGTAGATATATGGTGGAGGTGGGGAGTGTACTGGTGGTGGTGGGGACTTGTAGACATATGGAGGAGGATGAGAAGAGTGGACTGGTGGTGGTGGAGACTTCTGAATGTATGGAGGAGGAGTTGAATGGACTGGTGGTGGTGGGGACTTATGGATGTAGGGGGGTGGTGGTGAATGGACTGGTGGTGGAGGGGACTTATATATGTAAGGAGGAGGTGGGGAATGGACTGGAGGTGGTGGTGACTTGTGAATGTAGGGAGGGGGTGGTGAGTGGACTGGTGGTGGAGGGGACTTGTAGACATATGGTGGAGGAGGGGAATGGGTTGGTGGTGGAGGGGACTTGTATTTATAGGGAGGGGGTGGAGATTTGTGGACATATGGAGGAGGTGGGGAGTGGACTGGTGGTGGAGGGGACTTGTATTTGTAGGAAGGAGGTGGTGAATGGACTGGTGGTGGTGGGGACTTGTAGACATATGGTGGAGGTGGGGAGTGGATTGGTGGTGGTGGAGACTTGTAGACATATGGAGGAGGAGGAGAGTGGACTGGTGGTGGTGGGGACTTATGGATGTAAGGTGGTGGTGGTGAATGGACTGGTGGTGGTGGAGACTTGTAGACATATGGTGGAGGTGGGGAGTGGACTGGTGGTGGAGGGGACTTGTATTTATAGGGAGGGGATGGAGAATGAATTGGTGGGGGTGGAGATTTGTGGACAATTGGAGGAGGTGGGGAGTGGACTGGTGGTGGTGGGGACTTATGGATGTAAGGTGGTGGTGGTGAATGGACTGGTGGTGGTGGGGACTTGTAGATATATGGTGGAGGTGGGGAGTGGACTGGTGGTGGTGGAGACTTGTAGACATATGGAGGAGGAGGAGAGTGGACTGGTGGTGGTGGGGATTTATGGATGTAAGGTGGTGGTGGTGAATGGACTGGTGGTGGTGGAGACTTGTAGACATATGGTGGAGATGGGGAGTGGACTGGTGGTGGAGGGGACTTGTATTTATAGGGAGGGGATGGAGAATGGACTGGTGGGGGTGGAGATTTGTGGACAATTAGAGGAGGTGGGGAGTGGACTGGTGGTGGTGGGGACTTATGGATGTAAGGTGGTGGTGGTGAATGGACTGGTGGTGGTGGGGACTTGTAGACATATGGTGGAGGTGGGGAGTGGACTGGTGGTGGTGGAGACTTGTAGACATATGGAGGAGGAGGAGAGTGGACTGGTGGTGGTGGGAACTTATGGATGTAAGGTGGTGGTGGTGAATGGACTGGTGGCGACTTGTAGACATATGGTGGAGGTGGGGAGTGGACTGGTGGTGGAGGGGACTTGTATTTATAGGGAGGAGATGGAGAATGGACTGGTGGGGGTGGAGATTTGTGGACAATTGGAGGAGGTGGCGAGTGGACTGGTGGTGGTGGGGACTTATGGATGTAAGGTGGTGGTGGTGAATAGACTGGTGGTGGTGGAGACTTGTAGACATATGGTGGAGGTGGGGAGTGGACTGGTGGTGGAGGGGACTTATGGATGTAGGGTGGTGGTGGTGAATGGATCGATGGTGGTGGAGACTTGTAGGCATATGGTGGAGGTGGAGAGTGAACTGGTGGTGGTGGAGACTTGTACATGTATGGAGGTGATAGTGATTTAGATGGTGGTGGGGGTGAATGCTTAAGAGGTGGTGGGGGAGATGTATACTTGTAATTAGAATCGGTGGCTACCACCGTTGTGACGGCAAGGCAAAGTGCCAAGGCATAAAGCAGCCTTGGCTTTCCCATTGTATGTGTTTCAATTCTATCGAGGCAAAGAGAGGTTGAGACCACTACTTTGTAGCTTGGGTGGTGATACTATTGCTATCCCCATTTATAGTGGACTCTTGGATGAATTTTTTGATTAAAATAATGTTGTTACGGAATAAAAAAGTACTTGGCTGGATCTAGCTCTCTAATATATTGCTTTGATTCCGTTCATTTCATCCTCAGATTCGTGCCTTGCCAGAAGGAAGCCCCATCTTGATTAGTTTATGATTTATGATGAAAAAGTCAGAGAACATATGAAGTGTATAAGATATTCAGAAGATCATGTGGACTCAACCCTTTCATACCTTCAAATGAATTTTCAAGATAAAAAGCTAGCTGTAATCATCCTTCAGTCGGTGCCTTATTTTCTATTTGGATTAGCACTTCGCTATATTATATGTAATTATGTTTGGTTTCATGCACATTGCCTTAAATCTTTTCTCTGGTTCTATTTCAGATATACCAATATTTTAGGGAAAATGGTGAAAAAAAAGAAGGGAAATGCCAAAAGATCCCATACAATGAATACAAATTACTTCCGCAATTAAATCAGTATGCCCCCTGGACTTAGGACTTCACATATGAGCTATTGTGTTCTTCCTCCGATTAATAAACCGAGGGCTTCATGGAAATGGAACGAACTACTTCGAGATATTGTCTAGAGGGTTCAATGTTAAAAATCTAGTTCTATTCTAGTCGCTTAGAAAAAAAGTAAAAATAATCAAACAACAAAAACCATTTTTATCATTTTCTCCCCCTTTTTTTTAATCAATGAGTCGTGTTTTTGTTTTTTTGTTTGTTTGTTTTGTTTTGTTTTGTTTTTTTTTTTTGTTTTTACAGTTCAATGTAAAAGAGATTGGTTTAAATAATAACTAGAATGGTTTTCCATACTCAATTTATGTTGAGTTTATTATTATTTTTGCATTAAATTATAGAGTTAAAATTGAGGGTTAAAATATATTTTAAGTTTGTATACACTTTATAAATTAGCAATTTAGTTATTCTATTTTTATTTTCAAAAATTTAGTTATCTATTTTGAATTTAAAGTGTAATTGTTACCACTACTAAAATTTTCCAATTAAATTTTATGGCATGACATTTTGAAGTTACAAAAAGAATTCACATGCGAGTCATGTAACAAAAAAATAGTATTGAAAATATTGATTAGAATTTTTCTTAAAAACATTCATTTAAAATCGTCATGATAAAATAATTTTTTGTTAGAATAGTATTCTTAAGAAAAATTGACAATGATATTTTGATTAAAATAGTTAACAATATTAACTATTTAGACAAACTAAAAATATTATAAAAATAGAGAGACCAAATTATATAAAAATTGAAGTATATAGATTAAATATCAAATTTTAACATAGTCTATGGATCAAAAATGAAATTTGACCATCTTTTATGATGTTAAAAAAAGTAATGCAAACCTAAAAGAAATAATAAACCACGTGTTATTATTTGAGACTCAACATTTAAATTATATATAACCACGTAATATTTTAATAAAAAAGTTAATAATATTAACTATGCGGACTAATTTATAATATTATAAAAATATAGTCATCAAACTATGTTAAAAATTAAAGTATCAAAATTAAAAATTAAATTTAAACATAATAAATGAACCAAAACTAAAATTTAACTATTTTTCTAAAATGTAAAAAAAAAAAAACAATGAATGATAGACCTTTGGTTATCTGTCAAGCATTGTTTTTTCTTAAGTTTCATAAGTACAAATATAATATAATTAGAAGTGCAATATAGGTAAGTGAAGGAAGAATCTATCCTGGAAAGAATTGATCAAAACTCAAACATATCATGTGCACATGGTGAGATTGAGATCCACACATTGCAATTGTGGATTGTGAGACTTAAACATAGGTACTAAAAGAACCAGGGTCTCTACCTTAATCACTATGTAACACTCCAAACCTGATCTAGATGTTATGATCGGATTATAAAGGTTACATTAATATTTAAGACTTTGACCATTTATTTTCAAACAAAACTTATGTTGTAAATCGAAAGTATGATACTGTAACGCTCCAAAACCCGGCCTAGAAGTTTAGACCGAATCCCAAAGGTTATCGTATGAATATTTTACAAAACAAGAATATTTAATATTTTAGATTTCAAACAGAAATATTGCAGTTAAGTTTAATTCACAAATAAAATTAGATTTACAAGAAAAATCAAAATAGAACTTGTACCACAGTTTTTATAAAACCTACAGATCAGAACGGTAAATCAAAATGAAAACTGAAAAGATAACTGATAAATTATTTTCAACTGAGACCTCCGCATACTGAGTCCAACTACAGAAAACGGAAGTGTTCCTGAAAGGGGTAAACACTAAAGGGGGTGAGCTACACAAACTCAATGTGAGTTCAAAACGATTAACAAAGGATTTCATAAGAGAACCCCAGATGACAGTTCAATAGCGAAACATACGTACAGATATATGCAGAAACAGAAACCAAACACGGAACCAACGCCCCAACACACATGATAGTTTTAGCACACCAAGTACACACAGAATACTTGACACAAGTGTTAATCAATCAAACAGAATACAATCAAATAATCTTACATCCAAACAGATGCATATGAATGCAGTCAAGTACTGAAACTCGCCTGTAACATCCAGAAAATGGGTTTATGCATAATTACTTAATTGAATGTGAAACCATGTCCTTGTGTGTATGAATGTGTTTATATGAATGGTTGTGAACCTTAGAATAATAGGAAATGCCTTAGAAAATATTAAGTTTTAAGTTTTAAAAAGGAAGCTAAGTTGATAGGGCCTTAAGAACATGAATTAAATAAACAAAAGTCAATTGAAGACCACCAAGGCATGGGAATAAATAAAATGGCCACCTCTTTTAATTAATTTGATTGAGCTCAAAACAATTTTTAAAATTATACTAAACTAATATACCAAATTTATTAAGAGTAAGTGCTTATGGACGGCAAGGCTTTGAGAGCAAGGAATAAATAGTTGAAAGACAAGCAATGATGGGCAAAATGTATGGACAGCAATAGAGATATAACAAAACCATGATAAAAGGCACAAACATTTAAAATATCCATGTGCATGTGGGAACATTATGGAATGTGGTGCTTAGTAAAACATTTGTTTTGGATGGCATGGAAGCTTGATATATGGGGATATTCGGCCACAACATGAATTAAATAAGCTTGTGGTTTTGGAATATATAAACAAAGTTTTAATAAATCCCTGATTTCTAAATTAATAAAAGTGTTCAATTGAACTCAACACAATCAAATCTTCTTCAAACCACACGAGTTTTTCCTAAGTAACAAACAGATTTTTAAATGTTTTCTCAAGGAACATACCAGATCCGGTCAAGGCTCTGGGCCGGGTTTAGGGTGTTTCAGCTTGGTATCAGAGCCCAGATTTTAAACTCTCGGCCTTGGGTTTAAAGCCCACAATGTTTTCAAAATCAGGCCCAAATAAGTTTTGTGAAAATTTTTGTGAAATAAGCATGTTTTCTAGCATGACACCTAAGTCTCCGACCCGAAGTCCACCAGGTAAGTATCCCTAACTGTTGTGTGATTTATATTATGATTTGTAAGAAGGGTAGAAATGGAACGTAGAATAGTATGATAGGTACTTGAACCCTAGGACTAGATTACCCCAACAGTTACATAAGACTTAAAGCCTAATTAAACAACCCTGTGACTAAGTCACCGAGTTAGGGTGTGGCAACCATTGTGCACATGTCTAGGATTGGATCCTAAGAGCACAGTATTTAAGCAGTCCTAGTGACTCACCTCCTCTTCGCTGGAATCCTACCTGGTGCGTAGCTACGGTTCACCCTAATCATGAGGACTTATTCACGGGCTAAACCCAATAACTAAAACCCGAAAGGGATTAACCCTATTTTTACAAAACCTCAGTTTTAAAATTCCCAAATTACCCCTTTCAATTGTAGCAAAAGTTATTTTTGAAAATTTTTCCAAAATATCTCCGATTTACAAAATTACTAAAATACCCTAGTGGTAAAATTACTAAAATGCCCTTGGTTTCCAAAATTACCATACTACCCCCGATTTCAATAACATTCTCTGATTTTGGAAAAATATCCAAAAACTTTATTGTTTCAAAATACTAAGGCACCTTGATTTGGAAATTTACGAAATTACCCCTTTTTTTAGAAAATTACCAAAATGACCCCCGATTTCTAAAATTTCTGCAACAACGCCGATTTGGAAAATAAATTCTCAAAAAGAACCCTAAGTTTCGTAAATTTTGAAATACCTTTGATTTATAGAGATTTTTCAAATTGATCCTGATTTAATTACCAAAATACCCCGGTAGGACAAATGACGAAAATACCCCTAGGATAGGAATAGACAAAAATATTCAAAAAGTGAAAGTGGATGGGATATACTAAGGAATGGATGTGTTCTCTTTGAATTAGGATAGAAGACTTGAAATTTTGATTGATCGAAAGAACTGCTACTAAACTCTTTACATAAAACTCCTTCGCGGATAATCAGTGGAACAAACGCTAATGCATAAAATTTCTTAATCAGATTAAAACGCAATGTTAGATATGAGTTCAAGAGGACGCGGTCGTCGTGGACGTGGTCGAGGCAGAATGACCGTGTCGGAACCCATTAGACCGGGTCAAGGATCCGAGAATGAGGTGCCACTACCACCACCACCACCAATTTGTTGGTGCCGAAGCAACAAGATCGACGACGGAGGATCTTTGTATCGCAGTCGTGTCTTTGTGAGTCTTTGAGATGGTAGTAGCGCGCGGTGGAAATATGGGAGCTCGAAAATCTGTACCCGAGCGACTCTGAGCCAATGGGGCTGAAGTGTTTCGTAGAGTATCTGGTGTGGCACCCAGTACGGCTGAGTACTGGTTGGAGGTGACCAAGCGTATTATGGATGAGTTGGATTTGACCCCTGAGGAGAAACTGAAAGGAATGGTGGCACTGCTAAGCGATAAAGCGTACCAATGGTGGCTCACACTTCGGAATGGTGCCACAGCTGAAGATCTTACTTGGGAATATGTTAAGACGACATATCAGAAGAAGTATGTCGCGCAGCGCTACATAATCGATGCGCAGAGGAAGGCATTTAGAAGTGGTTCAAGGGAACAAGTCCGTGGCAGAGTACGAAGCTGAATTTATAAGGTTGAGCCGGTATGCTCGAGGAGTAGTGGCTATGGAGCATGAGCGCTGTGTCCAGTTTGAGGACGGACTGAGGGATGTTCTGAGGTTGTTGATAGCCCCACATCAGGAGCGGGAGTTTGCCGCATTAGTGGAAAAGGCTAAGGTAGCCGAGGGAATTAAAGACTCTACAAGGCAGAACTCTGATCGGAATAGGCAGAAGAGAGGTTTTGGGTCGTCTGGATCAGCTGGGAATGTTCAGAAGAGGCCTAGAGTTGATGGGCCGCGAGGTCAGCAAGTTAGTACTGGAGGGTAATATCGTACTTGTGATCAATGTGGGAAGAAACACTTAGGAGAGTGTTGGAAGAAGACAGGAGGATGCTTTAAGTGTGGGTCAAAGGACCATATGATTAAGGACTATCCCATGAAGCCGGATGGGAATCGACCGGTAGTTCAGAATGTTAATCAGGCTGGTAGAGGTAGACAGCAGCCACAGCAAGGTCGTGGTCCGAATGGCCGAGGTAACGGTACTGGAAAAGGACGTGGAACACCTGGCAGAGGTGTGGGTAATACAGAGGCAAGACAGCCGGGCTTGGTATATGCAGTTCGCCGTAAGGAAAATGGAGACGCGCCGGATGTCATAACCGGTACGTTCCTTTTTTTTTGGCAAGTCTTACTATGCTTTGATAGATGTGGGCTTGACCCATTCTTATGTTACATGTAGAGTAGTGGAAACTCTAGACATAGCCTCTAAACTATCTGATAGGGAGATGACTATAGTAAGCCCACTAGGTTAAACAGTAGTGGTGAATAAGATCTTTCGGAGTGTACCTCTAGAAATTCAAGGAGTGGTATTTTCTGCCAACTTAATGGAGCTACCTTTCGGAGAATTCGATCTCATACTTGGCATGGACTGGTTAGTGGAGCATCGAGCTATACTGGATTGTGCAGCTAAGCGAATGGAGTTAAGACCCTAAAGGATGAGAAAGTAGTGATGATAGGAGAAAGAAAAAACTGCTTTAAAGGCTGATAAGATGGTTCGGAAAGGATGCAAGGCGTTCTTGGCCTTTGTTAGTGCATTGGATGAGAAAGAAGAGGGAGTTAGTGGAGTACGAACAGTAAGAGATTTTGTGGATGTCTTTCCGGAGGAATTACCTGGATTACCCCCGGATAGGGAGGTGGAGTTTGAAATTGACTTGCTGCCTGATACAGCTCCTGTGTCAATTGCCCCGTACAGAATGGCACCAAAGGAGTTGGTTGAGCTCAAGGCTCAAATCCAAGAGTTGCTTGATCATGGGTTTATTCGACCCAGTGTGTCTCTATGGGGAGCACCGGTCTTGTTTGTGAAGAAGAAGGACGGAACTATGCGTATGTGCATAGATTACCGTCAGTTGAATAAGCTGACCATCAAGAACAAGTATTCTTTGCCAAGGATAGACGACTTGTTCGATCAGCTTAAGGGGGCAGCAGTATTCTTGAAGATAGATCTAAGGTCGGGGTATCATCAGCTTAAGGTAAAGGAAGTAGATATCCATAAGACAGCTTTTTAGACAAGGTATGGGCATTTTGAATTCATAGTAATGCCGTTTGGATTGACGAACACCCCAGCTGCGTTTATGGATATGATGAACCGGGTTTTTCAACCCTATCTGGATAGGTTCGTCGTTGTGTTTATCGACGACATCCTAGTATATTCTAAGTCTGAAGAAGAACATGATGAGCATCTTCGAGTTGTGTTGCAAGTGTTAAGAGAGAAAAAGCTCTATGCCAAATTCAGCAAGTGTGAATTTTGGCTTAAGGAAGTTGCATTCTTAGGACATGTGGTGTCTGTAGAAGGAATAATGGTGGATCCTAGGAAAATTGAGGCGGTGCTAGATTGGAAACCACCTAAGTCTATGGCTGAGATTCGTAGTTTCTTGGGGCTGGCAGGCTATTATAGAAGGTTTGTGGAAGGGTTTTCATCGATAGCCATACCTTTGACGAAGTTGTTGAGAAAGGAAGTACCTTTTGTATGGACGAACAAGCAACAGGAGAGCTTTGAGAAGCTTAAGAGGGTCTTGACTGAAGCTCCAGTTTTGATTCAGCCAGAGGCAGGAAAGGATTTTGTGGTGTATTGTGACGCTTCCCATACAGGATTGGGATGCGTATTGATGCAGGAGGGGAAAGTAGTCGCTTATGCGTCTCGGCAATTAAGACCACATGAAGTTAACTACCCAACTCATGATTCGGAATTGGCGGCTGTGGTCTTTGCTCTTAAGGTGTGGAGACATTATCTTTATGGAGAAAAGTCAGTGATCTACACGGACCACAAGAGCCTTAAGTATCTGTTGACTCAGAAGGAATTGAACCTAAGACAGCGAAGGTGGGTGGAACTATTGAAGAACTATGACTGTTCGATAGAGTATCATCCGGGCAAGGCGAATGTGGTAGCAGATGCCTTAAGTCGAAAAGTTGTGTCAGATCTGAGAGCAATGTTTGCACATTTGAGCTTGTATGATGATGGAATTCTGCTGACAGAGCTGCAGGTCAAGTCGACATGGTTGAATGAAGTAAAAGAGAGTCAGCTGGCAGATGAGAATTTAAGTGCTAAGATGCGGCAAGTTCAGAATAGTGGTTTAGAGGATTACAGTATGTTCAGTGATGGAGTGTTGTGCTTCAGGGGTAAGGTCTGTATGGCTAAAGATAAGGACCTAAGACAAAGGATTCTTCAGGAATTGCATAGTAGCCCTTATGCTATGCATCCTGGAGGTACTAAGCTATACAGAGATCTAAGAGAACAGTTTTGGTGGCTTGGTCTTAAGAAGGAAGTTACAGAATTTGTTGGCAAGTGCTTAACGTGTCAGCAAGTTAAGGCTGAACACCAAGTTCCGTCAGGATTACTTCAACCGATAATGATTCCGCAGTGGAAATGGGAGCGAATTACCATGGACTTCGTTAGTGGGTTTCCCCTTACGCCTACTAAAAAGGACTCGGTATGGGTGATAGTGGATCGGTTGACAAAGTCCGCGTATTTTATTCTAGTGCGGGTCGACTATTCTCTGCAGAAGTTGGCGAAAGTGTATGTGGCAGAAATTGTAAGGTTGCATGGAGTTTCGGTATCAATCATTTCGGATAGGGACCCAAGGTTTACTTCTCGATTTTGGAAAGCTCAACATCAAGCTTTAGGTACCAAATTGGATTTCACTATGGCATTTCATCCACAGTCCGATGGGCAATCTGAACGAGTAATCCAAGTGTTGGAGGATATGTTGAGAGGCTGTGTGATAGACTTCCGAGGAAGTTGGAAGACTATTTGCCTTTAGCGGAGTTTGCCTACAACAACAGCTATCAGGCCAGTATACGGATGGCACCGTATGAAGCGCTATATGGTCGGAAGTGTCGAACTCCTACGTGTTGGACAGAATTAGGAGAACGTCGAGTTTTGGGTCCATAGTTAGTGGCGGAATCTGAAGAGAAAATTGAGATAATTCAGGCACGGTTAAAGGAAGCATCTGATAGGCAGAAGTCATACGCAGATCTCAAGCAGAAGGAAATAGAATTTGATGTGGGAGATCAAGTGTTTCTTAAAGTTTCACCTTGGAAGAAGGTAATGAGATTTGGTCGTAAAGGGAAGTTAAGTCCAAGGTTTATAGGATCTTATCGGGTTTTGAAGCGAGTTGGACCAGTGGCATATCAGTTGGAGTTGCCCCAAGAATTCAAGCAGATGCACGACGTATTCCATGTGTCCATGCTATGTCATTATCGATCGGATCCATCTCATGTTGTACCGGTTGAAGAGGTAGAGCTAAGGCCAGATTTGTCCTACGAGGAGGAGCCGATTCAAATTTTGGAGCGAGATGTGAAAGTGTTGCGAAGGAAGTCAGTTCCTCTAGTCAAAGTATTATGGAGAAATCATGGATCGGAAGAAGCTTCGTGGGAGCCAGAAGGGGCAATGCGATAGCAATACCCTCACTTATTTCAGCTAGGTAATTTCGAGGACGAAATTATTTTAAGGGGGGTAGGACTGTAACATCCAGAAAATGGGCTTATGCATAATTACTTAATTGAATGTGAAACCATGTCCTTGTTTGTATGAATGTGTTTATATGAATGGTTGTGAACCTTAGAATAATAGGAAATGCCTTAGAAAATATTAAGTTCTAAGTTTTAAAAAGGAAGCTAAGTTGATAGGGCCTTAAGAACATGAATTAAATAAACAAAAGTCAATTGAAGACCACCAATTTTAATTAATTTGATTGAGCTCAAAACAATTTTTAAAATTATACTAAACTAATATACCAAATTTATTAAGAGTAAGTGCTTATGGACGGCAAGGCTTTGAGAGCAAGGAATAAATAATTGAAAGACAAGCAATGATGGGCAAAATGCATGGACAGCAATAGAGATCTAACAAAACCATGATAAAAGGCACAAACATTTAAAATATCCATGCGCATGTGGGAACATTATGGAATGTGGTGCTTAGTAGAACATTTGTTTTGGACGGCATGGAAGCTTGATATATGGGGATATTCGGCCACAACAACCCATGATGGATTGTTGACTTTGATATTTTAAGGAGAAGACATTCTATCATGGTAAATAAAGAATGATTAAATTATTTTGCTTATGGGATAATGGAGACAAAGTTGGGTGTTGATGCATGACGAACTACACATAGAACGGCATGGAGGAATGATAATGGGCTGATTATTTTAAGGTAGACATTCAGCCACATTCTTGAGCTCTTCAAGGATAACAAATAAAGAATGTTTTATTGTTTGTCCCTAGTTCCACCGTGAATAATAAAGTATTAAAGTGGCTGCTATTGCCAAAATTTTGCTGCATGTTTTGTGGGAATTAGCTTAGCATAAACGGCCATGAAGGATAAGTGGAAGCACGGCTAAGTGGATTTGTTGGCATGAATAAAAAAATAGAACTAATTGTTATTAGAAGGATATGGAACGGCAACAAATTGGAGATGGAAATTTTAATTATTGAAACATTTGGCTACCTATCCTTGGCCTATAAATATGTGTTGTTTTCCATTTGTAAGGAACTTTTGGAATTTGAATGAAAGAAGAATTTATTTTTGTATTTTCGACATCTTCAAGACAAGAGATAAGTTTTCCGGATTTGAGAATCGTAAGCCGATTACAAGGAAGAGGGAGTACAACATTTCGTGATTTGATTAGTAAGTAAATCGGCACCAAGGTAAGAATTTGATTACATTAATCCTTCGGGATTTGGTGTTATAGCCGAATGGTTTGTTGCTAACATATTAGAGATGGCCGAATATAGGAGTTAAAGAACTAAAGCGATAGATCGGGTTTCGGGATTTCAGTGAACTTGTTAAGTAAATCAGGTGTGTATCCCACACTGAATCTTAATAGATTTATGGCGTTAATTTATTATATGTGTTAATCTGAAAGTGTAAGAATATGGCTAAGGTACCATGTAATGGTACGAGGTACTCAGGTACGTTTTCCTACTCCTACTAGGATTATGAATATATGTTGTGACTCATATGTGAACAATGATAAGAATGTGAAATAAGGCCTATGGCATAAGATTGCATGATATGAATGATATATGGGGCATATGGGATATTGTGAAAGAGGAAGTGAATATGGTGATTTATGTCACGATATCTGAATGTGGTGATCTCGGTCACATTATTTGAATGTGGTGTCTAATGACACAAAACATTATTTGGTGGCTATGCCACGAGTTTTATAAGGGCGATGAGCACGCCGATCGCAGCTGATCGCCTTCGATGGTGTGTAGCGGATGGAGGGTTGACTTAGTAGTCCCCACGGTGTGCAGGTTGGTATGGGTGATGTGTAGTGGATGGCTATCTAGGTTTGGATTCGGGTTGCATCATATTATTTAAATGATATATGTACATGTATGATTTGATATGCCTAAATTTGTTAGGACTTAATGTTGTGGTTACACATTGAGTCTGTTGACTCACCCCGTTGTGGGAACATTTTTCAGGTGACGATCAGTGATGGACCGGGTCGGCAGGAGCTTAGTGGTGGCCATGCTCAGCAAGAAATTTATTTTAATTTGAGACTTGTTATATTTTAAGTATCTTGGTTTTATTTTGGGTTTTGCTTTCTATGTAATAAGTCCATATTATGAACTGTTATGCATGCATTTCAATTGTTCTAGTACGATATGATTTTCAGCAAATTACAGTTTAAAATAACCTATCTTATAAAAATTCATTCCTAAAGGTTTTGACACCTAAGTATAAATGGATTTTCTCAAAATTAAAAGATAACCTTTAAATTCGGCAACTCCTTTCAACTTGTGGTTTTGGAATATATAAACAAAGTTTTAATAAATCCCTGATTTCTAAATTAATAAAAGTGTTCAATTGAACTCAACACAATCAAATCTTCTTCAAACCACACGAGTTTTTCCTAAGTAACAAACAGATTTTTAAACGTTTTCTCAAGGAACATACCAGATCCGGTCAAGGCTCGTGGGCCGAGTTTGGGGTGTTTCATTGCCCATCCAACCAACACACCTTTTTGTCCCCTGATCACACCCTAAAAGAGCTGTTAAAACTCATCCAACCAATCACACTAATGAGGACCTCGAAAGGCCCATCCAACCTTACACACCATGAACATGGACTAAGCCACTCAGATAATAATACGCAACAAGGCTAGTGTATATGCAATACAGTGCAATGCGGTAGTCCATTTGTCTGAGATAGGTTGCGCTTTAAAATCGCCAGATCGATAATAATATGCGAGAAAGTGACATATATGCAAAGATCTGATCAAAGAAACTCATTGTATGAATAATTTGTAGCACAATAGATCAGAATTAGTCTCTCTTCTCTTCGTATCCAACCCCAAAATTTACTTTATGCAAGTGTATGTATGCATACAACCTCACAGAAGCAACAAACACATCGACAGATAGTTAAACAGAGATAGATAGACACGCATACACCTAGCTAACTGGGTTTAGAAATCAGACATCTCACACACAACAGTCACAAATTTCACAAAAACAAAACACATAGTCACAAATATAGAGACTTAATTACCTTCACTAAAGCCTAGCCAATGGTCAGAATACACAGACGCAATTTTAGATAATAAAAAATATACACAAACTAAAATTGGGGACTTAAAACCAAATGGTTATGTGCTTCGGCCGTGTGGGGGTTAAAACGCTCGTGTGAAGGGAGGTACATGCCCGTGTGAGCCAGGGACACGACCGTGTGAAGAGGCTGTGTAACTTACTGTCCAATTATGCTAAAATAAATTGTGGGGCAGACACGGTCGTGTGAGGGTATCGCCCTGTGCCCAATAGATGCGGTCGTGTGTCCAAAATACACACCCGTGTGGGATCCTTTAAACCCCAAATTAGCCACATAACCATGTGGCACCAAATCACTACATCCTTAATTCCCAAACACACATGCTCGTGTACCTAGGGGACACGGTTGTGTGAAAATCGACTAAAATCCTCAAATCGGCCACACGGCTAATAAACTATAAAAGTAACATATTTTAATCCCATGCATAGCGTGTTTTTGGATGTTTATTTATACAATTATGTGAATTCGATGCTCCTAATCCTTTAAATTCGTATTTCTATACTTAGGTGAGCACAGGGAATCGAAAGGAGTGGAAAACGGGCCAAAACCAAACAAAACGGGCCATCTTAAGGATCCACACGACCAAGCCAGAACTACACGGGCAGGGCACGTGCCCGTGTGAACCACACAGGCTGGACACACGCCCGTGTGCCAGCCCGTGTCAATCGCGAGCCATGCAAATTTTCACACGGCCTGGACACCCTCACACGGGCTGAGCACATGCCCGTGTCCCTGTCGCACCCTGCTTTGTTTTCACGTGGAAAAAGCCAATTTTTAGGGTTTTTGAGCCTTCTAAAATCTATAAATACACGCCAGAGGAAGTCTTAAGGGAGCACATAGAGTAAAATGAAGAAATTACTCGAAGGAAACCGAAGGAATCATCTCGGAAGCAGATTCATTCCAAGATTGAAGATCTCCATCAAGTTCTTTAGAAGTTTTTGGGTTCTTTGTGTCTTGTTGTTTTCTTATTTCTAAGATGTTTTCCTTCTATGTTATGAACTAAACTCCCTAAATACCCAGGGAGGATAAAACCTAGATGAATCTTATTATTTAAATATTTTGAATTACATGATAAGTACTTGTTCTTGTTCTTAACTATGTGTTCTTAACCCATGTTTTAATATTTTCAGGATATTAATTCAAGTTTAATGTGCTTATTCAGTGGAGCAAAAGTCCCTGTTTAAGAGAAGATCTAGCATAATTAAGCGGAGTTGACTGCAACCCTAGAAATAGGGTGACATAAATCTGCCGGATTAGAGTCAAATCTAAAAAGGGAATCCATAGATCGAGTTAATAAGATGATAGGGGTTTTAATTAGAAAGAGATTTCAATTAATCAACCTAGAGTCAATTGTTCTTAGTCTCGAAAGAGATATTAACATATTATAGGGATTTCTACGGATCAAGACAAGTGAATAAATTGTTTAATTCAGAGTCAGAATAATACATGAAGTCTAGGTGGATTCTTTCTTGGGTATTGTCTTTATTCATTGGTTTATTTGATTACTTTCTTCACTCTCTGTCGCGTTCATAGTTAATTAGTTAGTTAAATTTTAGATTAAAACAAATCCCCTTAATTATTAGGCTAAATAATAAAAAGATAGTTATTACTAGTAATTTTCGTCTTTAAGGATACGATATTCCCGACTCATCAAAGCTATACTACTGTTCGATAGGTGCGCTTGCCTTTGTCGAAATATTAGTTAGTTTCAAGTTCATCAAGTTTTTGGCGCCGTTGCCGGGAACTAAAATATTAGGAACGCTTAATTTTTATTGCTTTAGCCATTTTTATTTTTATTGCAATTTATTTGTGTTTTTATTTTAATATACTAACTTTTCTTTTATTTGCTTCTGGCAGGTATTTTTAGTTTATGACTAGAAAGAACTTGTCAGGACCATTACTTTTTGACAGTGAGATAGAAAGTACCGCTCGCAGAAATCGTAGGGAAATAAGGCGAAGTCTACAGTATATAGAAGAAGAGCAAGAGGACGATACCAATATTATCGAGGAGATGGCTGATAATAATCCACTACCCCTGGTGGTTGCCATAAATCCTGCTCCTTGTACTATGTACGACTATGTTAAGCCTAATTTGACTGGGGCTGAATCGAGTATTGTGAGGCCTGCTGTTGCTGTAAATAACTTCAAGCGAAAGCCGAACACTATACAGATGATCCAACAATGTGTTCAGTTCGATGGTTTGCAGGATGAGGATCCAAATACCCATTTAGCCAATTTTCTAGAATTCTGTGATACTTTTAAAATCAATGGCATTTTTGACGATGCCATTCGCCTTCGGTTATTCCCTTTTTCGTTAAGAAAAAAAGCTAAACAGTGGTTGAACTCGTTACCACGAGGTTTTATCACTACTTGGGAACAAATGACCGAAAAGTTTTTACTAAAATATTTTCTGCCGGCTAAAACGGCAAAGTTGAGGAACGATATCTCTTCTTTTGTGCAGATGGATTTAGAAACTCTTTACGATGCATAGGAGAGGTATAAGGACTTGTTGAGAAGGTGCTCACACCATGGGTTCCCTCTATGGTTACAGGTTCAAACCTTTTACAACATTTTGAACCCCTCAACTAGACAGTTGATTGACGCAACCGCCAGCGGTACCCTAAATAATAAAACACCTGAGGAGGCTTATAAATTCATAGAGGAGATGTCGCTAAATAACTATCAGTGGCAAGTCATGAGAACAAAGCCGACAAAAGCTGCCAGTGTTTTTAACCTCAACGCAGTTACCATGTTATCAAACCAGGTAGAGCTCTTAAACAAAAAGATTGATGGTTTATGTGTTTCTACGCAGGTACATTCAGTGATGCAACGCGGCACAAATGGAGGAGGGATGCACACCATAGAATATCCATCCTACAACCCGAGCACAGAGAATGAACAAGTTCACTATATGGGTAACAATTCTAGACCTCAGAATAATCCCTATAGTAACACTTAGAATGCAGGTTGGAGAAACCATCCCAATTTCTCATGGGGTGGTCAGGGAAATTAGAGACAACAATCCCCTTCAGGATTTTAACAACAACCCTACCAACAAGAGAAGAAGCCGAACCTTGAGGAGATGCTAACAAAATTCATCTCGGTGTCAGAAACTCATTTTCAAAACACTGAAACAGCACTAAAAAATCAGCAGGCATCGATTCAAGGGCTTAAGAACCAAATAGGTCAGCTTGCTAAACTGATCTCAGAACGACCACAAGGTAGCTTGCAGAGTAATACTGAATCTAACCCAAGGAAGCAACTCAATTCCATCACTATGCGCGACGAAGAAGGGTTAGTGGAATCTGAATCTGAACCGAGGCAAGAACATATGGTAAGTAAAGGTAAGGTTGGGATAAGCCACAATACACAGAAACTGGCAAGTACAGAGCATATACCTCGTGTGCCATATCCTAACGCGACGAAGAAAGACCATACTAATGAGCAATTTGGTAAATTTCTTTAACTCTTAAAAAAGTTACATATTAACTTACCGTTTATCAAAGCTCTTTCGTAGATGCCCAACTCAGTTAAATTTTTAAAGGAGCTTCTAGCAAACAAACGGAAGTTAGATGATGCGTCGCATATAGAGCTAAACGCAGTCTACTCAGCCATTTTATAGAATAAACTACCCAACAAATTAAAGGATCCAGGGAGTTTTACTATTCCTTGTTTAATTTTTAGTTTAGATGCTAACAATGCCTTGGCTGATTTACGGGCAAGTATTAACATCATGCCCTATAAAATGTTTAAGCAATTAGGTCTTGGAAAAAATAAACAAACTAGGATGAGCATTCAACTAGCAGATAAAACTATTAGATTTTCTAGGGGAATTGTTGAGGATGTGCTTGTAAAAGTTGATAAATTTATATTCCCAATTGACTTTGTTGTTCTAAACATGGATGAGGACAGTGACGCACCTTTGATCTTAGGACAACCCTTTTTAGCAACTGCTAGAACTATAATTGATATTGGCACAAGTGAATTGTTACTTCGTGTAGGTGATGACACGGTTAAAATCCAAGCTCGTGATTCTGTTAGAATATATAGTGATCGAGATGATATTACGAGTTCTGTTGATATGAGTAACATTGTGGCTCATACTTCTTTGCAGGAAATCCCTAGGAAGAAAGTGATGGAGCGACATTCTATCCTATGTGACAAATACAGAACAACTCATGAGGAGCGAAGGATTCATATTGATGAACTAGATGAATGGAGGACACTTGGCAAGGAGAACCCAAGAATACATGAAGCAAAATCGAAGCAACTCCATGATGAGCTAAAAGGTGGAACGAACTACTTCAAGGTTGGGGACCAGGTACTGTTAGAAAAAACTGACCCTCGATTAACCGCTGTAGAGCTTACTGCAAACGAAGCGACTCCTTTTACGGTACTCAATGCCTTTTCGTACAAAACAGTCGAGGTAACTCATTCTAATTTCGGTATTTTTAAGGTAAATACTACTCGACTCAAACTGTATTTTGATAGAATTGATAGGGAGAAAGAGGATTTTTGACTCCGTGAACCACTGAACTAAGGGAAAACAAGGTAAGTCGAGCTTAGACTCTAAATAAGTGCTTCTTGGGAGGCAACCCGAGCATTAATTTACTAATTTACTAATTTATGACATTTTCAAAATAAATAAATAAATAAATTTTGTTTTAAAACCCACACGGCCTGGACACACATGCGTGTCCCTGGCCGCGTGGATCCTGAGTTTTAGTTTTTAAATTTTAAATAAATCGACAGAGGGTTACACGACTTGGCGACATGGCCGTGTCACCCACACGGCCTGGACACACAGGCATGTCTTTGGCCGTGTTAAGTCTGGAGCTTAAAATCTCCAAAAATTGATAGAAACACGACCCAAATTCATTCCACACGAGCGTGCGACACAGCCATGTGGACTTCACGGCCTGGACACACGGGCGTGTCTTAGGCCGTGTAAAAACTGGAGCTTAACTTTTCAAAATTTAAACAAGTTAGGAGGCTTCATGGGCAAGACACACGGCCGTGTGTACGATCACACGGGCATGTGAAATCCCACATGAGCGTGGGAGAAGCAAATGACTTCGCACATGACCGTACGATGCAACCATGTGGACCACACGGCCTAGACACACGAGCGTGTCCAAGGCTGTGTGAACACTAGGATTTTAAAAATTCGCGACGAACAAGGGCTGGGGATATATCACACGGGCGTGTGACAAGGCCGTGTGGACCAACATGGGCCGTTACACTACCGTGTCACTTATTGAAACATTTTTTTTTCTTTTCTTCTTCATTCTTCCTCCAAAACTCCCCCCAAACCCTAGACGCTGCTCCCTTACCTCCAGCCACCATCCTCCTCCCCCTCCGTCCTTCTTTCTTCCTTAAAGTCCTCACCGCCGCAACCTTCCCCCTCACCACAAATCCGCCATCTGACCACCCGTCCCCTCTCTCTCTTTTCCTTTTCTTCCCCTTCCCTCCAAACTTTCCACACCCCAATCCGACCACCTCCTCCTTTGCGCACACACCACCGCCCCTCCCCCACCCGAATCCTCCTTGTCCTTCCTCGACCCGACATGCCGCTGCCCAACCGACCACCGCGTCGCCGACCACCGCCCTACCATCGGTTACCCTACTTTTTCCCTCCATTTTAATTTATTTTTTATTATTGTTTATTTTAGTTATTTATTTTGTTTATTATTTTTATCTTTATTGTTATTTTTATTAGGCTTATTTGTATTATTATTTTCTTTATTTCCATTTAGATTAGGATTATTATCATTGTTATTATTTTTATTTTCTTTATTTATTTAGTTATTCTACTCCTATTATTTATTCCTAGTATCTTGTTAGCTAATTAATCTTTCTTTTCACTATATATTTGATATTTACTATTATTCTTTAGTAACTCATTATTAATATTGATTCTTTTTAGTCATGATGAATTTTTAGAATATTGTTTCAATTTCTTTGCTTACTAATTTTTAATTTATTCAGATAAATGATATACTCTTAGTTCTTTGTATGAGGATTATTTATTTATTTATTTCTGATTCTTATATAATGATTCATTCTTATTTTAGCAGTACATTATTATTTCAGACTAATGGGATCTTTCATCATTGACTTTGGTGATGCTTGATTTAATTGTTTACGTTTTCAGGTACATCATGACAAATACGCGAGGCAAGACCAAGGTCGCCGTCCCAGCTTCGAAAAAGCGGAAGAGTCCCGGTGCGACCTATTCGAGCCCGCTGAAGTGCGCCACCCTTACCTCAGATTCACCGTGCACCCACAGGAGGACCTATTTCAGCTCCTTCGAGTACGACCCCTAGGTTTGGGCCGCTGCATTGATTGAGCCGCGTTGGAACAGATCCACCTTGCTGATGAGGTTCGAGCTTTCATCATCCAAACCCCATGGGACCGTTTCTTCAGTATCATTGAGCCCACGTATATGGAGTTGACCTTGGAGTTTTGCTTGACGTTCCATCTTCAGAATGTCATGTCAGTTTATGACGAGCTAGGCACCATCATTTTTCACCTTGGCGGTTTGGTGCGCCGCATGAGCGTCCCAGAATTCAGTGCTGCTTTGGGACTTTATACAGAGGAGTTCATGAGTGTCGATGACTTTCTTCAGCTCCATCGTCATATTCAGTACTCGCCCTCGCGTTGTTGGACTGACCTCACGGGCGGCCTGACAAACTATGACCCTAGTCGCTCAAAGGTGACTTCTCTCTCTCCTGCTCTAAGGTATATTCACACCCTCTTAGCTCACACTTTGACAGGACGGAGAGAGAGCACCAGAGTCGTGAGCACACACGATGCATATTATTTATGGAGCATGGCACATGGCCATGTATTTGATCTGGCGTACTTCATCGGTTTATCTTTTCGCCATCAGACTGATCGCCACAAGAAGGGCCCTATCTACCTAGGCCCTTACGTGACTTGCTTCGCTCGACACTTCGGTCTTCTCGACACACCGGAGCAGTCCTCCTCGCTTACACTTGTTGGCCAAATGTCCCCTAAGGGCACCTCGAACATGCTACATATGAGGAGGATCGAACGACATCATGGATTCGATCCTTTCCAGTAATGATTGTCTCGCCCTGATGATCAGAGTGATCCTGAGGACATCACTGAGGAGTCCCTCTCCCTCATGAGGATCCACCTCACCCTCTACCACTGAGTCACCGACCTCCTTCTTCTGCTGCTACTTTGATTGACATATCCGAGCGTCTCACTCGCTTCGAGCAGTAGTGCTACCAGTGGTTCAACATTCTCGAGGCCACCTTACAGCAAATCTGCCACCATCTCCATATTTCACCTTCAGCACCGCCACCTCACGACGCGTCTGACGATGAGGACATTTGAGTCCACTAATTTTATTTTTATCTTTATTTTTGCTTTCCTTTTATTTTTATTTTATTTTTAGTTTATTTTCCTTTATGTTTTGTATCATATTTTCAAAGATTTATCTTTTATATTTTGAACTATATTTTAGTTTTTATAATTATTCCTAATTGAGTAACCCCTTAATCTTCTTCCACAGTTGTGTTTATTTTTCTTAGTAGTTGCTAAGAATCATGCACTTCACTTTATATCTACAATTCTGCATTCACTATCCCACGAATTTCATCCAAAATTTAGGAAGTTTCACTTCTTTCCCTCTCTTATGATATTCTTCTTATATTGTTATTATCTATTTTGGTTCATTGAGGACAATGTACATCTTAAGTGTTGGGAGGTTAATTATATCATTATTAGAAAATCCCTGAATTATATCTTGTTCTTAAGTAAATTTTCTCATATTACTATTAGAATAAAATTTTTATTGATTTATGATTTTTATTGATATGTTTTGGATTAAGTCATAGGTAATTGTGCATTGATGGTTTAAACTTGAAGACATTAGAGAATCAAGCATGATAAGTTTATTTTCAGAATTAAAAATTTGTTAGGTTGTTTCCCTAAATTTAAATATTACTTTGAAGTTTGAAATTTGCATGGTTGACATCAAAAACCATAAATTTTGTGAGATTTTGAGCCTTTATGAGCATACACTTTTCTTGCTCATTTTATTATTGGTTATGAGTGTGTCAATATTGATTTGTTATTCTAGAACTTGCATCGATTATGCATGTCAAGACCACACTTTTGATTTGATATACTGAGATGATAAAGGCACCTAGGTTTTAACCCACTTATTCCATTAAAAGCCTACCTTCATAATTAACCCTTAGTGAACCCCTTTGATCTTAATAAATCGTTTCTTGATCTACCCTTTATATTAACCCAAAACTCATTCTTTTTGATTCATTAAGAATTTTTCCTATTGTATTAACCCCCTTCTTGTTGAGATTTAATTTTATCAATTGCCTAACTATATTTTTATTTCAGTTGTTAAATTATTGTACACGAACAAAAAAAAGGTTTATTTATTATTTCTATGTTATTTGAGCTTAAACAGTTAATTTCATATTTTGAGAAGAAGCTCGTGTTATTATTGATAAGTTTTCAATAAATCTAATTATTCAGTATTAGTTTATTTTTATAGTTAGGTAAATTGTCAATTCAATCTCGATTTTAACCTTCTAATTTAGCCTTTACCCACACCTTTAACCCAAGCCCCATTACAACCCTTTTCAAGACCTTTTGATTTGTGTATCATCTCATTTTATAGTGGTGGAGATTTGATTTTCATGCAAGCCTATGGTAATAACTTTTCATGTTTGACTTTGAGTGCTTAATTTGAACCTTAAACACTTCGAGTGATTTGAGTGAATCTTTAGTGAGGATGTCAATTCTTGTCAGTTTTGAATCAAAGGTAATTATTTAGATAAAGGGAAACACCTATGTTTTCGTACTATAAAAATTTGTGACTTAGATTGTTTGAATCTTTAAGACTATTTTAGTTAAATTATCAATGTATGAATTATTTGTGAATTATGATAAGACATTATTGATAAGAATTGTGAATTAAGGAAGTTTAATTTTAATTGTGAGTTGAGGATTTTGCTTGAGGACAAGAAAACGCTTAAGTGTGGGAATATTTGATAAACCAGAAAAGTAACATATTTTAATCCCATGCTTAGTGTGTTTTTGGATGTTTATTTATACAATTATGTGAATTCGATGCTCCTAATCCTTTAAATTCTTATTTCTATACTTAGGTGAGCATAGGGAATCGAAAGGAGTGGAAAACGGGCCAAAATCGAACAAAACGGGCCATCTTAAGGATCCACACTACCAAGCCAGAACTACACGGACAGGGCACGTGCCCGTGTGAACCACACGGGCTGGACATACGCCCTTGTGCCAGCCCATTTCAATCGCGAGCCATGCGAATTTTCACACGGCCTGGATACCCTCACACGGGCTGAGCACATGCCCGTGTCCCTGTCGCACCCTGCTTTATTTTCACGTGGAAAAAGCCAATTTTTAGGGTTTCTGAGCCTTCTAAAATCTATAAATACACGCCAGAGGAAGACTTAAGGATGCACATAGAGTAAAACGAAGAAATTACTCGAAGGAAGCTGAAGGAATCATCTCGGAAGCGGATTCACTCCAAGATTGAAGATCTCCATCAAGTTCTTTAGAAGTTTTTGGGTTCTTTATGTCTTGTTGTTTTCTTATTTCTAAGATGTTTTCCTTCTATGTTATGAACTAAACTCCCTAAATACCCAGGGAGGATGAAACCTAGATGAATCTTATTATTTAAATATTTTGAATTACATGATAAATACTTGTTCTTGTTCTTAATTATGTGTTCTTAACCCATGCTTTAATATTTTCAGGATATTAATTCAAGTTTAATGTGCTTATTCAGTGGAGCAAAAGTCTCTGTTTAAGAGAAGATCTAGCATAATTAAGCGGAGTTGATTGCAACCCTAGAAATAGGATGACATAAATCTATCAGATTAGAGTCAAATCTAATAAGGGAATCCATAGATCGAGTTAATGCGACGATAGGGGTTTTAATTAGAAAGAGATTTCAATTAATCAACCTAGAGTTAGTTGTTCTTAGTCTCGAAAGAGATATTAACATAATTTAGGGATTTCTACGGATCAAGACAAGTGAATAAATTGTTTAATTCAGAGTCAGAATAATACGTGAAGTCTAGGTGGATTCTTCCTTGTGTATTAGCTTTATTCATTGGTTTATTCAGTTACTCTCTTCACCCTCTGTCCCGTTCATAGTTAATTAGTTAGTTAAATTTTAGATTGAAACGAATCCCCTTAATTATTAGGCTAAATAATAAAAAGATAGTTATTACTAGTAATTTTAGTCTTTCAGGATACGATATTCCCGACTCATCAAAGCTATACTGCTGTTCGATAGGTGCGCTTGCCTTTGTCGAAATATTAGTTAGTTTCGAGTTCATCAACGGGGCACACGCCCGTGTGGCCACTCGTGTGGTCGTGAAACCACTCACAAACAGCTTGAAAATTGAGTTTTTTAGTTACTAAGATGACCCTCAATCGATGGGATTTGAAAACACACCATTCGGAATAGATTTCTATGCCATTCAACAATACTATCGAACTTCGACAACCAAAATTCTTAACGGCGCAAAGATTACCGCATTTCACTAAATTCAAACTTATAATTCACAAATAAAATAGGATACTTTCAAAACCCACACATGATTCGCAATCAGTAACATTTAGAACCCGACTCGACGACCAGGAAATCGAAGCTCTTCGAAAACCACAACCCACCGATTTCAAAAAGTAAATAATGCTAGAGAAAATGAATTGAACGTAGAAAAAGGAAAAAGGAAAAAAAAAACCAAAATAAACTAAAATAAATAAATAACAAAATAAAACTAAAATAAAATTTTTTAAACTTAAGAAAATCTACTATTTAATAATATAAAAATATATCACCCAAAATACCCACACAAGGACTCGAACCCAGAACCTAGAGGTACACCAACACTCATTCAACCACCAGACCAGCAGTCCAATTTCTGCCACATAAATGCGCAACTAAACACAATAATGCAACCTTCTCACTGATCCTAACCACAAAACTCAAAACTTCTATCCCCAAAATTCGCTCCTTAAAGAAATTTTGTCCCTGAAATTTCTAACTAACAGAACAGTGGTATAACACAAGCTACACCACTACGATCCCGCTCAGGACTCTAGCCCGAATAGCACTATACCAAACCTAAGACCTAAAACAAACACCAAGAACACTTAACCACTGAAACAGATACATATTTATCCTATCACACACAATTACTATGCTCTAATCAAAACATAGAAATACTCATAACCATACCTGTCTCAAAGTTGCCGAGGATAGTCCCTAATCCGATGTTCTATGGACCCGCATTGAAAACATGCTCATGCCTTTCCCCAATAATTGCCCTAATGACACTTCTTGCAGTGCTCACAAAACGGAGCGCTCGTACCACTACCGACACCCACTGTAAAACCATTATTGCCACTCAAATGCGTTCTAACACGTTTCGCAGAACGAGGCTCCAACCTCGGAGAACTGCGATCTCTTTTCTTCCTACAATCTACACACCTAGCTTGAAGCATTTCACTAGTCCCCCTTATCCTAGATTTAAAAACTTCCTCTAGTACTTCCCTCACTACCCGAGTCAATGTCTCAATACCAAGCTCTGGGTTATCGCTACCTGAAGTTGGCAGAATCGCACTGACCTTTAACTTCTAAACAGACACACTTCCCGGAGAAGCAAATGACTCCTCGTGATCTTGCTTACCTTCAGAACCCATATCTGTCTTGTGGCTAACTTAGAATATCTAC
Organism: Gossypium bickii; assembly: GCA_025503065.1. Classification (NCBI taxonomy): domain Eukaryota; kingdom Viridiplantae; phylum Streptophyta; class Magnoliopsida; order Malvales; family Malvaceae; genus Gossypium; species Gossypium bickii. The sequence continues at coordinate 30,929,963 of CP106719.1, forward strand.
ATTTTCAGAAAACGAACATAAAATAAATACAAAATCTACATTTCTAGTATCACTGTTTCGAATTTCCACCTGAACCGGCACCGGAGTCTCAAACATCTCATTTTCATAAAACATTTCCAAGACACAAATCATTTCAAGTTACTGTGGTAAAGTTTCTCAAAATCCTTTTCTTTTTAAAACAACCACAGGTTGAGTTTTTACAAATCTAGCTCTGATACCACTAAATGTAACAGTCCAAAATCCAGCCTAGAAGTTTAGACCGAATCCCAGAGGTTATATTGATCACCGAAGTGATCGTAGGAATATTTTACAAAACAAGAATATTTAATTTTTTTATATTTCAAACAGAAATATTGCAGTTAAGTTTAATTCACGAATAAAATTAGATTTACAAGAAAAATCAAAATAGAACTTGTACCACAGTTTTTATAAAACTTTACATATCAAAACGGTAAATCAAAATGAAAACTAAAAAGGTAACTGATAAATTATTTTCAACCGAGACCTCCGCATACTGAGTCCAGCTACAGAAAATGGAAGTGTTCTTGAAAAGGGAAAATAATAAAGGGGGTGAGCTACACAAGCTCATTGTGAGTTCAAAACGATTAATAAGAGAACCCTAGATGATAGTTCAATAGTAAAACATACTTACAGATATATACAGAAACAGAAACCAAACACGGAGCCAACGCCCCAACACACGTAACAGTTAGAGCACACCAAGTACACACAGAATACTCTACACAAGTGTTAATCAGTCAAACAGAATACGATCAAATAATCTTACACCCAAACAGATGCATATTAATGCAATCAAATACTAAAACCCACCTATCCAACCAACACACCTCTCTATCCCCTGATCACACCCCAAAAGAGCTGTTAAAGCTCATCTAACCAATCACACCAAGTAGGACCTCGAAAGGCCTATCCAACCTTACACACCATGAATGTGGACTAAGCCACTTAGATAATAATACACAGCAGGGCTAGCATATATACAGTACAGTGCAATGCGGTAGTCCGCTGTACATGGAAGGTTGCAGTTTAAACTACCAGATCAGATAATAGTACGCAACAAAGCTGACGTACATGCGGTACAGTGCGATAAACTGCTGTACGAATAATTTGTAGCAGAAATGCCAGATCAGATCAGAATCAGTCTCTCTTCTCTTCGCATCCAACCCCAAAATTTACTTTATGCAATTGTATGTATGCATACAACCTCACAGAAGCAACAAACACATCGACAGATAGTTAAACAGAGACAGATACACACACACAGACCTAGCTAATCGGGTTCAGAAATCAGACACCTCACACACAACAATTACAAATTTCACATAAACAGAACACATAGCCACAAATATAGAGCCTTAATTAACCTCTCTAAAGCCTAGCAAAAGGTCAGAATACACAGACGCAGTTTCAGATAAAACAAAAACATACACAAACTAAAATTGGTGACTTAAAACCACACGGCCGTGCGCTTCGGCCGTGTGCAAATACCTAGATCGTGTAGAGGTCAAAACGCTCATGTGGAGGGAGGTACATGTCCGTGTGACTGAGGTACATGCCCGTATGAGCCAAAGGCACGGCCATGTAACTCACTATCCAATTGTGTTAAACTAGAGTATGTGGCAGATGCGACTGTGTGTCCAAAATACACACTCGTGTGGGATCCCTAAAACCCCAAATTAGCCATACGGCTGTGTGGCACCAAATCACTAAATCCCTAATTCCCAAACACACACTCCCGTGTACCTAGGGGACACGACCGTGTAAAAATCGACTAAAATTCCCAAATCGGCCACACGCCCGTGTGGCACCAAGTTTTGCTCGAAACCCTAATTCCTAACCGCGCACGACCGTGTGGATCGCTCGCGTGGGGGCACACGCCCGTGTGGCCACCCGCGTGGCCACGAAACCACCCACAAACAGCTTGAAAATCAAGTTTTTCAGTTACTAAGACGACCCTCAATCGATTGGATTTGGAAACACACCAACCAGAACAGATTTCTATGCCATTCAATTATACTACCGAACTTCGACAACCAAAATTCCAAAAGGCACAAAGATTACTGCATTCCACCAAAATCAAACTTACAATTCACAAATAAAATAGAACAGTTTTGAAACCTACACCTGATTCGCAATCAGTAACGTCAAAACCCGACTCGACGACCAGGAAATCAAAGCTTTTCGAAAACCACAACCCACCGATTTCAAAAAGAAAAGAAAGAAAATAATTCCAGAAAAAAAGAATTGAACGTAGAAAAAAGAAAAAGGAAAAAGATTAAAAATAATAAACCAAAATAAATAAATAACAAAATAAAACTAAAATAATTATTTTTTTAAAACTTAAGCAAATCTTCTATTTAATAATATAAAAACATATCACTCAAAATACCCACACAAGGACTCGAACCCAAAACCTAGAGGTACACCAACACTCACTTAACCACCAGACCAGCAGGCCTAATTCTGCCACGTAAACATGCAACTAAACACAATAGTGCAACCTTCTCACTGATCCTAACCACAAAACTTAAAACTTCTAACCCCAAAATTTGGGGTGTTACAACTACAATAATACTAGCCTTATATCTTTGGTGAGATTGTTTGTCACAAAAAAAAAAAAACATGTGAGAGCATCTTGAAATATTTGCTTATAAATTAATTTAATAAAACCATAATGCTTAGTTACTTGTTTCGTAAAACACTTTATTTTTAATAAATCTTTGCAGTGGAAAACTTTCAGATTTGTTTAATTATGTAAATTGTTCGATTGATTTATATTATCAGAAATCATGTCAACTTTTAAAATAGCCAACTTGTAAAACATTTAGCAAAACCAGAAAACCAAAGTAAATGTCCAAAAAATAAAATAGTCCAAAAGTCCATAAAATCCAAAGTAAAAGTTTCTGAAAGAATTAAAAACAGTGAACCGAACCAAGTTCTTAAGCGCCGCCAAATCCTAAGTGTGAGGATCACCTGAAAAATGATAAATAAATAGAGTGAGCTGAAAAGCCAGTGTGTGCCTTGGCCCATAAAGAAAAATCACATCAAAACACATTTATATGCATATATTATAATAGACATATCAAATGTTTCACATGCATAGATGCACATATCAGAACAAAATAGTCCTACCCCAATCCGTTACACACCACTCCGTCCAACCAATCACACCAAATAGGGCTACAAGAACCCATCCATCTATCACACCAGAATGTGGTTGTATGCCACTCAGAAAATTCGCAGTTCTACTGCCAGAATACACATATATTGCAGTAATACCGCTAGAATTGCAGTAAAATTGCCAAAAACACACTTCCTCCACCAGCATCCACAACCTGAAGGGTTCCTCTTGTACCCTCTAATCAAACCTCGATTTCTCCAATATGGGTTCAGACTGGCCTGCTCCATTTTTCAGTGATGGTGCTGCAAACCCCATTCAAATGTTCAAACTATGTCCATAACGACCACACTTGAAGCAAACATTTTGTAGATACTCATACTCTACATACAGCATCCTTCCATTGATTTTCACCTTTGACGCCAAAGGCTTTCTAAAATCCACGCACACTGTTAGGCACACGAACTGTCCCTGATGAGCACTGACTGTGTGCACATCTAGTTTTACCACTGGTCTAATCGTCTGCCCAATTGCTCTAAGGAGACAATCTGAGTAGTACCCTTTAGGTAAACCCGAAAGCCTAATCCACACCACCTGATAAACAATTTCGTTCTGGACCGTCGAGAAATCCAACGACCATGGTCGGATAGATAAATAATGGCCAAATATTACCCACAATCCCCAACTAAAACCCTATTGAAACCGTCTTCATCCTGAAACCTAACCAAAAAAAGTCATTTTCTAAATCCATCATTTGAATCGGGCACATGGGATTCCACAATAAAGAAACCATATTCAATAAAACGTTAAACCCTATTCTTCTACCCAATAATTTCACAACGATTGTCCTCGCCATCCTACGTCCAATGTACTCCTATACCCGATTCAAGAATGTTATCAACAGAATACCATCCACCACCTCTGTGACCACATCCCCGTCCATGAATGCAAAATCCTCCACCATGGCCACATTCTGCATAGGAGTCGATGAAACCCCTATTAACGTTGATTTATATGACACCTTAGAGGTGCCCAAAATTTGTATCTATTGGCTATTTGCATCCACTGTTGGATCATCCGTATCTGATGGTAAGTCCAATTTTGTACGAACTTTCTTCGTTGCTTGACCAACACCGCTGTTTGAACCCAAAGGATTCGCACCTACCACAAAATCCACTGTAGGTAGTGTATCATCCATCGTAATTATTTGTTTTTGGTTTTTACGTAAAAAAGAAGAAAATTTATTCATGCAACTTAATAATTTTTGTTTTAAATTTGATTTTAACAGAATATAATATGGGATGAAGCATTATATTATATTAATCATAATTTTAAATTTGATTTTTACTAGCTCTCTAATCTTACTCATAATTTTTATTGTTGTGTATTACAATTTATTGAATATTAAAATTTGTTACTCGATTTTAATATATTATAGTAATTAGATTTTCTCAAATGTTACAAGTAATGAAAAGATAATTACTTTTTTATCATATAAAATTTACACATTTTAAAAATATTTTGATACTATTTTATTAAGGGATAAATATCAAAATTATATATAAATTTTAATTTTATGTAATTTTATATATGAAATTTTGATTTGATCCAGTTTTTCGAAATCAGTAACAATACTATTAAATTAACACCGTTTTATGTTGATATATGGCACCATTTTACATTGATATATGACATAGATAAATTATTATGTTAACCTAATATGAAAATAAATGTATGTATTCATTTATTTAAATATGTACAGTTGAATCAAAATTAAAGTTTCATATGTATAATTGCGTCAAATCAAAGTTCATATATCAAATTACACATTTATCCCATTTATTAATTATTAAAGTTTAAATACATAAAATCATTAAGTATATTAAACATGTTTGATAAAATTTAAAATAATAAAAATTCAATCTCAATCTTTCCTCCAAAAAATTGTCATTAACTTATTCATTCGTCATTTATTTTTATTGCAATTTCTTAATAGATATTTTTAATTTTACATTATTTTCAGTAAATATAATAAAATATTGTTAATATAAAAATTATTTAAAACTAAAAACTACTACATTTGATAAAAAATAAATGAAAATAGATGTGATTGGTCGTTTATTGATTTCATTCCCACTACATCAACAGCAAAAAAGGAATGTGGAAAATAGAGTAATTATTGAAGACAAAATTATTAAAAAATTTGCAGTTTGTAAGTTATATTCATGTCGACATTTTGATATACAGAATCGATTTGACTTAAATATTTAATCTTTTATTATCTATCTAGAGGGACATAATAAAGCCGACCATGAACTTCAATTTCACCACCAAAGTCGCCACTTTGTTCTGCTCATCACAGGTTCATACGATTCAAAACAATTTCCTTATTTTCCAGACTTTCTACGAAATCAAACTATGTATTATATTAAGGAATTCGCATTCAGTTCTTTTAATGGAAATACATGCATTTACCTTATTATTCATTTTATAGTTTTTGTGCAGCATTTAATGTCTTTAAATTAAAAAAAAATTTAAACACGAAATAGTTACAAACTCGAATATAAATTTTAAAACCATATGTTTATACCAAAAAAGTAAATAAGTATTTTTTTTTTATTTTACATATTAAGATATGTGCTTATATACAAAAAAAGAAATAGTATTTTCTTTGTTAATATATATAAACTTTATAATATTTACAATATACTTCCAACTAGTTTATTACCCATGCATCTAGCTTTATTTATTTAATACTAGCTTTCCATCCCAAGCATGCACGAATTGCTTGTATGTTTCATAAAAATTTTATTATTTAAATAATGAAATATTAATTAAAATTATTGATGAAATAACATTTAAAAAATATAAATAACTTAAAATATATAATTAAAATTTTGAAATATAATATATATATTCGTAATATTAGGAATATAATATATGCTTTAATTATGAGAAAGAAATGTAAAAGATAAAATTGTTATAATTTGTAAATATATAATTAATGATTCAGACTTATATTTAAGGATATTAATTAGGTGGGGGTGGGTATTGTAACACCCCTTACCCGTGACCGTCGCTGAAGTTGAGTAAGAGGCATTACTAGACTTGATTACAAGTTCAAGACATAAAAATTTAAAGCTGTCAAACTGTGTCACGCCGATTAAAATGACTGTAACTCGAGTTACAAAACTCGAAATTCAGATCCGTAAATTTTCCTTGAAACTAGACTCATATAAATCTTCACCATAATTTTTCCAGAATTTTTCAAGTGGCCAATTAGTACAGTTTATTCGTCAAAGTTACCCTTATTACACAGCTTGACAATTCTGACCTGTCTCTACAAAAATGCAGTTATCTCATTGCACAAATTTCATATACTGTTCTTGTTTATACCAATGAAAAATAGACTCATTAAGGGTTCTACACATATAAACCATGACTCCTAATTATTTTTGTACAATTTTTGACAATTTTTCCAAAACAGAAAAGTGACTCACGAATTCATTCAGAGCAGGTCTCGTTAAAACTTAATTATCTCATAATATATAAATCTTTTCCCTATTCTGTTTCTTTCATGTGAAAATAGACACTCTAAGGTTCAATTTCATAACTCATTCACCTCCAAATTCAATATACCCTATTTTTGGTGATTTTTCTAACTCACGACACTGCTGCCATTACAAGCTGTTTTGTCGCATTGTAAAAATGAACTAGCTTCTAACCGAACCTACCTACATCTTGAATTCAAGGATTCAATTCATATACAAACATTTCCTTAATAAAAACGATTAACTTGATTAAGAATGCATAACCATTGCCACCATGAACCAACATACATTTCAAAAACACACCAACGTACTTAACTAAAAATTTTAGCCATATTCGCATGGCTATTTTTACACATAAACCTTAAGATTCCATCAAGCAAAAACCAAGTCTTTCCTATACATGCCTTCGCTTAAAACCAAAATGAAAGAGTACCCAAAATGTAGATTGATAGTGCGAGCGACTTTCCGACGATCCCGATGAGCTTGTGGCTTGCTTCTAATCTATAAAACAGAGGAGACATTTCACATAATTAAGCTTACTAGCTTAATAAGTCCTAACTCATGATAATAAAGCATTTAACTATTTACGAAATGAGAACAATCAACATATGGCATTTCACATAGGCAAATAAGTAAATAGTTTATACAAAGCCAAAAACTAGTAATTCAAGAACCTAAGTGAATTAGAAATCAATTCCTTAGACCTACATTTCTTCGGAGTTCATATAAGCATATCGCATGGGAATCTACTTCCTTAACGTTTATACATGAAAACCAATTGTTCCATAATAACACGTTCTAAGCTCGACTTCCGTCATATTACATCTATCAATATTAACTTCGAACACATATAACACAATTCTCCTGATATTAATTTGATCCAAGTAATAATAAACATAACATACCTTACATGTTTACCTGAACCATATACTTAACAAATTAGCTGTAATTAGTCTTGAACAATAATTCGATTCCCTTTGGTAAAATACATCACCGGCATCAAGCCTGCTAGGCGAAAAAGCCTAAAAAGTAACACCGGCACAAGGCCTGCTAGGCGTAAAGCCCGATAAATAACACCGGCACGAGGCCTGCTAGGCGTAAAGCCCGATAAATAACACCGGCACGAGGCCTGCTAGGCATGAAGCTCGATTATGTCACCGGCACAAGGCCTGCTAGGCATAAAGCCCGAATGTCAAGAATAGTTTTACATACTTTTCGCATTTCGCTGTCACATATTGAACCATATGCGTTTATTCACATTACGTTAAGTATATTTGAAATCAACCCAATTCATCATCATCACATTCGCCACTTATGGTTTTACACCAACTCATACAGCTTTCTATCATTTATTAAATTTGTAAATAACCTTAAAACATAAGATTGCTCAAAACTTACTTGTGCACCTTGCATTAGCCAAATAAATTCACTTCAATACTATACATTTACATTCGGCTATGTCATGAATTCATACTTTAAATTTCTACAATTTATCATTCACTGAATTAAGTAATTAACTTATTTACATATTTTAACTAAAGGACTTACCTTAGAAGTAGATAGATTCAAAATCTCCAACTATTCGCTTAGTTTAGCTTTTCCTCGCTCCAACTTCTTCTCTTTTGATCTTGATCTAATTTGGTTCAATTAAACCAATTAAACCACACTTCCATTCAATTTGAAAGCAAAATCATAAAATAAATAATTTCAAGACATAAACATTTGCATTCGGCATTCATCCACTACTTTGTTCAAGTGCATTCAAAAATACTTGGGAACACTTTGATAGTAATCTCATCGATGTGCTTTAACTTATAACTTACTTTCTTAACTATAGCCATACATTAACTTTATATAATTATACATATATAACCGAATACAATAGCTCAAATTCATTCTCTCTTATGGCGAAAATGTCAATTTAGTGCACCTACTTCTTCTTAAACATGAGACCAAGTAATAAGCTAATTACTCACAACTTAATTTCATTTTTCCAGCCGAATATTAGCTTGCTAAAACCCTTTCATTATTTTTTTTTTGAGTAACTTTGTCATCATACTTAGTTCACCCATTAACTATATCTAAGTATAATCCTCCATCCATGGCTAATTACCATATATGTGTATAACCGAGCATCAAAACAAGAGAAAGGTTTCTTGAATGGTTGTCTCACATTCGGCCAAAAACAAGAACATCCCCACGCCTAAATCCAACAATCTTCTTAAACATGCTCAAGATACTTCTTCTCATTTTGTCTAGATTTATGTACACAACAAAGTATAATTTCTCATCCATGGCCGAATTTCCTCAAGTTTAAGATCAACCATTTTCTACTTGTTTTTCCCTAATGATCAAAGAAATTAACACAATCTAAGGGCAGGTTATTAAGCTAGAATTCAACTCTTACCTTCATTCACACATGCAATGGCCGAATTTGAGAGGATGAATTTCCTTCTCTCTTGATGATGTTTTGGGTAGAAGATGAATGGGGGAAGAGAAAAGAAATTTTCTTTTTGTTTAATTCAATTTTTCACCCATTTTAGCATGCTTATGATATAATAATACTAAAAAAAATAATATACATAGGAAGCATAATATTCTTGCATGCTTGCCGTCCACCTTGTTCAAAAATGGGGAATTTGACATGCAAATCCCCATGTTTAATGGACAATTCACTTAGCCCTCTTTTTATTAATGCCCACTACATTGGTTTTTCTTGCAATTTAGACCTTTTGCAAATTAAACACTTAGATGGCTAAGATTTTCCACGAAATTTTCACACTCACTAAATCACATATAATGATACACAAAGATAATATTTAAAATATCTCTCGTGCTCGGATTTGTGGTTCCAAACCACCGTTCGATTAGGGTCGAAATTGGTCTCACACAGTGTATGGGGTGCTCCCTTTAAACCCATCCACGCCAAGGATTTTCATTCCTATCCTCGCCCCGCAACCCGTTGCGAGTACAAAACCCAAATTCATCCTTGCTCCACAACCCGTAAGACTAAAACCATCCCACCCAACCACCCACATGCGTCCTCAAACCCACGTAATCCCCACTATATCTGCCCCACGACCCACTTCATATAATATATTTATAAGTATCAGTTAAATAAATATAAACCAAATTTTTTATGAAAAAAATATAAAATACCTATCATCCGGACTCCCATAACATGTGACATTAATCCAACTGTCACCATTTAAAAAAAAGAAGTCGTCGCAACCCTTTAATTAGTAAATAAAATATAACTTTGACACGAGTTTTAAAAAATTTAGAAAATAAAGTCCTTACATAATATCCAAATACAAATAATGTCTCAAATACATCATAAATGTCTTCAAATGCAACACAAGTGCAAAAAAATAAATACTATTAAATTAATAAAATACTATTAAGATAATTATTAAATTAATTTTTTTATAAATGTTTATTTTTTAAAAAATATGCTTATTATATTATACGGGACGGGCGAGTGGGGATGATGCGAGTACAAGGTCATACTCATGCCTGCCCCACCACCTACGACGAGTCTAATTTTTGTCCCCATCCCGGCTTCACCACCCGCAAAACCTGTACCCATTCTTGCCCAATTGGGTGTGTAATAGTCTAATTTCAAAGGTGATTTGCTTAAATTTTTTTATCTGTTATTTGTTTTTAAGAGAAAAGGGAGGAATATACAGAAAAAATATATATACAAAAATAGATATTTTTGAAATCAATTCAAAGAAAAAAGGTGTTATATTTTCACTTCTTTTTTTTTCTCTTTTTGAAATAAACAAATAAAAATAATTAAAACATAAAAAAGGGACCCTTTTTTTTTAACCTTTTTTTTTTGTCGGTGCCCGTCGGTCAACGAGGCTGTCGGATCCTTTGGGATTCGGCCAAAGGCCGCGGCGGAGGATGGCGGGGGTCGAGGGGTGTTAGTCGTTTTTTTTTTTTATTTTGGCTTTATTTTTGGTGATTTCAAGTTAAACAAAAATAGTTCTACGTGAAAAAAAAAATACAAAAAAGGGGTTTCTTTTTTGGTGTTTTCCGGCCACCGGGGACGGCGTAGCCCATCGCTGGTGAACGGTGGCCATCGCGACAGGGGTTTGCAGAGCAAGGCCGGAGTTGGGTTTTGTTTGAGAGAAAAGAAAAGAGGTTTTCAGTTTTTTTCAAAACAAAAAGTTGAAATGATTTTTTGTTGTTAAACTTTAATTTATATACCCCATCCTAAACAGTGTCGTTTTGGAATTCAAGTTCAGACGGCAAAACGGCGTCGTTTTGGCCGACCCGCATATGACCCGATCCAAGGCGTCAGGTCCGCGTGTTTTTGGACTAAGGGTCTATTTACCCTTTCAGTCCTTTTGCTTTTGGACTCCTTTTTAATATGGTCCTTATATTATTATTATTTTTCTTTTTAAATTTACCCATTTGATTTTGTTACTTTTTAATTTTCTTCCTTTGACTTTTTAGTCTCCAGGGAACGCTGCGTTTAAGAAACAAAGGGATATTTTCCTTTTTAGTCCCTATTTCTTTTCACGCGCTTCATTTTAATCCCTTATTCTGTTTTATTTATTATTGTTAATTATTTACAATTCATCCCCCTAATGTCATTCTGATTTCGATTTAATCCTTAGTCCATTTAATTCCAATCTTTCTACAAACTATTTTATTTATTATTTATTTACCTTTTTTTTCTTAAAAATCAAATTGTTTATACCCTTTTTATTTGTGCATTTGTTATTTATTGTCATTATTATTTGATTTGATTTTATTTTGTCTTGTGCATTTGTCGTTTTATTATTTTATTATTATTTTATATTTTCATTTTTAAATATACATTTCCCATTTTCATCTTTATTTTAAGTTGCTTTATCGTTTTAAATACACACCGTTTTAAAAATTATATTTGTTATTACTTAAAAAAAGGAATTTTTTTAAAATAAGACAATGTTCCGTATTTAGAGATTCGAGAAGTCGTGCCCTAATTTACGGGGTTTCGATTTTTCTTGTTGAACCTAAATGACTGAATATCTTCTTAAAATTAAAATACGTGAGATTTAATATAAAAAAATAAAAGGCAAGCTTATTTTCGAGAATTCGATACATCGTGTCCTAACTTACGGGATGCGACTTTTTGTTACCTCGAGATAAGAAAGCCTTTTACATACGTTTTGATATATTTAAGTAATTTTACTAAAAATATATATACATAATACAAATAGGGATCGTATTTTAAGTTCTTTTCGAGTTTTCAACTTTTGACATTAAGACATTAGTTAATCAATTAGGTACCAATTTTGGGCGTTACCAGGGTGCTAATCCTTCATCGCACGTAACCGATTCCCGAACCCATTTCTGGATTTTTGTAGACCGAAAAATATTGTTTTAATAAATCTAATCTTTTATTAAAAAGATCAAATTTTGAGGTGATCTGATCACACCTCATATAAAAAGGATTGGTGGCAACTCCGAATTTTCTTTTTTCTTTTTAAACAAAAGTCGACCTTTTTTTTTAAAAAAAGGTTTCGACAGCTTGGCAACATCACGGGGGACCCAATAAGAGAGTCAAGCCGCAAATTGATTATTTTTTGTTTTTGTCAAAAATTGAAAATCTGATTTAAATTCGATCCTTTCGTTGCATTTCATCCATCATTTTTGTGGTCTTTGTCATAACGTGTTTGCTTTATTGGTTCGAGCCTTTTTTATATATCTCCACATATTGCATCGCATAAATCAATCGATTTTACCCTTTTAATTAGTGGGAGTAAGAAACTATTCCTTCGTGAGGTCTTCACCTCCATATAGGATAGTGGATCGCTTTCGGGACACATCCGTACCTATGTCTTTGTAAGATTTTTATCTTCTTATAACCATAAGGAAATGTATTCCCCTGAACTGAACTCGGTCCATATGAGCCTATAATGGGTGAGGATCAAGGAATCTGCTAGTTCAGGTACCTTTACTTTAGAACCAAACTGTATATAATGAACCCTAAGAGCCTACCCTAGGTAGAACTACACCGAACCCTAGTGTTTCCCCAAATAGGTGCTGTATTTATTATTTCTTGTTTGCTTTGAATTCTAGCTTTGTGTATAATACTGACTTGCTTTCTTTTGCTTTGACTGTGATTGCATGGTATTTTCATCATAAAAAAGGTGTTGATTCACATTCAGTTATTGAATAGAAAGCTTATCATGGAAAAGTGGTTTCTTGATAAAGTGGAGAATAATGCAGTCGTTCGAATTTGGTCTGAGAAAATGCAGCAAAAGAAGGTGATAGTCTTATGGAGGGGTATGTGTTAGAGTTGTAGGATTTCACTCGCATCAGTGTGACGCAGAATAATCTCCAAGAGCTGAAAGAGATATGGGACCAATAGAATGACGAGATCAAGCAGTTATTTTACTGTAACTATGGTGATTTGTCCTATCTACTCGATATGAAAGTGGAAAAACGCTTATTCGAAGCTCTCGCACAGTATTGGAACCCCGCCTACAGTTGCTTTACCTTTGGGAAAGTTGATTTGGTACTCACCGTGGAAGAGTACACGACCTTACTTCGTTGCCCCGAATATTCAAGTCGATAAAGCCTATTTGAGAGCCGCTAATGTCCTGACTTTCTTAAAAAAGCTAATGAGCATCACGGGAATGAGTGAGCAATGGGTTGCAGCTTGGATCAAGCAAAAAGGAGATAGTAAATGCATACCTTGGAAGAATTTACGGGATTTGATCTTGGCACATCCAGATATGAAGAAAAGGGTTGATGTTTTCGCTTTAAACATTTACGATTTGGTCGTCTTCTTTAAAGCACTAGAGCATATAGATGAGGCAGTTTTGGACTTATTTGATCGGCTTGACAAAAGGGTCATGCCCGTCCCAACAATCCTGGCCGAAACCTTCAGATCTTGTACTTGCCAAAGAGCGGGGGAAGGAAGGTTCATTGGGTGTGTGCAACTTTTATTAGCGTGGTTTCATAGCCACTTTTAGAAGATAGAAAAAGTTTCTTATCAAGTATTCTCTGAGAACTACTCTCATTTGAAAAAAAAATATTGGCTACACCGAGGCGAGACGACATTTCAGAAGAAAAGTGGATGGCAATTCTCTAGAGTCTTCAAGACGAGGACGTCGAATGGAGAGCGCATTGGATGATCCCCGGTGAGATTCTATACCGGTGTGGAGACTTTGACTGGGTTCCTCTACTTGGAATTTGGAGAGCTATTGGATATGATCCTTTACTCGTATTGAGACAGTATAGATGAAGGCAGTTCATACCAGCGATGCAAGGGTTGGCGCAGTGTGAGTTTTCGTACAAGGATGATAATTACAAGAAGAAGGTTCGTGAAATATCGAACGCTTGGAACCAAATCCGTAGAATGAAAATATTTGCCGTAAATCCGATGACAACCCCCGAATATAGTTGGTGGTAGGGTAAAAGGGTCAACGACAACATCCCTATGCCAAGTCAAGAAAACACTCGGCCGACAGAAAAACATCTACAAGTAATCCCGTCTGAGTTAGAGATCATCAAACAAGACTTTGAAAAAAGGAGTTCAGAATTGGGAAAGAAGATAGAGTAGTTAGAGGAGGAAAAGATACAGCTAGGGTTAGACGTCGACATCTAGAAGCTAGAGGCCGAGAAATTGAGGAAGGGAAAGAACAAGGCCGAAGAAGATTTGAATACTCTAAAAAAAAAATTATAATAAGCTGCATTTGTCGATAAGAACTGTCAATTTGGGTAAAACATCGGAGCAATGGCGACAAGAAATCAAAGAAGAAAAGATTAGAGCCGATCAGTGGGAAAGGAAATTCCAAGACGCTCGAGCTCGAAAAGATGCTTTGGAAAGGAGTCTGTTAGAAAGTCGAAATGAGAAAGCGGGATTAAGAGCCCGGGTAGCAGAATTAGAAAAGTCGCTTCATCAGTATCGTAGTCGTAACTCTGGAATCGAGTTGAGAGCAAACCTAAGTAAGATCGAGGAGTTGAAGGGAAAGATAGGAGAGCTCGAGACCGCACTGGAAAATTACGAACTTCGAGTTGAATTTCTTGAAATGAATAACAAACACTAGAAAGAGCAACTCCAACGTTCTCATTGTCAGGTTAAGGATAGAAACTACATCATGGGCAAAGCTGTGGCTCAAGTACGAGAAGTGGCAGATCATTTGCAAACCCTAGTAGTTCAAGTCGACATGCTAAACTTAAAGTATGAATCAAAATCAGATCGGGGCTGAGAATTAGCTTGGCTTTTTAGGAAAGTTAAGGCTTTGAGTATTAGGGCAAATTCATATATGTAATCTGTTTTATGTAAAGAAATTTGTTTTCTAGTAAAGTTGTTCTAATGGAATTGAATCAGAATCAATGCCTCTTTTTGCATTCATTTCATTCATCTACATTACATTTCATCATATACATTAAGTTTCATAAAAAGACCCTAATTAAAATTATGACAGTTACCCTGAAAACCAATGAGAATTTACCAACTAAATATCGCTACAGTACTCGCCGTAAAACCAAAGCAATGGATCAAAGACTAGAAAGATTAGAACAAGTGCAAAGAGATATGCAAGATCAATTGTAAGCACAGATGCAAGAACAATTAGCCAAAATTCAACAAGACATGAGGTATCAAATTCAAGAATCCCAAATAAGTATTATAAGCCAATTGACGCAGTTGCTGACTGGAGGACTCGAAAAAGGGAAGAGTACTGCAGTTAACTCGAGGGATGATAATGAAGACCCTACCTATCCCCCGGGTTTTACCCCAATCAATGTCCAGACTCAACCAGAGGCGTACCCACGAAGGGTACCCGTTACTATTAGGCCCAACAATATCAGGCTGATAGTTCGGTACCAACAAACAACCCAACGAGCTCAGGCTTCAATCTGGGGGATAATCCAACCAATCCCGTTGTTCTTGATCTAGATGATATGGCAGAAATAGAAAAAGCAAGAGTAGAACTGCCAAAGCAACTTGAAGATCGATGCAGATAGTTAGAAGAAAAATTCAGAGCAATGGAAAATGCTGATTGTCATTGCAGAATCGATGCTAAGGACTTGAGTTTGGTCCCAGATCTAGTGCTACCCCTAAAGTTCAAAACTCTAGAGTTTGAAAAATATAATGGGACTAATTGTCCTGAAGCTCACATCACTATATTCTGTCGAAGGATGACAGGATACTTCAATAATGATCAACTGTTAATCCACTACTTCCAGGACAGTGTGATCGGGTCAACAGCTAAATGGTACAACCAACTGAGCCGTGCCAAAATCAATTCATGGAAGGATTTAGCACAAGCTTTCATGAAGCAATATAGTCATGTGACGGACATGACACCCGACAGAATCACTTTGTAGAATATAGAGAAGAGGCAAAGTGAGAGCTTCAAACAATATGCCCAAAGATGGAGAGAGGTGGCAACACAAGTCCAACCACCTCTTCTAGAGAAAGAAACCATAATGCTTTTGATCAATACTTTAAAAGCCCTGTCCATCAACCATATGTTGGGAAGTGATACTAAAATCATTTTGGATATAGTAATGTCCGGTGAAATGATTGAAAACGCATTAAGAAGTGGTAAGATAGATATGGGGAAAGCGCCAAAAGATCAACCCCGATGAAGAAGAAAAATGAGGTGAATAATGCAGGCATATATAACAAGGTTTATTCAAAACCAATCATTGTAGGCCAGCCAAATACAGTAACTACTAGCTATCAGGGCCTCCCAAAGCAAGAATCTAACCCCAGGCCAAATACAAAAAGACTCCAGTTCACACCCATCCCGATGACATATAAGGAGCTGTATCAAAGTCTGTTTGATGCACATGTGGTATCCCCTTTCTACTTAAAACCTATGCAACCTCCGTTCCCCAAATGATACGACGTGAATGCTCAATGCGAGTACCACGCGGGAATCACGGGACACTCAATTAAGAATTGCACCGCTTTTAAAAAGTTAATTGAAAGGTTCATTAAGATGGGAATTGTAAAGTTCGACGACCCATCAGGACCTAATCTGGCAGGAAATCTGTTGCCTAGTCATTCTGATAAAGGGGTAAATGCGATAATTGAGAGTGGAGGTAAAAGAACTAAAATTGATTTGGCAGAAGGAAAAACCCCACTGAGATGTGTTTGGAAAAAGTTGGTAAAAGGAGGATTAATTATGCAAGATTCAGATGAGAGACCCGAAGGGATGAGGAACTACTGTGAGTTTCATGCTAAGGAGGGTCATAAAATCCAAGAGTGCATTGAATTCAGGGCTGTAGTGCAAAATCTGATGGATAATAAGGAAATTGAATTTTATGAGGTTAAGGGCTGAGAAGAAGGAGATATATGCGCCTTAGAGGAAAGATCAACGGAGAAGGTCCATAAAGTCAACCACCTAGTGGTTATCATTTCACGACCAAGAAGCAATGAAGCCGGAGTACAAATTGCACCAAGGGTCATAATCCAAAAACCTGTAGCCTTTCCCTACAAGGACAGTAAAAGGGTTCCCTGGAATTATGACTGCAACGTGATGACCCTGGGAGAGGAGAACCCAATTAGCACTTTAGAAGAGGGCTAGGATGTGGGTTTTTACACATGTAGTGGAAGGCACTATGATCCCACAAATACAAGAGCCGAGCCAGTTAAAGGAAAAGCCTCGGTGGCTGAACAAAAAAGGAAGAAGACGGCCAGAGCCTGTTAATGAGCCGGTAACTGAGAAAGAGGCTAAGGAATTATTAAAATTCCTAAAGCACAACGAGTATAGTTTTTTAGAACAACTACACAAACAACCAGCTCGCATATCAGTACTAGCCTTGCTTTTAAGCTCAGAGACACATTGTAGTGCATTGATGAAAGTGTTGAACGAAACTTATGTCGTTGATGATATCTCTGTAAACAGGCTGGATCATCTGGTCAATAACATAAGCGCCGATAATTTTATCTTTTTAATGATAATGAAATACCGCTAGGAGGCATGGGATCTGCGATAGGCTCTACATATCACCACTCGCTGCAAAGGATATACATTGCCAAGGGTGCTAATTGATAATGGATCTGCATTGAATGTTTTGCCCTTATCCACATTGAATAGGTTGCCTGTGGATAGCTCTCATATGAAGACGTGCCAAAACATAGTGAGAGCATTCGATGGTACTGAAAAGAGAGTGATGGGAAGGATCGAGATACCTCTTTTGATTGGTCCAAACATGTATGAGGTAGATTTCTTGGTGATAGACATTAAACCTTCTTATAATTTCTTGTTGGGGAGGCCCTGGATTCACTCAGCAGGGGTAGTGCCATCATCATTGCACCAAAAGCTAAAATTGGCAACAGAGGGTCGACTGGTAATGATAAACGCAGAAGAAGACATTATTGCATCCGTAACCAGTGACGCTCATACATAGGGACAGATGATGAAGCGGTAGAATGTTCCTTTTGATCATTGGAATTTTTGAATGCAACCTTCATTGTCGAAGGGAACAAGATCTCGATGCCCAAAATCTCCAAAACTACAAGGATGGGTTTGCAACTGACGGTTGGAAAATGAGCCTTACCTAGAAAAGGACTCGAAAAACACTTCCAAGGGAAATTCGAAGCATGAATACTGAGGGACAAACGAGATCACTTTGGCTTAGGATTTAAGCCAGATGTGAGACAAAAGAAGAAGGAGTTGGAGAAGAAGCAAGAAAGGAGAAGAACAAGATTAAGCGGGGGAGAGGTCAAATGGGAACCGATGATCTTTCCCCATATATCTAGAACATTTGTATCAGGAGGAACTATTTACCCTGAACAGAATATGTCAAGAAAGGAAACTACAAAAGAAATGTTAGAAATCTAAACATCAACACCATATTTGAAGAAGGAATTGGAGAAGAGAATTTATCGGGCATTTGTCCTTATGTACTTGGAAGTGTTCTTAACAATTGGACTACGGAAGAGATTCCTATAATTTTTAGAGTTGATTCAGAGTAATGTTCAAAACACACTTATTGCTTTAATCCTAGGAGCAACAAGAATCCTTTTATGTAATAGGCTTATGTCCAACATCTTTATTTCAATAAAATGCATCTTTGCATATCATCTTGAGCAAATATTCTTTTATTCTTTCCATTTCATTCATAATCATACTATATATATATAATTATTCTTAGATTCTTTTGCTCTTTGGATCTTCCTTCATCCCTAAAATAGGTCTCTAGACATTAACAATATGAGCGACACTGCAACTGACTCAGAGTCTCTTTCTGAGCAATATATGTATATGGAAGATTCTCAAGATTTTGAAGATGATAGAGACTGTAACCTATCTTCTAATTTGTTGAGGATGGTGGAACAATATGAGAAACAAATCCTACCTTGCAAAGAGTCAGTGGAAATTGTGAGCTTAGGAGAGGAAAAAGAGGTGAAGATTGGAGCTTGCATTGCCACAGAGACAAACGACACCTCATTGAGTTGCTCCAAGAGTTCAAGGACGTCTTCGTATAGACGTATCAAGATATGCCTATTCTAAACACTGATACCGTGGTACATCGACTCCCCATAACGGAAGAGTGCAAGCCAGTTTAACAGAAGCTTCGAAGGATGAGGGCCAACATTTTTGTAATATCCTGAAATTGGGCTTATGCATTTTTGCTTAATTTTATGAAATAGCATGTCTATTGTGATATGGATGTGTTGTGTGCATTTTTAGAATCTTGGAAATGTAAGGAAATGTCTTGTCTTGGAAATGTAAGGAAATGTCTTGGAAATGTAAGGAAATGTCTTGTCTTGGAAATGTAAGGAAATGCTTTAGAAATGATAAGTTTAAAGTTTAAAAGGGGGACATGAAGCAAGGTGGTCTTAAGAGGAACTGTATGCAAAACATGACACACAAATGAGCTTGGAAAAGTGGCTTGGAGGCACCATTTAGAGCTCTGGAAATGACGCCACATGCTAGGGGGAAGGACTTGTGTTCGAGTCGCGTGGAGAGCAAAATTTTAAAGCCTTTATTTTGCTAAGTGGCGTCAATAAGAGGGAATAAGGGGACGGCACATGGCTAAATTTTAGGAGATTTATCCCTTTTATTTTATTTAAGGATAAAAGATGATAAATGAGGAATTATTCTTTAATTAGGAAAATAAGGGAGAAGTGATGGCCAAGTAAGGGACTTTGAGTTTAATAATTTCGGCTAAGTAAGGATAGTTGCTGAATTATCTTTTATTTTAGGTGATAATTAAAGAGATAAAATTATCAAAATAGGAAGAGTTGGCGAATGAGGAGGTCTCTAGGTAGACTAATTTCTGCAAAGGGGAAAAGGGGTAGCCATTCTTCATTCTCTCTTTTCTTCTGCCGAAATTCTCTAGCAAATTTCTCCCTTCTTCATTTGTTCTTCTTCTTTTTGTTAGCCAAAGCCGAAAACTCAAGATACCATCATTAGCCGATTTCTTTATACCAATCAAAGAGCCGAAATCAAGATCCTTCTAGCCTACATAGCAGAATATTGTTAAAGGCTCAAGCAAGGATTGCCGATTCCTAAAGTAAGGGTAAGATCTCATTCGGTTTCATCCTTTTTCTTTTAAGATTTGCCGAAATCTAGGACTAACCCCATTAATATCTTGTTGTCGAAACTTTGAAGAGATCTTTCGGGATTTACTAAGTGTCGACTACAAGGAAGGAGAAGTTCTTTTCCCGAAGGTACACCATAGGCCGCATGTTCCCTAGTTATTCGGTGAGTTTTGGGATTTAAAATCCACAAGGTAAGTATCTATAACATTCGGCCAAGGCCATGTTTGGTAAATATATGTGTTCATTAATTATTCAAAAGCCGAAACTAATCTATTCAAGTAATCTAGTGATTGCCGATTTCAAGAAAGAAGGATACAAAGTTTCCAGCATTTGATTAGACATCAATCGGCACCAAAGATAAGAAGTCGATTACGAATATCCTTCGGGATTTGGTTTCATAAGCCGATTAGGCTTTAAATAAAACATTAAGTTTGGCCGAATGGCTTAATGCTAAAAGTGACGTGTTGGCCGAATGTAGGGACTTAAAAGATCTAAAGCGATAGATCGGTTTTTCGGGATTTCAAGGAATTCGTTAAGCATACTAGGTGTGTACCCCACACTAATCTTAATAGATTTATGGCTTTAACTTGATATATGTGTTAATATGAAAGTGTAAGAATGTGGCTAAGGTACCATGTTATGGTACAAAGTACTCAAGTATGTTTCCTACTCCTACTAGGATTATGAAATATGTTATATTTAACATGTGAAAAGTGATAAGAATGTGAAATGCATGGCATGTATAATATGGGGCATACGGGTTATATGGGAAAGGGGAAGTGAATGTGGTGACTATTGTCACGATATAAGAATGTGATGACCTCGGTCACATTATCTGAATGTGGTGACTTCGGTCACATTATCTGAATGTGGTGTCACATGACACAAATATTATCCGTGGCTATGCCACGAAAAATTATAAGGGCGATGAGCATGTCGTGCTGCAATGCAAACTTCGATGGTGTGTGTAGCGGATGGAGGTCAACTTAGTAGTCCCCGCGTGTGCGGGTTGGTACGGGAGGCGTGTAGCGGATGGCTATCTAGGTTTGGGTTTGGGTTGCATCATTTTAATTTAATGATATATGAATATGTATGCTATGAAATGCCTAAATTTGTTAAGACTTAGTGCTGTGTTACACATTGAGTCTGTTGACTCACCCCGTTGTTGGAACATTTTTTTTCAGGTGATGATCAGTAATGGACCGGGTCGGCAGGAGCTTAGTGGTGGCCATGCCCAGCAAGGAAATTATTATGTGGACTCTTTATTTTTCTAAGTACTTTAAATTTCATTTTGGGTTTTATTTGATGTAATAAGGCCATAGTGAACTATGTTATTTTCTGTTTTATTTACTATGTTACGAAATTTTATTTATTAGAGATTAAGTCAATTTAATTTAAAATAAAATTTAAATATTTTGTCACTTGAAATTAAATGGGTTTCAATATAAAAATAAATTTGTTTTCAACTGGAGCCCAACCCACCAGCAAACTATCTTCAAAACCCACAGATTTCCAAAGTAATAAAAGAATTTTTAAGCTGTTTTACTTGAGGAACATACGGATCCGGTCGGGCTCGTGGGTAGGGTATTTCAATTTTCAATTTGATATCGAGCCGTTTCAAACTCTTGGCTTTGAGGTTTAAGGCCCAAAACGTTTTCAAAGCAAGCCCAAATAAGTTTTATGAAAACATTTTTTTGAAATAAGCAGGTTTTTGGCATGGCACCCAAGTCTCCGACCCGCAGTCCACCAAGTAAGTACCCCTATCCTCTGTGTGAATTCTGGTATGAATTATAGAAGGGTAGAAATGGAGCGTAGATTAGACTGTTAAGTATGTGAACCCTAGGACTAGTTTACCCCAACAAACACATAAGACTTAGGTGCCTAACTTAAACAAACCTGTGGTTAAGTCACCGAGTTAGGGTGTGGCAACCATTATGCGCATGTCTAGGATTGGTTTCCGTGGGAGTTTGGTACTTAAGCAGTCCGCGTGACTCACCTCCTCTCCACTCGAATCCTACTTGGTGCGTAGCTACGGTTCACCCTAACCAAGAGGACTCGCTAGGGTGTGGTAACCATGGTGCGCATGTCTAGGAATGGATCCCAAGAGCACAGTACTTAGCGATCCTAGTGACTCACCTCTTCTTCGCAGAATCCTACAGTGCGTAGCTACTGGTTCACCCTAACCAAGAGGACTCAGTCGCAGGCTAAACTCAATAACTAAAACCCGAAAGGGACTAGCCATGTTTTTATGGAAACCCTAGTTTTAAAATCCCCAAATTTACCCCTTTGAATAGTAACAAAAACTTATTTTTAGAAAGTTTTCAAAATATTCCCAATTTACAAAAATTACCAAAATGCCCCTAGTGGCGAAATTACAAAAGTACCCCTGGTTTTTAAAAATTACCGTACTACCCCGATTTCAATAAAATTTTCCTTACTTTATAAAATGACCAAAAATTCTAGATCACAAAATATCAAAATATCTTGATTTTGGAAAATTACGAAATTGCCCTTGACGTACAAAATTACCAAAATGACCCTAATTCCCAAAATTTTTGCAACATCACCATTTTGGAAAACAAATTCTCAAATAACCTAAAGTTTTGTAAAAGCTGCAATACCCCTGATTTATTAAGCTTTACAAATTTACCCTGATTTATTACCAAAATACCCTCGAGTTTCAAAATTTTCGAAATGCCCCGAGTTTCAAAATTTCCAAAAATACCTCAGAAATGCAAAATTACCAAAATACCCTTATTGACAAAATCACCAAGGAACGTTATTTTGAAAAACTACGAACATACCCCTGTAGGACAAATTACGAAAATACCCCTGGGATAGGAATAAGACAAGAGTGTTGAATAGTGAATGTGTGTGTTGGAAGCTATTGAATGAATGTCTGAATGAATGTGTTTCTCTGAATATGGATAGAGAACTTGAATGAAAACCTTGATTGATCGAAAGAACAACTTCTAAAAACTTCTTTCATAAAATTTCTTCGCGGATAATAAGTGAAACAAGGCCTAATTCATAAAATTTTTAATCAGATTGCAACGTTAGAAATGAGCTCTAGAGGACGTGGCCGTCGTGGACGCGGTAGAGGCAGAATGACCGTGTCAGAACCCGTTAGATCGGGTCAATGGTCTAAAAATGAGGTACCACCGCCACCACCACCCCCGACTTTTGGTCTTTGGCGGCGGATCGACGGGGTGATCTTTGCGTCGCAGTCATCTTCGAAGTTCTTGAGATGGTTGCGGGAGCAAGTGGAGGCACGGGAGCTCGAAAGTCTGTACCCGAGCGACTCCGAGCCAACGGAGCTGAGGTGTTCCGTGGAGTGTCAGGAGTGGCACCCAGTACCGCTGAGTATTGGTTGGAATCAACTGAGCGGATTATGGATGAACTAGATCTTACACCTGAGGAGAAGCTGAAAGGAATGGTGGCATTCCTACGCGATGAGGCGTACCAATGGTGGCTCACAGTTCGTGATGGTGCCACAGCTGAGAATCTGACGTGGGACTATGTTAAGACGGCTTATCAAAAGAAGTATGTCGGTACTCGGTATACTGATGAGCAAAGGAAGGCATTTATGAAATGGTTTTAAGGGAACAAGTCCGTAGCAGTATGAAGTGAGTTTCGAGGCCGATTGAAATTTGTTATGCTCGAGGGGTGATGGCTACGGAGCATGAACGGTGTGTCCGATTTGAGGACGGTTTGAGGGATGATTTAAGGTTGTTGATAGCCCCACATCAGGAACGGGAATTTTTCGCGTTAGTGGAAAAAGCTAAGGTAGCTGAGGGAATCAAGGACTCGGTAAAGCAGAGCTCTGATAGGAATAGGCCCAAGAGGGGTTATGGATCGCCAGGACCGTCTGGGAGTGTGTAGAAAAGGCCGAGAGCTGGTGGGCCGCGAGGCCAGCAAGTTGGTGCAGGAGGGCAGTATCGTCCTTGTGATCAGTGTGGGAAGAAGCACTTAGGAGAGTGCTGGAAAAAGACGGGAGGATGCTTCAAGTGTGGGTCAAAGGACCATATGATTAAGGATTACCCTATGAGGCCAGATGGAAATCGACCAGTAGCTCAGAATGTTAATCAAGCTGGTAGAGGTAGACAGCAGCCTCAGCGAGGCCGTGGTTTGAATGGCCGAGGTAATGGTGCTGGCAGAGGACGTGGAATGCTAGGCAGAGGTGCTGCTAATACTGAGGCAAGGCAATCGGGTTTGGTTTATGCAGTTCGCCGGAGGGAGGATGGAGACGCACCGGACGTCATAACCGGTACGTTCCTTATTTATGGCAAGCCCTATTTTGCTCTGATTGATGTGGGCTCGACCCATTCTTATGTTGCATGTAGTGTAGTGGAAACACTTTGGGCCTAGACTCAACTTTCTCGATAGGGAGATGATCAGTAGTGAGCCCATTAGGCCAAATCGTAGTGGTGGATAAGATCTTTCTGGAGTGTACCTCTCAGAGATTTAGGAGTGAACTTTCGGGCTGACTTAATGGAATTACCCTTCGGAAAATTTGAACTCATACTAGGTATGGATTGGTTAGTAAAACACCGGACCGTGTTGGATTGTGCAGCTAAACGAATGGAATTAAGGACCCCGGAGGGTGAGGTTGTTATCATGATAGGAGAAAGAAGGAACTACTTATCTAATGTAGTTTTGCCGCTAAAGGCTGAAAAGATGGTTCGGAAAAGGTGCAAGGCGTTTTTAGCCTTCGTAAGTGCGTTAGATGGAAAGGAAGAAGGTGTCAGTAGAGTTAGAATGGTAAGGGACTTCGTGGATGTGTTCCCAGAGGAATTACCAGGAATACCCCCAGATAGGGAGGTGGAATTTGGAATAGACTTGCTACCGGGAACAGCTCCGGTGTCAATCGCTCCATACCGAATGGCGCCAAAGGAGTTAGTTGAGCTCAAGGCTCAAATTCAGGAGTTACTTAACCGTGGGTTTATTCGACCCAGTGTGTCTCTCAGTGGGAGCACCGGGTCTGTTTGTGAAGAAGAAGGACTAACTATGCGTATGTGCATAGATTATCGTCGATTGAATAAAGTGACCATCAAGAACAAGTATCCTTTACCAAGGATAGATGACTTGTTCGATCACCAAAGAAGTAGTAGTTTTCTCAAAGATAGATCTACAGTCAGGTTATCATCAGTTAAAAGTAAAGGAGGCAGATATCCATAAGACAGCCTTTAGGACAAGATACGGCCATTATGAGTTTGTAGTAATGCCGTAGATTGACGAACGCACCAGCCGCGTTCATGGATATGATGAACCGGGTTTTCCAACCCTATTTGGATAGGTTTGTCGTCGTGTTTATCGATGACATCCTTGTGTATTCGAAGTCGGAGGAAGAGCATGATGAGCACCTACGGATAGTGTTACAAGTATTAAGGGAGAAGAAGCTCTATGCTAAGAAGCTCTATGCCAAATTCAGCAAGTGTGAATTTTGGCTTAAGGAGGTGGCATCCTTAGGACATGTAGTATCCGCAGAAGGTATAAGGGTGGATCCTAGGAAGATCGAGGCAGTGTTGGATTGGAAACCACCTAGGTCTGTGGCTGAGATCCGAAGTTTCTTAGGTTTGGCAGGCTATTACAGGAGGTTCGTGGAAGGGTTCTCGTCAATAGCCGCGCCTTTGACAAAGTTATTGAGGAAGGAAGTACCCTTTGTATGGACGGATAAGCAACAGGAGAGCTTTGAGAAGCTTAAGAGGGTTTTGACGGAAGCTCTAGTTCTGATTCAGCCTGAGGTAGGAAAGGATTTTGTGGTGTACTGTGACGCTTCGCATACGGGATTAGGCTGTGTTCTAATGTAAGATGGAAAAGTAGTCGCGTATGCGTCTCGACAACTAAGGCCTCATGAGGTTAACTACCCAACTCATGACTTGGAATTTGCTGCAGTGGTCTTCGCTCTTAAGGTGTGGAGGCATTACCTTTATAGAGAAAAGTCGATAATCTACATAGACCACAAGAGCCTCAAGTATCTGTTGACTCAGAAGGAGTTGAACTTGAGACAGCGAAGGTGGGTGAAATTATTGAAGGATTATGATTGTTAGATAGATTATCACCCGGGCAAGGCGAATGTGGTAGCAGATGCTCTAAGTCGGAAGGCGGTGTCGGATCTGAGGGCGATGTTCGCACACTTGAGTTTGTATGATGATGGGAGTCTGCTGGCAGAATTACAAGTCAAACCAACATGGTTGAATGAGGTAAAGGGAAGTCAGTTGGTGGATGAGGACCTAAGTGTTAAGTTACAACAAGTACAGAACGGATAGTTAGAGGATTATGGTGTTAATGATGAGGGAGTATTATGCTTCAAGGGAAAGGTCTGTATGCCAAAGGACGAGGAGTTAGGACAGAGGATTCTTCGGGAAGCGCATAGTAGCCCTTATGCTATGCATCCCGGAGGCACTAAAGTCAGACAGGATCTAAGGAACGATTTTGGTGGCCCGATCTTAAACGGGAAGTTCTCGAATTCGTGGGAAAATGTCTGACGTGTCAGCAAGTTAAGGCTAAACACCAAGTTCCATCGGGATTACTTCAGCCAATCGAGATTCCGCAGTGGAAGTGGGAGAGAATTACCATGGATTTCGTTAGTGGGCTTCCCCTCACGCCTACTAAGAAGGACTTGGTATGGGTAATAGTGGACCGTTTGACCAAGTCCGCGCACTTTATCCCGGTAAGAGTTGATTATTCTCTTCAGAAGTTGGCCAAATTATATGTAGCGGAAATTATGAGGTTACATGGAGTGCCGGTGTCAATCATTTTGGATAGAGACCCAAGATTTACGTCTCGATTTTAGAGGGCACTTCATCAAGCTTTAGGCACTAAGTTGGATTTCACTACGGCTTTTCATCCACAATCGAGACACCCGATCGGGCGGGTATACAAGTGTTGGAGGATATGCTGGGAGGCTGTGTGATGGATTTCCGAGGAAGTTGGGAAGACTATTTGCCTTTAGCAAAGTTCGCCTACAACAACAGTTATCAGGCTAGTATTTGGATGGCACCGTATGAAGCGTTGTATGGTCGGAGGCGTCGGACTCCTACCTATTGGACGGAATTGAGAGAACGTCGAGTTTTGGGTCCAGAGTTAGTGGCAGAATCTGAAGAGAAAGTGGAGATAATTCGAGCACGGTTGAAGGAAGCATCTGATCGGCAAAAGTCGTACGCAGATCTCAAACGAAAAGAGATAGAATTTGATGTGGGAGATCAAGTATTTCTCAAAGTTTCGCCTTGGAAGAAGGTGATGAGATTTGGTCGGAAAGGGAAGTTAAGTCCGAGATTTATAGGACCTTATAAGGTTTTGAAGCGGGTTGGACCAGTGGCATATCAGTTGGAGTTGCCACCGGAGTTGAAGCAGATGCACGACGTATTCCATGTCTCCATGTTACGTTGTTATCGATCGGATCCATCTCATTTGGACCAGTTGAAGAGGTGGAGTTAAGGCCAAACCTGTCCTACGAGGAAGAGCCAATTCAGATATTAGAACGCGATGTGAAAGTGTTACGAAAGAAGTCAGTTCCTTTAGTCAAAGTTTTATGGCGCAATCATGGAGCGAAGGAAGCTTCGTGGGAGCCAGAAGAGGGAATGCGACAGCAATACCCTCACTTATTTCAGCTAGGTAATTTCGAGGACGAAATTATTTTAAGGGGGTAGAACTGTAATATCCTAAAATTGGGCTTATGCATTTTTGCTTAATTTTATGAAATAGCATGTCTATTGTGATATGGATGTGTTGTGTGCATTTTTAGAATCTTGGAAATGTAAGGAAATGTCTTGTCTTGGAAATGTAAGGAAATGTCTTGGAAATGTAAGGAAATGTCTTGTCTTGGAAATGTAAGGAAATGCTTTAGAAATGATAAGTTTAAAGTTTAAAAGGGGGACATGAAGCAAGGTGGTCTTAAGAGGAATTGTATGCAAAACATGACACACAAATGAGCTTGGAAAAGTGGCTTGGAGGCACTACTTAGAGCTCTGGAAATGACGCCACATGCTAGGGGGAAGGACTTGTGTTCGAGTCGCGTGGAGAGTAAAATTTTAAAGCCTTTATTTTGCTAAGTGGCGTCAATAAGAGGGAATAAGGGGACGGCACATGGCTAAATTTTAGGAGTTTTATCCCTTTTATTTTATTTAAGGATAAAAGATGATAAATGAGGAATTATTCTTTAATTAGGAAAATAAGGGAGAAGTGATGGCCAAGTAAGGGACTTTGAGTTTAATAATTTCGGCTAAGTAAGGATAGTTCTTTGAATTATCTTTTATTTTAGGTGATAATTAAAGAGATAAAATTATCAAAATAGGAAGAGTTGGCGAGAATGAGGTCTCTAGGTAGACTAATTTCTGTGAGGGGAAAAGGGGTAGCCATTCTTCATTCTCTCTTTTCTTCTACCGAAATTCTTTAGCAAATTTCTCCCTTCTTCATTTGTTCTTCTTCTTTTTGTTAGCCAAAGCTGAAAACTCAAGATACCATCATTAGCCGATTTCTTTATACCAATCAAAGAGGCAAAATCAAGATCCTTCTAGCCTACATAGCCGAATATTGTTAAAGGCTCAAGCAAGGATTGCCGATTCCTAAAGTAAGGGTAAGATCTCATTCGGTTTCATCCTTTTTCTTTTAAGATTTGCCGAAATCTAGGACTAACCCCATTAATATCTTGTTGCCGAAACTTTGAAGAGATCCTTCAGGATTTACTAAGTGTCGACTACAAGGAAGGAGAAGTTCTTTTCCCGAAGGTACACCATAGGCCGCATGTTCCCTAGTTACTCGGTGAGTTTTGGGATTTAAAATCCACAAGGTAAGTATCTATAGCATTCGGCCAAGGCCATGTTTGGTAAATATATGTGTTCATTAATTATTCAAAAGCCGAAACTAATCTATTCAAGTAATCTAGTGATTGCCGATTTCAAGAAAGAAGGATACAAAGTTTCCGGCATTTGATTAGACATCAATCGGCACCAAAGGTAAGAAGTCGGTTACGAATATCCTTCGGGATTTGGTTTCATAAGCCGGTTAGGCTTTAAATAAAACATTAAGTTTGGCCGAATGGCTTAATGCTAAAAGTGACGTGTTGGCCGAATGTAGGGACTTAAAAGATCTAAAGCGATAGATCGATTTTTCGGGATTTCAAGGAATTCGTTAAGCATACCAGGTGTGTACCCCACACTAATCTTAATAGATTTATGGCTTTAACTTGATATATGTGTCAATATGAAAGTGTAAGAATGTGGCTAAGGTACCATGTTATGGTACAAAGTACTCAGGTACGTTTCCTACTCCTACTAGGATTATGAAATATGTTATATTTAACATGTGAAAAGTGATAAGAATGTGAAATGCATGACATGTATAATATGGAGCATACGGGTTATATGAGAAAGGGGAAGTGAATGTGGTGACTATTGTCACGATATAAGAATGTGGTGACCTCGGTCACATTACCTGAATGTGGTGACTTCGGTCACATTATCTGAATGTGGTGTCACATGACACAAATATTATCTGGTGGCTATGCCACGAAAATTATAAGGCGATGAGCATGTCGTGCATGCGGCGATGCCGATGGTGTGTAGCGGATGGAGGGTCAACTTAGTAGTCCCCACGGTGTGCAGGTTGGTACGGGAGACGTGTAGCGGATGGCTACCTAGGTTTGGGTTCGGGTTGCATCATTTTAATTTAATGATATATGAATATGTATGCTATGAAATGCCTAAATTTGTTAAGACTTAGTCTTTGTGTTACACATTGAGTCTGTTGACTCACCCGTTGTGGGAACATTTTTATCGGTGATGATCAGTAATGGACCGGGTCGGCAGGAGCTTAGTGGTGGCCATGCCCAGCAAGGAAATTATTATGTGGACTCTTTATTTTTCTAAGTACTTTAAATTTCATTTTGGGTTTTATTTGATGTAATAAGGCTATAGTGAACTATGTTATTTTCTGTTTTATTTACTATGTTACGAAATTTTATTTATTAGAGATTAAGTCAATTTAATTTAAAATAAAATTTAAATATTTTGTCACTTGAAATTAAATGGGTTTCAATATAAAAATAAATTTGTTTTCAACTGGAGCCCAACCCACCAGCAAACTATCTTCAAAACCCACAGATTTCCAAAGTAATAAAAGAATTTTTAACCGGTTTACTTCGAGGAACATACCAGATCCGGTCCAGGCTCGTGGGCCGGGTATGGGGTGTTTCAATTTTGCTGAAAATAAAAGAGGAGGTCAAAAAATAATTCGATGCTGGTTTCTTACAAGTGGTTAAATACTTAGAATGGGTAGCCAATACTGTCCCCGTCCCTAAAAAAGATGGGAAAGTACGAATGTGTGTACATTACAGAGATTTGAACAAAGCTAGCCTGAAAGATAATTTCCCATTGCCTCATATCGACACTTTAGTGGACAACATGGTTAGTTACTCATTGTTCTCCTTCATGGATGGTTTCTCAGTATACAACCAGATAAAGATGCATCCTGAAGACATGGAGAAGACCGCATTTGTAACCATGTGGGGAACATTTTGCTATAAGGTGATGCCATTTGGACTAAAGAATACAGGAGCAACGTATTAAAGAGCCATGGTAACTTTGTTTCATGACATGATGCATAAAAAAATTGAAGTTTATGTTGACGACATGATTGCAAAATTCAAAACAGACAAGGAGCATGTGCAAGTCTTAAGGAAATTGTTATTAAGGTTAAGAAAATTCCAGCTAAAGCTCAATCCAGCAAAGTGTACCATCGGGGCTAGGTCGGGAAAATTACTAAGATTCGTTGTCAGTGAAAAAAGGATTGAGATAGACCTAGATAAGGTCAAGGCTATAGAGGAGCTACCTTCGCCGCGTACCCAAAAGAAAGTTTGAGGTTTCTTAGGGAGGTTAAATTACATCGCTCATTTCATTTCACAACTAACAGAGAAATATGACCCCATATTCTGTCTCCTTAAAAAATACAATCCAGGTGTATGGGATGAGGAGTGCCAGAAAACTTTTGACAAGGTTAAACACTACTTATCTAACGCCTCTGTGCTGATGCCACCCAGTCCAGATAAGCCACTAATACTTTACTTGGCATTATTTTCAAATTCTATGGATGCGTACTGGGCCAACATGAAGAGTCAGGAAGAAAAGAAAGAGCGATATACTATCTCAGTAAGAAATTCACTGAATGTGAGACAAGATATTTACCAATTGAGAAGTTGTGTTGCGCCTTAATTTGAACAACCCGGAGACTGAGACATTACATGTTGTACCACACAACTTGGCTCATCTCAAAACTGGACCATCTGAAGTACATAATGGAGTCGATTGCTTTGAATGGAAGAATGGCCCGAGGGCAAATTCTACTTTCCGAGTTCGATATAGTCTATGTAGACTAGAAGGCGGAATGGAGTGCAATAGCAGATTTTCTAGCTAGTAGAGCTCTAGAAGATTACGAGCCCTTAAATTTTGATTTCCCAAATAAATATCTAATATATGTTGCAACCACTAAAGAAGAGGCTCAAGAAGAACATTCTTGGAAACTAAATTTCGATGGGGCCTCTAACGCTATGAGTAATGGAATCGGGGCAGTCCTGGTATCCCCAAACGGAGATCATTATCCTTTTACTAGTAAATTATATTTTTATTGCACAAACAACATAACAAAATACGAAGCATGCATCATGGGCATCCGTGCAGCCATAGAACGTAAGATCAAAGTACTAGAGGTATATGGGGATTATGCATTAGTGATCTATTAACTCAAAGGTGAATGTGAGATGAGAGATCCCAAATTGGTCAATTATCAAAGGTTAGTTCTTGAATTAATTGAAGAGTTTGATGATATCACCTTCTACAATCTCTCACGATATGAAAACCAGATGGCTGATTCCATGGCTACTTTAGCTTCCATGATCAAAGTGAACAAACAAGAGGACGTGAAACCTATCTAGATGAGTATTTATGAGGCTCCGACTCATTGCTACAACTTTGAGGAAGAAGAAAATAACGATCATCCTTGGTACCATGATATACTGTGATATGTGAAGAATCGTGAATACCCTGACCAAGCAACTGAGAATGATAAAAGGATGTTGAGAAGACTAGTTAGTGACTATGTCTTAGATAAGGAGATCCTATACAAAGTAAGAAAGGATCAGGTACTACTAAGATGTGTGGACGCTTTTGAGGCTAAGAAAATCTTGGAAGAAGTCCACGAAGCGTTTGCGGAATACACACTAGTGGTTTTACAATGGCCAGGCAAATCATGAGATTCGGATATTATTGGTCCACCATGGAAGGATATTGTATCAGTTACACCAAGAGATGTCATAAGTGCCAAATTTATGGAGACAAAATTCTTGTGCCTTCTTCACTTCTTCATGTCATGACTTCTCCATGGCCTTTCTCCATGTGGGGCAAGGATGTCATTGGGCCGATCTCGCCAAAAGCTTCGAATGGACATTGATTCATCTTTGTAGTCATTGATTACTTTACCAAGTGGGTAGAAGCCACTTTTTATGGCAATGTCACAAAGTCAGTAGTCATCAAATTCTTGAAAAAAGAGATCATATGTCGGTATGGGATGCCAGAAAGGATTATATCTAACAATGCATTGAATTTGAACAACAGCACGATAGTGGAGGTCTGTAGCCAATTCAAGATCAAACACCACAAATCGTCACCATATCGCTCAAAAATGAATGGTTAGGTGGAGGCCGCCAATAAGAACATTAAGAAGATCGTGGGAAAGATGACTGAGACTTATAAAGATTGGTACGAGAAGTTACCATTTGCCCTTTATGCTTATTAAACTTCTGTCAGGACCTCCACCGGGGCAACGCCTTTCTCTTTGGTTTATGGAATGGAGGCGGTTCTACCTATTGAGGTTGAGATTCCCTCTCTCTGAGTTTTGTTAGAACTAAAGTTAGATGAAGCAGAATGGATCCAGTCTTGATATGATAAGCTAAACTTGATTGAAGAAAAGAGGCTCAAAGCTATCCGTCATGGTCAGGTGTACCAAAAGAGAATGATACAAGCTTATGACAAGAAGGTTCGCCCCAGAGAATTTCATGAGGGAGACTAGTATTGAAAAAGATCCTTTCTATAGAAAAGGATTTCCGAGGGAAATGGATGCCAAACTGGGAATGACCTTATGTGGTAAAGAAGGCCTTTTTGGAGGAGCACTGATTTTGACCAAGATGGATGGTAAAAACATGCCTAATCCTGTGAATTCTTTTCAGATTCAATCAAGAAATACTTCACATAAAAAAAGGGAGAGGCCAAGGCAAAAACTTGCAAAGGGCGCTTTGAGACCAAAGGGGTTTTGAGTTGAAAACCCAGGAAAGGGCAATTCAAATTTTGATCGAAGATGGGGCATGTGGTAGTCTTGTCTTCTCAAAAGTAACAAGAAGGAGGAATGTTTTATCTTAGGGCATCAACAAAATACTCTAGATCTCTTAGACACATATCAGACTTAGAATGGTCCTCGAGAAGTTTGTGCAGAGAAACTCATGCTGTGATATCTTGGGCACCTAGTTTTCATCTTTTGGGCACCTAGTTTTCATCTTACTCATATTGTATTTTAGTAGTATTTTCTATCTTTGATTAATTTATTCATTTCGAGCTCTGCCCCCAATCAATTTCAATCTTGTCCATTGTTACAATCTTTTTCAAACATTTTCACATCGAAATAATGATTAGTGGACTAATAATATTCAAATAAGAGAAGTTTTGCATGTTACTCTGAAAAGTTCAAAATAGTTCGAGGATCTGAAACAGAACCACTAGTCAGAACTAACCAAATTTAAGAGTTGGAAATATTTGGGAAAGAATAATCTAAATTGGTGATTATTTCTTCGGGTTCTCTACTAAAGATACTAGCTTAATAAGAAGGCAGGGTAATGCGTCAGTGATAGAACCTTGATGACGATGAGCAATGTCAAACCTAAGCATTAAAGGGGGATCATTCTTAAAAAAAAAAATTGACATTATGCATTCATGCAAACAACATTCATACATATCTAGTTAGGAGCATTTGATTCATTCTGATCATAACACTCTAATCACTCAGCATAAAGATAACAGGTCATGTTCCCCACAGTTATAGTCGAACAGATTTAAGTCATCGTGACAAATCTTATCTCCCTGAAGTTGCAGTGGAGCAGATTGAAGCCATAAATCTTATCTCCCTAAAGTTGTAGTAGAGCAGATTGAAGATAGCGAATCTCATTTTCTTGAAGTTGCAGTGGAATAGATTAAAGCTGCAAGTCACAAATCCTATACCTCTAAAGTTGTAGTAGGTCGGATTAAATCTATCGTGGCGAATCTTATCTCCCCGAAGTTGCAGTGGAGCAGATTGAAAATGCGAATCTTATTTCCCTTAAGTTGCAGTGGAACAGATTAAAGCTACGAGTTACAAATCTTATCTCCCTAAAGTTGCAGTGGAGCAGATTGTAGATGCGAGTCTAATCTTCTTGAAGTTACAATGTAGTAGATTGAAGCACTAATTCCTATACCCTTGAAGATGCAGTGGAATGAAATGAGGCTATTTGAAGAAGAGAAGCACCAAAGAAGTCAAGATTCGGTAAGACCATGCAAAATTGACCCTTTTTAAAGTCTTTGCTCCATTCTTGTTACACGACATTGAGCAAAGAGGGGCAGCTGTAATAGGCCAATTTTGGCCCGAGCCCAGATTACAAATAAAACAAATTTAAACTAAAATAATAGTCCCTAAAGTCCAATTACAAAAGAGGCCCAAATAGGCCCAAATTAAATTAAAACCCTAGCTATCCAAAATGGCCCAAAACTAAACTAATTTTTAGCAAAAAAAGAAGAAGGGAAGAAACCTTAGCCGCATGCCACGTCGGCGCTCCTCTCCGCACGCCGCTGCCACTGCCACCGTCAGCCACTGCCACTGTCACCTGCAATATGCAACAGAACAAACATGTGAGAAAGAAAAACAACGAAGAAAAAACAAAAGGCAGAAGCAAACAAAAAGCAAAAAAAAAATATTTATAATGGACAGTTTGCATTTCGACTATAAAAAGGGCCACATTTCCTACTTGTAATTTTTTATGCACACTTCAGAGCAATCAAAAAATAGAAAACAAATTTCAAAGGTGATTTGCTTCATTTTTTTATCTGTTATTTATTTTAAGAGAAAAGGGAGGAATATACAATATATATACACAAAAACAAAGATTTTTGAAATCGATACAAAGAAAAAAGGTGTTATGTTTTCACTTATATTTTTTTTTCTCTTTTTGAAATAAACAAATAAAAATAATTAAAACATAAAAAAAGAACCCCTTTTTTTACCTTTTTTTCTGTCGATGCCCTGTCGATCATCGAGGTCGTCAGATTCTTTGGGATTCGACCAAAGGCCACGGCAGAGGATGGCGAGAGTCGAGGGGTTTTAGTCATTTTTATTATTTTGGCTTTATTTTTGGTGATTTCAAGCAAAGAAAAAAAGTTTTCAACGAGAAAAAAAAATACAAAAGGGGTTTTTTTTGGTGTTTTTCGGCCACCAGGGGCGGCGGACCCGTCGTCAGCGACCTGTGGCTGTCGCGGAGGGGGTTTGCCGGAGCATGGCTGGAGTTGGGTTTTGTTTGAGAGAAAAGAAGAGAGGTTTTCTGTTTTTTTTTTTTTTAAACAAAGAGCTGA
Organism: Gossypium bickii; assembly: GCA_025503065.1. Classification (NCBI taxonomy): domain Eukaryota; kingdom Viridiplantae; phylum Streptophyta; class Magnoliopsida; order Malvales; family Malvaceae; genus Gossypium; species Gossypium bickii. The sequence continues at coordinate 30,965,807 of CP106719.1, forward strand.
AATGATTTTTTGTTGTTAAACTTTAATTTATATACCCTATCTGAAACAACATCGTTTTGGAATTCAAGTTCAGACGCCAAAATGGCGTCGTTTTGGCCGACCCGTATATGATTCGATCCAAGGCCTCAGGTTTGCGTGTTTTTGGACTAAGGGTCTATTTACCCTTTTAGTCCTTTAGCTTTTGGACTCCTTTTCAATATGGTCCTTATTTTATTTTATTTTTCTTTTGAAATTTACCCATTTGATTTTGTTACTTTTTTTATTTTCGTCCTTTGACTATTTAGTCTCCAGGGAATGCTGTGTTTAAGAAACAAAGGGATATTTTCCTTTTTAGTCCCTATTTCTTTTTGCGCGCTTCATTTTAATCCCCTATTCTGTTTTATTTATTATTGTTAATTATTTACAATTCATCCCCCTAATGTCATTTTGATATCAATTTAATCCTTAGCCCATTTAATTCCAATTTTTCTTTATTATTTATTTACCTTTTTTTCTTAAATATCAAATTGTTTATACCCTTTTTATTTGTGCATTTGTTATTTATTGTCATTATTATTTGATTTGATTTTATTTTGTCTTGTGCATTTGTCGTTTTATTATTTTATTATTATTTTTGATATTTTCATTTTTAAATATACATTTCTCATTTTCATCTTTATTTTAAGTTGCTTTATCATTTTAAATACACACCGTTTTAAAAATTATATTTGTTATTACTAAAAAAAGGAATTTTTTTTTTAAAATAAGGCAATGTTCCGTATTTAGAGATTTAAGAAGTCGTGCCCTAACTTACGGGGTTTCGATTTTTCTCGTTAAATGACTGAATATCCTCTTAAAATTAAAATACGTGAGATTTAATATAGAAAATAAAAGGCAAGCTTATTTTCGAGAATTCGATAAGTCGTGTCCTAACTTACGGGATGTAACATTTTGTTACGTCGAGATAAGAAAGCCTTTTACATACGTTTTGATCTATTTAAGGAATTTCACTAAAAATATATATACATAATACAAAAGAGTTTTCAACTTTCAACATTAAGACATTAATTAATCAATTAGGTACCAATTTTGGGCGTTACGAGGGTGCTAATCCTTCTTCGTACGTAACCGACTCTCGAACCCATTTCTGGATTTTTGTAGACCGAAAAACATTGTTTTGATAAATCCAACCTTTTATTAAAAAGATCAAATTTCGAGGTGATTTGGTCACACCTCATATAAAAAGGATTGGTGGCGACTCCCATTTTTCTTTTTCCTTTTTTGTAGAGGCCGATTTTGCCCGGGCCCATCTGAATGAAATAAAGTAGAATAAAACAAATAATAAAAAATGTTTATTTTGAACAGTCCATTACTAAAACCCAACTGAGCCCAAACACATGGCCCACTACCCAATTAGCCTAAACAGATTACCCACTAAGCTAACCCATTTACACCCGTAGCCCAACTAAACAAGCCTAAACCCGTGACCTAGACCCAATAACAAAAATGGCCCAAAGGGGCCCAAAACCCTAGCAAAATCAGCAGTGGCCTAGGGTTCCTGAAACCCTAGGCGCCACAGCACTTCGCACCCCAGCTCCTTTTGCGCAGCAAGCCTCGCACCCGGTCGCGCCGCAATCCACACACCCAGTCACGCCATCATCAACGCGCGGAGGTCCCTCGACACCAGATTCTTGTCTTCTCCTGCATGAAAGAGGAAATAACGGCAGTAGATCACAGCAAGAATAGCAACAATATAGTTTTCCTTTTTTATTTCATTTTTCAAGGCTATAAAAGTCGATTATTCTGTAAATCAAAAGGGAGGAGGACATACGGAGAGAGTAAACAGAATACACAATTTTTTAGAATACAAAGAATAAAAGTAAAAAAGTTCGTTGAAACAAAATATAGAGTTTTTTTTAAGGTGATTTTTTTTGCATTATTTTGTTTTGTTTCTTAAATCTATATTTATTTTTTTATATATAAATATTATTAAAAAGAAAATAAAAGAAAAGAGTGAAGATTTTGCCTGAGCGCTGCCACGGACGACGGCGCGTGCGGAGGTGCCCCATCGGAGACCTTGCTGAAGGCAGAATGCTGGAGAGAATTTGGGGGGAGAGGTTTCTGATTTTTTTTTTTTAAAAATGCGTGTTAAATGATTTTTTAAATTGTTTTTTTAGTTATATAGTTAACTAGGAACGATGCCGTTTTGGTTTAATTTAATAAGCCTAAAACGACGTCGTTTCAAAAGAAGACTCGCACGTTGACCCGGAGACCTGAACAGGATCTGCGTGTTTTCAGAAAGTGGGAAATTTATCCCTTTAGTCCCTCCGCATTATTCCAGTTTTATAATTAAGTCCATTTATTTTCTTTTATTTATAATTTAACCCCTTTATATTTATTTTTATTGTTATTTGATACTGGTTTCTTTATTTATTTTTCAAACCTTTTTTAAATTTAAATTATTCTAATATTATATTGAAGTATTGAAGTATTATTATTATTATTATTATTATTTTTAATTAATTGTATATTAATCTATTAATAGTATGAATTTCTATATATATATATTTACTATCTTTATATTTAATTATTATATATTTTTTATTAATTATTATATTATATTTTCTATATTATATAGTATTATGTTACATTATATAAAGCTTTATTTTATATAAAATTTATTTATATTATCTAATCTATTTTATTTATATTGTTTATATTATGTATATAATTTTATAATTAATGTACTACATATATACATATACTTTCATTATTTGTTATTTTATTTAATATTATTTTTATTACATATTATTTTTATATATTAGTTATTATATTATATATTTTAAAAATTTTATACATTGTATAGTATTATATTATATATCATATATTTTTATTTTCATATTATAAAATATGTTTCATTTATATTATTTATATTTTATTTTATTTATTTAAAATTATTATATACTATTTATTATTCATTTTTATCATATATTATCATTCATAGGCATTACATTATTAATATAATATTTTTACATTTTTTTTTGTATTGTTGTACATTTTAATTGTTTTATAAAATTATCATTTTTTATTTTCGTATTTTGGTTTTGGTTATTATTTAGGGTTTAAATATATTACTTTTTTTGTTTAATTTTGTTATTTCATGAAAGTTTCAATTATTGCTATATTACATGTTTATTTATATACTTTAGATTATTTATTATTGTTTAGCATAGTTCATTATATTTATGTTATATGACCCTTTTAATATTTATTATTAGTATAATTTATAATTATGTAAAATTGTTATTAAATATATAGGTTGTATATTCAAACCGTTGTTTTATAAAAAATCCTTTTTCATGCATTTTTAATAAGTGATATATAATATTTGGGGACTCCTAGAAGAATCATGCCCTAACTTACTAGGTTTCGATTTTTCTCGTGGAACTTAAAATATTAAATATCCTTTCTCATTTCAAATAAAAACTTATTCTCGGGAATTCAAAATGTCATGTCCTAACGCGCTGGATGTGACATTATTTTATCTCGAGGTAAGGTTTTTGAAAATAAGGCAATGCTTTGTATTTAGAAATTCGGGAAATAGTGCCCTAACGTGCTGGGTTTCGATTTTCCGTTTGGCTAAATAACTAAATATCCTTTTAACAAGTTTTGTAAATCATAAGATGATTTTGATTACGAAGGTTTTAAAACATTGTGTCCTAACGTGCTGGATGTGATGTTTATATTCCTTCGGAACAAAGAAATCTCAAATATTAACTCAAATTATTCAAGTTTTAAAATAATCATGTTTTTAAAATCTTTTCAAATCTTCGACATTAGGACATGAGTTTATCAATTCGGTACCAAACTTTGGGCGTTACGAGGGTGCTAACCCTTCCTCGTACGTAACCGACTCCCGAACCTGTTTTCTTGGATTTTGCAGACCAAAATTAATGTTTTGAAATAAAACGTTTTATAAGGTGACCTGATCACACCTCATTAAAAAGATTGGTGACGACTCCCGTTTTCGTTTTTAAAGTCGATCCTTAGTTTTTAAATCAAACTTTAAAATGGTTTCGACATTTTTTAAAATAAAAGTCGACCTTTTTCAAAAAAAAAAAAAGGTTTCGACAGGATGCAAAGTGGGGCGGAACCTCGCGAAACCCGCCCCATTGACATCCTTACTCATATTATAAGTTAGTTTAGAAATAAAGTTTTATTTTAAAATTGTAAAATTTATAAATAATATATATCTAACACTTTTAAATTTTAGAAATTTTTTTATATAATTTATTTTGCTAAAAATAAAGTTTTAAATAATGTAACTGCATAAATTTGACTTATGAGAAAAATAAAAACAGTTCACTAATTTGTTTTTATAATATGGATAGTGAAGTGAAATATTTAAAAATTATTACATAAGACAAGTTAAATTACATAACAATTTTTTTAAAAAAAATCAAATTTGAATGAAAAATTAAACTTATTTATTTGTTGTTATTATTTTGAGCCGGTTCTAATCACATATTCTCTCTCCAATTCATAAATAGGAGGATAATACACTTCAGTGCACTTGAACTCAAGTTTTCCTACATTAACAATAATGCCCATGCCAATTGAGTTAAGACTCAATTTACATCATTAAATTTATTTTTAAAAGAAATATACTACAATATAGTAAATAAAATATATGAACTTACATTTTAAATATATTGAAAGTAATAATTTAATAAATATGATTATGAAGTAAATATTAAGACAAATAATATTTATTTTTATGATAATATTATTTATCTTTATGATAAATATTAAATATTAAATTTATTATTATTTTAAATATTATTTATCTTTATCATAAATATTATATTATGTTTTATATTTGAATTTTCAATTTTTTAAGGTTTGAATTTTTAAATTTAAACTAGATTTTTAAGGATAAATAAAGAAACTTAAAAAATTTTAAACTTAATCTAAATATTAAAATTAATAGATTAATTAATGAAAAATTAGAGTAGCTAAAATTAATATTTAAATTTAAATTAGAATTAACTTAAGACTGCAAATACCAAATAAATAACCAAAAGTTAAATCAATTAATAATAAACAAAAATAAAATTAATTATTAGAATTAAATATGAAATCAAAAATAAAATTAAAACTACATAAAGAAAGTTAATTGAACATAGATATACCAAACACAAAAAGGATCGAACATGAGGTTACCCAATTAAATTCACTTAAGTGAATTAAGTGAAAAATCGCAAAATTGACCAACTTTTCGCACTTTTAAATACTAAATATTTATTGTTTAGTTTAATTTCTTTTATACAGCGAACTCTCTTTATAACAGCTTTATTTGTCTGCTAATTTTTTTGTTTGTTATAAAAAGATGGCTGTTACATAGAGATAATTGTTATAAACCTACCTTTGAATTTATATTGTGAATTTTCATCAAATAATCAAATAAAGAATGTTTGAATTATGTTTAAAAAAAGAAAAAAAGTAGGAACCAAATTAACATAATTTTTTTTTTTTAAAAAAGTATAACACTTGCATGTATTATTGCTTTTTTGCATATTTTATTTTACATTCTTTTGCATGATTAATTATAAAGTTAATAAATCTAAAAAGTTTAGTTAATCAATTTTAGCTATCAAATTAAATTAAGTAATTTATCTTGAGTTATTAAATTAAAAAAATCAATTTATAAGTTTATGATTTTCCAAATTCATAGTAGAATATTTAATTAGAGAACTTAATGGTTTATTGAATTGATATATTTAATTTCACTCATTAAAGATTATTTAATATTGACTAAAATATGATTAATAGATTTTTTTTCATGTGAATTTTAAATATTTTATTGAAATAATATTATAATTAATATAATTTTTATTTAATAAATTATAATTAACAGGCTTGTTTATATGAAATGACAATAATTTTACTTAAATTTTTTTACAATATCTATTATAGAGAACTAATTTAATAAGGAATGTACTTCAACTATGGATGTTGCTTTTATAAGTGAAAAGTTATTATAGATGGTTAAAATAAAATATAAAAAATTGGTTCCACTAGAAATTTGACTGTATAGTGAAATGTTGTTATAATAGGTGGTTGTTACAGAGAGGGTTGACTGTATTTCCTTTCTATTCTCTCTTTGAAAGAGAGAAAGCCTCTTCTTCTACCAACTTCTGCTTCTATTGCTGCACCGCCAAAGTTGCTATTGTCACCACCATCATTCATTATCAATTGATATCAGCAAAAGTTCTTCCCTCCCACCCCTCTCTATATCTATTAGCTTGGATTTCCAAAGAAAAAAAGGACTATTCAGAATCCTCAAATATTATCCTTATTTTCAAATTCCTCTCCATTGATCTTGTTGAAGAATATGAAACTGGCCTTTAAGTGCCAGAGAAGTGCCCACTTCCCTTGCATTGGAGCTGTTGAGTGACAACTTCAATATTTGAGTGTTGGCAATTCATTAAACAACTTGAATGGGTTGTATTGAGTATTTGGAGGATATTTAGCCCAACAATGTAAGTCATATTACTTTGGAAACTCATATTGAAGATCGGATCACATTAAATCACTCGAGATATTCCCTTCTAACATGGACTTTTAGATTGGATTAAAACACTATGAGATTAGCTGCCAAGAGTCCATGTTTGGTTTATTCTCTATTATTATTATGGAAACATGTTATTGTATTACTATTTTAATGGGATTGTGATAGACCTTTTATGTTAGCAAGTCTTGAACATAAATCTAATAAGGGGGAGACTTGTATAATTTTTTTGTACAGAAAGCTTTTAGCACTTATTTTGTTCAAGGTAAGGAGCATTTCTTTGAATGCAAATTGTTAGTAAAACTATTTGTGTTAAGGTTTTACTTTCTGAGTTCACAAGGGTGAACTTAATGGTGAGTGTATCTATCTTCAAAGTTTGAAAGTGAGGAGAATCATCACAGGGTGTGTGAGAGGTTAGGGTCAATTGTTTTAACTGTAGAAGTTAATGGATATTTCTCATTGAGCTAGGCTACGCAAACATAGAGAAACTGAACTGTGTAAACAATTCATGTGTGCTCTTTTTGTTTTTAGTTTTCACTTTTGGTGCTAGAGAAATGCCCACTTCCCTGTCACTCCTTTCGAGCACTTAGATTATTTTGCAAGTAATAATTTAATAATTTTAATTGGTGTAATAATTTAATAATTTTAATTGGTGCCAAAGCCTGTCACTTAATGTAACTAGTGAAGATCTTAAAGGTTGTTAGAACTAAATCATGGAAGGTTCTTTTGCATCTCGTCCTCTTATGCTCGAAGTTGGAAACTATGCTTACTGGAAAACATGAATGAAAGAATACATTAAGTCCACCGATGAAAAGGCATTGCGTGCTATGTTGACAGGCTGGAAACCCCTTAAGATGGTCACAGAAAGTGGGAGAGTAGTCAAGCTTGAAGTTTAGTGGACTATTTCAGAAGAAAAATTAGCCAATGCTAATAATAAAGCTTTGCATGCCATATTTTATGGAGTTGATCTTTAAGAATTCAAAAGAATTTCCAAATGCACTGTGGCAAAATTAGCTTAGGATTTATTAGAGACTGCCATTAAGGCACTACAACTATCAAGCAATCAAAGATGCAAATGTTAACATCTGGATTTGGAAGTCTTAGAATGTAGGAATCAGAAACAATTGGTGAATTCTATGTTAAGTTGTGTGATCTTTCAAATTAAGCATTCGCATTGGGAAAAAAAGTATTCTAATACAAAGCTTGTTTGAAGGTTCTAGGATCTCTACCTAAAATGTTCTCGATAAAGGTTACTGCTACTAAAAAGGCCAAAGATCTGGAGAGGTTACCTATTGATGAACTTATTGGCTCATTACAAACTTTTGAAATGAATTTTGATAATGCAAAGCAAGGCAGGAATAAAGGGGATAAGAACCTAGCTTTTCAAGCCACTAAGGCAATCCCACTTCCTCAAATGTAACTACTGAAGATTTTCAAGAACAGATTACCCTGCTAACTTAGAAACAAGCTAGGAAATTCAAAAAGTTTGAAGCTAGTTCAAGTACTCCTAAAAACAAGACTAAGGGAATCATCATCAAGGAAAAACCGGAGAAGGATAGAAAGAAAGAAGTATAATGCTATGAGTGCTAGGGGTATGGCCACATTGAATCTGAATGTGCTAACTGATCTACTGCAATTTGATATGTCAAATTAGGCTCTCTTAGATACTTGATGAGCTTGTTCTCAAGCAGTTTATGAGTCTTATTAACGTTTTTTATTGATTCTTAGTTTTTAGTGTTAATAATAGTTTTTCTTATGTCTTACTCCTTTCAGAACCCAAATTGGCTAAACTATGCCATTGAGAGTCTGATGGTTGATTTGAGCTTGTGAAAGAAGATGAAAAAGGGCAAACATCAAGGAGGACCTCAAACTGTTGTGGATGTCATGACACTAGTACGTATGCGTCACAACACTAACTCCCTATCAACTCAAGGAAGCAAAATTCAATGAAAAATCAACTTAGAGCAATCTTCCATTGAAGTCGCGACACTAAGTGTGTTGTGTCACGACACTGACCCTCGAAGTCTCGACTACAAGCCCTCGAGGTTGTGACTCCAAGCCAATGGTTGAAGTGAAGGAACCCAGTGCCACTGTCATCAAAGTCCCAACACTAGAAAGATTTTGTCGCCACACCAAGTGCCCTAAGCCAACCTCGTGTTGGAAAAATGAATTTGGAAAACGCAGCGGAAAATAAATTTAGGGAAAAACTAGAGTTTTAAATTTTTTTCCCAAAATAAAATCTTGGTTGTGATATCTACAGTAATAAACACTTAATCAAAATTGTACCTTTTTGATTCGTCTAGGATGAGTGCTTCAACCGATTAGTCTTTTCCGCTATCCTTAAGCTCACGTCTATCGAGGTGGGCTTGCTTCGAATTAGAAAATTTTTCACAAAATTTACCAGTGGGGTAATTTTGTAATTTCTTTAATCTTTTGGGTCAAGTTGTAAATCAGAATAATATCTTTAGAAATTTTCTGGAATAATCTCTTCAAAGAATTTCCTCTCTACAACTTTCTCTTGAATTCAAGTGTGTGTAAATAATAATCCAATACTATCTTTATATAGGGAGAGTTTAGAGAGTTCAACTATTATTTAACTTAATCACTTTAATATTAATACTTATCTTAATAGTACTTTATTAATTTAATATTAAAGTAAGTATCTAAATAATAAATTTAATTTAATATTTATCTTGTAGATAAATATTATACTATTTTAATAAGATTTAATATTAAATTTAATAGTATCCTACCTCTGTAATGGTAAAACATGAAAATCCACAGAAATTTCTTGGCCCTGGATGACTAGTGGTACCTTATGACTGATGCTAGAAAAAGTGAGACGGTCGCCATTTCCAACCAAAACTGAAAATTGAGGAGTCGCTTCGGTTGGAAGTCAGAGATACGATGCAACTCTGGTTTGTACAAAATTATGAGTGCTCCCCCATCTAAAAGAATTTGAACAGTTTTACCATGTACTTGACCGGTGAATCGTAACGTAGATGTCAAAAAATCACTTGCTAAAGCATTATATGAGATTCTCGATTTAGTCAATACCTCTTGTAGTTGAAGGTTTTTGGCTATCGTAGAGTCTAGAATAGAGTTGATAATCAGAGAACTTTTTATTTTGTCCTCAAACAACAATAATTGCGGTTTTAACTTGCACTTGTGATCCCACGTGTACTTCTTGTCTTAGTGGTAGCAAAGGCCTTGTGCCCGGTGCTGAGCTGCTTCCATAGAGGAAAGCTGACGAAAGAAAACCTTGGCATCGCTCGATAGTATGGTGAGGTTTTGGGTCGATGAAGGTTGTGATGGAGACACTTGCGGTATAATACTCGAAACCCAGCCTTGAAGTTTAGACCGAATCTCGGATGCTACATTGATCACCGAAGTGATTGTAGGTAGATTTTTACAAATCAATCGATTTGTCGGTTCATGATACTTAATAGTTTAAAACTAGTATGTAATATTACAGTTAAGATAGTATATATAAATATAAGCGGAATAAAAATGATTAAAACTTAACTCGAAATTTGTACCACAGCTTTATAAAAATCTTACAGTTCAAATCCAAATATTCAAATAGATACTGAAAATGCACACTGATATTAATTTATTTTCGCGAGACTATCCGAGACCCACACACCGAGTCCAACTTCAGAATTTAGAAAAGGTACTTAAAAAGGAAACACTAAGAGAGGGTGAGCTACACAAGCTCAGTGTGAGTCCGAATCAAGACCAACAGCAGAAATACAGTACACAACTCTATATCAAACAACTACAGATATATATATTCAGAATCAACGTCCTAGAGGAACGTAACATCTCAAACACAGGCACTCAGTCATATGTATTTACAGTCAGATAAAATTCAGTCAGATAGTCTAGCACCCAGAATGCTCAAAAAGATGCATATGAAAAGAAGTCAAACAATGAAACCCACCCATCTAGCCAACACACCTCTCCGTCCCCCGATCACACCACATAAGAGCTGTTTAAGCTCATCCAACCGAAACACACCAGGTACACACCACATATGTGGACTGAGCCACTCAGATAATAATACGCAGTAGAGCTGACATATATGCAGTACAGTGCAATGCGAAAGTCCACTATACAGTCACGTTGCAATTAAACTGCCAGATCAAATAGAAGCGTCACAAAGGTGATGAATTATCATGCGCATAAATTTGCAATTAAACTACGAATCGTAAACGAGATCTGATCTTCCTTCTCTTCACAACCCAACCCAAAATACCTTATGAAAATGCGTGAATGCATTCAAGCTCACAGAACAGAGACACATTAACAGACAGTCAATCAGAATAGTTATGTAGCACACTTCACAGTCCAGATTCAAAATCATACGTCACATACAATCATCATAGATATCGATTCTTGAACACCCTCACTAAACTTAGCTAAGGGCCGGAGCACACAGACAAACACATATTCAGGTCAAAAATACACAAAGAACCAATATAGTTGTCTTAAAACCACATGCCTGTGTACTCTGATCGTGTGGTAATGTCTAGGCCGTGTGGGAGATCAAAAGCCCACGTGAGGAGAGGCACACGGCTGTGTGACAAAGGCACATGCCCGTGTGAAGAGAGGCACACGGTCGTGTGACAGAAGTACACGCCCGTGTAGACTAGGGACATGGTCGTGGGAACAGGCCGTGTAACTCTCTGTCCATTTGCACTAAATTTGAGTATAGGGCTAACACGGTCGTGTGAGGGTTTCACATATCTGTGTGCCCACCAAACACGACCATGTGTCCGAAACACACACGCTCGTGTGGGATCCCTAATCCTCAAATTAGCCACACAATCGTGTTGCATCAAATCACTCAAACCTAATCACCAAACTCATACGCCTGTGTGCCTGAGAGGCACAGCCGTGTGAGAAGCGATAAAATCCCAAAATCGGCCACACGAATGTGTGACACCCAAATCAGCCCAAAACCCTAATTCCCAAAAGCACACGGCTGGCCATGAAACCACCCTAAAAACAGCCCTGAAAATGTGCTTTCAGCCCCAAAGCACTCTCTAGCCCTCGATGATTCGAAAATATACCAAAACACACAATTTCTAAGCATAATACGAGATACAACATCAAGTTTAGCAGGTTTACAAACATCCACACCTATGATGTCGAATTTTAGTAAAGACGAAGAAGGATTTGCAATTAAAACAAAATGATTTACAGAACCCACAACTGATTCGTGATCGAAAATGTCCAAATGACTGACTCGACGAGGAGGAGCGAAATTCTTCCAGAATCCACTAGCAAATCATTTTCGAAAGGAATGTAGCAAGGCCAAAAAGAAAGAAACCCAAGAAAAAAGAAAACAAAAAGACAAAAAAGAAAAACATTCCAGCCAAGAATACAAAAATAAAAATAAAAATAATAGAAAGTAACTAAATGTGTCAATATCTTTAATCTAAAACAAATTGAAGTCAAATAAAAATAATTCCTCAAAACATGCTCGAGGACTTGAACCTATAACCTCGAGATACACCAACGCTCACTCCACCACCAGACCAGCAGGCCCATTCTGACACCAAAGTGTACAACTAAACACAAAAGCACACCCTTCACTCAGACCATAACCACACAATCTAAAAACTTCTAACCCCAAAATTCGGGGTGTTACATGTGGTGATGGCAGCATAGGAGTAGGAATGAGTGGTCTGCTTGTTCCCAATGATGGTCTGCCCAAGCCTTTCTCTAGGGCAAGACATTTCTCATGAAGGTGGGCTAGTCCAATTGCATCTTCTAAGTTTGTGGGTTAATGGATCAAGACAACGATTTTATTGTAGGGTCGAAGACCCGAAATAAAACATTGTACCAACAATAACAGGGGTACAAACATTGTGTGGTTCTTGAACCGTAGACGTTTGTTGCAACTTGGCAGGCTGTCCTTCAGGAGACTTCAGTTCTTGAGACCAAAAACGTTTGACCAAAGCTGACGTAAAATGAGTCCAGTCGGATAGCTGTTTGTTGCGATACATCCAATCAAACCACTCAGCAACATCATTGTCAATATAGAAGGAAGCAGTGGTCAGTCGATCCTATTCCAGGATATTGTAAAAAGTAAAATAGTGTTCTGCTTGAAATACCCAGCGATCTGGATTTGTACCTGAAAACCTAGCTGGCTGAATGGGTACCAGTTTGTGAGGGCTGATGGCAGAAGAGCCGATTGGTTGGGACGTTGAATGAAACCCTAATTTTGGAGGTGGATCTGTGGAAATAACTGGAATACGGGTGAGGTTTTCTTGCAGTATTTTATGTTGAGAAGAAAAGGATTTAGTAAGATTATCAATGTCGTTGCATAGTTGTGCGTGCGATTCTTAGACAGTTTTAACATTTTCGTCGAGTAACTTAAGTCTGATTCCATCCGCCATATTTGCCGATGGTCAACGAGAGCACCAATGTTATGTTTTGGATTTTTTGGAATTGGAATTTAACAGTTTCTAGAAGGGATGTTGACAGAATGGAGGAAAGTAGATGATGGAATTTCTGTTCAGTAAACAATTCCTAGTACATTTCAGAGAATTAGGTGAGAAAGAAAAAGTTTACTATTAACAATAATCACGTTTCAATTATATTCCCTCTGCTTTTTTTATAGTACTCTTCCAGCCATTCCGCTCTTGTTGACGTGGGCTACATGACAAAACCCTTGAATTTGAGAGGAGGCCTTCTTTGACGCATGGCCATGATAGTTTTGGCTGGAGGTTCGACTTGGTTTCCTAGTTTGGTGGCCTCTGGTTCATTCATAACACAAAGTGATATTGTTATTCGTTGGAGACGATTTAGTGAATTCCAAATCTGTTAGTTGTGGTGAATGTAATGGGTGTCAACTGTCAAGGGAGCATTCACAATCATCCGTTCCGTGCTTCAAATTGGTATAAAGCTCCCATAAAGTGATATTCGAGAATGACTCTAGCAAGGTGGAGTTCTTGTTTAATATATGCCAAACTTGTATGTACAATTATTATCTTACCACCGTGTCCACTATCCCCAAGGGTGTTGTAACTTGGAAGCCAATGCCGGTGTGGCTACAGCGTCTGATTTACATACCCACTCTTTCTTTTGAAAAGAACATGTTAGTTGCATACAAATAATAATTTCTTGTAATGTGAAATATGATGTGTATTTTTGTTTTTAAGAATTTATATATAGACATTATACTTAATATATATATTTACATAGTCTTATGCCACATTTCTTAAAAAACTTAATTAATTAAAATTATTTTAAGCGGGTTTTTTAAACGTCTTTTAGACCCATATGGAGCGGCCGAATTGCAAGCCGAAGTTGTTGGGCGAGTTCCCTAAACAAATATGAGTGAAACAGAAAACACATGACGGATGCAACATTAACGCCCTGTCTCCCTCTGTTCCTATAAGCTTTCAGTTCCAGTTGTTGGGTTGGGTGTTTTATTGGCGTCGGTTCTAAGGTTTAGGGTTGTCCATTTCCATCGTGCTTCGTGCTTTGCTTTGTCTTGTCGGCTTACTTCCAATTTGGAATTGCCAAAACAAAATTTTATCTTATCCCTAAACAACTAAAAATATTTGTATTAGCTATAAATGCGTATACTAATTTTGTTTTGGAATAATGATGCGTTTACTAATTGCTTCAACTAAGAACTATGGATATGTCTGGTTTAATATTATACAAAAATTCGTTAATTTCTTTTATTAGAGGAAATCGGAAACCATCAAACAACTAAAAAACTCTTTTTACTTTATTTTTTAACTTATTATTGCACATGATAAGGTTGGGATTTTTATCAAAATAATATAAAAAATAAATTACATTTAAAAATGGGATGATTTGGAGATTAAACACAACAATGGTATGAAATTTATAGTTAAAGAAGGTACACTACAGCAAAACAGACTTTTAGCGGCGTTTTTAGTGGCGTTTTAGCGAAAAACACCGCAAATATTATACATTAGCGGCGTTTGAAGGAAACCGCCGCTAAAAAATGAGTAATAGCGGCGTTTATTTAAAAAACGCCGCTAAAAATGATATAGAGCGGCGTTTATTGCTAAAACGCAGCTAAAAGTCTGACCTTTAGCGGTGCTTCTGTAAAAACGCCGCTAAAAGTCAAACCTGTAGCGGCGCTTCTGGAAAAACGCCGCTATAAGCCCGACCTGTAGCGGCGCTTCTGGAAAAACGCCGCTAAAAGTCTGACTTGTAGCGGCGCTTCTGGAAAAACGCCGCTATAAGCCCGACCTGTAGCGGCGCCTCTGGAAAAACGCCGCTAAAAGTCCAACCTATAGCGGCGCATCTGGAAAAACGCCGCTAAAAGTCCGTCCTATAGCGGCGCTTCTAGAAAAACGCCGCTATAAGCCCGACCTATAGCGGCGCTTCTTGAGAAACGCCGCTATAAGCCCGACCTTTAGCGGCGCTTCTTGAGAAACGCCGCTATAAGCCCGACCTTTAGCGGCGCTTCTGGAAAAACGCCGCTAAAAGTCAAACCGTTTCTTTTGCCATTTTCTGGATTTTTTAAATTTATATATTAAATAATTTATTATATAATCGTAAAAGATATTATAATTTTAAAATATTAAATTAATTATCATCATAGTTTAGGGTTTATGGTTTAGCATATATATATAGTTTAGAGTGTAAGGTTTAGGAGTTACTATTTTAATGTTTAAGGATTATATGTGGTTTATGATTTGCGGTTTTAGGTTTAAGGGGGATGTGTTAGGGTTTCATGAGTGTTAATAGTTGAACCTAAATTTTCAAATAAGAAAAGCAACGAGATTAAACTCCTAAAAATAAAAGCATATTGACCAAATTCCAAATAAAAGCATATAAGGAGTACTTATACCAAATTATAATTATATTTTACATTATTTAAAAGATAATAGATAAGCTTTATATATATTAAAATTAAAAAAAATTGTAACCCCTGCATCTGTAGAGAAACAAAATTAATTAGTAAATTGAAAATGTTATTTAAATTTATTAAAATATTGAAAGAAATATTATATAATATTCAAAACTTATCTAAATAATTTAAGGTTTAAGGCTATAATATATTAAGGGTACTTTAGTCATTTGTATGGGCTGACTAGGGTTTCGAGTTCAGTATTTCAAGATTTAGGAATTAGGGTTTAGGGTCTGTGGTTTAGAGTTTAGGGTTTCAGGTTTAGGGTTAGTTATGGCTTGGGTTTATGGGTTTTGTGGGTGTATGGTTTAAGGTTCACAGGTTTAGGGTTTATCGAATGAAGATAGCATATCAAATTTCATTTAATCATTAAGAAATTATAAAAAATATATGCTATAAATTAAATCTGATTGTACATCTCCTTATCCCTAAAATCTAAATTATAAACCCTACACGGTCTAAACCCTAAACTCTAAATATCAGATTTAGATTCTAAACCCTAAACCATAACTCTAAATAGTACTCGACCATAAACTCCTAAACTGCAAACACTAAACCATTAACCAATTAAACTTCGGCATATTATTAAACCCTAAAAAGTCTAAACCTTGATACTTTATTTGATCATAGGGATATATATATTGATGTGTATTCATGTAAATATTAATGTAAAATCTTATGTTTATAATAATTAGTGGAAGCACTTACTATTGATTAAAAAGTTTATTAAAATTTAGAAATTATAATAAATCATAAAATCTAGTTTTGCCGATATAAATAAATTATAAGAAATCAAAAATTATAAAAATAATTACCTAACTATTCTATATTTTAATTTAGGAATAACAATAAATTTATTTTTATTTTGATTTAAATTTTAATTTTAATTAAAAAGCGATCAAAATTTAATTGAAGTTAATCTTTATTCTTAAAAACACAAAAATTTAAAAACATAAAAATTTTGGAAAATATATATATGTGAATGTTTAATTTCTATATATAAAAATATATACAAAACTAAATAATATTTATAAGTAAATAAATGTCTACTTTTCAATTTTTTAAAATGAAATTTATTTATTAAAGAATAAATCTAATGAAGTAAAACAAGTTACCCATTAGTGGCGTTTATTAGAAAAACGCCGGTAATATATAATAGAACGATGTCGTATTCTGCTGAAAATTTAGTGGCGTTTTAGTCAAAACGCCGCAAAAGTTGTGTATTACCAGCGTTTTAGCCAGAAAACGCCACCAATATATCAAGCGTTTCCAAAACTGCGCCGTTTTGGTATATTTTATTAGTGGCGTTTTTTATAAAAACGCCGCAAAGTGGACATTATATGAATAAAAGTATTTATTTAAATGAAAAAAATTAAAACACTATTATTTAAAATAATTTAAAGTTTTTTTGGGTATATGAGTGATTGTTATTTAATTTATATATTAAATAATTTTAAAGTTTAAAGATTTCAAATTTTATCTAATTCTTTTAAATATTACTTAAACTTTAAAATAAAGAAAGATTGGATTGAATTTTTAAATATACATTAGTATCAAAAAATATTAGCGGCGTTTTTTTTTTAAACGCCACAAAAAGTAAGTAATAACGGCGTTTTTATGATAAACGCCACAAAAAAAATATTTGCCTTTAATTAAAATGAGTTTGCCTTGTTAGCTTTTTAGTGGCCTTTTTTTTATAAACGCCACAGAAGGATAGACATTTTACTCTCAACCTTCCCCGTCCTATATACCCTAAAATTCTTAATTTTTTCCCCCCAAAATTTCCCCCCAATTACTAAAACTTTCCCCAGCGAAAGGAAAGAGGAAAGCATCAAAGATCAAAATCTGGTTTCGCTTCGTTGCTCGTTCATCGGATCAGTCATGGCAGACGCGGTAACCTTCTTCTTCTTTCTTTTTTTTCCCCGATTCTCCGTCTATTTTCTAAAAAAATTCCAGAAACCAAAATTTGAGCAGATTCTCCTTCTTCTTCTTCTTCTTCTTCTTCTTCTTCTTGCTACTGTCTCTGTCTGAATATAGATGATGAATGTTTTTCCCAATAGGTTGAGCAGATTCCTCTTCCTTTGTTGTTTATGCGTACCGTAGTACAAGCCATTGGTGCTTTTCCTGCACTAGTAAGGAATTTATTTCTGCTCAATTATTAAAATGTTTCTTCTATTGGCTGCTCTTTATCTCAAGAAAAGAAATAAACCTGTTTAAAGAATTTAACATGATAAAAAAATATATTCACGACTTATTGATGACTTGATCACCCTAAATTTTGTAGGTGGAATTCATAATGGAGATTCTTTCTCCATGCTCAAGTTATGGTTATGGGGTTTTTCTTAAAACTTATTCTGATGCCATTGGAGTCTCTTCGACTTTGCCTCAAGTTGGGGAGAATCTTCAATATGGAGCAAGATGAAATTCTAGAGCAGATTGGGAAAGGATCTTTTGGCTCTTGCCTGCTTGTGAGACATAAACATGAAAAGAAGAAGTGAGTTTGCTTGCACTTCAGTTTGCTCTCTCTATAGTTTAAATTTCAACGCTCACACATGCATTTGCATGTGCTCTTTCGTGTGACTAAATGCATGTATTGAATCTGTATGCTATATTTGTTTTGCATAGTTGATTTTCATTGTGGGAATGTGTGGAATGAGGTGATTTCTTTCCCATTTATTATATCAACATTGCCTTAATTCTTCTTTATCCGTCGGGTATGTCCTAAAAAGATTCGCCTTGCTCGGCGGATCGATAGGGCTCGTAGATCCGCCCATCAAGAGGTCACTCTTTTTATGTGCTCCTTTTATTCTTATTCTAATAATGTGAAATGTCACATTGGCTTCTAAAAGGGAGTTGATATATACTTAAATTTTCTTTCTCAATGTGGAGAATTTATTGAAAATTGAGAGCAAATTCAAAAGGAAAGATTGGCATCTTTTATGCTCCAAAAATTTGCCCTATTGATCAAAGAAATATTTCTGTTGTTTGAATGCCCCTTTGGTTCCCTTGATGCAGATGGAGCTTATTTCTAAGGTAAAGAATCCTTTTATTGTGGAATACAAAGATTCCTGGGTAGAGAGGGTTAGTAGATAGTGTTGTTCTTCTCTTTTTATTCTGCGTGATGCTTCTTTATTTCAAAGTTTACATTAATAATGAATTTTCCCACTAAATGTTGTTTTGCTTTTTTATTTTGCAGGGTTGCTATGTTTGCATAATTGTAGGATTCTGTGAAGGTGGAGATATGTAAGTTTTCTTTGTTATTTAATTGGGTATGTTGAAATTGTTTGGCAAATGAGAATTTCTTAAGGCTGATTTATCTTGCTCTTGTTTCTAACTTCTGTACATTGATATCTGGTTATGGAGTCACTCTTTTTCTCTTGTTTCTCTTCTTTTCAGCTTTTGTCTTCAATTACAATGAAGCTACAAGCATGGCCCAAGTAAGTTACAAAAAACCTTGCATTTGAATGCATAGATCCCTTTTCCTTTCCATCTCAAAGATTTTGAACTTTTTTTTTTTGTGGATTCATAGTTGGTTTGTTTGTTTGAAGGTAAATGGGTCTTGAAATGTTCCCATTGGTGGAAGAGAAGATGTTGTTGTTCAATGAAAGCAGAGTTTCCAGATATGTGCTCTGTTTGTACATGCTGTGGTGGAGCAAAAGGTGCTTGCTTACCTTCTCCTTGTTGCTATGCTATCAATTGCAACATTCCAAGCAGACCACTTTGGTTTCGTTCTTTCACTCCCAAAACACAGTAATTGCTTTGGATGCTATCTCTAGTTTAAACCTTTGTTTTATCTATAGTTCTTACTCTTTTTTTTTTTTTTTTTAAATTTAGGAGTTAAAATAAAAAAAATATATTGATTCTGATGCAAGTTTGAAAGTGGAGAAAGAGAATATATGTTTTCTTTCATTTGTTTGTTTATAAGTTTCATAGGGAGTTTTCTTAGTTAGCGTTTTTTGGCAATTTTGTCTATAATTTATGTTCTTTTCAAAGCGATAACATTGCACGGCATATGCTTGTTTACTGTTATCTTGTTTACCTTTTTTTAATTCATGTTTAATATACTTATTAGTGGGTGTATTGCATTATGCAACTTGGAACCATGTAATACCAATTTGTTTTTATTATTAAAATTGAAGTAATGTTTGATCTTTGCTTTAATTATGCTTCACACTTGATCTACCACAGTATCTTTAGTCAGAGTTGGTCAATAAACAAATAAATAAAATACTCTTGATGTTGGTGAGATGATGCTCAAGGGAAAGTGAATTGTTAGAACTATGTAGTTTGGCTGCTTGTGCCTACCACATTTTGATGAATTTTGTAGCCTTCACTTAAAAAGGATAGTGGAAAGGGTCTCAAATATTGAGATTCAATTATAGAAATATGTATTCTTCTATAATTTTCATTTTAATGTCTTTAAATTAAATTATACATTTTTAAATTGAATTTTTGGTGTTTTTATAATATTATTTTTTTAATTTTTCATGACTTTTAGCGGCGTTTGTTTTAAAAGCGCCGCTAAAAGCCCCTACCTATAGCGGCGTTTGTTTTAAAAGCGCCGCTAAAAGCTACATAGCGCGGCGTTTGTTTTAAAAGTGCCGCTAAAAAGCCCTACACCAGCGGCGTTTGTTTTAAAAGCGCTAAAAGACCATACTTTTAGCGGCGTTTTTTTAAAGCGCGCTAAAAAGCCCGCACTTTAGCGGCGTTTTTTAAAAGAGCCGCTAAAGGCCCGTACTTTTAGCGGCGTTTTTAAAAAGCGCGCTAAAAGGCGGTACCTTTAGCGGCGTTTTTTTTAAAAGCGCCGCTAAAAGCTCTACTACAGCGGCGGCGTTTTTCACAAAACGCCACTAATTTTTGCGGCGGTTTCCGTAGCGGCGTTTTTTGCGGCGCTTTTGAAAGCGCCGCAAGTAATATTAGTGGCGCTTAAAAACGCCGCTAAAGGCCCAAAAAAACGCCGCTAAAAGTCTGTTTTGGTGTAGTGGTATCACATATATGTCAGGCCACATCGCCTAAAAATTTTACTCCATGATTATCAAATAATTAGACCAGAAATAATAAAGGAAACCACTTTTAAGGTGGTATTGCATACTTATCATGCGACACCGATAAAATAATCAGAATTTCATATTTTTTTAGAGAGGTATACGTAGGGGTGAGTGTTCAATTGAATCGAATGAAAAAATTTCAAGTTAATCGAGTTGACGAATTCTATTTATCATCTTAACTCTATTTGAAATTTTCTCGAATCGAGTCGAGTGAGATGGAATTCGAATCGAATCGAGTCGAATATATTTGTTCAAGTTAAATTAAAAAAATGATTTTGAGTCCTTGTAATCATTGTCACCCAACATAATCAAATTTTTCCACTGTAATCAAATTTGTTATTAACTTTCATTCCCTCATAATTTATTTATTAATCGTTTATATACGGGTTAACTTCTTTGCTTGTTTAGTTTCTTCAATTATCTTCTGTTTCTTTTCACTATGTATTTTGAAATTAAAAAATACATTAAATGTAAAAAAATGTGATTTTTTAAATAAAATTTATCTTAAAGATGAAATATGAAATTGATACCAATATAAAATTGTAACATGAATATTTTATAGCATCATCAATAATTCAATTTTAACACAAATTTATAAAGATTCAATATGATTAAACAATTCAATAATATAAATAGTACAGAATGTGAAATTTAATTTAATAATATAAATATTAAATATAAATAAAATTATTACTATTTAGGTTTAGAGATTTTTTTAGATGATTTTAATTTTTGATTTGGGAGTAAAATGTGAGAAGTAAAAGTTTAGGGGGAAAATAAAAAGTTTTGGGAGTTGACGGAGTAAAATTGGAAGAGGGGGGAGGATTTGGGGTAGAAGGGAGGTGGGAGGAGGAGGGAGTAAAAGTTGTGGGAGAAAATATTCAAAAGAGGGGGGGGGGGATGGGAGGAGAATAAAAGCTTTGGGGGGAAACTAGAAGGGAGTGAAAATTTTGGCGGAAAGTAAATAGGTTTGGGAGTTTGAGGTAAAAATGTAAAATATTATAATTTGGTATTCGGTTTATTCGAATTATTTTAGTTTTTTAGATTCGAAAATTAAACTCGATTCGAACTCGAAATTTTAAAAAAAATTGAGTTGACTTGAATAATTCGAATAACTCGATTCATTTAACTCAAAATTCGATTTCTTTTCAAATTGAATCGAGTTTTGCTCACCCCTAAATATACGACCAAAATACAAGTGTTTTTCGTTTGATATGGGAAATCTATTAAAACTATTAAAAATTTGGGGGGGGGGGGGGATGAAACAAAATTTAAAAGGGTGTCACCCTAAGCTACTGGCCGACCATTTATTTCTTCCAACCCCCACTTAATTCCCTCTTTTCAATTTCACTTATAAAAACTCCATTCTTCCATTCAAACCAAGACATTATATAAGTTCAAAGATCCCACTTAGTGAAAATTTTCTTATTCTCTGAGATTTTTCATAAAGTGAAAGGTTGGGGAAAGAAAGAAAAAATTAAAAACTTTCAAAACCCAAGATCAGACATATATTGTTTTCGTCTTTCAATTTGAGTTGTTAGTAATTGAAATAATTTTGCTTGTAATTTATTTTATTTTATTAGTAATAATATTTATGTTTTTATAATTTTAAAATAATTTTTAGTATGCCTATTAAATTTGTTTGTTGATAAAATATTTGAATGTTTTCTTAATTAGTTATTGATATTTTTATTAATTTTGTTTATTAATTATATCTATATGTTTTATATTGTTATATATTATCCATGCAAGTATTTGATCGTTATATTTGATATTTATATTTTAAAGGCTAAAATGTTGCTATTATATTGTTTTATTTGTTTATTACATCTTTATGTAAGTTAGTATTACATTAGTTGTTGGTTGAAATTTTTATATTTTATGTTTGTCATGATTTGGAATTATGGATATAATATGTGATTTACAGTAAGGTTTTAATTTCTTTTGGGTGTAAATTTTTTTAATTGTAATTAATACTTACTTTTTATTTTTAATTTATTTTACAAATTTAGTATAGAGTATAAGTAGTTAATTCTTCATATAGGAACAAGGTTCAACAAGAAAGTAAAACTTGAAGAAATGAAAGAAAAGATCGATGCGAAAATCACTCAACTTGTGAGAAAATGATGTCCAGACTATTTTACAAATTTCTAATTTTTTAAAATCGCGTGTATATATAACAAGACGCAACTCATAAATGATGATGACATGGAGAAATGATAGCAACGCGTTGCTCGATTGGTAACATTTAACCAGTAAAAATGTTCACTGAGTTGGAGAATGTTGATCCAAGAAATGTGGCAACTAACATTCCTTTTTCTTTGTTTGATTGGCTTTGCTTTAGGATTTACATTCAAACAATGTTGGATCATTGAGGGATGTATTATTAGCATGTCCACTACCGGCCATGCAAAGATGTCTGCATTATTCCTTAAAAGGCTTATCAACATTTTCTTCTTGTGCTTTGATAACATGGATGCTATTTTTGTAGTTTGCTCCCTATCTCTAGGGAATAATTCAATTTGCTTTGTCTTTTCTGGCGGCTCAGGTTTGTTGAATCTCTCCTAAGTTTTAACATCCAGACTTTCCAGATTCATCATTAACTTGTTCAAAAGATTGTCTGTTGACTTTCGTTCAGAAAATTCTGCTTCT
The DNA here is from genome assembly GCA_025503065.1 of Gossypium bickii. Lineage (NCBI taxonomy): Eukaryota > Viridiplantae > Streptophyta > Magnoliopsida > Malvales > Malvaceae > Gossypium > Gossypium bickii. The sequence goes on from CP106719.1 coordinate 30,988,965, forward strand.
TTACCAAAATGTGAATGACATTTTTCTTTCCTTGCTAATTGTAAAGAAAGAATGCGACAATTTCGTACTGTTTGTTGATCGAACTTCATGTGTCCTTCACCGGCCTGCTAAAGATAGCGTTGTATAATATTGGATGATCAACGACTAGGAACTCCACCGTTTGGGTGACTGTTCGTTCATTTTCACCAATTAGCACCGGCAACTTGATTGACCCACTAACACCAATTGGCTAGTTGCTAAATCCATAGGTTAGACTTTCTCGCTTCAACTCTGTATTGGATAACCCCATATGTCTGAATGTCTGCCAGCTCAATACTTCAACAACACTTTCAATATCAACCAAAATTCCTTTAACTTCAAACCCTGCTATCAATGCTGAAACTACTAGCGGATCATTACCTTCTAGATTAGTCAAATCTACTTCATCTCGATTTGAAAACCCAACTCTCCATGGCTACACTTGTCGAGGCTTCTTTACTAATATTCTCATAGACATCACGCTATGCGAATAAGCTTTCCTTTTAGTGTTAGATCTAATTTACTCTTCATTAGTTCCAATTATTACATTGATGACTCATCTTGCAATCTATTTTCCTTTTCCCTTATCAAATCCGCGTGAACCTGAAGCCTCATCATCTTTGCTTTTGCACCCATAAGGTTGTCCCTACCGAGCAACAAAATATTGTAATTGCCCTCTACAAACTGCAGACTCAATGGCATGTTTCAAATGAACACAATCATTTGTTCTATGCCCTCTATCATGATGGAAACCACACACATCCAACGAATTATCTCTGTGAATGCTAGGCCTCAAGGGAGGTAGTGGTTTTAAAATTCCTTGATGCTCTATCTGGTTCAATATTTATGTTGGAGTTGATTTCAAATCATGATAAGATTGCAATTAGTTATAAGGCATTCTTCCTCTCTATTTCTGCTGATAGTTCCTATCTCCTCTCATCAATCTCTAATGACCTTGGGAATTGTTAGAGCTAAATCTATGTTGCCCCCGCTTTCCCGAGTATGAGTGTCGAGAACAGGTTCTTCCGGTTCTATCATGTAATGAGGGCCTCCTCCTTCGAGGATTATGAAAATCTCTGATAACCTTATCTTTTTCCATTTCATCACTCTCGACGAACATATGGGTTTTTTCATATAATGCGGATAATCTAACAAGGGGTTTATTCACCAATTTATACTTCAAGAATTGGTGCGTTGTTCCAAACATAAAGGCCTAAATGATAGATTATTTGGGGACATCTTTTGTTATCATGATCACTTCATTGAACCTCTTCACAAAATCTCGTAAAGGTTCGCCCTCACATTGCTTGATAGACATGATGTATGCAGGTGATTGCTTCAATGTTTTGTTTGCTAAGAACCTACTCATAAATAGGTCTGCCAGCTGCTCGAAGTTCATGATAGAGTGTTGTGGTAGTTGCAAATACCTTGCCTGGGTCGAGTCCTTCAACGTCATAGAAAATGTCATGCACTTAACTTCATCCGAGACCCCAAATATATTTGTATTATTTACACAATGGGCCAAATAGTCCTGAGAATCCCCTCGACCATCACACATCATTTTGAGGAACTTAAAAGTAGGGGAAACATGATGGTGCAATATTTTCTAAGCTAAAGTTTCATTTTTGTATTTTTTTTTTTTTTTTTTTTTTACTAATCCTGGGAATTCGATTTTCTGAAAATCTTAGGTATGCTTCTCTGACCTTTCTACTTTTTTGCTTCAAAGTATTTTGACTAGAATAGTAGTTATCATCATAATATTCATCATAGATATCATCCATATCAATACATTTGCTAAATCTTTATTACTTTGGTTTGCATGTCAACGATTGCATTCAAAATGTATGTATTCTTCCTCTTCATGCTGTGGGTTTTGAACACGATTCATCCTTGCTTCTTTTAACTCCTCGACAAGCTTTTCATTTCTTTCACACTACAAAAAAAATTGCCATTTTCTGACAATAAAAAATCCATCGGTAAATACAAAAAAAATCATCATTATAGTATCTTTAGACCTTATACTGACAGAAAAAATGCTCCGCTGACGAAAATATGACCGTCAATAAAAGTTGTCTATATAAGGCTATATTGACGGGCGTTAACCATTGATATATCTCTTCTACTTTATACTGATGGAATTATCCGCCAGAATAAGCAATATCAATGGATAGTTATCCCAACCCCTTATAAACATCTTTATAGACGATTGCTAACTGTCAGTGTAGGCATTGATATATACTGACGATCTTCTTGTTAGTAAAAGTTACATTTAATTTTTAGGAATTATTTTAGACAATTTTATATTTGATTTTATTTCATTTTTTCTAGAAATTATATTTTTAAAAAAAAGAAATATCAAAATTAGATATAATCCATAAAAAAATCCTAATAAAAATACAATGGAAATAAAAATTAAACAAAGGAATTATATTATGTTAATAATGTATATTATACATAATCATGTACATTATCAAGTTAATAAAAACATATAAAAAGATGACAATATTCCCAAACTACAAAAATAACATAAACCCGATGCACATAATAGAAATAGTTGGTCTCACATCCTTCACTCGATTATTCATAGTTTGTAGCTATAATACAATGGAATTAGCTAGAGATGTAAATTTAGGCTCAAATCTCATCAGATTTTTGATGGACCTGATTCAAGTAGAAGATGATGGAATAAGGGAAAAAACTTATTGAACTACATTAGCAATTGTGTAATGTGATTATTCCAATTGTAGTTAGTATTATTATCATACAAGCTAAAATGATAGTAGGGATAATCATTTTTGTATCCATTATTCATATAACTAGAAGTACGATTAGTAAAAAGAAAAGGTGTTCAGTTGACTAAATAATGAAATGAAATAACGGTGTTGAGAATGATTTTTTTAGAAAAGTTGTCATCAAAAATGAAATTGTGAATATTATTGACATCTAGTAAGTGATCAATGTTATTTGTAATAACTGAATGTGTTATCCTGAACATGAAAGTGGGGAAAAAATGAAACCTTGGAAGAAAAAAATGAAACGGGGATAAAAAAAATGGAAAATGAAAAAAGAAGAGGAATTGTAGCCATGTAAAAAAACCGAGAAAAAAAAGAATCCTTAAAACAGGGGAAAAAAGTGAGAAGAAAAATATAGAATTGAAAAGAATAAAACAAACCGAAGAGGAAGGGGGAAAACAAATCGAGTAATAAATTAGGAAAAAAAGAGGATGAAAAGAAGAAAAAAAAATAGGGTGGCACCGAGCTAACACCCGCTGCCCAAACACTTTCTTTTTTCCCTTTTTTTCTTTCACTTCACTATATAAATACCCAAAAAGCCCCTACCCCAAAACAGCCAAAATTTGGAAGAAAAGAAAAGGAGAAATTGAGAATTTTTTTTGTTGGGGTTGTATGAAGTTTAAAGATTTTTGTGTTGCTGTTTTGGGGGAACAATTTAACTATTTTAAGGTATGTTTTTTATTATTACGTTATATTAATTTTTATATTATAAAATAACCTTTAATTATAATTTGTTAATTTAAGTAATGAGGAATTTTTATTAATTGTGTAGATATCAAAATGAGTTATCTTATCAGAGCATTTGATCACACTGCACTGATGATTAATGAGCCAGTAAAATAATTTTATATTTATTATTTGCACATATATTTTTATAGAGTTGCCATTTAATTTTTAATTAGTTGGTCAATTTAACAAATGTGGTTATATGTTATGGACAAGTTAAGTTCCACATGTTAAGGCCATGTGTCCATGGTCTAAGATACCGTCCAGATGAATGTATTATGCCATACTTGGATGCCACCGGATTTGGAACAATGACATTAGTCCAAATGATTGAGTTGAGAGTTGAATTAATATCTGTCTTGGTTGAGTGGTGGCGCCAGAAGACTCGCACTTTTCATTTCCCGTGTGAAGAGTGCACCATCACCTTTGAAGATGTCGCAATGCAACTTAGGCCCCCTGTTGATGGTGATGCGGTCACGGGTTTGAGTAAAGTGTTCGAACCTTTAGCCCTCTGCTACTAGTTGCTTGGACGCTCGCCCGATGATGGGGAAGATAGGTTTACTAGCTTGAAATTTTCCTGGTTAACAGAAAATTTCCAAACTTTATCAAAGAGTGCCATTGAGTGGGAGCTGATGGGCACTGCTCTAGTGTATATATTGCAATTGAAAGGGGTACTTATGCCAGACGTAAATTATAAGGTCCACATGATGTACTTCCCTCTATTGGCTGATTTGCAACAGGCCGGTTTGTACAGTTGGGGCTCAATGGTATTAGCGGCATTGTATCGTGAGTTTTTTCAGGCGACAAAGCATGACATACAATATATAGGCGGCTACCTGATACTATTCCAATCGTGGGCAATGTACAGGATGCCATTTCTAGCATCAGTAATTATTTTTTGAGGGAGTGTATGCTAACAAGGTTGCTTCGTTTTCAGATGGTTTACATATCCGGGTATTGGAAACTTGAAGACTCCCATTGTCTACCGAAAAATGATAGAGGCATACGCTAGGGACCATGTAATTTTTTTTAAAAACTAAATTATATCATTTTTCTTTAATTTCTTTGATTATGTTATTTACCTAATGTAATTATCACCATGTTAACTATTGTATAGTTCGTGTGGATGTCATATTCTACGCCTGACATTGCAACTATCATTCCCCCATAGGCTTACAACCATTCACTTGTGCGGTGCATCAACGCACCCATGTTGAACTTTTCAACGATTGAGTGGTGCAATGGGGATCGAGTTCTGCAACAATTTGGGTGCTTCAACATGTACCAGACATTTCACGTATATTCGAAAATGTCCACGAGATTAATAAGAAGGGAAAAGAAGGAAAGATTTGGGCATTGGAACATCAACAATATTGCATTGTGGAACGCTTGAATGGAGAGGCGGCCTTGGTTACAGTCCTATTTGTTTGATTTCATGCCTTTGGTCCACTACCAATATTGGTACATGGAGAGCAAATTGCCTCATTTATACGGTAGGCAGATGGTGGTAGTTTCGAAACAAATGCACCGATGAAGGCATTAACAAAGTGGATCGATTCAACAATGTCTTTGTCGAGGTTATCCGTCTCTTGGAACCCAAACTGTGCCTAAGCCCGACACCTAACCTTCGAGGTCACATTCACAATAGGAGGGTAGTTTTTACCATTCGAAATTGCAGGTTGATAGCCTTGGTTCGGGGTCCTAATGCTACACATATCAATTAGAGATTCCTGTTTGTAGTTCTAATTATCAACAACCGCAATCATCAATGAGGGTTGATATGTTTGGCTCGGCAACCACGTATTCCCAATCCTCCACCCTCTGGGCAAACCTTTGACTCGACATTCAATTTTTTGAATTTGATCAATACACTTAAAGGTTCGTCCATGGATGATGAGGATGCCGGTTCAATTGAGGAGATTATGGACCACAATGATCAACCCCGATGTCGACGAAAGCTGCCTTGATGTTACACCCTTCGAACAACTCTCGGTTCCCAATATTTTCTATACATGTAAATTTGATTACTTGTGGTATATTTTTTTGAACAACATTTTTTGGTTAACATATATAAATTTCATACTTTAGCAAGAAAAAAGTTATATTTGATCAAAATATTACATTACGTGAATTTCTTGTATCAAGTCATGAACAAGTTTGAATGAGGAAATGATCGACTGAAACAATTAAAGTGGAGAAACATGGGTAGGATCAACAAATTGTTTCAAATTATTCGAAATATAAAATTTAACTGTTTATATTTATAATATATGGTAACACGTAACTGAAAAGAAGAGAAAATAGTCAAATCGGGAGGAAAATATTTGAGGAAAAAAATGGATGAATAAAAAAAGGAAACTCGAACTCATTATTTAAATTAACAGAATTGATAAAAAAATTCCTTTTTTTCCTTTTATTCCCTTTTTCCTTATTCTTTCCCCGACTTTAAATTAAACACCCAAATGTAAACCCTAACTCATTATTTAAATTAACAAAATTAATAGTGATAGTGACAACATGTCTTAGTATTAGTTAAAATGGTAATTAATTTTTTATTTTAAGAAGTAAAGAACTAAAAATTATTTAATTCCGGTCACGTAAATTCTAAGAATGTAATAATATATGTGAAATATTTACCATTTTAAAAAAAAACTGAAATTTAAAAAGATGATAACAAACAAATTTATATTCAATGGAACATTGGGTACAAGTATATTTTAACCTCTCTCCAACTGGGACGATTGTCCAACATGGTAGTTTCGATGCGAGCATATATCTCAACAGTGGCCAACTGTTCTGTACAAACCGCAATGTTTTAGTTCGATCGTCTCTCTTAAGTCCATGTTATCGCGAATCCTTCTGACGTGTGGTCAACCTTTGGATACCTTACACAGTTGCAGGTTTGGCAGCAACTGGAATACAAATGGAGGCACTTCCCATGTCGAGACATCTCACAGTATAGGGAACTCATTTCCCCAAATATGTAATGTGCGTTCCATTGTATACACCTCATCGATATATTGTTCAACATTCAAACTGGTTGATGTACACGCTGCAACCACAAGCACACATGAGTACCAAAAGGTTTGGAACCTCCCACACTCGCACCCCCTAATTCATAGATCAACTCCATAGGACCTAACCGAAACCCTCATACGATGATCAATGTACTCTATCACCCAAAAAGTTTCCAAGTGTAACACCCCTAACCCGTATCCGTCGCCAGAACAAGGTTACGAAGCATTACCGAACAAACGAAACAGTAAACCATTCAATTCATATATCAATGTAATATGTATTCTAATTTCATTCAAATACATTCATAATGTCCCTTAATCGAGCCCTCGAAGCCTTAAAAAATACAATAAAAATGGTCTGGGACTAAATAAAAAACATTTAGAAAGTTTAGGAAAAAGTTAGAAAAATTTATACTACAGGGCCCGTGTGACCAGGCCGTGTAACATTCGAAATAGGGAAACACGGCCGTGTCCTAGCCCATGTCCATGCCCGTGTAACTTACTGACTTGTTTCACACGGCCAAGCCACACGCCCATGTGTCAGGCCATGTAACTCTCGAAATGGCCTCACAGGCCCGTGTGTTAGGCCGTGCAACTTTTGAAAAGTAACCATTAACAACCTACAGTGGACACACGACCGTGTGTCACACACAACCGTGTGTCACACACGGCTGAGACACACGCTCGTGTGGACAAAAAATAGGCCAAAATCAAGCCTTTTCTTTCACCCAATTTCAACAAGTACCAACACGCCAAATGAACCTATGATCAAGGCACCAAAACATGCCAAAACATGCATAATAAGATCATTTCAATATACCATAAGTCCATTCAACCAATATGCCATTTAGGCACCTCAATCACAACCAAGAATTAATACTTACATTTGCATCAAAATAATCATGTTTCATCCAAACAACCTTAACTAATTTCTATATCAACACATAACCTAATTAACCACATTTCAACCATGCCAACCCATACCACTTTGACCATTTTAACCAATGCATCAATTTGGCAATAAAAACACCAACCATCAAGACATCAAATGCCAAAAGCACACCAACCAAAATCCCACATTTACAAGCTAAACATAACAACATCTCATCAAACACAATTTACCTATACATGACATTATAACCTTGATCAAGATATCAAATCTACCGATATAAATGCTAGATAGTGTGATGGATCTCTGACGAGCTTCCAACCTGATTAAGCTTCCGATAATCTATAAAGTAAAGAAAATAACTACGTAAGCAATGAATGTTTAGTAAGCTCGTATAAACTTTAAATATAACATTCCATTTCAACAATGAACTTTATAGATTAAATAAAAACCTATACCAATGCCTCAAGATTTATCAACTACATAACCATCAACTCATAAATGAGTAAGTCTATCAACATTATATATATATTTCATTCCTAACATCATATGATTTTATAAATCATTATACACCCCCATTAACTTTTTCATAAAACTATGAATTACTTCCTTTACTTACTTTACATTTCATTTACTAGTTAGTATATTTATTCACCTCATAGGTAAGTTCATCCATAACATACATAATTTCTCATATATATAAATACACCATTGAACTCATCATTCCCTTTTTCATCGTATCACATTTCAATAATAAATTTATTTTCTTACCCGTTTCATTTGTATAATACCAAACATAAGCATAAACATCAATCATAATCTCAAGCTTGACATAAGCCTAATCACCATCATCAATACATAAGTTAGTGCATTTATGTATATAACTCATTTATGGTCAATCACATGAAAAACCATTTTATAAGAAAATACACCTTTGAATCTTACCACCTTTTCATGAACATAAGCATATTTCCATTTGGCCACATTCCATTTCAATGTATATCATTAATATTAAACATGACATAATGCAACCATAAGCTTAGCAAAAACCTAAGCATCATCCACAATATCAACTGATGTTATGTTCAGATCAATATTCAATAAATAACAAATCTTTCAAATTTATTAAACAAATTATCTTACCGAGATTTTCCTTTCGAAGAACGACTTACGGATAAGAGTATATTGTCAGATCAACCAAACACACCAGAAAAAAGCACATAAGAGCTAATCCAACCGGAATACGCCAAACAAAAGCTTATAAGAGCTGGTCCACTCGAAACACGCCAATAGAAGCTCATAAGAGCTAAGTAGAAGCTCATAATAGCTGATCTACTCGGAACATGCCAAACGGAAAGTATAACTCGAGAGTTCGCAACAAATGCTGAAACTCGATTTACTTGGGTAATATACAAATATCTCCCTCCAATACCATCTCCTCTCCAAATCCCCTAACACACCAAATTACAATTGTACTCTATCCCACGTTCGAATCAAACCGATCATCAATTCAATATTAAATCTCAAATTACCATTTATTATCAACAATTAAAATCAAATATATATTGTACCATGTTAATCTACTCAACAATAAATATTGATGTTAAATTCTAAACTGTATGAACTTACCTGGCCAAATCGCAGAAATGTCGAAGTACATGGGCTTTTTGGTAATTTTCTATTCTCCTCGATTTTCCACTCGATCTTGATCTAAATTAATAATTTCATTCAATTCATTAACTTAGATAGTAAAAAAAAAAATTATTTTATGCAATTTAGTCATTTTTTACATTTTTACAAAATTTTCCTCAACTTTTCATTTTTATTCAATTTAGTCCCTAAGCCTAAAACATGCAAATTAACCATTTTATTCCAAATTCATAATAGTTGAATATTGATGGCATCCAATTCATCCCATTTATGCAATAATTTTGCATCAAATCCTTGTATTTTTACTATTTTAACAACTTAGTCCCGTATCAACAAATTCATCAATATTACTTAACAAAATACTTATAAATAACAAGTAATACTTCAAATTCATCAATTAAAATCTAAAATGACAAAGATTCATCAATGGAAATATTCAAAATCTTTAACAGTTTCAAAAATGAAGGTACGGGCTTGCTGGACCTAGTTGCAACGATCTAAAAATCATAAAAATTACAAGAAAACGAGTCGGTATTACCTACCATGCAAAAAAAAAAAAACCCAAAACCGAAGCTTCACCACCTTGGATATGGCTTTCGGCCATTGAAGAAGAAAAATGAAAGTAATTTTGTTTTTCATTCTTTAATTTTGTTTAAACTTTCATTAATTTACAAAATTGCCATCCAAAATACATTATTTTATCATTTCCTATTAAATTGCCGTCTCACTATACTAGTTAGGGAATACTTGTTACTTAAGCCCTTCCTCCTCTATTAATTAAGCTATTTCATCACTTAAATGCTATATTTAGCATATTTTACACTTTTTTACAATTTAGTCCTTTTTAATTAATTAACTATCTAAATATTAAAATTTCTTGATGAAACTTTGATACAACCTTAATAACACTCCGAAAATATTTATAAAAAATATACGACTCGGTTTATAGAAACGAGGTCCTGATACCTCATTTTCTAAAACCACTTGACTTTAAGGTCTTAACACTTGAACTTAATTAATCATTTATATAACATAAATTATCATATCAAAAACCTTTTAAAAACCATAATTGACTCGTGAATATTCATAAATAATATTTATGAACTTACTCATCAAATATTTGGCCTTGAAACCACTGTTTCTAACATCATTGAAAAATATGCTGTTACACCAAGTGTCGAGAATATAGTTCTACATTCATCGACCTCGCTTTCCAGGTGTTCACATCTATGGCCTTCCTAACTTCCTTGATGTACATGTATCATTCCTCTATCTACCTTACTTGTCTCTACCCCATTCTTCGCATAAATGTTGTCAACTTATATAACATAACAGAGAAAACAACTAAAACTGGAAAATTACATGTACGCTTCAAGACGGAGTTAATCGCCTCTACGAGGTTGGTTGTCATATGACCATATCAAAACTCGTCATCGAAACTTTGAACCTATTTCCACGACTCCATATTACCCAACCACTACTGGAAAGGACAATTCGTTTGCACATTCATATCAGCCTCAAGTCTCGCCAGCTTGTGCCTGAACTGGTGTTGTTCTAGCTCATACCCTGCGTATGTATTCCGATACGACACGTTACTATTCCTTTTAGTTTCTAAAAAGTGTTCAAAATATTTAAACATTAAATTGAAATCGATATTTACCCATGTTTACGACTTCTTTCTGTTAGTCTGTATTCTTGTAGTCATGGAGGAAGTTGACGAAAATGTGGTAGATGTAGTAAACAGATCTCCATGAAACTTTTGAATGCTTAATCGTAGGAACCAGCCCCTTCGATCTATTGGAGATAATGCAAATGTTGCCATCCTAACAACATGTCTCTGTAAGTTCATCAAGAAAAAATGTTATGATAACATGTTCTTAGCTCCATAATGGAAAAAGCAATAGGTAGTACATTTCGATTACCATCTTGTGCAACCACAGTGATAAGTATCTGCGTATATTTACCATATAGCCAGATATCATCAACTTGCATCAGCGGCTTGCAGTGAGGGAAGGCCCTAACAAATGAATCAAACGTTTAGAACAAGAGGTGGAAAATTCTTCTCCCCGGTTGTACATGGTCGTCCAGGCAGTAAGAAGGCAGCGCCTCTAAATCCATGATGGTACCTGGCAGGTACTCCTGCATCATGACTATCCGCCCCTAAAGTTTGTTGTATAATGCATCTCAGTCTCTATACAACTACTTGATGACCATCTGTTTGGCCCAACATGCTTTCCTATATGACACCCTATACTTGAATTGGGCTTGCATGCTGGAAACCAAGAACGATATAAGAATGGTGGGCATGTCTTTCACTAGTGACATGATGCAGTTGCGATTTGTTTCTAGTTTGTGGTGGTCTTGCTTCATATGTGCAACAGTGCATGTATAATGCCCTTCCAATTTTTGAATCATCCATAGTTAAGTCATCTATATAAATGCACTCGAACCCACCAGTTTTACCCTTCTTCAAACCTCCAACATTCCCCAATATATAATGTTGGTGTCAACTTTAAAACTTTGTAATCCATCGACATTTTTATACTATACTGCTTGATGGAAAAAATCCATTACGCCTAGCTTACAAATTGTTTCCCTACAAACAACATTTCCATTTCGAAATCTGTTGCCATCGAGTGAGAAGATATTATATATGGGTACTCAGGGAACTCGAATGCAAGCGTCGCATCGAGGTCTATACTCAACATGTAGACCCCAATGTCATTATGTATAACAATGTCACGACTCGGGTTCTTGATCGATAGGGGATGTACATCTTTAGCCTCATCCACGTATTAACCGTCAATATCATCTGGGACCTCATTCACATCAGGGTCACTAAAATCTTCAACCTCATGATTAGAATGACCATCATTATCGGGTCTTTTTTCATCATTTGTATTGGCGCCCATCACTTCTGGATGTATCTCTAAATGGGGACCCAGAATAGGATTGTTATACGCAATCCCGTCTTGGTGTGGATTTTCGGCCCATATCATTGTCCCTCCATAACCTGATAGTTCTGACCATCCGACCTTAAGATCAAAGCCAAACATTGTATTTTTTACTTAACGGAGTGACATTTTGAATGGGCTCCACATCGGTTAATTTAGCAAATAACTCAATTGTTTTAGACTTTACGTTCCCAGTCGAGTAATATATTGCAATCATAGGGCCCACGTCTTCATCATCTATAAGTTCCATCTCCGCATATTTGCACGGATTTAAGGAAACTGAAAGTTTGTAGAATAGTTTAAATATCACCCTTCCATAACGGAAAGTTATTTCAGCACTAATCTTTTGTTTCATTTCTCTGACCTTCATATTCTTATCAAACCTCATTCCAATTTTCTAGCAAGATTCAAATACACAACCAACTGCTATTTGTAAAACTACTCCTTCGAAATGAACGTATACGATGAATTGGTTATTCATCTTTGATACAATATCTATTTTCTCTTCTCCTACTAAACACAAATATTTCTATTTTTTTCTTTCTTGAATAGATAAAGAACAATTCAACAAAAACCAAAGCTGATACAAATATTTGGACGGATTGCTCGGGGTATATATATTTAGGGTGGTGCCGCCTGACAAGTCAACAGCACCAAAATTTTTTTTATACTAAAATTGGTGTCACCTAACAAACTGGCGACACCTAAAAACAGTAAATTTTTACTGACATTGGTGTCGTTTGGTAGGTAGGCAACACCCAAAAAATTATTTTTTTAACTTACACTAAAGTCACCTAATAGACTGGTAGTACTTAAAAAAATTGAATTTTTACTGACACCAATACCGCTTGACAGGTAGGTGGCACCCCAAAAAAATATTTTTTAATTGACACTAGTGCCACCTAAGAAACTAGCGGCACTAAAAAAAATCATTTTTTTACTAACATTGGTGGTCACTGGGCAACACCAATTTGAATTTTGAATTTTTTTTTGACAACTTTGGTGCCTCCTAACCAACCGACGACACCTATTAAAAATATTGTTTTTCTTTCTTTCATCTCTCAATACCCATATTTTTAAGGGGTATCTAGAAAAATACATATTGGTGTCGCCTAATACAGTGATGGCATCCAAAAAAGTTATTTTTTAAAAAGGTGATGGCACCCGTATTTTTTTTTCTTTGATGTTATTTTAACGTTCCTTTTTTTTTTTCCATTCTCTTCTACGTCTAGCTCTATTTTTTTCCTTCTCCGTCTCTTTTAACATAAAAGAAAAAAAATCTCAAAATGAAAAAAATATAGGGACCAATTTTATAATTTAACCTAAAAATTTCGTTTGAAATGATGATTTAACGTGCTACTTCAGCTTAATGTTACACTATTAATGGCAATTAACACTCAATGACTAAAATGTTACAACATGATAACGTAAGTGACTAAAACGTAACATTTCAAATATAAGTGACTAAAATGTAACATGAGTGAAACAAAAGTGACTATTTTGGTAGTTTACCCTTAACTTTTTTTTTGTTGGATTTAGGGTGAGGTCTTGTATTCTAGCTTGTCGATAAGTAGCTACTAGTGTGTTAGGGGCATAAGTTCTCACTGATGTTTGACCTCCTCTTTTAATCCACTCACAGAGATTGAAACGAAATAATCTTCATCTAGGTGAGGATTATACTACACCATATAAGGTTGAAACTCCTCAAACGTTTCTTAACACCCATCTATGGTACCTTTTTTTAGCTATTTTACTGTACTCTTCCACTACGTCTGTATAGGTTTGGCCACAAAACCTATGGCATAAATCAACAACAAACTTTGGCCAAATCAATTGATGCTTCTTTAAGATGTAATTGTCGAACCAAATTTTGACCTTTGTTGTCAGGTACATTGAAGCAATATCCACCCACTAGTCATCTGTCACCCCAAATAAGAAACAGTATTTGTCAAATTACCTCAGTTATCCCTTAAGCAGTTATCCCTTAAGATTAGTTTCATCAAAAGTTTGTAATTCAATCTTAGGTCGAGGAGTAAATAGGCTAGGGTTTGGGTTGAATGGGGTTTACCCATGAGATGGAGGTTCATGTGGAAGGGACGGATTTTGCCTTTGTCCAAAGTATCGATTGGCTTTTTAGTAGGTGGGTTTAAAGTTGGTTTAAGAGGTAAAATCTGAATTCATCTATTTGGTATGAATAATGCTAGTATTCATTAATAACGGTGATTTGTGTTGGTTTCTTTCCATCTGCTTTGGATAAGGTTTGAGAGGTTCCTTGATGGTTCTTGGCTTGTTTTACAAGGTTTGTACTTAGGACATCTTCATATATCTTGGATAATATCTCCAAGATCCGATTAAATTATCCTTATGTCTCTACATGCCTCTCGTTATGTCTCTACATGCCTCTCATCCAGCTCCTATCCCTGTGCTTCCCACCATTTTGGAACTTGGTTATTGTCAGGTAAACTATCAATTCTTCCTGTCACCAACTGAAGTTATTCTTCCAATGAACTCAGCCTAGATCTATAAGTCATTGCAACTTGTTTTTTTGGTCTACCCAACTTTAATTGTGGATCTTTTAAGGCTCTGGTACCATTTTGTAATTGCTTGGTATGAAAACATTAATGTAAACGATAGAAATGAGGTTACAAAGAAGAAAAGAGAAAGGTTGAAGAAGAAACAAAATAGATAGTAATTTTATTCACGTTTTTCTCAACCATTTACAAGGTGATCATGTCCGAAAGTCTTAATTTTTTATATAATGAATGATCAAGCCTAGAGACTAACTATGACAATGAATAAGGCAAGCGCACCTATCGTTTGGTAGTATAGCTATGGCAAGACCGAAAATATCGTATCCTCAAGGACCAAGAGTACTAGTAATTAATATCTTTCTATTATTTAGCCTAAGAATTAAGGGAAGTTGTTATTTAATCTAAAACTAACTAATTACTAAGCTAAAGATGCTAAGACAAAGAGAATGAATTTGAGAGAATACTTTTGGGAAAACCAATTGATTAAAACAATACTCGAAGAAGAATCCACTTAGACTTCACTTGTTATTTAACTCTGAACCAGATGATTTATTCACTTGACTTGATCCGTAGGATTCCCTAATTTATATTAATACCTCTCTCGAGGCTATTAACGTCTAACCCTAGGTTGATTAATTAAAATCTCTTTCTAATTAAAACCCCTAGAATTGCAGTAACTCGATCTATAGACTCCCATATTAGGTTTCACCCTAATCCGGTAGATTTTAGTCATCCTATCTCTAGGGTTGCGATCAACTCCGCTTAATTATGCTAGATCTACTCTTAAACAGGGAATTTTCCTCCACTGCGTAAGCGCATCAATACTTGAATCAATATCCTGAAACATCAAAGCAAGAATTAAGAACACATAATTAAGAACAAATCAAGTATTTATCATATAGTTTAGAAAACAATAACAAGATCCATCTTAGGTTTCATCCCCCTCAGGTATTTGAGGGGTTTAGTTCATGTTTATAAAAGAATACATCTCAAAAGAAAGTATAAAACAAAACATAAGAAAAACCCTAAAACCCCTGAAGAAAATTGAAGGAAAGATCTTCTGTCTTGAGTATGATTCTGGCTTCTTGAGATAAATCAACTGGCTGTCTTCGAGTGAATCCCACAAATCGGCCTCTCTGGCTTGGTTCCTCGACCTACCTGAACGCCCCCCTTTTAGGTCACACTTAGGGTGTTTATATAGGCTTTCGAAATGTCTTTCTTTACCTCTAAGTATCCTAATCTGAATGGAATTAAAACAGGTCACGGCAGGGACATGCCCTTGTGGCACGCCCGTGTGAATCGAGTCCAGGTTGTGTTCGAATTTGCTTAAAGAGGCACGGCCGTATGGATTTCTCCAGGCCATGTGGCTTTCGTACTTTGGCTCATTTTCTCCGTTTTTGGCCCATTTCTCGTTCTTTTCATCCTCCGGTGCTCTCCTAAGTATAAAACATGAAATTAAAGGATTAGGAGCATCAAATTCCACAATTCAGGGGATAAATCATCCAAAAGCATGCTAAATGTGGGATTAAAATATGTATATATTACGGTTTATCACAAGGATTTTAAACTAGAATTGGTTGTAACAGATTGATAACAACTTGATTGTATTATTTAATTACAGCTAGCTAATACTTAGATTCCATGACCGTTGCTGAGGCTATTAAATTCCATTCATCTATTCATTAGGCTTGTATTAATCTATTAGCCCAAACTCATTTGCTTCTTCAATATGTTTCTCCAGCCCGTAGTCCTCAATATGCCTTAGTGGCTCATGTTGATCCTTTGGTCCACTAATCAGTCCATCTACAGATCCAATCTTTTGTTGTTTTGCTCCACTTTTCATCATTTCATTCCCCCAATTCAATCCCTATTTTAGATATTTCACCGCCCTTTTTCATTTTCCCCAATTTGTTTTCTCCTTTAGGGATTTTTCTTGTCTTTTTACTCTTTTGTCCCTCCTTAGCTTCCAGCATCATAATAGAGGCGTTGAAGTTTCTTAGTCACTAGAGTTCTTTGTTTTTCAAAATTTGGGATTTTTAACAAGAGTAAAGTGATTGGTTCTTTTTCTTTAAGAGAGTTTGGCAAATAAAAGGACTTGGGAAAAATATTTAAGATAATTTTAAGTTCATATAGGTATATATTCTAAATAGATAAATACTAAAAGAATTAAATAAAAAATTCCCCCCTATAGCTACATCTTTTTTTTCATCCACGCTTATATATTCTAAATAAATAGATAAACACAACAAAAAATTTAAAGAACAAATTTCCCGCTTATAGCTTTTAATCCATGCTTATATTGACGAATAAGATCTGCCTATATTGACGAATTGTGTTTCCCGTTAGAATAATCAATATCTATATAGATGGATTTTTCAGTCTGTCGAAAAAAGCTATTAAAATTATTGACGAATTAAACGATGTCAGTATATACTATTTATAGTGACGATTTATTTCCACCAATATAACATCTATCAGTAAATGGCATTTTTTTTAGTGTCATCTGCTTGTTTTGGTTTATCCATTTCCCCCTGGATAAATTTTTACTACTCTTCATATCTCTTTTGCCAGGAGGAAATTTGTTTTTCTTTGCATGTCCAAGTATTATTGATTGTTGGACTAGTGATGTTGGGATCCATGGTCAATTGGTGATGCCTTAGTATGATGCTGGGTTTGTGGGTTGTAATACCATGAGGTGTACTGGTAAAATTGTTGGTATAGATTTTGTTGATTTTGATTATAAGGGTTTGTTTGATTTTATGGGTTTGTGTTCTGGTTGCCATGCAAGGGGTTTGGGTTGTTCTAGTTTGATCTATTTGTACTTCTGTGCTATGACCAATGAGATCTGCAACTTGATCGTGGTTGGGATCAAACTCGATGCTAGAAGGATCACTGACACCTAGGTTCGACATGTCTGCTCCACACTCACTATACCAATTGTTAACCAGTAAGGTGAACAAGAGAAGAGAATAATGATTACGTGATGGATGGTTGGCTGAAGGTTAGGAAGGAAATCTTCTGATGATGGAGTCTGTAGGTTTGGGAAGGAGTATGTCCTCTGTACGAGCTATTGCATAGTCTTTTTATAGTGGGGGACAAGTTTAGTTGCGTGCCTTGAGGTCACTGATATGGAAGCCTGATTTGATACTCCTTATAGTAATGGTGATGCTAGGTGATACTATGTCTTAGAACGAGACATTTTAGGATGACTAGCAATCAATTACTCTCCACTTCCATATTGTCCTTTTTAAATCTTAATGGAGATGTCCGGCTCCAAAGTTCACCTAGCTAAAGTTCACGAATTAATCCAAGTCCATTGTATCAACAACTTCATTGAGAGACGTGTCAGATTCTCCATGCGTACATTGTCCGCGAGATCCACTGCCTAAGATATAACAAAAAGACATCATTTAAGGCCTCCTTGCCTATATTTAATTTCATAATTATATTAACAGTATTAGTATTAGTATGTAAATAACATTTTATTGAATTTTTTTTAAAACCCAGCGAATGGGGGGGATCAATACTAGTTTCCATAAAAAAAATCCCACTCTATCAAATAGTTTCCAGATAGAATTTCCCAGAGAATGGATGCAAGCAGGCTACTCTCATATCCATTTTGGAGCAATTCGTCTTGCAGTAAACTACCATGGTGCAGAAGACAAACCTGTTGTAGCAAGAATTGCCCTGCTAGATTCCAAATATTTGGAATACCAGCACGCTTGTATTACTACTATTGAAGCCAACTTAAACTCTGGTCTTGTCATGGTTATTCTTTTCCCAAATTTTACTATGGCACTGGCAGATTCAATATGCTTACAGCTCTTGAAGTTCAAATTCAGATAGTTGGAGCACTTCAAGTGCCATCTGCAATAGTGGCTACTTTGCACTATCAGATTGTCTACAGAGTTCAAGACCATGCTTTTAATCTCTCACGACATGGTACAGAAGACTCTCTTTTAATCACTGTCAACACCAATGATCAACCTCATTGTGTTCATGTTCCTAGACAAATTCCCAAGAAGGAACTCATCAAACTTCTCCTGGAAAAATGGGCCACCAACTATGAACTGCTCCATGAACATAGTCAGCCTATCTAGTCTACTAAAATTCAGATTATATCCAAGGGAGATGGAACCATGGAAATAAAATTTGATCATAGTCATCTTCACAGCCCCAAAGGTCTTTCTATCGTTCCCACACAATTGATGATGCAACCCACAGGAAATCCAACGGTGGGTCATAATAATGAAGATCCTGAATGTTGTTGTGATCTTTGTGAACCTGGTCCAGAAAGAAATCTAGTACAAAGTTTTTCTGCTGATGGAAAACCTTTGTACATGTTTAAAGATGAGAATACTGGACATTGTCCTTGGCTTTAAATTGTTCATATGAATTATGTGCTGATGATAGGTTTAGCGCATGGATCGATAGTATGGATTATTCAGCCTCAAAATCGGGGAAAAAGAAGAAAAATTCCACTCAGTCAGAATTTTATAGAAGATGGATGAAAGGAAATCCAAATATTGGACTACTTGGTGAAGATAATGGTAAATTTATTTACCTTGAGAATTATTCTGCAAAATTACCATTGTAATAAGGCCATTTTGCCTGGCCTATGAAAACCAGAATAAAAATAAAAAATAATAAAATGTCCCTTATAGTATGTTTACAATAAAACGGGCCTAAAGCCCAAATCCAACTTTTAAACCAACCCAGGACCAATACTTAAATAGTTGGCCCAATTACCCTTGGCCCAAAACCTAATCAGAAAATTAAGGGTTTCTGAAACCCTAGGGAAATATCGCACCGCAAGCACCCCAGCGAGAGCCCGATCGTCGCGCCGCAATCCTCGTCTGGCCTTCGATCATGCCTCCGCCCGTGAGCCACAACGCCATCAACGCGCCTCGTCGCCAGTATCCTCGCAGTTGACCTACATGAAAAAGGAAAGAACACCAGCAGAACGCAGCAAACATGGCATTACTTTTCTTTCCTATTCTATTTTCGGGTTATAAAAACCCCTAATATGTAAAATCGATGACAGCGGATAATAGGAAAAAAAAACACACAGAGAAAACAAACAGAATACAAAAAAAAAACCATTCGAATACAGAGAAATAAAAAGCCTTCTCAGAGGTGACTTACACTTCTTTTTATCTTTGCTTTCGAGTTCCTGCATCGCGTGGAGACGAAGGACCCCTAAGCCCGATGACCAAGCTCTTTCAAAGGAGCTAAGGGCCCTTTAGAGCATTTTAAGTTTTTTTTTTTAAAACTGTTTTAAAAATGTTTTTTTAAGCCAAATCTTTATTTTTATAACATAGAATAAACGGCGCCGTTTTCACTTAATCTAATAAGTGCAAAATGACGTCGTTCGGAGCTATAGGATCCGCGCGTTGACCCGGAGACCCGAACAGGATCCGCGTGTTTTCAGAAAATGGGAAATTTATCCCTTTAGTCCTTCGTAATTTTATTGTTTTCAATTTAGTTTAATTCAGACTTTTATTATTTATTAAATTAGCCTTGAAATTTCTATTTCGTTTCAATCTGATCCTCGAGCCATTTAAAGGTAAAAAATCGGAACGACGCCGTTTTGAAAAAGAGGCTTAATTGTCGTTTTAACCCCTGTGATTTAATGCGCGTTTTAATTCAGTCCTTTTGTATCTGTTTTAATTGCTTTTTTAAGCCCTGTTTTCTTTGTTTTTTTTATCCTTTTATTTTATTATTTTAATATTTTATTAAATTATTTTATTATATTAAATTGTCTATATTATTTTCTTTATTATTTATATATTAATATATTAACAGTATAAATATATATTTATATATTAAATGATTTTTATTTAGCTTAAAATTATTTTCATTACATATTATTTTTATATATTAATTACTATATTATATGTTTTTAAAATTTTTTATATTACATAGTATTAAATTATATCATATATTATTTTTTTAAATTTTATTTTTGTATAAAATTTATTTATATTTTATAACATGTTTCATATATATTATTTATATTATATTTTTTGAAAATATCTTTATTCAAAATTATTATATATATTATTATGTATTATCTTTTATATGTATTAAATTATATATTTATTATAATATTTTATAAATTTTTTATATTGTTATACATATTAATTGTTTTACAAATTTATCATTTTTTGTTTTTATTTATTTTGCTTTGTTATAATGATTATTTAGAGTCTAAATTACATGCTTATTTATTTTTACTCTTTAGACCGTTTATTAGGGTTTAGCATAGTTCATTATATATTTATGTTATATTATTCTTTTATTATTCATTGTTAGTATAATTTGTAATTATGTAAAATTGCTATTAAATATATAGCTTGTATATTCAAACCATTGTTTCATAAAAATCCTTTTTTGATGCATTTTTAAGTGATATATGATATTTGGGGACTTCGAGAATAATCGTGCCCTAACTCACTGGGTTTCGATTTTTCTCGTGGAACTTAAAATATTAAATATCCCTTCTCATTTCAAATAAAAACTTATTCTCGGGAATTCAAAATGTCATGTCCTAACGTGCTAGATATGACATTATGTTATCTCGAGGTAAGGTTTTTGAAAATAAGGCAATGTTTTGTATGTAGAAATTCGGGAAATAGTGCCCTAACATGCCGGGTTTCAATTTTTCGTTTGGCTAAATAACTAAATATCCTTTTAACAAGTTTTGTAAATCATGAGATGATTTTGATTATGAAGGTTTTCAAACATCGTGTCCTAACGTGCTGGATGTGATGTTTATATTCCTTCGGAACAAAGAAATCTCAAATATTAACTCAAATTATTCAAGTTTCAAAGTAATCATGTTTTTTTAAAAAATCTTTTCAAATCTTCAACATTAGGACATGAGGTTATCAATTCAGTACCAAATTTTGGGTTTACGAGGGTGCTAACCCTTCCTCGTACATAACCGACTCCCGAACCCGTTTTCTTGTATCTCGCGGACCAAAATCAATGTTTTGAAATAAAACGCTTTATAAGGTGATCCAATCACATCTAAGAAAAAGGGATTGGTGGCGACTCCATTTTCGTTTTTAAAGTCGATCCCCGTTTTTAAAATCAACCTTTAAAGTGGTTTCGACAACCATCACCAGTCCAAGAAACTCCTCCAGAACCTTGTAATCCTCTTTCTACTCCAAAACCACCTTCTCCGCAAAGTTCTGCATCCCAAAGAAAATCAAAACCTTTTCCCCAACTATGCTACAAAAAGATCAATAAATGGGTTCAGAAAAATCCTTTACTTGAACAAAAGCCAATCCCTGTCGTATGTATGTTACAATCTTCTTCAAAAACATCATATGACAAAGAATTTCCTCCTTTTGAGGAATTCTCCGAAAAGAATTATACTCATGCACCAAAGATCCCTTTCAAGATCCAAACTGACATTTTTAGTGCACCTGCAAAAATAAGCGCTGCAAAAGCCACTCTCAATTGGCAGACTGAAAATTCTTTGGCTCAAAATCACACTTTGAAAAGAATTGATTCAAAGATCTCAGCTGTTGAAGCCAAAGTAGATGACAATACAAAAATGATACAAGACCTTATCAATCTTTTGCAAAAAAGATTAGCTGTTGTGGTTAAAGAACCAACTACCCAGGACAAGATTTCTTTTCTCATTTAGCTCAAAGAGAAAAAGAAATCCAAAATCTCAAAGAACAGATCAAAGTACTACAAGAAACGGGAAAAATTCCAGCATCATCCCCACAACCAGACATAGTGGAGTTGTTTCCTTCGATTCGTCAAAAAAAATACTCTTCCAGCTGATGGTGTGCGTATACCTTCCCAAAATTTCCAGAACGGACTAAACCCAACACTTATGAAATATTTCTGGAAATCAAAAAACAGCTGAAAAGAAAAAGAAGAAGCCCATCAAGAAGAAATTAGACTTGGCAAAAGGCCAATGATAGACAAATCTCCTCCAAAATCACCTCCTCCAAAACAAGTTTCTAAGTCTCTGATAATCCAAAAAAAAAAAATCAAAATCAAAATCCTTTGACAAATTTTTTAAAGGATTATAAAGAATCAATGATCCCAAAGATTTTAGCCTTATAGCTCCAAGAGCAGCAACCAGACACTGAAACTGATTGGTCAGATTCAAGTTCATCATTAGACCCATCATCAGAAAGTCAATCAGAGGAAGAAAACTTTTCAAAAGTTTTACAAGCTCAACCAAAGGTAGAACAATTAGATGATGAAAAAAATGGCAGAAGCACCAGAATCATCTTCATCACAATATCGTTCTACATAGAAAACTTCTATTGGTAGAACCACATTTACTCTTGATGATATTCCATAAGAAAAATGGCCAGATAGAATTCAAGAATTCCATTCCTAGCTGGAGACTCGCAAGCTTACTGAAGAAAGCAATTACAATATGCTGGAGACTCGCAAGCTTACTGAAGAAAGCAATTACAATATCCTTATAGAGTTTGTATCCAGGTTTGCTGGAATGTTGCGAGATTGGTGGAATTCAATTAGCCAACAAGATCAAATGCAATTTTTGGTCCTTCAAGACCTTGCTTAGCCAATACGAATCATTCATCATCATTTTGTGGGCAACCCATATGATCTTTTAACTCTCAAAAGACGGGAGTTTTATAAAAGAAAATGTTGGTCATATGGCAAGAGAGATCTAGCAAAGCATTTTAAAATAATGACCAAATTATTTTATGCTTTAGGTCTCAATTCAAATCTAAAGCCAGTAATTCTTTCATCTATTCCATATCCTCTTTTCAAGTTGCAGTTAATCAAGCTCTACAAAAGCAAAATAGAGATATTCTCCAGTTGACAGTTGAAGAAATCCAACAAGAAGTTTTTATTGCCTTTGAAGATATTTGCAACAGGAGAAAAATATTCAAAGACTATCTCCATGGTGATAAGAGAATTGATTGTGCATGCGATGAATCCTATTTGAAATACAAGTGCCCTAAAGACAAATCTTATGTTTGTCGTTCTAAGAAAAAGAAACATTTTAGAAAATATTATTTTTCAAAGAACACAACTTCTTCAAGATGGAAGAAAAGGAGAAAGCCACAATGGAGATATCTGAGAAAAAAGCGAGAATCAACAAAGTCTGACTGTTGTTACATCTGTAAGCAAAAAGGACATTATTCAAGAGACTGTCCAAAAAATAAGAAGAGGGCAAAAAAGATTGTACCACTGATTTAACAATCAGGAATAAAGATAAAAAAATAAGATGAGATTGAGTTCGTCTGTTCCATTGAAGATGAACCTTCAGACATGACTGTTTGCGCTATTCCTGCATATTCTGATGAAACTCCGGAATCAAAATTAGAATATTCAGATGTTCATATGTTACAAGCCCAAGTCCAAAAAGGCCATGATAGCATGATACCGGTTCCCCATATTCCTGTTAAAATCTATTTAGACAAATATTGTAAGCCCATTACTATAATTGCCTTTATAGATATTGGAGCAGCTGAAACCATTATGAACCTAGATGTTTTACCTACAGATTGGTGGAAGCTACATATCAGGTATTTTAATTCTGCTGCAGACCATCCTTTTGCTACCCACTTGATTAGTAAGCCATTACTATTCAGTTCTTTCCAGGTTGTTGTGTTAGAACTACAGTATTGGGTTCAAAACTCCCAGGAAAAGATATTGCAGTAGGTTTTGACTTCTACACAAAAGCCCAACACTTAAGAATCTTTCCTGATGGTTACGTTTCAAAAATCTATTTCAACCTTTTGTCTCCACACCCAAACTTTTCTCTATCCAGTTAGAAAAAATTCTCCAAATTGCTTAAGAGCTAAAAGAAAAATCTTGTGCAGACTCTCATTCAGAATTCCTACTCAAATGTCCAAATCCTTTATGGAAAAATTCTAAATTCTTTATTACCCTTCCATTTAAGAAAAATGAAGACATAAACCCAAAAAAAGCTAGTCACATGGGTATGAATCCAGATTATTTGTTGTTAGCAGAACAAGAATGCAAAGAGCTTCAACAACAAGATCTAATTGAGCCATCAAATTCTCAATGGGCATGCAAAGCTTTCTATGTAAATAAAAGATCTGAGCAAATGAGAGGAAAGTTAATATTGGTTATTAATTACCAACCTCTTAACCATTTCCTCTAAGATGAAAAACTTCTATTGCCCAACATAAATTCTCTTTTCTCCAGTCTAGCTAAAGTAAGAGTATTTTCAAAGTTTAGTCTTAAGGTATGATTTTGGCATTTAGGAATCTATCCAGATGATAGAGCTAAAACGGAGTTTTGTATTTCTAACAAGCACTTCCAGTGGAAAGTCATGCCATTTGGATTAAAAACTGCTCTTTCATTATTTCAAAAGGTGATGATAAAGATTTTCCAACCTCTCATGGAAAATGCGTTGATCTACATTGTTGACATCCTACTTTATAGTCCAAATGAAGAATCCCATATTTAGCTCCTGAAAAAATTTAAATCTTTCATTCTCAAACATAGGATAATGCTTTTAGAAAAGAAGTTGCAAATCAACAAACCAGAACTTGAATTTCTGGGAATGACATTGAAAGGTGGACAGTACTCTCGAGGACCACATATTGCACAAGAACTTCTTAAGTTCCCAGATGAAAATCTTTCTAAAAAATAGGTTCAACAATTCTTAGGGATTGTTAATTATCTTAGAGACTTTATTCCTAAGGTTTCTAAGTATTTTAACCCTTTAAGAAAGATGCTTAAGAAAGAACCTCCAACATGGTCATCTCCTCAAACAAAAGTTGTACAATGTCTGAAAGAGATGTTGTAGAATTTGCCTCCACTCCAAATTCCTTCTAATGGAAAACGAATCCTTCAGACAGATGACAGTGACAAATATTGGAGTGCAGTACTATTTGAAGAAAAACAAGGAAAAAGACACATTTGTGGATTCAAAAGTGAAAGATTTTCTAAAGCTAAAATCCATTACCATTCCACTTTCAAGGAAATTTTGGAAGTTAAGAAA
Source organism: Gossypium bickii (assembly GCA_025503065.1). Lineage (NCBI taxonomy): Eukaryota > Viridiplantae > Streptophyta > Magnoliopsida > Malvales > Malvaceae > Gossypium > Gossypium bickii. The sequence continues at coordinate 31,014,523 of CP106719.1, forward strand.
GGTATATCAAAGTTTGAATTTCATCTTGCAGGCTATCATTTTCTTATTGAAATGGACATGTCTTCTTTTCATCAAATGCTCAAGTTTAAACAAAAGACAGTCCCACACCCTCAGCTCCTTAGGTGGGCTGAATGGTTTTCCAAATTCTCTTTTGACACAAAACATATCAAAGGAAAGGACAATATTATTGCTGGTTTCCTTTCCAGGCCAAAGATTGAAATTTTTGCTTTCAAAAGAACCTCATCTAGTTGGCACAAGCCTATAATGATGAATAGGCCATCCTCATCATCTTCAACCTTACCTATTTCTTACCCAATCACCCCTAACCTCAACCCAGAGTTTCCACCAGAAGTTATGAACCTTGTTCATCAAAAAACCTTTCATCAAAAGGCTAAAGAATTGATCTTTGAATATCACTTTCAAGTTTTTAAAAATTTTAGAGGTCTTATTCTTAAACCTTGGGGTGTACATCTAGAATACCCATTTATATACCCAATAAGGTTTGAGTTTGTTGAACAACTAGAAGAGCTAAAATGGTTTTTATGGTATATCACTCATCTTTACCATATTGCCATTCAATTTTTTTTGCTCTTGATCTTCTTCACGACTTGACAAAAGTTGTCCGAGGAAACTTTGAATCTCAACATCAAAATTTCTTTACCTTTCTGTTTCATCCTTTACCACAATGGTTGAATATGATAAACTAGTCTTACCATGAAAAGTTAGGGTTTTACATGATAATTATCTTTTATAAACCTCAATATTTCATGCGATGTGGAAGATCAACTCAACTAGGATCTTTTCCTACTGCTTGGATTCACAGAATTTTCCCTGATGATATCCGAAATTCTGACATCCATTATAGAAATATTCAAAAATTCCTTTGCCAGCTTAATAAGGTCATTCCATTTGAAATATGGCCACTTCCAGATGTCACTGCTACATGGGATACTTGGCCGATTCAGCATAAACCTTATCATGAAGAAATTTTGAAGGCTATCCAAGAATATCATGATAGTATTCCAGATCCAACAGAATGGTCTCAAGATTATCCTTGGTAACCAAATCAATCTTGAAAAGATAAGGATCTAAGATTCTCAACCTCAACATGAAGATAAGGATGAACATGAAGATAAGGATGAAGATTTTGATCCAGATGTACGGTATGATGCTCTCCAGTTGAAAATCTATCAGAGAAAGAAAGAAAAGTAGGACCGTATCATTGATCTTAATCTCATGTCTGATGAATCCACCGACTATGATTAAAGAAGAGAATCTCACTTTTACTGTTTGCTTTATGTAAAATATATGTACTATAAGTTTGTCTGTTTGTAAGCCTCTCCATTTATATAAGGAGAGTTATATCCTGTTGTAAGGGCAGATCAAGTTAGATCAATAAAATATCAGTGTGTTTTATATCTATGGCTTTCTAAATTCCCTACTTTCTCTCTAGATTTCCTTTTAAGATAAGACTGAGCTTATGAGTTAACTATGAGTTCAAATAGAGTATGCTTTGTGCTTGCCATATACATGGATCCTGCACATTAGAAATATTAATCTCTGATCAAAGGTATCAATACTGCTGAGGATTAAGGAAGTTTCTTGATTTAAGGGTTTGTAGCTAAAAGGCAGTGCTTGTTTTAATGACCAAAAAGAAGAGTGGTCTGTGTTTTTGGCATAGCATACTTGCTACGATTCTTAAATCTTGAATCCCATCCTACATCCTCTTCCGTATTGGTATCATCAGAGTCTTAAAGAGTGATTGCTGCTGCTTAGAGTCGAAGATTTTATTTCTGTGCATTGCTTTAATGGAGAAGCATGGTTTGTTTCATTAAACAGATCATATCCAATGTTTTGAGATAATAGGATTAAACTTATTATATCTGCAAATAATTACAAGAAACTTCCTTTCGATAGTATTAAGAGAGAATTGGAAATTTGAGAAAATGAAGTTCCAAAAAATATAAGATCTGCAGTGTCTTTAACAATTTCCGGTGGCACTAATATAAACCCTTATTACAATAGCAACGTCGAGTAGACATAATAATATTAGATGAATCTTCTAAAAGAAAGATTAATGGGGTAAAAATTTTTGGTCATAGGGAATCAAATGCCCTAGGACAGAAACCCCTCAACTAAGTTATTTCAAAGACAAATGTTTGTGCTTCAGCTAATTCTAGAACCGAATTAAAATGACCTTCATCGCTGTCAGTATATATGTTTTTTTTTTTTTAAATGGTTAACACGATTATGCACCGCCAGAACCGTACTTCTTTCCGAATACGATCAGCTGGAGCTTATCGTAGCCCGCAAGCACACCAGCACCGGCGATTGCACGGAGGATGTTAGCACCTGCACCTTTAAAGAGAGACTTCGAACCCTCATTTTTAAGGATCTCAGAAAATGCATGAATGGAGCTCTTGTATTTCACGGCTTCACCCGATGTCATCATCATCCTTCTACGGACAGTGTCGATGGGGTACGACGCAAGACCCGCACCGTTGGTTATAACCCAACCCAGAGCAAAGCTAGCAAAGAAGCTATCCTGATATATTATCCAAAACCGCAACCACAAACACCAAAATGCATGTGAGAATAATCCTTATCTTGATCCTCTTGTCAGCATTCAGAAAGCACTTGAGCAGTGATCTTAATATTATCACTACATAGTTGGAATACTAACCTGCAATGTTCCAACGAGGAGCACCGGCTTCAACGAATCGTACATTCCAGAGTAAAGACCACGGTATACGATGATGCCAACACATGAAATATTAAAGCCACGGTAAAGGCCAGCAATACCATCGGACTTGAGAGTCTTTTATATACGTCAACCAAGCCATTGAATTGCCTCTCTCCTCCTTTCTTTGCGGCTTTGGCATCGTTAGCAAGACGGGTTCGGGCATAATCGAGGGAATAGACAAAGAGAAGGGAAGAGGCACCGGCTGCACCACCGGATGCCAAGTTGCCTGCAAACCACTTCCAGTACCCATCACGGTCCTTCCTAAAGTTGAACAGCTTTTTAAAGTAATCCTTGAAGGCAAAGTTCAAGGCCTGAAGAAAACAAAAACAATGATTACGTTAGCGTGGTACAGCTTGAAATAAGAACATGGCTGAAGAAATTAGTTGCAAGCTAACCTGAGTGGGGAAATAACGGGTCACATTAGCCGTGTTTCCTCTCCACAATGATATCATACCCTCTTCTTTGATTGTTCTTCTAAAACACTCACCGATTCCCTTATAAGGTTCTGAGAGCCTACCGGCCCGAATCATCTCATCCTGGTTTTGGATTAAGAGCTTCACACGTTCAATAGGAGCGGCAGCAGTTTTGGACACTGCAGCCGAAACTCCGCCCATAAGAAAATCAATTACAAAACCGGATGCACCTTTCTCTGAAGGAGCCTGGACACATACAGGCGATGAACTTGAACGGACCCATGACAAATCATAGTTTGCTAGGCATGCTTGTGCCATGGGATGCTGCTGTACTGTTGCATTGCAACGCCTCGGATGCAGAGTAGGCGTTTGGAATTGGAATCCTCCATGGCGATATTCAATATCTAGTGAAAGGCCGGCTACCTTTTGCAAGACACAAGGATGCTGGTGGTGCCTATCAGCCATCACTTCACAAGTGATACAGAAAGTCAATATATCTTTTCTTAATCAGAATGAAGATTCAACAGGAGACATGAACAATAAAAATACATAAAAATAACAGAACATAAATTATACAGAGAAAATGATGTATGCCAGACTAAAGAACTCACCTGACCTGTAAAAGAATATGAAAGGAAGAGAGCAAGAAAGAAAAAGGAAAATAGATCAACAAGGTGGAAACAATAGCGAGAGACAAGTAAAAGATCCCTGAAATGGGTTTATAAGAAGATAGAAGAAAAGCAATAAGAGCTCAAATTGTACAAGAGCAACACGTAAGCCGAAATGAAAGCACACCCATAATCACCCAAATAAGAAAAAAACAGTTATCAGTGAAACAAACCCACATCACATAATGATGCAAATGGCAGTGAAAAGTTAGGAGTTTTCTTTTTTAAAAAAAGAAAAGAAAAATGGAGACAGAGATAAAAAACGAACCTTGAAATTTGGAAAGAGTTAAAAAGACAAGAGATAACTGCGGATAAGCAATATTAAAATGGAGGAGTTTGCGTTTGGACAGAGATTTTATACGCGATGCAACAGAGCCGTTGGTTATGCATATGATAATATGAATTTGAAAGGCTGCTTCCAGTTTCACCATGGGAAACCTTTTTCATGCTCAAGTGAAAGGGTGCCAATGTACTTTCCTTAATTTACTCGGGGGAATAAATAACGTAATTTACCATTTTTGCGAAAAGATATTTGGTTTCTTTTCTGTTTGCGTTAATATATATACAATTCTCAAATTTAGAAATTTAATCTCTATATTTTTATTTTATGAAATCTAATTATTTTATTTTTTAAGTTCTAAAGCTCAAGTTCAATATTAATTTTTTTTTGTTAAATTTAAATTAATTATAAAGTCAATTTTTTTTAACTATATGACTACAAAGAGTATTTTTTTTATTTCAAAAATGTCATAACAACAAATTTAATAAAAAAATTAATAGTGTTAATAGTTGGACTTGAATTTTGAAAACTGAAAAGTAGAATGATTAAATTTCATGAAATAAAAGTACATGTGTTGAATTCCTAATTTTGAATAGTACAGGAACTTATAACATAGTTTAACCTATATCTAAATATAGAAGTATATGAATTCGGCAACTTATTGAATTTTTCAGTTTTAAACGAATTAACCAACCGAATCGAATTACTTCAATTAATTAGTCTGTCACCAAACTTAATTCAATCGGAAGTTGCGCAAAAGTTTTTGAAAATTTTGATTGTGACAGCCCATTTTCGCCTGGGCCCAAAACCAAAAAAACAAATATAAAGATAAATATGTAACATCCTGAATTTTTGAGCTTATGCGTTTAATGGGTGAATATGTGTAATGTGTTAATTTAAGTGTTAGGGGTCCAAATTGGGCTCAGGATTAGGCTAAGGCATTGATTAAATTATTAGATTGGGCATTAAAGAATTAAAAGGTGGTAATTATGTTTAAAATGCCAAACATGGGCTTGTGGCCTAACAATAAGTGGCACTATAAGGGAATTAGAAGTGACGCCACACACAAGGGATTTAGGGGACCAAAATTTAAGTTAAATGAAGCCCAAATCTTTTAATTTAAGTGAGTTAAATTTTGGCAATTAGGTTTAATGAGGTGGACGACTACAAGGCTTAAAAATAGGAGATTTATATGGATTTAATAATTGATAATTTAAGAGATAAAAAGGAGAAAAGATAGGAGCCTATCTACAAGGCAAGTGATGGTTGAAAATCCATCACCTAGAGGAGTGTAAAATTCGGCTACTGCATGGCAAAGAGGGTGCCAAATTTCCCCTCTTTTTTAGCTTGAATTTTAAGGGCGTTTTCGGTTTTTAGCAGTAAGTGCCGAAATATCTATAAATAGGGGGGATAGCTCCTTGATTCTGACATTTAAAAAACCCTAATTCTCTCTATTCTTTGTGTCGAATTCTTTAGCCTCTCCCTCTCCAATTTCTTTTCTCCAATTTTTTTTCAAAAGCCGAAACTCTTCTCCACTTTTTCCTCATTGTGCCGATTTCTCTTTAAAAAGCCGAAATGTCCATAGTTTTTCTTTATTCATCCTATTTGAGAATTAGTTATATTCTTCCTGCATTTAAAACTTTTCTTTGACATTGATGAATCCTCTCTTCAAGTGCTAGCCGAATCCCTTATTCTAAGTTAAGTGTCGACTTTTGTTAGATCTCATATTTTATCCCCGGTTTTTGAAAGGTAAAAAGCCAAAAAGCTAATAGTTTAATGGTTCTATGATTGGGCGGCAATTCGGGATTTGAAGGAAGCTTGGTCAACTAGATCTAAAAGCCGAAAATAGCTAGTCTCCAATTTCGGGATTTTAAGGTAAGAAGATTTGTTATTCAAATATATATAATTGGGTAGAACACTAACCATGGCCAAATATAGGAGAGGCCCTAGTTTCACATCCTTCCAGCTTTTTGAGCAAAGTTGTAGATCGATTTAGCAAGGGTATCGACATTAATCAGGTGTGTAGATCTCTAACACACTTTTTAATCTGTGTTTTATGTGTTATGGCCTAAAAGTTTAAAGTGGCCGTGTAGACAAATAATAAAACCTAAAAGGGTTAGGCAAGGATGCCAGGTACGTAATCATAGAAATCTCTATGTGTATCGATATATATATATATATATATATATATGAAAGCCTGTATGATGTTTTCTTTATGTGTGTATGCATGGGGTGGGATTTTGATATGATGAAGGGGAAGAATGTCGCATAGCGATCGGTGGCTTTGCCACATAGGTCACATAGTGATCGGTCTTTATGACAGGCAGCTCAGCTGTCGAGATGCTACGATGTATTATTAAGGTCGCATGGCGATCGGTGGCTGAGCCACATTATATTATGAGGTTACATAGTGATCGGTGGCTATGCCACGTTTAATGATTCCTGAATAATAGGAATAGGCAATGATCTACTTTGTCGTTATGGTGTGTAGCGGATGGAGGGTTGATTGTAGAAATCCCCAAGGTGTGATGGTTGGTACGGGTTGGTGTGTAGAGGATGGAATTCTACGATGGGTTGGGCTATTCATCATCTATTATCTGTCATGTGACTATGGTTGTTTCCATTGTGTATGGGCCAGGGCTCATAATGTGTTTGTGGGCTCAAGCCTTTTGTGTGTTTTCGGGATTTGCACACTGAGTCTTGGTAACTCACCCTATTATTTTTCCTAACTTTGCAGATGAGCAGTAGATCGTGGATATGGGAACCGAGACGGACTTGAGGGGCCATCAAATTTTATTTCTACAAATTATTTTCGGGATTTCTTTAAGTTTATTTTATTTTTATTTGGGAATATTTATGTAATAAGGCCCCTAGTTTTTATTCGCCAAAGTAGTTTTTTTTAAATATTTGCAACTTATGAATTTATGTCAGGGGTTTATTTATACCAAATAATAATATAAGGTTTCTTTTCAAAAGTCACTTATTTATTCAAATATTGCCTAATAACTTACGATTTCCAAAAACAACAAAGCAAAAGTTCTCAATGTACAACCCGTAGCATATCAGATCTGGTCGAAACGTATGGGCCGGGTTTGGGGTGTTACATTTTGGTATCAGAGTCCAGTTCAAAACTCGGGCTGTGAAATGGGTCTAGTTGTGTTTTGAAAAAAAAAATGTTTTGGATGAAGATATGGCCTTCGAGTCTACCGGCACCCAATCCACCCAGGTAAGTATTCTGAACTCCTAATTGTGATATACATGTGGGCTTAATGGGCTTTATGGGACGTAGACTATCTAGATTAGAACTTGTGGACTCTAGGCTTAGACAAAGAACTCTGCAATTCCATAAGACTTAATTTCACTAAACAAAACCTATAAACAAGTCGCAAGACTAAGGTGTGGAAACAGGCATATGCATGTCTAGGAGTAGATCCGGAAGAGCTTGGTATTTAAGCAGTCTAAGTGACTCACCTCCTCTTCGCTGGAATCTTACCTGGTGCATAGTGACTGTTCACTTTAGCCATGACAGGGTGTGGCAATAGGCATACGCATGTCTAGGAGTAGATTCAGGGAGAGCTTGGTATTTAAGCAGTCCTAATGACTCACCTCCTCTTCGCTGGAATCTTACATGGTGCATAGTGACTGTTCACTCTAGCTATAAGGACTTGTTCATGGGCTGAACCCATAATTAAAACCCGAAAGGGACCAACCACCCTATTTTGCAAACAAAAACCCCTAAGTTTTGTACACTTCCAGAAAAATACACTTGAATTGAAAATGTTCATAGCTATGAAAAAAAAAATTACCAAATTACCCTTGTTTTGCAAAATGACCAAAATAACCCTAGTTTGTAGAATTACCAAATTACCCTTGTTTTGTAAAATTACCGAAATACCCTCAGATCACAAAATTACTGAAATGCCCCTAAATTTCAAAATTACTGAAATGCCCTCAAATTTCACAATTACCGAAATACCCTCCGAATTTTAAAATTACCAAAATACCCCCAGATTTTAAAATTATCGAAATACCCCCGGATTGCAAAATTACCAAAATACTCTTATTTCACAAAATCACCAAAGAACCCTATTTTGGAAAATTATGAAAATACCCCTATAGGATAAAGTACGAAAGTACCCCTGGGTAGTGAAACAACGAAAACACCCTTATGTGATGAATGTAAGTTCATGGATGTTATTTGTATGTTGATGATTGAATGTATGAGGTTCCTGGAACTAGGAGACAAACTTGAGACTGAAACCTGTAGATGTAATCTCAAATTCGAAAGAACTACTCTTAAACTACTGTGCATAAGATTGTTCGTGGGTAATCAATGAAAGAAATTAATAATTCATAAAATTTCTAATCAGATAAATGTGAATCGGTAGAATGAGTATAAGGGGACGAGGACGCTCAAGATGCGAATATCGGTGCATACTCTACCATAGTTTTTCTTTATTCATCCTATTTGAGAATTAGTTCTATTCTTCCGGCATTTAAAACTTTTCTTTGACATTGACGAACCCTCTCTTCAAGTGCTAGCCGAATCCCCTATTCAAAGGCAAATGTCGACTTTTGTTAGATCTCATATTTTATCCCCTGTTTTTGAAAGGCAAAAAGCAGAAAAGCTAATAGTTTAATGGTTCTATGATTGGGCGGCAATTCGGGATTTGAAGGAAGCTTGGTCAACTAGATCTAAAAGCCGAAAATAGCTAGTCTCCAATTTCGGGATTTTAAGGTAAGAAGATTTGTTATTCAAATATATAAAATTGGGTAGAACACTAACCAGGCCAAATATAGGAGAGGCCCTAGTTTTACATCCTTCCGGCTTTTTGAGCAAAGTTGTAGATCGGTTTAGCAAGGGTATCGACATTAATCAGGTGTGTAGATCTCTAACACACTCTTTAACTGTGTTTTATGTGTTATGGGCTAAAAAGCCGGAAAGTGGCTGTGTAGACAGTCGAATAAAACCCTAAAAGGGTTAGGCAAGGATGCCAGGTACGTAATCATAGAAATCTCTATGTGTATCGATATATATATATGAAAGCCTATATGATGTTTTCTTTATGTGTGTATGCATGGGGTGGGATTTTGATATGATGAAGGGGAAGAAGGTCGCATAGCGATCGGTGGCTTTGCCACATAGGTTACATAGTGATCAGTCTTTATGACAGGCAGCTGGCTGTCGAGATGCTACGATGTATTATTAAGGTCGCATGGTGATCGGTGGCTGAGCCACGTTATATTATGAGATCACATAGTGATCGGTGGCTATGCCACGTTTAATGATTCCTGAATAATAGGATTAGGCAGTACGACTGTCGTTATGGTGTGTAGCGGATAAAGGGTTGATTGTAGAAATCCCCAAGGTGTGATGGTTGGTACGGGTTGGTGTGTAGAGGATGGAATTCTAGGATGGGTTGGGCTATTCATCATCTATTATTTGTCATGTGACTATGATTGTTTCCATTGTGTATGGGCCAGGGCTCATAATGTGTTTGTGGGCCCAAGCTTTTTGTGTGTTTTCGGGATTTGCACACTGAGTCTTGGTGACTCACCCTATTATTTTTCCTAACTTTACAAATGAGCAGTAGATCGTGGATATGGGAGCCGAGACGGACTCGAGGGGCCATCAAATTTTATTTCTACAAATTATTTTCGGGATTTCTCTAAGTTTATTTTATTTTTATTTGGGAATATTTATGTAATAAGGCCCCTAGTTTTTATTCGCCTAAGTAGTTTTTTTTAAATATTTGTAACTTATGAATTTATGTCAGGGGTTTATTTATACCAAATAATAATAATACAAGGTTTCTTTTCAAAAGTCATTTATTTATTCAAATATTGCCTAATAACTTACGATTTCCAAAACCAACAAAGCAAAAGTTTTCAATGTACAACCCGTAGCATACCAGTTCCGGTCGAAACGTATGGGCCGGGTTTGGGGTGTTACAAAATAAAATTTCCAAAATAATTAAATAGTCCAGTCAAAAAATTACAAAGCCTAAAAAAATTAAAACCCTAAGGCCCAAGTGGCCCAAAACCTAAACTAAGTTTTCAGTAAAATAAAAAAACCCTAGCCTCCAGCGCCGCTCCTCCCTTCGCACACACGCCGCCCGAGGCGCCTCGTCTTGAGGCCTGATGCACCTTTTCTGCCGCCATTTCACCAAAATAGCAAAAGGGTCTACCTCTCCTCTCCGTTGACTCCACCACCTGCAAGAAAAGAGAAAGAAAAAGGACCACAGAAGCAGAAACAAGAACAGTAGCATAGACAGCACGAAACAGTAGTGAAATAGGAAAATAAACAGTAGAATAACATTGTAAAACGACTAGAAAAAACCTAAAAAACAGATTGTAAGGTCTCTCTTTTTTTTTCCTGAAAAATTGAAAAAAAAAAACAAAGGAATAAAAAAAATTCAAAGGTGATCTCTTTTTATTTTTCTTTTTTCTCTTTGAATCTATTATTATATATACAAAAAAATAAAATAAAGAGAAAAGAAAACTCACCTGGTGTTCGTTTTCTGCTTCGAAAGCTGAAGGGTTCTTTGCCTTTTGGCGATTTTTTGGCCAACTTCTAAAAAAACTGACCCTAAATTTGGACTTAGGGAGCCGAAACAACCAAAAGGGAGATTTTTGTGTTTTCCGGCCACCGTGGACGGCAGAGCCATCGCCGACGACTAGTGGCCTTCACGGCGGTGGCTCGTCAGAACCAAGGCCGGCTGAAGAAGGCTGGACAGAAAAAAAAAAAGAGAATGAAGAGAATATTTTTTTTAAATTGGTGTGAAATGATTTTTTTTTTGGAATTTTTTTTACTTATATAGGCTTCCAAAACGACGTCGTTTTGGGAGTGATCTTAGACGCCCAAAACGATGTCGTTTTGGTGCGACCCGTGGCCCAACCTGATCCACCTCTAAGATCCTTGTGTTTTTTCTTAAGAAGGGATATTTTCAGTTTTAATCCTTTCGCTTTTTAAATACCCTTCAATTTAGTCCTATTTTCAACTTTTTTTCCTCTTTTAAATTTATCCTCTTAATTTTTTTAGTCCCCTAGAACTGTGAGTGTACAAGGCCCAAATTACCCGAGGCCCATTTCATTACACCCTAAACTACCCAGCCCAATTCAGAAATAAAACCAAACCCAACAATCCATAAAGATTAACCCACTAAACTTAACCCATTAAACCAACCCAAATACAAACCCTTGCCCACAGAAGCCCAAAACCAAATCAGAAAAAAACAAAACCCTAGGTCCTCCTTTGTGGCGCCGAACCTACCTTCTGATGCCTCCACTGGCCACCACCGCCAGTGCCTCCATCGTCACTTGTGTCGTCACCTGCAAGACAATAAAAGAGAAATGACATAAAGTTGTAAAAAAATCGGTTATAAAAGACCGATTTAAGCCATTGTAAAGAACAGTTTTTGGAATACAAAAAAAAAAAAAAAACATAGATTAAATCATTCAAAAAATACAAAGAAAACAACACTAACACAGAGGGAATAAAAATCAAAAAAACAAGAAAAGAGGTGATTTTCCTTCGTTTCGCAGTTTTTTTTTCTTCGTCTTTTTAATATATATTTATATTGTTGTTATAAAAAAGCATTAAAAAAAAGAGTAAAATTTTACCTTTTCGGGGGCTCCGACCGCCGTGCACGGCAGCGCCTGCGACGGAGCCCGCGACGGAAGCCGACCAAAAATCCCTCCCCCCCTCTCGGACCTGCAGAGAAAACAGAAGAGAAGAAAAGTTTTTTTTGTTAAAACTGAAACTAAATGATTTTTTAAAAAATTTTTTAACTTATATAAGCGTTGCAAAACGACGCCGTTTTGGTCGGCGTCCATAAGCCCCAAAACGACGTCGTTTTGACATTGCCCAACCCGATCCGACCCAGTAGGCCAGGATCCGCGTGTTTTGGGCAAAAATTGGCTATTTATGCCCGTGGTCCTTTCGCTTTTTTGCTCCTTCTCGAATGGGTCTTGTCCCATCTTTTGTTTTCTTTAAATTCGCCCCTTTAATTTTATTTCAGTATCATTTTAGTCTTGCATTAAGCGCTGCGTTTGGAGAGGGCGGGGAAAATCTCCCTTTGGGTCCCTCCATATTATTCGCGCGTACAATGGGGCCCATCTTCTTTTTATTTATTTCGAATTAGCCTTGAATTTCCATTTTAAATGCAATTTAGCCCATTTTTTTTAGTTATTTTGCAATTTTTACTATTATTACTATTATTTTATTTTTTTTATTACTATTAATATTTATTATTATTACTATACTATATTACTGTTATTAGTATTACTACTCTTACTTCATTACTATTACTCTTATTTCATTTTTATTATTCAATTATAATCACTACTATTATTTTATTATTATTATTATTATTATTTCCATTCTTATATTATTATTATTACTTTATTAGTATTATTATTACTTAATATCTTTTATTATTTTTATATTATTATTATAAGGTATTATCGTTACTATTATTATTATTATTTTATTCTTCTACTATTATTATTACTATTACTAATATTATTATTTTATTTATTATTATTTGTTATTTTCATTATTATTATTATTTTATTTATTTTTATCATTATATTATCATTTTTATATATGTATATATTTTTATTTTTTTATTTTTTTATATATATTATTTCATTTATTAATTGCTATCATTATTACCATTATTTTTTTATCATCATTATTATTTTATCGTTATTTTCTACGACTGTTAATATACGACTATTATCGTAATACTTTCATTTTGTCACTACCTATATTATTTTTACTTTATCATTATTGTTAATATTTTAGTATCACTCGTATTAGCATATTATTCAGATTTCATATTGTTATTTCATTATTATTATTATTCTTTTCACATGTAACATCGTATTTTCATATTATCATTTGTCACACTAATCTTTCTCGATGCATCAGGTTTTTAAAATAACTGACATTTCGTATTAAAGATTCGAGGGAACCGAGCCCTAACTTACTGGGTTCCGGTTTTTCTCATTTAATCTGAATAACGGAATGCCCCTTTTAAAATCGCAATACAATTTTTATGTAAAATACTTGTTCTCGAAAAGTTCAAAGTGTTGTGCCCTAACTTACTGGACACGACATCTAGATACTCCGAGATAAGGTTTTCTTAAAATATAGGCAATATTTCGTATTTGGAATTTCGAGAAATCAAGCCCTAACTTACTGAGTTCTGGTTTCTCACTTGACAAATAAAGGAATATCCTCTTCAAACTTAAGGCCGAGTTTTAAAATCAAAAGGCAAGTTTAGTCTCGGGAATTTAAAGTGTCGTACCCTAACTTACTGGGTATGATACTTTATCTCTTCGAAAATGAGAGGGTCTTATCATCCATCTCCATTTGTTCAAGTTTAAAAAATAAAAAAAAATAAAAGAGGATCGTATTTTCGAATATTTTCAAATTTTCAACATTAGGACATGATTTTATCAATTAGATACCAATTTTGGGCGTATCGAGGGTGCTAACCCTTCCTCGTACGTAACTGATTCTCGAATCCATTTTCTGAGTTTCGTAGACCAAAATCGTTGTTTTGATAAATCGAAATGTTTATTAAAAACAACCGTTTTACGAGGTGACCCGATCACACATCTTCAAAAAGGATTGGTGGCGACTCCAAAGTTTTTCCTTTTCATTTTCAAAAACCCAAGTCGACCCCGTTTTCTAACAAAAAAAATGGTTACGACAATGCGTTTAGAGGGTAAAGGGATAATTTTCTAGTTAGTCCCTCCTCCTTTTCGTACATTTCACTTTGGTCCTTTATTTTGTTTTACTATTTAATTTATTTAATTTATTATGATTTATACTTGCAATTTTATTTAAATTTCAATTCAGTCCCTTATTTATTTAATCTTAGCCTTTCATGAAATTTTCTGTTATTATTATTTACTTATTTATTTATTATTGCAATTTCAGCCTTTCATGCATTTTTTTATTTTACTATTATTTTTTATTTTTTATTATTGTCTTACTTTTTATTTTAAAATTTATGTTGTTCATATTTGTATATTTTTCGCTTGTTATTTATATTTGTATATTTTTTGCTGGTTATTTATATTCGTACATTTTTCACTCATTATTTATTTATATATATTTTTTACTTATATACATATTATTTATATTTATATTCATTATTAAGTATCTTTCATTTTTTATTTTTTTACTTGTTTTAAATTACCTTATTTTATTATTATTATTATGATTTGATTATTATTATTATTATTATTATTGTAATTACATTAGTATTATTATAACATTCCCTTATTTATTTATTAAATATCATTCTAATATTCTACCCATATAGCCATTTTATATTATCTCATCATCACTACATCATACATTATGTTTAAATATAATTTGTCTTTTTTTATATAATATACCCCAAATAAGATAAATACACATTGTTTTAAATGTTACATTTGTTATTACTTAATGAAGAAATTTTTAAAATTAAGGCAATGTCCCGTATTTGGAGATTCGAGAAGTCGTGCCCTAACTTACAAGGTTTGACTTTCTCCTTGAATCTAGATAATCGAACATCCCTTTTAAAATTAAAACACATGAGATTTAAATAGTAATTAAATAAAGAGCAAGCTTATTTTCGAGGATCCGAGATGTCCTGTCTTAACTTACGGGATATAACCTTTTTGTTACTTCAAGATAATAGAGCTTTTTACACACGTTTAGATTTATTCAAGTGCTTTTAATTAAGAATAACATCATGTAAAGATGGATCATATTTGAATCTTCAATTTTTCATTTTTCAACAATAAAAACATCAAGTAATCAATTAGGTACCAATTTTGGGCGTAATGATGGTGCTAATCCTTCCTCGTGCATAACCAACTCCTGAACCCATTTTCTGGATTTTTGTAAACTGAAAAACATTGTTTTAATAAATCAAACTTCTTATTAAAACAATCAAATTACAAGGTGACCCGATCACACCTTTTAAAAGTGATTGGTGGTGACTCCCATTTTCATTTTCGAAATATAAGTCGATTTCCAAAAAAAAAAAAAAAGGTTTCGACATCTTGGCGACTCCACTGGGGACAAAATAAGAGAGTCAAGCCATGAGTTGATTACTTTTTGTCCTTTTGTCAAAAAATTGATTTGATTTAAATTTACGATCCCTTCATTACATTTCATCCTTCATTTTTGCGGTGTTATATGATGATATATTTGCTTTATTGGTTCTAGTCTCTTGGTATATTTTCGCATATTGCATTTGCATAACCGTTCAATTTTGCCCTTCTTAAGTGGGAGTGAAAAACTATTCCTTCGTGAGGTCTTCACCTCCGTATAGGATAGTGGATCGCTTTCGGGATACATCCGTACCTATGTCTTCGTGAGATCTTCATCTCCGTATAGCCATAGGGAATTGTATTCCCCTGAACTGAACTCGGTCCGTATGAGCCTATCATGGGTGAGGATCAAGGAATCTACTAGTTCAGGTACCCTTACTTTAGAACCGAACCGCATATAATGAGCCATAGGAACCTATCCTAGGTAGAACCACACCAAACCCCAAATGGTCACCCGAATAGGTACTCTATTTATTATTTCTTTCTTACTTTAAATTCTAGCTTTGTATGAAGTAGACTGACTTGTTTCATTTTGTTTTGACTGTGATTGCATTGCATTTTTATCATAGAAAAGGGTGTTGATTCACGTTCTGTTGCTAAATAGAGAGCTTGGCATAGAAAATGAGTTTCTTGATAAAGTGGAAGACAACACGGCCGCGCGAATATGGTCCGAGAAAAGGCAACAAGAGAAAGGTGACAGCCTGTGAGAGGGGCAGGTTAGAGATATAGACCATGTTTTGAGTGAAACTTTGGTCTGAGTACGAGAAGTGGCTGACCACTTGCACACCCTAGCCGTTCAAAGTCTGAAATTCAAATCAGAGTTGGACCGGGGCTGAAAATTAGCTTTGTGTCTTGGGAAAGTTAAGGTTTTGAGTGTGAAAGTGAGGCCGTATATGTATCCTGATACGGCCATGCCCCGTATCACACCTAGCTCGAGCAAGGATCCATTAGAGCTGCCCCCAAGGATTGATCACACGAGCTCGAGCCAAGCACTTGAAAGACGCCATTTTGGCCTTAGTCAACCAAGTATGGGGCGAGAATTGGCTAGACATTTTAAGAAATCTTGGACTAGCTCAACAAGATCATCTTGCAACCTCTTGCAAGCCGAACTCAGCTCAATTCAGCTCATTTGAGCTCATTTTTATTTCTTTTTCGCTCATGCGTTTATTTTCTAAAATAAACTAAGTATTTATTTTAGTTAATTAAAATTAATTTCAGGTCATAATTATGTTTTTAGTTCATTACATGATTTTAATATGTTTTGTTCCAGCTGAATTAATGTGTCTTATTTTATACAAGTATTTAATGTGTCTTGCTTAGTTACATGTTATTAATTTGTCTAAGTTTAAAGCATGTATTTATTTTGTCATAGTGTAGCCGAATTAACTTTGTTTTAAACCAATTTAATGTGTTCTTTGAATTATTTACAGCCATATGCATGAAAGGGATTTAATGCAAAGGTACATGCATGGACGACTTCAATGTATGGTGTGCTGATGTTTGGTTTCTCCCAAGAAACTATTCAGCCAAAGGGTAGCTACTCATTTATGTTCCCCAAGCTGGCCGATTAACTCCAAGGCAGCCTTGAAGGTTTTCGCACCAGCTGATTTAATTTGTTCACACATGAAGGCCATTTGTTTTTTGTGTTTTCACACACACATGGCTCCTCAAGTTCAGCGTTCACACTCCCAATCCTATTGCACTATCCAAGATGCACATTAACTTCTCAAAACCATTCAACTAAACAAGAAGCTAGCATTTAATCTCATTTAAGCACCTTGGCCGAATGTAGACATGCCCA
Organism: Gossypium bickii; assembly: GCA_025503065.1. Lineage (NCBI taxonomy): Eukaryota > Viridiplantae > Streptophyta > Magnoliopsida > Malvales > Malvaceae > Gossypium > Gossypium bickii. The sequence continues at coordinate 31,031,549 of CP106719.1, forward strand.
ATCAGCTCCCAATCAATCCAAGTTCATTTAAGCTGAATGTGCATCATCTAGAAGCTGTCTAATGGTGTTCCAAGGCTGAACATAGACATGGGATATTTTATGGACTTATTCTAGAATTTTCAGTTCATTTAAGACTGAAAACACTTGATCATTAAGTTATTTGTGTGCCTATTCGGCTAGCCTTAAGACTCTCCTATAAATATTGTGTTATTTGCTGGTTGTAGGGACTTTTTTCCATTTTGAATGAATATTGATTTATTTGTAAGGTTTTCATCTCTCAAATTTCGTCCAAGACTCAGCTTGACTTATCTGCTAGTAATTTATCGAACTTATCACTCTCATAGTGTGGCGTTCACCCCAAAATTTATACCTTTGGTTCTTACCTTCCTAGGTAATGGGTCAAGGTCTCTTTTCTATCATCTATTCACCTTAAGGTCACATAAGTCCCGGGTCAGCACTCACCTATAGTGTTGGTTTGATCTTGATTCTGAAGTTCGATTTCCATTCCATCCAAGTTAACACCTATCCCATTTTGTTCTTTGTTAGCCAAACCTATAACAACAAATACTTAGCCATTTTTGGGCCTATCTTTGTTACCTTACTCCATACTTAGCCTAATTCCAACCATACTTCAAAAGTGAACGATACTTCTTCGTTAGACGATCAGACACATAAACGACTCGGACAACTCAATGAGGCAGTGGTCGTATTATTTGGTATTAGAGCTTGCAAAAAAGAAAAGTACGAACATTCGTAGCTATCCCGAAATAGGTTCGTAAAAACAAATTCAAAAGAAAATTTCATGAATCAATGTATTTCTATTGTATTCATCTTATTGTAATTGAAAAAAAGTGTTGAAAAGCTTGTACTCATCTTCTTGTATTCCCGATCATCAATTCCTTTCTACTATCATCATCTACCTTCACGCCACACTCAAACCAAATTTGTTTCATTCAGCCAACCCTGCACCTAATCATCAATACCCTTGCATGCCATTTGAAGCCGACCCCTAGACTGCAATAAAGTCCAAACGAGTCTTTTATGAAATCACGTGAGAAGAAACGAGTGGAAAAAGGAACAAGTGAAGTGAGAGCATTAGAGAGAAGAAAAAGTCGTAAAAGAGTGTAAACACGTGTGTGAGTGCCATTAACTCTTTCTTTTCGAGTGAACGTGAGGCTTTGTTGTGAGGTTTTATTTTTCTATGTCTAGAAGTCCAGAACATAATATGGCAGAAGGCGGAGGACGACAACCCATTAGATATGTAGCCCCGGAAGAGGTAGAGTACCTGACTTAGGCTAACAAGCTCTATTACGAGAGTTTCAATGCATGTTACGAAATAAGTTGGAGTCATTCAATGAGCGCTTAGAGCGAGCCAAGGAAAGGGCCCAACTAGAGCAGACTCTCCAAGGTCCACAAAGAGATCGAGGCCGCCCAAAAATTAACCAAGATGACCTCTATGACCCAAGTGATGTTGAAAGTGATCAAGGGTCAAACCAAAATGAAAGGTGGAGAGGTCCAAAGAATTGAGGACTTAGAGATTGAGGGCAAGTGGATGATGATTTGAAGAACATCAAACTTTCCATCCCACCATTCCAAGGCAAGTCAGATCCGGAGGCTTACCTCGAGTGGGAGAAAAAGATTGAGTTGGTGTTCGAGTGCCATAATTATTCCGAGGCCAAAAAGGTTAAGTTGGCAGCAACTGAATTCTCCGACTACACGATGATTTGATGGGACCAACTCACCACGAGTTGAAGAAGGAACGTAGAATGGCCAATAAGCATGTAGGTCGAAATGAAGACGGTAAGGTGCCGGCGGTTTATACCATCTTATTACCACCGCAAGCTCTACCAAAAGCTCTAAAACCTTACCCAAGGAGCAAGGAGCATCGAAGACTATTACAAGGAGATGGAAATCATGATGATACGTGCGGATGTGCAAGAAGACCACGAGGCAACAATGGCACGTTTCCTAGCCTGTAACATCCTAGATTAGGGGTTATGCGTTTGGAGCATAACTCAAGTGTTAGTAGGCTTTAAGTATGGTTGAGCATGTTTTAAGGGTTTTGAGAATCCAAGGATGTAGGAGGAAGTCTTGGAAAAGTATTGGAATTTTATTTTTAAAGGAGAAGTTAGGTGAAGGAGGCCTTAAGGAAAATTTTTAGGAGTTTATGGACATAAAAATGGGCTTGTGCATTCTTGCTTAATTTTATGAAATAGCATGTCTATTGTGATATGAATGTGTTATGTGAATTCTAGAAACCTTGGAAATGTAAGGAAAGTGCATTTTTAGAAATGTTGGAAATGAAAGGAAATGTCTTGGAAATGTAAGGAAATGTCCTAGAAATGCATGGAAATGATTTAGAAATGAACATTTTTGGAAACCCTGAAATGATTTGGAAATGATTCAAAAGTGGAAAGTGAACATTTTTGGAAACCTGGAAATGTATGGAAATGTTAAGTTCAAAAGAGGAAAATGAACATTTTTGGAAACTAGGAAATGTAAGGAAATGATTTAGAAATGACTCGAAAGAGGAAAGTGAACATTTCTGGAAACTTGGAAATGTAAGGAAATGTCAAGTTTACAGAGCCAAACGAAAATTTTTGGAAACTTAGAAATGAGCTAGAAATGATGAGTTTTAAGGTTTAAAAGGGGAAATTAAAGCAAGGTGGCCTTAAAAGAAAAAGTTTGTGAAATTTGACACACAAACAGGCTTGGAAAAGTGGCCTGAAGATGTCACTTAGGGCCTATGGAAATGGCGCCATATGCAAGAGGAATGGGCCTGAGTTCGAGTCACTTGGGAAGCAAATAAAGGAGGTTTTATTTTTGCTTCCAGAAGACTGAAGTGGAGGCACATGCTTCTAGAAAGGAGGTGTTTTATTTTCATAAATATTCGATTAAAAAGGTGATAAATAAAGGATTTTTAAATTGGATTATTTTGAAGAGATAAATGTTGGATTAAACTCTTTTATTTATGATAATTAAAGGGATAAAGCTATCAAAATAGAAGAGTGGTGGCCAAGTAAGGGACTCTAGCTTAGTAATTTCGGCTATAAAAGGAAAAGAGAGGCCATTCTCGCATTATTTTCTCTGTTCTTTGAAAGCCTCTGCCGAATTCTCTTCACCAAATCTTCTTCTTCTTTTATTTTTGCCAAGCCGAAATAACTTGTGTTCTAGTAGAATCCTCCATCTTTATTCTTCCTTTTCTAATCCCTCCAAAAGCCGAAAGTTGTGAGATCATCATCTAGCCATAGCCGAATCTCTGAAGATTGAAGTGAAGGTGCAATCGATTTCTTCAAGTAAGGGTAAGATCTCATTCGGTTTCATCCTTTTTCTTTTAAGATTTGCCGAAATCTAGGACTAACCCCATTAATATCTAGTTGCCGAAACTTTGAAGAGATCTTTCGGGATTTACTAAGTGTCGACTATAAGGAAGGAGAAGTTCTTTTCCCGAAGGTACACCATAGGCCACGTGTTCCCTAGTTATTCAGTGAGTTTCGGGATTTAAAATCCACAAGGTAAGCATATGAAGTATTCGGCCAAGGCTTATTTTTGGTATTTAGAATTATTTCCTATTTATTCAAAAGCCGGAAATTGACCTAGTTAAATGATTTGGTGGCTAGCCAATTTTTAAGGAAGGAATACTACAAATTTCGGGATTTGATTATTAATCAAATCGGCAAACAAGGTAAGTTTAAGAATACTAGTCCTACTAGTATTTGGATTTGTGGCCGAATGGCTTTTTATTAAAGTAGTAAGTGATTAATCAAATGTAGGGATTAAGGATCTAAGCATTAGATCAAGCTTTTCGGGATCTCAAGGAATTTGCTAAGCGAATTAGGTGTGTACCCCACACTACTTCATAATATGTTTTATGGCATGTTTAATTAAAATATGTGACATTAAAAATATGAAAGTGGCTAAGGTATCATGTTATGGTACTAAGTACTCAGGTACGTTTCCTACTCCTACTAGGAATATGAAAAATGTTATTAGTAACATGAGAATATGATAAGAATGTGAACTCTGGCATATTTATGCATATTATTATTATATGGGGCATATGGGTTTGTTTGAAAGGGGAAGTGAATGTGGTGACCTAAGACCACGAACACGGTGACCTAAGACCGTGATATCTGAAAGTGGTGACCTAAGACCACAGTAATCTAAAAGTGGTGACCTAAGACCATAGTAATCTGAACGTGGTGACCTAAGACCACGAATGCGGTGACCTAAGACCGCAATTTGGTGTGTAGCGGAAGGAGGGTCGACTTAGTAGTCCCCACGGTGTGACTGGCAGGTACGGGGGTGTGTAGCAGATGGACAATTAGGTTTGGGTTTGGGAATGCATCATAACTTGTATTCATTATTTTGAATGTGTAACTATTGTATGCCTGATTCTATTATGATTTAGTGTCATGTACACATTGAGTCTGTTTGACTCACCCCGTTGTGGGACCATGTTTCAGTGATAAACAAAGTGATGGACCGGACTAAGCGATTTGTGGTGGCCATGCTCAACATGAAGTTTATATTTTTATGGACTCTTGAATTTATTTTAGTACTTCGAAATACTTTGGAAACTATTTGATGTAATAAGGCCATAAGGCCATGATGAACGATTTTATTTCTACTTGTTGTTTTATTGTGTTACAAATTTTGATTAAGTTAAAGACTAAGTATTTTATTTTTAAAATATACTCTATATGTTTTATCACTTAATATTAAAAAGGGGTTTTCTAATATAAAAATCCAGTTTGTTTTCAACGCAAGCCCAACCCAAACAATATTTCTTTCAAAACACACTATTTTCCCAAAGTAACAAAAGAATTTGAAACCGGTTTACTTGAGGAACATACCAAATCTGGTCAAAGCTCGTGGGCCGAGTTTGGGGTGTTTCATAGCCAGTCTCAACCAAGATATTGCTAATATTGTGGAGTTGCAACATTACGTGGAAGTGGTGGACATGGCGCACATTGCGATCAAGGTAGAGAAACAATTGAAGCGTAAAAGTGCTATTTGAGGCTAATCCACCACGAATACTTCCAAATAAAACCAAGGCATTAGCAAAAATATTCCACCAAGCTGAGCCAAAGAGCCAACGATGCCAGCCAAGACGACTAAACCCATGACTGAATCAAGAAAAGGCAAGGCTATCGAAAGCTTTCCCAACTGTTCGAGGGACATCAAGTGCTTCAAATGCCTCGGGATGGGGCATATTGCAAGTCAATGCCCTAAACGAAGCACTATGGTGGTGCATGCGAATGGAGAAATCAAGTCAGAGGAAGAAGTCGAAAATGATCTCAAAGCCACAACCGATGAGGAGGAAGACTTGGAGCATGTTGTTGATGGCGAACTCCGTGTTGTTAAAAGGAGTCTAAGTCTCTAAAGTGTGGAGAACGAATAGCAAAGGGAAAATATTTTCCATACACGGTGCCAAGTCCAAGGGAAAGTTTGTAGTGTGATTATCGATGATGGGAGTTACACAAACGTGGTGAGCACTCTCATGGTGGAGCAGGTAGGATTGCCGACCACCAGGCGTTCGAGCCCGTATATACTTCAATGGCTTAATGATGGTGGCAAGTTAAAGGTAACGAAACAAGTACTTGTCTCTTTCTCTATTGGAAAATATGGCGGTGAAGTACTTTGTGACGTTGTGCCTATGCATGCGGGCCATTTGCTACTTGGACGCCTATGGCAATTTGATCGAAGAGTCATCCACGACAGGTATACCAATAGGTATACATTCAAACATTTGGGAAAGAACGTAACGTTAGCACCATTGACGTCGAAGCAAGTATACGAGGACCAAATAAAATTGAAGAATTCTGTAGATCAAATGAGAGAAAAAGAAAAGAAAAATTAGAAAAAGAGAGGAAAAATAACAAAAGAAAATGAGAAAAGAAAAATATGAAAAAGAAAAAGAATGTGAGAAAGTGAATGTTTGGCAAAGGCTGCAAAGGCAAGTGATGTTCAAAAGGCCTTGATGTTAAGGTAATCCGTCCTTGTGCTCATGTACAAGGAAAATTTGATTAACACTAACGAGTTACCCGAGAACCTGCACTATTCTATTGTGTCTCTTTTGTAGGATTTCCAATACATATTTCCGGAAGAAACTCCAAGTGGATTGTCACCCCTTCGTGGAATTGAACATCAAATCAATTTCATGCCTAGAGCTGTATTTCAAATCAACCAGCATATCAGACTAATCCTGAACAGACCAAGGAACTCCAGTGGCAAGTCAAGAGCCTTAGTCCATGCGCCGTGCCCGCTTTGTTGGTTCCGAAGAACAGAACGTGGCGCATGTGTGTCGATTTTCGAGCTGTAAACAAAATCACCATCAAATATCGGCATCCAATACTGCGCTTAGACGACATGCTCAATGAATTAAGTGGTGCCAAGTTATTTTCGAAGATCGACCTTAAAAGCAAGTACCATCAGATTCACATGCGAGAAGGTGACGAATGGAAGACTGCCTTTAAAACGAAACACAGTTTGTATGAATGGTTGGTCATGCCATTGACCTAACCAACACTCCTAGAACTTTTATGAGACTTATGAATTATGTATTAAGATCATTTATCAGTAAGTTTTGTGTTGTGTACTTTGATGACATACTCATTTATAGAAAATCTTTAGAAGAGCATGTAGTACACCTTAAATCTGTTTTAGAGGTTCTTCGAAAGGGGACCTTATATGCTAATCTTAAGAAGTGTACGTTTTGTTCTAATAAGGTTGTTTTTCTAGGTTTCGTGGTCAGCTCAAAAGCTTAGAGGTGGACCAAGAAAAGATCAAAGCAATTCAAGAATGGCCGAGACCGACGAGCATCAACCAAGTTCAAAGCTTCCATGGCTTAGCTAGCTTCTATAGGCATTTTATGCCTAACTTTAGCACCATAGCCACACCGTTGACGAGCGTCATCAAGAAAATTCAGCCTTCTATTGGGCCGATGAGCAAGAGATATCTTTTAATGATATTAAGAATTGCCTTACTAAAGCTCTTTTATTAGCACTTCCTAATTTCTTTAAAACTTTTGAGATTGAATGTGATGCCTCAGGTGTAGGAATCGGGGTTGTGCTCACTCAAGATGGAAGGCCTATTGCAGAAGCTAAATGGAGCCGCACGTAACTATCCCATTTATGATAAAGAAATGTACACACTCGTTCGAGCTCTCGATACGTGGCAACATTATTTATGGCCTAAGGAGTTCGTGATTCACTCCGATCACAAACCGTTGAAACTAGCGGCCAGCATAAGTTGAATAAGTGCCATGCGAAGTGGGTCGAGTACCTCGAATCATTTCCCTATGTCATCAAGTATAAGAAAGGTAAAGATAATATAGTGGCAAATGCGCTTTCAAGAAGGTAAGTTTTGTTGTCGTATCTTGATTCTAAATTGCTTGGATTCTCTTTCTTGAAAGATTTATGCTGATGATGATGACTTTGGTGAAATATTTACTGCTTGTGAGAATGCTTCTATTGAAAAGTTTTATTGGTATAAAGGCTTCCTTTTCAAGGAAGGAAAATCGTGCATCCCGTAAAGTTCCATAGGGGACTTGCTTGTTAATGAGGCACATAGCGGGGGCCTCATGGGACACTTTGATGTAGGTAAGACATTATTAATGCTCCAAGAACACATTTATTGGCCTAGGATGAAAAGGGACGTCGAACATGTTTGCGAACGTTGTGTGACGTGGCCTTCCAAGATTCAACCACATGGTTTGTACACGCCACTCCCCATACCCGAAGTTCCTTGGATGGATATATCCATGGATTTTGTCTTTGGATTATTGCGAACAAAAATGGGGAAGGATTCTATTTACGTTGTCGTTGATAGATTTTCAAAAATGTCCCATTTTATTGCATGTACAAAAACTGACGATGCTGTTCATATCGCTAATCTTTTCTTTAGGGAAATCATTCGACTACATGGAATTTTGAGAACAATCATTTTTGATTGCGACGCGAAGTTTTTAAGTCACTTTTGGAGATCGTTGCAGGGAAAGCTCAGAACCAAGTTGCTGTTCTCCACCACTTGTCGCCCCCAAACAGATGGCCAAATAGAGGTGGTTAATCTAGTGTTGTCTACTTTGTTGCAGGCCATCATTTAGAAAAATTTAAAGTCGAGAGAGGACTGCTTACCTCATATTGAGTTCGCATATAATCAATCAATCCATTCGACGACTAAATTTTCTCCTTTTGAGATTGTTTATGGATTTAATCCGTTAACTCTCTTAGACTTAATGCCTTTGCCTAACGATCTATTCATTCATGTAGATGCGAAGAAAAAGATCGAGTATGTCAAGGAGTTACACCAAAAGGGTCGATCAAATATCGAAGTAAGAATTGAAAGGTATGTTCAAAGAGCGAACAAAGGATGAAAGAGAATTGTATTTGAACCCGATTATTGGGTTTGGATTCATATGCGAAAAGAACATTTTCTAGCCCAACGTAGGCCCAAGTTGCTACTGCGAGGAGACAGACCTTTTCAAGTCTTAGAACGAATCAACGAGAATTCTCATCGAGTTGAGTTACCGGGTGAGTATAATATTAGTGCAAGCTTCAACGTGTCTGATTTATCTCCCTTTGATGCAGGATCCGACTTGAGGACAAGTCACTTTAAAGAGGGGAATGATGCAGCCAAGCCCCATGTCGCACCTAGCTCGAGGAAGGATCCATTGGAGCTGCCTCAAGGACTGATCACACGAGCTCAAGCCAAGCACTTCAAAGACACCATTTCGGCCTTATTCAACCAAGTGTGGGGCGAGACATTGGCTGGACATTTTGAAAAAGCTTGGACCAGCTCAACAAGATCACTTTGCAACCTCTTGCAAGCCGAACTCAGCTCAATTAAGCTCATTTGAGCTCATTTCTATTTCTTTTTAGCTCATGCGTTTATTTGCTGAAATAAAATAAGAATTTATTTTAGTTAGTTAAAATTAATTTCAGCTCTTAATTATGCTTTTAGTTCATTACATGATTTTAATATGTTTTGTTCCAGCTGAATTAATATGTCTTATTTTATACAAGTATTTAGTGTGTCTTGCTTAGTTACATGTTATTAATGTGTCTAAGTTTAAAGTTTCTATTTATTTTGTCCTAGTGCAGCCGAATTAACTTTGTTTTAAACCAATTTAATGTGTTTTTTTTAATTATTTGCAGCTATATGCATGAAAGGGATTTAATGCAAAGGTACATGCATAGATTGCTTCAATGCATGGTGAGGTACATGCATGGATGACTTCAATGTATGGTGTGCTGATGTTTGGTTTCTCCCAAGCAACTATTCGGCTAAAGAGTAGCTGCTCCTTTATGTTCCCTAAGCTGGCTGATTAGCTCCAAGGTAGCCTTGAAGGTTTTCACACCAGCCATTTTAATTTGTTCACACACGAAGGCCATTTGTTTTTGTGTTTTCACGCACACATGGCTCCTCAAGTTCAGCGTTCACACTCCAAAGCCTATTGCACTATCCAAGCTACCCATTAACTTCTCAAAATCATTCAACTGAACAAGAAGCTAGTAGTTAAGCTTATTTAAGCACCTTGGCCGAATGTAGACATTGCGCAATCAGCTCCCAATCAATCCAAGTTCATTTAGGCTGAATATGCATCATCTAGAAGCTGTCTAATGGCATCCAAGGCTGAACATGAACATGGGATTTTTTATGTACTTATTCTAGAATTTCCAGTTCATTTAAGGCTGAAAACACTTAATCATTAAGTTATTTGTTTTCCTATTCGACTAGCCTTAGGACTCTCCTATAAATATTGTGTTATTTGCTAGTTGTAGGAACTTTTTTCCATTTTGAATGAATATAAAGTCATTTGTGAGGTTTTCATCTCTCAAATTTTGTCCAAGACTCAACTTGACTTATCTACTAGTCAGTGGTGTCAACCTGTCTCTTTTATCGAACTTTTCACTCTTGTAGTGTGGCGTTCACCCTAAACTTTATACCGTTGGTTCTTACCTTCTTAAGTAACGGGTCAAAGTCTCTTTTCCATCATCTATTCACCTTAAGGTCACATAAGTCCCGTGTCAGCACTCACATATAGTGTTGGTTCGATCTTGATTCTTAAGTTCGATTTCCATTCCATCCAAGTTAACACCTATCCCATATTGCTCTTTGTTAGCCGAACCTATAACAACAAATGCTTAGCCATTTTGGGCCTATCTTTGTTATCTTACTCCATACTTAGCTTAATTTCAACCATACTTCAAAATTAAATGATACTTCTTCGTTAGACAATCGGACACATAAACGACTCGGACAACTCAATGAGGCCGTGGTCGTATCATATCCGCTTTATGTAAAGAAACTTATTTTCTAGTAAAGTTGTTCTAATTAAATTAAACTAGAATCAACGCCATTTTGTGTGCATCATTTTTTCATTCAATAACATTACATTTCATTGCATGCAATAAATTTCATAAAATCCAAAAGCGCATCGAGTTTAGAACTCTAGTACAGAGCCTGATGGATAACAAGGAATTGGAATTCTTTGAAGATATCAAAGGTTCGAAAGGGAAAGATGTTTGTGCCTTTGAAGAAGGAATTAAAAAAACCTATCAGGATTTTGTTCCTATATCCCTGGAAGTGTTCTGAACAACTGGATTGTGGGAGAGATTCCTGTAATTTTTAGGACCATTTCTGAGTAATATTTAGAACACACGCTTATTGCTCTAAGCCTAATAGCAATAAGGATCCTTTTGTGAAATAAACTTATGGCCAACATCTTTATTTCAATAAAATGCATCTTTGCGTATCATCTTGAGCAAATATTCTTTGTTGTTTCCATTTCATTCATAATCATACCATACAGATAACTATTCTTAGATTCTTTTGTTCTTTGGATTTTCCTTCATCCCTATAATAGGTCTCCAGATATTAATTATATGAGCGACGCTACTATTAACTCAGAGTCTCCTTTTGAGCAAGATATGTGTTTGGAGGATTCTCAGGATTTTGAAGATGATCGAGACTATGACCTATCTCCTGATTTATTAAGAATGGTAGAACAAGATGAGAAACAAATCCTACCTTATAAAGAATCAGTAGAAATTGTGAGCTTAGGAGAAGAGAAAGAGGTAAAGATCGGAGCTTGTATCACCGTAGAGACAAAGCGAGACCTCATTGAGTTACTCTAAGAGCTAAAGAATGTCTTTGCATGCTCATATCAAGACATGCCCAGGTTGAGTATTGATATTGTAGTACACCGGCTCCCCATAAAGAAAGAGTATAAGCCAGTTTAACAGAAGCTCCGAAGGATGAGGCCCGACGTTTTACTGAAAATAAAAGAAGAGGTCAAGAAGCAATTCGACGCTGGTTTCTTACAATTGGTTAAATAATCAGAATTGGTAGCCAATATCGTCCCTGTCCCTAAAAAATATGGGAAAGTACGAATGTACGTAGACTATAGGGATTTGCACAAGGCCAGCCCGAAAGGCAATTTCCCATTGCCACATATCGACACCTTAGTGGATAACACGATAGGTTACTCACTGTTCTCCTTTATGGATGGTTTCTCGAGATACAACAAGATAAAGATGCATCTTGAAGACATGAAGTCCACATTTGTAACCATGTGGGGAACAATTTGCTATAAGGTGATGCCATTTTGGACTGAAAAATGCGGGAGCAACGTACCAAAGATCCATGGTAACCTTATTTCATGACATGATGCACAAAGAAATCGAGGTTTATGTTGATGATATGATCGCAAAATCCTGAAAAGAAAAGGAGCATATACAAGTCCTGAGGGGATTGTTCTTGAGATCGATAAAATTTCAAGTAAAGCTCAATCCAGCAAAATGTACTGTAACAGCCTGATTTTGGGGCTAGTCAGAACAGTGGTTTCGAGACCACTAATCCGAGGTTGAAGAAAATTATTTTGATATTATTTTATGTGTTATAGCATGATTATAAGGATGCATGAGAATTTTGGTGCATTAATTTTAGTGATTGCATGCTTAATTGCGAAAAATGACTAAATTGCATAAAGTGCGAAAGTTCTATTTTACAAGTTAGGGGTGTCTAATAGCTATGGAATATTAAAATGGAGGTCCTTAAAGTGCAATTAGGACAATAAGAAAGTGTTGGCCTGCCATAGAGACTAGGGAGACAAAGGCATTTAATTTGATCAAAAATTTGGTGATAGTTGGTGACTAAATGAATAAAATATGATAAAATAAAGGAAGGTTATCATCTTTTTCCCTTCTCTTCTCCTTCCAATGATTTTTACATTCAAATAAGGGTTCTGAAAGCTTTAAAATTTTAGCAACTTATCCTCTTGAAAGTAAGTGATTTTGGTGGTTTTATTTGATAATTTTTGTACTTTTGGAACCCCAAAGCTTAAGCTAGCTTGTAACAGCCCGATTTTGACCCTAATCAAAATAGTGGTTTCGGGACCACAAATTTGAGTCTGAAAAATATTTTAAAATTATTTTGTGTGTTTATTGTGTGTGAATTTGTTGGTTTTAAATTTTCGTGACTTAATTTCACCGTTTAGGTATTCGATTTAATAAAAGGACTTAATCGCGTAAAAGGTAAAAGTTACAAACTATAGTGTAAAGTGCTTAGTTGATAGTGGCTTTTTAATATGGAGTCCTTAAAGGGAAAATAGCCCATTTTTCAAAGGTAGTGGATGGCACATGCCATTTTAATATGTTTTATATGTTATTTATTATAATTAAAATTTATATTATTATAATATAATTTTATATATTATAATAACTTATCATAAAAATTAAAAAGCCAAAGTTATTATTTGTTTCCATGACCAAAAGTTAAAACAAAAAGAAAAGAGAAAAGATGTTAGGGCATTCGGCCATTGTTGGACTTAATTAAGATCAAGAACCAAATAAAGCAAATCTGGACTAGGGAAAAACTAAAGTAGTCAATTAGTCGATTTTACCGACCGTTGACGTCCAAGGTAAGTCTTTAAGCAATAAAACATTGTAAATTATGTATATAATTTAGTATATACCGATTTGGAAATTTTATAGCATTAATTTGGAGTAGCCGAATGTGAGTAAATATAGACTTTAATATACTTGAGTTTGATTCGATTGAGATATGATGTTAGAAAATCCATACAAAGATTATGAAGTGTATAAAAGTTTTGATATATGAAATGTCTGGGTGACAGCTTTATAATATCGTTATTCGGGCTTTGGGCCTAGCAAGCTTTGAGCTGGTGAAATTAATCAGGCTTCGTGCCTAGCAGGCTTATTGCCGGTGAATAAATATCGCATCGCGGTCTAGCTAAGCTTTGCTTTGTGCCTGGTGGATAACATCGGAGCTTTATGCCTAGCAGAAACTTTATTGCCTAGGTGATTTATTATAAATGTATGCTTCAATAGATTTTTAACGATGTGGAATTTAAATACGGCAAATGAGCTCAATGTTCAGGTATGTGTAAATCTAATGGTTGTGAGAGATAAGGTAAATTAGTAAGTTGTTATTTGATACTAGTTATATGTGATACAATTGAGGAATATATGTAAATTTTAGTAACTGTATTCGGCCTTATAAATGAATAGTATGACATTATGAAATTGATTTTAGATATGAGCATAGATGTGTCTTTTATATTCGGCCAAATTGGTAAGTGCATATGTAATGTTTATTGAGCAAGTAAGTTGATAAAATGCTCTTCTATATGTGAAAATAAGGTAAGTCAGTTCTTGAATTGATTATATAAATGTTAAAGTTACAAATGTGAAAAATGTGAATGTATATGTGATTGTGTATATTCTACTAAAATGGGGTATATGTGATTTTTAATAGTGAGATTTATATAAGTTCATCTCAGTATTTGTACAATTAGCCATATGGTATGTGCATGAAAGATTTAAATGATAACCTTGTATTTGAGAACATGTATATTCGGCTTTGTTAACTTAGTGTTAATATATAATAGTTGGTATATATATATTTGCTTATGACTTACTAAGCTTAAATAGCTTACTCTATGTGTATTCTTGTTTATACATTTATAGATTTGGATATACGTTCATGAGCTCTGAGATCGTCAGCAAGACTACTCACACTATCGACAGTTTCCTTTGGTGTTTTACTAAGTTGAAAATTTTAATATATGGCATGTATAGCATAGTAAAAGGTGGAATAGGAATTCGGTGCTTTGTATGTAAATAATGGCCATACGAAAATGGCTTATATTCTTTTGATTGATTTGGGTTCTGTGTTTATGGTTGATAATGGTCGTTGAAAAATGAGTTTCTATTTATGCATATTTGATTATGGTATATGTTCATGATAGGTAAGTATGTGATATGTTTTTAAGTTAGATATGTTGAACATGGTTATGTGATTTATATATGTATATTTGATATGTTTTGTACGATGAAATGACTTATTAAGAAGTGGACTAAACTGAATGTATACATTTAGACATTTTGGTTGTGGTTAAGTGTAATTTATGTGTAATAAGTTTTAGTAAGTGTATGTACTTATAATCTGACATAAATTCGAATAGAAAAAAAAAATCAAGTAGGTAGGTGTATATGCATTCGGCCTAAGAATTTGACTAGGAAATTATGCATGTATTTATATAGGTATTCGATTGTACTTGTTTGAAATATTTGATGGTTGTTAATGAATTGTTCTTTATGGGATATTGTGAGATTATAGAAAAGTGATTAATATGTTATATAAGAACATGGGTGTATTAATTTTGAATTGTAACATAATTAGGTATATCATTTACCTGTTTAAATGGTTGATATGTATAATAAATTATTCAAGTTGTTTAGCATAATATTTGAATAGTACATGGAATGAGTGACTAAACATGTAGTTTATTTGATTAATGATATGTATTAAAATGATTAAGTATAAGATGATAGATATGTTTGAATTTATAAAGATTAGTATGGTTTGATTTAAATAGAAAATGTGCAACCTCATTCTGTTTGGATGATTCAATACATAAACGCTAGCTTTAATTTGAAATTTAAGTATGTGTCTTTGATCTGATTGTTAAGTATGTGAATATAATATGTTATGTATTGATTATTTTTACTCTTGAATGTACATGATATGGTTATAAAAAAATGCCTGTTCTGAGTGATGTCTTATTCTGTAATGCCTCGTAACCTTAATTTGGCGAAGGATACGGGCTAAGGGTGTTACATAGCTAATGAGGGGACTATTTTGCAAAATGGTTGAAAGTTTAGGGACTTTCCATGAGAGAGAGTTTATGTTGTTTGCTGAGTTTTTATGGAAGAAAATGAATGTTAGTGAGATGAGAAACAACTTTTGTGAAAGGAGTTATCAAGAAAACTCCTAAATAGGACTTATTTGTAAAGGTTGAAATTGTGTAATAAATGTATGAAATAAATGGTTTTGTAAGTTGTTGTAAGAGAAATAAATGTTCAGCTAGGCTTGTTTAATAAGAAAATATGATGAAAAATAATTTACGGGCCTAGGGGAAAAATCGTAATTTTGCCAAAGTAGAAGGGCAAAATGGTTATTTTTGCCTAAGTAGAAATTTTGATATACCATGAATTATAAAGTGATTGAATGAGTGAATTTTTATATTATAGATCAAGAAGAACGCGGAATCAACCTTGACCGGGGAAAAGGCAAGGTTTCTAATTAAACCGCAAATTAACACATTTTGCACCTAGGTAAGTTTATGTGTAAACAGTACATCTTGAATACTTACGTTGTTACCTAGTTGTGTATTGTATGAATGAGATCATTCATGATTAAGATGGATTGAATTCGATAGAAGATGAGTAATTCTCGTATGAACCTTAAAATGGTTAGGTAAGTGTGGAATATTATTCGAAATAATCATTAGTGGGCTTTGTGCGATACCACCGTAACTATTCTTGTTGGTGGGCAGTGTGTGATACCACCTTATTACTTATTCACGATGGGTTGTGTGCGATACCATCGTTTATATTATCATTTGGTAGGCTAAGTGCGATACCACCGTTAATATTCTTGTTGGTGGGCTATGTGCGATACCACCCTATTATAGAGTAATGGTGGGCTATGTGCGAAACCATCGAGTGTTTGGTATTATTTTGAATGATTCATTGAGAAATCGTTTAAGTATATGTTTCGTATGATATTTTGGTGATGAGTGCAGGGAATGTATGCAAATAAATGAGAGCATTATATTTGTTATATGGTTGAAATGTGGTAAGAGATGAAATGAGCAAACATGATTATGAAATGTGGATTGTTCTTACTTGTTATGAAAAGTATTGATTATTATATTATGTTATGATGCTTATTGTTTACATGAAAACTTACTAAGCTTAAAGCTTACTCCCTTTCTTTTCCCTTGTTTTATAGTGTCAAAGAGCCTGCTCGGAATACAAAGATAATTTGAAGATCATCCACTCTATCAGCTCATCTTGTAACATCCTAGATTAGGGGTTATGCGTTTGTGCATAATTCATGAGTTAGTAGGTTTTGGCAGTGTTGGAAGTGTATTAAGGGTTTTTAGAATTTTAGGATGGAAGAAGAAAGCTTTGGAAAATTATTGGTTTTTAAGTAAAAAGGGGAGCTAGGTAAATGAGGCTTTAAAAGAAACTCCGTGTGAAGCATGATACAAGGAACCATGTGGTAAAATGGCATGTTTTATGAATTATGAATGTGTTATGTGAATTCTAGAAATAAGGAAATGTATGGAAATATATGGAAATGTATGGAAGTGTATGGAAATGTGTGGAAATGTGTGGAAATGTATGGAAATGTAAGGCAATGTAGGGAAATGTAAGAAAATGTAAGGAAATGTATGGAAATGTATGGAAATGTAAGGAAATGTAAGGAAATGTGAGGAAATGTATGGAAATGTAAGGAAATGCAAGGAAATGTAAGGAAATGTCTTGTCTTGGAAATGTAGGGAAATGTCCTGAAAATGTAAAGGAATAAAGAGGAAAGTGAACATTTATGGAAACTAGGAAATGTAAGGAAATGATTCAAAAATGGAAAGTGAACATTTCTGGAAACTTGGAAATGTAAGAAAATGGGATAAATGGAAAGTGAACATTTCATGAGTTAGTAGGTTTATTTATGATAATTAAAGGGATAAAGCTATCAAAATAGAAGAGTGGTGGCCAAGTAAGGGACTCTAGCTTAGTAATTTCTGCTATAAAAGGAAAAGAGAGGCCATTCTACATTATTTTCTGTTTCTTTGAAAGCCTCTGCGAATTCTCTTCACCAAATCTTCTTCTTCTTTTATTTTTGCCAAGCCGAAATACCTTGTGTTCTAGCCAGAATCCTCCATCTTTATTCTTCCTTCTCTAATCCTCCAAAAGCCGAAAGTTGTGAGAACATCATCTAGCCATAGCCAATCTCTCTCAAGATTGAAGTGAAGGTGCAATCGATTTCTTCAAGTAAGGGTAAGGTCTCATTCGGTTTCATCCTTTTTCTTTTAAGATTTACCGAAATCTAGGACTAACCCCATTAATATCTTGTTGCCGAAACTTTGAAGAGATCTTTCGGGATTTACTAAGTGTCGGCTACAAGGAAGGAGAAGTTCTTTTCCCGAAGGTACACCATAGGCCGCGTGTTCCCTAGTTATTCGGTGAATTTCGGGATTTAAGAATCTAAGGTAAGTGATATTTAACATTCGGCTAAGGGTTATTTGTTGTGAATAAATGTTAGAAATTGATCTAACATGTAGTTATAGGGATTTCGACAGAGGGATACAAAGATTTCGGGATTTGAGAGTTTCAAGAGAATTAAGATCTAAGGCATTAGATCAAGCTTTTCGGATTTGGATTGGAAACCTTAAGCGAAATCAGTGTGTACCCACACTAACTCCCAATATATTACGGCAATTATTTTATATGTATATATATGAATGTGCATGCGAATAAGAATGTGGCTAAGTGTCACAAATGAGGTAAAAGTACCTGTGCACGTTTCCTACTTCCGATAGGATTACAAATACGATATATATATTTTTGAATATGTAATATGAATGAGAAATAAGATATGCATGATATAAATATTTGGGGCATATGGGATATATGTGAAAGGGGAAGAATAGGTATTGACTACTGGTCTCACCAACGAAATATGGTGGCTACGGTCCCATTAAGTGAACATGGTAACTTCGGTTACATTATTCGAACATAGTGTCCGATGACACAACGTATATGGGCGATGAGCACGTCCGATCGCAGCCGATCGCCTTCGATGGTGTGTAGCGGAAGGAGGTTTGACTTAGTAGTCCTACGGTGTGATTGGCAGGTACGAGTGGTGTGTAGCGGATGGATAATTAGGCTTGGGTTTGGGTTGCATCATTTTGATATATATATGTTCTCGATATGAATATGTATGCCTGAAATATTGTTTGTTAGTTGGTGTACACATTGAGTCTCATTGACTCACCCTTTTGAGGACTATTTTTCGTGATGAGCGGAATGGACCTGGCCTCGGCAGGAGCTAAGGTAGCCATGTGTAGCAAAGAAAATATTTATGAATTGGACCTCCATTTTTATAAAGTTCTTTAAATTTTAAGTTTGGGAATTATTGATGTAATAAGGCCTAAAAAGCCATAGCTTTATTTTCGTTACCATTATTTACTTGCAATTATTATGCTTCGAAATACTTTACATTCATGATATTAAAATTTTATGTTTTTACATTTAAACCCTAAATTATTTTGTCACCCTAATTAAATGATTTCTAAATTAAATAAACGGGTCTTTAACCTAAGCCCAGTCCAAAATGAACAGTTTTCTAAAAATACACCAATATTCTCTAAGTAATAAAGGACTTCGAAAACCGATTTTCTTAAGGAACATACCAGATCCGGTTTAGGCTCGTGGGCCGGGTGTGGGGTGTTTCACATCTTGGTATATTATATTTAGCATTTTGAGTATGGCATGTATAGGGGCTAGACATAGTGAAATGTTTTGTTGTTTTGGCCAAGTGTATTGGCTCTTTTAAAGATGAACACTTTTGTAAATGGCCATATTTAATGGCTCATTATCATTATATATATGAAAAGATGAAGTTTTTCATGTTTGTGTATGATGTATGATTGGATGATTGAGTAATGGTTGAATGTGATTGTTGTTGTATGAGTTAGGATGGTAAAAAGAGCTTGGCAAATAACCTTGTTCTTGTCCACATGAGTAGACACACGGGCGTGTGTCTAGGCCGTGTGTGACGCATGGTCAGTCCCATGGGTGTGTGACCAGGCCGTGTGTCCCCTGCATGTTAGTGATACAAGTCAGTGTTGACCACGGGCTAGACACACGGGCGTGTGTCTAGGCCGTGTGCCCCTTATTTGGTTGTTGACGTCACAAACAGAATACCCAAGTTTTCACACACGGGTGATGACATGGGCATGTTTAGGCCGTGTGGAGGACAAGGGCTAAGGACACGGGCGTGTGTCTAGCTGTGTGAAAACCCTTGTAGGTTCAAAGAGAAAATAAATTCCACACAGACTAGGGATATGGGCGTGTGTGACCATACGGCCTACCCACACGGGCGTGTGGCCCTGTTAAGGCAAAATTTCTCTAAGTTTATAAAAATTCTCGGTTGATTTCCAAGATCCACTGTTTTCATGTTTAAGGCCTTGTAGGACCATAACGAAGATGTTTTGAATGTGAATGGAAAGTTCTAAGTTGGGATGAAATTTTACAGCCCAAAGTTGTATGTTCGAGTGAGACAAGTCTAGTAATGCCTCGTACCCGTTTCTGGCGTTGAATATAGGTAAGGGGTGTTATATGTACCTTCAGGGTTAGGTCGGGGAAAATGCTAGGATTTGTAGTCGAGGAAAGCTGCCTCCGTCGCGTACTCAAAAAGAAATTTGAGGTTTCTGAGGGAGGCTAAATTACATCGCCCGGTTCATTTCACAAATAATTGAGAAATGTGACCCCATATTCCGTCTCCTTAAGAAACACAATCCAGGTGTATGGGACGAGGAGTGCCAGAAAACTTTTGACAAGGTCAAACATTACTTGTCCAATGCCCTAGTGCTGATGCCACCCAGCCCAGATAAGCCACTGATACTGTACTTGATAGTATTTGGGAATTCCATGGGATGCGTGCTTGGTCAACATGATGAGTCAAGAAGAAAAGAAAGAGTGATATACTATCTCAGAAAGAAATTCACTAAATGTGAGACGAGATATTTGTAAACGAGAAGTTGTGTTGCGCCTTGATTTGGACAACTCGAAGACTGAGACAGTACATGTTGTACCACACAACTTGGCTTATTTCAAAACTGGACTCCCTAAAGTACATGATGAAGTCAACTGCTTTGAATGGAAGGATGACCCAGTGGCAAATTTTGCTTTTCGAATTTGATATAGTCTATGTGAATCAGAAGGCTATAAAAGGGAATGCAATAGTAGATTTCTGGCCAGTAGAGCTCTAGAGGATTACAAGCCTTTGAAATTTGATTTCCCGAATGAAGATCTAATGTATGTTGCAACCACTAAAGAAGATTCTCAAGAATGTCATCCTTGGAAGTTAAATTTTGACGAAGCTTCAAATGCTGTGGGTAACGGAATCGAGGCAGTCCTGGTATCCCCAAATGGAGATCATTACCCCTTTACTAGTAAATTGGATTTGGATTGCACAATCAATATGGCAGAATACGAAGCATGCATTATGGGTATCCGTGCAACCATAGAACATAAGATCAAAGAACTAGATGTACATGGGGATTCTGCATTAGTGATCTATCAACTCAAAGGTAAATGGGAGATGGAGACCCCAAATTGATCAATTATCGAAGGATGGTTCTTGAGTTAATTGAGGAATTTGATGACATCACCTTCTGTTACCTCCCGCGAGACGAAAACTAGATGGCTGATGTCTTGGCTACTTTAGCTTCCATGATCAAAGTGAACAAACAAGAGGATGTAAAACACATCTAAATGAGTATTTATGAGGCTTCGGCTCATTGTTACAACATTGAGGAAGAAGAAACAGATGATCACCCTTGGTACCACAATATACTGTGATATGTGAAGAATCGTGAATAACCTGACCAAGCAACTAAGAATGATAAAAGGACTTTGAGAAGACTGGTTAATGACTATGTCTTGGATGGGGAAATCCTATACAAAAGAAGAAAGTATCAAGTGTTACTAAGATGTGTGGACACTGTTGAAGCTAAGAAAATCTTGGAAGAAGTCCATGAGGGTGTTTGCAGAACACATGCTAATGGTTTACAATGGCTAGTCAAATCATGAGATTCGGGTATTATTGGTCCACCATGGAAGGGGGTTGTATTAATTACACCAAAAGATTTCATAAAAGCAAAATTTATGGGGACAAAATTCATGTGCCTCATTCACCTCTTCATGTCATGACTTCTCCATGACCTTTCTCTCTATGGGGCATGGATGTTATTGGGTCGATATTGCCAAAAGCTTTTAATGGGCATCGATTCATCTTTGTGGTCATCGATTACTTCACCAAGTGGGTAGAAGCCACTCCATTTCCCAATGTCACAAAGTCAGCAGTCAGCAAATTCTTGAAGAAATAGATCATATGTCGGTATGGAACGCCAGAAAGGGTTATATCTGAAAATGCATTGAATTTGAACAATAGCATGATAGCGGAGGTTTGTAGTCAATTTAAGATCAAACACCACAACTCGTCACCATATCGCCCAAAAATGAATGGTGTGGTGGAGGCAGCCAATAAGAACATTAAGAAGATCGTGGGAAAATGACTGAGACTTATAAAGATTGGCATGAGAAGTTACCATTTGCCCTCTACGCCTATCGAATGTCTGTCAGAACCTCCACTAGGGCAAGGCCTTTCTCTTTGGTTTATGGAATGGAAAAGATTTTGCCCATTGAAGTTGAGATCCCTTCCCTCCGAGTTTTGTCAGAACTAAAGTTAGATGAAGCAGAATGGATCCAGTCTCGATATGATCAATTGAACTTGATCGAAGAAAAGAGGCTAAGGGCTATCCGTCATGATCAGATGTACCAAAAATGAATGATGCGAGCTTGTGACAAAAAGGTTCACCCTATAGAATTCCATAAGGGGAACCTGGTATTGAAAATGTCCTTCCTATACAAAAGGACTTCAGAGGAAAGTAGATGCCAAACTGGGAAGGACCTTATGTGGTAAAGAAGGCCTTTTCTAGAGGAGTGCTAATATTGACCGAGATGGATGGAAAGAACCTGTCTAATCCTATGAATCTAGACTTAGTCAAGAAATACTTCACTTAAAAAAAAAAAAGAGGCCAAGGTGAAAACCTACAAAGGGCGCCTTGAGACCAAAAGGGTTTTGAGTTGAAAACCCGAGAAAGGGCAACTCAAATTTTGATCGAAGACGGGGCATTTGGTAGTCTTGTCCCCTCAGAATTAACAAGGAGGAGGAACATTACATCTTGGAGCATTAACAAAGTACTCTAGATCTCCTAAACACATATTAAATTCAAAAGGTCCTCGAGAAGTTAGCATAGAGAAGCTCATGCTACGGTATCTAGGGCACCTAGTTTCATCTTATTCATTTTTTGTATTAGCAACGTTTCCTATTTTGATTAATCCATTCATTTCGAGCCTTGCTCTCAATAAATTTCAATATTGTCCATTGTTATGATATTTTTCAAGCATTTTTAATTGAAATAACGATTAATGGACAAATAATATTCAAGTAAAAGGATTTCTGCATATTGCTCTAAAAGGTTTTTAAATAGTACAAGGACCTAAAACAGGACCACTACTTAGAACTAACCAAATCTAATAGTTGAAAATTTTTAGAAACGAATAGTTTAAATTGTGATTATTTCTTCGGGTTTTTTGTCAAAGATACCAACTGAACAAGAAGGCAGAGTAATGCGTCAATGATAAAACCTTGATGATCATTCCTACACATCTAGTTAGAAGCATTTGATTCATTCTGATCATAACATCCTAATCGCTTGGCATAAATGTAGGCTCATGAAATGGATTCTATAGGTCATGTCCCTAAAGAACGGTGTAACAGATCAGTGAAACCATAAATCTTATACCCTTGAAGTTACAGTGGGATAGATTGAAGTCATCATGGTGAATCTTATCTCCCTGAAGTTGCAGTGGAGTAGATTAAAGCCACAAATCTTATCTTCTTGAAGTTGTAGTGGAGTAGATTGAAATGGTAAGTCCTATACCTCTGAAATTGCAGTAGGTAGGATTAAATCTACCATGACGAATCTTATCTCCCTGAAGTTGCAGTGGAGTAGATTGAATCCACTAATCTTATCTCCCTAAAGTTGCAGTGGAACGAATTGAAGATAGTGAATCTTATTTCCATGAAGTTGCAGTGGAACAGGTTGAAGATAGTGAATCTTATTTCCCTAAAATTGCAGTGGAACAGATTGAAGCTACAAATTACAAATCTTATCTCCCTGAAGTTGCAGTGGAGCAGATTGAAGATAGTGAATCTTATTTCCCTGAAGTTGCAGTGGAACAGATTGAAGCTACAAATTGCAAATCTTATCTCCTTAAAGTTGTAGTGAAGTAGTTTGAAGTTACAAATCTTATCTCCCTAAAGTTGCAGTGGAGTAGATCGAAGATAGCAAATCTTATTTCTCTGAAGTTGCAGTAGAGCAGATTGAAGCTACAAATCTTATCTCACTGAAGTTGCAGTGGAGCAGATTGAAGTTACTAATCTTATCTCCCTAAAGTTGAAGTGGAGTAAATTGAGGCAACAAGTCCTATACCTCTAAATTTGCAGTGGATCGGATTAAATCTACCATAGCAAGTCTTATCTCCCTGAAGTTGCAACGAAATAGTTTGAAGATACGAATATCTCCCTGAAGTTATAGTGGAGTAGATTAAAATTACAATTCCTATACCCCTGAAGTTGCAATGGGTTGGAATGAGGCTACTTGAAGAAGAGGAGCACCAAGGAAGTCGAGATTCGGTGAGACCTAGCAAAATTGGTCATTCTTAAAAGCCTTTGCACCATTCTCGTTACACGACAACAAGCAAAGAGGGGCAACTATGATAGCCCATTTTCTCCCGGGCCCAAAACCAAAAAATATATATATAAATAAATAAAATTTCCAAAATAATTAAATAGTTCAGTCAAAAAATTACAAATCCCAAAATAGATTAAAACCCTAGCCTCCAGTGTCGATCCTCCCTTCGCACACACACCGCCCAAGGCACCTCATCTAGAGGCCTAACGCACCCTTTCTGCCGCCATTTCACCAAAATAGCAAAAGGGTCTGCCTCTCCTCTCCGTTGACTTCACCACCTGCAAGAAAAGAGAAAGAAAAAGGACCACAGAAGCAGAAACAAGAAAATAGGAAAATAAACAGTAGAATAACATTGTAAAACGGCTATAAAAAGCCTAAAAAACAGATTATAAGGTCTCTTTTTTTTTGAAAAATCAAAATTAAAAATAAAAAACAAAGCAATCAAAAAATTTTCAAAGGTGATCTCTTTTTAGTTTTCTTTTTTCTCTTTGAATCTATTATTATATATGAAAAAAATAAAATAAAGAGAAAAGAAAACTCACCTAGTGTTCATTTTCTGCCTTCGGAAGCCGAAGGGTTTTTTGCCTTTTGGTGATTTTTTGGCCAGCTTCTAAAAAAACCGACCCTAGATTCGGACTCAGGGAGCCGAAACAATCAAAAGGGAGATTTTTGTGTTTTTTGGCCACCAGAGATCAGTGAGAGCCATCAGCCGGCAACCGATGGTCGCAACTGCATGATGGCTCACGAACCAAGGCCGGTTGAAGAAGGCAGGAGAGAAAAAAAAAGAGAACAAAGAGATTTTTTTTAAACTAGTGTGAAATGATTTTTTTTGGATTTTTTTTTACTTATATAGGCTTCCAAAATGGCGCCGTTTTGGGAGTGATCTCAGACGCCCAAAACGATGTCGTTTTGGTGTGACCCGTGGCCCGACCCGATCCACCTCTGGGATCCGCGTGTTTTTTCTTAGGAGGGGATATGTTCAGTTTTAATCCTCTCGCTTTTTAAATACCCTTCAATTTAGTCCTATTTTCAACCTTTTTTTTCCTCTTTTAAAATTATCCTCTTAATTTTTTAAGTCCCCTAGAACTGTGCGTTTAAAGGGTAAAGGGATAATTTTCTAGTTAGTCCCTCCTCTTTTTCGCACATTTCACTTTGGTCCTTTATTTTGTTTTACTATTTAATTGATTTAATTTATTATGATTTGTACTTGCAATTTTATTTAAATTTCGATTCAGTCCCTTATTTATTTAATCTTAGCCTTTCATGAAATTTTCTATTATTATTATTTACTTATTTATTTATTATTGCAATTTCAGCCTTTCATGCATTTTTTATTTTTTTATTATTTTCTTACTTTTTATTTTAAAATTTATGTTGTTCATATTTTTATATTTTTTTCTTTTTATTTATATTTGTATATTTTTCGCTGGTTATTTATATTTGTACATTTTTTGCTCGTTATTTATTTATATTCTTTTTACTTATATACATATTATTTATATTTACATTCAGGCATCTTTCATTTTTTAATTTTTTACTTGTTTTAAATTACCTTATTTATTTTTTTGTTATTATGATTTGATTATTAATAATATTATTATAATTACATTAGTATTATTATAATATTCCCTTATTTATTTATTAAATATCATTCTAATATTCTACCCATATAGGCATTTTATATTATCTCATCATCACTACATCATACATTATGTTTAAATATAATTTGCTTTTTTATATATATACTATACGCCAAATAAGATAAATACACCTTGTTTTAAATGTTACATTTGTTATTACTTGATGAAGAAATTTTTAAAATTAAGGCAATGTCCTGTATTTGGAGATTCGAGAAGTCGTGCCCTAACTTTCGGGGTTAGACTTTCTGTTTGAATCTAGATAATCAAACATCCCTTTTAAAATTAAAATACATGAGATTTAAATAGTAATTAAATAAAGAGCAAGCTTATTTTCAAGGATCTGAGATGTCGTGTCTTAACTTACGGGATATGACATTCTTGTTACTTTGAGATAAGAGGGCTTTTTACATGCGTTTAGATTTATTCAAGTGATTTTAATTAAGAATAACATCATGCAAAGAGGGATCATATTTGAATCTTCAAATTTTTATTTTTTTTTACATTAAAGACATCAAGTAATCAATTAGGTACCAATTTTGGGCATAATGAGGGTGCTAATCCTTCCTTGTGCGTAACTGATTTCCGAACCCATTTTCTGGATTTTGTAGACCGAAAATCATTTTTTTAATAAATCAAACCTTTTATTAAAACAATCAAATCACAAGGTGAGCCGAATACACCTCTTATAAGTGATTGGTGGCGACTTCCATTTTCATTTTCAAAATATAAGTCGATTTCAAAAAAAAAAAGATTTTGACACCGATTATTGTTAATTCGATTTGAAATTGAGTAATTAACTGATTCAATTAATTAATTAAAAGTATTAATAATATATTATAGGCCCAATGTATGAAGATAGGTTCAAAAAAATATTTGTTATTGTGTTATTTGTTTTATTTTCTTTTAAACTTCTTTGAATTAAAAAGAAAGAAAAAATTTATCATGGACTTTTTTATGGTTTAAACTTTTATGAAAAAAAATGTATAAATGTAACATCCTAGATTAGGGGTTATGCATTTAGTGCATAATTCAAGTGTTAGCATGCTTTAGTGTATGCTGGGATGTATTTGTAGGGGTTCCTAAAATTCTAGGATGGAAGGGAAAGCTTTGGAAAATATTGGAATATTAAGTGAAAAGAGGAATCTAGGCAGGCTTTAAGGAAATTTGCGTGGGAATTATGACACAAGGAAGTCATGTGGCAAAGTGGCTTGGGACGCTACCTTGGGCTTGGAAGGCTTGCGTCAAAGGGAGTGCCAAGGGGAAGGGGTTCGAGCAACGTGGGAAGCAAATGGGCTTTTAATTTATTTTTGGCATTAAAAAAAGGGAATTGGGCTAAGGAGGCCTTAAGGGAAGTTATATGCGCTTTTGGACACAAAGAGCGCCTTGGTAAAGTGGCTGCAATGCGCCATTTAAGGGCCTGGAAATGACGCCTGGACAAGGGTCTTGGTTCAAATCCCGTCGGCGGCATGGGCGTGTTTTTATTTTGCTTTGTCTTTAAGACAAGGGGGAGCTAGGGAAGGAGGCCTTAGAAGAAATTCCGGGTGAATCATATCACAAACAGCGCCTTGACAAAGTGGCTGGGGCATTATCTGCAGCTTGCATCCAAGGGCTCCAATAGGTCGCGGGTTCGAGGTTTGTGAGCAGCATAAATGGGTCTTTCATTTTGAACATTTGAGTCAAGAGAAGGAGGAGCGTTGGACGGCACATGGGCATTGGAAGGATGAGATAAGGATCAAGTTAGTTTTGTTTTTAAATTCGGATGGGATAATGGATAAATGCTGGCTTTTATTTTTTTATTTATTAGAAGATAATGGTGGCCTTATTTTATTTGTTTTTGAATAGGTGATATAGGGATAAAATAGGATATTAAATGGGGATTTAATAAGTAAGGATAAAGTGGCCGAATATGGGTCTCTTTTGAAGTCAATTTCGGTCATGTGGGGGAGTATTAAGTGCCGAATTTTAGTTGCATGTGTATTCATCCTTTTGTCGAATTTTGGAGTGATAGGAATTCCCTCTTTCGAAACCTCCCTTCCATCTTTTTGTTTTGCCGAAAGTTGCACCCTACTTCCCTCTTGACAAAAGCCGAAGGTTGGAACCACTTATACATTTGCTTTCTTCCTACTTTCACATCTTTTCTTTTGTTGCCATTGCTTAAACCAAAATCTTTCTTAAACATACCATTGCCGAATACAATTTAGTCACTCTCTCTATCTTTTTGACAAAAACCGAATCCTCTATGTTGATGCCATAGCCGAATATCTAATCATCAATTAGGAGTCATAGCCGAATCTCAAGAGAGCTTTATTCTCCTTCTTTTGTTGCAAGTTTGAGAAGCCGGGATACTTCTTGTGGATTAGCCGAAACCTACTCTCCTTTAGTCTCTTCAAAGCAACGTATAAGGCCAACGTTAAGGAGCACTAAGGAGTTTCTCGGGATTTGATCCATCAAGGGATTTCGATAGTTTAAGAGCAAGGAGTAGTTTTTCGGGATTTGGTAAGCAAGGGGCTAATCGATAGAGGTAACAGAGGCTTCGAGATTCTAGATCATTTCGGTACCAGTGGGTGGCCGATTGCAAAGGAAACTCAGAGTGTGATTCGGGATTTGGTAGGAGACCAAATCGGTATTTAGGAAGAAGGAAGAACCACGTTTCGAGATCGTGTTAGATTCGAGTAGTTCGGGATTTCGCTAAATAGTCAGGTGTGTGATTAACCCACCGTTTTCTGGGTTTTTGCTATATCTGCATGTGTGATTTATGTGCTAACCAGTGCAGTGGCAGTTATGTGGTGATTACCCAGAAAATGGGTATAACGATAATCAGGTTAGTATTATCTGTTGATAAGAATGTGAAATTGCCGATGTGAATGTGATAATACCTATAAAAATGTGATTGTCTGGCTTAATAACATGTGCATGCATTTATTATTATGCCACTATTGCATGCTGCATGTGCATGGGTGGGATATGGATATGAAGGAAGGAAAGGGTGTACAATATGTACGTGGTCTGATGTTAGCCTTGTGCTACATTGGCGCTTGATGTTAGCTGTGTGCTTCATCAAGGGAGGTGTTGGCTAGGTGCCACATCTCGGCGGATGATAGCTGTGTGCATCACCGTAGATAGAGAATGACCTCGAGTCATCTCGTGGATACAGATATGTGAGGTCACTTAGGTGATCGGTGGCTTAGCCACGGCCTTGAGCAGCAGGTCTGCTAAGGTAGGTGTAATGGATGGACATTAGGTGGGGTCACTTAGGTGATCGGTGGATTAGCCACGGCCTTGAGCAATGTGTCCGCAGCAGGTAGGTGTAACGGATGGATCCTAGGTTGGGTTGGGTGCACTTTGCATAATTTCAATGGATATGTGAATTAATGTGAAAATGGGCCAAGCCCATTCGATACGTGGATTAATGTGGTAATGGGCCAAGCCCAGTATATGAATGTGGATCAGTATCGAAATGGGCTAAGCCCGATATGTGGAAATCAGGTGGTTAATTATTCTGTTACCTGATAAGTGATATGAATATGAGCCAAGCCCAGAATGTGGAAATATGTGGTTAATTATCTTACTATCTGATATGTGGGTAAATATGTGGTTTAACATGTGGGTGGAATTCAGTGGTTTAATTACACACTGAGTCTGTATGACTCACCCAAATGTTTATCAACATCGCAGATGATTCGTGGTGATTGGACCGGGTTGGAGTGGATACGAGGTGGCCCATGCAGAAGACATCTTCTTTATTTTATTCAGTTTATTACTAAGAACTTTTGTTTAATTATTTATTGTAATAAGGCCCAGTTAAAGTATTTGAGTATTTTATTATGTTTAAGCAAGAGGATGATTAAATTATTATTTGGAAATGCTTTTATTCTTGGCAACTCATATTTTTAAAATATACTAAAGTTTTAATCCGGGAAATTGTAATTACTTCGTTTTATTGGGAGTTATAAACACACAAGGTTTTATTAAAGACAAAATTTTTAATGTTTTTCCCAAAAGTGAAATCACACTTCAAACGTTTTTCCGCAGTGACATATCAGATCCGGTCAAGGCTTGTGGACCGAGTTTGGGGTGTTACAGTTTGGTATCAGAGCCTGGTTCAAAACTCAGCTTGAGGTTTTGGGCCCGAAAACAGTTTTAAAAAATGGGCTTTTCAAAATATGGACTTTTATTTCAGGTTTATTCTGGCATGGCACCTGTATCTCCGGCCCGAAGTCCACCAGGTAAGTACTTCTGACTTCTGAAGTGAATCGAGTATGTGAACTGTATAGGCTTTTATGAGAACGTAGATTAGTGAACTAGGATCTGTTGAACCCTAGGGCTAGTGCACTCAAACACATGCATAAGACTTAAGGACTATTAAACAAACCTGTGAAGTAAGTCACCGAGTTAAGGTGTGGCAACCATTGTACGCATGTCTAGGATTGGTATTCAGTAAGAGCTTGGTACTTAAGCAGTCCTAGCGACTCACCTCCTCTTTACTCGAATCCTACCTGGTGCGTAGCTATGGTTCACCCTAACCAAGAGGACTTATTCACGGGCTAAACTCGATAATTAAAACCCGAAAGGGACTAGCCATGCAGTTTTATAAAATTCTTAGTTTTAAAATCCCTAAATTACCCTTTAATTGTAGTAAAAGATTATTGTGAAAATTTCTCAAAATATTTTCGATTTACAAAATTACGAAAATACCCCTATGTTGTAAATTACCAAAATGCCCCTGGTTTCTAAAATTTTCATATTACCCTCGACTTTTATTTAAAATATTCTTACTTTACAAAAATATCAGAAAATTCTATTTTTGCAAAATGTAAAGATACCCTGATTTGGAAAAGTACTGAATTACCCCTGACTTACAAAATTACCAAGATAACCCTGATTTCCGAAATTTTTGCAATACCTTGATTTAGAAAATTTTTGAAGTACCCACGAGTTTCAAAAATTTTGAAAATGCCTTTGATTTATAAAGATTTTTAAATTGACCCTGATTTATTACCAAAATACCCTTGTAGGAAAAATGATGAAAATACCCTTGGGATAGAAACGGACAGAAATGTTCGAATAGTGAATGTGGGTGATGGATACCACTGAATGAATATGTCTACGTTGATGAATGAATGTGCCTCTATTGAGGAATGAATGTGACTCTCTGAATTAGAGTAGTGAACTTGAACTGAACCTTTGTGTGATCGAAAGAACTACTTCTAAATGCTCTGTTTCATAAAATTGTTCGCGGTTAATAAGTGGAACAAAAGTCTGATGCATAAAACCTTTTAATCAAATTAAATCGCGACGTTAGAAATGAGTTTTAGGGGACGTAAACTTAGAGATTGTGTCTAGAAAGTATGATGGTTCTATTAAGATCAGAGTGCGCAGCGTAAGCATAGTGCGGTGAGTTAAGATGTACGATTATTCGTTAGTAAGTAAGTTCGAGGACAAAATTATTTTTAAGGAGGGTAGAACTGTAACATCCTAGATTAGGGGTTATGCATTTAGTGCATAATTCAAGTGTTAGCATGCTTTAGTGTATGTTGGGATGTATTTGTAGGGGTTCCTAAAATTCTAGGATGGAAGGGAAAGCTTTGGAAAATATTGGAATATTAAGTGAAAAGATGAAACTAGGCAAAGAGGCTTTAAGGAAATTTGCGTGGGATTTATGACACAAGGAAGTCATGTGGCAAAGTGGCTTGGGACGCTACCTTGGGGCTTGGAAGGCTTGCGTCAAAGGGAGTGCCAAGGGGAAGGGGTTCGAGCAACGTGGAAAGCAAATGGGCTTTTATTTTATTTTTGGCGTTAAAAAAAGGGAATTGGGCTAAGGAGGCTTTAAGGGAAGTTATAGGCGCTTTTGGACACAAAGAGCGCCTTGGTAAAGTGGCTGCAATGTGCCATTTAAGGGCTTGGAAATGACGCCTGGACAAGGGTCTTAGTTCGAATCCCGTTGGCGGCGTGGGCGTGTTTTTATTTTTCTTTGGCGTTAAGACAAGGGGGAGCTAGGGAAAGAGGCCTTAAAAGAAATTCCAGGTGAATCATATCACAAACAGCGCCTTGACAAAGTGGTTAGGGCGTTATCTGCAGCTTGCATCCAAGGGCTCCAACAGGTCGCAGGTTCGAGGCTTGTGAGTAGCATAAGTGGGTCTTTTATTTTGCACATTTGAGTCAAGAGGAGGAGTGTTGGACGGCACATGGGCATTGGAAGGATGAGATAAGGATCAAGCTAGTTTTGTTTTTAAATTCAGATGGGATAATGGATAAATGCTGGCTTTTATTTTTTATTTATTAGAAGATAATGGTGGCCTTATTTTATTTGTTTTTGAATAGGTGATATAGGGATAAAATAGGAGATTAAATGGGGATTTAATAAGTAAGGATAAAGTGGCCGAATATGGGTCTCTTTTGAAGTCAATTTCGGTCATGTGGGGGAGTATTAAGTGCCGAATTTTAGTTGCATGTGTATTCTTCCTTTTGCCGAATTTTAGAGTGATAGGAATTCCCTCTTTCGAAACCTCCCTTCCATCTTTTTGTTTTGCCGAAAGTTGCACCCTACTTCCCTCTTGACAAAAGTCAAAGGTTGGAACCACTTATACATTTGCTTTCTTCCTACTTTCACATCTTTTCTTTTGTTGCCATTGCTTAAACCAAAATCTTTCTTAAACATACCATTGCCAAATGCTATTTAGTCACTCTCTCTCCATCTTTTTGACAAAAACCGAATCCTCTATGTTGATGCCATAGCCGAATATCTGATCATCAATTAGGAGTCATAGCAGAATCTCAAGAGAGCTTTATTCTCCTTCTTTTGTTGCAAGTTTTAGAAGCCGAGATACTTCTTGTGGATTAGCCGGAACCTACTCTCCTTTAGTCTCTTCAAAGCAACATATAAGGCCAACGTTAAGGAGCACCAAGGAATTTATCGGGATTTGATCCATCAAGGGATTTCGACAGTTCAAGAGCAATGAGTAGTTTTTTGGGATTTGGTAAGCAAAGGGCTAATCGACAGAGGTAACAGAGGCTTCGAGATTCTAGATCGTTTCGGTACCAGTGGTGGCCGATTGCAAAGGGAACTCAGAGTGTGATTCGGGATTTAGTAGGAGACCAAATCGGCATTTAGGGAGAAGGAAGAACCACGTTTCAAGATCGTGTTAGATTCGAGTAGTTCGGGATTTCGCTAAATAGTCAGGTGTGTGATTAACCCACCGTTTTCTGGGTTTTTGCTATATTTGCATGTGTAATTTATGTGCTAACCAGTGCAGTGGCAGTTATGTGGTGATTACCCGGAAAAGAGGTATAACGATAATCAGGTTAGTATTATCTGTTGATAAGAATGTGAAAGTTCCGATGTGAATGTGATAATACCTATAAAAATGTGATTGTCTGCCTTAATAACATGTGCATGCATTTATTATTATTATGCCACTATTACATGCTACATGTGCATGGGTGGGATATGGATATGAAGGAAGGAAAGGGTGTACATTATGTACGTGGTCTAATGTTAGCCTTGTGCTACATTGGCGCTTGATGTTAGCTGTGTGCTTCATCAAGGGAGGTGTTGGCTAGGTGCCACATCTCGGCGGATGATAGCTGTGTGCATCACCGTATATAGAGGATGACCTCGAGTCACCTCGTGGATACAGATATGTGGGGTCACTTAGGTGATCGGTGGCTTAGCCACGGCCTTGAGCAGCAGGTCTGCCAAGGTAAGATATGTGGGATCACTCAGTTGATCGGTGGGTTAGCCATGGCCTTGAGCAGCAGGTCTACTAAGGTAGGTGTAATGGATGGACATTAGGTGGGGTCACTTAGGTGATCGGTGGATTAGCCACGGCCTTGAGCAGCAGGTCTGCTAAGGTAGGTGTAACAGATAGATCCTAGGTTGGGTTGGGTGCACTTTGGATAATTTCAATGGATATGTGAATTAATGTGAAAATGGGCCAAGCCCATTCTATACGTGGATTAATGTGGTAATGGGCCAAGCCCAGTATATGAATGTGGATCAGCATGGAAATGGGCTAAGCCCGATATATGGAAATCAGGTGGTTAATTACTCTGTTACCTGATAAGTGATATGAATATGGGCCAAGCCCAGAATGTGGAAAAATGTGGTTAATTATCTTACTATCTGATATGTGGGTAAATATGTGGTTTAACATGTGGGTGGAATTCAGTGGTTTAATTACACACTGAGTTTGTATGACTCACCCAAATGTTTATCAACATCGCAGATGATTCGTGGTGATTGGACCGGGTTGGAGTGGGTACGAGGTGGCCCATGCAGAAGACATCTTCTTTATTTTATTCAGTTTATTACTAAGAACTTTTGTTTAATTATTTATTGTAATAAGGCCCAGTTAAAGTATTTGAGTATTTTATTATGTTTAAGCTAGAGGATGATTAAATTATTATTTGGAAATGCTTTTATTCTTGGCAACTCATATTTTTGAAATATATTAAAGTTTTAATTCGGGAAATTGTAATTACTTCATTTTATTGGGAGTTATAAACACACAAGGTTTTATTAAAGACAAAATTTTTAATGTTTTTCCCAAAAGTGAAATCAGACTTCAAACGTTTTTCCGCAGTGACATACCAGATCCGGTCAGGGCTTGTGGACCGAGTTTGGGGTGTTACAATAAATTTTGGTTAATTCAATTAACCGTCCGAATTAATCAAAATTAATTCAGTCGGTTAATAGTTTTCAAAATAATTTGTATTCGGTTAAGGTTAATAGTTTTCAAAATAATTTCGATTCAGTTAAAGGTTTCAAAATTTCAGTTAATTCGATTAATGGTAATTTGATTCAAGTATTAACCGAACCAACCAGTTGAACACCCCTAACTTATATCTATTTGGTATCTAACTCTTTTTTAGACCTAACCGATACCTAAAATTAGAAATCGTAAGTCAACTTGATACATTTTTTAGGTACTTGACTAACACTGTTAAAATACTTTGATGTGGCGCTAACGGCCAGTAACATGCTGACATGTGGTAGTATCACATTTTGACATGTAGCAAATAATAAAAACAAAAAAAAAACAAATAATTTTTTAAATTACCATGTGTCAAAATGTGAGGTTGCCATGTGTCACTATGCTACTGGTCGTCAATGTATTTTAATAGTGTTAGTCAAGTACCTGAAAAAAGTACCAAGTTGAATTACGATTTTCAAGTTTATGTACCAATTATGTCCAAAAAAAGTTTAGACACCAATTAGGTACAAGTTATCAATTTCAAGTACATCCATATATATTAACCTTTCTCTTTGTGTGGGCTTAAATATAAAATTGTTACTTAAACTTGTCCACTTCTCCCAGATTAGTACTTAAGGATTTTTTTTTGTCCCACATTGGTACCCGAACTTTTTTTTGTCAATTAAATTGGTACTTTTTTGTAACACCATTAAGTTTAGGAAAAATAACATAACAGAATTATGACACGTTGCATTAATGACATTATGATGATGTCATAATCTAAAAATTTATATTAAAAATCAATAAAGATATTTTTAAAGACTATTTCACTTTCCTCTTCTTCTTCTTCGTCTCTCCTCATATTTTCTCTCTCTCCCCTCCATGGATCTTTGGGTACTCTTCCCTACATTCCCACACACATTTTTGCTTCCTTTCGGGCCTTTGTTCTTGATGTTGGCAACGCTATTGACACTATGGAATCGCCTTGCTATTATTGTTGTTCTTCCTCGTATTGTCTCTAGCACCTTTGTTTGCACTATGGACACTGCCTTGATGGCCAGTGGGGGATTCAATATAGCAACATACATTTTTTTTTGTTGCGCATTCCCGTTGGACTAGACGTGTGTTAGTTGTAGGAATTATGGTTTTGAAAGTGACTTCAGTTTGCCAGTTCAGGCTCAACTCCTCGCTTTACGTTAGCAGACCCATAGGTTGGGTCGTGACTCTGCACTCTTTCTTTCTATGTCGGACGATGACAGGGAGCTGTTGGCACTCTCATCGGCATTCCCGGTATCTCCTTTGAGGATCGTCAAGGTTTATATCATGGCGGTGGCGGCCTCTCTTTTCTCTCTTACGTTGTTGCTCCACCTAAACTTTAGGTTGAATTCTTGGAAAACTAACCGATGATTTGAAGAGAGGTGGTGGAGAGGAGTGTTCTGATGGTGCCCAATCGAAGCTCCGATAGCTGTAGCCGGCGATGGCTAGGGTTCATTCAGGGGAAGAAGAAAAAAAAAAGAATTTTTTTTTAAAAAAAAGGAAATTTGAAAGAAAGAAGAGGAAAACTAGGAAAAAGAAATAAGAATGAAAAGAAAATGTAAATATTTTTTTAAAATATTTTTATTGATTTTTAATTTATTTTTTAGATGATGATGTCATTAATGTCACATGTCAAAATCCTATTTTGCAACATGTCCTAAACTTAATGACGTTACAAAAAAAGTACCTCTTTAGTTGACGGAAAAAAAGTTTGGGTACCAATCTGAGACAAAAAAAATTTAAGTATCAATCTGGGAGAAGTGAACAAGTTCATACACAAATTTTATATTTAAGCCTTTTGTATTATTAAATGCTTAGCCTATATTTGGATAAATATAATTAAATGGAAAAAAAAATAAAGAAAGTAGGGGAAGATGAAAGAAAGAAAGGATATATTTAATTTTCAAAATGTTAAAATTTATAAAGGAAGGTAAAGAGTAAGATTTCTAACATTTCTTGTTTTGTTAAACTGGAGAAAGGAAAGGAACATGTGTTTTTCAATTTTAATATTTACATAAATAATTTATAATAACAAAATTAAATCAAATTACAAGTTATAGAAAAATATTGCATAAAATCATAATTAAAGTGACATATTCTTATTTAAAATAAGCTTATTTCACCAAATTACAAATCAAGCACTCCTACTAATCTAACCAAATCAAGCACCCCTTAACAAAATTTTCTAATTTCACCCTTGCCTCAAAGCTCTCTATCAAACCATCACCCAATTTTTAAACCATTGTCCTAAATTCAGCTCTTCAAAATAACTCTAATATTAATTATATTGGTAGTAAAATATACTAATAAGAACACTGAATGCTATCAAAATGGCTTAATTTTTCTACCTAATGATTATAACAGTGATTTAATAACCTGATATATATGTACATATTCTTTATGCAATCGTGTATATATAAGACATAATATATATTGAATCATACATATATTCCCTGAGACAAAAAGCTTTTGAATTTCTTATGCCTTAAAAGAAAAGACATATTTCTCACAAATGTTTTTTTCCCTCTAATGTAATAAAATTATAATAGGCCAAATTCGTTCAGCCCAAACCAAATAAAAAATAATAATAACAATAAAAACAAAAAAGAGTTCATTAATTAAAAAGAGTTCAGTCCATTTACAAATTCAATTACCCAAATCCATTTACTAACCTAACCCTAAAAGCCCAAACACCTGAAGCCCAATAGCCCAAATCTTAAACTAAACAAAAAAAAAAAAAAAAGAAAACCCTAAAAGTCCCTAAGCTTCCAGCCGCCGCTCCCCTCACCACATCAGTAGACATGCCATTTGGGGCCTAACACATCCGCCTTGTCCTTGCAACCACCACCTGTAGAAGATAGAGAAACAGAAGCAGAGAGAGAAAGGAAAAAGATAAAAATAATATGTTGTATTTTCGACTATAAAAAGCCAAAGAACAACTTGTTTTTCTTTTTCTTTTACAAAGAAATTCAACATAGAATCCAAAAAAAAAAATTTAAGTTAAAAAAGGTTTATTTTATTTCAATCTGTTATTTTTATTTCTATTTTCTTTTCTTTTCATTTCATTTCTATTTTATTTTCTTTTCATAAAACATAAAAAAATAAAAATAAGGTTTAAAATAAGAGGGTAGTCGTTTTTTTTTACTTTTTATTTCGAAAAATATAAAAATAAAAAAGGTTAAATTTTTTTTTACCTACAACACTCCATTTTCGCCACCATAGAAGGCCGACTTCGGTCCAAAAGCCTTTGAACCAATTAGGGTTTCGTCGAGGCTTGTCGAAAAAGGGGAAACTGAAAAGTTTCCACCCCTTTTATCGAGGTTTGATTGAGTTTTTGGGATTGAAAACCCTATATCGGCATACTATGAGAGGAAAGGAGTCAAAAGGGGTGTCTTAGGTATTTTTCGGCCACTAGAGGATGGTGGTCGCCGTCGTCGATGACTGGTGGCTGTGACGACCTTAGGATTGGAGGGAGAAGGATTTTAGAGAGAAAAAAAAGGAGAGGAAATAGTTTTTTTTTTAACTTATATAGCCCCCTCAAAATGACGTCGTTTTGGACTTCGCTTTAGACGCCCCAAACGACGTCGTTTCAAGCTTGACACAATGACTCGATCCGGATCCACCTAGGATCAGCGTGTTTTTAAAGGAAGGGTCTATTTGCAGTTTTGGTCCTTTCACCTTTTTGTTCCTTTTCAATTTTGTCCTGTACCTTTTATTTATTTTATTTTTTCACCATTTAATTTCATTTTCTTTTAAATCAGTCCATTGACCCACAGTTGACCCACTAAGGGAATGACACATGTATAGGGGTTGAGAAAATAACCCTCTAAGTCCCTGTACTTTTCTATTTTATTTTAATTAGATCCTTTGTATTCTATTTTTTTTAAGATTTATGCTTTAAATTTTGTAACATATTTAATTTAGTCCCCAGAATATCGACCCTTTAGGGAATGATGTGTACTGGGTTTGGGTTATTTACCCTTTTGGTTCCTATCTTTTATTTTTTTTATTTTAACCCTTTTATTTATTATTTTTATTTATTTATACTTGAGGCTCTATCACAGTTTCAATTTAGTCCCTTGTTCATTTAATTGAGCCCCTGTACTTGCTGTTTTTTTATTTTTTGCCCCCAAATTTCCTGATTATTTTATTTTGGTTTGTTACTTTTAATTATTGATACTATGAATACTATTAAGTAATTATCATTGCTAATTAATATCATTTTTGTTAAAATTTGCTGTAGCACCCCAAAACCCAGCCTAGAAATTTTGATCGGATCTCGGAGGTCACATTGGCCACTGAAGTGATCTAAAAGCAATTTTACAAAACGAACTGTTAACATCTCATTTCAAACACAGTTGACTAAATTCGAACTAAACCGTTTAACCCTTAAGGAATGAAAAAATGAAAATTCTAAGTTACGTTAAAAACATTCAAAAATATAATTTCGTAGTTTCTAAAATTCAATCTAAAATAAAATTTTACAACACATTTTGTGTAAAACATTTACAGTCCAAAACAACTTAACAAAATAAGAACTGAAGAAAACTTATTAGCTTAATTTAAAATGTATCATTCCGAGATCTCTGGTATGCCAAGTCCAGCTATGGAACACGAGGGTACCTGAAAGGGAGAAAACTAAGGAGTGAGCTACGCGAGCTCAGTGTGAGTCTGAATTCAAACAAAAGAAATTGATAAAGCAGCATAGCGTGTAACTTCGATATGTGCACACAGCAGAGAACGAACAACTTAAATCAAAATGTCATAATAAATGAAACATAGCGTCATTAATCTCATCACACCAATGCAGATACACGTCGAATTATTTAAATTGCTATGCAATTAATTCCTCAAACATACAAACATACTTATACCCAAATGTGAAGTGAATGCATCAAGTCAAAGAACTCACCCCACCAACCGAACACCTCTCCGACCCCCTGCACACCACGAATGAGCTATAGAAAGCCCAACCAACCCTGCACACCACATAGGACCTTGAAATGCCTATTAACCCTACACACCACATTTGTGGAACTAAGCCACTCGAAATCACAATATGCAGCTGAGCTGACATATTTAGAATCACGCGGTAAACTGCTATTCAGAAGTATTGCAGTTGGACTGTCGAATCAGACTCCCTTCTCTTCACAACCAAATACCCCAATTTTATGCAAATATATGAATGCACGCAATATGCAAACAGTCTTTCAGAAATCGGAACGCACATACTCGATCGATCAGATTCAGAATCAGTTTTGATTGTATTTATTTACTAAGTAACATCACATAACATTTAAACAAACTATTTAATTGATTCCATAACTACAAACAAACACACAAATTTAAGCTGAAATAGAGTCCAAACCAACCTTACTAAAGCCTAACCGAGGGTCGAAACACACAGAAACACAAAACGAGTCTAAAAGCGACTAAACAAAAATCTGTGAAACAGGGCCACACGGCCGTGTGGAATTGCCTAGGCCGTGTGGAGGTCTACACACCCATATGGTAGTCTACACGCCTGTGTGACCGAGTTACATGGCCGTGCGAGTAGCCCGTGTAACTCACTGTCAAAAATTGTTAAAATTAGATGCAAAGCAAACACGACTGTGTGGAAATCTCACACACCCGTGTGAAATTCGAAAAAATCCCAATATCTTAGCCACACGGCCGTGTGGCACCAAAAATCACCCAAAAACCTTAATTCCTAATTTCACACAGCCGTGTGAACCGCCAGTGTGCGGCACACCCCGTGTGGCCACTAGTGTGGTCACGAAACTACACCAAAACAGGCTGAAAAATGTGCTTTTGGCAGCGAAATAGACCCCATCTTTTGGTAACTCAAAGATATACCAAAATGCGCAGAATTTCATGCAGTTCAATATCGTAATTAGTCAGTTTTAGAACACACACATGATTCGTGATAAAAAGTACCAAGACTGATTGATTCACTCCCACCTCATGTTTGAAAACTTCAATTTCACACACAACTACACTATAAGAATTCCAATTCAACAACAAAAAGAAAATGAAAATGATTCTATCAATAACACAAAAAAAAAACAAAACCTACCTTCTTCGATTCTAATTAAACAAACACACGAGGATAAAACTCCTTTGACAGACGACAAGTAACGATAAAATGGGAAAAACAAAGAATCAAAAGAAACTGAATTTTTGGAGAAGAAAGAAAAACAGAAAAGTTACAGAAGAATAAAGTGGGAAAGAACGTGCAAGGAAATGGGGGAAAAACGTGAAACTATTTAGTTTTGGAATAAAAACAAAACAAAATAAATTTAAATTTAAAACTTAAAACCAATTTAAGATATCATAAAAATATTTCTCTAAAACACACATGGGGAATCGAACCCAAAACCCAGAGGTAAACTAACACACATCCAACCACCAAACCAGCAGGCTCATTCTAACATTAAAACACAACTACAAACCCAATTGCTCAACCTACTCACTGACTCTAACTACAAACCTCAAAATGTCTAACCCCAAAATCTGAGATGTTACATTTGCTCACAAATCAATATTTTATGAACGTGATTATATTTTCATCGTACATTTTTATATTATTTCACTTCTGGTATTATTATTCTATCGTATTATTTTTTACCATTATTCTTATTATTGTACTCATTACATTGTTGTCATTTTATTTTATTATTTATGTTGTAATTTTGTTAATACCATAATTTTCCCATCATCGTACATTATAAACAATTCATACATACACTTATCCGCTTTTCGGCATAAGCACATAAAAAAATAATTAAGACCGATGCAATATTCTTTATTTGGGGGATCCGAGGGGTCGTGCTCTTAACTTATGGAGTATGACTTTCTCCATGAACCGAAGTAATCAAATATCCTTTTTAAAAATGAAAATGCATATGATTTAGGTAATAATCAAATGGAGATTATTTTTGTTTTTGAGAATTCGTGACATCGTGCCCTAATTTATGGGGCATGATCTTTTCTTCTCGATTAAATCGAAATAAAGTGTAACATCCCAAAATTGGGCCTAGTAGGATTGGGACCAATGGGCCTTAGGCGTAGTAGCATTTAAAATTTTGAGAACGGCATTAATACAAGTTAGACTTATTAGGTAAGTGATTTTAGAAGGTTATAGGGCTTCTATGAAGTCCCGGGATCGAACTTTGGCTTTGGGGAAATTTTGGTCTTAAGTGAAAAAAAACCCCTGAAAGTTGGCAAGTAGGCCTTAAGAATAAAATGTGGAGGAAAATGACACAAGTGGAGAGTGTGGTGTAGTGGCAAAGTGACGCCACATAAGAGACAAGGGGGTGACGCCACAAGGAAGGAAAGAGGTCCAAGGTTCAAGTCTTGGCTTTTGCATTTTGGTTTTCTTTTTACTTGGACCTTAGAATTTGGCTATAGATTTATATTTAGTTGCGCATGGTTTAAGACACAAGAGGAGCTTGTGGCCAAGTGGTTAGCGGCGTGGATTATGTTACAAGGGAGCCTGGGTTCGAATCTTATGACAAGCAATGGAGTATTTATTTTGCGGATTGGACG
Source organism: Gossypium bickii (assembly GCA_025503065.1). Lineage (NCBI taxonomy): Eukaryota > Viridiplantae > Streptophyta > Magnoliopsida > Malvales > Malvaceae > Gossypium > Gossypium bickii. The sequence goes on from CP106719.1 coordinate 31,073,389, forward strand.
GCAAGAGTTTCAGTTGAATTTAAACTCTACTGACGAAAGGATCCCACATCGGAAAGATACAAAGAAGGAAGACTCCTATCAGGTGTGTAACTCACTCTATTCTAGCGGTAGAGCGGCAAATGCCGAAGTACCGATCACGACAATAGTAGCCACAAGAGTGTGCGAGTGCACGTGTGGGGCTTCGACGTGATAGTTGAGGCCATCAGTAGTATTCTTGTAGGTTGGGGCTGCTTGGGCCGCGATGGGCCAAAATGGGCCCACGGGCCCAATAGAAAAAATTGTATGATGATGTAGTATATAGTGAACTAGACTAGGTGAAACTTATATACGTGGCTAGATTTGTGTTAGGTGGGCTACACGAGCGTGTGGGCTCGAATGGGCTGAAATCAGATTTTAGGCCCAACAGTCTAGTAAAGACCGAAAATGGTAGTTGAGTCACTCGGGGCGATACTGGGCCTTCGGAAAGGCCATTCCAGGTACGAAATTATTAAAATACCCTTAGTGGGTAAATTACCAAAATACCCTTAAAAGGTAAATTACGGAAATGCCTTTGGTAGGTAAAATTACGGTTATACCCTTAAAGGTTGATTAGCGTGATTATGTTGTTTTATGTCTATCTGATTATGATGGTAATTCATGTTATACTTATATTTGATATATGTCTAGCATACATGACATACTGCATACACGAATTATTATGTCATATTACATTGGTCCGATGAGAGGAGGGGGAAGATATGAATATCAGAATGTCACCAATGGTTTGGTACCACACAGTGGGTTGGCCCCACTTCTCCTTATTTTGTGACTAAGTCTCAGTGATTTAGTACCACATATGTTATTTGTGACTTTGGGTCACCAGTGGTTTGGCACCACCAGTGGTTTGGTACCACATACATTTATCTTTGTGACTCGTCCCAGTGGCTTAGAACCACAGTGGGTTGGCCCCACATTATATAAAAAGGGATAGTCACCAGTGGTTTGGTACCACAAAGTGGGTTGACCCCACATATGATTATTTGTGACTTTGGGTCACCAATGGTTTGGCACCACCAGTGGTTTGGTACCACATATGTTATTTGATATATGTCTAGCATACATGACATACTGCATACACAAAATATTATGTCATATTGCATGGGTATGATGAGAGGAGGGGGAAGATATGAATATCAGACTGTCACCAGTGGTTTAGTACCACACAGTGGGTTGGCCCCACTTCTCCTTATTTTGTGACTAAGTCTCAGTGGTTTGGTACCACATATGTTATTTGTGACTTTGGGTCACCAGTGGTTTGGCACCACCAGTGGTTTGGTACCACACGGGGTAGAATCGGGAGTTTTGGATGGTTAGGTTTTGGGTTGCATGACATGCGTATTTTCATATGAAATTGTGTAAGGGTTTAACACCCTTGGATGGGGATTTACACACTGAGTCTCAAAGATTCACCCCATAGTTAAATTTTGCAGGTAATCATTAGATCGCGGATTTAGGAGCTGAGGTGGACTCGTGGAGGCCATACATATGTTTACTCGTAAATTTGTTTCTTTTATTTGGACTTATTTTTATTTGGGTTTTTGTTCTGTAATAAGGCCTTGGGTATTTTATTTGGTTTCAGCTTTCAATTTGTTTATTGCTTATTATTAAATGATCAATATGGGATTTTCCTAAAATGATAATAAACTGTTTCTTATTCAAATTTACTTAAACTCGATTTTTCACAACAACTATAAAGAATACGAGCTTTTTAAGGAACGCACAGTTTTTAGACATTCCTTTCATGTGACATGCCAGATCCGGTCGTAACGTTTAGGCCGGGTTTGGGGTGTTTATGGTATCAGAGCCTAGGTTTAAAAACTCGACTGTGGAATGGGTTCAAAAATTTTTTTCAAATTTTGGTTGAAATATGGTTTAGAAAAATATATATATCTCTTTCTTGGAAGTATAGCACCCGAGTCTCCGCACCCGAGTCTCCGGCACCAATCCGCACTGTAAGTTTCCTGATACTTTTCTTTGTTATATACTGTATTTCGGGTATTTATTCTATGTCTTTGGTTTGGATGTGATGTTCAGACATAGAGTTGGGGGCGTATGAAATATTCGTCTGTTTTAATGGCTAGGTGTTTTTGAGTATGTGTAGGAGTTCTAAATTCTAGTTAAAAGTATATTAGTTTTATTAAGATCAGAGTGCAGAGCAAGAGCGTAGTGTGGTAGGTTAGGATGTGTGACTGTTAGTTAGTTGGAAATTTTGAGGACGACATTTCTTTAAGGAGGGTAGACTTGTAACATCCCAAAATTGGGCCTAGTAGGATTGGGCCCAATGGGCCTTAGGCGTTGTAGCGTTTAAAATTTTTGAGAACGGCATTAATGCAAGTTAGACTTATTAGGTAAGTGATTTTGGAAGGTTATAGGGCTTCTATGAAGTCCCGGGATCGAACTTTGACTTTAGGAAAATTTTGGTCTTAGGTGAAAAAAACCCTGGAAGTTGGTAGCTAGGCCTTAAGAATAAAATGTAGAGGAAAATGACACAAGTGGAGTGTGTGGTGTAGTGGCAAAGTGACGCCACATAAGAGACAAGGGGGTGACGCCACAAGGAAGGAAGGAGGTCCAAGGTTCAAGTCTTGGCTTTTGCATTTTGGTTTTCTTTTTACTTGGACCTTAGAATTTGGCTATAGATTTATATTTAGTTGCGCGTGGTTTAAGACACAAGAGGAGCTTGTGGCCAAGTGGTTAGTGGCATGGATTATGTTGCAAGGAAGCCTGGGTTCGAATCTTATGACAAGCAATGGAGTATTTATTTTGCAGATTGGACGACAAGAGTTTCAGTTGAATTTAAACTCTACTGACGAAGGGATCCCACATCGGAAAGTTACAAAGAAGAAAGGTGAAGAGCTAGCTATATAAAGAGTATTCCAGGAGGAGAGTTAACATACCTTGGTGGGCGTTTGGGCACAGGAGTGGTCGCGTACGCGAACAACACCGCACTCTCTGTCGGTGTGTAACTCTCTCTATTCTAGCTGTAGAGCGGCAAATGCCAAAGTACCGATCACAGTAATAGTAGCCACACGAGCGTTCGAGTGCACGTGTGGGGCTTCAACGCGATAGTTGCGGCCATCAGTAGTATTCTTGTAGGTTGGGGCTACTTGGGCCGCGATGGGCTGAAGTGAGCCCAATGGGCCCGTGGGCCCAATAGAATAAATTGTATGATGATGTAGTATATAGTGAACTAGAATAGGTGGAACTTATATATGTGGCTAGATTTGTTTTAGGTGGGCCACACGAGCGTGTGGGCCCGATTGGGCCGAAATAGGGTTTTAGGCCCAACAGTCCGGTAAAGACCGAAAATGGTAGTTGAGTCGCTCGAGGCGATACTGGGCCTTCGAAAAGGCCGTTCCAGGTACAAAATTACTGAAATACCCTTAATGGGTAAATTACCAAAATACCCTTGAAAGGTAAATTATGGAAATGCCTTTGGTAGGTAAAATTACGGTTATACCCTTAGAGGTTGATTAGCGCGATTATGTTGTTTTATTTCTATCTGATTATGATGGTAATTCATGTTATACTTATATTTGATATATGTCTAGCATACATGACATACTGCATACATGAATTATTATATCATATTGCATGGCTATGATGAGAGGAGGGGGAAGATATGAATATCAGACTGTCACCAGTGGTTTGGTACCACACAGTGGGTTGGCCCCACTTCTCCTTATTTTGTGACTAAGTCTCAGTGGTTTGGTACCACATATGTTATTTGCAACTTTGGGTCACCAGTGGTTTGGCACCACCAGTGGTTTGGTACCACATACATTTATCTTTGTGACTCGTCCCAGTGGTTTAGAACCACAGTGGGTTGGCCCCACATTATATAAAAAGGGATCGTCACCAGTGGTTTGGTACCACAAAGTGGGTTGGCCCCACATATGATTATTTGTGACTTTGGGCTACCAGTGGTTTGGTACCACATATGTTATTTGATATATGTCTAGCATACATGGCATACTGCATACAGGAATTATTATGTCATATTGCATGGGTATGATGAGAAGAGGGGGAAGATATGAATATCAGACTGTCACCTGTAGTTTGGTACCACACAGTGGGTTGGCCCCACTTCTCCTTATTTTGTGACTAAGTCTCAGTGGTTTGGTACCACATATGTTATTTGTGACTTTGGGTCACCAGTGGTTTGGCACCACCAATGGTTTGGTACCACACGGGGTAGAATCGGGAGTTTCGGATGGTTAGGTTTTGGGTTGCATGACATGCATATTTTCATATGAAATTGTGTAAGGGTTTAACACCCGTTGGATGGGGATTTACACACTGAGTCTCGAAGACTCACCTCTTAGTTAAATTTTGTAGGTAATCATTTGATTGCGGATTTGGGAGCTGAGGTGGACTCGTGGAGGCCATACATATGTTTACTCGTAAATTCGTTTCTTTTATTTGGACTTATTTTTATTTGGGTTTTTGTTATGTAATAAGGCCTTGGGTATTCTATTTGGTTTCAGCTTTCAATTTGTTTACTGCTTATTATTAAATGATCAATATGGGATTTTCCTAAAATGATAATAAACTGTTTCTTATTCAAAATTACTTAAACTCGATTTTTCACAACAACTATAAAGAATACAAGCTTTTTAACGAACGTACAATTTTTAGACATTCCTTTCATGTGACATGCCAGATCCGGTCGTAACGTTTATGCCGGGTTTGGGGTGTTACATAAAGCCTTTTCCATAAAATTTAATTTAGTTCGCAATATTTTAATCAAATAACATCACGCAAAGAGGGATCATAATTTAAATTCTCTTCGAATTTTCAATTTTCGACATCAAAATATTAAGTAATCAACTAGCTACAAATTTTTGGTGTTATGAGGGTGCTAACAATTCCTCATACGTAACTGACTCCCGAACCCATTTCTTAGATTCTGTAGACCAAAAATTATCGTTTTAGTAAATCTAACATTTTATTAAAATCATCAAGTTTTGAGGTGATCCAATCACACCTAAATAAAAAAGACTAGTGGTGACTCCATTTCTGTTTTAAAATAAAAATTTGATTTCCAAAATGGTTTCAAAAAAAAATGAATCACCATAATTCTAGTGAAAAGTCTAGTAAAATGGAATGACATATACTCATTATATGATTATGTATATCTATAAAGTTTCCCAGGCATTAACAATGATGATTCACCATAAAATAAGCCCTAATAAACTTGATAGTGTAGAAACGAGAGATACCTACTATAGCAAAGATATTATAGTTAAAATGATGCTTGGAATTATGATTACAATTTCAACTATGAAATCAAAAGTGCATAAACATAAAGATAAACACCGAGATTTTTTACGTAGTTTGACCTCAGCCTACGTCTGTAGAGCCTTGCCAAAGCAATAATCCACTATCTTTCTCACAATACAACCAATGATTAAAGTCCTAACATTGGGCCAACCAATTTAGTGACCTCACGATTATATAAAGGCTTAATCACTCTCTCACTAAACTTTCCCTTCGAAAGTGTAGTTTTGCAATATAATAAACTCTCTTGATTGCTTACAAAAACAATGCACATATAAAACATTTCTAACTTGAGCAATTTTGTGCTCTCTCAATCTCTTGGTAACCTTTTAACCTAGACAAAAATTAAGTTTATATACTACTTAAGTTTTGCTTACATAGTCATAGTCTAATCACTTTTCTATAAAGTAAAGCTAAAAATTAGCATAGGATAATCTTGACATAATTCCATAAGAGTCTCAATGTAATTCAATGTCTTCATATATAAAAAGTGATGTTACTTGATCCGTAAGTAACCAAATTTGATATGCCTCTCATTGGCAACAATTTCATCAAAAAGCAACTTGAGGAGCCTCTAATCAACAACAACTAATGTACTTGAGGAACCAGAAACTGTGCCAGAATTTATGCCAACAGTTTCAGGCACTGTTGTGTCTTCTATTGGTCTTCTTCCTCTTGTATATTTGCTAGGGTCCAGAGGAGCATGCCTGCCTTCTAACTACTTGTGAGAGAACTTTAGTTCTGGAGGCATCTTTTCATACTTCTTAGTAGTTTTGACAATTTTGTCGTTTTGCAAAAATAATACTTGAATATGAGAGATGGATAAGGGAGATTGAGCTTACTGTAAACTTTTCTAACATGGGGACAGATCAATATGAAGATCAAGTCTCCAATATCAAATTGGATTCCTACTCCTACTTTCCTTAGTAAGGCAGCCATCTTCTTGGTCACATTGTGCCTTTGACTGTTGGAAAGCCATTTCCTTGTGGCTATGGGATAAAGTGAAACATAAGTTGGTTCCAAGGTTGATGAGTGAAGTTATGAACCAGCTTCTCATGCAAGGTGAATTCCATTGGTAATTTGGGCAACAAAAGTGTCTTCAATTCCCCCAAATTCCACATTCTTAGTACAAGGATGGTGTAGCAAGTGTCTGATTTGTGCAGGCCTAAACTTGTACCATTTGGCTCACATGTACGCTTTGTGATACAGTTTGCTGGTGGGGTCGTCAATGCTATAAAGCTGGTTGGCATAAAATTCAAGTACATGCTGACATAATGCTTGAAAAACTGAGCAAAGATTAACAAATCATTCTTTTTCATATTCGTGTCGATGGCATGATCACCAAAGTTTTTCTCATTGATGTTCTACTCTTCGATAATGTTGTTCATAGTCAAAAAGGCATATCTTTTGGCACTAGCAACAGTGATGTAGAATTTTTTGTAAGTTTGTAACAACTCTTCTTAATATTGCTTTCTTTTTTTCTTTAAAAATATTTCTTGGATCAACATCCCTCAAGTTGGTAATTGGTTGTTTTGGAAAGTGAGGAATGTTAGGCCCCTTTGTCCTAACCATACCACTAAGCATTAGTTTCTTGATGGGAACATCCTTATTAGAGTCATATTCAAGTGACTTCTTGGGTCGATTGGACCTCTTCCTTTTGGAAATAGGAGAGGCATTTGCTTTCCTCTTTTCTTCAACAGTGGCCTTTTTCATTTTACTAACCATTGATCTTGTAGTTCTTTGTTGAACCGTAAATGTTTCTTAATCTGTGCCACCAACTATGGCCACTTTCTTAATCATCACTTCCTCACCATCACAACTTTAGAATCAATTTCAACTTTAGTACTAGGCTCTACTTATTGCTCTCTTTGCTTAGTAATAGCTTCTAAGATAGGCTCGGTGATGTTTGTGACATAGTCCGCAACTAAAGAAGATGAACTAGTGATAGTTTCAACTTGGGAAGGAACAGATGTATCAATCAATAGAAAGTGGAGGAATTGGAGTTACCTTGTTCTGTAGCTACATTTAGGGACTCCGATCAAGATGTAGTTGGATAAAGAATAGAAAGGTTGTTGAGGGCATAATCCACCTCAGTAAGAACTTGTGTGATAACCTCTATTGACTAGAAAGCTACTTTAGGGCTTGTTCTTTCTGGCTTCTATGGCCCTTTATAGTGTAATTAGACTCATCATGTATCATCTTAGATGATTCATTAACCCTTGGCATAGTCTTAGGAGAGGATGAAGGTCATGCAACATCACCACGCGAAACTGTACTTAAGACAATGCCCACAGTTTGTGGTACTATTTTTGACCCTCTAAGGACCTCAACATTAAAGACTAATTTGACATGATCTAGGTTATTTTTTAGACCCCTTCACTAACTTTAGCATGTTTAATAAGTTAAATTAAGACATTTTGGTAATTATTTATGTTTTTATCATTAGATTCAATAAATTATGGTTTTCTATAGTTTTTGCAATATTTTGATATCTAAATAAGGTTATGTAGTTATGTAGGATGGATTAGAAGCTAAAAATGCACATTCAGATTGAAATTGATGATAGTGTTGCGGCATCGAAGATCGAAGCAAAAAAAATCCTAGGGCAAACAAGACTCTAGTGTCATGACATCGGGTTCTGCATGGCCCAAAAATTCTTGCATGCGACGGTTGCGATTTTTAGGGCAATTAAGGGTATTTTTTCCAACCTAAAACCCTAGTTGCCATTATAAACAAAGATGCACTTTAGCCCTTTGGGTTTTTCCTATATAAAAAACATTATAACCAGATTCAATGGGGGATTGAACATAGAATATTGTTTAGCTTTCAGTTTTTATTTCTTTACAGTTTTTACTTAGTTTTATTTTCATGTTCATTTAATCGAAAGATCCTATTCCAACATTAAACTATCATGAGCGGAGAGTGTTCTGGATCTACACTATTATCACCATATATATGGGCATTCTCTATCTTTTGTTTTCTTCTCTTATTTATATCTATTTTTTTAACGTTGTTAATTGATCATTTATATAAATATTAGAATAAACTTGTGCTCTATACAGATCTTGCATAATTCAATTGATTAATATGATTAATTAACCAATTAATTATCTAAAATTTAGTGTTTATTCAAGAAAACTTAGTATACTAGGATTGATAACCCTATTAGAATCTCTAGGCAGGTGAGACCAAAAAGGTTATCTTAAGTGGTTATCTTTAGTGAAAATGAGACCAAAAAGGTATTCCTAGCTAAGGGTGGAAAGTGCTTCATTATGGGTAATTATTGATTTAGTTAATAATTAGGTAACACACTTGGATCTAGGCTAGACTAGCTTGTGAAGTCGAAACTAGGAATAGGAGAAGCTGAAAATTCAACTTAGGTTTAGTTTTAGTTAATTAATTTTATTATTTTTAGTTTAGTTTAATTTTATTAGTTGTTACTGTCGTTTTAGATTTCACACTACTAATTCATGACTTGATTAGAATAGTAATTATTTTCGGTAATTGATTTAATAGTTGTTTTATGCAATATACAATCCCATGGGTACGATCCTCGGAATACTCACTAGTGTTTAGTTGTAAACTAACTATATTAAAATTAACATGTTCGCTTTCAGAAACCGCATTTCATTCCTATTTGTCTATTTTTTTAGTATTTACACTCTCGATGTTTGTAACAACCCATTTTTCAGTGGTATCAAAAATAGTGATTTTGGGGCTACAAATCCGACGAGTGAGTTCTTAAATATTATTATTTAATATTTATGAGTCAAAAATGTTATTTTAATAAATATTTATTTGATAATTTATGTTATTTGAATGAATAATTAGGTTCAAGTGGTAAATCATTAAAGTCAAGTAGTTTTATAAAATGAGGTATTGGGACCTCGTTTCTATGAATCGAGCTGTAAATATTTTATTAAATATTTATGATGTGTTATTAGGGTTATACTAAAATTTGGTTAATAAATTTTAATGTTTAGATTGTTGATTAATTAAAAATGACTAAATTGTAAAAGATGTGAAACTTAATCACTGTAGCTGTAACGGCCCAAACTTTCTAATTTTATTATTGCGAAAATAAGATACAAATATCTATCAGCTTTAGTGGTTATGTGTTCTGGGAGTGTTTGGGAGGTCCCAAGTTCACACCTTCGCTTGGGCAAATTTTGGTATTTTGAATGAATTAGGCCTTACTCTTGTTCAGAAGGCTTTTATTTGATTGTTGGTAAAAATATATCAGGATGGGCTTGCTGGTCTGGTGGTTAAGTGGAGTGTTAGTGTGTAGGGGGTCCTGTGTTCGAGTCCCTGCGCAAGTAGGGGAATTAATTTTTGTTTGAAGCGTGTGGTGTGCTGGAGTTCAAATTAAACTGGACTACTTAGTAGTTGTGTTTTAGTGGGTTAATAGGGAGCGTTTCCAGGGGATAATTGCGGAGAAGTTATCAAAATAAGATTTTCTTCTAATCAGTTTTCTTTTTTCTTTTTTCTCAACAAATTTTTTGACGTTAGACTTTTGTTTCTCTGTCGTTTCTTCTCCCTTCTTGTTCACTTTTGGTTTTTGTTCCCCTTTGGCTGAATCTTGTTTCTTCTATTTCCCCTCTCTTTTCATTTTCTTGATAGGTTCATCTCTTGCTCTTAGCCGAAATTCTCTTCTCTTTTCCCTACTCTTTTCATTTTTTGTATTTTTTGCGAGTCATCTCTTTGGGTGCAACTTTCGACTTCATCTATTTCGGTACTGTTCAAATGTTTTAAGTGGATATTCCAGTGTGTGGAGACGACTGGTTATCGGATTCGTCGCAGTAAGTGTAACGCCCCGGAATTTGGTCCTAAAAGTATTGGGCCTTAAGTAAGGGAACGATTAGGAAACTGTGCATAAAAGTTTATGTGACTAGGAAATGACACAATTAAATGTCTGCTCAAGTGGTTAAGGGTCCTGAGAGGAGTTGGAAAAGTCCTGGGTTCAAACCTGGGCTTCAGCAAAAATTTTGGTTTTAAGTGGATAAAACCCTGGATGCTTGGATGTAGGCCTTTTAAATTATTGTGTCATTAACACAAGAAAGCATGTGGTCTAGTGGTTGTGGCATCATTAAGGTTGCAAGGGAGCCTGAGTTCAAGTCTTGGCTCTTGCAATTTATTTTGGTTTTTTTTTCTTTTAAAGGAACCTAGACTTTGGCCTTTAGACCTTTTAATTAATTGAAGATAAAATGTGACATAAAAGAGTTTGTGGCAAGGAGGCAAGTGGCGTGTTCAGCTATTGAGGGGGGCTTGGGTTCGAATCCCATTGCAAGCAAAAAGGATATTTATTTTGCTAGCATGAGGCGGCAGGAGTTTGAGGTGGTTTCAAACTCTGTTAGGTGAGAGTTTGAATGGGTCTTGGAGGGTGTTATGGAAGATATCAAGGAGGGATAAGGGGAGAGATTTTAGGAGAAAGTTAAGGAATTCAAATTAGGGAGTGTTGTAGCCAATTGGGAGACTTGTTTGTGCAATTCGGCTAAGAGGGTCTTTTGGTATGCATTTTCGGCAATTTGTGAGTTAATAAGTGCCGAATTTCCTCTGTCATTTGGGATTTTTATTCTTTTTGGCGATTCTGGCTTCTTTTCTCCTTAGTGCCAATTCTGCAAGTTACCTTTCGTGCTCTTTTGAGATTTGATTAGTGTAAGTTTTAGTGCCGAAATCCCTATTTTCAACTTCCTTTCTTCTACTTTTTGCCGAATCACACTACTCTTTTTGCTCTTGCTCCTTGGTGACCGATTCTTCCCTCCTTACCTCTTCACTTAGTTTTGGTTTAGTGGTTCTTCTCTGGTAATCGCTTTGACAAGTGGCCGACTACTTCATTGTTCTACTATTCCTATAAGTTGATTTAGTGTGCTCAAATCCTTCTTTTGGCATTCAATCATTTTGGGGGTAAGTGGTGTTAGCCGAATACTCTATGACTTAATATTAGGACTTTAAGCCATATTCTTGAAAATAGTTTTGCCTAATAAGGTTCGTTGCCTGAGCAGATAATCATCGGGATCGATCCTTAGCCAGCGTTAAGAGCAATAAATCCTTTTTCGCTCATTCAGGGTAAGGGTAAAGGGTTAGTTTGGGATTGTATGTTTAGGAATCCTAATGTTGGAAGACTAACAATATGATTTGATGAAAAACAGGCTTTGGAGCACATCGACGATTCGTACGTTTCGCATTCAGGTGTGTAATTATTTTTTACAAATGATAAGCGGCTTAAAAAGCCGAAAAGGGTGTGTAACCGTACGCCCGATTTCGTGACTGTCAAACGCTGGATAAAGGAGTGTGTTCACACCCCTGTCTATCTGTGAATCGGCAAAAGCTGATAAGCTGAAATGCCAAAACCTCGATATTCGAGGCCTCAAGAGCGTGCGAATGCACTTGGGGCGAACTGAGCCCCAAATCGTGGGTAGCAGACTGCAAAGGCCACCACGTGCATTTTCGTGGACTGGGGCCGTAATGGGCCTCGATGGGTCGAAATGGGTCACGTGGGCCGAATAGGCTTGTGGGCCCACACAGGTAAAATCCTCAGTAAATGATCATTGATAGGTTGGTTTATAAGGCTCTCGATGTCGTATGTGAGTCTGGACTAAATGGGCCACACGAGTGTTTGGGCCCACTTAGGCCCAATAGCGGGTTTTTGGCCCATATACACTGTTCTAGTCGTGTAGGTTATCTGAGTTGCTCGAATCGATGATAGATCCTCTAGGAGGTCGTAATAAGTACCGAGACCTTAATATTTGTAAAATTACTAAAATACCCCTGTAGGACAAAATGACAATTTTGCCCTTGTGGGTAAATGACTGACTTAGATTATGAATTTGACTGATTTGACTGTGATCATTTGATCTGTATTTTAACTGACTTGACTGTGGTCGTGTGACTGATATGCTTTTAATATATGTTTAAATGACTGTTACTAAGCATGGCCATTCTGCATACACCTGTGATGATTGAGCATGACATACACGACATATTGCATGGGGTTGGGACATTGTTACGGAGGAAGTGTACGACTCATTGCTGTTTTGTACAAGGCTTCCATCCTTTCTGCGATATTTATGGCTTTTAACCGTTCTTTCTACGGCGCCAAGCCGTTTTGTTGACTTAGTGCATCAACCGGTGCTAAGCTTGGTGTGTTGGCTGGGTGGGTCAATTTTATCCCCACATGGTGTGTTGGTTGGTACGGGTGGTGTGTTGGTTGGATTGGGCTAGATTTCTATCTGCATATATGCATCTGATACTGATTCTGTAATGGGCTTAGGTCCACCTGGTTTTGTTATGGGCTAAGGCCCACCTGATACTGTGTCTGTGATGGGTTCAGGCCCAGTCTATTTCTGCATGCCGCATATCTAACTGTTTGTATTATAAGGGATTACACACTAAGTTTTCGCAAACTCACCCTTCTGTCTAACTATACAGGTAATCCTCAGCCTTAGGCAATTTGGAGCCGCAAGAGACAAGGAGGTGGCTATACGACGCCTGATGCTCTGCTGTAGACTTTTTATTTGAATTTTATAAATGGGTTTTAATTCTGTTATAAGGCCTTTGAGGGATTAAATTTTTAAATGGGCTTTAGATTTCCTTATTTAAAACTGCTAAACAAGAATTTTCAAAATTAACAACTATTTTCAAAAACACTTAAAAACAGACATTTTTATATTTCAAACTTTAAGAGCTTCCACGATTGGAATAACCTAAAGTATCAATGTTAGACATTAAGAAAACATTTTTTGACGAGAAGATTTGCTAAACTCGAGCAAAAGGATTTAAACATAGAAATGAACTTTTAACGACAAACTCAGTTTTTGAACGACGCTTGGATGTGACACGCCCCGATTCAGCCATAACGTCTGGGCTGGGTTTGGGGTGTTACAGTAAGTTTTTGAATCGTTTTTGGTTTAGTATCTTGAGTTTTATGTTGGGGATATTTGGTTTGATTGACGAATTAAGTGATTAATCTGGAGATATGTTGGTCGATCTTTTAGGTTCTGGAGGCTTAGGAGTGTTTACGCATCAGAAACGATAACAGGTGTGTACCAGAAATGCAAAAAATAGGATTCGGTGAAAAGCTGAAATTGATTGCTGTCGAGAAATAAGAGAGATAAGAGAAAATAATGCGAAAAATTGTAGAGAAAGGAAATAAGGATGCTATAAACTTGGAAATCAACATTTTGCACTAAAATAGTTTTGGACAGTAGCAATAGTCTAAATTTGAAAAATCATCAAAAATAGTGAGAATCGAGTTAGAGGTTAAATAAAATATGAAGTTAAATTTTATTGAGTCTAGTTTTTCATGGAAGAAACAGTGTAAGCAATGGAATTGTAAATCATGAGATATAATAAATTTTGTGAGACAAGGTCAGAATGATTTTGGGTTCCCCGGTTCTGAGTTAGGAAAATCATAAAAATTGTAAAAAAATAATTAGAGACTTAAACTTTTATTTTTAAATACTTAGTGAGTCTATTTTCAAGATAAACAAACAGAAACATCATCTACATTTTGTACTAAGAGATAAATAATTTTTAGTAAGGAAAGAATGAAGCTGTCAAACATCAGAATAGGGATAAATTTAAAGATTTTACTATACTTATTTGATGAACTATAAACAATGGAAATTTTATGGTAGAAAGGTATTTGAGTCTAGTTTCAAAAACATCAAGCGGATCTTAATTTGGAATTCTGTAGCTCAAGATATAAAAAATTTAGTGATAATGACTCAAGTAGACAGCTTTGAATGAACATATAAATAAATAGTGAAAACATATATGAGTATTGAGTTAGCATGGGTTACTTTAAAAACGGATCACACGGCAAAGGCCAATTTGGGTCGAGTGGGCCATACGGTCAGATCACATGGGCGTGTGGCCCATTTTTACCAAAATGTTTTTAAGGTTGCACGGGTCGCCCAAGTCGACTGTGAACCTACTGTAGGGTTGGTAAACGCTACTTAGACCCCTAAATGTGTGAAATTGACTGAACGATATCTATACTGGGCATGTTAGTATTTGAACTGAATACATGTACTGAAATTGCATAATAGCATGTCATCCATTTTGTGTTGCATTGCATTGGGTTGGGGGTTGCTATTCGGAGGAAGTGTACTGAAAGGCTTTAAGCCTAATTTACTGCCAGTTCACCGCAAACTCTTTGTGCATTCGCATTCGATTACTACTTGGAGTGTAGGGATGGGTGAGTTGATTATATCCCCACATGGAGTGTAGGGTTGGACGGAGATAGTGTGTAGAGGGTAGTTGGGTAGGATTTTGCTCTTTGCATAATCATATCGCTCATCGACATCGTGATGGGCTAAGGCCTTACTACATTTTGACACTATACTGAGATGGGCTAAGGCCCAAACTGTCACTGATACTGAAAAGGGCTTAGGCCCAAGACTGTTCAACTGTGCAATGTGAATACTGATTGTTTGTTTGTTTCTGCGAGATTACACACTGAATTTACGTAAACTCACCCTTTTTGTTTAATGTGCACAGGTAATCCCCAGAGTTAGACGGATCGGTGCGACAGAGGACTCAGCAGTGACCACAGTAATTTTTGGACTTCATGGTTTTCAATTTACGATTTATGATTTGATTATTATTGATTATTTGGGTTGTAACTTAAGAACCCTCTAGGACTTTGGTTTTAAATTTGGGTTTTTATTTATTTATTTTACTTTATGGATTTATACCTGCTGGTCGTAGGAAATTCGATTTTCAATAAGTTAAAGTAATTTCTAAACACATGATCACCTAAATTGTTTTATTAAAGCTTCTGCAACGAGGGTTGTTTCAAAACAAATATTTTAAATGAATAAAGACGGCTTCCTAAGTTCTAACAAAGGGTACTAAAGATAGTAACATTGAATGTTTTCATCGTAACAACGAGGTCTCAAAAACAGTATCGTGTGACATTTCCAAATACGACCATAACGTCTAGGCCGAGTTTGGGTGTTACATTTAGTGGTATCCGAGCCAGGTTATAAAACTCGACTGTGGATTATGGGTTTTATGAAAAAAATAGGCTTTCAAAAAATTGATTGATTTCCAAATGATTTGAAATATTTTTACTGAGTAAGTGGTACACCGAGTCTTCGGCGCCGATTCTATAAGTATTCTGAAGTGTGATTTGTTTTAAACTGAAACTGTTATGGATAGTATATTCTGAAACTACTATAGGTAGTACATTGTACTTAACACTCTAGTTAATGTATACTAAAAATTGTAGGGAAATTGAAAACTGTAGTGAGACTGTGATTTACGAAAATGAACTCTGAATAATCAATACTGTTTTACTTAAAACATTTGTTAATAAACACTGGAATTGTAACTGATTCATAAAACTATTAATACAGATAAACGTGATTAGACAATGAGCGCACGAGGTATCCACGGACGGGGTACTAGAGGCCGAGGTAGAGGCCGCAGACGACCTCTAGTTGAGTCCTATTCACTGGGTAGCATACCAAATTTGGATACGAGTGAGACACCAGTGTCACCTGCTATTGAGATTGGGTCTTAAGATCGCATGGCTGGGGGCGAGGCATTGTCCTAGGCTATGCTAAGGATTTTGGAGAGGGTCGCTAGGCCTAATAATAGATCTAGGGGTCGAGGGTCAGTTGTGGAACGACTTCGATCCAATGGAGCTGAACTCTTCAGGGGTGTCACTGGAGTTGCCCATAATGTGGTCGAGTACTGGATTGAGGCCACGAAGAGGATCATGGATGACTTAGACTGCACCCCAGAGCAGAAATTAAAGGGTGCAGTCTCACTGCTGTGGGATGAGGCTTATCAGTGGTGGCTTACTGTTAAGGAGGGCACTCAGCTCGAACATCTGACCTAGAGTTCTTTAAAACTGCCTTCTAGGGAAAATATGTGGGAGGCAGTTATGTGGACATCCGTAGGAGGGAGTTTCTAAATTTGGCACAGGGAGATCGATCAGTGGCCGAGTATGAGGCTGAGTTTCTGAGACTAAGCCGCTATGCCCGAGGTATGGTGGCATCAGAGTATGAGCAATGTGTTCGCTTTGAGGATTACTTCAGGGATAACTTGAGGGTTCTGATAGCTCCGCAGAGGGATCAAGATTTTTTTGGCTTGGTCGAGAAGGCGAAGATCACTGAGGAGGTTAAGCGCACTGAGCGCCAAAACCGCGATAGAGAGAGAGGTAGGAACACGAGGGATTCAGAGCCCTCGAATTCTATACAGGGGCCTAAGAAAAAGGCCAAAGCTGATGGGCCAGTTAGAGCTAGGCCCCCTGTTTCTACTACTGGACTGCAACCATGTACTGATTGTGGTAGACGCTATCAGGGCGAGTATTGGAAGGGGACTGGGGTATGCTTGAGATGTAAGTCTTTGGACCATCGCATTAGACAGTGTCCGCTGAGGGCTGATTAGAGGCAAGCTCCGGGTACTGGTTCTGTACAACCACCAAAGGTAGTTCAGCAGCCACTGAGGGGCTGCGGATAGGCCAGAGGTGGTAATGGTATGGGTCGTGAGCAGAGAGGACCGAGCAGCGGTGCTAAACAGGGTGAGGTGAGACAGTCGACCCTAGTTTATACTGCTCGTCGCCGAGAGGATGAAGATGCTCCGAACGTCATCACGGATACGTTCTTTATTCTTGATGTACCTTATATTGCCTTGATAGACATAGGGTCTACTCACTCATACATAGCTAGCAACATATCTGGAAACTTGGGGATTTCAGTTGAGAGCACTACGAGTGAGGTTACGGTACTGAGTCCGTTAGGGCAATCTGTTGAGTTAGCAAACTGTATAAGGACGTTCCTTTAGAGGTACAAGAGGCAATCTTCCTAGCTGATTTGATGGAGCTTCCATCTGGGGAGTTTGACCTAATTCTGGGGATGGACTAGTTGGCCAAGCATCGTGTTAGCTTAGACTGTGCGACTAAGAGGGTCTTACTAAGGACTGAGGAGGATAAGGAGGTAGTCAGGTTTGGAGAACGCCAGAATTACTTGTCTAATATGATCTCTGCACTGGTGGTAGAGAAGATGGTTCGTAAGGGATTTGAGGCATTCTTAGCCTATTACGGATTCATAACGGTAAAGGATTTTTTAGACGTCTTTCCGGAGGAGCTACCAAGGTTACCTCCGAATCGCGAGTTGGAATTTGGGATTGAGCTACTTCCAAGTACAGGTCTGGTGTCCATCGCTCCCTATCGAATGGCACCGAAAGAGCTTGTAGAGCTTAAGGCTTAGATTGAGCAGCTGTGCTATTGATTTTCGAGGCAGTGGGAGGATTATCTACCGTTAGCGGAGTTTTCTTACAATAATAGCTTCCAGTCTAGCATCTAGATGGCCCCTTAAGAGGCACTGTATGGTCATAAGTGTCGGACTCTTTTATGTCGGACTGAGTTGGACGAGCGACGTGTTCTGGGTCCTAAGTTAGTATCGGAGACTAAGGATAAGGTTAGACTGATTTGGGATCGTCTGAAATCGGCATCTTACAGACAGAAATCCTATGCGGATCTACAGCGTTGAAAGATTGATTATTCTGTGGGAGACTTTGTATTCCTTAAGGTCTCGCTATGGAAGAAGGTACTGAGGTTTAGTCGTAAGGGCAAGTTGAGCTCTAGTTTTATTGGACCTTACCATATTCTAAAGTGAGTGGGACCGGTCGCTTATCAGTTGAAGCTACCTCCAGAGTTAGATCATATTCATGAAGTTTTCCACGTCTCAATATTGAGGCGCTACCAATCTGATCCTACTCACATCGTTCCTGTTGAGGAGATTGAGGTTAGGCCAAACTTGACCTTTGAAGAGGAGTCAGTTCAGATTCTTAATCCTAACGTTAAGGGTCTGAGTAGGAAATCTATTCCTCTAGTAAAGGTTCTGTAGCGTAATCATAGCATCGAGGAGGCCACGTGGGAGCCTGAGGATGCGATGCGTCGGCAGTATCCTCACCTATTCTGATCTGGTAAATTTCAAGGACGAAATTTTCTTTTAGAGGGGTAGAATTGTAACACCCCAAATTTTCTAATTTTATTATTGTGAAAATATGATACAAATATCTATCAGCTTTAGTGGTTATGTGTTCTGGGAGTGTTTGGGAGGTCCCAAGTTCACACCTTCGCTTGGGCAAATTTTGGTATTTTGAATGAATTAGGCCATACTCTTGTTCAGTAGGCTTTTATTTGATTGTTGGTAAAAATATATCAGAATGTGCCGGCTGGTCTGGTGGTTAAGTGGAGTGTTAGTGTGTAGGGGGTCCTGTGTTCGAGTCCTAGCGCAAGCAAGGGAATTAATTTTTGTTTGAGGCGTGTGGTGTGGTGGAGTTCAAATTAAACTAGACTACTGAGTAGTTGTGTTTTAGTGGGTTAATAGGGAGCGTTTCTAGGGGATAATTGCGGAGAAGTTATCAAAATAAGATTTTTTCCCAACAAATTTTCTAACGTTAGACTTTTGTTTCTCTGCCGTTTCTTCTCCCTTCTTGCTCACTTTTGATTTTTGTTTCTTTTTGGCCGAATCTTGTTTCTTCTCTTTCCCCTCTCTTTTCGTTTCCTAGATCGGTTCATCTCTCGCTCTATAGCCGAAATTCTCTTCTCTTTTCCCTACTCTTTTCGTTTCTGTATTTTTTGCGAGTCATCTCTTTGGGTGCAACTTTCGACTTCATCTGTTTCGGAATTGTTCAAATGTTTTAAGCGGATATTCTAGTGTGTGGAGACAACTGGTTATCTGATTCGTCGCGGTAATTTTTTGAATCATCGTTGGTTTAGTTTCCCTAGTTTTATGTTGGGGATATTTGGTTTGATTAACGAATTAAGTGATTAATCTGGAGATATGTTGGTCGATTTTTTAGGTTCTGGAGGCTTAGGAGTGCTTACGCATTAGAAACGATACCATGTCTGTACCCGGAATGAAGAAAATGGGATTTGGCAAAAATTCAAAATTGCTTCTGTCGAGAAATAAGAGAAAATAATGCGAAAAATTGTAGAGAAAGGAAATAAGGGTGTTATAAACTTGGAAATCAACATTTTGCACTCAAATAGTTTTGGACAGCAGCAGTAGTCTAAATTTGAGAAATCATCAAAAATAGTGGGAATTGAGTTAGAGCTTAAATAAAATATGAAGTTAAATTTTATTGAGTTTAGTTTTTCATGGAAGACACAGTGTAAGCAATGGAATTGAAAATCGTGAGATTTAATAAATTTTGTAAGACAAGGTCAGAATGATTAGGGACTTAAATTTTTATGTTTAAATACTTAATGAGTCTATTTTCAAGAGAAACAAACGGAAACATCATCTAAATTTTGTACTAAGAGATAAATAATTTTTAGTAAGGAAAGGATGAAGCTGTCAAACAGCATAATAGGGATAACTTTAAAGATTTTATTGTACTTACTTGATAAGCTATAAATTCTGAAATTTTATGGTAGAAAGGTATTTGAGTCTAGTTTCAAAAACATCAAGTAGATCTTAATTTGGAATTCTGTAGCTCAAGATATCAATAACTTAGTGATAATGACTCAAGTAGAGAGCTTTGAATGAACATATAAGTAAATAGTGAAAACATATATGAGTATTGAGCTAGCATGGGTTACTTTAAAATGAATCACACGGCCAAGGCCAATTTGGGCCGAGTAGACCACACGAGTGTGTGGGCCCACACGGGCAGATCACATAGGCATGTGGGCTCATTTTTACAAAATGTTTTTAAGGTTGCACGGGTCGCCCAAGTCGACTGTGAACCTACTGTAGGGTTGGTAAGCACTACTTAGACCCCTAAATGTGTGAAATTGACTGAATGATATCTATACTAGGCATGTTAATATCTGAACTTAATATATATACTGAAATTGCATAATAGCACGTCATCAATTGTGTGTTGCATTGCCTTGGGTTGGGGGTTGTTATTCGGAGGAAGTGTACTGAAAGGCTTTAAGCCTAATTTACTGGCAGTTCAGCTACAAGCTACTGTATTGTGCCGCATTCGGTACTACTTGGAGTGTAGGGATGGGTGAGTTGATTATATCCCCACATGGAGTGTAGGGTTGGACGGAGATAGTGTGTACAAAGCTAGTTGGGTAGGATTTTTGCTCTTGCATAATCATTCGCGCATCGATATCGTGATGGGCTAAGGCCCTACTACATTTTGACACTATACTGAGATGGGCTAAGGCCCAAACTGTCACTGATACTGAAAAGGGCTTAGGCCTAAGACTGTTCAACTTTGCACTGTGAATACTGATTGTTTGTTTATTTCTGCGGGATTACACACTGAGTTTACGTAAACTCATCCTTTTTGTTTAATGTGCACAGGTAATCCCCAGACCTAGACGGATCGGTGCGACGAAGGACTCAGCAGTGACCACAGTAATTTTTGGACTTCATGGTTTTCAATTTACGATTTATGATTTGATTATTATTGATTATTTGGGTTGTAATTTAAAAACCCTCTAGGACTTTGGTTTTAAATTTGGGCTTATTTATTTATTTTACTTTATGGATTTATACTTGCTGGTCATAGGAAATTTGGTTTTCCAAAGGTTAAAGTAATTTCTAAACGCATGATCACCTAAACTGTTTTATTAAAGCTTTCGCAACGAGGGATGTTTCAAAACAAATGTTTATGAATAAAGACGACTTCCTAAGTTCTAACAAAGGCTATTAGAGATAGAAACATTGAATGTTTTCATGGTAACAACGAGGTTTCGAAAACACTATCGTGTGACATTTCCAAATCTGGCCATAACGTCTAGGCAGAATTTGGGGTGTTATAGTAGCTCTAATTGTATTAAATGGTTCTGAAACCTTGAATTGAGGTTTTTATTTTGTAAATATACCTATTTAGATGGTGGTGGACGATAGGAAAATTTTGGATGTTTTAAAGGTTAAACATGTAATTTCATAAATAAAACAAAAATAGGTTATCATCTTCAAAAGGACAATCACCAACGAAACTTGGAAGAAAAACTCCATTTTTTAGTAGAAAGCATTTGGCCAACCTGATTTTTCTTGCATGATCAAGAAATGTCGTAATTGGATTTAAATCAAGGAAAGCTAAAGTTCCGGACTAGTTGTCGACTCTGTTTTAATAACCGTTTCAGTCGAAGTAAGTTCGTATTGTATGTAAAATGTCATACTAAATTCCTTGATATTTTTTTATTCTAATAATTTTGATGTTTTTAATTATTGAATGTTGGTTGATGAAAATTAATAATGAAATTGAGTTATATTGGAGATAGTGTATTGTGCCTTGAGTCTAGCAAGCGTCGTGTCGGTGTATATTTTAAGGCTTTGTCTCAAGCAAGCTTCGTGCTAGTGTATATTATTAGGCTTTGTGTCTAGCAAGCTTCGTCTCAGTGTATGTGCCTAACATGCTTCGTGCCGGTGGCTTTGTGCTGGGGTAAACTATCAAGCTTTGTGCTTAACAGGCTTTAATCCAGTTTATTGTATTAGACCTTAAGCTTAGCAAGCTTCGTGCCGGTGCATTGTATCAGGTAACTTGTACTAAAAATATTATTACAAGTATCCGATGTTATTCTATTAAGTTTAACGGGTAAATAAACCTTTAATAAGTAAATGGATACATCAAATGAACCACAATTTGGATTAATGATATGAATTATAAAGATATGTGAATTTGCAAGGAAAAGATGAATCATTATATATGTAAGAGCAATGAGTTATGAAATTGGAATGCTTGATATGTTATATGCCTTGTTTGGTTGGATATATATATCAATTGCTTCACCTACTAACCTTGTGAGGTGTTTTATATAGGAAAAAGGAAATTTGGCCTAGGACTAAATGGAATTATTCATGGTTGTTTAAATTATTGCATTTGGTAAGTTCAAGTTCTTTATATGAACTTACTAAGCATTAGTTGCTTACGTAGTTGATTTTCTCTATTTTTGCAGGTCATTAGAAAGCTCGAATGGTTGGAATCAACTTCAGAGCACAGTCACACTATCCATCAATCCATTTTGATAGATTTTGATTACTTTGGCAAATGGTTATAAATGCCATGTAATAGGGTTATAAGTGTTGTCATGGTGATTAGTTTGTTTTCTAATTGTGCCAAGTTCCTTTATGTTCATTCCTTTTAATGAAGGCTTGTAAATGATGTGTATCCATATCAGATGATAGTAATTATGCATGCCCTCATGTAAGCAGGAAGAAGATGGTTGTGTGATGTCTTGTGATATAGTTATTTGGTATGTATAAGTCTAGTTGTTGATTTGGTAGTGTTTGAGTTGAGCCTAGCTTGTGCATGTTTTAAAAATCTTATGTACCAATTTGTAAATACATAGGTAAGTGTTTGCTTTTGAGATACATTATGTGGCATATAATTAGGTGACTTATGACTAACTATAAAAATGAGTAAAATCAATGATGTATATATTTGTATGGTGAACATTTCAAGTATGTGAGTGATTTGACATGTATTGAATTGATGATTGAGTTGTGGTGCCTTTGAATGGCATATTGGTTAGAACATATAAGATGATTGAAATGGTATGTGTTCCATGCGTTTGAGGTGTGTTTTGGTCATGTAAATGTGTAGGAGAAAGATGTATCTTTGTATGCATGCATAGGTCTTGAATGGCTTGTTTTAAGGGTTCAATTTAGAGCACACGGCCTGAGACACGGGGTGTCACACGGCCGTGTGCCACACACAACTGCTCCACACAGCTGTGTTTTTTTATCAGAGGTGTAGGTGTAACACTCCTTAACCCTAAACCGTCGCCGAAGCAGGGTTACGAGGCATTACCGGACATATCAGACAATTTACAAATAATTTTTAAATAAATAACAATTATATTATAATATAATCATAAATTCATATAATTTTATTTTTTTAAAAAATTTAATATAACCCCTTTTTATAAATATTTAACCTTTCCTGCAAATTTCTAATCGCAAACAAACCAATTCCAATATTTCAACCAATGCATTTATTTACTCAGATATAATTAAATCATACTTGACATATTGACCGAACAACATAATTAATGAAAACCTTATTATCATTTCTAATTGGCTCATAAAACTATTCAAACCATTTCAATTCAATACCAATGCCATAAACAATTTCTACCATTTCACTAATTTAATCACCAAAACACCAAATACCTTTCTTTACAAAAAAATTATATAACATACCAAAATAACCATTATAATCCCTATGTACATGCCACTTTCACATAAAGGAAGAAAACATCACGAAAATCTTTATGCTGGAGTCGGGATCGTTAGGATGCTGGACTGGGACACTAGACTCCTATCAACCTACGCATGAAACAACCGTACGCTGAGTATTTCATACTCAGTGGTATTTCCATAACTCAAATTATAACACAATAACCAAGTAAATTAAATCATATAACTTTAAGATTTACCAAACTAGTTCATGTATATAACTTTTCATTTTCTCAATATTTACAATTCAATTTAGCTTTTTATTAGTTAACATCATATACTTTCACATTGAGCCATTATTTATCTCATGAACATTTAATTCATGCTTTCCCTTCACATTTTCATATTCAATTCACATTTTCAAATCATATTCCACTATCACATTTCTTTCCAATATGTAATATGTAACAGCCTGATTTTGGGGCTAGTCGGAACAGTGGTTTCAAGACCACTAACCCAAGGTTGAGGAAAATTAATTTCTTATTATTTCATGTGTTGTAGTATAATTATATGGATGCATAAAAAATTTGGTGCTTTAATTTGAGTGATAGCATGCTTAATTGTGAGAAAGGACTAAATCACATAAAGCGCAAAAGTTCTATTTTACAAGGTAGGGGTACCCAATAGTTATAGAATGTTAATTTAGAGGACTTTAAAGTGCAATTAGGCCAATTAGAATGTGTTGGCCGGCCATGTGACATAGGGGACAAGAGCATTTAATTTTTGGTCAAATTTGGTGGAGATTAGGTGATTAAATGAATAAAATAAGACGAATAAAAGATGTTATCATCTTTCACTATTCACCCTCCTTCTTTCCACCGAAAATTGAAGATAAAATAGAGCTTTTGGGGTTCAAACTTTCAGCCAAGCTATTTCCCTTGCTAGTAAGTGAATTTAGTGGTGTTATTTGATAATTTTTGTACTTCTAGAGTCCCCAAAGCTTAAGCTAGCTAATGAGGGGACTAATTTGCAATATGGTTGAAAGTATAGGAACTTGCCATGAGAGAGTTTATGTTGTTAGCTGAGTTTTTATGGAAGAAAATAAATGTTAAAGTGATGAGAAACAACTTTTGTGAAAGGTGTTAGCATGAAAACACCTAATTAGGACTTAAATGCAAAGATTGAATTTATGTCATAAATGCATGAAATAGTTGGAATTGTGGTAGTTGTAAGAGAAATAAATGTTCAGTTAGGCTTATTTAATGAGAAAGTGAGTTGAAAAATGATTTACAAGCCTAGGGGAAAAATCATAAATTTGCCATAGTGCAAGGGCAAAATGGTTATTTTTGCCTAAGTGTAGATTTTGATGCATTATGATCATAGAATGATCTAAATGAATGAATTTTATTGTTATAGGTCAAGAAAAATGCAAAATTAACCTTGACCGGGGAAAAGGCAAGGTTACGGAGTAAACCGCAAATAGATACGTTTTGCACCAAGGTAAGTTTATGTGTAGACGATGCACTTTATATATATACATATATTATTATGGTTGATTGGTGCATAGCATGATTGAGAATATGTACAATACAAGTGGATTGAATTGGATAGTTATTGTATAGTTTTGTATGAATGACGAAATAATTATGTAAATGTGTAATATCAACACTTGACGGTGGGCTAAGTGCGATACCACCTTATTACTTAACTACGATGGGCTACGTGCGATGCCATCGTTTATTATGTTATTTAGTGGGCTATATGCGATACCACTATAATTATCCTTTTTAGTGGGCTATGTGCGATACCACTATAATTATCCTTTTTGGTGGGCTATGTGCGATACCACCCTATTAACGATTGATGGTGAGCTAAGGGCGAAACCACCGAGTGATTTGGTTATGTGGCTGGATTAGTGAGAAATTATGATGTGTTGTATCTTAAGAATTGTGGTGTTAAGTGCAGGTATGCAAATGAATGAATGTAAGCATTAAGCTTGTGTTGTGGTGGGAAAGTGGTAAGGGATAAAATGAGTAAGCATGAATGTGAATGTGGATTGTTTTTGTTTAATATAATGCTATTGGTTGTTTAGCTCATACTATGATGGTAATTGTTTACATGTAAACTTACAAAGCTTAAAGCTTACTCCCTTTCTCTTTTCCCTTGTCTTATAGAGTTAAAGAGTCGGGTCAGGATACGCAGATATCCAGAGGATCGCCCACACTATCAGCTCACTCGGTATACTTAGACTTGGTACATTTTGTGCATGGCATGTATAGGGACTAGAGTAGATAATCGTCTTGTTATTTTTGGCCAAGAGTGTGATGGCCCCCTTATATGATAAACTGTTGGCCCTCTTATATGATAAACTCTTTTGTATATTGCCATGGTTGATGGCTCATCTTATTATTTATGAAAATATGAGGTTATTCAAGAAAGTGTATGATGTTATAAAATTTGTTTAGTGCATGGTTAAATGTGTTAGTGAACATAGTAGCTAAAGTGTTGAGAAAAACTTGGCAATTAGCATTGCTATTGTCCACACGGGTAGGCACACGGCCGTGTGTCTCAGCCATGTGGGAGGCACAGCCTAGGACATGGGCGTGTGCCCAGGCCGTGTGAAGTCTGCACATTAAATGTGGAATTTAATTCGACGCACGGTCTAAGGACACGGGCGTGTGCCTTGGCCGTGTGGCCATAGGGAGTTGATGACGTCATAAACAGAATGCTAAGGTTTTAGCACACGGGCTAAGACACAGGCGTGTCAAGGTCGTGTGAGGGACACGGGTGTGTGTCCGGGCTATGTGAATTGGTCAGGATCAACCACGGGTGGAAGACACGGGCATGTCTTACGGGCACACTGGTGTGTCCCTAGACCAACACGGACATGTGGCCCCTGTTTTGATGAGAAGTTTTCCGAGTTTGTAAAAGTCTCCAGTTAACTCCCGAAACCTTTCGGAAGCCTGTTTAGGGCCTTGTAGGTCCTTTATAAGGATGTTAGATATGTGAATGGAAAAGTTTTAATTTGAAATGAAATTTGATAGCTCAAAATTGCATGACCGTGTGAGTTAAGTACGGTAACGCCTCGTACCCGGTTCCGGCATAGAATACGGGTAAGGGGTGTTACAGAATAACTCAACTGATTCATTTTGTTCGATTTAAATTTTCATTTAATTACCCCTATTAAATGATTCGGACTTTGGCTAATACACGAATCCAACCAAATACACCAAATTGGCACCTAGTGCCTCATCGGATAGTTCGAAGCAATATTTGACACCCAGTGTCTCATCGGCCAAGCCGAAGAATGTTGGTACCCCATACCTCATCGAATCTATCCGAAGTATTATAATGACACCCAGTGTCTCATCGACTCGAGGTCGAAGTATTCCTGAACACTTTCAATCTTATATCCGACCAGCCCGACTAGTTAATAGGGTTCCCAATTCTCAATTCAATTTCAAATTCACTTTTTCATTTTCTAATCAAAATAAAATTAAATACTAACACATATTCATCATTCAATTCAATTTCTCAAAATTATTCAATAAAGTCACCTACCTCATTATTTACTTACCATACACATAATTTAAATTTAACATCAAATATTAAATAATTTGAATTATAGAAATACAAACTCGGATTTGTTTGGTTATTCTTCGATAACTTTTTCCTTTCCTTTCGGTGCCGATGCCTCGGGTTCTTTGCTAGCTACGGAAATTAAAATAACTATACTATTAATTACATCACTAATTATAATAAATAATTTAATTTCTAATCAAATCCTACCTTATTCCCAATTTAATCATAACTAAGTTTACTTACTTTTCTAATTCAATTCACACTTTATTTCTATTCAAATTTCATCCAAACTCAAATTTAACAATTAAATTTTCCTAATTTCATATTTTTCTCAATTTAGTCCCTAAAACATAAAACTTATAGCTTACTTCACAATTTAATCATTTTATCAATTCTAACTTGAAATTCATTCAATTAAATCCCTAATTCATCTTTTTGTTCAACATAAACTATACTTGAAAACCTATGAACTCTTTAAATATCAACTTAAGTTCAATAAAACCTTGTTTTAAAGCTTTTAAAACATCAAAATTAAGTAAAAAAGGACCTAATTGACTTACCAAATTAAACTCCAAGCTTCAAATCCCTAATTTTCCCTTTCTTCCTTTCTTTCCCTTTTTCTTTTCCCCCATTCGAATGCTTCTCTGTTTCTTCTTTCTATCTTTTGTTCTTTATTTCTTTTATAATTTATTTACTTTATTTTATTTGTTAGCTTAACATATATTAATATATTTTTATTCTAAATATCTATTAAATATTTAATCATATATTCACATTTGTACACCATCAATACCATAAAATTGTCATATACTTAATTTATTTATCAAATAAAAATCTCATAATATAACTATTTAATTAATAATTATCTTCTACTTAATTTTCAAGTAAATAAATAAATATAATACAAATGTATATATTCTCATTATTACAATTGTCACTACTTAATTTGTTTATTATACAAAAAATCTCACAATTTAATTATTTATCTCATAAATATTTTTTAAAATTTAATTTAATAATAATAAATATCTATTTACTAATTAAATAAAAATATTACAAATGTACATACTTAAATTAATACACTTGTATTTTATCTTTACCATACACTTGGCAAAATCATAATTTATTATCAACCAAAAATCTTATACTAATTATTTAATTATTAAATATCTTTTAATTTAATAATAATAGATAATAAATAATAAATATCTTATGCATAATTAATAAGCAAATTAAATCTATAAACTACAATTGGATACATACTTTAATTACACATGTATTATTTTATCACCATCCATTTGTCAAAATCATAACTTATTTATTATATAAAAATCTTATAATATAGTTATTTTAAATTAATTTAATATAATTTATGTAACACCCCTTGCCCGTCATCTACACCGGAACCGGGTACGAGGTGTTACCATACTTAACTTGCACGATTTAACAACTTCGGCTATCAAACTGGTTTCAGACTAAAACCTTTCCATTAATATGCCTATCGTCCTTACAATGGACCTACGATGTCCTAAACACGTCTTCAAAAGGGTTCGGGGATAAATTGGAAACTGTACGCACTTAAGAAAATTTTACCTAAACAGGGGCCACACGCCCATCGGGTAAATGGCACGCCCGTGTATCATTTCACACGCCTGTGGTCGACACTGACTTGAATTGCACGACTTGGACACACGCCCATATGGCTAGTCCGTGGTCACCTCTGATTAATCCACACGGCCTGGGCAAACCCGTGTGCTTCAACTGTGTGGTGATTCAAATTCCAATTTCAAGGTGCAGACTTCACACGGCTAGGGCACATGCCCATGGACTGGCCGTATGTCACACACGGCCTATACACGTCCGTATGCCTACCCATGTGGACAAGAACAAGGCTTTTTGCCAAGCTCTTTGCACCCCTCTAGATCATACCCCATGAATCCATTCAACACATCAATAAACATCTCATAGATTTGCAATATGAACTTCCATAAATAACTTCATATTTTCATATATGACAAAGTGAGCCATCAACCATGGCAATATACAAAATCGTTAGTTTAATAAGGGGCCAACACACTTTTGGCCAAAAGAACAAAATAATCTAACTAGTCTAGCCCCTATACATGCCATATACAAAATCACTAAGTCTAGATATACCGAGATAAGCTGATAGTGTGGGCGATCTTCTGGTTATCGACGTATCCCGGCTCGGCTCTTAAACTCTATAAAACAAGGGAAAGAAAAGGGGGAGTAAGCTTTAAGCTTAGTAAGTTTACATGTAAACAATATAACATTATAGTATGTGCTAAACAATTGTATAGTATTACATACTAAGCAAGAAACCATCCACATTCATAATCATGCTTACTCATTCTTTCCATTTCCACATTCCAACCATATCACAAGCTTAATGTCCACATTTGTTAGCATACTTCCCTGCACTTAGCACCACAACGTCATATAATACAACACGGTGGTTTTGCACTTAGCCAACATCAGTCTTTATTGGGGTGGTATCGCACATAGCCCACCAAAAAGGTCAGTTACGGTGGTATCGCACATAGCCCACAAAATGATAAATAGAGGATAGTATCGCACATAGCCCATCGTAATTAAATAACAAGGTGGTATCGCACTTAGCCCACCATCAAGTGTTGCCATTACACGATTATATGACTATTTCGTCATTCATACAATAATCATTCAATAACTACCTCATTCAAGCCACTTGAACCACACATGTTCTCAATTATGTCATGCACTAATTAGCAACAACAATGTATATATAAAAATATATCGTTTACACATAAACTTACATCGGTGCAAAACGTTTCAATCCGCGATTCAATTCGTAACCTTGCCTTTTCCCTAGTCAAGGTTAATGTCGCGCTCTTCTTGATCTATAACAATAAAATTCATTCATTTAAATCACTTCACAATCATGTTGCATCAAAATCTACACTTAGGCAAAAATGACCATTTTTCCCTTGCACCATGGCAAAATTACGGTTTTGCACCTAGGCTCATAAATCATTTTTCGTCACATTCCCTCAATAAACAAGTCTAGCTGAACATTTATTTCTCTTACAACTACTCACAGTTCCAACTATTTCATGCATTTATGACACAAATTCATTATTTGCATTTAAGTCATATTTAGGTGTTTTCATGCTAACACCTTTCACAAAAGTTGTTTCTCCTCTTCCTAACATTCATTTTCTTCCATAAAAACTCAACTAACAACATAAAATCTCTCATGGCAAGTCCGTAGACTTTCAACCATATTGAAAATTGGTCCCCTCATTAGCTAGCTTAAGCTTTGGGGACTCCAAAAACACAAAAATAATCAATTAAAACCACCTAAATCACTTACTTGTAGAGAAAATGAGTTGCTAAAATTTTCAAGCTTTACAAGCCCTCTCTTGGTAATATTTTCGGTTGGAGAAGAAGATTAAATGAAAAGATGATGACTTTTGCTTATATCATCTTATTTTATTCATTTTACTAACTAATATCACCAACTATTGACCAAATTAAGTGCTCTTATCCCCTATGCATGCTATGGCAGGCCAACTCACTTAAACAAGGCCAAATTGCACATTTGGGACCTCCAATTAATAACCCATAGCTATTTGGCACCTCTAGCAAATAAAATAAAACTTCCGCACTTTATGCGATTTAGTCCTTTATCACAATTAAGCATGCTATCACTCAAATTAAAGCACCAAAATTTTCATGCATCCATATAATTATGCTACAACACATAAAATAACAACAAAATAGTTTTCCTCGACCTCGGTTCAGCAGTTTCGAAGCCACTGTTCCAACTAGCCCCTAAATTGGGCTGTTACAACTCTCCCCCTTTAGAGATTTTCACCCTCGAAAATCTTACCGGTAAAGAGGTTGGGATATTGCTCTCTCATGGCTTCTTTCGGTTCCCACATAGCTTCTCCTACACCGTGTTTTTGCCATAACACTTTTACTAAAGCTATGTCCTTGTTCCTTAACTGTTTCACCTCTCGAGCCATGATTTTAATCGACTCCTCCTCATATGTCATATCCAGTCGTATCTCAATTTCGGTTGAAGGAATCACATGCGAAGGACCGGAGCGATAACGCCTTAAATTTGATACATGAAACACATTGTGAATCTTCTCTAACTCTACCGGTAAAGCCAATCGATATGCCACTGGCCCAATTCTTTCGGTAATCTCATATGGCCCTATGAATCGCGGACTTAATTTCCCCTTTCGACCAAATCTCAATACTTTCTTCCACAGGGACACTTTTAGAAATACCTTGTCGCCCACTTTAAACTCGATTTCCTTTCTTTTCAAGTCCGCATATGACTTTTGTCGGTCTGAAGCAGCTTTCAGACTATCCCGGATCACTTTCTCTTTTTCCTCAGTCTCCTTAACTAAATTAACCCCATGAATTTGCTTCTCACTCAGCACGGTCCAATATAAAGGAGTCTGACACTTACGACCATACAATGCTTCATACGGTGCCATCTGTATACTCGATTGATAACAGTTATTGTAGGCAAATTCGACCAATGGTAGGTATCTTTCCCAACTTCCTTCGAACTCTAACACACAGCATCGGAGCATATCTTCAAGAACTTGGATTACTCTCTCAAACTGACCTTTAGTTTGAGGATGGAATGCAGTACTAAAATTCAACCTTGTACCTAAAGCCTCTTGTAACTTCTTCCAAAACCTCGAAGTAAATCTCGGATCTCTATCTGAGATAATGGATACAGGCACTCCATGTAATCTTACCACTTCTATAATATACAACTCAGCCAACTTATCCAGCGAATAGTCAACACGCACTGGTATAAAGTGAGTGACTTCGTTAGTCTATCAACGACAACCCACACAGCATCTTTCTTTTTCGGAGTCGTAGGTAACCCCGTCACAAAATCCATGGTGATCCGATCCCACTTCCACTCTGGAACCATCACTGGCTGAAGTAATCCCGAAGGTACTTGATGTTCAGCTTTCACTTGTTGACAAATTAGACATCTTGTTACAAATTCAAAGATGTCCCTTTTCATTCCCGGCCACCAATAAAGTTTCTTTAGATCATTGTACATTTTCGTACTGGTTGGATGTACTGACAAGTAATTACTATGTGCCTCATGTAATATTTCTCGGATCAACTCATCATCTATGTGCCTCATGTAATATTTCTCGGATCAACTCATCATCTCTGGGTGCACAAATTCTGTCATGAAACATTAAACAATCATATGAACCCACTCGAAAGTCAGATTCATCTCCCAATTCACACTTAGCTCTCTTAGCTTGTATCTCACTATCATTCCTTTGAGCCTTACATATTTGTTGAACAAATAATGGCCTAGCTCTCATTTTGGCCAATATAGTACCATCATCAAACAATGCCAAACTCATACTCATAGCTCTCAAAGCATACACGGATTTCCTACTCAGGGCACCTACAACTGCATTCGCTTTCCCTAGTGGTAATCGATTACTAGTTCATAGTCTTTCAATAATTCAAGCCACCGTTGTTGTCGTAAATTCAAATCCTTTTGATCCATTAAGTTTTTCACTCCTCGAGGAATACGAATCGTCAGAGAATATTTTTCAAGCCGAAAACACAATTGAAGAGATGAAAAGGGAGAGATAGACAATATTCGAAAAACAGTTAACCAAAAAGGGGTGGAGGAAGAACTGCCCAATACTATTTGGTCAAGGTTTGGGAAAGTAGAGGAAAGAAAAGAAACAGCAAAGAGAAGAGGGGAGGAGAAAGGAGGATTCGGTGGGGTAAAAGAAAGAAAAATGTAAAAAGGAAAAAGTGAGCAGAGAAAAAAATGTCAAAAGAACCTACCACATTCGGCCAAAGAGAAAAAAAAACCCAAATTAGCAGTATACCTCTCTTGGCCGAAATCTTAAGTGCCAGAGTCCCAAATTCGGCACAAACTCCCTCCCCTCTCATCTCCTTGATTTTCTCCTAAAATCCCTCCTCAAATCTCTCCATGACCAATTCAAACTCCACTCAAATTCTATTCAAACTCCCCTTAGCTGTGTTTCAGTCCAACTCCACTACCTACACAGCTCAAGCAGCAAAATAAACACTTCATTGTGCAACCCAGGACTTGAGCCTCAGACCTCACAGTTACACAACATGCCACCTTGCCACTAGACTACAAGCTCTTTTTGTGTCATAAAACAAGCACTATTATTTATAAGGCCTATATGCTAGTGTCCAGATTCATTTAAGAGCAAAACTAAAAATTCTGCAAAGGCCAATACTTGAACCCAGGCTTCACAAACACTCCCAAACACACTCAAATCACTTAGCCATTAAAGCAAACAAGCAACTTGTGACATATCATGCAAAAATTAAAGACTTAAATTTTTGGGGCGTTACATCAAATGTAGTCAATCATGCTTTATTATTTATAATACATAAACAATACATACTTCGAAATTCAAACATGTCAATAATATCTATTTAATCGAATTGAAAAATCAATTATCATGCATCAAAGTCATGCTACATATACTTTATAAAGCATAATTCAAATCCTATAACCATCAAATTTCATGACATTCGAATATCTAGCTTAAAAAAAAGCATATATATATTTCTTTTATTTCATATACTAAGTATATATATATTTCACAGCATTCATTTGTGCATATATATATTCCATTAACTAATTATCAAACATGCCATTTAACAACACGTTTCGATACTATTTATCTCATTTAAATAAATAGCTAAAACAAATCTAAATTATGCTCAAATCAGATCATAATAATGCAACCATTTCGAAATGCATTTTTGCCTATACCAAACATACCAAATTCGGACAGCATATATATACAAGGCATCAACTAACACATAAATTCTAGCCAAAAACATATCAATTCATGCACATTTCATACTTTAAAGCATCACCCAATATTATACCAATTTCCAACATCACATGATCAATCACCTAACCAACAAGACAACCATAATAATTTGGTCAAATACATATGGTATCTCAAAACATATTTAACTTCCACCTATCATTAGTCCAATGTAAACACACATTTTATACTATATTTATCTCACAAATGACCAAAGAAATTTCATTATAACAAATTTATCGAATACATAATCAACCAATTACCAAAATCACATTTTAAACCATGAAACATATTCCCCAAAATGAGTTAAGTAACAAGGCCGAATACTCACCTACTTAAACACCATTTCTAAGCCAATTCACAAAACAAATTATACATCAACACATATGTCATTAATTAATCATATCAAATATCTAAATTCATTGACATAGCATAGTCATTCCATGGCAATTATAAACACATATCATAAGTCAAAGATGCACCCATCATTTACCTTATTACTTAACCAAATTATAAGACCATCCATCTCAAGTATATATCAACATTATTTAACTTATAAGTCACTCATGTCATATTCGATCAGGCCTGTAACACCACAAATCCGGCCCAAACACCACGACAGAATCTGGCATGTCACTAAGAAGATTTAGTAAAACATGTCACATTTTTGGAAGACAATTGTCGAGTGTAAACATGCAAACTGGAAAACTTAATAATTTGGATAGTTTGTAGAAGATATAAATTTTCATGTAAATGCTTTTATGAATTAAAACCGAAATTTTCCTTTGATTGTTATCATTTCAACACATGCCTTAGTTTAAATTTACGTAAAATTTTAGATGTCCAAAATCCCGAAAAGGTAGAAGAAAACGTAAAAGAAAGATAATAACCGGTGGCCTTATTACAATAAAACATAAACCAAACTAATTTAAAAATATTAAATGTAAATGAACTGAATAATGTCTTTTGCAGTTTCCAAAACGAACTCAGCGCTCCACTCCAGCCCTCTCCGATGCACTAAGTGCTACCTGAAAAATGTTAAACAACGGGGTGAGTCACGAGACTCAGTGTGCAACCCTCATGCACCATCAGATTGGGCCTTAGCCTATAGAACAGAATAACAGAATATCAAACAACAGAAATTATGCAAATCCCAACCCAATCCTAGGTTTCCATCCGCTACACACCACCTTTACCTGCCAATCACACCATTGGGGATTTCTACAATCAACCCACACTGCTACACACCATCGATGGAAGTCATGCTGCAGATAGCTGCTCATCGTCAGATCATGGCAATAGCCACTACAACAGATCATGGCATTAGCCACTACAACAGATCATGGCAAAAGCCACTACAACAGAACACTTCCCCTTTCATCAATCGCTCAACCCCGTGCAACATAGAAATCAGCATACATGTTTATCATATCAAATCAACGGAAACATTCACTTTACAATGACAGAGATCACTAACTTGGTGATTCGCCTTTACCCCTCTCGGGTTTTCAACAGCCATGCCGGTATTTCAGCATTTAACAAAATATACAAAATATAACAGGCTTATATGCATACTAATCAAGCAATGTAAATGGTATGAGAGTGTTACACACCTGATTAATGCGCAGGACTACTCTCTATGTCGATACCCTCACTAATCAGATCTACTGCCCTTTGTCCACAACTTTTCTCAAAAGCCGGACGAACGCAAAGATAAGGCCTCTCCTATATTCGGCCAATGGTTAGTGTTTTCCTGAATTTATACGTTTATAATAACAGATCTCCTTACCTTGAAATCCTGAAAGTAATACGATTCAAGTGCTACTGAACTCTGGCATAGAAATCTAAGCGATTGAATCCCCTTCAAATCCCGGAATGCCGCAAATGAGAGAAAACACCCGATTAGTTAACCATATAGCCATTCGGCTAAGATCTCTAAAAGCCGAAAAAAGATTAAAATCTCATGAATCGACACTTACCTTTAGTTTTCTTCAAGATTCAGCACAAGCAGATACTACAAAAGGATTTCGGCAATCACAGGAGATAAGATCAAGGGATTTCAACTTTTAAGAAAATCCCAGAAAAGATGAACGAGAGAAGGCTGATGTGTTTTTCGGCTTTTAGAAGAATTGAATGAGAAGTTTTGGTTTCCAGCAGAAAAAGAGAAGAAGAAAAGAAATCAAGAAAGAAGCTTGGAGATTTTGGCTAGGAAGAAAAGAATGGAAAAGATTTCGACAGTAGAGAAAACTGAGAGAAATAGCTTCAGAGAAAAGAAGAAGAAAGGAAAAAAGAAACTGACAAAATTCGGTTTTGCCTAACTCTATCTAGCCGTCCTCTCCTTTACACACACAATCCCATATTCGGCTACCTCTATCCTCCTAGATAGCTCCTCATCCTTTCCCCTATCCTTATCAGAACACCCATCCAAAAGAGACTTAATTAGCTCCAACTCCTCCCTCCTTTATTAGCATAATATCCATATATTTTAAACATTAAAAACCCCTAAATAATAGCCTTGTTTCTGTCCCCCCTTAGTCCCCTTATAAGTGCCGAATTTGGCCCAAAAACATGGGCTCCAAGTGGCCAAAACTTGGGCCTCCTCCTTTGCCCTTGACGCCAACTCCCTTCCCTCTTAGTGGCGCCATTTTGCCACTGGCCACAAGCCCAACCTGATATTTTAAACACAGATGCTTATCTTAAAAGCACTGGAGTGCCTACACAGAAATTTAATCAAGGCCTCAGCCCATTCCTGAGCCCAATTGCACCTCTAATTCTCAAATTAACACATTAAACATGTCTGCACATTAAATGCATAAGCCTATTAATTTGGGATGTTACAGTTCTACCCCTATTAAAATAAATTTCGGCCTCGAAATTTACCTGATTAGAAGAGATGGGGATATTGCTGTCACATAACATCCTTTGGCTCCCAAGTCGCTTCGTCTGCACCATGGTTTCGCCACAAAACCTTGACCAAAGGGACAGACTTCCTTCTCAACACTTTTACGTCTCGCTCCAAGATTTGCACTGGCTCTTCCTCAAAAGATAAGTTTGACCTTACTTCAATCTTTTCCACTGGCACAATGTGCGATGGATCGGAACGGTAACGTCTTAGCATCGAGACATGAAACACATCATGTATCTGTTCCAACTCTGACGGCAACTCCAATCGATAAGCCACTAGGCCCACACGTTCTAGTACCCGATAAGGTCCAATAAATCGGGGACTTAGCTTGCCCTTACGTCCAAACCTCATCACCTTTTTCCATGGTGAGACTTTCAAAAAAACTTGATCACCCACTACAAATTCCAACTCTTTACGCTTTAGATCTACATAAGATTTCTGCCGATCGGACGCTCCCTTTAACCGAGCTCGAATCAACTTAACTTTCTCCCCCATTTCTGAAACTAATTCTGGACCCAACACTTGACGCTCACCCAACTCTGTCCAACAAGTAGGAGTACAATACCTCCGTCCGTATAATGCCTCATAGGGCACCATCTGAATACTAGATTGATAGCTATTATTGTACGCGAATTCTGCCAGAGGTAAATACTCCTCCCAACCACCCCTAAAATCGATGATTCAACCCCTTAGCATATCCTCCAAGACCTGAATTACCTCTCCGGATCGACCATCGATGCCAGGTGAAAAGTGGTGCCGAAATCTAACCTTGTTCCCATTGCCTGGTGAAGAGCCTTCCAAAATCTTGACGTGAACCTAGGGTCCCTATCCGATATGATCAACATAGGTACACCATGCAGTCCCACTATCTCAGCCACATACAGCTTAGCCAACCTTTGCAGTGAATAATCCATACGAACCAGTACGAAGTGAGCAGACTTCGTCAACTGATCCACAATCGCCCAAATCGAATCCTTCTTAGTGGGCGTAAGAGGTAACCCACTAACAAAACCCATCGTGATTCTTTCCCATTTCCACTGCGGAATCTTCACCGGCTGCAACAACCCCGAGGGCAACTGATGCTCCGCTTTCACCTGCTGACACGTCAGACACTTACTCACGAATTCTTTTACTTCCCTCTTCAGACCTGGCCACCAAAATTGCTCTCGCAAATCCCGATACATCTTAACTCCTTCAAGATGCATAGCATATGGACTACTATGCGCCTTCCGCAGAATCATCTGCCTTAACTCAACATCCTTTGGCATACAAATTCTCTTACGGAAACACAGAACCCCATCACCATTCACACTATAGTCCTCTTCTTCACCAACTTGCGCTTGCTGGATTCGAGTACTCAAGACATCATCTAGAAGTTGCTTCTCTTTGATCTGATTTGTCCACATAGGCCTTACTTGGAGTTCAGCTACCAAACTTCCATCCTCATGCAGGCTAAGATGAGCGAACATCACCCTCAAATCCGCTATCACATTCCTACTCAGTGCATCTGCCACCACGTTAGCCTTACCCGGATGATATTCGATTAAGCAATCATAGTCCTTCAAGAGCTCAATCCACCTACGTTGCCTCAGATTCAACTCCTTCTGGGTAAGGAGATACTTCAGGCTCTTATGGTTCGTGTAAATAATCGACTTCTCCCTATACAGGTAGTGCATCCAAATCTTCAAAGCGAACACTACCGCCGCCAATTCTAAATCTTGTGTAGGGTAGTTCAATTCATGCGGTCTCAACTGTCGAGACACATATGCAACAACTTTTCCATATTGCATCAACACACATCCTAAACTCGTGTGTGACGCATCACAGTAGACGGTAAATTCTTTTCCCGCCTCAGGAAGTTAACACCGCGCTCACAAGATTCTCTTCAGCTTCTCAAAGCTCTCCTGCTGTTTGTCGGTCCACACAAACGGTACTCCCTTCCTCAACAACTTAGTTCGAGGTGCCGCAATTAATGAGAACCCCTCAACAAACCTCCTGTAATACCCTGCCAATCCCAAAAAACTTCGAATCTCTGCCACAGACTTCAGCGGTTTCCAATCCAATACGGCTTCTATCTTTCGAGGGTCCACCCTAATTCCCTATGCCAAGACTACATGCCCTAAGAAAGTCATTTCCTTCAGCCAGAACTCACACTTACTGAACTTTGCATACAACTGCTTCTCCCTCAGAATTTGTAACACCACACGAAGATGTGCATCATGCTCCTCCTCAGACTTAGAGTAAACCAGGATATCGTAGATGAACACCACGATGAACCGATCAAGATACAGTTGAAATACCCGGTTCATCATATCCATAAATACCACTGGCTCATTCGTCAACCCAAATGGTATCACCAAAAACTTATAATGACCGTAGCGAGTCCGAAACGCCATCTTATGAATGTCTCCTTCCTTTACCCTTAATTGATGGTATCCTGACCTTAAGTCAATCTAAGAAAAGACCGAAGCTCCTTTGAGTTGATCGAATAGATCGTTGATTCTTGGTAGCGGATACTTGTTCTTAATTGTTAACTTATTCAGTTGACGGTAGTCCACACACATACGCATGGTTCCGTCCTTCTTCTTCACAAATAGGATCGGCGCTCCCCACGGAGACACACTCGGTCGGATAAAACCTCGATCCAACAGTTCCTGGATCTGAGCTTTAAGTTCTACCAACTCCTTCGGCGTCATTTTATAAGGAGCAATGGACACTGGAGCTGTACCCGGAAGTAGCTCTATTCGAAACTCCACTTCGCGATCCGGGGGTAATCCGGGCAATTCTTCAGGAAAGACATCTGTGAAATCTTTGACTGTTCGAACCTCATCGACAGTCACCTCCTTAGCATCCAAAGCACTGATAAAAGCTAGAAAGCGTTACACCCTTCCGAATTATCTTAATAGCTTTTAATGTGGACACCACGTTGGACAAGTAATTCCTTCTTTCTCCTAACACAACCACCTCCCCGCCTTCCGGGGTGCTCAACATCATGCGCTTAGTCTCACAATCCAACTTAGCACGGTGTTTAGTCAACCAATCCATTCCCAAAATAAGGTCGAATTCTCTAAACAGTAATTCCATTAAGTCTGCCGGGAACACTACTCCTTGCGTCTCTAAAGGTACGTCTCTAAACAGTTTGTCCACTACCCTAGATTGTCCTAAAGGACTAACCACAGTCATCTTCCTAGTAGTTGTTTCAGCGTCTATACTTAGGGTCTCAGATACCGAACATGCAACATAGGAGTGGGTTGACCCAATATCAATTAAGGCAAGAAAAGGGTTATCAGCAATAAGAAACATACCGGTTATGACGTCCGAAGCGTCACCATCCTCCCGTCGACGAGCCGCGTAAACTAGACCTGGCTGCCTTGCATCTACATTACCAGCACCCCTACCAGGTGCTCCAAGACCTTGACCGAACCCATTTCCTCCTCTGGCTATGCCACGTCCCCTTGGTATCGCTTGACCTCCTCTCCCAACCTGATCAGAACCTCGTCCCTTGGGCTGTGCCTGATTCACTTATGGACAGTCCTTAATCATATGCTCCGTGGATCCACACCTAAAGCATCCACCGGTTCTCCTTCTACACTCCCCATAATGTACCTTCCCACACGAAAGACATGATCGATTCTGTCCCGTCGGAGCACAAGCTAGCCCATCAAACCTAGGCCTTTTCTGAAAATTTTCAAATGATCCCGACGGCCCAAAATTCCTCTTATTCCTATTACTATCCTTATCCTTATTCTGTTTCTCAGTCCGCTTAACCTCCTCAGATATCTTAGCTTTCTCAACCAAAACTGCAAAGTCCCTCTCCTGCTACGGTGCTACTAGTACCCTTAGCTCATCCCTTAGTCCATCCTCGAACCGTACACAACGCTCATAGTTAATTGCTACAATCCCTCAAGCGTAACGGCTCAACCTCAGAAATTCCGCCTCATACTCAGACACAGTTTTGCTTTCTTGCACCAAATTCAGGAATGTATTCCTCTACGCATCCACATAGCTGGCCCCAATGTACTTTCCTTGAAACGACTCCTTGAAAAAATCCCAGTCAATCTGGTCTACAGCAGCACCCTCCTTTACCGTGAGCCACCACTGATAAGCCTCGTCTCGAAGAAGAGACACGACCCCTTTCAACTTCTCCTCCACCGTGAAGTCTAGGTCATCCATTATGCGCTCACTGCTTAACCAATACTCACCAGTGTTAGGCTACGCCGATACACCCCCTAAACATCTTCGCCTGCTTGGTCGAGTCATTCAGACATTGATTTTCGGTCCCGAACTCGTGTCGCCCAAAGAACTCCTTTCGAGGACCCCCAACATCGCCTGAGATACCGTATCATCTCCGGGCGTCTGGTCTTGAAATTCTCCCTCTACAACCGACATGTCCGGCATCTCGTCTCCTGACCCGTGGCCAGACCCTACTGGCTCTGACACGGTCCTCCTACCCCTACCACGACCACGCGGCGGACGTCCACGACCCCTTGTACTCATTCTTCTGATTGACGTTTATCTGATTAGAAATTTTATGAATTATTAACTCTTCCCACTGATTATCCACGAACAATCTTATGAAAAGTAGTTTTAAGAGTAGTTCTTTCGAATTCACAATTGTATCTACCATTCAGTTCTCAGGTTTACCTCCTGATTCTAGAAACCACATACATTCACACCTCAACATACATATCACATCCATGAGAGTCACGTTCACCACATAAGGG
This sequence comes from Gossypium bickii, assembly GCA_025503065.1. NCBI lineage: Eukaryota > Viridiplantae > Streptophyta > Magnoliopsida > Malvales > Malvaceae > Gossypium > Gossypium bickii. The sequence continues at coordinate 31,114,907 of CP106719.1, forward strand.
TATTTTCGTCATTTCACTACCCAGGGGTTTTCCTGTAACTTCATCCTACAGGGTTTCTTTGTAATAAAGTATCTTGAGATTTCGAAATAAAAGTTTGTGTATATATATATTTTTTAAAAAACTGGGGTATTCTGGAGAATTTGATTTCAAAAGCATAATAGTGGCGTTCAGGTGTTTGTGGTTTTTGGTTGTTGTTGTATGTTGTATATTTTTTTTTTACAAAATTCCGTTGACTTTGTAAATCGGGGTATTTCCATAAATCTGAGGATATATTTGCAAATCATGGGTATCTTAGTAGTTTTCAAAATAAGGGTATTTTGGTAATTTCGTGAAGTAGGGGTATTTTGGAAATTTTGCAACCCAGGGGTATTTCGGTAAATTTTTGTAAACCATGGGTATTTCAAAAATTTTGCAAATTTTGTTGATTTTCCAAATCAAGGGTGTTTTTTTTAAAAAAACAAGGGTGTTTTGGTAATTTTTTTTTTCAAAACTAGGGTGGCTGGTCCCTTTCGGGTTTTAGTTAGAAACTTTTGGCCCGTTAACAAGTCCTCACGGTTAAGATGAACAGTCACTACGCACCAGGTAGGAATCCAACAAAGAGGAGGTGAGTCACTAAGACTGCTTAAGTATCAGGCTCTTCCGAATCCAATCCTAGACATGCGCATGCCTGTTGCCACACCCCAACCCAGCGATTTGTCCACGGGTTTGTTTGGATAGATTAAGTCTTATGAAATTTAAGAAGTTGTTTAGTTCATTAAGTTCTAAATAATATACGTCCCTTAAGGCCCATCAAGCCCGCATACATATATAACACACAGTGAATTCAGAATACTTACCTTGAGGACTTGGGCCGGAGACGCAGGTGACATGCCAAGAAACCCTCCTGTGTTTTTTTGTTTTTTTATAAACATGCATGTTTTCAAAACCCATCTTTAGAAAACGTTTTGAGCCTAAAACCCCAAAGCCGAGTTTTGAACCGGGCTCTAAAACCAATTTGTAACACTCCAAACCCGACCCAAACACCACGACCGGATCTGGCATGTCACTAAGAAGATTTAGTAAAACATGTCACATTTTTAGAAGACAATTGTCGAGTGTAAACATGTAAACTGGAAAACTTAATAATTTGGATAGTTTGTAAAAGATATAAATTTTCATGTAAATGCCTTTATGAATTAAAACCGAAATTTTCTTTTGATTGTTATCATTTCAGTACATGCCTTGGTTTAAATTTACGTAAAATTTTAGATGTCCAAAATCCCGAAAAGGTAGAAGAAAACGTAAAAGAAAGATAATAGCCGATGGCCTTATTACAATAAAACATAAACCAAACTAATTTAAAAATATTAAATGTAAATAAAGTGAATAATGTCTTTTGCAGTTTCCAAAATGAACTCATGCATGGCCACCTTGCGCTCCTCTCCAGCCCGGTCCGATGCACTAAGTGCTACCTGAAAAATGTTAAACAACGGGGTGAGTCACGAGACTCAGTGTGCAACCCTCATGTACCATCAGATTGGGCCTTAGCCCATAGAATAGAATAACAGAATATCATACAACAGAAATTATGCAAAGCCCAACCCAATCCTAGGTTTCCATCCGCTACACACCACCCTTACCTGCCAATCACACCATTGGGGATTTCTACAATCAACCTACATCGCTACACACCATCGATGGCAGTCATGCTGCAGATAGCTGCTCATCGTCAGATCATGGCAATAGCCACCACAACAGATCATGGCATTAGCCACTACAACAGATCATGGCAAAAGCCACTACAACAGAACACTTCCCCTTTCATCAATGACCCAACCCCGTGCAACATAGAAATTGGCATACATTTTTATCATATCAAATCAATGGAAACATTCACTTTAGAATGACAGAGATCACTAACATGGTGATTCGCCTTTACCCCTCTCGGGTTTTCAATAGCCATGCCGGTATTTCGGCATTTAATAGAATATACAGAATATAACAGGCTTATATGCATACTAATTAAGGAATCTAAATGGTGTGAGAGTGTTACACACCTGATTAATGCGTAGGACTACTCTCTATGTCGATACCCTCACTAATCAGATCTACTGCCTTTTGTCCACAACTTTGCTCAAAAGCCGAAAGAACGCAAAGATAAGGCCTCTCCTATATTCGGCCAAGGGTTAGTGTTTACTCGAATTTATACGTTTATAATAACAGATCCCCTTACCTTGAAATCCCGAAAGTAATAGATTCAAGTGCTACTGAACTCTGGCTTAGAAATCTAAGCGATTGAATCCCCTTTAAATCTCGGAATGCCGCAAATGAGAGAAAATACCCGATTAGTTAACCATATAGCTATTCGGCTAAGATCTCTAAAAGCTGGAAAAAGATTGAAATCTCGCAAATCGACACTTACCTTTAGTTTTCTTCAAGATTCGGCACAAGCAGACACCACAGAAGGATTTCGACAATTACAGGAGATAAGATCTAGGGATTTCGGCTTTTAAGAAAATCCCAGAAAAGATGAACAAGAAAAGGCTGATGTGTTTTTTGGCTTTTAGAAGAATTGAATGAAGAGTTTTAGTTTCCGGCAGAAAAAGAGAAGAAGAAAAGAAATCAAGAAAGAAGCTTGGATATTTCGGTTAGGAAGAAAAGAATGGAAAAGATTTCAGCAGCAGAGAAAACTGAGAGAAAGAGCTTCAGAGAAAAGAAGAAGAAAGGAAAAAAAAAACTGACAAAATTCGGCTTTGCCTAACTCTATCTAGCCGTCCCCTCCTTTACACACACAGTCCCATATTTGACCACCTCTATCCTCCTAGATAGCTCCTCATCTTTTCCCCTATCCTTATCAGAACACCCATCCAAAAGAGACTTAATTAGCTCCAACTCCTCCCTCCTTTATCAGCATAATATCCACATATTTTAAACATTAAAAACCCCTAAATAATAGCCTTGTTGCAGTCCCCCCTAGTCCCCTTATAAGTGCCGAATTTGGCCCAAAAACATGGGCTCCAAGTGGCCAAAACTTGGGCCTCCTCCTTTGCCCTTGACGCCAACTCCCTTCCCTCTTAGTGGCACCATTTTGCCACTGGCCACAAGCCCAAACTGATATTTTAAACACAGATACTTATCTTAAAAGCACTAGAGTGCCTACACAGAAATTTAATCAAGGCCTCAACCCATTCCTGAGCCTAATTGCACCTCTAGTTCTCAAATTAACACATTAAACATGTCTACACATTAAACGCATAAGCCCATTAAATATATATCAAATTATACCAACTTTCATAACTTCATGACATATACTTAGCAAAACATATTTATACCATGACCGAATTCATACACACAAACATAAACATTGTTTCAAGTCATTTTCGCATGGCTTATATTTACATATCCCAAAATCAAGTATATTATCTAGTCTATACATGCCATAAGTTCAAAATCAAACTTAATAAAATACTGAAAACAGTCGATAGTGTGATAGACTTCTCTGATAATCCGTGAGCTTGTAACCAACTTCCAAAATCTATAAAATAAAGAGCAAACATACACACAATAAGCTTTCACAGCTTAGTAAGTTATAACCATTGAAAAAATTTAATCATATACAAAAATTTATCTAGTCAATCCGGATTAAATCATTATTAACTCATGTACATTTCCAACTTAATCTCATATATCAAAACATATAAGTTTTGCATAAATTTTACTTTGACCGAATACTCGTTCAATCATTAATATAACTAATCATTACTTTCTATAATTCATATACATCAATAGACCGAATTTACATATGTTCAAATATACCTTCACATAGTTCATATTACATATAACTTTATATCATGAATTCAAATATCCAACTTACCTTATTTTCATAACATAGTATGAGAACATACCTGAGCCTTTCTAACTCGATTTTACACCCAATCTTAACTTATAATTGCCCATTGAACCATTCGAAATTAAAAAGGATACTCGGATAATCGAACATATCGTACAATGCCAACGTCCCAGATGTGGTCTTACATGTAATCACATAATGGTGCCACTGTCCCAGATAGGGTCTTACATGTAAATCACAAGTCAATGCCAACGTCCCATACGTGGTCTTACACGATAACACATAATAGAATCCTATGTCATGACATATGTATCCTAGCTATTCCAAAGGTTCGTACAGGACTTTCGGACATCGTATCTTGATCGAATCAAACTCGTAAACATAGCTCCCAAGCTCAGTGACATTCGACCAACACATATATATTTATCAAGAATTCAATTCATCATATAAAATTTACTTATATTCAAAATTAACAACATTTAAATGCTTATAAACTTACATCGGATATCGACGAATAGAAATACACGACTATTTGATTATTTCTGTTTTCCCCCGATTCAAGTCCGTTTTCTTTAGTTCTTGATCTAAACATGTAACACCCCAAACCCGGCCTAAACGTTATGGTCGAATCTGGCGATGTCACATGATAGTGCTTTTAGAAATCGTAACTACGTTAAAACCATTTTTTTAGGTATCTTCGGTTATTGTCAAAACGTGTCATGTATTTGTTCGTTATCCATTTTCAAAACTTTATACGTTGTGGAAGCTTTTAAAACAATTTGCAAGGTCGTACGTATTTTGATAAAACCTTTATTTATTTTGAAAACTCGCGTTTTGTTCTACTGTTAGCAGTTTATAAAACAATAATCCCAAGTTTTAAACAAAAATCCAAATCGCCTTATTACATAAAATTTACCCCAAATATAACCAAATCAGAATTAAAAATAAACCGTAAATAAGTGTCCAGAACCGTGGACATCGCCGAGTCTTTTGTTACACTGATCCGTCTACTGCTGGGGGATTACCTGTACAGATTAAACAGAAAAAGGGTGAGTTTTTGCAAACTCAGTGTGTAATCCCTACAGAAAACATGCACACAATATCATATCAGAAAACAGTCATGCATTCACAGTTCGGGTCTGAGCCCATTACAGAAACGATGCGAACTTTACCCCACTCAGATACAGAAACAGACATATTATAGGGCCTTGGCCTATTCCAGACAGAATATGCAGAAAACAGAGTCATACTCATATGGTCCGTCTCAGGTTTGAAGACGAATTGTAAATGTTGCCCGATCGTAAATTAGGTCGTTTTCCTTTTAATTAACAAAAGGGATAATTTTATTGGAAATAATATCTTCGAAAGATAAAGATAGGAGAAAGGTTGAGATGGATACGTATTTGAAACAAGAAAGAACCTTTAATAGAAATTAGAGACCCGAATCTTATAAGTTTCAAATTGATGAAAAGAGTTTTGAAACAAAACCGAGACCCACTATCTAGCAAGATAGGAACCAACGGTATAGGTAAATGAACGCCACACCCGAAAGGATGATAAGTTCAGATCAAGGATAAAACGACTCCACTAGAAAACTAGATAAGTCAATTCAACCTTGAGAATTAGGAGAGTGAATACTCACCAAAAGAAATTCTTCTTTCATTAAAATTCCAAAAAGTTCCTTACAAAATGAAATGTGCAAAATATTTATAGGCTTTTCCAATGATAGCCGAATAGGAAAGGAATAAACTTGAACTTCTAGAAAGGAAAGAGGGCTTCAATCTCTATTTGTGCGCACGAATAGTTGACTTGATGGGGGCATTTGTGAGTATTCGACCAAGGGAAGGGCTTAGTCATGTTGGAGATAAGGTGTCATGTAAGACAAAAAGATCATGGAGCATGAAGGTATGGCCACTTGCAATTAAATTAAAGCACTTGAATGTTGTGGCCGTTCAACCTAAACTCCACCAAAGTTTGTTGCCGTATGCCACTTGCATTTGCCATAAGATTGACTAAATTATCTTAATTTAAAAGTGCTTAAGCCGTCCACTATGCATGCTTTCCCCTTTGCTTATTATTTTATGCGCACATGGCCTAATTTAGGTGTGGCCGTCCACTTCCATGGTGACTTATTTTGATGTTGCATGTTTTCATCCTTTCAATTGTTTATTCATTAATTCCTCTATGGTGCTTCATGCTTTGCCGTCCCATGCCTTGCTTAAATTAAGAATTCTTCAATTGTTTACTTCATTCAACAAGCATGCCGTCCATCCACTTTGTCTATAAAAGACAAAGTTCTTAATTTATGCTCCATATTGCCGCATGTCCATCTTGTAAAACCCACCATGATAATTTCAAATTCAAGGCTTACATTTCCACCATCACCCACTTGCACATTTGTTAGACTTTCAACTACCATCTTCCATGACATCTTATCAAAGACGTGAAGCACTACAAAAAAAAAAAAGCATAAATCTCATTAATTAAAATTCGACTAAACATAGTTAGACAGAATTTTAATTACCTTATTTAAACACTAGGTAAGAGCATACTAATATTCAACTTCGACAAAGACTATCTAAACACTTGTACTATCTAAACAAATAAATATGAAATACGAAAATGAAGTTACTACTGAAAATTAAAACATGCGTAAATTAAAGTGTTAAACAAACTAGCAGTCGGACTAGCTAGTATATTCAACTTCAAAAAAGTTGTATGAGTTCAGCATGTTTTTGGGCTCTCTTCTATGGTCATCCCAAATTTGTGTCACCAACACCATCGCGGCATCTTTGAATTGTTTGGTTCGGGAACGTGTAATTGGCCCATTAGGTAGCCTCATCGGGTCATGGTTGACGTCCGTCACAGGCTTCGTAGGTGAGCTCGTATCATCCCTCCCTCTTTAAGTTGATTCGTCCTCGAATCATCACCTACATCAAAAGGAGAAAGATCAGAAATATTAAAACTTGCGCTCACGTTATAGTCACCTGGCAAGTCCAATTTGTATGAGTTGCCATTTATGCGTTCAAGGACTTGAAATGGACCGTCCCCCCTTGGGAGAAGTTTAGATCGTCTTTGTGTGGGAAACCTTTCTTTTCGCATATGAACCCAAACCCAGTCCCCTGGTTCAAAGAGAATGCATCTACAACCTTTGTTAGCTCGTTGGACGTATTGCTTGGTTCTTGCTTCAATATTCTCGCGCACCTTTCGATGTAGTTCCTTTATGTATTCCGCCTTTTTTCTAGCATCAGAATGGATAAATTTATCTGAAGGTAATGGTAATAAATCAAGAGGAGTGAAAGGGTTAAACCCATAAAAATCTCGAAAGGCAAAAATTTAGTTGCGTAATGAACAAATTTCTACTGTAAGCAAATTCGATGTAAGTGCATACTTTTCCACGTTTTGAGGTTTTTTTGCACCAATGCTTGCAACAAGGTTGATAGGACTCGGTTCACTACTTCGATTTTTCCATCCGTTTGAGGATGACAAATGGTCGAAAATAGCAATTTCGTCCCTAACTTTCCCCACAGAGTTCGCCAAAAATAACTTAAAAATTTTACGTCCCGATCAGATACGATCATTTTCGGAACTCCATGCAATCGTATGATTTCCCTAAAAAACAAGTTTGCAATATGCACTGCATCGTCAGTCTTAGAACAAGGGATAAAATGGGACATTTTAGAAAAACGATCAACTACAACAAAAATTGAGTCCTTCTCGATTTTTGATCTCGGTATCCCAAGGATGAAATCCATGGAAATGTCGGCCCACGGAGTGTCTAGAATAGGAAGAGGCGTATATAAACCATGAGGCTGGACCCGCGATTTTGCTTGTTTGCAAGCTATGCAACATTCACAAATCCGTTCGACATCCTTTCTCATTCCTGGCCAAAAAAAATGTTCTTGAAGAGTGGACAACGTTTTGTCTCTTCCAAAGTGTCCCATAAGGCCACCACTATGTGCCTCTATCACCAGCATATCTCGAATAGAACCTTGCAGTGTACACATCTTGTTTTCCTTGAAAAGGAATCCGTCATGTCTGTAAAGCTTATTAAAAGCACCACTCTCACAAGCATTATAGACATTGCCAAAATCAGTATCATTAGCATACAATTCCTTAATGTGATGGAAACCAAGTACTTTAGAATCAAGAAAGGTTAATAAAGTGTACCTTCGTGATAACACATCCGCTACTACATTTTCCTTACCTTTCTTATACTTAATTAAGTACGGAAATGATTCTAAATACTCGATCCATTTTGCATGTCGTTTGTTGAGCTTGTGCTGACCTTTAATATACTTGAGTGCTTCATGATCTGAATGAATAATGCTTCATGATCTGAATGAATAACAAACTCTTTCAGCCTCAAGTAATGTTGCCACGTTTCAAGCGATCTTATTAGAGCGTACATCTCCTTGTCATACACGGGGTAATTAAGTGTAGCTCCGTTCAATTTCTCGCTGAAGTATGCCACCGGTCTTCCATTCTGAGTTAGAACGGCTCCGATCCCTACACCTGATGCATTACACTCAATTTCAAAACTTTTAGTAAAGTCAGGAAGGGATAACAATGGAGCTTTAACAAGACATTCTTTAATGGCAGTAAAAGACCGTTCTTGCTCATCGGACCAATGGAAAGCTGAATTCTTCTTGATCACGCTTGTTAGAGGAGCGGCTATCGTGCTGAAGTTGGGAACGAATCGGCGGTAAAAACTAGCCAACCCATGGAAACTTCGTACTTGGCTAACCGTTGTAGGACGGGGCCATTCTTGGATTGCTCGAACCTTCTCTTGGTCCACCTCTAATCCATTTGCACTTACGACGTATCCTAAGAAAATAACCTTGTCAGTACAAAAAGAACATTTCTCGAGATTGGCATACAATACCTCTTTCCACAGTGTTTCTAAGATCACACGTAGATGTTGGAGGTGATCCTCCAAAGATTTACTGTACACTAATATGTCATCAAAATAAACAACACATGATTTGCCAATGAAAGCTCGTAAAACATGATTCATAAGTCGCATAAAAGTACTTGGAGTGTTTGTAAGTCCGAACGGCATTACCAACCATTCATACAAACCTAACTTTGTTTTGAAAGCCGTTTTCCACTCATCGCCTTCCCGCATCCTAATTTGGTGATAGCCACTTTTGAGATCAATCTTTGTGAAGATTCAAGCTCCACTTAACTCGTCGAGCATGTCATCAAGTCGGGGTATCGGGTGTCGGTATTTGACGATAATCTTGTTGATGGCACGACAGTCGACACACATTCACCACGAACCATCTTTCTTTGGTACTAGTAACACCGGTAACGCGCATGGACTAAGGCTTTCTCGGATATATCCCTTTTTCTAGCAATTCAGTGATTTGCTTTTGGAGCTCTTTTGTTTCTTCGGGATTGCTCCGGTACGCAGGTCGATTGGGCAGAGAAGCTCCCGGCACCAAGTCAATTTGGTGTTCTATACCTCGAATGGGCGGTAAACCACTTGGTATCTCATCTGGAAAGATGTCCTTGAATTCCTGAATCAGAGACAACACAGAAGAGGGAAGATTCTCGGGTAAGTCGTTAGTGTTCAAATATGATTCCTTGTATAGTAGGACATATATCGGTTGTCTCACACACAAAGCTTTTCAAATATCTCTTGCTTTTGCAAAAACACTCATTTTTCCACTTTCCTTTTCATTCTCTTCCTTTGTTTCCCTTTCTTTTTGTTCACACTCTCTTGTTTTATCACTTATTTTCTTGCCCTTCTTTTTTTTAAAATTCTTTTCTCTTTCTTTCTCATTTTTCCACTCGCTTTCTTTTGATTTTTCCATTGATGCCTTCATCTTCAACTGATCTTCGTAAACTTGTTTAGGTGTTAGCGGAGCTAGTGTCACGTTCCGGCCCAAGTATTTAAAAGTGTACCGGTTAGTGTAGCCATCATGGATTGCTTGCTTGTCAAATTGCCAAGGTCGTCCAAGCAGGAGATGTCCCGCTAGCATCGAAACCACATCGCACAAGACCTCATCTTGATACTTCCCTATTGCAAAGGAAACCAAAACTTGTTTTGTGACCTTAAGTTCTCCCGCGTCGTTAAGCCATTGTAGCTTATACGGATGGGGATGTTTGGTGGTAGTCAATCCAAGTTTCTCCACCAATATGGTGCTAGCCACATTAGTACAGCTTCCTCCGTCAATAATGACGCAACAAATCTTCCCTTGTACTTGGCAACGCGTATGGAAGATGTTTTCGTGTTGTTGTTTATTTTCGACACCTTGTAAGCTAAGGCTCCTTTTTACCACCAAGATCTCTCCATTTTCGGCTTGTTCTACTTCTTCCTCATCTTGGGATGTCTCACTGGCATCATCTTCCTTTTCACTTTCAGATTCAATCTCGCCATTATCTCGAATAAACATAGTGTTTCGATTTGGACATTGACTTGCAATATGGCCTCGTCCCAAACATTTGAAACACTTAATGTCTCGGGATCGATTCGGAAGGGCTTCCATTTTGCCCTTGCTTGTTTCACTGATCGGCTTGTTAAACTTGGGTGCGCCACTTGTTTCTTTGGCTCGGTTCGGTATGTCCTTTTTGTTGGTCACTTACCCCCACTTAGATGTTGAAGCATGATTGGGGTTTGCTCTAGGCGTAGCTTTTCGTTTTAGCTGTCTTTCGACCTTTATTGCCATGTGAACCATTTTGATGATATCGATGTAATGGTGTAATTCTACAATATTTACGATATCTCGATTGAGGCCAGCGCTAAAACGTGTCATGGTGGCTTCTCGTTCTTCTTCTACATTGGCTCGGATCATGGCCACTTCCATTTCCTTGTAGTAATCCTCCACGCTTCGGTGACCCTGAGTTAGGCTTTGCAACTTTTGATGCAAGTCGCGGTGATAGTAGGTTGGGATGAATCTTTTCCACATTAGTGCCTTCATTTCCGCCCATGTGGATATTGGACGTTCACCATCCCGTCTTCGACTCATTGTTAATTGATCCCACCAAATAAGGGCGTAATCAGAAAATTCAATGGCAGTAAGTTTTACCTTCTTATTTTCTGAATAATTATGGCATTCAAAGATTAACTCCACCTTCTTTTCCCACTCAAGGTAGGCTTCCGGATCGGACCTCCCTTGGAAAGCAGGAATCGCCATTTTAATATTCTTCAAGTCATCATCAGCCCATTCTCGATCTCTTCGCTTGCGGACTCGTGGACCTTCTCTCCGTTCATTGTATTCGAAAGCCAGATTGCTGTCAGCTTCACTCGGTTTGTAGATGTCGTTGTCATGTAACCAAGGTTGTTATCGTCCCCTTCTCGGAATCGAAGGGGTGTTTGCTCGAGGCCTCCGTTCATCTCTTCGATCCAATCGTCCGTTGATTAATTGGACCAAACGTGTGATTTCGCGTATTACGGTTTGCAAATGCGGATCTCCCCTTTCAGGATCATTTCTTCGGGGATGCAATCCTCTTCCACCTCCGGCGGCGTCAGATGCTTCGTCGCTTATTATTCGACGTTCGGGGCTCCTAGACATGTTTTTTAAACAAAATTAATGAATCCTCACTACAATCCTCACTTGTTCACTCACAAAGAAATTATCAACACTCACACTCGTGTTTTCACTCAACTTCTGGCTTTTTCCTTAATGTAATCACTCTTGCCTTTTACCGCTCGAATTCACTCTTCTAGATTCTAGAAGGTTGTCTTCGACTTACTAGCAACTCGTAGGTCGTTTCAAGAGTTAAAAGGGTAAGATTGGTTTCGGAAATGGGTAGGCTTAGAAAGGATAGAAATGTTGATAGGTGGTGGGTCGAAAATAAGGCTCGATAGTGGAGGTGGTGAAAAATGAAGAGTTTTTAAAATAAAAATCCAGATACTACGATAATTCTTTTTTTAACTTAAAAAAAAATTCGAGATGATCAAAACGTGCCTAATTTAATTGGCTCTGATACCAGATGATACAGTCCGTCTCGGGTTTGAAGACGAATCGTAAATGTTGCCCGATCGTAAATTAGGTTGTTTTCCTTTTAATTAACAAAAGGGATAATTTTATTGGAAATAATATCTTCAAAAGGTAAAGATAGGTGAAAGGTTGAGATGGATACGTATTTGAAACAAGAAAGAACCTTTAAGAGAAATTAGAGACCCGAATCTTATAAGTTTCAAATTGATGAAAAGAGTTTTGAAACAAAACCGAGACCCACTATCTAGCAAGATAGGAACCAACGGTATAGGTAAATGAACGCCACACCCGAAAGGATGATAAGTTCAGATCAAGGAAAAAACGACGCCACTAGAAAACTAGATAAGTCAATTCAACCTTGAGAATTAGAAGAGTGAATACTCACCAAAAGAAATTCTTCTTTCATTAAAATTCCAAAAAGTTCCTTACAAAATGAAATGTGCAAAATATTTATAGGCTTTTCCAATGATAGCCAGAATAGGAAAGGAATAAACTTGAACTTCCGTAGAAGGAAAGAGGGCTTCAATCTCTATTTGTGCGCATTTAGTAGTTGTTGACTTGGTGGGGGCATTTGTGAGTATTCGGCCAAGGGAAGGGCTTAGTCATGTTGGAGATAAGGTGTCAAGTAAGACAAAAAGATCATGGAGCATGAAGGTATGGCCACTTGCAATTAAATTAAAGCACTTGAATGTTGTGGCCGTTCAACCTAAACTCCACCAAAGCTTGTTGCCGTATGCCACTTGCATTTGCCATAAGATTGACTAAATTATCTTAATTTAAAAGTGCTTAAGCCGTCCACTGTGCATGCTTTCCCCTTTGCTTATTATTTTATGCGCACATGGCCTAATTTAGGTGTGGCCGTCCACTTCCATGGTGACTTATTTTGATGTTGCATGTTTTCATCCTTTCAATTGTTTATTCATTAATTCCTCTATGGTGCTTCATGCTTTGCCGTCCCATGCCTTGCTTAAATTAAGAATTCTTCAATTGTTTAATTCATTCAACAAGTATGCCGTCCATCCACTTTGTCTATAAAAGACAAAGTTCTTAATTTATGCTCCATATTGCCGTATGTCCATCTTGTAAAACCCACCATGATAATTTCAAATTCAAGGCTTGCATTTCCACCATCACCCACTTGCACATTTGTTAGACTTTCAGCTACCATCTTCCATGACATCTTATCAAAGACTTGAAGCACTACAAAAAAAAAAGCATAAATCTCATTAATTAAAATTCGACTAAACATAGTTAGACAGAATTTTAATTACCTTATTTAAACACTAGGTAAGAGCATACTAATATTCAACTTCGACAAAGACTATCTAAAAACTTGTACTATCTAAACAAATAAATATGAAATACGAAAATGAAGTTACTACTAAAAATTAAAACATGCGTAAATTAAAGTGTTAAATAAACTAGCAGTCAGACTAGCTAGTATATTCAACTTCAAAAAAGTTGTATGAGTTCAGCATGTTTTTGGGCTCTCTTCTATGGTCATCCCAAATTTGTGTCACCAACACCATCGCGGCATCTTTGAATTGTTTGGTTCGGGAACGTGTAATTGGCCCATTAGTTAGCCTCATCGGGTCATGGTTGACGTCCGTCACAGGCTTCATAGGTGAGCTCGTATCACATACCCACCAGCCTCTACACACTAACTCCGTTCAACCCTACACACCATGTGGGGATAAAATCAACCTACCCAACCCTACACACCATGTTGTACCGAATACGGCACATAGTCAGAGATTTGCAGCTAAGCTGCCAGATAACAGGCTTAATAGCCTTTCAGATACTTCCTCCAATCATAATCAACCCACCCCGATGCAATGCAACATACAAGAATAACATGCTATTATGCAATTAAAACTCATATATATATATTTATTTAGATCAGCATACATGCTTAGTACAGAAATCAAACAGACAGATTATTCATTTAGGGGTCTAAGTATTGCTTATCGACCATACAGTAGGTCCACAGTCGACTTGGGCGACCCGTGCAACCTTACAGAGTTTTCAGAAAAATGGGCTCACATGCTAATGTGGCCTGCCCGTGTGGGCCCACATGCCCGTGTGGCCCACACGACCCAATTGGTCGAGCCCATGTATTGCACACGGTCGGGCTCGTTGATCATACGGTTGTGTGGTGACTTACAGTCTTGCACACGACCTACCACACGGGCGGCCACACGCCCGTGTGACGTCGACATGAAGGTTTTTGACTTTTACCGAAACCTCATTTTCTACGTTTTTGGGTACACACCTAGTCTGATTTTGACATGTAATCACTCCAGAGTACAACGAAACCAAAAATCAACAATCCAAGACCCAATATCAGTCACTTAAATCGATACTAAACCGAATCACTATGAACAGACAATTCCTAAATCTTACTCACGACCACTTTACCTTAGCGAAAGCAATGACGGATTCTGCACCTCATCTAAGACCGATTGGAAATCCACAGCCTCTTAAAGACCTCCTAAACATCACATAAAACCCTTCTTTACTAATTAATCGTGAGGAATAGTTAAGAACGATTGAAATCGTCACTTACCGAATACGTGAAGAAAGCGTTGTACAAGCAAGAAGCAAAATAAAAATCGAAAAGAAAGGGGAGGAAAAAGGGAAGAAAATGGCAGCAAGGATTTTGGGGAAAAGAAAGAAAATGGCAGGAAAAGAGAAGAGAGAGAGCCGAATTTTTTCCAAATTGAACCTCTAATCAGATTCTGATAAGTTCCCCCTCTCAACTGCTTAATTCTCTCCTTCAAACATTCCACCATCAGTGTTTAACTAAAACTCAAACTCTTACACAACATTAGTAGCAAAATAGTTCCCTTGCTTGCACAGAGATTCGAACACAAGACCTCCACCACAATAACACACCACTTAACCACCAAACCAGCAGGCCCATTCTGTTAATTACCTACACACTTTAACTTATAAGCCTACCAACTAGAGTTGGGCTTTACTCATAAAAATACCAAAATTTACCCAAGTTGAGACTTGAACTTGGGACCTCCCACACACACCCAAAACATATAACCATTGAAGTAGACACTCATACATGTCAAAATTACAAGAGCCGAATTTAAAGAAAAACGGGGCGTTAAAAACATATTCAAATTAAACTTATTTAAACACCATTTTATTCAATTTACCCCTGACATTTTACACTTTTTGCAATTTAGTCTCTATTGCATAAAACATAAAATATGCAAAATTTCATAATCCCATGCCTAGGCCGAATCTATCCCATGATCATACAAGTCCATATATTTCAATTATTTCACATTTTAGTCCCTCAATTTATTATTTTTACAATTTAGCCCTAATTACTCAAAATCATCAAAATTTCCAATACAAAACATTTTAATCTATCACATATCTTTAATATTTTATCATCAAACAACAAAAATCACAAGCTATCATTAATGGAAAAACACAAAATCATCATCAAATTCAAAAATTAGAACATGGGCTTTGTAGTACTCGAAGCAATGATCACAAAAACGTAGAAATTATAAAAAAAAACCGAACAAATTACATACCTTAATTGAGCCTAATGAGTTCCGAACCTAAAACCACATTCAAAGCTTTATTTTCTTCTCCACTTTCAGCAATTAGAAAGATGAACATACAAACATTTCTTTAATGTTTTATTATATTACATTAATTTGCCAAATTATCATATTAACCTTTATAATTTAATATACACATTTTATATACAATGCACATAACCGTCCATTATTATAATTCATGGTACAATTGCAACATAAACACCTCCCATTAAAAGAACAAAGCAATTTAACACTTTAACAAATAGTTAGCTACTTTTTACCATTTACACGGTTTAGTCCTTTTATAAAATCGGACATTCAAACGATAAAATTAAATCATGAAAATTTTAAAAATATAAATTCATACAATATAAACATAAAATAATATTTAATTATTTTTTTGACTTGGATTTGTGGTCCCGAAACCACTGTTCCAATTAGGGTCGAAACTAGACTGTTACAGAAATATGCTTGGTTCTGCGGGCAACCGTTCAACATCCAAACTATGTTTCTCACTAGTTGACATAGGTGCCTTGACAAAGTCTAATCCAAACATTTTGACAAGGTTCTTGACATACTTTTCTTAGGATAAGAACATACCATCATTGAGCTGTTTAATTTGAAAACCAAGGAAGTATGACAGTTCCCCAATAATGCTCATCCCAAACTCACTTTACATCATCTTCATAAATCCATCTTTTGCGTTGATTGAAGTTTATCCAAAGATTATGTCATCGACAAAGATTTGTGCAATGACAATATTGCCTCAATGTTTCTTGATGAAAAAAGTTTTATCCACTAATCCCCTTTGGTAACCTTGACCCAAAAGAAATTGTGTTAACCTCTCGTACTATGCCCTAGGTGCTTGTTTTAGGCCATAAAGAGTCTTTCTTAGCCTATAGACATGCTCTGGATGTGTTGAGTCTTTAAACCCCTTTGGTTGAGCCACATAGACTTCTTTCTTTAAGTAGTCATTCAAAAAGGCACTCTTCACATCCATTTGATACAGTTTGATGTTCAAATGTGTGGTCATAGCTAAAAGTAACCTTATTGCCTCTAATCTAGCAACAAGGTCAAAAAAGTCTCATCGAAGTCTATTCCTTCAACCTCTGTATCCCCTTGAGCTACCAATCTTGCCTTGTTCCTTGTAATGCAACCATTTTCATCAGTTTTATTCTTAAAAATCCATTTAGTACCAATCAAATTGTAGTGGACTGGCTTAGGGACCAACTCCGAGACTTGGTTTCTCTCGAACTGTAAAAGCTCTTCTTGTATTGCCTAGATCCAATCAACATCCTTTAAGGCATCTTCAACCTTTTTAGGCTCAATCCGAGAAATATAGCATGCCAATCTAATCATATCCCTATAGTTAGGCCTTGATTTCCCTCTAGTTCAAACACACTTTAAAGTTCACCTATAACATCATCCATGGAATTGTTCTTTCCAACTCTTACTAAATGTTTAATAACTTCATTTTGCATCAATAGAATCACTAACTTCATCAACATTCATGACTTTATGGATTTCTAAATCAGATTGCTCGATCACCTTTTTTGTGCTAGTAATATTAATTCATATAATTGGATAAATTGTACATATATATTACATATATTATTATTTATTATATAATAATAAGTAATTTAATCATGCATGTAGATTTTTACTTTCATGTTTTTTTCGTATTAAGTATAATAAAAGATGGTTAATATTGTAAATTATAATTATTTTATCAATACTGTTTATATAAAATACAAAATGATTTTAAATATTTATTAATAATTTTTTATTTTCGATAATTTATGTTAATTATAATAAACGTTAAGCCTTCTTTTTAGTGATATGGAAAAACATGGGTATGTATAAAAATGAAAAAGAAAATCCATATGAGGTTTGATTATGCTAGGAGGAAAAAAAAAACATAACTTTTATTTGGTTTCTTTGTCCATTCTACTGAATAAAGTTTTAGAAACATAAAATTGGTTTTTTTAATAAAATTTTCCATTATTAAAACATGCCTTCAAAATTCGGGCTTTAATTAAAATACTTGTTACATTTTCATTAAAAGTTAATGTTCAATTATTTCGACGTTTTATTTTTATTTTTATTTTTTTTGGATTTTGATTTTTTTTTCACTTTTCAATTCTTTTAAACATTTTTAGTTTTTCTTTTTTTTTTGAAGATTTAACAACTTTTATAATTTTGCAAAATATTTTTAAAACTTTTTGAATAACTTTTTTAATTTTTTTTGAAATTATAGTTTTGATTTTTTTTCAATTTTTAATTTATTTTAAAACTTTAAAACATTTATGTAAATTTTTTAAGATAATTGTTCTAATTGATGAAGTGATATTTTTTTTAATTTTTGACTAAAATTAGGAAATTCTTTATAATTAATTCCAAAACATTTTTTTTTTTTGTTTATCTACAACATGTAGATTTCAATGGTGCAATCATCCATATTTAATCCTCTTTAAGAAGAGGAAATCCAACGACGGTGACAATGAAACATGAACATGATCTCCCTTCTCGATGAGCCTATTTGCCAACATAACATCATCAGACATTCTACCGCCATCAACTACCACCACCATAATCGGATTCCAAGAGGAAAATAAATAAAAAATTATGCTTCACGTTCCTTCTATATGCAGGGGCGAAGCCAGGGGGCTGGCATGGGCCCCAGCCCCCTAAAATGTAAAATTACTATTTAGGCCCTTAAAATTTTTAAAAAAAGATTAATTAGTAAAGGTAAAATTACACTTTACCCCCCTAAAATTATAAAAATTTGATTTAATCCTTTACAAATTATAAAGATATAAGCTATAAAAAATTAAAATTTCATCCGGCCCCCCTAAAAAATTGTTTTGGCTTCGTCGTCTTGAGTCCATGGTCAAACCTCATGGCCTAAATCAGTCAACATGGAAGGATTCGGAACAAGGTTTGCAGTTTGCTAAATTGTTAGATGAAACGCCGTCGTTTTATGACCGGATCAGGTATATTAATAATTTTCCCTCTAATAAATTATCTCTTTGAAAATATTTATTTTTTCTGTAGATAAGATGTTGTTATTGTTTTTGGCTTATAAATAAGCATACGGTGGTTGGAAATTATAAAAATAAAAAAAAATTTAAATTAAAATCTACTGAAAACTGAAAGACCAAAAACAATAATGCTTAATTTGGGTTAAAATTTTTGAGGCTATGAATGAATTAAGAACAAATTTAGCGCTTCAAAATTTTAATTCAAAATGAGCATTTAGTCCCTCAAAAAGCCATATAGAAAGGAAGGAACTTGAAGCATAATTTCTAGTTTATTTTTTTTTCTGGAATTCAATTATGGTCATAGTAGTTGGTGTCAGTAGGGTGGTTGATGGTATTATATTGGCAAGGTGAGTTCATCGATAAGGGAGAGATCAGGGTCTTGGTTATAATCATAGTTTGTGTGGTCGTGTCGCTGGATTGTCTTTTCCTAAAAAAAAATTTAAATGTTGAAGATACACTATTGAAATTTTCATATTGCAAAAAAAAAAAAAAAAAAAAAAAAAAAAATATTTTGTACTAATTATTGGGAGGCCTTAACTTTAATCAAAAGTAAAAAAAAAAATTGTCACGAACAACGTTATTTTAAGATTACTTTACTAATGTATTCCAAATAAGAGTAAGAGCTAAATTAAAAGAATGTATAAAGATTACTAGCTAAATTTATCATTATGTTTTATAAATAAGACTCCAAAATAAGCATTTAATGATACAAATTTTTTTATTGTACATTTCATATATGATTGACAAGAGTAAAGGGAATTCTTCGGATTCTAACCCACAACCTGAATAAGGTGCACACCTTTAGCCAATGAGCCAAATGTTTAGTTGAATGAGAATTTTATTATTATAATAAAAAGGACAATTTTAATATAGGGACTATTTTGTGCATTTATTTGAAATACAAGGATGAATATATTATTCTGGTATAGTATAAAAATTACTACTATATTTCACTAAAATTATTACAAATGAAATATAAATTTAAAATAAAATTTGAATATACAAATATTTGTAATTTATAATTCATACAAGTCAAAGACAGTTTTATAATTTAGCATCTGAATTTTCTTTTAAAAAAACTGGTTTGAGAAAATCTAAAACTAATTGCTTTAACATAGTTGGATCAAAAAGCTCATAAAGCGTACGTAGGTTAGTGTAAAGGAAAGGCCAAAAATACATTTTTGATAAATTCAGCTCAACGTGCATTACCTCTCAAGATTAACATGCTACTTTACATATATGGAAAAAGAGCAAGTCTGACTTGTAGCCTCTACGCTTTAACAATTTTAAGTGTGATAGGAGAACTATTAATGGCTGCACATATCAATCTGACTCTGTCTATCAATGCCAAGTGAACCTACTTCCTCTACTTTTCGCCTCAGTTGCAATATACTCTGCTTATTCTCCAGCCTCCTCCTTTCCTTCTCCAACCTTAACCTTTCCAGTTCTCTGTCTTTCTTGCTGCAGTACTGCACCCACTTAAACCGTTGTTTTTCCAGCTCAAAAGCTTCTGTCTGCAACTTCACTCTTTCCTCCTGAAGTTGCACCATCTGTCTCTTTATCCGATCCTTTCCCACCATTGATGACCTTGTTCCCTCTTGAAACTTGAAACCATCATGCCCACCACACTCTGCACTTGCTTTCTTCCTCTCCTTCACCTCACCCATCCTTTCCTCCTCACAAACAGCATAATCGTCGTCATCGTCGTCATCATCATTATCATCATCATCCTCACTGTCAGCTTCTTCCTCATCGTACCCGTTATTGTCTTTCAAGCATCTCTCAGAAGGTATACATCCCTGCAGATCAAGATCCTGACAATTGGGTATACTCTGTCCATTATGGTAAGCACACATTTCCTGGTAAAATAAATGTTTAGAGTTCAATATTTTCTTTACATCATCCTTCGCCTTTTGGGAGAGGTGAGGCATAGAGTCCATTAGAGAAGGGTTCTCCACCACTCTACAACTAGTTCCTCTCCCAAGAATATCATTCAATTTCTTATATCTCTTGTTCAAGTCATTGAATTTATCCTCACACTGTTGAGGTGAAACATGACAACCTTTACTAATCATAATCTTGGATACCGTTTTCCACTTTCCCTTCTTTTGCAGAATCCTGGATTTTCGCTTAAGCCCCTCCACACCTTCTTCATCTCCCACACAAGAAACCACTGCTATTAGAAGCCTAACCACATTGTCCTTCCATTTCATTCTCTTCCATGGCCATCCATTCTTGCCTTTGCACTTCTCACCATTTCCATCTTCGTTGTAACTTGGTTCATCTTCTTCACTCATGCTTCCATCAGTTATAGCAATCACCGGACTAACTCCCTTCCCTTTACCAAAATTCATCGGAAAACCTTTCTGGCTTGAGCCTTTTGCTTCCGTTAATCCAGTGGAGCGGTGCTCGTTTCCGAGGCCAGTCATCATGACCATATGATTCTGTGGCTGCTGCTCTCTCTGAATGGATGACTCAAGATCAAAGAACCCTCCATTCGGACCTGATAAAAATCCGCATTCCAAACCAGAATCATCCATCTACGCCGAAATCCAAACACCCAATTTATCGTTTCCTTGCAGGAAAAAACAAGCTTAAAGTTCCATTGTTTATCTATTGCTGGAATATTCAATAAAACAGAAACCCAACCTCACAGACCCGATTCAATTAGTTGCGGTCAATCAAACCAAGTTTCTCTCTTAGATCAACCAGGAAAAAAACCCTAAAAATCTATAAGTTTTAACACCTACCTTCTTCTTACAAACCAAAAGGAAAAAGTACCGAGAAACGGGGGTGGACTAAAAATTTATGACATATTATCATATAAATATCCCAAGAATACTCCAAAGCTCTAGAATCCCATATCTAATCACGACCGAAATTCAGCGAAGGCCCATAAAAGCAATTAAAATCCTCAACAAGATCTAAAAAGGGAAATTTTCAACTCTTATTGTACTATTTGACAATCTAAAGAAGAATAATGGGAAAGCTACAAAAACTTGGACAAATGATTTTGATATCGCATTGAAGAAAAAGAAGAAAAATTCATGAAAGGATTACCTTCTGCTAATGATCATCAATCGAGAAATTCATCAAAAAAGGCAAAGAGATTTTTGTTTTTGTTTTTTTTTTCTTTTGGGTCGGGGGGGGCGGGGTCTGGAAGAGATTGAAAGCTAAATTTTGCGCTGAAGTTGGGAAGAGTAAAGAGAGGAATAGAATGTAGCAAACAGGTAGAAAATGTTTACTTGAAATAACGTGTTTGTTAGCTATTGGTGAGCGGGCTTTTGCATTGGTTATTTACAAATAAGTGGAGCTACTCTTCTGATTATATTGACGCCAACTGCACCATCTTTTTTATAATCCCATCACTCGATTCCATTTTAATTCTTGTGCAAACTACAAAAATAGAATGCTACATTTTTATCATTAATAATATCGAATTGTAACATTTTGATAGAAAACATGTCAATATTTAATTTAACCTCTACACTATAATTAAAATATTTAATTTGGTCATTTTATAATTCTTTTTAATGATAATGTTTTTAAAATTATCAAAAAATTCTTTAAAAGTTCAGAAAATTATTTATTTATTTTTGAAACTACAAAAAATATTTTTATTATTATAATAATGTAAAAATTTTAAAAAATCATAAAATCCTTTAAAAAATAACAGGTTAGATTTCTAAAATTATAAAAATATCATAAAGTTCTTTAAATTTTATTTTGAAATTTCATTATTTTATTTTATTTTGAAATTATAAAAATTATTTTTAAAACTATAATTATGTTTTTTTTTAATTTCATTAAATTCTAAAAACAACCTTTCAGACCCTTTCTAAAAAAGGCTTTCTCCTATCAAGCCCATCGCTGCCACTTGAACCACCATCTCGGCATCCTCTCCGGTCGAAAACAGGACCACCATTCAAATGCCGTCCTCTATCGCTCCAACCACAGCGGACGCATGAAATGAAAATGATATTTTTTACAGTGACGGTGACCGAAAAAAAAAAAAAAAAAAACAACAAACTTGAGCCTCGAAAATGGCAAGCCATCACCGTTGCTTGAGACCTTTCAGGTAATTATTAAGTTTTTAAAATTCCGATATTGTCAAATTTTAAAAGCTAAAAATTTTGCTTAGAAAGTTTTGAGGATCAAATTGATAAAATTTGCAAATGTAAAGGGTTTAATTTATTGAATTATTTAAAATTAGGATCAAATTGATAGTATATATAAATATTAAAAACTAAATGAGTTATTATACCAGTTAGAATAAGGCTTTCTGTTATCAATTTAACGACGAGGGACCAAAACAAGAATGAATACAAATGTTAGTGCCTAAATTAAAAATTTTTAAAGTTGGGTGACCAATATAGGAACATGGACATTGTTGGGTGACTATTTATATAGTTTACCCTAATTAATTTGTTGAATTTTTAAAGATTTTTTATATTTTTGATCATCTGTTTTCCAACATTATAGTTAAAAAAAATTGTAAAAGGACTAAACTGAATAATTTAGCTATAGTTCAAGGGTCATATTAGATATTAATTGTTGAATTAATGTGCCACGCTGCTCTTCCATTAAGGCTGTGATGTTGTTAAAGAATGAGTAACCAAAATGTTATAATTCAATAATGTTAGTGACCAAAATATAATTTTTCATAGTTTGGTGGCCAAAAAGAAATTTAAACAAAGTTTAGTGACATTTTTATAGTTTACCCTAGACCTGTCCATGGAACGGGTCGGGTTTGAGCTGGGTCTTTACAAAATTTTAGGCTTGTTTGAGGGCCCGAATTGAAAAATGGGCTTAAAATTTTGCCGAAACCCGGCCTGAACAAAAATGTTAAAATTCAAGCTCAGCCCGCCTGTATTAAATTTTTTATATTATCTTTTCATATAATTTTTAAAAATATATATAATATATCAAAAACACTAAAAGTATTAAAATAAATATTTTCCAACAAATTGAAAATAAATTTTAAAAAAAATTATACTTAAATAACACTAACATGAGTGCAACTTTACAAGCAAATGCCTCTAAAATAGTAATAAAATTAAAAATAAAATAAGAGTTATACAATATCCAAACAATAATAACAAAATAGTAGCAACATAATATTAAAATGACAGCAAAACAACAAGAAAATAATATGAAAATAGCAAGAAAACAATATACTTTTTTTTTCTTTTGGTAAATTCAGGTCGAATCGAGCCCGGGCCAAAAAGCCATACTTGAGGTTCGACCCTTATACGATTTTCGGACCTATATTTTTGCCTAAACCCTTTCACTTTTCGAATGACCCAACCATGGACAGGTCTAGTTTACCCTTAATTCACTTTAGTTCTGCATTGGGTAATTAAGGGTAAAAATTTGAAAGTCAAAATGTGTTTTAAGTTTCCTCGTTTATTTGAAATTTAATCACAATATTTTTATTTTTAGGAACTTAGTCCCTTTAATTTTTAAACTTAAAATTTGAAGTCCAATTGTTAGCATCATTAGGATTTTGTAATAAATTCACTAGTGTGACATCAAAAATAAAAAACTTTACTCAATTGGTAGCTTGAAACAAAAAAGAAGAAGACATTACAATAAATTTGAATTTAACAGAGAATTTTAATAGTACGAACAAATCTTAAAAAAATTTTAATCAAAATAAAGTATTTAGACTAATTAATGATATTAAATAAGTTGAATTACCAAATTATGTAAAAAAAAAAAAGTTATGGAGTCCCTTGAGGGTAATACTATAATTGTTTGTTCAAGAAATATGCAATTGATAAGCTGGGAGAGCTCTTCTCTCAAATGGTATAAGTATTGATGGTGCACATAAACCAACTATAGATATGGCCGCTTGTGGAGGAGTTATACAAGATTAGAATAGGAAATAAATTGTCAGATTTTCTAGATTCATTGGTTCTTGTTTGGTATTGGAAGAACTTTGGGTGTTGTTGAAAGCCTTCAACTTGCCTGGTGGAATGGACAAAGAAGAGTTATTCTTGAATTGGAAAATATTGACGTTGTTAATATGTTGACCAGCAGTGCTAAGGTTGGGGAGCATAACTTGGGTCGGGAAGCTCGCACGTACATGAAGAAGGTATGGGAGGTGATTATACAACATGTCTACAGGGAAGGCAATAAGCTTGCTGATGGCTTAGCTTTGATGGCTTGGAGTCGATCATTGCAATGTTTTGTCTTTTACTCTCCACCTGATGCGGTTTTTGATTTACTATATTGTGATGCTCATGGTTCTGTAACACTAAGAATAGTGTCTGCTTAATATTTGTTTTATTTTCTCTTTGATAAAAATTTCAAATTTGAGCATGGTATAAGTACTAAAATTGAAAATTAGTTGTAGTAATATAATCTAAAAAAAGTAAAAGGATGTTTAGTTGGACAAGTATACATCAATATTGTAATCATAATAAAACATTTAGACTAACAGATTAAATTTCAAATTTAAGCATAATATAAGAACTAAACTAAACTTTGTCCATTATTATATAATTTTAAAAAAGAAGTAAAAATGTTTTGTATTTAAAAATGTGTATGCCAATATTTTAATTAGAGTGAAGTATTTATATTAATTATAACATTATAAAAGTTGAGATACCAAATTATATAAAAAATTAAAAATATAATTGCAAAAATAAAATAAAGTACTCAACGTTTGAGGACTTTTGATTTACTTTTTTTAAAATTAATTTAATTTTAACAGTAAACAATTAATAGTCAGTTAAATATCGGTCAACGAAGTAAGTCTTTATAATGTCATAAATGACATCATCTTTTTTCCTTTTTTTTTCATTTTGTTTCATCTTCTTTCTTCTTCTCCCTTCCTCTCTTTCTTTCCTTGTAGCTGCTGTTACAGTAAAAAAAATTTGCAGTTCCCTTTTAGTTTTAACTCCACCATTTAACACCTCACTTTTCCAAAAGTTTCACTTACAGAAAAGAAAACCCCCCAAAACCATAAGACATGCCACTCCAAAAGTGCTATTTTCTGCCACCCATTTCATCTTTCTTCATTGTCGTTTTTTCCTTGCTCTTTGTTAGGGCTTTTGGTTATGGGTCACCAGGCTCGATCTTGGCGGCTTTTGGAGAAAATGGGTTCTTTTGTGCCGTTGATGCTGGTGGGGAACAACAGATCATTTGTTGGGATAAAACCAGCAAGATATCTTCGGTTCCCACTTTCGATTTTGTTCCTTCCATGGCTTCTCTCTCTGGTGGTGAAGGATTTCTCCGCGGCATTACTGCGAACAATTGCAAGCATTTTGTTGGGATTTATTGGATTTTGGTATAAATCTTGTTCCTAAAGCTTTTAAATATAATTCTTACTCCCAAATTGCTGCTGGGAAATCTCATGTTTGTGCAATCAAAGGGTCTTATTTTTCAAGTTCTAATGATTTCGGTAATGTGGATTGCTGGGAACTTGATCGAACACTTGGTAAAAGTAATTTTACTACGAGTTCTTTTAGTGATCATTATGTTAACAATGTTATTGTTAAGAAAATTGTTTCTAGGGGTGGTTTTAGTTGTGGGGTTGCTAAGGAAACTGAAACACTGGGATTTCTTTTTTTACGGTAACAGCAGCTACAGGGAAAGGAAGGGAGAAAGGGAGAAGAAAAAGAAGATGAAAACAAAATAAAAAAAAGATAAGGTTATTTATGACGTCATATTGGCTTATTTCGTTAACTCATATTTACTGTTCGAGTCGAATCGAGTAAAAAATTTTCGAGTTAGTCGAGTTAACAAATCATATTTTAGCAACCGAATTTAATTTGAATTTTTTTCGAATCGAATCGAATCGAGTCAAATCGAGTCGAGTTAACGAATCCTATTATTTATACTTAATGTTGCGATTAGATGGACCGATTATTTAACTACATGAATAATATAATGATTTTACCTCTTAAGTTAATAGATAAACATTTATCAAAACGACGTAGTTTTGCCTTTTAACTTAATTATTTTGAATTTTAACTTTTAAAAAAGTAAATATTTATCAAAACGACGTAGTTTTGTCTTTTCTTATTCGGATTTTTGGATAACTCGAATTGTGTAATTCATATTCGAGTTAAACTGAAAAACTTAATTTTTTATTCGAGTTGATCTGAATAACTTGATTAACTCAAATAACTCGAACTATTTAATTCAAAATTTGAAATTTTTGTTGAATTTTTCTAATCGAATCGGATTTTGCTCACCCCTAATTAAAATTAAATTGATTTATGAAAAAATTATAAAAGTGAGGGTTTCAATAAAAAAAAGTTAAAAGTATAAAATCAAAAGCTCCCTTGAGAGCTTTTTTTTTTTTTTTTTTTTTTTTACAGTTATGTCAAATTTAAATTATAAAAATTAAATTTAAAATTTGAACTATTAAAACATTCAACCATTTTTATAAAATCTCAAAAAATTAAAAAAAAAACGAGAGATTTCCTAAAAGGAATACGTTAGACATTCCTCTTATTATATATATGTATATATATCATTTTTAATTTTTATTGAATTTTTATGTCATATGTCACAATTAATTAGTTGACATTTTATTAATTTAAATATAATCATTGATGGATCCATTTAACTAAATAAAACTTTAATAGAATGTTAACTAATATTTTAATAAAGGAAATCAAATGTTTTAAATGTATGACAAAAAAATTTGTTATTTAAATTTTAAATATTTCTACATATATATATATTTACTTTTAATGTTGATTGAATAATTTGATATATAATTGATATATAATTAATCTCATATAATAATGATTTTTTCTTTTATATAAGTCGTGTCGTTACATATTAACATTTTTATTTGTTATTATGAAGTGAGCCCATTTTGAAAAATCCCATATATACTAAAAAAAAATAAAAATTATGAAAATATACCAGTTTGAAAAATATTTATCGGAATGTACCAGTTTCCCGAAAAACACCTCCATGTCAGCGCGTTTTTGGGGAAAAATGGCTAAAGCGCGTCCTCCCCCAAAAACGCGCTGACGTGGACGCGTTTTTGGGGTTCCTTCCCGTCCACTTGCAATATGAAAAATGAATTGAGTTTTTGGCCAGTAGTCTCTGGCAAAATAATTTTGAGGAGACGTTTTTGAACAAATAGTGGCCAAAAACGCTCCCACGTGGACACTCGTTTGGTATAGTGGTCTCTGGCAAAATTATTTTGAGGAGACGTTTCTGAACAAACAATGGCCAAAAACGCTTCCAAAGAGGTGCATCGTGAGCGGGAGTACCAAAAGAGCTCCCACGTGGGCGCTCTTTTGCTCTGATGGTCTCCGGCAAAAATTATTTTAAGGAGACGTTTACAAACAAGCGATGGCCACGCTTCCAGCGAGTGCAACATGAGCGGAGTACTAAAAGAGCTCCCACGTGGGCGCTCTTTTGCTCTGATGGTCTCCGGCAAACTTAGGCTATAAATCAGCCAAATTTCATTCTCAGGTTGCAGAAGGCAAATTCAGGCAAAAGAAAAAAAAATTAAAAATGAGTGAACGTATTAATGCTTTTTATTTACTACGATGGTGAAGTTCGTGACACGAAAAAATGGTGTTGCTTTCTTATTGGAGAACACAAATGCGATTGAGTTTTAATCTGAACGTCGATTTGGTAGAACTTTGCAAAAGAATTAGGCGTAAAATATTCGGAACAACGCTAATGAAGGTTCAATCTATTAAGTATAGATTTTGCGCTTCGGTTGTTCCGGTGAGATATGATTCATTCGACATCAAAGGTCCTCGGAGTCTTGAGGCAATAGTGGAGACTCATCTTGCCAGTGGTTCACCCTATATCGAGGTATATGTAGAATTTTCATCTCCAAGTGATCTTTCTGCGACCTCAACATCTACTATCGTTTGAGGGGAATACACGACCCCAAGCCGACACTCTGTAAGTGGGAGCCAAAACACAGAAGTGCCCGTGTGTGGTGGTAGTATGGAAAACATAACTCCTGCACGACACTCGGTTGGTGGATGAGACATGCATATCCGTTATTCGACGTCCGATGACAGAAATACGTATTGGGGGACGTCATCAACTTCTAGTGGTTGGCAATCCACATATGATTGGGATCTTTACGAAAGATGTTTAAGGAGGGATGATGTACTCCCGACGACATCCACCAGCGAGGGGCCCTCGTTTGTTGAAGGTTATGGAGGGTCGGACGATGAATCCAATGTGGATCCACCTCAGGAGCCAGGGCCTGACGGTGCAGAAGTTGGATTATTTTCTAAACCAGAACCCGTTCCAATTGTACCTGAAGACATTGAGGGCGGTTCAGACGAAGAAGAAGAAGATCCGCTATTCAGGGCATACTCACCTCCAGCCCACATGCATAATGACGATCTATCTCAAGATGATGCATTGGAGTTTCCTGAACTACCACACTGGATGCGTGACCATACAAATTCTTCGTTAAATTTGGGCCAATTAGAAGTTGGTAACCAATTTTCCAACAAGAATACTTTTCTTGCTGCATTGAAATAATACAGCATCAGCAACGGGGTTAACTACAATGTGGTTAAATCCAGGCTGGATAAGTACGAGGCGAAGTGTGCAGTGCAAGACGGCACATGTTCATGGAAAATCATGGCGTCGTTGAGGAAAAAGACAGGGTTGTGGGAGGTGAAAAAGTACAAAGGTCCGCATACATGTCTTACCGGTACAGTACCACTATGTGTTCAATAATTTCGAATAACACTAATATTATGTAATGTTGCATTATTTAACGTACTTCGTTGGCAGGTGTAACACAAGATCATCCGAGGATGGATTCAGACATGTTGGCTGATTTAATAATCCCGACGGTGAAGGCCGATCCTAAAACTACAGTGCCGGCCTTAATTGGCAATATTCGTAGCTAATTGGGGTACACGCCCTCTTACAGAAAGGCTTGGATAGCCAAGTAGAAGGCATTGGAAAAGTTGCACGGTCGGTGGGACGCTTCATATAATGAAGTGTGGCAGTGGTGTCAGGTGCTGGAGAGTGTATGTCCCAGGCAACACAACAGACCTTGAAATGGAACCGGCGTACTACAACGATCGTCTGCTCCGTGGATGCGCAGTGTTCAAGCGTCTGTTCTGGACATTTAAGCAATGCCGAGATGCTTTTACATACTGCAAGCCATTGGTACAAATTGACGGTACCTTCATGTATGGTAGATATATGCATCGGCTATTGCTAGCTGTGGCACAAGACGGCTGTGGGAAAATCCTTCCAATTGCGTTCGCAATAACACCAGGGGAGTCAGCTGATGACTGGGACTTCTTCCTATCTAGGTTAAGGAGGCATGTCTGCCCTCAACCTGACATATGCGTTATATCGGATCGGGGCCCTGGAATACTTGCGGCAATATAACGCCAGGGAAGCATGTGGCATCGCACACACCATCGATATTGCCTGAGGCATGTTTCATCCAACTACTATGGGCAACATCGATCTAAAAGATAGAAACGGCAAGTGACTAATATGGGTATGAAATATCTATTGATATAATTTCTTTTGAAAAATTCAATTTATTCGCAATTGAAGAGTGGTATGTAATATTCGCTATCAACGTATATTGGCAGGGTACGAGATCAATAAAGACAGTTTTCACGAGATGTTGGCCAGTTTGTGCGCAGATAACGCCGAAGGCGCAGAGTACCTATGCAATATTCCTTTTGAACAGTGGACACAAGCATATGACGGCGGCCTACGATATGGTCATATGACCACAAACCTAGCCGAATGCATAAATTCTATGCTAAAAGGAACCCGTTATCTGCCGATTACAGTGGTTGTGCGGGAGACATATTTTCATTTAGCGGCACTATTTCCGAAGAGAGCAGCGAGTTATCGAGGGCAGATGCAAGGAGGCCATGTATGGAGCCTGAAGGTCTTGCAAGAAATTAACCGTGGGAAGGCACGGCGAACACCATGCACACGGTGGTCACGCGACACGACGACCTATGGTTTCGTGTCACGAGTTTGACAGACCGAACCAAGGTATTGTTGGCGGGCATTATCGTGTACACTTGACAAATAGGACATGCGACTGTAGGATATTTGATGCATTTCGTTACCCATGTGCTCATGTACTTGCGGCTTGTCATAATCTTCATCTTGATCCCATGAGCTATGTCGGCGAAAGTGTACAAATTAGAAAACATGTACAACGTGTGGAGACATGTATTCCCACCATCCCGGATGAACGTAAGTGGCCATCCTGTATCGCTTGCACAAGATATAAAGCTGTTGCCGGATAGACAATTGAGGCGCAAACCAAAAAAGTCGACCTTGCTCGACTAGAATACGCAACAATATGGATATCCGAGAACCGACCAACCAAAGTCGGCGGTGCGGGTGGTGTAGGAACTCGGGCCATACATCTCGCTCGTGTCCAAATCGGAATAGTTGACCGTGTTCTTAGCTTGTTTGTCTCCTGCTGGCTATGTAATTTCTATTTTTTTGGAGGAAAACGGTGAACTTTTGTACAATAACTCAAATTTTATTAAATATAAAAAAATTAAATTGCAAAAAATAAAAATTAAACCATTTCTATTTTATCAAAGATATTAATATTAAATAAAAAATTAAATTACAAAAGAAATAAAATTAAACTCAAATTTTATATAAAAAAATTAAATTGCAAAAAATAAAAATTAAACCATTTCTATTTTATCAAAGATATTAATATTAAATAAAAAAATAAAATTACAAAAGAAATAAAATCAAATTTTATTAAATATAAAAAAATTAAATTGCAAAAAATAAAAATTAAACCATTTCTATTTTATCAAAGATATTAATATTAAATAAAAAAATTAAATTACAAAAGAAATAAAACTAAACTCAAATTTTATTAAATATAAAAATTAAAATTGCAAAAATAAAAATTAAACCATTTCTATTTTATCAAAGATATTAATATTAAATAAAAAAATTAAATTACAAAAGAAATAAAATTAAACTCAAATTTTATTAAATATAAAAAAATTAAATTACAAAAGAAATAAAATTAAACTCAAATTTTATTAAATATAAAAAAATTAAATTGCATAAAATAAAAATTAAACCATTTCTATTTTATCAAAGATATTATTAAATAAAAAAATTAAATTACAAAAGAAATAAAATTAAACTCAAATTTTATTAAATATAAAAAATTAAATTGCATAAAATAAAAATTAAACCATTTCTATTTTATCATATATTAATATTAAATTAAAAAATTAAATTACAAAAGAAATAAAATTAAACTCAAATTTTATTAAATATAAAAAAATTAAATTGCATAAAATAAAAATTAAACCATTTCTATTTTATCAAAGATACTAATATTAAATTAAAAAATTAAATTACAAAAGAAATAAAATTAAACTCAAATTTTATTAAATATAAAAAAAATTAAATTGCATAAAATAAAAATTAAACCATTTCTATTTTATCAAAGATATTAAATTAAAAAAATTAAATTACAAAAGAAATAAAATTAAACTCAAAATTTATTAAATATAAAAAATTAAATTGTAAAAAATAAAAATTAAACAATTTCTATTTTATCAAAGATATTAAAACTAAATTACAAAAAAAATTAAATTACAAAAGAAATAAAATTAAACTCAAATTTTATCAAATATAAACATAATTAAATTACAAAAAATAAAAATTAAACCATTTCTATTTTATCAAAGATATTAAAACTAAATTACAAAAAAATTAAATTACAAAAGAAATAAAATTAAACTCAAATTTTATCAAATATAAACATAATTAAATTACAAAAAAAATTACAAAACTAAATTAGGGTTTAGGACTGATGCCGGTGGGAACTAGTGCCACACGGGGGCGGTCGGTGGTTACGCGCTGGATTCCTCCTTCTTCTAGCTTCCGGCGGGGTTCGTGGAACCTCGGGCCGGGAATCGGGTTCCTCCGGCAGTGGAGTGCAGTTGCAGGTGTTGCGATGATGACCCACTTTGATAAAATAATGACCCCGAGGTGTTTGCATAAACCACTACGGGGTGATCGCATCCCGTCTGGCGAAAGAGTCTGGTAGAAAGAACTGTTCCCCGACGGCGCCTCCTCTAATCCCACATGCGACGTCGGTCTCACGATCGGCTGGCTATCGGGAGTAGTTGCGAATGGGCTCGAACCCGACCATGCATTCCAACTTGGGGTGGGACTGGGAAAAGGAAACATATATGGGTTAGGAGGATACATATAAGGGGTAGGGTACGCACCTGGCATAAACGGTGGACGCTGTGATGTCGGTGTTGTCGGCTGAACTGATGGGCCCGGTGACTGTGTAGGCGCTGTTGATGGCCCCGTCTCATCACCTCTTCTCCTTGAATGTAAAGGGGCCCGACGTTCCCTTCGCTCACGAATTTGCTGTCACCTCTCTTCATCCGACAACAGATACGGCTTGCCATGGATTCTAAACCATGGCATGTACTCCGGCACGCACGACAACTTAGGAACGATGGTCGGTTCCCGGTTAGGTAAAAAGTCATACCGGTTCTCCCACGTCTCAATATGACTTAACCAAAATCTTGGCCAATCCGTGTGCGGCTGCCGTAAGTCCACTGTGTGCTCATCATCGAGCACCTCAGGTGGCACAGAAATCGGTTGCCGAAATCCAAATTACCGCAGCACCCGATCTGACTGGTGCATCTCCACGGTCGCGTAGGTGATTATTAGGACCTTAACGTGCCAACTGTTCGGATTTTGGAGGAACTCCTCCGGAATTACTGCCCGAATTTCGGGATCCTCGTACGGTGTCTATTGAAACTATATTAACATTACCAAAATATTAGTTATATACATAATACTAGACACTACATACGAAATACTAAATTATAATAACGAAATTCGAAACTTACTTGTGATTCCGACCGTTGTTCCAATAGGAGTCAGTATATCCTCAATGAGTTAGGTATTCCAACATGACTCACGAATGGTTCCACCTAATTAAATAAACTTTTAGCATGCAATTATACTATAAATCTACGAAATAATTGTAAAATATAATATTAAATTTACCTAGTTATCGAAGTGGGAATGAATATGGTTGGTCGAGTCGAGGACGTAAAAATGGAAATCGAAACCATGCCCATGACTACTGAGAGTGATAGGCAACCTCCCGATTTTTGCTTTACTCGTGCGCGTCGCTCGCACATCTCCCTGGTACAACCTCGATAAGACCTGCACCCCAACTCAATTCACAGTGCTACTCAAAATCAACAAGTTTCAGGAGCCATCTCGTGTGGACGAGGTTTCTAGAGAGGTCCCAGATCGATAACCTCTAATTATCTCAAGAATGTATGCCCGAGCATCTGTATTCTTTCTTCTTGGTTGAACCTCGTTCGTTTGCGAAATGCGTCTCGTAACAAAGCCATATCGATCCGAGCTCCTTGAATTCTATCCGGAATGACACCTAGAAGCTCGTAGCATACGGGGACTATTTTGAAATAGATATATTAAAAAAATTATAAAGGGCTTTTTCGTAAATAGTAAAGGACTATTTTGAAATTTGAGCGTAAATTTCAAGGACTTTGAGAGAAAATTGAGAGAAAAATGAGAAAGGATTGAAGTGTGAAAAAAATAAAGGGTTGGGGGGTTTTTATACTTTTTTTTGACCGTTGGGCCCCCAACGGTAAAAAAAATTTGACCGTTACACGGGCTAAAGCGCGTCCCTGAGGGCGCGCTTTAGCCACTTTTCCCCTCAAAAACGCGCTGACGTGGACGCGTTTTTGGGGAAACTGGTACATTCCGGTAAATATTTTTCAAACTGGTATATTTCCGTAATTTTTTTTTTGTATATATGAGATTTTTGCCCCCCTTTTCATGTATTTTCGTAACTATGGTTGCGTCTTTAACTTTGGAAATAATTACTGAATATTTACCTATAGTATTATAGCACCAACATATAGTTTCTAATTTTTAACTACATTTTATTTCAGTAATTATGGTTGTGTAAATATTTCAACGCTAAAATAAAATATGCAATAATTACTAGACTATAAATTATGATAGAAATAAATAAAATAAAATAAATTCATAATTTATATTTACAATATAAATATTATTATTGAATAATAAAATAATTTAATATATATTTTTTATAAAATTTGAATCTTTTATTTTTTCCTTTTCAATTTTAAATAAATTGTTAGTTTTAATTTAATTTATTTATCGCCTATTTTGATATGTTTAATGAAAATTTCAATTATTATTAATGTTTTGTTTAAAAATAGGTTGTGTTAAGGCAAGTTTTGGAGTAGCTTTCTAAGTGACACTTGGTATTCTTATAATAATAGTAAAATTGTCATATTTAGTGTTGATAATTTATTAAAATAAAATTTTCGTGAGTTACAGAGTGTGATTCGCTTATTGTATTATGGAGTAAAGATAGTGAAATTACTTTTTGAGCTAAACTCTATAGATGTGGAAAACCGAACTACGTAAACAAATCTTTGTATTTTTCATTTCTATTTACATTGTTTTCGCAATGCTAGTTGAAGTAACCATTGAAGTCAAGCACTTCCATTCACCTTAGATTGTACTAGCAATTAACGACTTGAGGTTCCAACAATTGGTATAAGAGTTTAACACTTAAAGTAATTATTAGTTACTCCTGATGTTGTTGATTGCTATCAATGGAAGGATCTTCGACTACTCATCCCCCTATGTTGGAAAGTGGTAATTATCTCTACTAGAAGGCTAGAATGAAAGTCTATATTAAGTCAATCAATGAAAGGGCTAGATGTTCTGTGCTTATTGGTTGGCAAACTTCCATGATTGATTCTAAAGCTGGGAGAGTCCTTAAATCTGAACTTTGATGGACTATTGAAGAAGAATGTGTTGCTAATGCCAATTCCAAAGCCCATATCTCAAATTTTGTAGTGTTGACCTACATGAATTCAAAAGAATTTCCAAGTGTACAATTGCAAAGGGAGCATGAGATATTCTTTATATTGCCTATGAAGGAACAAATATAGTCAAGCAATCCAAGCTGCAAATGTTGACCACCAAAATTAAGGCATTGAGAATGCATGATTCTAAAACCATTGGTGAATTATATGCTGAGTTGTGTGACATATTTAACCAAGTGTTTGCTCTCGGTGAGGAAGATTCCAAAACTAAACTTATTAGAAAGGTCCTAAGATATCTACCTAAAAGGTTTTCAAAGTAATTACTATTGAAGAGGCTAGAGATCTGAAAGATTTTTAAATTCACATTTAAAAAAAAAATTTGCCCAAGAAACACATGAAGGAATTATGTTTGTGCATATGGGTATCCAACTGAACACCAAACAATTAATGAATAGAGTGCTAAGTGCTCCTTTAATGGTAGCAATATTCTAGTGCGTGATTAATCACAACTTAGTCGACCTCACACCAAATGTGCAAAGTTTAACTATAACAATACTCCTAGACGCTTAAGGTAGTTCACGCAATGAAATATCTAAATAATATGGGGACCCCTATACTCTACGACATGTTGATTATATCTGAAAAACTCCAGAACAGTTTACCATGCAGTCCAATAATGTTAAAAGTAATTAATAAGCATAATTAAAACCATCAAAATTAGTTGATGAATTAAATTTGACAATACCATGCATTTAGTTCAACTACAATATAAGGTAAAATAAAATATAGAGATCACAAAATCGAAGCTTCGTGTTAGATCACTCCACGACCTTTAGCATGCGAATTAACTACTCATTATCTTAAAAATTATTATTTATATTTAATCAAAATTTTATTATGCATGCAATGCAGCAAATTCAGTTGACTAAGTATTCGACCAAGAACAATTGAAGCAACAAATATTTAAATGAATGAAAGCCAATTGCGGCATATCGTGATATCAAATGTTGATCGAAATAGTAGTGGCCTTATGAAGCAAATTGGTGGAGTAATATTGCCAACTTTAAAGTAGCAAAAATTGAACATTGATAGTAGCAACAGTACAGGGGGTTGATACTGAATTGGTCCCTCTGGTTTCATCACAACCTATACTGCTGGAAGGCTGCGCAAGTGCCGTCTGAACAGATCGTGATCTTTGTGAATGAGTTTTGACGCGCTTGGGAGGATGCTGGCCAAGTGTACGCAGTTGCTGGGAGGCGAGAGTTAGGTGGCCGACGAGATAGTGTATGCTTTTGGGCGGCTCCAACATCGGGGTGGTTGAAATGCAATATAGATGCCTCTCACTCTGTTGCGGATGAATCGATTGGTTTTGCGGCGGTTGTTCGAGATTTGTATGGGCATGTGATTCGAGGCTTCATTGGGTGGATGGAAGGTTTGGTTAAGCCTTTGCTGGCCGAGGCAATAGCTATTTGGGAGTCCCTCTCTTGGCTTAAGACATTATACATGGATAGGGTAGTTGTTGAATCAGTTTGTTTGGGGATTATTGAAGCACTACCCATCCCTCACAATATTGACAGTGAGTTTGGTAGGATACTGCACGGTTGCTCACAGTTACGATCATCATTTGGATTTTTGTCCTTTTGTTGGACTTATGGGGATGCCAATAAAGTGACTCACACTTTAGCTAGAGTGGCCCTTTTACATGCAAAATATCCCGCTAATGTTCAATCTATCATATCTTCTGATCTTACTTCACTTGTGCATCATGAAACTGAGGGACTTGGGACAGGGTATATGGGATAAGCCTATTGGCTTGGGTTAGTTTGTCCCTCTTCTTGTTCTTTTGTTATGATTAATGAATTATGGTTTTACTTTAAAAAAAATAGTAGCAATTATAATGGGGACGGAACAATGCTAATTCAAAAATTACAGCAACAATTTAAAGCACTTATGGCAACATATTTGAGAAACAAGCACCTGCTTAATTGGCAGCTATAATAGGGCAACACAAGGAGCAATAATTGAAATTTTAAAGCTGATGGCAGCCACCACTTGGGAGCATTTTGGTAGGTACTAAGCAACAGCTTATTGGAAGGATTTAACACCATAATTTAGGCAGCAAAGGGAATGGTGCAACAAGGACAAATTGAGGCAAATGACGATAAATCTCTAGCATCTAAGTGGTAAGCAACCGGCTGCACATTAATAGAGAAACAAACGATGTAAAGGGGGATAATTAAGCAGCAAAGTTTAATTAAAAACCATAATGAACTGCAGAACAACTAATTATTAAGCAGCAATAGCAACAGATTTTTGAATAGCAATCTGCACCTCATACACGACAACCCAGCAAATAATTTTAGGAAGAAAAAAAATGAGCAAGGGACTTATATGGATGGATGAAAGCAGTCAAAAATTGAGCAAAAAGAATGCGGTTAGCAGTCAAACAATAAGGGTGTAATTGGGGGCAAAAAAATGACAAGTAAAGAATGAAATTGAAGGGCTGATTGGTGGAAAGCAAATGGCTAAATTCTACAGCGATTTTATTTCAACTAATTAAACCACAAAAAATTGAGGAAAACTAAAAGTAATTGAAAGTAGCTAACTTAATTGAGGCAAGCGGTGATGACAATTTCAAGCAAATAATAGAATCTTTTTTAAGGCAATCAATGGAGCCAAGCAAATTGGAATGATAATGGAGTCATCATCTCAGCAAGCAACTTGGTAACAATAATCTGTTATGGGCTAGAAAATTAAGTAAGAAATGGGAGAGCAAAAAGGGGTTGGTTATAAACGGTGAGTTTCATTTAAGTAAAACAGTGAGTTTTAATCCTAATAATAAATTAGCAAAATGAGGCGTAGGACTTTAGTTAAACGGTGCCTTTGATTATAACAGAAATTGCCACGTTGCTTTTCTTGTTATTTTTCCTTTTTAAGCATGAGTTGTATGGGAAAAACAGTAATGAATATATTGAAGGAAAAATCAGAATTCTTCTATTTTCTCTGTTCTTCTTCTTCTCTCAATATTCTTCTATTCCGAATTCAAGATTGCACCAAAGGTATCAGAGCTTTTACGATCCCTGTGATGGTCGATGATGGTGTTTCAACGCGATTGCAGAAGGAGGTTGGCGGCATGCAGTAGGAGATCTCCAAAATACAAAAGGATATGGTTCGTTTAGAGGCCAAGATAGAGACCAGGTTCCAAGTGTTTAAGGATGAGTTTCGTGGGGACTTACAGGCTTTGTTAGGACAGTATTTCAGACCTCTAGCAAACGGGACCACAGATAAAGGGAAGGGGGTCTTAGGAGCGCCACCTGATTTTCCTCCAAAAGATACGGAGGTACCCAATGCTCCAGTTGGACTGAATCTGGCTAATGCGAGTAGCATGCATCTGAGGAATCAGTGACATGCGGTAGGAGCATTTAAGAAGCCAAGTAGATTCGAGTGTCTCAAGTTTGATGGCAGTGATTTTCAGGGAAGGTGGACCAAGCTTGAACAATATTTTGAGGCTGAAAGAACACTAGAAACTAGCAAGGTTCGTATAGTGATGCTGAATTTGAAGAGTCGAGCTTTGAAATGGCACCATTTTTATTCCCAATGAAATGGTGGTCTTCAAATGTTATCATGGCCAACTTACATGAAGAGTTTGTAAAATCGTTTTGGATTTGGACAATTCGGGAACCCTATGAAAGAGCTGGTAAATTTGAAGCAACAAGGTACAGCAGAATAGTATCAAGATGTGTTTGTTGGCCTATTGAATCAATTACATCTTCCTAAACCATATACCCTTAGCATTTTCCTTAGAAATTTGAAAACTGAAATTGGTCATTATCTTGATCTGTTCGAACCTTCTACCTTGATGGAGGCTTTTCAGCCGCTAGGAAGATTGATGTGCTTCTATCTTGCTCAGCAAAAAAGTCCACAACATCCTTGAGTAGTTCGCCTATGTCACTGCTCAACCCCTCTGTTATATTAGGCTATTCTTCAGCTCCCATAAGGGCTGTTTCGGCTTCACAATCTGTGAGTAGTGCTTCAGTCAGCAAATCGACTTCTCGGTCCATTTCACCAGCAAAAATGGTGGAACAAAAACAGAAGGGCCTATGTTTTTGGTGTGGAGCCAAATATCATGTGGGTCACAAATGTGTAAAATCTTAACTATATCAGATTCTGTTGGAACCTCTTTCTAATATTGAAGCAGAGGAATTCCAAGAATGTTCTGATAAACTTGAGGAGGGTAGTTCTGAAGAGGAGTCATCCAAATCTCTTGTGATTTTGCTGCATGCCCTCACTGGTTTACAAGGCCATAATACCATGAGGGTGGCTGCTCGGGTAGGATCAAGTTGGGCTATCATTTTGGTAGATTCAGGTAGCACATATAATTTCATTGATGCAAGGTTGGTTAGTAGGTTATCGCTGCCAGTAATACACCAAGAACAGCTGAAGGTTTCGGTAGCAAATGAGAGTTGTCTGTTTACCAGGGAAATGTGCAAAGGAGTTCTATGGGAAGTTCAAAACTACAAATTTGAAATAGATTTTATGGTCTTGCCTCTGAAGGGTTGTGACATGGTATTAGATGTCCAATGGTTATTAGCCTTGGGAGATATTGTTTAGAACTTTAGCTCTTTAACCATGCAATTTATGGTTAAGGGTAAACCATGTATTATTCATGGTATTGTTTCTAGTTCATTAGCAGCAGAAAATCGTGGTTCGAATTCAAAATGCTTTGCGACTGTGGGGCAAGCTTTGGGACCTTATATAGTAGTAATGTGATCAAGTGACACTCTCGGATATAGTAGTTAATGAGTCTGAACAACGGTTTCAAGGGTTACTGGAAGATTTTGCTGACGTTTTTCAAGTGCCAAAAGGGTTACCACCACCTCGATTGCAAGATCATAGAGTTCCTTTGAAGGATGAAAGAGTTGTGATTAAAATTCGACCCTACAGATATCCAGCCATTCAAAAGGGTGAGATGGAAAAATTGATTCAAGAGATGCTCCAAGCTGGGATAATCAGATATAGCAATAGCTATTTTGCTTCTCCTATAGTGATGGTAAAAAAAGAAAGATGGAAGCTGGAGGTTGTGTGTCGATTACAGACAATTAAAGCAACATACAATTAAGGATAAGTTTCCCATTCATATAATTGAGGAGTTGCTGGACGAGTTAGAAGAAGCTTGGGTGTTTTCCAAACTAGACTTGAGGTCCGGATATCATCAAATCTGAATATGGGAACCTGATGTGCATAAAACAGCATTCAGGACACATGAGGGGAACTATGAGTTCCTCGTGATGCCTTTTGGCCACACTAATGCCCCTCTACCTTTCAAGCTCTTATGAATTCCGTATTCAAACCATTGTTGAGGAAGTTTCTGACATACTGGTATATTCAAGGTCATGGTCCGAGCATCTACAATATTTGAGAGTAGTTCTTCTCATCTTAAGGGAACAACAATTGCTTGCTAAAAAGAATAAATGTTGTTTTGGCTCTTCTCAAATTGAATACCTAGGACATGTGCTACATGTGGGAACGGTCTCTATGGATAAAACTAAGATTGAATGTATATCGTCATGGCCAACTCCTCAATCAGTGAAAGAATTGAAAAGCTTTCTTGGACTCTCCGGTTATTACAGGAGATTTATTAAAAATTATGGAGTTCTGGCCAAGCCTTTTACAGATTTGTTGAAAAAGAATAGTTGGGGTTGGTCTGATCAAGCAACTGTGGCTTTCCAATCATTAAAAGAAGCTTTATGTGTAGCACCTATCCTGGTGTTACCTAACTTTCAGCTTGAATTCATAGTGGATACTGATGCAAGTGGATTTGGAATTGGAGCAGTGTTGCAATAGTAGGGGAGACCGGTGGCTTTCTTTAGCAAAGCTTTAGGTGTGTGACATTAGGTTCTATCAATTTATGAAAAGGAGGTGCTCGCGGTGTTATTAGCGGTTAGGAAGTGGCATACTTCCCCTGGTGGGGAGGCATTTCAAAATTTGAACTGATCAACAAAGCCTGCGATTTTTGCCTAATCAAGTAGCTATTACTCTATTTCAGCAGCGTTTGGTAGCTAAAATGTAGGTTATGACTTTGAGGTCTCCTATAGAAAATGGATCAACAACAGAGTGGCAGATGCTTTCTCTCGACAACCTTAGCTGGAGCGAGGTCAGTTATTCCAATTATTAACTAGTTTTGTCATTTCGGGGCTCTTAGAGCAGGTGCAACAATCATATGAAATAGATGATAAGTTGAAAAAAAATCATACAAGATATCCAGCAGCATCAATCTCAAGACCAAAAGTACTCGTGGGATGGCTGATTTCTACGAAGGAAAGGAAAAATTATGGTGGGAAAAAATCTACAGTTGCGATAGGAACTTTTTCATCATTTTCATGCTAGCTGTTGGAGGTCACTCAAGTGTACATGTTACCAAGAAGCGTTTAGCTAGCTTGCTATATTGGAAAGGCTTAACCACTGATGTTAAAAGCTGGATTCGAGTATGTTTGGTCTGTTAGAGATGCAAGAGTGAGACAGTAGCATCAGGACTCTTTCAGTCATTACTTGTACCTGATCGAGCCTGGTCTATTATCAGCTTGGATTTCATTGAAGGTTTGGCGAACTCAAGTAGGAAAAATTCTATTTTGGTTGTGGTAGACCATTTAACTAAATATGGTCATTTCTTGGCCCTATCTCATCCATATACAACTAAAGATGTGGCACAAGAGTATCTAAATCATGTTTATAAGCTTCATGGCATGCTTGATTCAATTATATCAGACAGAGACAGAATTTTTGTTAGTGGATTTTGGCAGGAGTTATTTCGACGAGCTAGTACTAGACTTCTTTTGTCCACAGCTTACCACCCTCAAACGGATGGTCAAGTGGAGGTATTAAATAGGTGCCTTGAGAATTATCTGAGATGCATGACTGGTGAAACACCTGCAAATTGGTTCTATTGGTTACCCCTCGCCGAGTGGTGGTATAATTCATCTTTCCACTCCTCGATTCAGTTTACTCCATATGAAACTTTGTATGGATAGTCTCTACCTCCACACATGCCTTACTTAGCAGGAGTTTTTTCAGTGGCAGTGGTTGACAGAAGTTTGCAAGCTAGGGAGGCTGTAAGGAAGTTATTGCAATTCCACTTCAAAAGGGCTCAGGCTTGTATGAAGCAGTTCGCTAACAAACATCGATCAGAGAGGAGTTTTCAAGTTGGTGATTTAATATACTTGCGACTGCAACCTTATAGACAACAGACAGTTAGAAAGGTCCTTAATAAAAAATAGACAATTAGGAAGGTCCTTAATCAAAAATTATCTCCTAAATGTTATGGACCCTTTCCTGTGATCTAGAAAGTGGGGGAGGTGGCATACACTCTACAGTTACCTCTAGGCTCTCGTATTCATCCAACCTTTCACGTTTCTCAGTTGAAGAAACATCTAGGCTTAACACCTACTCAAGCTCACTTACCATTGGTGGATGTTCACGATGCATTGCAGAAAGAACCAGTCAGAATTGTGGACAGGAGGATAGTTAAAAAAGGGAAACCAAGCTGTTACTGAAGTTTTAGTTGAATGGATTGACTCCTTCCCTGAAGATGCAACATGGGAATATCTACCCCTGCTTCAAACCAAATTTCCTCACTTTCATCCTTGAGGACAAGGATCTTTCCTTAGGAGGCAGTACTTGTTACGGGCTAGAAAATTAAGTAAGAAATGGGGGAGTAAAAAGGGGTTGGTTATAAATGGTGAGTTTCATTTAAGTAAAACAGTGAGTTTTAATCTTAAGAATAAAACAACAAAATCGGGCATAAGACTTTAGTTAAACGGTGCGTTTGATTATAACAGAAATTGCCACATTGTTTTTCTTGTTATTTTTCCTTTTTAAGCATGAGCTGTATGGGGAAAACAGTTATGAATATACTGAAGGAAAATCAGAATTCTTCTCTTTTCTCTATTTTTCTTCTTCTCTCAATATTCTTCTATTCGGATTCGAGACTGCATCATAAACTAAAGGAGGGAAATCAACTTGAGTTGTGATTATAATAGATTAATGCTTGAATTTAAGAAGAAAAACAATGTTTAGTAGAACTTGCAAAAACTGATTCATTCATGTAAAAACCTTAAG
Source organism: Gossypium bickii (assembly GCA_025503065.1). Classification (NCBI taxonomy): domain Eukaryota; kingdom Viridiplantae; phylum Streptophyta; class Magnoliopsida; order Malvales; family Malvaceae; genus Gossypium; species Gossypium bickii. The sequence continues at coordinate 31,158,263 of CP106719.1, forward strand.
TTTTTCCTATTTAAAATTTTTAGTATATTAGCTTCATAAAATCCCCTTAATTCATCCCTTGTTCAATTAAGTCCTCAAGCTTAAATTTCAAAACTCTCCTTCAATTCAATCCTTGACCCAAATTAATTCTGATAAAGAACTTTAACTCTGAAAATAAATTCTTTTGATATAATTATAAATCTTAGTTTACAATTTAATTCTCAGTAAACCTGATGTCCTAAAAGCTAATCCTCTATTCTGGAAGGCCGCTTGCCATGTTAGGGATCATACAGGAGATCCCAGAAGCTTGTCTGCTAATCCTCAAGGGACCATCTTAGAGATCGTCTCGAACACCACCATCTAGCCAAGATCGTCTCGAAAGCTGGTCCACATGTAGAGACCTCTCGACATGTACTAAGATCGTCCGACCAAAAATGATCTCTAACACCGTCCAAGGGACATTCTTGAGGCTGATCCTAACCGCTCTGTTGCTACATCCATCACATCAGTGACATTTTGTCTCCAATCGCTCGTCTTATCGGCATCACCCGCTTTTGAGAACCATTGCTCTAAATGTTGTGGCCCGAGAAGTTTTCTACCCTCAACGAATTTAGTTAGAAAATATTGAAGATAACATCAATGTGGATTCGAATTTGTGGTTTCTACTACCATTGCGAAGGGTCGGTTTGTATTTGGGGCAAGGAATGATTTCAGTTGATTTGGATTATCATGAAACCAAAGTAGGGCGAATTGTTATGGAGCTGTTATTTGTGCGTTATATTGAAGATTTTACAATTAGGCAGTTATGAATCTATTTTTGTGGGCTTGGATTTGGTGGTTTTTCATTGGCTATGCTGAAGATGGAGGGTGGATATGTTGCATTTGCCTAGGTTTCTTCTTCCTTGGAAAACCTGCTCTCTAGTACTGACGGTTTTCTTTATCTTGAACTCCTGTTTAAGTGACTTGGATTTTTAATAAGAACTTTTATTGACTAAAATTTTGGTACTTTATATTGTTATATAACACTCACATCCCTAACTGAAAATTAGGGACGAAAAAGAAATTCAAATTACATCAGCAACACCACTTTCTCAATCAATTTTGACAATAAAATGTAAAGAATATTTAATCCCGAAGAAGAGAAAGAACTGAGAAGATCAATGAAGAGCAGAGAACGAAGCATGAGGCTCGGAGGAAAGACCCAGCTCCAGTTTCAATCAATGGCGACGGAGAAGGTGACGGTGCCAGTTCGGTATCTAGTGCCGTCACAACACTCGATGAGAGAAGCGCCACCGCAAAGCAAACGTACAAGAACGCGCTGATGATGCTAAGGTGCGCCATTCTTGATCAGAAAATTTTCCAAGAAACCAAATAAGGAGAGAATTTAGAGATGGAGTTTTGGAGATTTTGTGTGGGAAGAGAGAGTAAAGATTCGTTATATTTATAGGCGTCGCTGATATTGATTTTCAGGAATAAAAATGATGGTCCCAGAGTTACGGTCAGTTGACGTTTAAATATTTTGGTAGGAAGCTAGTTTGTTGAATGTTCATTTTAAACCGTTGATTAATCAAATGAAGATTGGAAGCATCTGAGTTGCCTGACGTAAAGCAAATTGGAGTTAGGGACTACCAATAGGACACGTGCCGGAATATGACTTTGTGTTTAAATTTATGCTTCAAAACTAGCCGTTGTATCCCAACGGTCACCTCTTCTTTTTTGGCTCCTACGTCTTAGTACAATTATTTCCTTTCCGACTTCAGCTTTTTTTTTTTTTTTTCGTACTTTGTTGAGAAATTTGTTTCAAATTTAAAAGTTTAATAGTGTAAAAGGTTTCGAAGAATATTAAAAAAATTGAATTAATTTTTCTAATTTTTTGAGTCTCTAAATATATAAAATTGATCAAATTACTGATGTGACTGTTAACATAGTCTTACTAACATTACTCACTGATTATAACAACAAAATAAAAAAATTAAAAATAAACTTATTTTAAAAATTCAAATTCAGAGTGGACCTGGGCTAATTATAAATTCATTATGAAATCATTATATATATATATTAAAACTTATAAAATCATTAGAAGTTATAAAAAAATCATAAAAATTATAAAAACCATAACTTTTTATTGAATTAAATCTCAACTTAACTAATATATTAAAAGATGCAATTTGATATTAGAAAAAAAATATGGTTCAATTGTAAATTTATCGATTTATTAATGTAAATTCAAATTCAAAGTGGCTCGGTTTGATATGAGGAAAAAAATTATTTATAAGAATTTCTATAGCCATCAAAAGGGAAAAATGATAAGAAAACTATGGTGAATATGAATATAAACTTGGACTCAAGGAAAATAGAAGTTTGAAGAGAGAGAAAGTCAAACAATGGGTTCATATCAAGAGAACAAGGTAAGAAATTCAAATATTTCTTATAGAATTTATATTTAGTTGAAGTAGAGACGTAAGAAAATGATTTTAGTGTGAGTTTTGATTATGTATTTGATGTGTTCATGAAGTAGAAAAAGAGAAGAAATGATGGAAGTGTTGGAAACAGAGTGAACATGGTGACAAAAGTGAGGAAGGAAGAGAATTAAAGGTAAAATAGTAAAATTCTAACAAAAGAGAGGTAAGTACTTCTAGAATTTTACTATACCTATTAAAATCCAAGTATAAAATATGAGAAATTGTTATATTAGTAGTTGTGTGATTGACTTTAAAATATTTGTTTAATTATTTAATTTGAAATTGATTAAAGTATAGTGAATATATCTATCTAATTTAAATTTCAAAGTGAATTAATGTTGTGTAATGAAAGTATGGAATAAGTGATTAAATTGTAAAGTGTACAAAAATTAATGTGTAGAATATAATATTATGAATAAGTGCTTAAATGAAGTGTTATATGGTAGTGAGTTAAATTTAAAGTGATATTGAAGTGAATTTATAATGATTATTGAATTTCATATTATTAAGGACTAAATTGTAAAACATTCAAAAGTTGTTATATGTACTAAAATATTGTAATAAAATGTTTAAATGAAGCGATCTATGGAAGTAAAATATAATCTAAAGTAAGAGTAAAGTGATTATTGAATTATATGTTAGCAAGAACTAAATTGGAAAGATAGTAAAATTAAGTGTAGTGAAATTAATGTAAAGAGGACTAATTAACAAAGAGAGTAAAAGTTAGATGTAACACCCCACACCTGGCACATACGTTTCGACTAGATCTGGTATGCTACGGGTTGTACATTGAAAACTTTTGCTTCGTTGGTTTCGGAAATCGTAAGTTAATTAGACAATATTTAAATAAATAGGTGACCTTTTGAAAATAAAACCTTGTATTATTATTATTTTGAATAATTAAACCTTTTGACAAAATTTCTTAAGTTGCAAATATTAAAACCTACTTAGGTGAGTATAAACTATGGGGCCTTATTACATAAATATTCGCAAAATAAAAACCAAAAACTTAAAGAAAACCGAAAATAGTCTAAAGAAATAAAACTTGATGGCCCCTCGAGTCTGTCTCGGCTCCCATGTCCACGATCTGCTCATCTAAAAAGTTAGGGAAAATAATAGGGTGAGTCACTAAGACTCAGTGTGTAAATCCCGAAAACACATGGCTTGGGCCCACAAACACATTATGAGCCCTGGCCCATACACAATGGCAACAATCATAATTACATGATAGATAATAAATGATGCATAGCCCAACCCAACCTAGAATTCCATCCTCTACACACCAACCCGTACCAACCATCACACCTTGGGGATTTCTACAATCAACCCTCCATCCGCTACACACCATAACGACAGTAAATCATCGCCATTCCTTATCAATCGTGAATTTTAACGTAGTTTTCTACCACCGATCACCAAGTGACCTCACATTTCATTTCGTGGGTTTTCTACCACCGATCACCATGTGACCTAACATTTAATTACGTGGGTTTTCTACCACCGATCACCATGTGACCAATCATGCTCTTCCCCTTTCTATATCAAACCCATCCCATGCATACATTCATGCAAAATCAAACAATATACTACCTAAGAGATTACAGTCTTTCACATACATCGATACACATAGAGAAGTTTCTATGGTTACATACACCGCATCCTTTGCCTACCCTTTCTGGTAACCCGATCATTATACACTGACCTATTTTACGGCTTTTAGCCATCACATATATATACATACAGATTATTAGTGTGTTAGAGATCTACACACCTGATTATTGATAGAATGATACTTTCTATGTCGACGCTATCCGTAGTCGACACAACCGCTATCTGCCTAAGATGTTGTTTAGAAGCCGGTCCACAACCAAGTGGCCAATCTCAAACGGCAGATACCGCTTGTTTCTTAAACTTAGGGATTCTTTCCTTTGCCTGATCTATATTTAATTCCATCACAAGTCCTTGTCAGAACTACTATCACAATTTATGATCGTTAATCCTCATCATAAAGTTAAGATCTTGCATATAATAAGTGAATCTAGTAAAAATCTAGGGAAAATCTTCATACCTTAAAATCCTGAAATTGGATACTAACGTTTTTCATCTTTTAGATCTAGACGACCAAGTTTCCTTCAAATCCCAGAATGCCGCCCAACATAGAACCATTAAACTATTAGCTTTTCGGCTTTTGCCTTTCAAGAATCGAAATAGAACATGAGATCTAACAGAAGTCGACGCTTACCTTAACACAGGGGATTCGGCTAGCATTAGAGAGAAGATTCGGCAATGCCAAAGGAAAAGATTAAATGTCAGAAGAATAGAACTATCTCACAAATAGGATGAATAGAGAAAAACTATGGAGATTTCGGCTTTTTAGAGAAATCAGCTCAAGAGAAAAAGAATGGAGAAGAGAGTGAAAGGAGAGGTTTCGACTTTTGAAGAAATTAAAGAAAAGAAATTGTAAAGGGAGAGGCTAAGAATTTCAGCACAAAGAGTGAAGAGGAAATTAGGGTTTAAATGCCAGAATCAATGAGATATCCCCCTTATTTATAGAAATTTCGGCATCTACTGCTTAAAACCGAAAACACCCTTCCTGATAACTAAAAGTCAAGCTAATAAAAAGGGAAAATTCGGCACCCCTTATCCATGAAGTAGCCGAATTCTTTCTTGCTCAGTGGTGGATTTTCTACCATCATCTTGCCTTGCAGAGATAGCTCCTATCTTTTCTCCTTTTTATCTTCTATATTATCAATTATAAAATCCATATAAATCCTCCTATTTTTGAGCCTTGTTGTCGTCCACTTCACCTAACCCTAATGCCAAATTTAGCTAACTTAAATTAAAATATTTGGGCTTCATAAAACTTAAAATTTGGGCCCCTAACTCCTTGTGTGTGGCGTCACCCCTTGCTCTATTTTAAGTGCCGGAAATGGCCCAAAACATGGGCTCCTTGCGGCCAAAACTTGGGCCCCTTTAATTGTTAATGACGCCACCTTCTAATTCCCTTGCAGTGCCACCTTTTGTTGGGCCACAAGCCCACGTTAGTATTTTAAACACAATTACCACCTTTTAACTCTATAATGCCTCATCAGATAGTTTAACCAAGGCCTTTGCCTAATCCTGAGCCCAATTTGGACCCCTATCACTTAAATTAACATATTAAATATATCCTTACACTAAACGTATAGACCCATTAATTCAGGATTTTACATTAGAAGTGTGAAATAAATATATTTGAATTGAGAGTTTGAATGAAACGTTTATGATAGTGAATTTAATTCTAAGTGAAATTAAAGTGATAATTGACTGAATATTGATTTTAATGAAAATAAAGACTAAATTGTAAAGAATGTAAAGTTTTATATGCTATTAATTAGTAAGTGATAGCGATGGAAATGTCACACCTGGTTTTCATTAAGGTCTGGAAATTAAGGAAGATTTGGGAGTTAATTGAAAGAGATAGTAAGTTCGACAGACTCTACTGAAAAGATTAGGAATTTTAGTGGCTGAATGGTAATTAGTTGGGTCTCAATTCTGGTTCATTAAGTTGGAACCGACTGGTTCCAAAGTGGGAGGCAAAATGATTACTAATGAGTGGTTATTTAGGGCTTTAGTGACCCTGCGTGGAAAGAGATCATATATATGTATGAGGAGGATTATTTTGCAGGTAGAATTCTTCTCATTTCTATTTTATTTTCTTCTCTTCTGCATCGCTTTCTTTGGTTTCTCTAAAGAAGAGAAAGTTAAGGAAAGCTCTCATGGAGAAGTGATCATGAGGTTTGAGTCTGGAAAATAGAGAATTCGGTGAGCTGGTAAGCTTCTTAATATCTCAGTATTTGTGAATTTGAGAAAAAAAAAAGAGAAGTAAAGATTTTTGAAATATTTGAGAAAGCTTCTGCTTGATAAGATTTTTGAAATATTTGAGAAAGCTTCTGATTTATACTGGATTCTGGATTTTTAAGTTGAATATTTTTGGTTTAATTGATATATGGGTTGTCGTGCTTAGCTTCTAGCACGAAGGAGGCTCTAGCATTTTAGAAAAGCTAAGCTGGTGAGAACCAAGGATAGCAAGTGAGTTTCTATACTCCAACTTTGGGTGTTTACTAGTTGTTGTGTTGCTGGTTGCATGTTCTACTTATATGTTTGCTCTGAGTTCTATGGTTGTATATGATTTGGTGAACGAGAAATTTATGCATGCATAAGGCTATATGAATACATGAATGTCTGCAAGTATGATCTTTGATCTGTATGATAGAACTATGTATCAATGTACTGATATGTGGTGCACTCCATGTTATGATAGTAAGTGTAACATTATACGTGAAATGGATGTCTATAAAATATGGTTTACGGAGGGAGTTACTTTGGCGAGTTAGTTGAAGTTAGGAAATTGGTGTAATAGAGGAATGAACGAATGAAAATGGGATTTGAGGAAGTTTGGCTAGAAGATGGTTATCTACTATCTCTATGGAACGACACCATGAAAATGGTTATTACTGAGTATATGGAACGACACCATGGAAATGATTATTGACTCATTGGCTTTGGAAGTCCATGGCTAGCCATGATATGATCTAGTGGTGAATAGGTACGCCTTATGGAGAATTGAAGTCATCTAGGACAGTGCCGTCGGGACATATAAGTGGAAATCACTATATGATTTGCATGGCAAAAAGTCTAACATATCAGTTATGGCATGTATGGGAACGTAGACAAGCGTGCTAATAAGAGGTCCTGCCAAAATGTGAAGGTAAGAGGAACAAGTGGAAGCGTCTTGTACGCAGGTATACATGGAGGGAAGAGGTATTTCCTTCAAAGTAGTTGTGAATAATTATCATCCATTAAGAGCCTGTCAGAGTTCACGAATAAACCAACATTGGTGATGAGAAAGCAAGACATTATTCAGATTTTAATTTTAAGTAATTATTGGTAAAGAGGTTGCCAGAAAAGGAAAATTCGCCAAAGGTTATATTAGATGGAATGTCCGTCATGGATTAACAAAGAAAGAGGACGTCTGTTAGGACTATATAATGTGGAAGTCCGTCAAGGAGAACCTAAGGAAGAGATAGTCCGCTGGGGACTATCTGTTGTTGGGACTATCTTACAAGTACGAATCCGTAAGGGAAAAATGGTGCTTAACTATCAAGAAAATCTCATTTTCAAGGTCCATAAATGAGTCTTCCTTTAAAAGAAGATATATGCATAAGTTAAGTTAAAAAAAAAAAGGTAAATGTCGAGATAATATAGTAAGTCGGTGATGAGTTTAATTTGGAATGAAGGGATTAGGGTAAGAATTTTTCGTTGTGGCGAGATACCTACAAGTCCGCCAAAGGTAGTCGCCAATCCACATAACTTCTTCTATTGTTATCTTGAGATGAGTCAAACTAAAAGGGTAAAATGAAAGGCTGAGATGAAGACTAGACAAAGTTAAGTCTTAGAAAAGGGTGTCAACAAGAGTATAATATTGTCTAAATCATCATGATATGTTCACCAATGATTTGAATAAGAGGAACGTATGGGCGTTGTCCGTGCCAGTCAAACTACGAAATCCCTTACAAAACTTAAGGAGTTTAATTATGTGCATTAGTTTTATTTATTACCCGATATTTTAAAAGTCACTTACCATTATTGTTGTATAGATTCTCACTAAGTTATTTCGAACTTATGAGTATTTTACCTTGAATGCAGGGTCAAGGAATAACTCAAGGGTTGTGTAAAGGGGCCAAGCCAGACACTGCAAAGTTCATACGAATGACATAGTAGTTGTATCATGTATATAGAGAGGGTCCTTAAAGGTTACGCTTTGGGGTTCAAATAAGTGAAATTTTATTAAAATTTTAAGTTTTGAGTCACTATATATACATATATATATATGCATACATGCTCAGTAATGCAAAATGTTTGTAAAAACCTTAATTGTAGAAAGTTTATTCGTAGTTAAATTTTGAAACATGTTGGTAATTAAAGAGATTAGAGTAAAGTTATGTGGTAAATATGGACTAATTCTGGCATTGTTTAGTTGTAAATAGATCAAGTTAGAATTGTTGTTAAGTAACTTTAATTAATTATGCCATTTGGTACCCGGACTCGGCGATCGGGTTGGGTATAGGGTGTTACAGGAAATGAAAATATAAATGCCCAAGCACACAAGATATGAACATGTTGGATATAGATGACATACCGTTAGGTAATTTTCAGCGTGCATAGTGACAATGGCACTTCGGTGCAAATCAATGATTGTGGTTCTTCGGTGCAAATCAGTGATAGTGGCACCTTGGTGCAATTCAGTGATAGTGGCTCATTGGAACATTTCATTGATTCTGCACTTTAGTGCATTCCAGTGTTCTTTCTACATATCTTGCTTTTTTAGTTGAGTCTACTATGGGCTAAACGAAAATTGTTAAATGAAATCAATAGTTAATTGATAAGTGAAATATGATAAGATTGCAAGTAGAAATGAGCATTTAATGATAATTTAATTTAATTTATTATGTTATATTTAAAGTATTGGCATGTTAAATTTAATTAAGGTAATGGTAATTTACTAAGCTTTTTTAAGCTGAATGCATTATTTTTCAACGAATATGTGACAAAGGCTCGAATTAAAGCTTTAGAGTGAAGATACAATCTCAACTCATCACATCACATCTCAAAGTCTAAAAGAGGGTATGATTTTGATCTTTTGGCAATAGATTATGATATATACATAGGTTAAAATAAAGTATGTGCACAAGATTTCTAGTGAAAATATTTGAAGAATATTAATCATTTTGTTAACCTTAAAAATTTAGCTAAATTTTGACTTGAGTTATATGTGGAATTATATGATGTTTTAATGGAGAATTATGTTGTATAATGTTTAAAAGTGATATGGAATGATTGGTGGCAGATAGTATTGGAAATAGATGGAATCAGGGTAAACTATTTTCAGTGTCGTGACATCAGAACTAAGTGTCGCGACATTGGATGTCATTGGAGCAATCTACTCCCAAAGTCGCGACTTCCATTCTCTGATGTCGCGACATTGACCTTGTTTACCTTGTTTTTACTTAAAAAAACTTGAATGGTTTCCATTTGTAACCAAACTTTAAGAGAAAGAAATGACTTGGTTAGCTTCAAATGAATCTATTTATGTTAAAATAAGTTCTGAAATCAATGTTTGTGTTAAGTATCCTTAGTGACCAAATGTGACATCCCTTACTCGAGATGTATTAGTTCAATTTGGGTGAGGGGTGTTACATTAATATTTTTAAATTTTTTATGAATTTTTGCAATTTCAAAATGAATCTAGACAACTAGATGTCCATATTTAAATGAACTTGGACAACCATTTTTTCCATGTTCATTTTATACTTGAATTTTAAAAATAACTTCTATTTTTTTGAATTTTTTAATTTTGTGATGATGTGGTAGTGCCACGCTAGCCATTGATGTTGACAGGGATCACCATGTCAACATGCGTTGGCTGGTGTGGTTGTTGTTAATGCTTTTATAAGTGGTTTTGTTAGACACTAATGATAAATGTTAGTCAAATAAGTTCAGGGGCTCAATTGGGTCAAAAGGTTAGGAGGGGCTTAATTGATTTTTTTTTTAAATTCTTCGAGGGGCGCCTTTTATACTGCTAAGCCAATTTAAAATAGTTATGTGGTGATGATTGTTGGAGGAACTTTTTTTTTTTTGGGAACATGTGGGAATTGTATATGAAATATGATATGTACGAACATGATATCCAATTATGTTAAAATTGGCATATTATGTAATTGCCTTTGTAAACTATATGGAATGATTAGGATATGATTAGCATGTTAATAGAAACTAGTTTATTTGCATAGAATACAAGATTATGTTATTGAATATGAGACTGTGATTTTATGCTTTATATGATAGCACTTGAGTGCATATTGATGGGTATTTGTAACATCCTAGATTAGGGGTTATGCGTTCGTGCCTAATTCATGAGTTAGTAGGTTTTGGCAGTGTTGGAAGTGTATTAAGGGTTTTTAGAATTCTAGGATGGAAGAAGAAAGCTTTGGAAAATTATTGGTTTTTAAGTAAAAAGGGGAGCTAGGTAAATGAGGCTTTAAAAGAAACTCCGTGTGAACAAGGAACCATGTGGTAAAATGGCATGTTTTATGAATTATGAATGTGTTATATGAATTCTAGAAATAAGGAAATGTATGGAAATGTAAGGAAATGTAAGGAAATGTATGGAAATGTAAGGAAATGTAAGAAATGTAAGAAATGTAAGGAAATGTATGGAAATGTATGGAAATGTAAGGAAATGTAAGAAATGTGAGGAAATGTATGGAAATGTATGGAAATGCAAGGAAATGTAAGGAAATGTCTTGTCTTGGAAATGTAGGGAAACGTCCCGAAATGTAAAGGAATAAAGAGGAAAGTGAACATTTATGGAAACTAGGAAAATGATTTAGAAATGATTCAAAAGGAAAGTGAACATTTTCGGAAATTTGGAAATGTAAGGAAATGTCAAGTTTACTGAGCGAACGAAAATTTTTGGAAACTTAGAAATGACCTAGAAATGACGAGTTTTAAGGTTTAAAAGGGGAAATTAAGGCAAGGTGGCCTTAAAAGAAAAAGTTTGTGAAATTTGACACACAAAAAGGCTTGGAAAAGTGGCTCAAGATGTCACTTAGGGCCTATGGAAATGACGCCATATGCAAGAGGAATGGGCCTGAGTTCGAGTCACTTAGGAAGCAAATAAAGGAGGTTTTATTTTTGCTTCCAGTAAGACCGAGGTGGACGGCACATGCTTCTAGAAAGGAGGTGTTTTATTTTCATAAATATTCAATTAAAAGGTGATAAATAAAGGATTTTTAAATTGGATTATTTTGAAGAGATAAATGTTGGATTAAACTCTTTTATTTATGATAATTAAAGGGATAAAGCTATCAAAATAGAAGAGTGGTGGCCAAGTAAAGGACTCTAGCTTAGTAATTTCGGCTATAAAAGGAAAAGAGAGGCCATTCTGCATTATTTTCTCTGTTTTTGAAAGCCTCTGCGAATTCTCTTCACCAAATCTTCTTCTTATTTTATTTTTGCCAAGCCGAAATACCTTGTGTTCTAGCCGAATCCTCCATCTTTATTCTTCCTTCTCTTTTCTTTCTAATCCCTCCAAAAGCCGAAAGTTGTGAGAGCATCATTTAGCCATAGCCGAATCTCTGAAGGTTGAAGCGAAGATGCAATCGATTTCTTCAAATAAGGGTAAGATCCAAGTTTGGTTTCCATTCTTTTATATTTTAGACTTATCAAAATTTAGGGACTAATTCCTATTATTGATCTTGGCCGAATCATGGAAGGAAAGTTTCGGGATTTGGCCCAGAGTCGACTACAAGGAAGGAGAAGTTCTTTTCCCGAAGGTACACCATAGGCCGCGTGTTCCCTAGTTATTCGGTGAATTTCGGGATTTAAAATATCCACAAGGTAAGTGATTATAAGTTTCGGCTAAGGCCTATTTTAGTATTTAGATTTATTTCAAAAGACGAAAATTAACCCGATAGGAGTTTTGGAAGTTAGCCGATTTCAAGGGTGAGCATCACAAAGATTCGGGACTTGATTCTTAAGTCAATCGGCAACAAGGTAAGTTTTAGTGTACTAATCCTACTAGGATTTGGATTTATGGCCGAATGGCTTTTTATTAAATTAGTAAGTGATTAATCAATGTAGGGATTAAGGATCTAAGCATTAGATCAAGCTTTTCGGGATCTCAAGGAAATTTTAAGCGAATTAGGTGTGTACCCCACACTATCTTTTAATACGATTTATGGCTTAAACTTGTTATATGTTCTAATATGAAAATATAAGAATGTGGCTAATGTATCATGTTATGGTGCAAAGTACTCAGGTACGATTCCTACTCCTACTAGGATTACGAAATATGTTATATTTAACATGTGAAACGTGACATGAATGTGAATTTAAGTATGATATGCATAATATGAATAATATGGGGCATTCGGGTTATATGAGAAATGGGAAGTGAATGTGGTGACTTCGGTCTCACTATCTGAATGTGGTGACTTCGGTCACATTATCTGAACGTGGTGACTTCGGTCACATTATCTAAATGTGGTAACTTCGGTTACATTATCTGAATGTGGCGTCTCATGATACAATTATCTGGTGGCTATGCCACAAATTTTATATGGGCGATGAGCACGTCGACTGCAGCGACTGCCTTCGATGGTGTGTAGCGGATGGAGGGTCAACTTAGTAGTCCCCACGGTGTGACTGGCAGGTACGGGGGTGTGTAGCGGATGGACAATTAGGTTTGGGTTTGGGAATGCATCATAACTTGTATTCATTGTTCTGAATGTGTAACTCTTGTATGCCTAATTCTATTATGATTTAGTGTCGTGTACACATTGAGTCTGCTTTGACTCACCCCGCTGTGGGACTATTTTCAGTGACGATCAATAATGGACCGCCTCAGCAGAAGCTTAGGGATGGCCATGCACAAAGAAGGAATTTAATTAATGTGGAATTTTATTTTTATCAAGTACTTAAACTTAAAGTTTGGGGAATTATTTGATGTAATAAGGCCATAAGGCCATAGTTGAAATTATTATGTTTACAAATTATTATTTATGGATACAAGTAAATTTATTTTGAAATAAACCCTAAATGTTTATCACCTTAAATAAATGGATTTCAATGTAAGATAAATTGGTTTTCAATAAAAGCCCAACCCAAACAATATTTTTTTAAAAATCGCACAAATTTTCTCTAAGTAACAAAAGAATTTGAAACCGGTTTACTTGAGGAACATACCAGATCCGATCAAAGCTCGTGGGCCGGGTTTGGGGTGTTTCAGTATTTGTATAGGTTTAATGGTTGGATGCACCATAGGTGCAAATGTGATTGGTGTATAGGTTAGATAATTTTTTATATCCGACTCATGTCACATAAGGTTTACTAAGTGCTAAAGTATTGATAATATGGCCATAATTTGATAAAAAAATATTGGAACTCTATTATCGATAAAACATTATAAATGAATTGGAAATTTCATGTGCATAAATGAAGGTATTATGAGAGATAATGATTAATGAAATAAGTATAGCCTTATATGTTGAATATCAACACCAACTAGTTGAAAAATATGTTTTGTTAGTGTTTATTATTGTAAAAAGTTTAGCTTTTGTCTTTAGTTTTTAGGTACTAAGTTTAATTTAAGTATTTTGTTAGTAGGTTAATGAATCCCACATTGCTTAAGAACAAAAGCCAAGGGATTATGAGTTTGTATAAAACTCATATCCCACATAACTTAGAAAAACAAAGGTAGTGGGTATTGGGTCTATAGAAAGACCTATATTGTAAGTAAAATATTAGTTTCGCGATGTCGTGGACGTGGGTGTTCTACCGTATATGTTCAAACCATGCTTGATTTATTTTGTAAGATTTATAAAGGGCTAAGAATTGAAATTATAACATTAATTTTATTAAACAATCAAGATACGAAAAATGAAATGGAATTAACTTGCATCGTAAGTGAATATAGGCTAATGAAGTAAATCCATAAATCAAATTAGAATGAATGATTTTTTTAGAATAAATGAAAGATTGAATTGTATTATGCTTAAGTGATATAAATATTTTAAAGGCATGTGTTAAGTATTATGGAACTAAATTGTTATATGTATTAGTCTATGTCCATATCACTTATGGTATTTACGTTAATGTTGGTATTATCACCATATATCTAAATATGTTACCTCACACTTGGTAAAGGTAAGTTAATGAATTCTCTGAGTACTTACTAAAAAAATCTTTCCTTACTCATCTTTTGCGCATAGATTAAAAGTATATTATAAGAAGTTTAAGCTCGTATTTTGGATCCATATCCCACCACAACAAGGCTTGAAGAGTATGGCAAATTTGATAAATATTTTGGTTCATAATATGACATATAATTAAGTGTTTATGTTGGTTAGAATGGTTGTAATGGCATTGAATGGTTAGTATAGATTTGTGAGTCACTAAAATATGTTATGTTATTAACTTGGTCATATGCTATGGGATTGAAAATGTGGTAAAACTTCTTGGTGAATGAGTAATTTTGAGGTCCTAGTGTTAATAATTGATGCGATATGATTTGGTAGGTTTTGGTTAAGTTTTGGAATTATTTGAAGTGCTTAGAGACTTAAATTTAGGTCATCTGCACTCAAGTCTCGAGACATGACTCCTTTGTCTCAAGATTTGCTCGAAATTGATTTAGAGGTTATCAGTTTTTTATCTTGAGCACAAGTTGAGCTATGACATGAGTTCTATATATGATATATGCATATTTTAACATGTGATTGAATGACTGGGAATTGGATGATGTCTCCAAACATATAAATGTGAGATCATTTATTTGTTATTAATGCAAATCCAAGTGTAGAAACCATTTTTTTTTTATTTTGAAAAAATAGGGGTCGACTTTAAAAACAAGAATGGAGTCGCCACCAATCTTTTTTTGAGGTGTGATCGGGTCACCTTGAGATTAATCATTTTAATAAAACATTTTGATTTATTAAAATAATGATTTTGGTCAACAAAATTCGAGAAAACGGGCTCGGGAGTCGGTTACGCACGAGGAAGGATTAGCACCCTCGTAACGCCTAAAATTGGTACCTAATTGATTAATTCATGTCCTAATGTCAAAAATTTGAAAAGATTTTAAAACACGATCCTTTTGATTTTTAAAACTTATGTCCTTTAATTTTTAATGGACATTCAATTATTTGGATTTTAAAAGAAAAATCGAAACTCAGTAAGTTAAAGCACGATCTTTCGAATTTTCCGAACACCGAATATCCTTTGCTTTTTAGAAATCCTTGCCTCGAGATGACAAAGCGTCGCATCCAGTGAGGTAGGACACAACATCTTAAATTCCCGAGAATAGGTTTTTTATTTAAAAATTCATATGTTTTAATTTCAAAAAGGGTACTCAATCATTTTGACTTAACAAGAAAAATCGAAACCCAGTAAGTTAGGGCACGATTTTCTCAAAACTCCCAAATATCGAATATTGCCTTATTTTTAAATTTAAAAATCATGGATTTTGAAATATGAAGGTATATTTGGCCACATTAATAAATAAAGATTAATGATTTCTTTTTTAAAATAAAATAAAAAATCTAGAAAGCAAATAAAAAACAAAATGGACCGAGCTTTCAAATAATAATGAACAATGTTAAAACAAATAATGTGAAAGAAAATGATTTTGAAATTGACAATAAAAAGCAATTTAAAAATAAATTCATGTATAAAAATTTTAAAGTAGGTAATATATGTAAAAGTTTGAAATAAATCCAAAAAAAAAGATAAAAATAAATAATATATGAAATAGTAATGTATAAATGAATTTCAAAATAAATATTATATAAGAAGTAAGTTTAAGTAAGTAATATATAAAACAATATATATATATCAATCTAAATAAATAATATACAAAATGACTTAAAGGAAATGATATGTGACAAATTCTAAAAAGATACGTATAAGTTTAAAATAAACAATATATGAAAACTTAAAATAGATAATATAAAATAGTTTAAAATGATATAAAATAAAATCACTTTAAAATAATCGTTATATAAAACAATAAGAAAAATGAATGATATATAAAATAATTTAAAGTAATAATATAAAAAAACTTAATCAAAATAAAACTATTTAAAATAAGTAATATAAAAATAATAAAATAAAACAGCTTGAAATAAATACCACATAAAAATTTGGAATAAATAAATAAAATACAAATTTGCAAAAGTGTGAAAATAAAACAAATCTCTATACAGAAATAATGAATAAACGAATAAAATAAAAAGAATAATTAAACAATTAAACAATTAAATGGATAAATAAAAAAGGTTGAAAAAAAACGAAGATGAATGAAGAATAAAATAAGAACAAACCATAGAAAATAAGAACGCAAGAGGGCGAGAAATTTGAGTGAATGCTCTCAAGAATTCTTATTGCTTCCCCAAAACTCAAGTTTCTTTACAATGAAGGGAGAGACCTCTATTTATAGTTGAGCCTCTCCAAATCCAACGGTACAGATCAATTACATCAACGGCTAAGATTAAAAGTACCTACAAATTAAATCTCTAAGATTACAAAATCATATCTTCCAAGATTGCATACCATATCTTCTAAGATTGCATATCATATCTAAGATTGCATATCATATCTTCTAAGATTGCATACCATATCTTCTAAGATTGCATATCATATCTAATATTTGCATATCATATCTAAGATTGCATATCATATCTTCTAAGATTGCATATCATATCTTCTAAGATTGCATCATATCTAGGATTTGTATATCATATCTAAGATTGCATATCCTTGAAGATTGTGTTCCTATATACGTCAAGCTTGTAGATGGATCTTCAATCTTTTCAAGTAATGGGCCATTCCGATCGGGCAAAATTATATATTTTGGACTGGACTTGGACTTTGTTTTATTATTTCGAGTTTATTATTTTTTTTGTATGGGCTCGGGCTAAATTGGCCTATTACAGTTGCCCCTCTTTGCTTATTGTCGTGATATGAGAATGGAGCAAAGGCTATAAAAGGACCAATTTTGCCCGATCTTGCCGAGCCTTAACTTCTCGATTCTCATCTTCTTCAAGTAGTCTCTAACCCAACTACAACTTCAAGGAGATTGAATCTGTAGCTTTAATCTTATTCTACTGCAACTTCAGGGAGATAAGACCTGCTCTTGTAGATATAATCCATCCTACTATAATTTTAGGAAAGTGAGACTAGTATCTTTGATCTGGCTTCATTGTAATATTCAGGAAGACAAGATCTACTATTTTCAGTCTGCTCCGCTGCAAACTCAGGGAGGCAAGCTAATATCTTCGATCTGCTTCCTGCAACTTCAGGAAGATAAGATCTGCTATATTCAGTCTGCTCCGCTGCAACTTTAGGGAGGTAGGCTAATATCTTCAGTCTGCTTCCTGCAACTTCAGGAAGATAAGATCTGCTGTCTTCAGTCTGCTCCGCTTCAAACTCAGGGAGGCAGGCTAATATCTTCGATCTGCTTCCTGCAACTCTAGGAAGATAAGATCTGCTGTCTTCAGTCTGCTCCGCTGCAAACTCAGGGAAGCAGGCTAATATCTTCAATTTGCTTCCTGCAACTTTAGGAAGATAAGATCTGCTGTCTTCAGTCTGCTCCGCTGCAACTTCAGGGAGGCAAGTCTGACATTTTCGATCTACTTCACGCAACTTCGTGGATAAGATCCATTGCCTTCATGCTCCACTACAACCGGGAGGCGAAGCTAATATCTTTGATCTGCTTCCTGCAACTTCAGGAAGATAAGATCTGTTGTCTTCAGTATGCTCCTTTGCAACTTTAGAGAGGCAAGGCTGACATTTTCGATCTACTTCCTGCAACTTCAGGAAGATAAGATCTGCTATCTTCAGTCTGCTTCACTGCAACTTCAGGAAGGCCAGATCTGCTTATTTTTAGTCTGCTCTACTGCAAACTCAAAGAGACAAGATTGGTGTCTTCGATCTGCTTTACTGCAACTTCAAGAAGGCTAGATCCACTATTTTCAATCTGCTCCACTGCAAACTCAGGGATGCCAGACTGGTATCTTTGATCTGCTTCACTGCAAACTCAGGGATGCCAGACTGATGTTTTTGATCCGCTTCACTACAACTTCAAGAATGCCAGATCTGTTATTTTTAATATGCTCCACTGCAAACTTAGAGAGACAAGATCTGATGTCTTTGATCTGCTTTACTGCAACCTCAGGAATGCCAGATCTGTTATTTTTAGTCTGTAAACTCAGGGAGACCAGACTAATATCTTTAATCTACCTTACTACATTGTCCTCTAGAGGACATAACCTGTAGAATGGGTATATGCTTATGCCTAATAATTAGGATGCCTTGATCGAAATGAGTCAAATGCTCCTATTTAGACATGCTATGATATATGAATGCAAAAATCTTATGAGAATGATTCCTATTTCAAGTGTCATCACTCATTTATTCGTCAAGGTTTCATATTCGTTCCTCACGAAGCATCAATCATATTCTGCTCAAATAATTTGCCCCATGGTAATTCTGAGTCCACTCTACTTGAACCTTGGGACATAAAGTTTGTACCTCCCACTGCAACTTCAGGGGAATAACATTTGGTTTTTTCCATCCAATTTGTTACCACTTAGAGGTATAGAATTTGTATCATCTTCAATCAATTTGATCTATTACACCTTTCCCTGGGTGTAATGACTAGATGTATGTGCCTGAAATTTGCATGAATGCAGGGTATCCTTTTCCCGAGAATGATCCCCTTTTTACACTTGGGTTGACATTGCTCGTCATTTTTCGAGATGGTATCACGGATGAAATGTCTTATCCAATAAAAATCTGAAGAGATAATCATCTTTCAATGTTTCCAACCTTTAGGCTTGGTGAGTTCTAAACAATAGTGTCGTTTCAGATTCTCATTTTGTTTAGAAGCTTCTAGAGTAATACGTGAAACTCCTTTTATGAAAGTATTATTAGTCCATTAATCGTTATTTCAATATAAAATGCTTGAAAAAGATCACAACAATGGATGAGAAAGAAATTAATCAGGAGCATAGCTCGAAACAAATAAGTTAATCAAAGATAACTAAGGCAATAAAAGAAAATTGATTGGGGAGTATCTTGAAAAGAATAAAGTAATCAAAGATAGCCAATGCCATAAAAGAAAATTGATTGGTGTGTATCTTGAAAAGAATAAAGTAATCAAAGATAGAAAATTAAAAATGGGTAAGATAGAAGCTAGATGACCCAAATATCGTAGCCTGAAATTCTCTGTACAAACTTCTTGAGGACCATTTTGAGCTCAATACATGTTTAGAGGATTTAGAGTACTTTGTCAATGCCCCAAGACGTAGCTTACTTCCTCATTGTTAATTCAAGCATATCAAGACTACCACATGCTCTATCTTTGATCAAAATTTGAGCCGCCCTTTTCAGTTTTTTGGCTCAAAACCCCTTTGGTCTCAAAGCGCCCTTTGCGGGTTTTTGCCTTGGCCTCTCCCCCTTTTTTTTATTTTGATCTCAAGGCGCCCTTTGCGGGTTTTCACCTTGGTCTTTCCCTTTTCAAGTAAAATACTTCTTGACTGAACCTGAATTTGCCGGATTGGGCAAGTCTTCGCCATCCATCTCGATCAATATCAATGCTCTTCTATTACAGGCCTTTCTTTTACTACATAAGGTCCTTCCCAGTTTGACATCTGCTTTCCTCTGAAATCCTTTTGTATAAGAAAGATCTTTTTCAACATCAGGTCCCTTTCATGGAATTCCCTAAGATGAACCTCGTAAGCTCTCACCATCTGGCCGTGACAGATAGCTTTTAACCTTTTTTCCTTCGATTAGGTTCAATTGGCAAAATTGTTTCTATTCCAATGAAAAATGTGTTGCCCCAGCAAAGGTTCTAACCGACGTTGGATAAAACAGAGGGTAAATGGTAACTTCTTTATGTCAATATTTACAAGTCTTAGTCATCTTTCCCATGATCCTTGTTTTGTTATTTTTTATTTTTTATTTTTTTTGCTACCTTTACTGCACTATGATATGGTGTCTAATCTTGCAAACTTTTGAAATTGTCCATTTTTAGCACTCTTTGTCGGCACCTAATTTTTTTTAAATTTTTTTTTGAGAATTTGATGACTATCGACCTTGTAACATTGGCATATGAAGCTACTTCTACCCTCTTAGTGAAGTAAACGACGACCACGAAGATAAATCGATGTCGACTAAAAGCTTTTGACGAGATCGGCCCCAAAACATCCATACCCCACATATAGAAAAGTCTGTGAAGAAAATGGAAGAGTCACGTAAATCTTGTCTTCTTTAATTCGTAATTTATGTATAACCGATGCGATCCTTCTACAGTAGAGACCAACAAAGATTTAATCTTCATGTTTAGCCCACGTCTTAGTAGCCCAGGCATGTCTTGATATGATCATGCAAAAACATCTTTGAATTCTTGAAAATAACTCAATGATGTCTCGCCTTATTTCTGTGGTGAGCTAGGCTTCGATCTTTACCCCATTCCTAGGCTCTCAATGTCCATTAACCCTATGTAAGGTAGGATCTGTTTTTCATCATGTTCTACCATCCTTAACAAGTCAGAAGATAGGTTACAATCTCTATCATCTTCAAAGTTTTGAGATCCCTCTAAACACATATCTTACTCGAAAGGAGAATATCTGGAGACTTATTGTAGGTTCGAAGGAAAATTCCAAAGAATAAATGATTCAAAGAATGATTATTTGTATGGTTATGAATGAAGAATGAAAGAATACTTGAAAGAAAGTCCAAAGAACAAACAAAAGAAAAAAACTAAGAACAATTGTTTATACAGTATGAAATGAAGAATATTTGCTCAAAAAGATGCATTTTATTGAAATAAAAATTTTGGACACAAGCTTATTTCACAAAAGGGTTCTTATTACCTCTAGGCTTAAGGCAACAAGCGTGTTTTGAATATTACTCTAGATTAGCTTTAAAAATACAGGGATCTCTTCCACAGTCCCATTATTCAAAACACTCCCAAGTATGCAAGGGCTTGGAAACCTCGTTCCCTGGTTCCCTCTTCACTTTTGATTTCTTTAAGGAGTCACAACTTTCTTGTCTACTCCTTTAATTATCGCATTTACTGCCTCGTCAAAGTGATCAGGTTTTGATGAAACGTCGAACTTCACAATTCCCATTTTAATGAACCTTTCGACCAACTTTTTAAATGTAGTACAGTTTTCAATTGAGTGACCCGTTATTCTCGCGTGGTACTCGCATTGGGCATTCTCATTATACCATTTTGGGAATGGAGGTTACACGGGTTTCGAGTAGGACGGAGACACTACATGCACATCAAAAAGATTCTGATACAGCTTCTTATATGTCATCGGGATGGGTGTGAACTAGAGCCTTTCTGTATTTGGCCTTGAATTGGATTCCTGCCTTGAAGAGCGTTGATAGCTAGTGGTTACAGCCCTCGGCTGGCCTACGGTGACTGATTTGGGATGCATGCTCAGGATACTCACTTCATTTTCCTTATTTCTCGGGGCTAATCTTTTGGCACTTTCTCCCGCGTCTATCCTCCCATTCCTTACCACATTTTCAATCATCTCACTAGACGTTACTATATCTGAAAAGCTTATGGTGGCGCTTCCCAACATATGGTTAATGAATTGGGCTTTTAGAGTATTGATTAAAAGCATTGTGGTCTCCTTTTCTAGAAGCGGGAGTTGAACTTGTAGGGCAACTTCCCTCCATCTTTGCGCATATTGCCTGAAACTTTCATTTGATTTTTTCTCCATATTCTGTAAGGTGATTCTGTCTGGGGTCATGTCTGTCACATGACTATATTGCTTCATAAATGCTTGTGCTAGGTCTCTCCACAAATTAATCCTAGCACGGCTCAGTTGATTATACCACTTGGATGCTGCCCTCACCAAACTATCTTGGAAGTAGTGGATCAGCAATTGATCATTATTAACATACCCAGTCATCCGTCTACAGAACATGGTAATATAAGTTTCAGGGCGACTAGTCCCGTTGTACTTCTCAAATTCTGGCATTTTAAACTTGTGAGGAAGCACCAAATCTTGAACCAAACTCAGGTCTTTAGCATCAATCCCATTGCGATTATCAGCATTTTTCAAGCCCTTGAATTTTTCTACCAACCATTTACAATGGTCCTCTAACTGCCTTGGCAATTCAGTTCTTGCCCTTTCTCTCTCTACTATATCCAAATCAGGGATAACATGATTAGCTGGGTTATCTCCTGGGTTAGATCCTTAACCAACTTGGAAGTTCATGGGCACTCTAGTATCAGCTTGATATTGTTGAGGCCTAATCGTGACAAATGGCCTTTGAGGATGCACCTCAGGTTGTATCTGTGCATGTGGTGGGGTGAGACCCAGAGGATAGTCTTCATTTTCTTCTCCAGCATTAGTCATGGGGCCTTTTCCCTTGTCCATTGCCCCATTCAGTAGCTGAGTCATTTGAGCCACCATATTCCTTTGGGCTTCCATCATTTGTTCCCTCATATCTTGTTGGATCTTTGCCAACTGCTCTTGCAGCTGGTCTTGCATGTCTCTCTGGAACTGTTCGAGTCTTTGATCCATATTTTTTTGTCTTAGCGCGAGTACCGTAACGATGTTTAGTTTCCAGATTAACGTTCTCTCTTTTTCTAAAATAACTTCAACTAATTAGGGTCCTTCTATGGATTTAATGCATATGATGCGATGTAATGCAAATGCATGAATGAATGCAAAAAGAAATAGAGGTGTTGATTCTGAATCAATTCCATTAGAACAACTTTTCTAGAAAAAAAATTCCTTTACGTAAAACGGATATTTATACGGCATTTCCCTCATATTCCAAGTGAATATATTGATCTCTTTCTTCTTATCTGGTTATTAAGGTCCAATCTCGTGAACTTTCTAATAAATGTCTCCACTAGCTCCTTTTTGCTTGGGCCACAACTCATTCCTCACTTATCCTTACAATGCTTGTTAGCCTTTTCAAGAAAGTCGAGTCGTGGTGATTCTCAAATAGTCTTTGTCAGCTTGAATCCTTGGGCAAATAAGGTCTTGTATTCCTTCACGGACTATCAGTCTTCTCTCGTTGTGTTTACTTGGACCATATTTGGATGACCGTATTATAATCTACTTTATCAAGAAATCCATTTTCTTATGACAAACTCTTCTATTTAGCAATCGAATTTGAATCAACACCTCTTTTCTATGATGTGAATGCAATGCAATCGAAACAAAAGAGAACACGTTAGCACAAGAGAATTAAATAACAAAATAGGGCACCT
Source organism: Gossypium bickii (assembly GCA_025503065.1). NCBI lineage: Eukaryota > Viridiplantae > Streptophyta > Magnoliopsida > Malvales > Malvaceae > Gossypium > Gossypium bickii. The sequence continues at coordinate 31,181,549 of CP106719.1, forward strand.
ATCTGGGTGACCACTAGGGTTTGATATAGTTCTACCTAGGGTAAGCCCTTAGGTTTTCTACATGTGGTTTAGCTCTAAAGTTGAGGTACCTGAACCAGTAGATTCCTCCATCCTCACCCATTATAGGATCATATAGATCGAGTTTAGTTCAGGGGAATACATTTCCCTATGGCTATGCGGAGGTGAAAACCTCACGAAGACATAGGTACGGATGTATCCCGGAAGCAGTCCACTGGCCTATGCAGAGGTGAAAACCTCACAAAGGCATAGTTGCTCACTCCCACTTAAAAAGTGTGACCACAACTATCATGCAATATGATGCAAGAGTACCCTACGAAACTCAAACCATAACAATCATATGACACAAACTCATGCGGTAAAGGAATCAAAATCAAATTTTAATTTTTGATAAAAGGACAAAAATAATCAATTTATGGCTTGACTCTGATGATTTCCCCAGTGGAGTCGCCAAGCTGTCGAAACCAATTTTTTATTTTGAAAAAATTGGGGTCGACTTTAAAAACGAGAATTGAGTCGCCACCAATCTTTTTTCGAGGTGTGATCGGGTCACCTTGAGATTAATCATTTTAATAAAACATTTTGATTTATTAAAATAATGATTTTGGTCTACAAAATTTGAGAAAACAGACTCGGGAGTCGGTTACACACGAGGAAGGATTAGCACCCTTGTAATGCCCAAAATTGGTACCTAATTGATTAATTAATGTCCTAATGTCAAAAACTTGAAAAGATTTTAAAACACGATCCTTTTGATTTTTAAAACTTATGTCCTTTAATTTTAAATGGGCATTCAATTATTTGGATTTTAAAAGAAAAATCGAAACTCAGTAAGTTAGAGCATGATCTTTCGAATTTTCCAAACACCGAATATCCTTTGCTTTTTAGAAATCCTTGCCTCGAGATGACATAACGTCGCATCCAATGAGTTAGGACACAACATCTTAAATTCTCGAGAATAGGTTTTTTATTTAAAAATTCATATGTTTTAATTTCAAAAAGGGTACTCAATCATTTGGACTTAATAAGAAAAATCGAAACCCAGTAAGTTAGGGCACGATTTTCTCAAAACTCCCAAATATCAAATATTGCCTCATTTTTAAATTTAAAAATCATGGATTTTGAAATATGAAGGTTTATTTGGACACATTAATAAATAAAGATTAATGAATTTTTTTAAAAAACAATAACAAATCTAAAAAAAACAAAATGTACCAAGCTTTCAAATAATAATGGACAATGTTAAAACAAATAATGTGAAAGAAAAGGATTTTGAAATCGACAATAAAAAGCAATTTAAAAATAAATTCATGTATAAAAATTTAAAAGTAGGTAATATATGTAAAAGTTTGAAATAAATCCAAAAAAAAAGATAAAAAGAAATAATATATGAAATAGTAATATATAAATGAATTTCAAAATAAATATTATATAAGAAGTAAGTTTAAATAAGTAATATATAAAACAATATATATCAATCTAAATAAATAATATACAAAATGACTTAAAGAAAATGATATGTAACAAATTCTAAAAAGATACGTATAAGTTTAAAATAAACAATATATGAAAACTTAAAATAGATAAAATAAAATAATTTAAAGTAATAATATAAAAAACTTAATCAAAATAAAACTATTTAAAATAAGTAATATAAAAAATAATAAAATAAAATAGCTTGAAATAAATACCACATAAAAATTTAGAATAAATAAATAAAATACAAATTTGCAAAAGTGTGAAAATAAAATAAATCTCTATACAGAAATAATAAATAAACGAATAAAATAAAAAGAATAATTAAACAATTAAACAATTAAATGGATAAATAAAAAAGGTTGAAAAAAACGAAGATGAATGAAGAATAAAATAAGAACAAACCATAGAAAATAAGAACGCAAGAGGGAGAGAAATTTAAGTGAATGCTCTCAAGAATTCTTATTGATTTCCCAAAACTCAAGTGTCTTTACAATGAAGGGAGAGGTCTTTATTTATAGTTGAGCCTCTCCAAATCCAACGATACAAATCAATTACATCAACGGCTAAGATTAAAAGGTATCTACAAATTAAATCTCTAAGATTACAAAATCATATCTTCTAAGATTGCATACCATATCTTCTACTATTGCATATCATATCTAAGATTGCATATCATATATTCTAAGATTGCATACCATATCTTCTAGGATTGTATATCATATCTAAGATTTGCATATCATATCTAAGATTGCATATCATATCTTCTAGGATTGCATATCATCTCTAAGATTGCATATCCTTGAAGACTGTGTTCCCATATACGTCAAGCTTGTAGATGGACCTTCAATCTTTTCAAGTAATGGGTCATTCCGATCGGGCCAAATGATATATTTTGGACTAGAGTTGGACTTTGTTTTATGATTTTGGGTTTATTATTTTTTTGTATGGGCCCGGGCTAAATTGGCCTATTACACCGAATAAGGGTGTTACATGACCTCTTTTTATAGAATTTCAATTTTACTAACACTACATCAACTATCACACCTTATATTCTTAAGTTAACTCCTTATATTATACAATGAACAATCTCAAGTCTCTTTATTATTTTTAAATGAACAATCTCAAGTCTCTTTATTATTTTTAACTTTCATTATCAAACTATTATAATTACTATCATTTCCAACTTTTTTTTCTTCTAATAAATAGTATTAGTCTTTCATTTATTCACATGTCATTGATGCTCATGTTAAGCAATTATAAGTATATAATTTAATTAATATATATTTATGTCACACCCGAAATTTTTTTATCAAAACTTGGCCAGATAGGAGACCCTGGGTTATTTTATATGTTTCAATTTAAACTACGACATCCTATCTGTATTGAATTATAAAATTTGGGGGGTGACTTGGGCATTAGTGATAATCGTCAATTTTTTAATAGACTTGTTAAGGAATAATGGCTTGTTTCTAATATTTTATCTTCAATTGGGTTAGTGCTTGCCTGGAAAGTGATGAACGATCAATAAGAAAGTGGTTATATAAGGGAGAAGGAAACTGGTGAACACGAATATATTTTTCCCTTTTCTAAATTCTTCTCAGCAATCATTTTTCTCTCTGGTTATTTTTGAATAAGAGAAAGAGAAACAAATGAATCGAGATGCATGTTGGTGGAAAACAACAAATTAGCTTAATCAAGTGTAGAACTCAAGAACTGAAAGGAGAATAACCAAGTGACATGGGAATGGTTAAGCTGGTGTGGGTGCTACCGCTTTCAGGTAATTGTTGGTGAGTAACTGAACTGAAATATTCTATTCGTATCTTGTATGTTTCTGTGTTGTGGTTGTTGGATTATAGTCGTTAAGAATTCACTTGTGTATTCTACTGTTGTGTGTCATTGAGCCATAAGATTAGCTATATCTGTGAATCTGCTGAATGTTTGATATATATTCACTTGATGAGAATAAATGGCATACGGTGCATGAGAGGAATGTGTTGGTTGGTGAATGTAAGAGTATGGAGATGCCATGTTGTGCATTTTGTACCACTTGTTAATTGGCTTTACGGAGGTTTGGTTGGAGGATACAGAGAATGTTTATGCATGTTATTTGGCTTTACGGAGGTTCGATTGGACTATACGAAGATATATGCGCACAAGTATGTGATGACCTTATGGGAGTGTAACATCCTAGATTAGGGGTTATGCGTTTGGAGCATAACTCAAGTGTTAGTAGGCTTTAAGTGTGGTTAAGCATGTTTTAAGGGTTTTGAGAATCCAAGGATGTAGGAGGAAGTCTTGGAAAAGTATTGGAATTTTATTTTTAAAGGAGAAGTTAGGTGAAGGAGGCCTTAAGGAAAATTTTTAGGAGTTTATGGACATGAAAATGGGCTTGTGCATTCTTGCTTAATTTTATGAAATAGCATGTCTATTGTGATATGAATGTGTTATGTGAATTCTAGAAACCTTGGAAATGTAAGGAAAGTGCATTTTTAGAAATGTTGGAAATGAAAGGAAATGTCTTGGAAATGTAAGGAAATGTCCTAGAAATGCATGGAAATGATTTAGAAATGACTCGAAAGAGGAAAGTGAAATGATTCAAAAGTGGAAAGTGAACATTTTTGGAAACCTGGAAATGTATGGAAATGTTAAGTTCAAAAGAGGAAAATGAACATTTTTGGAAACTAGGAAATGTAAGGGAAATGATTTAAAGAGGAAAGTGAACATTTCTGAAACTTGGAAATGTAAGAAATGTCAAGTTTACAGAGCCGAACGAAAATTTTTGGAAACTTAGAAATGACCTAGAAATGACGAGTTTTAAGGTTTAAAAGGGGAAATTAAGGCAAGGTGGCCTTAAAAGAAAAAGTTTGTGAAATTTGACACACAAACAGGCTTGGAAAAGTGGCCTAAAGATGTCACTTAGGGCCTATGGAAATGGCGCCATATGCAAGAGGAATGGGCCTGAGTTCGAGTCACTTGGGAAGCAAATAAAGGAGGTTTTATTTTTGCTTCCAGAAGACTGAGGTGGACGGCACATGCTTCTAGAAAGGAGGTGTTTTATTTTCATAAATATTCGATAAAAAAGGTGATAAATAAAGGATTTTTAAATTGGATTATTTTGAAGAGATAAATGTTGGATTAAACTCTTTTATTTATGATAATTAAAGGGATAAAGCTATCAAAATAGAAGAGTGGTGGCCAAGTAAGGGACTCTAGCTTAGTAATTTCGGCTATAAAAGGAAAAGAGAGGCCATTCTACATTATTTTCTGTTCTTTGAAAGCCTCTGCCGAATTCTCTTCACCAAATCTTCTTCTTCTTTTATTTTTGCCAAGCCGAAATACCTTGTGTTCTAGCCGAATCCTCCATCTTTATTCTTCCTTCTCTAATCCCTCCAAAAGTCGAAAGTTGTGAGATCATCATCTAGCCATAGCCGAATCTCTGAAGATTGAAGTGAAGGTGCAATCGATTTCTTCAAGTAAGGGTAAGATCTCATTCGGTTTCATCCTTTTTCTTTGAAGATTTGCCGAAATCTAGGACTAACCCCATTAATATCTTGCTGCCAAAAATTTGAAGAGATCTTTCGGGATTTACTAAGTGTCGACTACAATGAAGGAGAAGTTCTTTTCCCGAAGGTACACCATAGGCCACGTGTTCCCTAGTTATTCGGTGAGTTTCAGGATTTAAAATCCACAAGGTAAGCATATGAAGTATTCGGCCAAGGCTTATTTTTGGTATTTAGAATTATTTCCTATTTATTCAAAAGCCAAAAACTGACCTAGTTAAATGATTTGGTGGCTAGCCGATTTTTTAAGGAAGGAATACTACAAATTTCGGGATTTGATTATTAATCAAATCGAAACAAGGTAAGTTTAAGAATACTAATCCTACTAGGATTTGGATTTATGGCCGAATGGCTTTTTATTAAAGTAGTAAGTGATTAATCAAATGTAGGGATTAAGGATCTAAGCATTAGATCAAGCTTTTCGGGATCTCAAGGAATTTGCTAAGCGAATCAGGTGTGTACCCCACGCTACTTCATCATACGTTTTATGGCATGTTTAATTAAAATATGTGACATTAAGAATATGAAAGTGGCTAAGGTACCATGTGATGGTACTAAGTACTCTCGTGCACGTTTCCTACTTCTACTAGGAATATGAAAATGTTATTAGTAACATGAGAATATGATAAGAATGTGAACTCGGCATATTTATGCATATTATTATTATATGGGGCATATGGTTGTATATTGAAAGGGGAAGTGAAAAGTGGTGACTTAAGACCACGATGAATCGAAAAGTGGTGACTTACGACCACGAATCAAAAGTGGTGATCTAAGACCATAGTAATCTGAAAAGTGGTTTCCTAAAACCACGAGATGCGAGCTTTAAGCCCGCCAATTGGTGTGTAAGCGGAAGGAGGGTCGACTTAGTAGTCCCCACTGGTGTGTTTGGCGAGTGCACGGGGTGTGTAGCGGATGGACAATTAGGTTTGGGTTTGGGAATGCATCATAGCTTGTATTTTATGTTTTGAATGTGTAACTATTGTATGCCTGATTCTATTATGATTTAGTGTCGTGTACACATTGAGTCATTTGACTCACTCCTAGTTGAGAATATTTTTCGTGTGATGAGTAGTAATGGACCTGGTCGGCAGGAGCTAAAGGTGCCCATGCTCAGCCTAAAGTTTTATTCAATATGGACATTTTATTTTATTTAAGTACTTTAGAACTTTTATTTTGGGAATTATTTGATGTAATAAGGCCATGATTGAATTTGTTTATTTCTTTTTACTTTTATTTATTTTGTTTACAAATTATTATTTAGGGATCAACTAAATTTATTTTTAAAATAAACTCCAAGTGTTTTGTCACCTTAATTAAAAAGGAATTTTTAATATAAGATTAACTCATTTTCAACCCAAGCCAAACCCAAAAAACTAATTTTCTTTCAAAACACACAAAATTTTTCCAAAGTAATAAAAGAATTTTTAACCGGTTTACTTGAGGAACACACCAATTTGCGGGCTTAAGGTTTCGCATCTGTGGTCTTAGGAAACCACTTTTCAGATTACTGTGGTCTTAGGTCACCACTTTTCAGATTACTGTGGTCGTAAGTCACCACTTTTCAGATTACTGTGGTCTTAAGTCACCACTTTTCACTTCCCCTTTCAATATACAACCATATGCCCCATATAATAATAATATGCATAAATATGCCAGAGTTCACATTCTTATCATATTCTCATGTTACTAGTAACATTTTCATATTCCTAGTAGAAGTAGGAAACGTACCTGAGTACTTAGTACCATCACATGGAACCTTAGCCACTTTCATATTCTTAATGTCACATATTTTAATTAAACATGCCATAAAACGTATTATGAAGTAGTGTAAATACACACCGATTTACTTAGCAAATTCCTTGAGATCTCAAATCGATCTACCGCTTAGATCCTTAATCCCTACATTTGATTATTCACTTACTATTTTAATAAAAAGCCATTCGACCATAAATCCAAATCCTAGTAGGATTAGTATTCTTAAACTTACCTTGAAATTCTCAAATCCAGAAATCTTTGTATCCTCTCATGAAATCCCCTATAACTACATGTTAGATCAATTTCTAACATTTATTCACAACAAATAGCCCTTAGCCAAATGTTAAATATGACTTACCTTAGATTCTTAAATCCCGAAATTCACCGAACAACTGGGGAACACGCGGCCTATGGTGTACCTTCGGGAAAAGAACTTCTCCTTCCTTGTAGTCGACACTTAATAAATCCCAAACTTTCCTTCCATGATTCGGCCAAGATCAATAATAGGAATTAGTCCCTAAATTTCGATAAGTCTAAAATATAAAAGAATGGAAACCAAACTTGGATCTTACCCTTATTTGAAGAAATCGATTGCACCTTCACTTCAACTTTTAGAGATTCGGCTATGGCTAAATGATGCTCTCACAACTTTCGGCTTTTGTAGGGATTAGAAAGAAAAGAAAAGGAAGAATAAAGATAGAGGATTCGGCTAAGGCTTATTTTTGGTATTTAGAATTATTTCCTATTTATTCAAAAGCCGAAAACTGACCTAGTTAAATGATTTGGTGGCTAGCCGATTTTTAAGGAAGGAATACTACAAATTTCAGGATTTGATTATTAATCAAATCGGCAAACAAGGTAAGTTTAAGAATACTAATCCTACTAGGATTTGGATTTGTGGCCGAATGGCTTTTTATTAAAGTAGTAAGTGATTAATCAAATGTAGGGATTAAGGATCTAAGCATTAGATCAAGCTTTTCAGGATCTCAAGGAATTTGCTAAGCGAATCGGTGTGTACCCCCACACTACTTCATAATACGTTTTATGGCATGTTTAATTAAAATATGTGACATTAAGAATATGAAAGTGGCTAAGGTACCATGTGATGGTACTAAGTACTCAGGTACGTTTCCTACTTCTACTAGGAATATGAAAATGTTATTAGTAACATGAGAATATGATAAGAATGTGAACTCGCATATTTATGCATATTATTATATAGGGGCATATGGTTGTATATTGAAAGGGGAAGTGAAAAGTGGTGACTTAAGACCACGATGAATCGGTGTGGTGACTTACGACCACAGATGTCTGAAAAGTGGTGATCTAAGACCACAAGAATCTGAAAAGTGGTTTCTTAAAACCACGGATCACGAGCTTTAAGCCCGCAAATTGGTGTGTAGCGGAAGGAGGGTCGACTTAGTAGTCCCCACTGTGTGTGTTTGGTGCACAGAGGTGTGTAGCGGATGGACAATTAGGTTTGGGTTTGGGAATGCATCATAACTTGTATTTTATGTTGGAATGTATAATTACTGTATGCCTGATTCTATTACAATTTAGTGTCATGTACACATTGAGTCCTGGTTGACTCACTCGTTGAAATATTTTTTCTGTGTGATGATCGGTAATGGACCGGGTCGGCGGGAGCTTAAAGGTGGCCATGCACAGCAAGAAATTTTACGATTTGGACTTTTATTTTTACTTAAGTACTTTCAATTATTTGGATTTATTTGATGTAATAAGGCCATAGGGAACTATTTTATTTTTCATTTATTTTATTTATTATGTCTACAAATTTTTATCAATTAAAGTTTAAGTAAAATTTCTTTTAAAATAAACCCTAAATGTTTTGTCACCTTAAATAAATGGATTTCAATGTAAGATAAATTGGTTTTCAACACAAGCCCAACTCGAACAATATTTTTTTTTAAATCGCACAAGTTTTTCCTAAATAACAAAAGAATTTTGAGCCGGTTTACTTGAGGAACATACCAAATCTGGTCAAGGCTCGTGGGCCGGGTTTGGGGTGTTTCAGTTTGGTATCAGAGCCCAGTTTCAAACCCTCGGCCTAGGGGTTTAAGGCCCAAAACGTTTTCAAATTGCGCCCAAATAAGTTTGTGAAAATTTTTATGAAATAAGCAGGTTTTTTCTGGCATGACACCTAAGTCTCCGACCCGCAGTCCCCCAGGTAAGTACTTCTATCTATTTTGTGAATTATGATTTGTAGAAGGGTAGAAAAGGAATGGAACGTAGATTAGTGAACTAGAATCTATTAAACCGTAGGACTAGTCTACTCAAACACAAGTACATAAGACTTAAAGACCATTAAACAAACCTGTGATTAAGTCGCGAGTCGTCGTGGTGTGTGTAAATCATGCAGTGCATGTCTAGGAGTGGATTCAGTAAGAGCTTGGTATTTAAGCGGTCCAGAAATGACTCACCTCCTCTCCACTCGAATCCTACAGTGCGTAGCTTTGGTTCACCCTCACCAAGAGGACTCTTGGTCATAGGCTGAACACAATGACTAAAACCCGAAAGGGAACTAGCCGTGTTTTTATTAAAAACCTAGTTTTAAAACTCCTAAAATTACTTTTTGATTCACGAAAACTATCTTTATAAAATTTTTCGAAAAAAATTTTTTGATTTACAAAAATACCCCTAGTGGTAAAATTACAAAAATGCCCTTGGTTTATAAAATGTCCAACTACCCAACAGTTTTACCAAAAATTTCATTATTTTATAAATGTTCAAAAACCCTAATTTGCAAATTATCAAAAAAAAAAAACCTTGATTTTGGAAAATTACAAAATTACCCCTAACTTACAAAAATGACCAAAATGACCCTGGTTTCCGAAATTTTTGCAAACATCACCATTTGAAAAGTGAAACTCTCAAAAAGAACCCTCAAAGTTTTACAACTTTTGAAATATTCCTGGTTTATTTTTTTACAAATTTACCCCAGCTTGTGAAAAAAAATTACCGAAATACCCCCGAGGTCAAAAAATTTCCGAAAGACCCTCGGATTTTAAAATTTTTCAAAATACCCCTCGGGAATTCAAAACCAGAAGACCCTTTTTGACAAAATCACCAAGGGACCTTATTTTGACAAATTACGAAAATACCCCTGTAGGACAAAATGACGAAAATACCCCTGGGTAGTGGAAAAACAACAACAATGAAAACTACAACATTTCTCTGAATGAACGAAAGTTCATAATTGGTTGATGAATGAATGTGCCTCTATTGAGGAATGAAGGTGTCTCTGTTGATGAATGTGAATGTGATTCTGTGAATTAGAGTAGTGAACTTGAACTGAAACTTTGTGTGATCGAAAGAACTACTTTTAAACATCTCTTTGCATAAAATTTGTTCGCGGATAAACAGTGGAACAAAATTTCTAATGCATAAAACTCTTTAATCAGATTAAATCGCGGCGTTAGAAATGAGTTCTAGGGGACGTGAACTTAGAGATTGTGCATAAGAAGTATGATAGTTTTATAAAATCAGTCTTGCAGACGATAGCGTAGTGGATGTATGATCGTTCGTTAGTAAGTAATTTCGAGGACGAAATTATTTTTAAGGAGGGTAGAACTGTAACATCCTAGATTAGGGGTTATGCGTTTGGAGCATAACTCAAGTGTTAGTAGGCTTTAAGTGTGGTTGAGCATGTTTTAAGGGTTTTGAAAATCCAAGGATGTAGGAGGAAGTCTTGGAAAAGTATTGGAATTTTATTTTTAAAGGAGAAGTTAGGTGAAGGAGGCCTTAAGGAAAATTTTTAGGAGTTTATGGACATGAAAATGGGCTTGTGCATTCTTGCTTAATTTTATGAAATAGCATGTCTATTGTGATATGAATGTGTTATGTGAATTCTAGAAACCTTGGAAATGTAAGGAAAGTGCATTTTTAGAAATGTTGGAAATGAAAGGAAATGTCTTGGAAATGTAAGGAAATGTCCTAGAAATGCATGGAAATGATTTAGAAATGACTCGAAAGAGGAAAGTGAAATGATTTAAAAGTGGAAAGTGAACATTTTTGGAAACCTGGAAATGTATGGAAATGTTAAGTTCAAAAGAGGAAAATGAACATTTTTGGAAACTAGGAAATGTAAGGAAATGATTTAAAGAGGAAAGTGAACATTTCTGGAAACTTGGAAATGTAAGGAAATGTCAAGTTTACAGAGCCGAACGAAAATTTTTGGAAACTTAGAAATGACCTAGAAATGACGAGTTTTAAGGTTTAAAAGGGGAAATTAAGGCAAGGTGGCCTTAAAAGAAAAAGTTTGTGAAATTTGACACACAAACAAAGCTTGGAAAAGTGGCTCAAGATGTTACTTAGGGCCTATGGAAATGGCGCCATATGCAAGAGGAATGGGCCTGAGTTCGAGTCACTTGGGAAGCAAATAAAGGAGGTTTTATTTTTGCTTCCAGAAGACTGAGGTGGACGGCACATGCTTCTAGAAAGGAGGTGTTTTATTTTCATAAATATTCGATTAAAAAGGTGATAAATAAAGGATTTTTAAATTGGATTATTTTGAAGAGATAAATGTTGGATTAAACTCTTTTATTTATGATAATTAAAGGGATAAAGCTATCAAAATAGAAGAGTGGTGGCCAAGTAAGGACTCTAGCTTAGTAATTTCATTTATAAAAGGAAAAGAGAGGCCATTCTACATTATTTTACTGTTCTTTGAAAGCCTCTGCTGCGAATTCTCTTCACCAAATCTTCTTCTTCTTTTATTTTTGCCAAGCCAAAATACCTTGTGTTCTAGCCAATCCTCCATCTTTATTCTTCCTTCTCTAATCCTCCAAAAGCCGAAAGTTGTGAGATCATCATCTAGCCATAGCCAATCTCTGAAGATTGAAGTGAAGGTGCAATCGATTTCTTCAAGTAAGGGTAAGATCTCATTCGGTTTAATCCTTTTTCTTTGAAGATTTGCCGAAATCTAGGACTAACCCCATTAATATCTTGCTGCCAAAAATTTGAAGAGATCTTTCGGGATTTACTAAGTGTCGACTACAATGAAGGAGAAGTTCTTTTCCCGAAGGTACACCATAGGCCACGTGTTCCTAGTTATTCGGTGAGTTTCGAGGATTTAAAATCCACAAGGTAAGCATATGAAGTATTCGGCCAAGGCTTATTTTTGGTATTTAGAATTATTTCCTATTTATTCAAAAAGCCAGAAATCGACCTAGTTAAATGATTTGGTGGCTAGCCGATTTTTAAGGAAGGAATACTACAAATTTCAGGATTTGATTATTAATCAAATCGGCAAACAAGGTAAGTTTAAGAATACTAATCCTACTAGGATTTGGATTTGTGGCCGAATGGCTTTTTATTAAAGTAGTAAGTGATTAATCAAATGTAGGGATTAAGGATCTAAGCATTAGATCAAGCTTTTCAGGATCTCAAGGAATTTGCTAAGCGAATCAGGTGTGTACCCCACACTACTTCATAATACGTTTTATGGCATGTTTAATTAAAATATGTGACATTAAGAATATGAAAGTGGCTAAGGTACCATGTGATGGTACTAAGTACTCAGGTACGTTTCCTACTTCTACTAGGAATATGAAAATGTTATTAGTAACATGAGAATATGATAAGAATGTGAACTCTGGCATATTTATGCATATTATTATTATATGGGGCATATGGTTGTATATTGAAAGGAAAGTGAAAAGTGGTGACTTAAGACCACGATGTCGAAAAGTGGTGACTTACGACCACGATGTCGAAAAAAGTGGTGATCTAAGACCACGATGTCCCGAAAAGTGGTTTCCTAAAACCACGGATCACGAGCTTTAAGCCCGCAAATTGGTTTGTAGCGGAAGAAGGGTCGACTTAGTAGTCCCCGCGGTGTGTTTGGCGGTGTGCGGGGTGTGTAGCGGATGGACAATTAGGTTTGGGTTTGGGAATGCATCATAACTTGTATTTTATGTTGGAATGTATAATTACTGTATGCCTGATTCTATTACGATTTAGTGTCATGTACACATTGAGTCTGGTTGACTCATCCCGTTGGGGAAATATTTTTTTCAGGTGATGATCAGTAATGGACCGGGTCGGCAGGAGCTTAAAGGTGGCCATGCACAGCAAGAAATTTTACGATTTGGACTTTTATTTTTACTTAAGTACTTTCAATTATTTGGATTTATTTGATGTAATAAGGCCATAGGGAACTATTTTATTTTTCATTTATTTTATTTATTATGTCTACAAATTTTTATCAATTAAAGTTTAAGTAAAATTTCTTTTAAAATAAACCCTAAATGTTTTGTCACCTTAAATAAATGGATTTCAATGTAAGATAAATTGGTTTTCAACACAAGCCCAACTCGAACAATATTTTTTTTTAAATCGCACAAGTTTTTCCTAAATAACAAAAGAATTTTGAACCGGTTTACTTGAGGAACATACCAAATCTGGTCAAGGCTCGTGGGCCGGGTTTGGGGTGTTTCAGGGAGTTCTTCCCAAGTATGAGACTTTGTGAAGTCTAAGGCTTTAAGCCTCACGTATGTATCCAAGTCCCATAACCATGGACATATGCAAGATAAGATAGTCTGCTGGACTTGTCCATATGTTTCAAGCTAAGATAGTCCGCTGGACTTATCCTTATGTTTCAAGCTAAGATCGTCTGTTAGACTTGTCTTTAGTTTCCATACAAAGGCTATATAAGCAAGACTATGCTATATGGAAGTCCACTGGACTATCTGTTCAAGGATCAGTATGAATGAGTTTACAACATGAATCCGTACATATAAATCCGCATATATGATTTCGTACATATGAATTAGCATATAAGATTTTGTATCTATGAATCTGCCTATGTGATCACATATCTATGAATCTGCCTATGTGACCACGTATCTATGAATTCATCTATGTGATTTTGCATCTAACACTCTTGGCTCATCTACTTAGAATATATGACACAATACAAATTCCTTAACAAGTTTCAAAACTGGTGGAATTGATATGGATCATCTTCCTTTGATATCTTACCAGAATATATCTAAAACTTGTGGCCCAATTTTTTGACAAATTCCAATGGAGCCATATCCAAAACACATACAAAAGAAATAATTTTTTCCCAAATTATGTATTTCATGGATCGTATCCTAGAGTTATGGTTATGAGTAAGATCAATACTTGAGTCCCAATAATATTCTAAAATTTCAAAACAAAATGGTGGGACAATTTCAATTATGAGAAGTTTAATTCCCAATACTTAAATGAAATTTTTTTAACAAAAATCTAAGATTTTAAATGAATTTTGTTAACAAAAATCTAAGATTATGCAAGTCTGCATCCCTAAATCAAACTATTGCAAAATTTCTCTTAGCAAAATCTACTACAAATCCATTGTTTGCCCTAGACAGGACCAAAAAAGAATACAATAAGCTTATAACTAAAATCCTTAGCTCATTGAACTCCAATTTAGAAGAAGAAAAGTCTTCAATATCTTTAATATTTCACTTGTATCTTTTGCAGTGAAATATATTTGGTAGTGTCCGAGGATGTAGGCATAATTTGTCGAACCTTGTTAAGTTACAAGTGTTCTTTATCACTTTTTATTTATCTTTCAATATTTTGTAGGGTATAATTGTAGTGGTATATTGTGCTATTAAATTACATTATAGGGAGATTTTGTCTAGGAGGTTGGGTATTAAGTAAGATCGTTTGTGACCCGTCCAATCTTTCTTGGTAATTAAACTTAGTGTGATTTTCTAATACAAAAATTAACTCTTTTTTACCTTATTGACACAAAATATGGTATCAGGGTCAAAGGTTATTCGAAGTATGCTCTGTGGTTGCAGTTTAAACAAATATTCCACATTAGAAATGATTTTCTTGGGCATATTGAAAGATTATGGCTGAAATAGTGAACAATCCAAAAGGATCCACATTTACAACATCAAGAACTCCAACATCATCCATGTAGGTGAGATCGACAGTTAAAAATATGAGATTGGTAGTGGAGATCTTCGATGGCACAGGTCATTTTGGCATGTGGCAAAGTGAGGTTCTAGATGCTCTTTTTTAGCAAGGTTTAGACTATTGGAAAAAATCCAGTTTGAAAATGGTTTTCTTTCATAGTGGAAAATAAAATTTTAAAAACCGAGTCGGTTTGTGATATTTATAGCAATAAACTCATTATCAAAATCACACATGTGTTTCTGGCTAGACGAATCCTTGTTATTCCTAGCTTTTAACTGAACAGTCTTCTCCGCTATTATCGTACCACGAACTACATCAAGTGTAAGCTCGAATTAGTCGAATCAAATTTAAAACCATAAATAGTTTTCTTTACTTCACTATGAAAGCAAAATCTCTCTCAATAGAAATCAGTAGAATTGTTATTCTAGAAAATAAAGTTAATACTTAGAGAATAAACTCTCCCTATTTTTGGGCAAAATAAAAATATCTCAAAGTTGTATATTTAGCCTTTCTGGTGTCATCTATTTATAGGAAGAAAAGGTAAAACCCTTATTTAATTGTAGAAGTATATTTCAATAGAAAAATAAATTCCTAGTCTAACTAGGATTAGGTAGGGCAACAGCCCTAGTTAAACAAACTAAGGTTTGTCGTCACTCTCTTTAAACATGAGGGGCATTTGGGCCTCTCCCATATCGAGTTCAATTACAACTACTTCTTGGACTTTTAACCCAACATTTATTTTTATATTTCCTAAAATAAACATCTTAAATTAATTTAAATTGACTAATTTTCCAATTAACTAATTTTATCAACGCAATTCTAGTTCTGTTAAAATCATGACGACTTTACTGTAAAAGAATATATGAAAAAATATATGTAATATTTCAACATTCAATGGATTCATCATGGCCAATAAATTTATTTCCAATTTCAAACTTCATTTATTCGAAAACCATAAATTCATTTTTAAGCCATGCTCATTTTCATTTAGAGAAAACCACATGTAATTTTCAAATGTTTCTCATTTCTCTAACATTTCCATATTTATCCATTTCTATTCATTTGATTCAACATGCAATTCATTTATGGTTTCAACGAACTAGCGGAGGGACTGATTGGATATATTTGATTAGGGCTCAAATGATTTATAATTAAATTTTAGTTTTTCACTTATTAATTATAAACTCATTTGGTCACGATGTCATTCCACTATAGTATCGTGATTGAGCTCTCCCCAACTGCATACCATTACAAATTCAACTCAATCAATGCTTATAATGACCTTGTCATAAGTGTGTTACTCTCATAGCATATACTTAATCTCTTTGGGATAAATTCATTCTCCCAATATGATCATATTTTATCTCATGATAACTATTACATCTTTCTTCAAGAAAAGTTAATTACTATCAAATAGTAATCAAGTCATTCATCACAAAGATGAACGAACCATGGCCACATTTACTTTTTATCAAACATGTAATACCAATGAGAGGATATCATTTACCCATGTCTCGGGATATGAATTTCATTGTTGTTAATGATGCTACTTTATGCAAAAGTCGTATACACAACGCACCAACTTTCAGTTCCTTATCTATTTGAACTCAGGATTTTACTTACATAAAAGTATATGAGTCACACATACATAATCTGTCATCCACTCAAGACTAAAGTGTGCCACACTTTGAGCGTCACAAGTGAATAAATCAATAAACAGATTCAAGACCTATTCTTCTTGGGTCCATTGTGATGTATTGCCAGTCCAATCTAGTCAGTCACCTCAATGTTTCTATCTTTAGGGAGTTATTCGCTCCAATGTCCAATACAAGGCATCTCCTCAATTGGATTTGATAGACAACATATTAGTCTTTCAATCAGTTTGCTCATTTCCGATTAGAACAAGGACATATTTAAGTTCATCTACTAATATAAGCTATCTTTTCATATTACGATCCGACCAAGTAATACCACTTAGTATTAGTTTAAACATTAGACAACCAGTGAGCCAGTATTTGCTTCTATTTTCTTTTGCATGCATAAAGCCACATGAGGACATTATATAAAGTATATTAATGTAATCCATGAATAATTTTATTAGCCAATTTGTTTGAAAAAATTACAAGTGTACATAGACGAAAATACTCAGAAATGATTGAAAGAATTAGTTCATGTTCTTTAGCAGTTTTAAAGCCCAAAAGTGAAAATAAATCATTCGGTCATAGTGAACAAGTTGAGTTGTGAAATATTGAATATATTTTCTTGAAAATTTTACCATGGGTAAAATTGTCATAATTTTACCGAGGGTAAAATTGAGATGAAAAATTTATTTAATTGGAAAATTAATTTTTATTTTGAGAAATAGAAAAATATGTATTGGGTTGGATTAAATTATAAAGTGATGTGCTAAAAGTCCTGAAAGAACATATAATTGGGCCCAATACAATGAGAGGCCTGAATCCCCATCATAATACATATGAGGGGAAACACACCCTATTAGCCCCTCTCCCTCTCCTAGTTGGACTAGGAACTTGTTTTTCTATTTGAAATAAACCTCTACAATTCAACAAGGGTTCTACCTTCTCTCCCTATAAATAGATGACACTGGTAGAGAAATTTACACAACTTGGAGAGATTGTTACTCTGTCGAAAAATAGAGAGAATTTATTCTTAACTATTAAATATATTTTTCTAGAGTAACAATTCTGCCCGTTTCTATTAAAGAAGAGAGAATTTTCATTTTCACCCCGAAGATAAAAGAAAACTTTTTCTAGTTTTGTGTTTTGATTGAATCGGTTCGAGCCTACACTCAAAGTAGTTCGTGGTACGAGAATAGCAGAGAACATCATTTGGTTGAAAGTCAGAAAACGTCAAGGATCCACTTATCCGAAAACACAGGTAAGATTTTGGTTCAAGGTTTATTACTATAAATATCACAAACAGTGCCAGTTTTCAAAATTTTAATTTTCCGCTGTGCAAGAAAATCATTTTTAAACCGGATTTTTTTTCCAACAATTGGTATCAAGAGTCAGATTGTGCTATGTTTATAGTGTAAACTGAGACCAAATCTCTCTTCATCTTGTTTGATTAATATTTTACAATGTGACATTTTTGTAATTATTTGCATGTTTAGGGGAATGTATGTGAATGAATGTATATAACTATTTTATTATTATGGATGATAAAGTAATTTTGTCAAAGTTGTGATTCTTAGAAATTTATTTGTAATTTAGGGCATGTATATTTTGGATTGTGGACTATCATCTCCACTCAGGGTTTTTTATTATCATTTATTTAGAATAAAATATGTGAGCTGAAAATGGACATAGGAAATTTGTAACCTAATTTTTCCTGACGAAACTCGAAAAAAATAAGAAGATAGAAACTTGGCCCAGTGGAGCTAACGGTGGTTGACAACGGCCTAGCGGTGATGATGAAAATGTGAACCAATACTGCAGCAGAAGACCGTGACGGTGAAATTGAAGACCTAAAGTAAGTTTTGAGGTAACTTCTATAATTCTATAATGTTATTATTTTTCTATGAAGAAATCATGGAAACTTTGGCTGGTCAGAGTCATTTAAGTTTTATGCTTTTATATTGATGAGATAAACATGATGATATTTATATGTCTAATAATGTATGTTCATGCATGTATGAGATAAGCATGTCATATAGATTAGGGAAGAATGTCACACGTACTTGTCATGCATATATTGATTATTCATCATTGAAACTGGTAATTAAAAACCTTGCATGTTTTTAAAATATTGAGTGGAAGAAGGTCTCTAAACAAGACCTACAACCTCCATTAATGGTCTCTTGTGATGGCATGAAATGGATCTACTCTAAAGTAAACGTTGTCATGTGGATCTCACCGAAGAGATTTATTGAAAGTAAGTAGAATTTTATAATGATTGTATGATAGTTGGATTTTTGGTGCATGATGCGATAAGTGTTGGCTTCTGTAATTTTGGCATGAATGAGTGACTGCTTCAGTGGTTATGTGTTCTGGGTGTGTGTGGGAGGTCCCAAGTTCAAATCTCAACTTGGGTAAATTTTGGTATTTTTATGAATAAAGCCCAAACTTTGGTTAATAGGCTTTTAAGTAAAAATGTGTAGGTAATTAACAGAATGGGTCTCCTGGTCTGGTGGCTAAGTGGAGTGTTGAGGTTGTTGGAGGTTGGGAGTTTGAATCCTTACGTAGGCAAGGGATGTATTTTTGCTGCCAGTACCGTGTAGGTGTTTGTGTTGGACTAAAAATCTGATAGTAAGGAGAGATTTGGGGAGATGATAGGGGGAATATCGGAAAATCTGTTCACTTTTCCTCTCCCTCTCAAATTTGTCTCTCTCCTTTTTTCTATTCAACTTTTCTTTCTAAAAAACCCTTGCCGAAATTTTGTTCTTTTCCCTTTGTAACATCCTGGATTATAGCCTATGCATTAGTATGTCTTATGTGTTATGGATGTGATGTGTGCATTTTTAGAATCTTGGAAATGTAAGGAAATGACTTGGAAATGGAAGGAAATGTCTTGTCCTGGAAATGTAAGGAAATGACTTGGAAATGTAAGGAAATGTCTTGTCTTGGAAATGTAAGGAAATATCCTAGAAATGCATGGAAATGATTTAGAAATGAACATTTTTGGAAACCCGAAAATGATTCAAAAGTGGAAAGTGAACATTTCTGGAAACTTGGAAATGTAAGGAAATGTCAAGTTTAAAGAGGCAAACGAAAATTTTTGGAAACTTAGAAATGACTTAGAAATGTCGAGTTTTAAAGTTTAAAAGAGGAAATTAAGGCAAGGTGGCCTTAAGAGAAAAAGTATGTGAAAATATGACTCACAAACAGGCTTGGAAAAGTGGCCTAGAGATGCCACTTAGGGCCTTTGGAAATGGCGCCACATACAGGAGTATTGGGCCAAGGTTCGAGCTGCAGGGGAAGCAAAATAAAAGTTTTATTTTGCAGCAAAGATTAGCAGCAAGGGACGGCACAAGGCTATAATTTAGGAGCTTTTATTCTTTTATTTTTAAGAGATAAATAGTGGATAAATAAGGGATAAATAATGGATTTATTTTAGATTATTTTCAAGAGATAAATGAGGAATTATTCTTTAATTAGGAAAATAAAGGAAAAGTGATGGCCAAGTAAGGGACTTTGAGTTTAATAATTTCGGCTAAGTAAGGATAGTTGCTGAATTATCTTTTATTTTAGGTGATAATTAAAGAGATAAAGCTATCAAAATAGAAGAGTGATGGCCAAGTAAGGGATTCTAAGTTAGTAATTTCATTACTAAAGGAAAAGAGGGCCATTCATTCTTTCTTTCAACTCTCTCTCTACCGAATTCTCTCTAAAGAAATAACTCCTCTCTTCTCTTTTATTTTTGCCAAGCCGAAATACCTTGTGCTCTAGCCGAATCCTCCATCTTTATTCTTCTTTCTCTTTTCTTTCTTTATACCAATCAAAAAGTCAAAATCAAGATCCTTCTAGCCTACATAGCCGAATATTGTTAAAGGTTCAAGCAAGGATTGCCGATTTCTAAAGTAAGGGTAAGATCTCATTGGGTTTCATCCTTTTTCTTTTAAGGATTTTCCAAATCTAGGACTAACCCCATTAATATCTTGTTGTCGAAACTTTGAAGAGATCTTTCGGGATTTACTAAGTGTCGACTACAAGGAAGGAGAAGTTCTTTTCCAAAGGTACACCATAGGCCGCGTGTTCCCTAGTTATTCGGTGAGTTTGGATTTAAAATCCACAAGGTAAGTGTCTATAGCATTCGGCCAAGGCCATGTTTGGTAAATATATGTGTTCATTAATCATTCAAAAGCCGAAACTAATCTATTCAAGTAATCTAGTGATTGCCGATTTCAAGAAAGAAGGATACAAAGTTTCCGGCATTTCATTAGACATCAATCGGCACCAAGGTAAGTCTTGAGTTACAACAATCCTAATAGGATTTGGATTTATGGCCAAATGACTTTTTATTAAATATTCCTAGTGTTGGCCGAATATAGGCATTAAAGATCTAAAGCAGTGAGATCGGATTTTCGGGATTTGAAGTGAATTGCTAAGTATATTAGGTGCGTACCCCACACTAATCTTAATAGATTTATGGCTTAAACTTGATATATGTGTTAATATGAAAGTGTAAGAATGTGGCTAAGGTACCATGATATGGTACAAAGTACTCAGGTACGTTTCCTACTCCTACTAGGATTATGAAATATGTTATATTTAACATGTGATAAGTAATAAGAATGTGAAATTTGGCATGTTAATGCATAATATGTATGATATGGGGCATATGGGTTATTGAAAAGGGGAAGTGAATATGGTGACCTAAGACCACGATATCTGAATGTGGTGACCTAAGACCACGATATCTGAACGTGGTGACCTAAGACCACGATATCTGAGTGTGGTGACCTAAGACCACGAATACTCATAAGGGCGATGAGCACGCCGATTGCAAATGATCGCTTTCGATGGTGTGTAGCGGATGGAGGGTTGACTTAGTAGTCCCCACGGTGTGCAGGTTGATACGGGTGATGTGTAGCAGATGGCATCTAGGTTTGGGTTCGGGTTGCATCATTTTTAATTTAATGATATATGAATATGTATGTTATGAAATGCTTGAATTTATTTGGACATAGTGTTTGTGTACACATTGAGTCTGTTGACTCACCCCGTTGTGGGAACATTTTTTCAGGTGATGATCAGTAATGGACCGGGTCGGTAGGGGCTTAAAGGTGGCCATGCTCAGCAAGAAATTTTATTTGGACATTTTATTTTATTTAAGTATTTTAAATTATTTGGGTTTATTTGATGTAATAAGGCCATAGTTGAGCTATTTTACATTTATTTTATTTATTATGTTTACAAATTTTTATCAATTAAAATTTAAGTAAATTTCTTTTAAACTAAACCCTAAATGTTTTGACACCTAAGATAAAGGGATTTCAATATAAGATAACCCTGTTTTCAACTCGAGCCCAACCCAATTCGAACTTTCTCCCAAAATCACTTAAAGTTTTTCAAAGTGCAAACGAATTTGAACCGGTTTTCTTCGAGGAGCATACCAGATCCGGTCAAGGCTCGTGGGCCGGGTATGGGGTGTTTCAAATTAGAAGGATGGTAACAACAAATACAAAGGGTTTTGGGTTATATTAGTGGGTGAGTCAATAAAAAGGGTTGTTAGGCTCAACGGGGTTCACTAGGGGTTAATTATGAAGGTTCACTTTTTAGTGGAGTAAGTGGGTTAAAACCTAAGTGCCTTTATCATCTTGGTATATCAAATCATAACTGTGGTCTTGACATGTATGATCAAGGCAAGTTCTAGAATAACAGTTCATAGTTGACACACTCATAATCAATAAAGTTTGCATGAAAAAGAATGTATGCTCTATAAGGCTCAAAATCTTACAAAAAATTATGGGTGTTTTGATATTAACCTCATAAATTTTAAATTTCAAAGTAATATTCAAATTTAGGTTAACAACCTAGCAAAAATTTTAATTCTTGAAAAATAGACTTATCATGCTTGATTCCCTAGTATTCTTCAAATTTGATCATCAATGCACAATTATGAATGACTTACTCTAAAACATGTCAATAAAAATTATAAACTATCAGAAATTTCATCCTAATTAGTAATATGAGGAAATTACTTAAAAATAAGACTAAATTCAGGGTTTTGAGAATAATGAAAAAAGTTAGGCATTTTTTTATCCTCAGTGTTTGAGAATAATGCAGAAAGTTAGGCATAATAACTATTCACCCCCCACTTAAGATGTACATTGCCCTCAATGTACACAGATAGGTAATAACATTTAAGGGATAAATCCAAAAGAGAAGGGCGGAGGTGAAACTTCCTGAATTTATGGATGGTTTCCTTGAGTTAGAAGGGTCGGTCTGGATGACGAACCTGCGCTAGATGAAGAAATTGGGTAGCACACTGAGAAGTAGCCAGGAATTATTAAGACCTAATTAAAATAAACTAAATATATAATTAAAGATAAGAAAGATAAAGAAAGAGGAAACAAAGATGTAAACAAAATGAAAATAAAAGATAAATGGACCAAAGAGTCCTTATTGTTGTATGGTTCGCAAGGTGGGTGTGACCTCTAAGGCTGGGGAGGTGCTGGTGGTGGCAGAAGTGACGTGATTCCCTAGGAGCCTGACGAACCTGACACTACGAAACTAAAATAAGTGAGACTAAATTAAACAGAAAAGAAGTAAAATTAAGGAAATTGAAGCAAAAGAGAAAAGAAAAATAAAAATTATATGGTCTCAAAGACCCTTGGCTTGTTGTTTGGATGAAGCTATCGGCATGAACTCATGTAAGTTAGTCTCCTTTGAGGAGATTGGCCTTTTACGCTTTTTCAACATGTTGTGTGATGGCTCAAGGATCTAGAGTTTTACTAAATGGAGTGAAAAGTCTGAGAGGAAGAAGGGAGAAAAGAAAAGCAAGATGAAATTAGATGAGGAGAAGGGGAAGGGCTGTGGGGTTTAAATAGGATTTCAATTCTGGCACGTTCCCACGCCTGTGGACTGAGGGTGTGTCGATTCACACGGCCGCCTCGAACGTCTGTGTGTCGAGTCATGTTGGTTCTCCATACCCGTTTCTTCAGTCTACACGCCCTTAGGTTTCAACTCAGTAGCTTTGCACGGCTAAAGGCACGGGCGTGTTCTGCCCGTGGTTGGCAAGTCAATAGCTTCACACAATCATGGGACACAGGCGTGTCTCTCTGTTGGTGCCCGTGTTGAAGTGGTTGGGTCCGTGATCTTCAAAAATTAGGTGAATCTGACTTGTACCGTCCTACCATGTTAGTACCAAGATTCTGGTGGTCCACACGGTTTTGGCCACGGCCCTGTGTTAGGCCGTCTGACCTGGAAATCTGCGCTCTTGGTTATTTCTAAAGTTAGATAAAAAGAGAAAAAAAATGAAAAACATAAAAATTAATGATGTTAGTACTCGGGTTGCCTCCCGAGAAGCGCTCGTTTATAGTCTTAAGCTAGACTTTCCTCGTGTTTGAATCAGGGAGGCTTAAAAGTTTGAATATCTTTCCTCATGCTTTTAGTTCTATCGTGAAGTTTAAGTCGAGAGTCGTTTACCTTAAGAGTTCCGAATGTTGTATTGCTTACCTCGACTGTTTCGCGTGGGAAAATGTTGCGTACCTCGAGAGGAATTTCTCCCGTTGCTTTCAGGTCTGTTGTGGTGAGAGGCGGATCTGTTTTGTCTAACAGTACCTGGTCTCCTATTTTGAAGTGATTTGATGTCCCTATGAGCTCTTCTGGGTGCTCATTCGGCTTTACTTCGTGTGGTTCTGGTTCTTCTTTGATTTGGGTTTCCCGCTCTTCTAGTTTGTTATCCTTTAGGCTTTGTTCCTTATGTAAATTCTCTTTGTTGGTATTAGGCCCGTGAGTCGGCTCAGGTTTGTATTCTTGTGGTGTTTCCTGTGATAAAGGTTGCACAAATTGATTATCAACTGAATTGTCTTTCTTACTTTCATCGATTGTTGTCATTGCCGAGTCAAGAGCTTGAATACTGATTAATTCATCCCCTACACAAAGTATAAGTTCTCCTGCATCAACATCAATTTTAGTTCTGGCAGTTGCTAATAATGGCCTTCCTAAAATTAAGGGGATCGAGTTATCCTCATCCATATCTAAAACAACAAAATCTACTGGAAAAACGAATTTATCGATTTTGACAAGAACATCTTTGATAATGCCCCTAGGAATTCTAACGGTTTTATCAGCTAATTAAATACTCATCCTAGTTTGTTTGGGCTTTCCTAGACCTAGTCGTTTAAATAATGTATAAGGCATGACATTTATACTTGCCCCTAAATCAGCTAACGCATTATCAACAGTTAAACTACCAATTAAACATTGAATTGTAAAACTCCCTAGATCTTTTTGTTTTCGTGGTAGTTTGTTTTGTAGAATTGTTGAGCACTTTGCGTTGAGTTCTACATGTGGCTCTTCATCTAATTTGCATTTGTTTGTCAAGATCTGTTTTAAAAATTTCCTTGAGTCTGGCATCTGAAAAAGGGCTTCAAGAAGGGGTAAGTTAATATGTAATTTCTTTAGAAGCTTAAGAAACTTACCGAACTGTTCCTCTGAATCGTCTCTCTTTAGCGCTTCGGGATAAGGAATACGATGTTGGTATTCTTTGATTACTGGTTTTGGCTTTTCTTGTGTTACCTCAACTTTACCTTCATCTACCTCTTTTGGTTCGTCTACCACTTTACTATCATGAGCTGTGATGGCTTGAATTTGCTCCTTTGGGTTCATCTCGGTGTTACTAGGTAGACGTCCTTGCGGTCGTTTGGACATTAACTTTGCAAGTTGTTCAACTGCATTAGTGACTTCCCTGACTGACTTAGTAACTTTTTCAACCGACGCTTGTTGATCTTTAAGTATTTTCTCATTTTCTTAGAAACGGTTTTCTGTGTTTGCCATAAATTTTGTCAGCATCTCTTCGAGGTTTGGCTTCTTCTCTTGCGGATATGGCTGATTTTGGAAGTTTTGAGGAGGTTGTTGTCTTTGATTTCCTTGACCTCCCCATGAAACTTTTGGGTGGTTCCTTCAACCTGGATTGTAAGTATTACTATAAGGATTATTATTGGATCTGAAATTATTACCTATATAGTTCATCTGTTTGCTTTCTACTCCCGGTTGGTAGGGTGGGTACTCAGAATTCGCCACAGTTACCCTTTCGTCGCACTACATTACTGGGTGTATCTACGAAGAACACAAACTATCAAGCTTTTTATTCATCATCTCCATTTTTGTTGATAGCATGATTACTGTGTCGATGTTGAAAGCTCTGACTGATTTTGTAGATTTCATTCTTGTAACTTGCAACTGATAATTATTCAGTGACATCTCTTCAATGAACTCGTACGCTGCTTCAGGAGTTTTGTTGTTAAGGGTTCCACCGGTGGCTGAATCGATTAGTTGCCTCATTGAGGGGTTTACACCGTTATAGAATGTTTGGACTTGTAGTCACAAGGGTAAACCATGGTGTGGACACCTTCTCAAGAGATCCTTGTATCTCTCCCATGCGTCGTATAATGTCTCTAAATCCATTTGCACAAAAGAAGAGATATCATTCCATAATTTGGCCCTCTTGGCCGGTGGGAAATATTTTACTAAAAATATTTCGGTCATTTGTTCCCATGTAGTGATTGACCCTCGTGGTAATGAGTTTAACCACTGTTTGGCTTTATTTCTTAATGAAAATGGAAATAACCAAAGACGTATGGCATCATCAGAAACGCCATTTATTTTGAAGGTATCACAGAACTCTAAGAAATTAGCTATATGAGTATTTGGGACTTTGTCTTGCAAACCATCAAATTGAACAAACTGTTGAATCATTTGTGTTGTGTTAGGCTTTAATTCAAAATTATTAGCAGCTATAGCAGGCCTAACAATACTCGATTCTACTCCTGTTAAATGTGGTTTAGTGTAATCAAACATCGTGGAGCATTGTGTTCCCCCACATCATTGGGTTGTGGATTATTTTCGTCCATCCCTTCAGTAGGATTGGATCTGACTTCTTGATTTTCCTCTGTATAATCTAGGGCTCGCCTAATTTCACTGTCGTATACTAGTGGTCCTCTCGGGTTCCTTCTAGTCATAAACTAGAGGTACCTGCTAGGAAAAGAAAGAAAGAAAGAAATTTTAGTAAAAATTAAAATTTAACCTAAAAAATAAAAATAAAAGTAAATTACGAAAAATAAAAATAATGGCTAAAGTAATAAAAATAGAGCTTTCTTAATATTTTAGTTCCCCGGCAACGGCGCCAAAAACTTGATCGTTGTTTTGTCGAGTCTTGAAATTTATAAAAGAATGATCGAACCTAGAAGCTAACTCTGACAATGATTAAAGGCAAGTGTACCTATCAAACAGTAGTATAGCTAAGGCAAGACCGGATTATTGAACCCAAAGGAACTAAAAGTACTAATACTAACTTTCTTTCTATTATATAGCCTAAATATTAAGTGATTGGTTGTTTAATCTAAAACTAATTAACTACTAAGCTAAAGACACAAAGACAAAAGGATGAATTGGGAAATAACATTAGGAAATACTCAGTTGATTAAGACGATACCTTCAGGAAGAATCCACCTAGACTTCACTTGTTATTTAACACTGAACCATACGATTTATTTACTTTGCTTGATCCGTAAGACTCCCTAACGTATATTAAACCCTCTCTCGAGGCGAATAACGTCTAACCCTAGGTTAATTAGTGGAGCTCTCGTTCTCCTATAATAACCCCCTAGAATAGCAGTGAATCGATCTATAGACTCCCATATTAGGTTTCACCCTAATTCGGCAAAATCTCGTCACCCTATCTCTAGACGTGCGATCAACTCCGCTTAATTATGCTAGATCTACTATTAGACAGGGTCTATTCCTCCTCCACCTAAGCACATCGAATTTTGATTAAGCATGCATAATTAAGAACAAACTAAGTAATTATCATATAATTTAGAAAATAATAACAAGATCCATCATAGATTTCATCCCCTTCAGGTATTTGAAGGGTTTAGTTCATAACAAAATAAGAAAACATCTCAAGAGAAAAGATAAAACAAAACATAAGAAATCCCTAGAACTCCCTGAAGAAATTGAAGGAGAGATCCGCCGTCTTGAGTAGAATTTCGGCTTCTTGAGATGGATCAACTGGCTTCCTTTGAAGTGATTCCCACAACTCTGACCTTTTCGGCTTGGCTCCCTGGCCTAGCTAACCGCCCCCTCTTCAGTTGGTACCTAGGGGGTTTATATAGGCTTTTGAAATACATTTCTTTCTCCCTAAGTATCCAAATCCGAGTGAAATTTCCCTTTTCAGCGACAGGGACACGGCCATGGGACACGCCAGTGTGGATCGTGGCCAGGCCGTTCTCAGACTTCTTTAATGAGGCACGACCGTGCAAGTCAGGAGAAGGACGTGTTCTAGATGCTTGGTGAGGCACGGCCGTGTGGTCTTTGGGCTAGGCCGTGTCGATTTCGTGATATGGCCCATTTACTCCGTTTTGGGCCTGTTTCTCGTTCTTTTTATCCTCGGGTGCTTTCCTAGGTATAAGACATGAAAAGAAAGGATTAAGAGCACCTTTTTATATAAATAAAGGGATAAATCATCCAAAAGTAAGCTAAATGTGGGATTAAAATATGTTACAATTATGGTTTATCACTTAGTTATTAGTTAATTTAGATAAAAATTCCTTTAATTTTTAGGCAAGATAATAAAAAGAAAGTTAGTATTAGTACTTTTGGTTCCTTTGGGTTCGACAATCCGGTCTTGCCACAGCTATACTACTGTTCGATAGGTGCACATGCTTCAATCGTTGTCGCAGTTAGTTCTAGGCTCGATCATTCTTTATATAAATTTTTAAGACTCGTATAGACACGATCAAGTTTTTGGCGCCATTGCCGGGGAACTAAAATATTAAGAACACTTAATTTTTATTACTTTAGCCATATTATATTTATTTTATTTTTGCAATTTATTTTACTTTTCTAAATTTTCTTCTTTTCTTCTGGCAGGTACCTTTAGTTTATGACTAGAAGGAAATCGACAGGACCCCTGATTTACGACAGTGATATTGAAGGTACTGTTTGCAGAAATCGTAGAGAAATAAGGCGAAGCTTAAATTACATAGAAGAAGAGCAAGAAGTCAAAGCTAATACCATTGAAGAGATGGCTGCGAATAATCTGCCACCTCCAGAGATGGCCGAACATCATGCTCCTCGAACTATGTATGATTATGCTAGACCTAATTTCACAGGAACTGAGTCAGGTATTATTAGGCCTACTATTGCTGCAAATAATCTTGAACTGAAACCTAACACTATACAGATGATACAACGGTTTGTTCAGTTTGATGGTTTGCAGGATGAGGATCCTAACACACACTTAGCGAATTTTCTAGAATTCTGTGATACCTTTAAAATAAATGTCATTTCTAATGATGCCATCTGTCTTCAGTTATTTCCCTTTTCTTTGAGGAATAAAACCAAACAGTGGTTGCATTTTCTTCCACGAGGATTAATCACTACATGAGATCAGATGACCAAAAATTTTCTATTGAAATATTTTTTCGCCGGCCAAAACGGCCAAATTAAGGAATGATATCTCTTCTTTTGTGTAGATGGTTTTAGAGACACTTTACGACGCATGGGAGAGATACAAGGATCTATTGAGAGGTGCCCTCACCACGGACTACCCTTGTGGCTACGGGTCCAAACTTTTGACAACGGTGTGAACCCTTCAACTAGACAATTGATTGATTCAGCCGCTGGCGGAACCTTGAATAACAAAACTCCTGAGGCAGCTTACTAATTCATTGAAGAGATGTCACTAAATAACTATCAGTGGCAAGTCACAAGGACAAAGCCAACAAAAGTAGCCAGTGTTTTCAACCTTGACGCAGTAACCATGCTATCAAATCAGGTAGAGATGTTAAATAAAAAGGTTGATGGTTTATGTGGTTCTTTGCAGGTACATCCAGTTATGTAGTGCGACACGAATGAAGGAGGGATGAACAACACAGACTATCCACCTTACAACCTGAGCACTGAAAATGAGCAAGTTCACTAGTAACAATTTCGAATCCCAAAATAACTCTTTTAGTAATTCTTATAATCCAGGTTGGAGGAACCACCCCAATTTTTCATGGGGTGGTCAACGAAATCAGAGACAACAACCCCTACCCAACTTCCAACAACAGCCCTACCCACAGGAAAAAAAGCTGAACCTTGAAGAGATGCTGACAAAATTCATAGCGGTGTCAGAAACATGTTTTCAAAACACCGAAACAATACTTAAAAATCAACAAGCATCGATTGAAGGGATCGAGAACCAATTAGGGCAACTCGCTAAGCTGATATCAGAACGACCACAAGGCAGCTTGCCAAGCAACACTGAGACTAACCCAAATGAGCAACTTTAAGCCATAACCGCTCACGATAGTGAAAGGTTAGATGAGCCCAAGGTAAGCTAAGAAAATGTGGTAGAAGACGGTAAGAACGAGGTAAGTCATGATAAGCCAAAATCGGTAATTAAAGAGTACCAACCTCGGATATCATACCCCGATGCGATGAAGAAGGACAACACAGACGAACAATTCGGTAAATTTCTTAAAATTTTAAAGAAATTACATATTAACTTACCGTTTCTTGAAGCTCTTTCATAGATGCCAGATTCAAGGAAATTTTTAAAAGATCTTTTAAAAACAAACGGAAGTTAGATGAAGAATCGCATATGGAGCTAAACGCAATGTGCTCAGCAATGTTGCAAAACAAACTACCACAAAAATTAAAAGATCTAGGGAGTTTTACAATCCCATGCTTAATTGGTAGTTTATCTGCTGATAATGCTTTAGTTGATTTAGGGGCGAGCATCAATGTTATGCCTTATAAATTGTTTAAACAACTAGGTCTAGGGAAACCCAAACAAACTAGGATGAGCATTCAATTAGCTGATAAAATTGTTAGAATTCCTAGGGGTATAATTGAAGATGTTCTTGAGAAAATTGATAAATTCGTATTCCCAGTAGACTTTGTCATTTTAGACATGGATGAGGACAATAGTATCCCCTTAATTTTAGGAAGGCCCTTTTAACAACTGCTAGAACTAAAATTGATGTCAACGCAGGTGAACTCATACTTTGTGTAGGTAATGAATCAATCAGTAATGACCACTCGAGTAATCAAGGTGAGAAAATTAATTTCATTAATGACCACTAGGTTAAACATTCTTTTCAGGAAGCACCATGAAACTACACAACTGAGCCAGACCCTAGACCTCATACCAACAAGGAAATAACTCATGAGGAACGAAGGCTTTAGATCGATGAACTAGATGAGTGCAAGACACACTTCAAGGAGAAGTTAGGGATACACAAAGCAGAACCAACACCATTCTATGGGACAAACGAATTTAAGATCGGAGATCAGGTATTGTTAGATAAAGCAGACCCTCGAATACCTCCTCCTGACCCTAATACAAACGAAGAAATCACTTTTAGGGTACTCAATGTTTTCCCACACGGAACAGTCGATGTAAGTAATCCTATATTCGGCACTTTTAAAGTAAATGCTACTCGACTTGAACTATATACTGATAATAGGACTGATAGCATGAGGAAGGACTTTTAACTCCTCAAACCACTATGAATGTGCGAATGAGAGGTAAGTCTAGCTTAAGACTATAAACGAGCGCTTCTCGGGAGGCAACCTGAGCACTAAGCCCATTAATTTTAACATTTTTATTTTTACTTTTACTTTTCCTTTTTAGCACTTAACTATAAACTACCCAAAGTGCAAATTTCCGCACCACACAGCCTTGAACACGGCCGTGGCCGTGGCTGTGTGGATACTAGGGATGTACATACTGACATGGTAGAGATAGGACGACACAGGACAAAAAAATATCTTCAAGCCATGGACTCCAATCAAACACCACGGCCGTACGAGGCGGCCGTGGCCGACACTGTTTTACCAAACACGGGCATGGCGACCTGCCCATGGGCGTGGGAGAACGAATGAAGCATAACACGGCCATGTGATACGGCCGTGTGACTCTACACGCCCACGGTACACGGGCGTGGGGATGTACCAGACTTGAGCTTTTCTATTTAAACCACTTCTCTCCCCCCTTCTTACCTACTCCCTACCCTTCTTCTTCCTTTACACCCCATCTCCATTCTTCATTCTTAGTTTTCTTTGTTCTTATGACTCTAGCTCTAACAATATCTATGTCAAAGAAGCGGAAGGATCCTAGCACAGTCACCCTTTGTAAGATCGATCTACATAAGTTCATGTCGGCCGCTTCATTTACTCGACAGGAAAAGGACCTTTTAGTCCATCTAACTTTTCTTTTTATTTTCCCTTCTCCTTTATTTTCCTTTTCTTTAGTTTTCTTTTATTTAGTTTAATCTATTTTCTTTCATTTTCTTTAATTTATGTTCTAAAGGCTGTTAGGGAATCACCACGACCACGACTATAGCCACGACACCACAGCCTTAGAAATCACACCCACCTCGCGAACCATCCAACAATAATGACTTTTCAGTCCATTCATCTTTTCTTTTAGTTTCATTTCAATTTTTACACTATTTCTCTTTATCTTTCTTGTCTTTAAATATATATTTAGTATATTTTGAATTATTCTTATTATTTCCTGGCTAATTCTTCACAAGCTTCCCATTTCTTCATCTAGTGCAGAGCTCGGTAGCAGCCACCACACCATGGGACTCCCAACTCAAGGAAACCATCCAAATTCAGGAAGTTTCACCTCTCTCTTTCTCTTAAATTTCATATATATCTTTGTACATTGAGGGCAATGTACATCTTAAGTGTGAGGGGGTGAATATTTATTTCGAGAAAATGCCTAATTTTTTTCATTATTCTCAAGTCCCTGAAGGATATCTTGTCCTTAAGTAATTTTCTCATATTACTAATTAGAATGAAATTCCCTATGATTTATGATTTCCTTTGATATGTTTTGGATTAAGTCATTGATAATTGTACAGTGATGATTTAAACTTTAGGAGACTAGAGAATCAAGCATGATGAGTCTATTTTCAAAAATTAATATTTTGTTAGGTTGTCTACCTGAATCTAATTATTACCTTGAAGTTTGAAATTCCCAAGGTTGATATCAAAAACCCATAATTCTTGTGAGATTTTGAGCCTTTTAGAGCATACATTCTTTCGTGCTCACTTTTTATTATGAGTGTGTTAACATTGATTTGTTATTCTAGAACTTGCTTCGATTATACATGTCAAGACCACATCATTAATTTGATATACAGAGATGATAAAGGCACCTAGGATTTAACCCACTCACTCCACTAAAAGCCTACCTTCATAATTAACCCCTAGTGAACCACTTTGATCCTAACAACACTTTTTATGGACTCACCCACTAATATTAGCCCAAAACCTTTTATATTTCCTATCACCATTCCTTGACTACCCTTCCTGCCGAGATTTGATTTGATCGGTTGCCTAATTATTTTATTTCAGTAGTTGAATTCATCTTTTATTATGTATTATGATGTTCTTAAAAAAATAAATAAATAAAAAAATAAAAATAATTCAAAGTATATTCATTATTAGTCCTATATCAGTTGAGCTTATACATGAAAATTCCAAATCTTGAAGAAGAAGCTCGTATTATTAGTAATGAAGTTTTCAATTGATGTAATTATTCCTTGTCAGTCTGTTATTTCTAGTTAGTTAATTTGTCAAGTCAATCTCGATTTGAACCCTTTAATTCAGTCTTTATCCACACTGATAAACCATAATAGTAACATATTTTAAGCCCACATTTAGCATGCTTTTGGATGATTTATCCCTTCAATTATGTAATTTGGTGCTCTTAATCCTTCAATTTCGTGTTTTATACTCAGGAAAGCACTTGAGGATGAAAAGAACGAGAAACGGGCCCAAAACAGAGTAAATGGGCCATATCACGAAATCAACACGGCTTGGGCCCAAGACGACACGGCCGTGCCTCATTCAACAACCTCGAACACGGCCTAGACACGATTCACATGGACGTGTGCCATGGGCGTGTCCTTGACGTGGATAAGAGGAATTACACTCAGAATAGGATACTTGGAGGCAAAGAAACACATTCCAAAGCCTATTTAAACACCTTAATAGGAATTCTACTCGGATTAGGATACTTAAAGGCCAAGTAAAGCATCTCAAAGCCTATATAAACACCTTAGGGGGCAACTAAAAGGAGGAGTTCAATAGAAGCCCTCTGTCGGGGCGTCCAGCTAGGCCAAAGAGGGTAGATTTGTGGGGATTTACGTGAAGATAGTAGTTGATTCATCTCAGAATCTATACTCAAGAAAGAGGATCTCTCCTTCAATTCCTTCAGGGGGTTTTAAGGATTTCTTATGTTTTGTTTTATCTTTTCTTTTATTATTATGAATTAAACCCTCAGATACCTGAGGGGGATGAAACCTAAGATGAATCTTGTTATTGTTTGCTGAACTATATGATAAATATTTGACTTGTTCTTAATTATATGTTCTTAATTCTTGTGTTGATATTTTCGGGATATTAAATCAAGTATGATGTGCTTAGGTGGAGGAGCAAAAGTCCCTATCTAAGAGTAGATCTAGCATAGTTAAACGGAATTACTTGCGCGCCTAAAGATAGAGTGACGAAAATCTGCCAGATTAGGGTCAAACCTAATATGGGAGTCCATAGATCGAGTTAATGCAATTCTAGGGGTTTTAATTAGAAACAGATTTCAATTAATCAACCTAGGGTTAGACGTTAGTCGCTTCGAGAGAGAGATTAATATACGTTAGGGAATCCTACGGATCAAGGCAAGTGAATAAATCGTCTGGTTCAAAGTTAGATAACAAGTGAAGTCCAGGTGGATTCTTCCTCGGGTATTGTTTTAGTTAATTGGTTTTCTCTCACAAGTATTTTCCCCAATTTCATTCTTCTTTGTCTTAGAGTCTTTAGCTTAGTAGTTAGTTAATTTAGATTAAACAACAAATTCCCTTTATTTTAGGCTAGATAATAAAAAGAGTTAGTATTAGTACTTTTAGTTCCTTTGGGTTCGACAACCCGGTCTTGCCTTAACTATACTACTGTTCGATAGGTGCGCTTGCCTCCCATCGTTGTCATAGTTAGTTTCCAGGTTTGATCATTCTTTACATAAATTTTAAGACTTTGACATCGCATAAAACAACGATCAAGTTTTTGGCGCCGTTGCCAGGGAATTGAAATACTAAGAAAGCTTAATTTTTATTACTTTAGCCATTTTTATTTACTCTTATTTTTAACTTTGCTAATTTTCTTTCTTTTGTTCCTTTCAGGTACCTTTAGTTTATGACTAGAAGGAACTCGGCAGGACCCCTACTTTACGATAGTGATATTGAAGGTACAGTCTGCAGAAATTGTAGAGAGATAAGGCGAAGCTTAAACTACATAGAAGAAGAGCAAGAAATCGAAGCTAATACCACCAAAGAGATGGCTGAGAATAATCTGCCACCTCTAGAGATGATCGAACATCATGCTCCTCGAACTATGTATGATTATGCTAAACCTAATTTAACAGGAACTGAGTCAAGTATTGTTAGACCTACTATTACCGCAAATAGTTTTGTACTGAAACCTAACACTATACAGATGATACAATAATTTGTTCAGTTTGATGGTTTGCAGGATGAGGATCCTAACGCACACTTAGCGAATTTTCTAGAATTTTGTGATACCTTCAAAATAAATGGTGTTACTGATGATGCCATCCGTCTTCAATTATTTCCCTTCTCTTTGAGGAATAAAGCCAAACAGTGGTTGCATTCTCTTCTATGAGGGTCAATCACTACATGGGATCAGATGACTGAAAAATTTTTATTGAAATATTTTCCACCAACCAAAATGGCCAAGTTGAGGAATGATATCTCTTCTTTTATGCAGATGGATGTAGAGACACTTTCTGATGCATGGGAGAGATACAAAGATTTGTTGAGGAGGTGCCCACACCATGGATTACCCTTGTGGCTACAGGTCTAAACTTTCTACAACGATGTGAACCCTTCAACAAGACAATTAATCGATTCAGTCGCAGGTAGAACCCTGAACTACAAAACTCCTGAAGCAGCCTACGAGTTTATAGAGTAAATGTCATTGAATAACTATCAGTGGCAAGTTACAAGGATAAGGCCAGCAAAAGCAGTCGGAGTTTTCAACCTCGACGCAATAACCTTACTATCAAATCAGGTAGACATGCTAAATAAAAAGATTGATGGTTTGTGTTCCTCGCAGGTACATCCAGTTATGCAATGTGAGACAAGTGGAAGCGTGGCGAATCCTGAGTACAACCCTATCGACAGGGCATAGAGAGCGAACAAATGAACTATATGGGTAACAATTTCCGGTCTAACAATAACCCTTATAGTAATACTTATAGTCCAGGTTGGAGGAACCACCCCAATTTCTCATGGGGTGGTCAAGGAAATCAAAGACAACAACCCCCTCAAAACTTCCAACATCAACCCTACCCACAGGAAAAGAAGCCGAACCTTGAGGAGATACTGATGAAATTCATGACGGCGACAGACACTCGTCTCCAAAACATTGAAACAACACTTAAAAATCAAGAGGCATTGATTTGAGGAATCGAGAACTAATTAGGGCAACTTGCCAAGATCATCTCGGAACGACCACAAGGCAGCTTACCAAGCAACACTGAAACTAACCCAAAGGAGCAACTTCAGGCCATAACAGCTCAGGATAGTGTAGGGTTAGATGAGCCCAAGGTAAGCCAAGAGAATGTGGTAGAGAAAAGTAAGAACGAGGTAAGTCATGAGAAGCTAAAACTGGTAATCAAAGAATACCAACCTCGCATACCATATCCCGAAGCGATGAGGAGAGACAAAACAGAGGAACAGTTCGGTAAGTTTCTTAAACTTTTAAATAAATTACATATTAACTTATCATTTCTTGAAGCTCTTTCACAGATGTCGGATTCTAGGAAATTTTTAAAGAAACTATTGACAAATAAGAAGAAGATAGATGAGGAATCGCATGTGGAACTGAACGCAGTGTGCTCAACAATGTTGCAAAATAGACTACCACGAAAACTAAAAGATCCAGGGAGTTTTACGATTCAATGCTTAATTGGTAGTTTATCTACTGATAATGCGTTAGTTGATTTAGGGGCAAGCATAAATGTCATGCCTCATAAAATGTTTAAACAACTAGGTCTAGGGAAACCCAAACAAACTAGGATGAGCATTCAATTAGCGGATAAAACTGTTAGAATTCCTAAGGGTATAATTGAAGATGTATCCGTAAAAATTGATAAATTTGTATTCCCAGTAGACTTTGTCATTTTAGACATGGATGAGGATAATAGTATCCCCTTAATTTTAGGAAGGCCCTTTTTAGCAACTGCCAGGACTAAAATAGATGTCGACACAGGTGAACTCATACTCTGTGTAGGTGACGAGACAGTCACTCTTCAAGCTCTCGATTCAGCTAGGACATCGAATAATCAAGGTGAGAAAGTAAATTCTATTGATAACCATTTGGTTAACCCTTCTTTTCAGGAATCACCACAAAAGAACACAACTAAACCCAATCCTAGACCCCGTGCCAATAAAGAAATAACTCATAAGGAACAAGGGAATCAGATCGATGAACTAGAAGAGTGGAAGACGCATTTCAAGGAAAAACCAGGGATACGCGAAGCAGAACCAAAGACACTCCACGAGACATACAAATTCAAAATTGGAGATCAGGTATTGTTAGATAAAGCAGACCCATGAATATCTCCTCCTGACCCCAACACAAACAAAGAAATCCCTTTTAAAGTAATCAATGTTTTCCCATACAGAACGGTCAAGGTAAGTAATCCTATTTTTGGCACTTTTAAAACAAACGCTACTCAACTTGAACTATATACTGTTAATAAGACAGATAGCATGAGGGAAGATATTCAACTTTTCAAACCACCATGATTAGGCGAATGAGAGGGAACTCTAGCTTAAGACTATAAACGAGCATTTCTCGGGAGGCAACCCGAGCACTAATTCTATTAACTTTACATTCCTTTATTTTTATTTTTATTTCTACTTCAGCATCTAATTATAAGCTAACCAAAAGTGCAGATTTTCAAGACACACGACCTTGCACACGGCTGTGGCCGTGGCCGTGTGGATACACCGAATCTCTGTACTGATATGGCAGAGACGGTACGAGTTAGAACAAATCATATCTTCAAGTCACAGACTCCAACTACCACGCCACGGCCATGCGACGCGGCCGTGGCCGACACTGTTAACTCATACACGAGAGTGGCGACCTGAACATGGGCGTGGAGAAAATGAATGACGCACAACATGGCTGTGCGAGATAGCCGTGTGACTTGGCACGCCCGTGGTACACGGGCGTGGGTAAGCACCAGGCCCCAAAATTCTTTTTAACCCACCTCCACCCCTCCTTCTTCTCACCTA
Organism: Gossypium bickii; assembly: GCA_025503065.1. Lineage (NCBI taxonomy): Eukaryota > Viridiplantae > Streptophyta > Magnoliopsida > Malvales > Malvaceae > Gossypium > Gossypium bickii. The sequence goes on from CP106719.1 coordinate 31,219,310, forward strand.
TCCCCATCTCTTTTCCTTCACCCCATCCTTCAGACCCCTCCCCTTCCGTACTCTTCCTCTTTAGTCCTTCATCTAACTCTTGAGCTACACCACATCTATATCGAAGAAGCGGAAGGATCCAAGCACAATCTCCCCATGGGAGACCGATCTACATAAGTTCATGCCAGCCGCTTCATTCTCTCGACAAGCCAAGGGTCTTTGAGGCCAATTAGTTTTTATCTTTCCTTTCTCGTTTTCTTTATTTTCCTTCTCTTTGACTCTCTTATGCTTAAATTAGTTTATTTTATCTTAGTTTCTTTGTTTTAGGTTCTAAAGGCTGCTAAGGAATCACCGCGACCATGACCATAGCCACCCAACCACAGCCTTAGAAATCATACCCACCTCACGAACAATCTAACAATAAGGACTCTTCGGTCCATTCATCTTTTATTTTAATTTTATTTTACTTTCTGTTTTCTTTCTCTTTCTCTTTCTTGTTTTTAAATAAATATTTAGTATATTTTGAATTATTATTATTTCCTGGCTAATTCTCTACGAGCTTCCCAATTTCTTCATCTAGCACAGAGCTCGGTAGCAGCCACTACACCTCGGGACTCCCAACTCAAGGAAACCATCCAAATTCAGGAAGTTTCACCTCTCCCATTCTCTTAAATTTCATATACATCTTTGTATATTGAGGGCAATGTACATCTTAAGTGTGGGGGGTGAATATTTATTTCAAGAAAGTGCCTAACTTTCTTCATTATTCTCAAATCCCTGATGAAACACCCCAAACCCAGCCCACGAGCCTTGGCCAGATTTGGTATGTTCCTCAAGAAAACCGGTTCAAATTCTTTTGCACTTCGAAAATCTTCAAATGATTTTTGGGAGAGAGTTCGAGTTGGGTTGGGCTTGAGTTGAAAACAAGTTTAATTTATTATTTAAAATCCTTTACTTTAGGTGACAAAACGTTTAGGCCTTTTTTTAAATTAAATTGACTTAATCCTTGATAAATAAAAATTCGAAATACAATAAATAAAACCGAAACAAAATAGTTCACTATGGCCTTATTACATCAAATATAACTTAAATTTAAAAGAAATATACTTAAAATAACAAGAGTCCAAAATAAAGAAAATTTGAACTTCGCATGGCCACCACTAAGCTCCTGCCGACCCGGTCCATTACTGTTCGTCACCTGAAATATGTTCCCACAACGGGGTGAGTCAACAGACTCAATGTGTACACAACACTAAGTCCAAATAGATTTAGGCATCCAATACATAACATATTCACATAATAATTCAAGATAATGATGCAATCCCGAACCCAAACCTAGTTAGCCATCCGCTACACTTCCCCGTACCAACCTGCACACCGTGGGGACTACTAAGTCAACCCTCCATCCGCTACAAACCATCGAAGACAGTCGCTACAGTCGACGTGCTCATCGCCCTTATGAGTATTCATGGTCTTAGGTTACTACACTCAGATATCGTGGTCTTAGGTCACCACATTCGGATATCGTGGTCTTAGGTCACCATATTCAGATCTCGTGGTCTTAGGTCACCACATTCACTTCCCCTTTTCAATAACCCGTATGCCCCATATCATATTATGCATTAATATGCCAAATTTCCTATTTTTATCTTTATTCACATGTTACATATAATATATTTCATATTCCTAGTAGAAGTAGGAAACGTACCTGAGTACTTTGTACCATAAGATGGTACCTTAGCCACATTCTTACACTTTCGTATTCTTAATATCACATACATATATTTATTAAACATGCCATAAAACTTATTAAGAAATAGTGTGGAGTACACACCTGATTCGCTTAACAATTTCACTGAAATCCCGAAATCTGATCTACCGCTTTAGATCCTTAATCCCTACATTTGATTAATCACTTACTTGTTTAATGAAGACCATTCGGCCATAAAACCAAATCCTAGTAGGATTAGTATACTTAAAACCTACCTTGTTGCCGATTGGGGCACCAATAAATCCCGAAATCTTTGCTTTACTCCTCCTTGTATTCGGCCAGGCATTAAATTGACAAGTGGGTTAGTTTTCGGCTTTTGAGAAGATAATAAATAGATCCACATATTGAAATAGGCCTTGGCCGAATTTACCTTTGGGCTTACCTTCCAAATCTTAAATCCCGAAATTGATCTCTTGTCTTGGGGAGTTGTCGAAATACCTATAGACCCATGTTAGATCCAATTACATCCTTAAACACAATAAATGGCCTTTGGCCGAATATTCACATGTCTTACCTTGAAGCTTTAAATCCCGAAAAATCCTCCTTTTAGTCGACTACTCTGATAATCCCGAAAAATCCTTCCATATTTCGGCAACCATAATATTAATGAGGTTAGATTAACTTTCGGCTTAAAGAAGAGATCACGATAACGATCTGCATCCTTACCCTTACTACAGAGTCGACACACCCTTGCTTGAAGTCCCACCAAGATTCGGCTTTTGGATGGATTGGAAAGAAAAGGAATAGGAAGAAAAGAAAGGTGAAGAAATTGGCTTGCTTTGCTAGAGTTTTCGGTTTTGGCAAAATAGCAGAGAAAAAAGAGGATTTTGCTAGGGAAAATTCGGCAGAGAGAGGAGAATTGCTTAAGGAATTTCTTTGGAAAGGAAGAGTGAATGAATGAATGGCCTTTTTCCTCTAGTAGCCGAAATTACTAGCTAGAGTCCCTTACTTGGCCACCACTCTCCTTATTTTGATAGCTTTATCTCTTTAATTTAAAAATTAAAGAATAATCCTTATTTATCTCTTGAAAATAATCTAAAATAAATCCATTATTTATCCCTACTTAGCTTGAAATTTAAAGAGAATAAAACTCCTCTTTTAAAAGCCTTAATGCCGTCCACCTCTCTCACTCATTGTAGCAAAATAAAATTTCTTTTATTTGCTTCCCATGTGGCTCGAACTTAGGCCCAATACCCTTGTATGTGGTGCCATTTCTAGAAGCCCTAAGTAGCATCTCCAGGCTACTTTTCCAAGCCTGTTTGTGTGTCAAATTTCACATACAATTTCTCTTAAGGCCACCTTGCCTCAGTTTCCTCTTTTAAACTTTAAAACTCGACGTCTTCTAAGTCATTTCCTTACATTTCCAAGTTTCCAAAAATTTTCGTTTCCCTCTTTAAACTTGACATTTCCTTACATTTCCAAGTTTCCAGAAATGTTCACTTTCCTCTTTTGAATCATTTCTAAATCATTTCCTTACATTTCCGTGTTTCCAAAAATGTTCACTTTAAACTTAACATTTCCATACATTTCAGTGTTTCAAAAATTTTCAAAATACATTCATAACACATAAGACATGTCATTTCGTACAATTAAACCGAAAATCCATAGGCCCTTTTTAGGATGTTACAGTTCTACCCCCTTAAAATAATTTCGTCCTCGAAATTTCCTAGCTAAAATAATTAAGGGTATTCTTTGTCGCATTGCCTCTTCTCGTTCCCACTAAGCTTCCTCGATCCATGGTTGCGCCATAACACTTTGACTAGAGGAACCGACTTCCTCCGTAACACTTTTACATCACGTTCCAATATCTCGATCGGCTCTTCCTCGTAGGATAAGTCCGGCCTTAGCTCCCACTTCTTCAATCGGTACTACATGAGACGGATCAATCGGTAACGACGTAGCATGGATACATGGAATACGTCGTGCATCTGCTTACAACTCGGTGGCTACTCTAACCGGTATGCCACCGGTCCACCCGCTTCAACACTCGATAGGGCCCTATAAACCTTGGGCTTAACTTCCCTTTGCGACCAAACCTCATCACCTTCTTCCAAGGCGAGACTTTCAGAAACACTTGATCTCCCACTTCAAACTCTATTTCCTTCCGTTTAAGGTCTGCGTACGACTTCTACCTATCAGAGGCTTCCTTTAATCGTGCCCTGATTATCTCAACCTTCTCTTCAGTTTCTGCCACTAACTCTGGACCCAAAACTCGACGTTCTCCTAATTCAATCCAACAAGTAGGAGTTCGACACTTTCGACCATACAATGCTTCATATGGTGCCATCCGAATGCTAGCCTGATAGCTGTTGTTGTAGGCGAACTCTGCTAAAGGCAAGTAATCTTCCCAACTTCCTCGGAAATCCATTACGCAGCCTCTCAACATATCCTCCAACACTTGTATAACCCGTTCAGACTGCCCGTCTGATTGTGGATGAAAAGCCGTAGTGAAGTCCAACTTCGTGCCTAAAGCTTGATGAAGTGCCCTTCAAAATTGCGATGTAAACCTTGGGTCTCTATCGGAGATGATCGATATCGGTACTCCATGTAACCTTACAATTTCGGCCACATATAATTTGGCCAACTTCTGAAGAGAGTAATCAACTCTTACCGGGATGAAGTGTGCGGACTTGGTCAAACGGTCCACTATTACCCATACCAAGTCTTTCTTAGTAGGCGTAAGGGGAAGCCCACTAACGAAGTCCATGGTAATTCTCTCCCACTTCCACTGCGGAATCTCGATTGGCTATAGCAATCCCGATGGAACTTGGTGTTCAGCCTTAACTTGCTGACACGTCAGACATTTTCCCACGAATTCAGTAACTTCCGTTTAAGATCAGGCCACCAAAATTGTTCCCTTAGATCTCTGTACAGCTTAATGCCTCCGGGATGCATAGCATAAGGGCTACTATGCGCCTCCCGAAGAATCCTCTGTCTTAACTCCTTGTCCCTCGGTATATAGACTTTTCCTTTGTAGCACAATACTCCTTCATCATTAACGCCATAATCCTCTAACTCTCCATTTTGTACTTGCTGGAACTTAGCACTTAGGTCCTTATCAGCAACCTGCCCCTTTTTCACCTCATTCAGTCATGTGGGCTTGACTTGCAACTCTGCCAATAGGCTTCCATCATCATACAGACTCAAGTGTGCAAACATAGCCCTTAGATCCGACACAACCTTCCGACTTAGGGCATCAGCCACTACATTTGCCTTGCCCGGGTGGTACTCTATCGAACAATCATAATCCTTCAATAACTCCACCCATCTTCGCTGCCTCAAGTTCAACTTCTTCTGAGTCAACAGATACTTAAGGCTCTTGTGGTCTGTGTAGATTATCGACCTTTCTCCATAAAGGTAGTGCCTCCAAACTTTAAAAGCGAAAACCGCTGCTACCAATTCCAAGTCATGAGTTGGGTAGTTAACCTCATGCGGCCTTAACTGCCGAGACGCATAAGCGACTACTTTTCTATCTTGCATTAGAACACACCCTAATCCCGTGTGCGAAGCATCACAGTACACCACAAAATCCTTCCTCGCTCAAATTTGAATTAACACTAACACTTAGCTTCACAACACCCTTTTAAGCTTTTGAAGCTCTCCTGTTGCTTTTCCGTCCATTCAAAGGGTACTTCCTTCCTTAGCAACTTTGTCAAAGGCGCGGCTATTGACGAGAACCTTTCCACGAACCTTCTGTAATAGCCTGCCAAACCTAAGAAACTTCAGATCTCAGCCACTGACTTAGGTGGTTTCCAATCCAACACTGCTTCGATCTTCCTAGGATCCACCCTTATTCCCTTTGCGGATACCACATGTCCTAAGAATGCCACCTCCTTAAGCCAAAATTCACACTTGCTGAATTTGGCATAGAGCTTCTTCTCCCTCAATACTTGTAACACTATCCGTAGGTGCTCATCATGCTCCTCCTCTGACTTTGAATACACAAGGATGTCATCGATAAACACGACAACGAACCTATCCAAATAGGGTTGGAAAACTCGGTTCATCATATCCATGAACGCGGCTGGAGCGCTCGTCAACCCAAATGGCATTACTACAAACTCAAAATGGCCGTATCTTGTCCTAAAAGCAGTCTTATGGATATCTGCCTCCATCACCTTTAACTGATGATATCCTGACCTTAAGTTTATCTTTGAGAAAACCGCGGCCCCCTTCAGCTGATTGAACAAGTCATCGATCCTTGGCAAAGGATACTTGTTCTTAATGGTCAGCTTATTCAACTGACGGTAATCTATGCACATCCGCATAGTTCTGTCCTTCTTCTTTACAAACAAGACCGGTGCTCCCCATAGAGACACACTGGGTCGAATGAACCCACGATCCAACAATTCTTGGATTTGGGCCTTGAGCTCAACTAACTCCTTCGGCGCCATCCGGTATGGAGCAACTGACACAGGAGCTGTTCCTGGTATCAAGTCTATTCCAAATTCCACCTCCCTATCTGGGGGTATTCCTGGTAATTCCTCCGGAAACACATCTTCAAAGTCCTTTACCGTTCTAACTCTACTAACTCCCCCTTCTTTTGCGTCTACAGCACTGACGAAGGCCAGAAATGCCTTGTACCCTTTCCTAACCATTTTCTCAGCCTTCAACACCGAAACTACGTTAGACAAGTAGTTCCTTTTTTCTCCGATCATTACTACTACTTCATCCTCCGGGGTCCTTAGTTCCATTCGTTTAGCCGCACAATCCAACACGGCTCGGTGCTCTACTAGCCAGTCCATTCCAAGTATGAGTTCAAACTCCCCAAAGGGTAGTTCCATTAAGTCAGCCCGAAAGTTCATTCCCTGAATCTCTAGGGGTACACTCCGAAAGATCTTATCCACCACTACAGTTTGGCCTAATGGGCTCACTACAGTTATCTCCCTATCAGAAAGTTCAGAGTCTAGACCTAATGTTTCCACTACACTACATGTAACATATGAATGGGTCGAGCCCACATCAATAAGAGCAAAATAGGGCTTGCCATGAATAAGGAACGTACAGGTTATGACATCCAGTGCGTCTCCATCCTTCCTCCGGTGAACTGCATAAACCAAACCCGGTTGCCTTGCCTCAGCATTGGTAGTACCTCTGCTCTGAGTTCCACGTCCTCTGCCAGTACCATTACCTCTGTTATTCGAACCACGACCTCGTTGAGGCTGCTATCCGCCTCTACCAGCCTGACTAACATTCTGAGCTGCTGGTCAATTCCCGTCTGGTTTCGTAGGACAATCCTTGATCATATGGTCCTTGGACCCACACCTAAAACATCCTCCTGTCTTCTTCCAGCATTCTCCTAAGTGCTTCTTTACACACAGATCACAAGGACGATACTGCCCTCCTGTACCAACTTGCTGACCACACGGCCCATCAACTCTAGGCCTCTTTTGAACCTTCTCAGACGATCCAAAACCTCTCTTTGGCCTATTTCGATCTATAGTCTGCTTTGTAGAATCCTTAATTCCCTCGGCTACCTTGGCCTTTTCTACTAAAGCAGAAAACTCCCGCTCCTAATGCGATGCTATCAACAATCTCAGATCATCCCTTAGTCCGTCCTCAAAACGGACACAGTGCTCATGCTCAGTTGCCATTACTCCTCGAGCATACCGGCTCAACCACAGAAATTCAGCTTCATATTCTGCAACGGACTTGTTCCCTTGAACCAGCCCCAGAAATGCTTTTCTTTGCTCATCAGTATACCTAGTTCCCACATATTTCTTCTGATACGCTTCCTTAACATACTCCCAGGTCAGATCCTCAGCTGTGGCACCATCCCGAACAGTTAACCACCACTGGTACGCTTCATCGCGTAGTAGTGCCACCATTCCTTTTAACTTTTCCTCAGGGGTCAGATCAAGCTCATCCATAATGCACTCAGTTGCTTCCAACCAAGATTTCACCAGTCTTCGGGTGCCACCCCAGATACTCCACGAAACACTTCAGCTCCATTAGCTCGGAGCCGCTCAGGCACAGACTTCCGAGTTCCTGAATTTCCTCCTGCACCAGCCACCAACTCCAGAACTCGCAGCACAGCCTGCGATATGGCATCATCCCCCGTCTGATCTTGCCGTTCAGCACCAACAGCTAGTGGTGGTGGTGGTATCTCATTGTCAGACCCTTGACCCGATCTAACGGGTTCTGACACGGTCATCCTGCCTCTACCGCGTCCACGACGACCTCCCGCCCTCTGAGCTCATTACTAACGCCGTGATCCGATTAAGTTTTATGAATTAGTCCTTGTTTCACTTGATTACCCGAAGGAGTTTTATGAAAAGAATTTTAAGAGTGGTTCTTTCGTATTCATACATGCACACGCCTTTTGCATTCATACATCCATCAATCAATTATGAACTTTCGCTTCATTCAGAGAAATGTTGTAGTTTCCATTGTTGTTGTTTTTCCACTACCCAGGGGTATTTTCGTAATTTGTCATATAGGGGTATTTTCGTAATTTTTCAAAAGAAAAGTTCCTTGGTGATTTTTTCAAAAAGTATTTTGGTAAATTTTAATTCCCGGGGGTATTTTGGAAAATTTTGAAATCTAGGGGTATTTCAGAAATTTTGAATCTCGGGGTATTTTGGTAATAAGCCAGGGTAAATTTGTAAAGTTTAATAAATCAAGGGTATTTCAAAATTTGTAAAACTTGGGGGTTCTTTTTGTGAATTTTCTTTCTATTTTGGTGATATTGCAAAAATTTTGGAAGTTAGGGTCATTTTGGTAATTTTGTAAGTTAGGGGTAATTTGGTAATTTTCCAAAATCAAGGTATTTTTGATAATTTGCAAATTAGGGTTTTTGAACATTTTATAAAGTAATGAAAATTTTGATAAGAACTGTGAGTATTTTGGGAAATTTCATAAACCAAGGGCATTTTTGTAATTTTACCACTAGGGGTATTTTTGTAAATTTTGATAAATTAAGAAAATTTTTTTTTCGGAAAGATTTTGTAAAAATAGTTCCAACAGATTAAAAAGGAAAAAAAAATTTTTTTAAGAGTTTTAAAACTAGGGTTTTTATAAAAACACGGCTAGTTCCCTTTCGGGTATGACTGAGTCTTTTTGGTTTAGGATTTGAGTGGAGAGGAGGTGAGTCACGCGGATTGCTTAAGTACCAAGCTCCCACCGAAACCGGTCCTAGACATGCGCACAGAGGTTGCCACACCCACTGAGTCTTCTTGGTTAGGGTGATCCGAAGCTACGCACCAGTTAGGATTCCAGCGAAGAGGAGGTGAGTCATTAGGACTGCTTAAATACCAGGCTCTTCTGGATCCAATCCTAGACATGCGCACAGGGGTTACCACGAGCCTTGGCTAGATTTGGTATGTTCCTCAAGAAAACCGATTCAAATTCTTTTGCACTTCGAAAATCTTCAAATGACTTTTGGGAGAGAGTTCGAGTTGGGTTGGGCTTGAGTTGAAAACAAGTTTAATTTATTATTTAAAATCCTTTACTTTAGGTGACAAAATGTTTAGGCCTTGTTTTAAATTAAATTGACTTAATCCTTGATAAATAAAAATTCGAAATACAATAAATAAAACCGAAACAAAATAGTTCACTATGGCCTTATTACATCAAATATAACTTAAATTTAAAAGAAATATACTTAAAATAACAAGAGTCCAAAATAAGAAAATCGAACTTCGCATGGCCACCACTAAGCTCCCCGCCGACCTTGGTCCATTCTTGTCGCTCACACTGAAACATGTTCCCACAACGGGGTGAGTCAACAGACTCAATGTGTACACAATACTAAGTCCAAATAGATTTAGGCATCCCATACATAACATATTCACATAATAATTCAAGATAATGATGCAATCCCAACCCAAACCTAGCTAGCCATCTCCGCTACACTTCCCCGTACCAACTCGCAAAACCGTGGGGACTACTAAGTCAACCCTCCATCCGCTACACACCATCGAAGAAGGCGATCGTTGCGATCGACGTGCTCATCGCCCTTATGAGTATTCGTGGTCTAAGGTCACCACACTCGGATATCGTGGTCTTAGGTCACCACATTCGGATATCGTGGTCTTAGGTCACCACATTCGGATCTCGTGGTCTTAGGTCACCACATTCACTTCCCTTTTCAATAACCCGTATGCCCCCATATCATATTATGCATTAATATGCCAAATTTCCCATTCTTATCTTTATTCACATGTTACATATAACATATTTCATATTCCTAGTAGAAGTAGGAAACGTGCACGAGTACTTTGTACCATAACATGGTACCTTAGCCACATTCTTACACTTTCGTATTCTTAATATCACATACATATATTTATTAAACATGCCATAAAACTTATTGAGAAATAGTGTGGAGTACACACCTGATTCGCTTAACAATTTTACTGAAATCCCGAAATCTGATCTACCGCTTTAGATCCTTAATCCCTACATTTGATTAATCACTTACTTGTTTAATGAAGACCATTCGGCCATAAAACCAAATCCTAGTAGGATTAGTATACTTAAAACCTACCTTGTTGCCGATTGGGGCACCAACAAATCCCGAAATCTTTGCTTTACTCCTCCTTGTATTCGGCCAGGCATTAAATTGACAAGTGGGTTAGTTTTCGGCTTTTGAGAAGATAATAAATAGATCCACATATTGAAATAGGCCTTGGCCGAATTTACCTTTAGGCTTACCTTCCAAATCTTAAATCCCGAAATTGATCTCTTGTCTTGGCTAGTTGTCGAAATACCTATAGACCCATGTTAGATCTGATTTCATCCTTAAACACAATAAATGGCCTTTGGCCGAATATTCACATGTCTTACCTTGAAGCTTTAAATCCCGAAAAATCCTCCTTTTAGTCGACTACTCTGATAATCCCGAAAGATCCTTCCATATTTCGATAACCATAATATTAATGGGGTTAGATTAACTTTCGGCTTAAAGAAGAGAAATATGATAACGATACAGATCCTTACCCTTGCTACAGGAGTCGACACACCCTTGCTTGAAGTCCCACCAAGATTCGGCTTTTGGATGGATTGGAAAGAAAAGGAATAGGAAGAAAAGAAAGGTGAAGAAATTGGCTTGCTTTGCTAGAGTTTTCAGTTTTGGCAAAATAGCAGAGAAGAGAGGATTTTGCTAGGGAAAATTCGGCAGAGAGAGGAGAATTGCTTAAGGAATTTTGGCAAAGGAAGATTGAATGAATGAATGGCCTCTTTTCCTCTAGTAGCCGAAATTACTAGCTAGAGTCCCTTACTTGGTCACCACTCTCCCTTATTTTGATAGCTTTATCTCTTTAATTTAAAAATTAAAGAATAATCCTTATTTATCTCTTGAAAATAATCTAAAATAAATCCATTATTTATCCCCCTACTTAGCCGAAATTTAAAGAGAATAAAACTCCTCTTTTAAAAGCCTTAATGCCGCCCACCTCTCTGCTCATTGTAGCAAAATAAAATTTCTTTTATTTGCTTCCCATGTGGCTCCAACTTAGGCCCAATACCCTTGTATGTGGCGCCATCCAGAAGCCCTAAGTGGCATCTCCAGGCCACTTTTCCACCTGTTTGTGTGTCAAATTTCACATACAATTTCTTTTAAGGCCAACTTGCCTTAGTTTCCTCTTTTAAACTTTAAAACTCGACATCTTCTAAGTCATTTCCTTACATTTCCAAGTTTCCAAAAATTTTCGTTTCCCTCTTTAAACTTGACATTTCCTTACATTTCCAAGTTTCCAGAAATGTTCACTTTCCTCTTTTGAATCATTTCTAAATCATTTCCTTACATTTCCAAGTTTCCAAAAATGTTCACTTTAAACTTAACATTTCCATACATTTCCAGGTTTCCAAAAATGTTCAAAATACATTCATAACACATAAGACATGTCATTTCGTACAATTAAACCGAAAAGGCATAGGCCCTTTTCAGGATGTTACACCTGAATTATGCCATGAATGATATCTTGTCTTTAAGTAATTTTCTCATATTATGATTAGAATGAAATCTCCTTTGATTTATGATGTTTATTGATATGTTTTGGATTAAGTCATTGATAATTGTGCATTGATGATTAAACTTTAAGATACTAGAGAATCAAGCATGATGAGTCTATTTTCAAAAATTAAATTTTTTTAGATTGTCTACCTGAACCTAATTATTACCTTGAAGTTTGAAATTTTCAAGGTTGACATCAAATACCCATAATTTTTGTGAGATTTTGAGCCTTTTAAGAACATATATTCTTTTTCATGCTTACTTTTTTTATGAGTGTGTCAACATTGATTTGTTATTCTAGAACTTGCTTCGATTATACATGTCAAGACCACACTATTGATTTGATATACAGAGATGATAAAGGCACCTAGGTTTTAACCCACTTACTCCACTAAAAAGCCTACCTTCATAATTAACCCCTAGCGAACCCCGTTGATCTTAACAACACTTTTTATTGACTCACCAGCTAATATTAACCCAAAACCCTTTGTATTTGTTATTACCATTCTTTTTTTTACCACCCTTATATCGAGATTTGAATTGATCAGTTTCCTAATTACTTTATTCCAGTAGTTGAATTCATCCGTTATTACTTGACTTGTTCTAAAAAAATAATAATAATAATAAACGAAGTATATTCAGTATTTGTTCTATGTAATTGAGCTTATACGTTTAAAATTCCACATCTTGAAGAAGAAGCTCGTATTATTATTAATGAAGTTTTCAATTGATGTAAGTAATTAGGATTAGCTCATTTTTTTTAGATAGGTAAACTGTCAATTCAAACTCGATTCTAACCTTCTAATTCAGCCTTTATCCACACCTTTAACCTAAGCCTCGTTACAACCCTTTTTGAAGACCTTTTGATCTGTGTATCATCTCATTTTACAGTGGTGGAGATTTGATTTTCAGGCAAGCCTATGGGATTAACTTTTCATGTGCGACTTTTGAGTGCTTAATTTTGAACCTTAAACACTTTGAGTGAATCTTTAGTGAGGATGTCAACTCTTGTCGATTTTCAATTAGAGGTAATTAATTAGGTAAGGGGAAACACCTAACATTTTCGGGCTATAAATGTATGACTTTGATTGTTTGAATCTTTAGGACCCTTCTATTTAAATTATCAATGTATGAATTATCTTTGAATTATGATGAAACATTATTGATGAATATTATGAGTCGAGGAAGTTCGTTTTAATTGTGAGTTGAGAATTTTGCTTGAGGACAAGCAAAAGCTTAAGTGTGGGGGTATTTGATAAACCGTAATAGTAACATATTTTAGGCCCATATTTAGCATGCTTTTGGATGATTTATTCCTTGAATTATGTAATTTGGTGCTCTTAATCCTTTAATTTCATGTTTTATACTCAGGAAAGCACCGGAGAATGAAAACAACGAGAAACGGGCCCAAAACGGAGTAAATGGGCCATATCACAAAATCAACACGACCTGGGCCAAAGATCACACGACCGTGCCTCATTCAATAGACTCGAACACGGCCTGGCCACGATTCACACGGGCGTGTGCCATGGGCATGTCCCTAACGTGAATAAGAGGAATTACACTCGGAATAAGATACTTGAACGCAAAAAAACACATTCCAAAGCCTATTTAAACACCGTAATAGGAATTCTACCTCGGATTAGGATACTTAAGGGCCAAGTAAGGCATCTCAAAGCCTATATAAACACCTTAGGGGGCAACTAAAAGGAGGAGTTCGATAGAACCCCTCTGCAGAGGCGTCCAGATAGGCCAAAGAAGGCAGATTTGTGGGGATTTACATCTCAAGAAGCCAGAATCATACCCAAGATGGAGGATTGATAAACGGTAAAAGTAACATATTTTAGGTCCACATTTAGCATGCTTTTGGATGACTGAAGCCTCGAATTATGTAATTTGATGCTCTTAATCCTTTGTTTTCATGTTTTATACCCAGGAGAGCATAAGAGGATGAAAAGAATGAAAAATGGGCCCAAAACGGAGTAAATGGGCCATATCGTGAAATCCACATGGCCTAGGCCCAAGACCACACGGTCATGCCTCACTCAACAGTTTCGAACACGGCCTGGCCACGACTTACACGGGTGTGTACCATGGGCGTGTCCCTGCCGCGGCCAAAAGGAGTTTTACTCGGATTTGGATACCTGAAGGCAAAGAAACACATTCCAAAGCCTATTCAAACACCCTAGTAGGAGTTCTACTTAGATTAGGATACTTAGGGGCCAAGTAAGGCATCTCAAAGCCTATATAAACACCCAAAAGGGCAATTTAAAGAGGAGTTTGATAGAAGCCGGAACCCAAGGCCTTAGTCAAGCGTTGTTCGATTAAGCCAGAGAAGGTAGACCTGTGCGGATTTACTCGAAGACAGCCAGTTGATTCATCTCAAGAAGCTGGAATTATACTCAAGACGGAGGATCTCTCCTTCAATTCCTTTAGGGGGTTTTAGAGATTTCTTATGTTTTGTTTTATCTTTTCTTCTGAGATGTTTTCTTTTATTGTTATGAACTAAACCCTCAGATACCTGAGGGGAATGAAACCTAAGATGAATCTTGTTATCGTTTGCTGAACTATATGATAAATATTTGACTTGTTTTTAATTATGTGTTTTTAATTCTTGTGTTTATATTTCCAGGATATTAATTCAAATGTGATGTGCTTAGGTGGAGGAGCAAAAGTCCCTGCCTAAGAGTAGATATGGCATAATTAAGCGGAGTTGATCGCGCGCCTAGAGATAGGGTGAGGAGATTTTGCCGGATTAGGGTGAAACTTAATATGGGAGTCCATAGATTGAGTTAATGCGATTCTAGGGGTTTTAATTAGAAAGAGATTTCAATTAATCAACCTAGGGTTAGACGTTAGTCGCCTCGAGAGAGGGATTAATATAACTTAGGGAATCTTACGGATCAAGTCAAGTGAATAAATCGTCTGGTTCAGAGTTAGATAACAAGTGAAGTCTAGGTGGATTCTTCCTTGGGTGTCGTCTTAATCAATTGATTTTCCTCAAGTTATTTTTCCAAATTCTTTTTTCTTTGTCTTAGAGTCTTTAGTTTAGTTGTTAGTTAATTTTAGATTAGATAACAAATCACCTTAATTCTTAGGCTAAATAATAAAAAGAGAGTTAGTATTAGTACTTTTGGTTCCTTTGGGTTCGACATTCCGGTCTTGCCTTAACTATACTACTGTTCGATAGGTACGCTTGCCTCAAATTGTTGTCATAGTTAGTTTCCAGGTTTGATCATTCTTTTTATAAATTAAGAATTTAACATCACGAAAACAACGATCAAGTTTTTGGTGCCGTTGCCGGGGAACTAAAATATTAAGAACGCTTAATTTCTATTACTTTAACCATTTTTATTATTATTGCAATTTATTTTCATTATTATTTATTATTATTATTTTTATTTTTTTACTTTGCTAATTTTTCCTCTATTTGCTTTTGGCAGATAATTTTAGTTTATAGAGAAGATGGCATTGAATAATTATTAGTGGAAAGTCATGAGGACAATTCCTACTAAAGCAGCCAGTGTCTTCAACCTCGACGTGGTCACCAGGTTATCTAACTAGCTAGAGATGATGAATAAAAAGTTTGATGGTTTGTATAGTCTATCACAGGTACACCTAATAATGCAATATGACTCGAATCTAGGAGGCGTGGCGAATCCTGAGTACTCACCCTACGGATATGGCATGGAGAACGAATAAGTCCACTATATGGGTAACTACTCTAGACCTCAAAATAATTTTTATTATAACACTTATAATGCAGGTTGGAGGTACCATCCCAATTTCTCGTGGGATGATCAAAGTAGCCAAAGACCGAAACTTCCTCCAGATTTTCAAACCACCTCACCAACAAGAAGATGAGTCAAACCTCAAGGGTATGCTAACAAAATTCATGGCAGCCACAGAAACACGTTTCCAAAAGATAGAAACGAAACTTGAGGCATCAACACAGGAGATCAAGGATCAGTTTGGTCAGTTTACTAAGCTGATCTCAGAACAACTACAAGAAAGCTTGCTACGCAACACTGAGACTAACCCAAAAGAGCAAATTCAAGCCGTAACAGCTCATGACAGTGAAAGGTTAGTGGAATCTGACCCAAGGCAAGAGCCTGTGGTAAGTGAAGGTAAGGTTGAGGTAAGCCATGATTTACCAAACTTGGTGATTACAAAGTACCAACCCCGTGTGCCATACTCCGATGCAACAAAGAAAGACCACAGAGAGGAACAACTCGGTAAGTCTCTTAAACTTTCAAAGAAATTTCATATTAACTTGCCGTTTCAAGAAGCTCTTTTGTAGATACAAGATCCTAGACCTCGTGTTGATAAAGAAGAAATTCATGAGGAACGAAGGCTTTGGATCGATGAACTAGACGAATGGAAGACACAATTCAAGGAGAGACTAAAAAAACACGAAGAAAAAACGAGGCAACTCCACAATGAACTTAATAATGGGACAACCCAGCTTAAGATAGGAAATCAGGTACTCAAAATCTTCCCAGATGGAACGGTCGAGGTAACACATTCTAATTTCGGCACTTTTGAGGAAAACATTACTCGACTTAAATTTTATATCAATAACAGAATTGATCGCATGAGAAAAGATTTTCACCTCCTCAAACCACCATGACCATACGAATGAGAGGTAAAGTCTAGCTTAAGACTATAAACGAGAGCTTCTCGGGAGGCAACCCGAGCACTAACCCCATTAATTTTTACATTTTTTATTTTTTACTTTTATTTTTCCTTTTAGCACCTAACCATAAACTAACCAAAGTACAGATTTCCATACCACATGGCTGTGGCCATGGCCATGGGGGTACCACAAGTAGGAATATGGGCATGGGCCGCATCTCTATTTAAACCTCCTTCTTCCTTTCCTTTTCCCGTTATCTTTCTGCTTTCATTTTCCATTATTTACTTTTTTATTTTTATTATTTTCTTCTTATTCTTCATAGCATTTAGATTTAACTTAGGATACAATAAAATCGGACTGGCTGCTTTGAGGATTCAAATTCAAACGGGTCGAGGCGCTCTCCCACGTTCACCTCCGCCCAATCCTATCCGATTTCTTTTCATTGAGTCCATCCAAAATTCAGGAAGTTTCACTTCTCTCCCTATCTTATGATTTTATTATTTTTCTATTATCTATCTTTGTACATTGAGGGCAATGTACATCTTAAGCGTGGGGGGGTTAACTATAGTATTATTTGAAAATCCCTGAATTATATCTTGTTTCTTTAAGTAAGTTTCTCATATTATGATTAGAGTGAAATCTCCTTTGATTTATGATGTTTATTGATATGTTTTGGATTAAGTCATTGATAATTGTGCATTGATGATTAAACTTTAAGATACTAGAGAGTCAAGCATGATAAGTCTATTTTTCAAAATTAAATTTTTTTTTAGGTTGTTGACTTGAATTTGAATATTACTTTGAAGTTTGAAATTTACGAGGTTGATATCAAAATACCCATAATTTTTGTGAGATTTTGAGCCTTTTAGAGCATATATTCTTTTTCTTGCTCATTTTTTTTTATTATAAGTGTGTCAACATTGATTTGTTATTCTAGAACTTGCATCGATTATACATGTTGAGACCACACCTTTGATTTGATATATAGAGATGATGAAGGCACCTAGGTTTTAACCCACTTACCCCACTAAATGTCTACCTTCATAATTAACCCCTAGTGAACCCCCTTTGATCCTAACAACCCTTTTTATTGACTCACCCACTAATATTAACCCAAAACCCTTTGTACTTGTTATTACCATTCCTTTTGACTACCTTTTTGTCGAGATTTAATTTGATCAATTGCCTAAATACGATCTTTATTTCAGTAGTAAATTCATCTTTTATTATGTATTTGATTTGTTCTTAAAAAAACGAAGTATACTTATTATTAGTTCTATGTTAGCTAAGCTTATACATGTAAATTCTAAATCTCGAAGAAAAAGCTCGTAATATCACAAATTTTCAATTGTTGTAATTATTTAGGAGTATTCATATTTCTAGTTAGGTAATTTGTCAGGTCAGTCTCGATTCTAACCATCTAATTCAGCCTTT
This sequence comes from Gossypium bickii, assembly GCA_025503065.1. NCBI lineage: Eukaryota > Viridiplantae > Streptophyta > Magnoliopsida > Malvales > Malvaceae > Gossypium > Gossypium bickii. The sequence continues at coordinate 31,237,085 of CP106719.1, forward strand.
ATCCACACCTTTAACCCAAGCCCTGTTACAACCCTGTCAAAGACCTTTTGATTTGTGTATCATCTCATATTATAGTGGTGGAGATTTGATTTTCATGCAAGCCTATGGGATTAACTTTTCATGTTGGGCTGTTGAGTGCTTAATTCTAAACCTTAAACATTTCGAATGATTTGAGTGAATCTTTAGTGAGGATGTCAACTCTTGTCGATTTTGAATCAGAGGTAATTATTTAGGTAAAGGGAAACACCTAACGTTTTCAGGGCTATAAATGTATGACTTTGAGTGTTTGAATCCTTAGGACTCTTTAAGTTGAATTATCCATGTATAAATTATCTTTGAATTATGATGAAACATTATTGACAAATTTTATGAATTGAAGAAGTTTTTTTTAATTGTAACTTGAGAAATTTGCTTGAGGACATGCAAAAGCTTAAGTGTTGGGGTATTTGATAAACCGTAAAAGTAACATATTTTAGGCCCACATTTAGCATGCTTTTGGATGATTTAAGCCTTGAATTATGTAATTTGGTGCTCTTAATCCTTCGTTTTCATGTTTTATACCCAGGAGAGCACCGGAGGATGAAAAGAACGAAAAACGGGCCTAAAACAGAGTAAATGGGCCATATCACGAAATCCACACGGGCTTGGCCCAAGACCACACGGTCGTGCCTCACTCAACAATGTAACACCTCAAACCCGGCCCATGCGGTATGACCGGATCTGACATGTCACATGAAGAAAGCGTAAAACATCATGTGTTTATTACTAAAATAGGCGTAACTTGGTTGTGTTTAAGTAAACAAGTTTTGGATGTAAATATTTGATAAAATACAGCTATTTTTGAGAGGTTGATTGATGAATCAAAAATCGAGATAGTGAATGTTAAAATCGTGACTTTTGAAAAATGACGTTGAAAATTTGAAAGAAAATTCGAGTTAAATTATTTATACGAGTTTGTTATGAAATCCATTTGTTAATAAATTTTGGAAACCGTTATTTATGATTTTAGAAAATCCCCATTTAAAACAATTTAAGAAAAATAATAAGTACGGCTAAACATAAAACCAAATAAAAATATCCCAGAGGCCTTCTTACAATTTTAAACCTGAAATAGTAAAAGCAACAAAATAATACGGAAAAGAAGTTTACTAATGTTCGAAAATAACATTCCAAAAGTATGGCCTCCACCGAGTCATCCATGGCCCCAAGTCCTCGTCACTGAGCATTACCTACAAAGGTTAAGAAAAAGGGGGAGTGAGTTACAAGAACTCAGTACATAATCCCCTTACTCATCCACTGGGCCTGAACCTACATAGCATCATCTTGGGCCTAAGCCCATTAACATAACAATGTATAAATGAAATAAATGTATGCAACCCAACCCATCCAACCAGCACACCCCCGTACCATCCCATCACACCTGTGGGGATAAGTCAACCTACCCCGCATATTTTTGTGGCAATGCCACCGGGCTACATTTCTCTTCAACATTTTTCCTATCCCATGCATATTACGTAAATGCAACATACATGATAAAGCATAATATCCACAAATATAAACAACAATCATTAATCCAGTGATTTATTACGGTAAATCGACCAATTATAGAACTTTGTAATACGGCCCACTAAAGCATTCTAGCAATTCGGCCCATAGGGGTATTTTCGTAAATCAGTAATTTTACCCACTAAGGGTAATTCGATAATCTCGCATCCCAGGGGTATTTCGGTAATTTACCCTCCAAGGGTATTTTGGTAATTCCGCAACCTAGACTTAACTACTAATGTGGGGCAAAAAAATTGAAACTGTCCATCTGGGTCATACTGACTAAATCGTCGAGTTAGGAAACTCGAAATTTAGATCCGTAAATTTTTCTTGAAACTAAACTCATATATCTTCTTACTACAATTTTTCAAAAGTTTTGGCTAAGCCGTTTAGTACAGTTTATTCATTAAAGTTTCCCTTGTTTCATTGACCAACGGTTCTGACCTCTCTTAACCTAAATCCAAATTTCTCACTGTACAGTTTTCATATGTTTTTCCCACTTGTCTCTATTGAAAATAGGCTCACTAAGGAATCTATACATATAAATTATAACTCATAATTCACTTTGTACAATTTTGAATGATTTTTTCCAAAACAGCACATGGAACCACGAAGTCATTCAGAACCAGTCTCACTAAAATCAAAATATCAAAGAATATAAAATTCTTCTTCCTCCTCTGTTTCTTTCGTATAAAAATAGAGATAGTAAGCTTTAATTTGATATCTTAATCACTTTCTAATTCCCTTTCTCCTATTTTTTGTGATTTTTCAAAATCACGTCACTGCTGCTGACCAAACTATTTCATTGCAAAATATGGTTACTACTACGAATATACGCACGCCCGAGTGGTCGCAGATGTCGGTTTTCAGTTTTTTAGTATTTCGACCGAATCATAGAACATTTCATGCAACATTCAAGATGTATGAGATTACACACCATTTCAAACATGTATTCGGAAGGGTACCAGATTACACACCTTATTCGAAATCTGTACGCGATACTCTCCGCGGCACCTAAAGGTACAATCGGTCAACAATTAGCCCAAAGCCCAATTTACAACTTCAACCAAGTATTGTGATTGATTAACAATCTATATCACTTACCAACAATCTGAGTCTCCTATTATGAGGGATAGGTGTTCGATTGGCCCTTTGATAAAGTACTTCGAGACTCTACTTACCAACCCTCTTCTGAAAGCCAAAGGCTAGAAAGATGAGAAGAGTGTAAGCTAATACTCTACCGATTCGGTCAAGGAAGAGAGAGTGTCCAACACCCAAAAGAAAGAGAAAAGAAAAAGAGATATAGTGTTATGTGGTTCGGCTACTGGAGAAAAAGAACAAGGATGATTCGGCCTCTATGTACAATCGATTGAAGAAAATGAGAGAAAGGTTGGAGAAATAGTGAGGAAGGGAAAGAAGAGATGGACATAAGAAGTGTCAAAATTTCGGCTAATACCATGAAGGAGATGAACAACAAGAGGGACTTGTTTTTTAGGTAACCAAGGGAAAAGATTGGAAGGTAAGCACCAAAATGTTAAAAGAACAAAGATAGCTATGGCAAAGATGAAAAGAAGAAAGAAGAATTGCTCTCAAATGGTCTCAGTTTTAGGCAAGGAAAAAGAGGTACCAAATGAACAAAGAAAAGACTTTCAAAAAGAAATCAAAAGCTCGTCAAAATGCCTAACAAAATTCGGCACACCCCCTTACCAAAACCGGTTTCATCTTTGCCAAAAAGATGCATTTTGACCAAAAATTCCTTCCCTTGGCAACTCCTAATATTCAACCAACATGTTCCCTTCCTTTCCTTTTTCTTTGATTCCTTTCCCTCTTTTTCCCTAGTCTTCCTCCTTACCATATTCCTTAGCCATCTTTCCATCAATAAAAAGTCTCCCTTTCCATAATAAAGCCGTGACTGACACATGGAAAATGAAGCACAAAAATTAATCAAAAATGAAATAGATAGGATTCGAACCTCAGACCACTAGTACACTCCACACGCTACTTTCCACTTTTACCAATAGACTCCTTATGCTAGCAAATTACTCACTTATTTCTATAAGCATTGATGCCACTTACCTTCTCTCCTTAAAGTGCTTAAACATAAAAATTTTGCTAAGGCCCAATTTGAACCCGAAACTTCCTAGAACTCTGTAACTTTCCAAAATCACCTTCCTAATAAGTCTAACTTGAAATAATGCCGTTCTCAAATTCCTATAAATTTTAAAACACTTCTACGCTCAAGGTCCAATGGGCCTAATCCTACTAGGCCCAATTTCGGGTCGTTACAATTCTACCCTCCTTAAAGAAATTTCATCCTCGAAATTTCCAATCAACTACTAAATTCACCGCTCAAATCACACCACTATACTTTCACCGCGCACTCTGATCTTAATAACACTAATGTACTTTTAACAAAATCTTGAATCCTCTTTCACACAACCAAACATCTAACCACAGAAGCAAGCAGTTATCTACCACTTATACCTAAAATTTTCTACATTCAATCATCACGTCCAACCAAAACATACCTGACTTGATGGTGATGAAACAATCCCGAGCCTTATGCTCCTTAGACTCGCATCTCAAGCATGCTTCTGACCTCCTCCGGCATTCTCCCGGATGACGCCTTCTGTAATAATTGCAAGTCGAAAAGTTTGGACGTGCCTTGACATGCTTTACGGAACGAGACTGCGACCCAAAAGAACAGCGATCTATTTTCTTCTTCCAGTCCACAGACCCAACTCGAAGTGCTTAACCGATTCCTTTAATCTCCTTCAATACCTTCTTAACTATCTAAGTCAGCTCATCAACCCCAGCTCGATCATGAGATCCCGTCTCAGCCACTGGCGATGCCAACGCCTCCCTTTCAGAAACATGCCTTGATGCTGAAGATCTAGCCCTAGCACCTCGGCCTCTACCATGTCCACGTCTACCGCGTCCACATCTTCTAGCGCTCATGTTCACTAAGTCGATTTAATCTGATTATAAGTCTTATGAATCGATATACTATTTCAGTGTTTATTAAACAATGTTTTATGGAGTATAGGAAGTAAAGTTGTTTTCGTAGTACGTATCTAAGGTCTCAATCTCTATAGTTTCAGCTCCTAAAGCTAAAAGTTCTAGAGTATTTCTATAGTCATACCACAATAATCGTAAATTGAAAACATAAACTTACTTGACTTGGTGCCGGATACCCATGGTGCCATACTTCCTTTAGAACATGCATTTATAAATTAAAATTTTAAATAGCTTTGGAAAATGCTTTTGAACCCAAACCACAGCCGAGTTTTGCAACCGGGCTCTGATACCATAAAATGTAACACCTCAAACCTGGCCCATGCGGTATGACCGGATCTGACATGTCACATGAAGAAAGCGTAAATCATTATGTGATTGTTACTAAAATAGGCGTAACTTGGTTGTGTTTAAGAATACAAGTTTTGGATGTAAATATTTGATAAAATACATCTATTTTTGAGAGGTTGATTGATGAATCAAAAATTGAGGTAGTGAATGTTAAAACCGTGACTTTTGAAAACTGACGTTGAAAATTTGAAAGAAAATCCGGGTTAAATTATTTATACAAGTTTGTTATGAAATCCATTTGTTAATAAATTTTGGAAGCCGTTATTTATGATTTTAGAAAATCCCCATTTAAAACAATTTAATAAAAATAATAAGTACGGTTAAACATAAAACCAGATAAAAATATCCCAGAGGCCTTATTACAACTTTAAACCATAAATAGTAAAAGCAACGAAATAATACGAAAAAGAAGTTTACTAATGTTCGAAAATAACATTCCAAAAGTATGGCCTCCACCGAATCATCCATGGCCCCAAGTCCTCGTCACTGTGCATTACCTATAAGGGTTAAGAAAAAGGGGGAGTGAGTTATAAGAACTCAGTGCATAATTCCCTTACCGTCATCCACTGGGCCTGAACCTACATAGCATCATCTTCGGCCTAAGCCCATTAACATAACAATGTATAAATGAAATAAATGTATGCAACCCAACCCATCCACCCAGCACACCCCCGTACCATCCCATCACACTTGTGGGGATCAAGTCAACCCACCTCGCCAAACACACCAATCGCAGGCAAGATGCCATTTAATTCGTAGGCAAAATGCCATTTAATATATTTTTAATTGTGGCCAAGCCACCGGAATCATAATGAAACATAATAACAAACATTGTTGTGGCAATGCCACCGGGCTACACTTCTCTTCAACATTTTTCCCATCCCATGCATATTATGTAAATGCAACATACATGATAAAGCATAATATCCACAAATATAAACAACAATCATTAATCCAGTGATTTATTACGGTAATTCGACCAATTATAGAACTTTGTAATACGACCCACTAAAGCATTCTTGCAATTCGGCCCATAGGGGTATTTTTGTAAATCGATAATCTTACCCACTAAGGGTAATTCGATAATCTCGCAACCCATGGGTATTTCGGTAATTTACCCTCTAAGGGTATTTTGGTAATTTCGCAACCTAGACTTAACTACTAATGTGGGGCAAAAAATTGAAACTGTCCATCTGCGTCATACTGACTAAATCGACTATAACTCGAGTTAGGAAACTCAAAATTTGGATCCGTAAATTTTCCTTGAAACTAGACTCGTATATCATCTTACTACAATTTTTCCAGAATTTTTGGCTTACCCATTTAGTACAGTTTATTCATTAAAATTTCCCTTGTTTCATTGACCAATTGGTCTAACCTCTCTTACCCTAAATCCAAATATCTCACTGTACAATTTTCATATGTTGCTCGCACTTGTTTCTATTGAAAATAGGCTCACTAAGGAATCTATACATATAAATTATAACTCATAATTCACTTTGTACAATTTTGAATGATTTTTTTCCAAAACAGCATATGGAACCACGAAGTCATTCAGAACCAGTCTCACTAAAATTAAAATATCCCAGAATATAAAATTCCTCTTCCTCCTCTGTTTCTTTCATATAAAAATAGACACAATAAGCTTTAATTTGATATCTTATTCACTTTCTAATTCCCTTTCTCCTATGTTTCGTAATTTTTCAAAATCACGTCACTGCTGCTGACCAAACTGTTTCATTGCAAAATATAGTTACTACTACGAACATACGCACGCCCGAGTGATCATAGATGTTGGTTTCCGGTTTTTTGATATTTCGACCAAATCATAGAACATTTCATGCAACATTCAAGAGGTATGAGATTACACACCATTTCAAACATGTATTCGGAAGGGTACCAGATTACACACCTTATTCGGAATCCGTACACGATACTCTCCGCGGCACCTAAAGGTACAATCGGTCAACAATTAGTCCAAAGCCCAATTTACAACTTCAACCAAGTATTGTGATTGATTAACAATCTATATCACTTACCAATAATCCGAGTCTCTTATTACGAGGGATAGGTGTTCGATTGGCCCTCTGATAAAGTACTTCGAGACTCTACTTACCAACCCTCTTCCGAAAGCCAAAGGCTAGAAAGATGAGAAGAGTGCAAGCTAATACTCTACCGATTCGGTCAAGGAAGAGAGAGTGTCCAACACCCAAAAGAAAAAGAAAAGAAAAAGGGATATAGTGTTATGTGGTTCGGCTATTGGAGAAAAAGAACAAGGATGACTCGGCCTCTATGTAAAATTGATTAAAGAAAATGAGAGAAAGGTTGGAGAAATAGTGAGGAAGGGAAAGAAGAGATGGACATAAGAAGTGTCAAAATTTCGGCTAATACCATGAAGGAGATGAACAACAAGAGGGACTTTTTTTTTCGGTAACCAAGGGAAAAGATTGGAAGGTAAGGACCAAAATGTTAAAAGAAGAAAGATAGCTATGGCAAAGATGAAAAGAAGAAAGAAGAATTGCTCTCAAATGGTCTCGGTTTTAGGCAAGGAAAAAGAGGTACCAAATGAACAAAGAAAAGACTTTTAAAAAGAAATCAAAAGCTCCTCTAAATGCCTAACAAAATTCGGCACACCCCCCTTACCAAAACCGATTTCATCTTTGCCAAAAAGATGCATTTTGACCAAAAATTCCTTCCCTTGGCAACTCCTAATATTCAGCCAACATGTTCCCTCCCTTGCCTTTTTCTTTGATTCCTTTCCCTCTTTTCCCCTAGTCTTCCCCCTTACCATATTCCTTAGCCATCTTTCCATCAAGAAAAAGTCTCCCTTTCCATAATAAAGCCACGACCGACACATGGAAAATGAACCAAAAAAATTAATCAAAAATGAAATAGATGGGATTCGAACCTCAGACCATTTGTACACTCCACACGCCACTTTCCACCTTTACCAATTGACTCCTTATGCTAGCAAATTACTCACTTATTTCCATAAGCATTGATGTCACTTACCTTCTCTCCTTAAAGTGCTTAAACATAAAAATTTTGCTAAGGCCCAATTTGAACCCGTAACTTCCTAAAACCCTGAAACTTTCCAAAATCACCTTCCTAATAAGTCCAACTTGAAATAATGCCATTTTTAAATTCCCATATATTTTAAAATGCTTCTACGCTTAAGGTCCAATGGGCCCAATCCTACTAGGCCCAATTTTGGGTCGTTACAATTCTCGAACACGGGTTAGCCACGACTTACACGGGCGTGTCCCTGCCGCGGCCAAGAGGAGTTTTACTCGGATTTGGATACTTGGAGACAAAGAAATATATTCCAAAGCCTATTCAAACACCCTAGTAGCAATTTTACTTAGATTAGGATACTTAGTGGCCAAGTAAGGCATCTCAAAGCCTATATAAACACTCAATGGGGCAACTTAAAGAGGAGTTTGGCAGAAGCCGGAACCCAAGGCCTTATTCAAAGGCTGTCTGATTAGGCCAGAGAAAGTAGATTTTTGGGGATTTACTCGAAGATAGCCAGTTGATTCATCTCAAAAAGCTGAAATTATACTCAAGACGGAGGATCTCTCCTTCAATTCCTTCAGGGGGTTTTAGGGATTTCTTATGTTTTGTTTTATCTTTCCTTCTAAGATGTTTTCTTTTATTGTTATGAACTAAACCCTCAGATACCTGAGGGGGATGAAACCTAAGATGAATCTTGTTATCGTTTGCTGAACTATATGATAAATATTTGACTTGTTCTTAATTATGTGTTCTTAATTCTTGTATTGATATTTCTGGGATATTAATTCAAGTGTGATGTGCTTAGGTGGAGGAGTAAAAGTCCCTGCCTAAGAGTAGATCTAGCATAATTAAGAGGAGTTGATCGCATGCCTAGAGATAGGGTGACGAGATTTTGCCGGATTAGGGTGAAACTTAATATGGGAGTCCATAGATCGAGTTAATACGATTCTAAGGGTTTTAATTAGAAAGAGATTTCAATCAATCAACCTAGGGTTAGACGTTAGTCGCCTCGAAAGAGGGATTAATATAACTTAGGGAATCTTACGGATCAAGTCAAGTGAATAAATCGTCTGGTTCAGAGTTAGATAACAAGTGAAGTCTAAGTGGATTCTTCCTTGGGTGTCGTCTCAAATTATTTGCCAAATTCATTTTTCTTTGTCTTAGAGTCTTTAGTTTAATACAAATCACCTTAATTCTTAGGCTAAATAATAAAAAGAGAGTTAGTATTAGTACTTTTGGTTCCTTTGGGTTCGACATTCCGGTCTTGCCTTAACTATACTACTGTTCGATAGGTACGCTTGCCTCAAATTGTTGTCATAGTTAGTTTCCAGTTTGATCATTCTTTTTATAAATTTTAAGACTTTGACATCGGAAAAATGACGATCAAGGATGTCTCCTTCAATTCCTTTAGGGGGTTTTAGAGATTTCTTATGTTTTGTTTTATCTTTTCTTCTGAGAGGTTTTCTTTTATTATTATGAATTAAACCCTCAGATACCTGAGGGGGATGAAACCTAAGATGGATCTTGTTATCGTTTGCTGATCTATATGATAAATATTTGACTTGTTCTTAATTATGTGTTCTTAATTCTTGTGTTGATATTTCTGGGATATTAATTCAAGTATGATGTGTTTAGGTGGAGGAGCAAAAGTCCCTGCTTAAAAGTAGATCTAGCATAGTTAAGCGGAGTTACTCGCGCACCTAGAGATAGGATGACGAAAATCTACCGGATTAGGGTCAAACCTAATATGGGAGTCTATAGATTGAGTTAATGCAATTCTAGGGGTTTTAATTAGAAAGAGATTTCAATTAATCAACCTAGGGTTAAATGTTAGTCGCCTCGAGAGAGGGATTAATATACGTTAGGGAATCCTACTGATCAAGTCAAGTGAATAAATTGTTTGGTTTAGAGTTAGATAACAAGTGAAGTCTAAGTGGATTCTTCCTCGGGTATTGTTTTAGTCAATTGGTTTTCTCTCACAAGTATTTTCCCCAATTTCATTCTTCTTTGTCTTAAAGTCTTTAGCTTAGAAGTTAGTTAATTTAGATTAAACAACAAATTCCCTTTATTTTAGGCTAGATAATAAAAAGAAAGTTAGTATTAGTACTTTTAGTTCCTTTGGGTTCGACTATCCGGTCTTGCCTTAACTATACTACTATTTGATAGGTGCGCTTGCCTCACGTCGTTGTCATAGTTAGTTTCCAGGTTCGGTCATTCTTTATATAAATTTTAAGACTTTGACATCACATAAAACAACGATCACACACCTTTAACCTAAGCCCCGTTATAACCCTTTTTAAAGACCTTTTGATCTGTGTATCATCTCATTTTACAGTGGTGGAGATTTGATTTTTAGGCAAGCTTATGGGATTAACTTTTCATGTTCGACTTTTGAGTGCTTAATTTTGAACCTTAAACACTTTGAGTGATTTGAGTGAATCTTTAGTGAGGATGTCAACTCTTTTCAAAATTAGAGGTAATTATTTAGGTAAAGGGAAATGCCTATGTTTTCGTGCTATAAATGTATGACTTTGATTGTTTGAATCTTTAGGACCCTTTGAGTTAAATTATCAATGTATGAATTATCTTTGAATTATGATGAAACATTATTGATGAATATTATCAATCAAGGAAGTTCATTTTAATTGTGAGTTGAGAATTTTGCTTGAGGACAAGCAAATGCTTAAGTGTGGGGGTATTTGATAAACCATAATATGAACATATTTTAATCCCACATTTAGCATACTTTTGGATGATTTATTCCTTGAATTGTGTAATTTGGTGCTCTTAATCCTTTGTTTTCATGTTTTATATTCAGAAGAGCACCGCAGGATGAAAAAAACAAGAAATGGGCCCAAAATGGAGTAAATGGGCCATATCACGAAATCAACATGGCCTGGGCCCAAGACCACACGGCTGTGCCTCGTTAATAGTCTCGAACACGGCCTGGCCACGATACACACGGGCATGTGCCATGGGCGTGTCCCTGACGTGAGAAAGAAGAGTTTCAGTCGGATTAGGATACTCAAAGGCAAAGAAAGTCATTCCAAAAGCCTATATAAACACCCTAGAGGCCAACCTTTAGGGGGCGTCCAGCTAGGCCAAAGAGCCGAGCCAGAGAGGCCAGAATTGTGGGATTCACTCAAAGAATAGCCAGTTGATTCATCTCAAGAAGCCGGAGTTATACTCAAGACGGAGGATCTCTCCTTCAATTCCTTCAGGGGGTTTTAGGGCTTTCTTATGTTTTGTTTTATCTTTTCTTTTGAGATGTATTCTTTTATCGTTATGAACTAAACCCTCAGATACCTGAGGGGAATGAAACCTAAGATGAATCTTGTTATCGTTTGCTAAATTGTATGATAAATACTTGATTTGTTCTTAACTATGTGTTCTTAATTCTTGTTTTGGTATTTTCGGGATATTGATTCAAGTATTGATGTGCTTAGGTGGTGGAGCAAAAGTCCCTGCCTAAGAGTAGATCTAGCATAGTTAAGTGGAGTTGCTTGCGCGCCTAGAAATAGGGTGATAAATATCTTCTGGATTAGGGTCAAACCTAATATGGGAGTCCATAGATCGAGTTAATGCAATTCTGGGGGTTTTAATTAGAAAGAGATTTCAATTAATCAACCTAGGGTTAGATGTTAGTAGCCTCGAAAGAGATATTAATATAAATTAGGGAATCCTACAGATCAAGTCAAGTGAATAAATCGTCTGGTTCAGAGTTAGATAACAAGTGAAGTCTAGGTGGATTCTTCCTAGGGTATTGTCTTAAGCAATTGGTTTCTCCCAAAGTTATTTTCCCCAATTCATTCTCTTTGTCTTTGCATCTTTAGCTTAGTTGTTAGTTAATTTAGATATAAATTATTTTAATTCTTAGGCTAGATAATAAAAAGAAAGTTAGTATTAGTACTTTTGGTTCCTTTGGGTTCGACAATCCGGTCTTGCCACAGCTATACTACTGTTCAATAGGTGCACTTGCCTCAATCGTTGTCGCAGTTAGTTCTAGGCTCGATCATTCTTTATATAAAATTTTAAGACTCTGAGAGACACGATCAACCTCTATAAATGGCTTATGGTTTGGAGGAGAAAACTAATTTTCAAGAATTGATTCAGAACCAGAATTAACAGCGTTTAAGGCTAAGACTTTATATTATTGCTTACAAAGTTCAACTCCACTTATTTTATTTCTGTTAATATAATTATTATTTATTTCTATTTCATTTTATTTACTTCCAAAACGTTTTCATTCCCCCTTATTTTTTTTTTCAACAAGCTCGTCACGAGTTGTGGGCACAACTATTGCCGTGACAGTAATTCTGTTCATAAGAAAATGCGGAATTAGATAACTAATCCATATGGATTTGGCCCTACTACTCTATACTGCTATTTCGTTTTATTTTGTCGTAAGAATTTTTATTTGGTGGTTTCGACGACCATCAAATTCCAAAGTAATACGAAATAGCAGTATAGAGTAGTAGGGTCAAATCCACAGGGATTGCTTATCTAATTTTTCCTTTTCTTATGAACAAATTTATTGTCACAGTAATAGTCTTGCCCACAACTTGTGACGAGCTTGCTGAAAAAAAGAAATAAAATAAATAAAGGGGAACGAAAATGTTTGGAAGTAAATAAAATTAAATAGCAACAAATAACAATTATTTTAATCAAAAATAAAATAGGTAAATGGAGTTGAACTTCGTAAGCAATAATATAAAGTCTTAGCCTTAGACTCGGTTAATTTTAGTTCTGAATTTATCATTGAAATGAGTTTTCTCCTCCAAACCATAAGCTGGTTATAGCAGCTAAGAACATCCCAACCGCCAATTCTTCCTTTTGTAGTTGATTCCTATATGACCTCCAAACTAACCCTTTCCAACTGTCTAACTGCGATACACACGTTCACTATTCAAGACCCCGATAGCCTTGCGTTCTGAAGAACCCAACTCGAATCAACGACCTCAATCGTGTGGGTCGTTTAAACCTGATCACTATATCCCTTAACGAAAATCCCACTAGTATGACCTCGCCAGGATAGGCCAATTTATTCGCGAGAATCCAAATACAACATGGTTGACTCAACTTTCCAATTGTACGCCAAACAACTCCAAACCAACTCGTATTTTTTGAATTGAAATTGAATTGACTTTAAGGGACGGATTTGTACTATCCCATATTCCATAGAGATGGTGAATATAGAAAGATTTTTTTACGGAGTCATTTCTCACGATTCTTGACTGGAAAGAATACAGGCATAAAGATAAGTAGAAGTTTAGTGAAGCATGAAATTAATATACTTTGTTGGTTTATGTAAATGGATTTAATAGATATGGTAGAAGGTGGAAAGGGAAGGGACTTGAAAAGCAATTAAATAGAATTTGTGAAATGAAAGTAATATGAAACGAAAATGGAAAAATGCTTATTCAAAGGAAAGAAAAATGGTTACAGACGAATGAAAGAAATAAACTGCTATATATTTCTAGTGTATTCAAATGTGTTTTTCAAAGGCCACCATACACCCTATTTTTATATACATATCACATACTAAAATTAGTCTAACTCACCTAACAACTAATTACATGAATCACATTCATATCAGATTTTTTTTTTCTAAATATGGCTTTTACAAAGTAAAAAAAATATGATTCGCCCTTAAATGTCTCCAAATTTCTGATTCGACCTCTTCTTTTATTGCTTGTGCTCCAATTTAGTCCTTTTCTGCTTGTTTTTGAATTAAAGTGTTTGAATTTTATTCATGATAGAATTTAAACATAAAATCACCAATTTAGCAAGAATTAATTAAAGAATTAATTAATTTGAACACGTAACATATGCAAAATAAACATGCTATCAAATCCCCCTACTTAGTCTATGTTTGTCCTCAAGCATATTGTATGTTCCTACATTAGAATTTATCCAATAACTTATCAACAATCAAGCCTCTCTTTCGCAACCATAATCAATGCAAATAATTTAGATAAAAATGAATAACTGTTCAAATACTCAATTCAATCAACGAGTGTCCATAAAATTCAAACATATAAATTAAATCATTTCACTAAATTGAAATTGAACCAAAATTTGCAAGGTATTTATTCTCAATTAATCATGTAGTAAATTTGGGACATAGTCAAACCTTTTTAAGCGAAGTGAGATGACAACCCAAGCACCTTACCCTGATTACTCAATTTGACATGTCTCTAAACGAATTATTTTTCCCTACTCATGGTAGCTCGATTAGCGAAGTGTTTGCAAGTTCTCGGTTTGTCACCCAAACCTTTTTATGCGAAATAAGATGATAACCCAAGCATCTCATCCCGGTTACTAAATTCGGTCATATTCTTGAAATCTTCACTCATAACTTAAGCCATCAGCGGAGTAGAAATTTTTTATTTTTTTCCATTAGAAAATACATTTAAAATTAAACAACTAAGAATGATATACTTACCAAGCAAATTTATAAATAATCAATTTTCATAAAAAAAATCTAATTACAATATTTCAACTTTATAACACAGACGTCGATTAAACTAATAATGAACACTTTAATTCAAAAGCCACCCAACTATCTAAATTGACTAAGCATTGGAATCAGAGGCTCAATGTTAAACAAATTAATGAATAATCCCAGCATATGAATTAAACATGCAAAAGAGAAATAATCATGCATACTTACTAATCCAACAATGTAAGATGCAAGTATCATATTGATGCATTTCATAATACTTCAAAACATTTTCAAACATTTGCTTATTTCAAGGATATTAATATATGAATGTTTTATTTCAATTCGAAAATGGCACCCACTCTCTTATTAAATATACTCACTGAAAACAAAATAAATGAAAAAACTATAAAGAATAGAAAAGGAACCTGATGATTGTCCTCAGCTGTGAGAAACTCAAAACAGTTCATGATAATAAGTGTCCACTGACCTCTCAAGCTGAGGCTAGGAAACATTGGGCAGAGTCTGATGAGATAGCTCGTTGCTATGTGCTAGCAAGTGTGACCAATTGCTTATATAAGCAACTGGAGAGTTGTAAGATTGCCAAAGCGGTTCTAGATAAGCTAGAAGACATGTTCGGAGGCCAAGTTGCCTTGGTTTGACAGTCTACTATAACTAGCTTGATGAATGCCCAGCAAAAACCCGACACTCCTATCAAAGACCATATGATTACTCTTATAGGATACTTTACCGAGGTTGCAGAAAATGAGGCCGCATATAACTTTGGCAACAAAAACCTAACGCTTACACAACTCATGAGGGAGTTACAATTCTATGAGTTGCACCACAAAAGTGGAACTCGCCAAATTGTCGAAGTATTTAAAAAGAAGCATTGGAGTAATCCAACGGGTCAACTTTCAATGCTCCATACTTGAATTCGACGATCGGGTCAGGCATGGGGTGCTACAGTCCTCAATTGGTTGTCTAATGTTTAACTAATACTAAGTGGTATTACGTGGTCAAATCATGATACGAAAAGATAGATTGTATTGGTAGATGAACCTAAACGTTTCTATAGTCTAATAAGAAAAAATGATTGAAAGACTAATATGCCATCTATAAAGTCCAATGGGAGAGATGTCTTGTCTTGGGCATTGGAGCGAATGAATCCCAAAAGATAGAGACAAAGATGTGACTGAGTGGACTGGTAGTACATCAAATAGGACCCAATAAGAATAGATTATGAATCTATTTATGGATTTATTAGCTTATGACGTTCATAGTGTGACATACCTAAATCCTAAGTGGACGGCGGACTATGTATAACAAATACACTTTGATGCAGGTAAAAGCTTGAGTTTGAATAGATAAGAAATTGAAAGCTAGTGTGTTGGGTGTATGACTTCTACAATATGTCGCGTCATTCACAATAGTTGAATACATGGCCTAAGACATGGTTAAATGATATCCTCTCATTAGCATTGCATGATTGATGAAAAGTAAACATTATTATAGGTCTTTTGTGTTTGTGATGAATAATTTAATTACTATTCGATAGTAATTGACTTTGCATGAAGGAAGATGTAATGGTTACCACGAGATAAAATAGGACTATATTGAAAGAATATATGTTATCCCAAAGAGATCAAGGATATCCTATAAAGATAACACACTTACGACAATGTCATTGGACGAGCATTGAGTAGTTGCTTTTGTAATGGTATGTTGTTAGGGAGAACTCAGTCATGATACTGTAATGGAATGACTTCATAACTAAATAATTACATATGTTCAATCAGTCCTCCGCTAGCTCATTGAAATAAGAAATGAATTGTGTGTTTGAATAGAAACGACCAGAATGAATAGGACAAGAGAAATGGGAAACATTCAGGAATGATTATGATTTATTCTGAAATGGAAGATGGAATAATTTGGAAATGAATGTAGGTTTCCAAAAATGGAAATGGAAATGATTCATTTATAATTCTATAAGGATTACTTAAAAATGATCGGAAGAATGAGTTTATGTTTCTGAGCTATTTTGAAGCTCCAAAATGAAAATAAACCATTCGATCACAGTAAACATGTTTAGGTGTGAAATATTAAACATATTTTCTTGAAATTTTACCAGGGGTAAAATTGTCTAAACTTTAGCAAAGGTAAAATCATCAAAATTTTATTAGGGGTAAAATAAGGTTTAGAAAATTGTTTAGTATAGAGTATTAAAGTTTATTTTGAGAAATAGAAAAACCAAATCGAGTTGGATCGCATTATAGAGTACCGGTTCAAAAGGCCCAAGAAGTACTCATAATTGGACTCGATGTGAGAAAGGCCCAAAACCCCTTATATAACATGAAGAGGGTGGCAACCCTAGTAGGAATACTAGGGTATGCTGTCCACCCCATTCCTACAGTAAGTAGAAAGTTGATTTTCTATTTGAAATAAACTATTACAACTTAACAAAGGTTTTACCTTCTCTTCTTATAAATAGATGGCACCAGTAAGACATTAAATACAACTATGAAATATTGTTATTCTACTAAAAAATAGAGAGAAATTATTCTCAACTATTAAATATATTTTTCCAGAATAACAATTCTACCGGTTTCTATTAAAGAAAAGAGAATTTTAGTTTTCATCTCAAATAAAATAGAGAACTTTTTCTAGTTATGTGTTTCGATTCAATTAGTTTGAGCTCACACTTGAAGTAATTCATGGTATGATAATAGTAAAGAAGATCATTTGGTTGAAACCCAGGAACAACGAACGTTTGCTAAGCTAAAAACATAGGTATGAATTCGGTTAGGGTTTATTGCTATAAATATTACAAACTGGGTCGGTTTTTAAAATTTTAATTTTTTGCTGTGCAAGAAAACAGTTTTCAAATCAAATTTTTTAGAACAGGGTTCCCTTTTAATTAGTTACCTTCATAGCTCCTCATGTATTTACTTTCTTCAAGGAAGGAAATCTTCTCAGATTCTTAGTTGCTGTAAGAGATAACCCACAAGCACTCTCCATGACATGTCTTACCCCAATGACTATATATATCTACATAAAACCGACTTTGGTGAATAGTTCCTCTTGTCGACTGTTAATAGTGTCTTATCCTTCTAAACTTAGGCTTGCATTTTGATCCTCTCGAATCCCTAAGGAGATTTCCTCATGGCTCAATATAGAAAGCCTGCTCATTCCTACCAACGGGCAGTTTGAGCAGTTCCTTATCTTGCCCCTAATCCACAATTGAGTAATCCAACCTGGTGGTTAATTCTCAAAATACCTAATTTGTAGGCAGATTCCTAACATTAAATCCTCGATTTGTAGAACCATGCATAAGAGACATTTGTGGTGGATTGGCATATCTTTCCTAAACGGTTTCTTCACTTTTGATGCATAGGAAAACACCTTTGTGTCATTCCAAACAGACCATGATGAATTGTCATATATATATGTAATATGACATCCTTACAATTCCCCTACATTTGATTCGGGCGTACGTTTCAGCATTAGCCCATCGACTCGTACTCAGTGGTCCTAAATATTTGATTTCAAAACCCTAAACAAAATACGCGAATCCCTTACAAGGGCGAATCCCTTACAAGGGCGAATCCTATCACTACTATAGATGTCGAAAGATGATGATAAAATTGGCAGATTGTCTTATCTTGTGTCCACCTCATTTATCTATTATCCATGTTGGAAAAAATCTAGTTTGGAAATAGTTTTCTTATACAACGGAAAATTAAAAGTTTTGAAACCGACTTGGTTTGTGATATTTATAGCAATAAACCTTGAACCGAAATCATACTTGTGCTTTTAGATAAGCAAATCCTAAACGTTTTTCTGCTTTTAACCAAACCATCTTCTCCGTTATTCTTGTGCCACGAATTACTTCAAGTGTAGGCTTAAACCAATCGAATCAAAACACAAAACTAGAAAAAGTTTTCTTTACTTTTGGGGTGAAAACAAAAATTGTCTTTCGATCCCTGTGATTAGAGTCTTAAAATTTATAAAGAGAATGATCGAACCTAGAAACTAACTCTGACAATGATTAAAGGCAAGTGTACCTATCGAACAGTAGTATAGCTTAGGCAAGACCGAATTATCGAACCCAAAGGAACTGAAAGTATTAATACTAAATTTCTTTTTATTATTTAGCCTTAAAAATAAAGTGAAGTTGTTTTAATCTAAGCTAACGACGACTAAGCTAAGGACAAAGAAAAAAAGAACGAATTGGGAAATAACTTGAAGAAAAACTCAATTGATCACGATGATGCCATCAGGAAGAATCCACCTAGACTTCACTTGTTATCTAACCCTGAATCATATGATTTATTTACTTAGCTTGATCTGTGAGACTCCCTAACGTATATTAAACCCTCTCTCTAGGCGAATAACGTCTAACCCTAGGTTAATTAGTGGAACTCTCGTTCTCTTATAATAACCCCCTAGAATAGCAGTAAATCGATCTATGGATTCCCATATTAGGTTTCACCCTAATCCGGTAAAATCTCGTAACCCTATATCTAGGCGTTCTTAATTATGCTAGATCTACTCTTAAGCAGGGCCTATTCCTCCTCCACCTAAGCACATCAGATTTGGATTAAGCAACATAATTAAGAACAAACTAAGTATTTATCATATAATTCAAAAATCAAATAACAAGATTCATCTAGGTTTCATCCCCTTCAGGTATCTGAGGGGTTTAGTTCATAACGAATAAAGAAAACATCTCAAGAGAAAAGATAAAACAAAACATAAGAAATCCCTAAAAATCCCTAAAGGAACTGAAGGAGAGTTCCGCCGTCTTGAGTATAATTCTGACTTCTTGGGATGGATCAACTGGCTAACTTCGAGCGATTCCCACAATTCTAATCTTTCCGGCTTGGCTCCTTGGCCTAGCTCAACGCCCTGGACAAAAGCCTTGGCAGAAGGCTTCTGTCAAACTCTCCCTTCAAGTTGCCCACTTGGGTGTTTATATAGGTTTTGATATGCCTTACTTGGTCCCTAAGTATCCTAATTCGAGTAGAATTCCTCCTAGGGTGTTTGAATAGGCTTTGGAATGTGTTTCTTTGCCTCGAAGTATCCTTTCTTGAATGAAATTGCTCTTTCCAGCGACAGGGACACGGCCATGGTACACGCCCGTGTGAATCGTGGCCAGGCCGTGTTCAGATTTTTAATGAGGGACGATCGTGTAGTCTTTGGGCTAGGCCGTGTCAATTCTCTCTTGGCCCAATTTGGTCCGTTTTAAGCCCGTTTCTCATTCTTTTCATCCTTGGGTGCTTTCCTGAGTATAAAATATGAAAAGAAAGGATTAAGAGCACCTTTTTACATAAATCAAAGGATAAATCATCCAAAAATATGCTAAATGTGGGATTAAAATATGTTACTTTTACGGTTTATCATCTTTTCAAAATAGAAACAGGCAGAATTATTATTCTAAAATAATATATATAATAGTTGAGAATAAATTCATGATCTTGTAATGAACAATGCAATTAATTGAGTTTTGACCTCATGGTCTTTTTATCAAAAAAAAAAAAGTTGAGAATAAATTCTCTCTATTTTTCGGCAGAGTATCAATATCTTCAGGTTATGTAAATAGCTCTACCAGTGCCATCCATTTTTAGGGAGGGAATAGAAGAACCCTTGTTAAATTGTAGAGGTTTATTTCAAATAGAAATACAACTTCCTAGTACAAATAAGAGAGTGAGAGGGGCTAATAGGGTCTGCTTCCCCTCATATGTATTATGATGGGGATTCAGGCCTCTCATTGTATTGGATCCAATTATATGTGCTTTCTGGACTTTTAACCTAGCACTTTATAATTTAATCCAACCCAATACATATTTTTCTATTTTCCAAAATAAATATTAATTTTCCAATTAAATAATTTTTTATCCCAATTTTACCCATTTTACTCCTGGTAAAATTTCCAAGAAAATATATTCAATATTTCACAATTCAACTTGTTCACTATGACCTAATGGTTTATTTTCATTTTCGGGCTTTAAATTGCTTAAAAACATAAAATCATTCTTCCAATCATATCAAATTAATCCAAATATATTCGCAAATGGATCATTTCTTATTTTCATTTTCATTTCCATTTTTTATAGAAATCCACATTCATTTCGAAAATGATTCCATTTCTTCATTTTGGAGAAAACCATAATAAATTTTTTGAATGTTTCCCATTTCTCTATTTCTGTTCATTCTGTACATTTTGATTCAATATGCAACTCATTTCTAATTTCAATAAACTAATAGAGGGACTGGTTGAACATATGTAATTAGGGCTCAAATTATTTATAAATAAGTTTCTAATTTTTGCCTATTAATTATAAACTCATTGAGTCACGAAGCCATTCCACTATAATATCGTGACTGAGCTCTCCCTAACAACAGACCATTACAACAACAACTATTCAGTGCTCGTCTAATGACCTCATCATAAGTGTGTTACCCTCATAAGATGTCTTTGATCTCTTTGAGA
Organism: Gossypium bickii; assembly: GCA_025503065.1. Taxonomy (NCBI): domain Eukaryota; kingdom Viridiplantae; phylum Streptophyta; class Magnoliopsida; order Malvales; family Malvaceae; genus Gossypium; species Gossypium bickii. Next base: position 31,257,946 of record CP106719.1, read on the forward strand.
TGATATTCGCTCTCCCAATATGACCCTATTTTATCTCATGGTAACCATTACATCTTTCTTCATGAAAAGTCAATCACTATCAAATAGTGATAAAGTCATTCATTACAAAGACGAACAACTTGTGCCCATGTTTACTTTTCATCAACCGTGTAATGCCAATAAGAGGATATCCATTTACCCATGTCTCGGGCTATGAATTCCACTGTTGTGAATGACGCTACATACTGCAGAAGTCATACACCCAACGCACTAGCTCTCGGTTCCTTATCTATTCGAACTCAGGCTTTTACTTACATCAAAGTGTACGAGTCACGCATACATAATCCGTCATTCAATTAGAATTTAGGTATGCCACATTATAAATGTCACAAGTGAATAAATCCATAAATAGATTGATGATTTATTCTTCTTAGGTTTTGCCCGATGTACTGTTAGTCTAGTCAATCACATCCATGTCTCTATCTTCTGGGAGTCATTCGCTTCAATGCCCATGACAAGCCATTTCCCAAATGGATTTGATAGACAACATATTAGTTTTTCAATCGATTTTCTCATTTCCGATTAGACTAAAGACATGTTTAGGTTCATCTACTAATACAAGTTGTCTTTCCGTATTACGATCTGGCCACATAATACCGCTTAGTATCATTTAAACATTAGACAACCAATGAGCAACATTTGCTTACATTTTGCTTTGGTGCAAAAAAGATGTGAGGACAATATGCAAAGTATTAATGTAATTTATGAATAATTTTATTGACCAATATATTCGAAAAAATTACAAGTGTAATTAGACAAAAATACTACACTTAAGGCACCAGATCAAACAATCCAGACACAATGGCCTACTCATGAATATAGAACACCTTCTTGTGGACTCATACCTATAGGTATGTTATGGAATCATATTAGCTAGATAATTCCGATGGACTTCCCACATAAGATAGTCCTTGCGGACTTCCCACATTAGATAGTCCTGATGGAATTTCCCCATTAGATAGTCCTTTTGGACTCCCATAATAGATGGTCATTGCGGATTTCCACAATAGATAGTTCTTGCAAATTTCCACAATAGATAGTCCCTGCGGACTTCCCACATAAGATAGTCTTGATAAACTTTCCTGAATAGATAGTCCTTGCGGACTTCCCATATAAGATAGTCCTGACAGATTTTCCACATATACAATAATGTCATGGTCATGAACTTCCATATGTCCCACTAAAGGCTCTCATATATGCCCTCGGATGGGCTCTTAAACATCCCATAAAAGGAACTATTACGTCCCACACAAGAGGCTCTCATATATCAGTACGCACCGAGTCTCCATATCATTCAGTCTCCTTTCCTACCTCAATCCCACCAAACCTCCCTCAAAGCCATATAAATATAATGTATATGCAACCCGTGCATGACCATTCAATCCTCTACAAAGACACATAAATAGAATGCACATCATACATACATTATGCCATTAAAGGCTATTAATCATACAACATATAACACGTAATTCCATTGACATATCATAACATACTTATTATCAGCTAATTGTATCACTTTAACACTCAATATCGCATTACGCCAAAATAGTCATTCATTTAACATAGTCTACTTACAACCATACAATTTCATCTCATTAAACAACATATATCATGCCAAGCACTCATTTATTAAATCATGTTCAGATTCATTCAAACAGCATTTGCACTCAAGACTTCATGCACACACAAGGCAACAACACTTTTCCACAAACCGACTTATCATTGATAGCATCATTATGTTCCACATACATATACTAATTACACCAAATACATCCATCTACGTGTTGAGTTTTGGAAACTCACATGGGAATCATCAATAGTTCCATCTTCTAAGCATTTTTCCTTTACCGCATGAGCCTCCTTAATCAATACAATACAAGAACTATATTAGAATCCCACTAGGACTATTCATTATAACCAAAAATCATAATTTCTTAGCATGCAGAGGTCATTCGAATGATTACTCACCACTTTACCTCAAGACAAAACAGAACCAATAATTCACTGAAACTCTTAACTACCTTCCTCTTCTTGAATCTGCTAATGTAGAGAGATTAGAAAACTTACAAGTATGCAAGATTTCCAATTTCTAAGACTTAATCCTCACTCCCCTCTTCATGCACAAACATTCTTCAATCTTTCTCTCCTCCATGGAAAACTAGAAAGAGAAGAAGAAGAACAGTAAAAGAATAATCCCTAGAGAAGAATGCTTCTCCCATATATATAATCCCTTCGATCCCTTTTCACTGAATTCAATTTACAACCACCTAGAAAATGCCTTAATCATTTTGTCCCCCACTTAAAAACTGTCTAGTTCTTAACCAACTGGACCATGGTTGAAATCCAACGTTTCCTCAACCAGCTCGCTACTTGTTTTTATTTGCGAAATGAACCCACTTCATTAGAGAACTTTTCAATTTAGTAAGCGAACTCTTTTGCTACACAAAATCTTACAAATCAGGTGTGCCATCATCCATGGATATTTTTAATCTTGCATAGTTCATTGTGAAGATTAAATCGATTAAGAGGGTCAAAATCCTCTTTGTCTCATCTTCACACACCTTTCACAAAAAAAAAAAAAAAATAGTCAATGTTTCATAATCCTTGATGTGGCCATTCACCTTGGATATTAAAAGAATATAATACCTTTTTCTTCTGTGTCGGGATAAGAAGTGTTTTTATGTAACACCTTGTATTTGTTACGGTCACTTCTAATTCTTAAAATGCCACTCCAAATCAAATTTTGGATTTTACCTTTACGGTAATGATGCGTACAATAACATCATCATTTGGATCCTTTTGGTAGTTATATAGTCCTTATAATAAACTACCAAACCTTTGAAATTGTATCATGATCCTTATGATCAATTAAATTCCAAAATAATTCTCAGTACTCCCAACAGAAGCTCAGATTTTTAGTATTTCAGAGTATTTCCAAAATAATTATCTAAGGTTTGATAGGAAATGTAGACGTGGTCTTTTTTAATTAGTATAATGACAAATTTAATTTTTTCTATGCTTCTATCAATTTGGTCCTTATTCTAAAAAATTAAATAAATTTAGCTCCAACTTTATTCATTATGTATTCTATCAATTTAGTCTTGATTCTGAAAAAATATTTTAAAAATATTTTAAAAATTTTAAAAATCATTCTTCAATAAAAATACATAAAAAAAATAGTTTTGTTGAGTATTTTGTTGTGTGTCCTCATGATAGGGGGAATTAAGTATTTATAAAATACAATTGTTGATCATCAAAATGACGTCTTAAATAGACTCCATGCATGTTGACATGTATATTGTCCTAGACTTAAACACGTGTTCACCGGTCAACTCGTTTGACTTCACATCCTCTGCCTACGAACATTCAGGAACATGCGAACTTGGCTTGCCAGCCCTCCCTGTGAGCCCTTAATGTATCCACCTTGTAGGATCCCAGGCTCGGATTGCGAGTCGACATTTCGGGTTATATTCAGGTTTTGGGTCGATAATGGGATCGATAATGTAAAATACGTTTAAATACAAAGTTGTTAGATAGAAACGTGGATCTACTTCCAATTAATTATATTGAGTTTTTTAATAAGAAAAGTAGTTTAAGTAGAAAGGCATAACTGAAAGTAGATTTAGATATTCTATCATTTTCATTGTTTGACGACTAAAAGGCAATTGGAATAGAAGCTAGAGGAGTGTATAACGCTGGAGAAGTAAGAGGCATGACATTTTGGACACCAAATATTAATATAAATTGGGACCCAACGTGGAGAAGAGGGCAAGAAAAACTTGGTGAGGATCCATTGGTTACAAGGAACTATGCAGTCTCATTTGTGAGAGGAATATAAGGGGACTCTTTTGAAGGCAGTAAGCTTGGTGAGAAGCATTTCACAGCTTATGATTTGAATAACTGAAAAGGAAATAACCGGTTCGTCTTGTATGCAAATCTAACTGTGACTTTCAAAACCTTTGACCTAGGTTTTTGGCCAATCGTTGGTATTATTTGCAAGTCACCGCAAAGGATTTAGCAGATAAATATGAGCCAATGTGTGCAAATAACAATCTCTTATCGGACAGGCCCAAGGAGAGTGGGGGGTTTCAATGGGTAAGAAGATGAAATAAGATTGATGGTAAGTTCCTTTTCCTTTTGGAAACAACCATAATACAAAAACTATTCAAAGGTCATTCCGTAAGATGATTCTCATTGTTTGGTTAAAAAATTATTAATTCAGTTACATCACCGCAGATTGTGATGCTGTCTCAATCATATATGATAGAACAAGGATATGTTAAACAACCAGAGGACACTATCGCCGATGTTCTTAAAGCCAGTACGCAGAGTACTTTACTCCACCTGTGATCCTAGTTTAGGGATTATAATTAATAAGATAATCTATCATTTTTAATTATTTTAATAATTTTTATCAAAATTTAAATTTTTTATAATATTTATTCTATTTTTCATAAAATTTTATAGTTTTTTATTTAAAAATGAATTTTTAGTATTTTTCTGTTTTTAAATTTTTTTTGAATTTTTTTATCTATTTTTTCTGAATTGTTTTAGAAGCATGTCTAAATTAACAGAATGTGTCAAGTTTAGTGCTAAATTTATTAAATCTTTTAGAATTAAAATTAGAATTAAAATTCCTATAAATATTGCAAGTTTACTTTAAATTAAAAATGTTTTAATAATTAAAATATCAAATGTTAATCACATTAATAATTAAATTAAAAAATTTAAAGCTAGAAGAGTCAAAATAAAAACTCATTTAAAAAAAAATTAATTTGTTTAGATGCATTAAAATTTGATATTAAATATATTAATATTTCCGAATACAAAATTTGGGTCCTGCTTGAACCCATTAAAATCCAAATAAATTGGATTTGGGGTAAATTCTTCATAGGGAAATTAAAGCCCTAAAGCAATATAAAGAACATAAAACAAAATACAGAAACAAAATTTAAATCAAGATACCCTAACTCTTTTTTTGGTTGCATTAAAAATTTAAGAGATATATTAGTAGAAACAGAAGCCATGAGTTGTGTCTTATAATTCCATCAGTCATTCCACATTGTGAAAACTCCGGGATTGGAGCCTGCAACTGAGTCCCCTGACCAGCCGCCATATCCCCCACCAGCCATATCATAATCAACCTTCACAAGGGCTACATCTTCCGTAGATCCCACTGCATTTCCTGATGTTGCATTGGAAGCCAACCCAATTCCATTCCCCATATAACTGCCACTAGACCCGCCACTGTTATCCACAACAGATGCTGGTGAAGGACACCCCATGTTCATCAACCCATGAAGCAATGCCGGGTTGTTTTGGATGTAACTGTTGTAAAATTGAGTGTTCTGGCTGGACTGGTGCAAGTTATAAGACCCACCCGATTGCTGATGCAATTGCAGCTGCGTTTGAATGTAATTCTGGTGAAAAGATGCGTCTTGAGTGTATTGAGAATTGATGTCATGGTTTTGTAATGTTAGAAAAGGTTGAGGTTGCTGCTCAAATGGGGCCTGCATCAGTGGGTATGACTGTAACCTGCTAGAGCTTGAACCAGAGCTTCCATATTGGAAACTTGAACCCAGAGCTATCATTTCTTCCCGTTTCCTTGATGATTCAAGTGCTTGAGATTCCTTTAGCCTTTTAGCAGCTCCTCCTCCTATTGGCAATGTATTGCTCTCAAGAATGGCTTTCACATTATAACGACTCATGTCAAAGTTTGTGACTGCGTTTAGTCCTCTGAATTTAATTGCTGCAATGTCATATGCTTCAGCTGCTTCCTCTTCAGTACCTGTATTGATTAGTAACAAATCATTAGTGACTTTCGTTAAGCGCCAAAGTTAATTTCATAAACAGCGTCGTTAATAATTAAATTACTTACTAAAAGTTCCTAGATAAAGATCTTTGTTTCCTGCAACTCTACCGATCCTCGCTTGCCATCTACCGTGCTGATGATGTCTGTATTACACACACATATATGTTAGATAGAGAACAACCAAGTGGGAAAGATATATGCACCATATTGCTTCTCATTTTGAAAGTCTACCTTGTTACTCCTCGGTACATGGATGCACCCCTTGAGAAACCACTGCTCTTCCTGCAGATCGATTACATTAGAAATAATTAAATATAATAGTTTAAATTACATCTCATATATATACCTTCTAATGGCGGCCACAAATTCTTGTCTGGTCATGTGCTTCATTTCTTCCAGCTCTTTCTCGTAATTACTAATCTAAAATAGACACACACTAAAAAAAATCACTATGAAAACTCGAGAGAACTTATATGTATTTTTTAGACATCACCGATGCCACTAAAATCTACACTTTGTGGGTTTTTGTTATGAAATACCGTGAAAAATACTACAAGCGGATTTTGCTGTAAGGTGCAGTAGTATAAAACTTAGTATATATATACCGGGAAATTAGTAGTGGTGGATGTTCCCCAGTACTTGAGTGCAGCAAGATCATAAGCCCTAGCTGCTTTCTCTTCTTTGTCATACCCACCTGCTCAACATAGCATATTTCAAAACAGTTCTGCAGTAAAAAAATTTTGAAAAAGGAATTTGGAAGAACTGCACTCACCCAAGTAGACTGGAATAATGATGCAAACCAAGGTGACCATGGAGAAAAAAGTATAGAGAGAAATGTTAGATGCTTATATTACATGTAGATGAAATAAAGGAAACCCTAGAGGAAGTCCAAACTCTACCTTGTCTTCCTTTCCTTGATTGCCCTTCTCTCCTGCAACTATTATCCCAAAGATGAGCTTCATATCTTCCAGTCCATCTATGCCTGCACTTGCCACATGAATCCATTTCAAAAATTGAAAATTCATAAGTACACACTACTTTTCAAGATATTTTTATAAAAGGAGAGGGAAAAAAGAAACTATTAGTATTTGGTTGAAGCATTCATCCATGCTGACCTTGTTACGCCACGGTATATGGAAGTTCTTTGGCCAAAAGTGTCCAAGGTTCTTCTAGGGGGAGCCTCCACAATATTAGTAGTAGTACTATTTTCACCGCTGGTTTCGCAGGCTGAGCCTTTGCCGCTACTACCCATGGATAATGTCAGTGACTGCAAAGTATTAGCATTTTCTTGGAAATCATAGTTGTTATTGGGTGCTGCTGCTACATCAGTGTTTTGCAGCGGCAGAAGAGAGTAGTCAGAATCACTAGGCTGATGAATTTCATTGAAGGCCACAAGATCCAAGGATGGACTTTCGGATTTGGAAACTCCAAGGAAATCTGCAACCTTTGGAACTTCACTTGTATAATGGGTGTTTATCAGGCTCCATTCTGAAAAAAGATGATAAAACAGTAAGGAATTAGATTGAAGAAAAAAAAACAAAAGAGCAAGAGAAAGAAAGAAAGAAAGATGTACCTTGGGTTTGGAATGGATTCTCCATACTATCATTCACTAACCCTAGATTGAACTGTTGAGATTGAGAGGAGTGCAAATGCGTTGGCAAAGACGAATTCGTGGGAGAAAGAGGAAAAGAAAGCCAGTTGTTTGAATTCATGGAACCCATATCATATATCCTATGTATTATATAAATCAATCCAAAGGCAGAGACTGTCCTTTGCACAACTCCAACAAATCAAACAAAAAATCTTCTGCAAGTGACATATAACAAAGTGAAATGAACATCAAGACAACAACTTAGATAATGAAAGAAAGAAATATCTATTATCAAAGGTTTACCCAAGTGAGTTTGAACTTGGCAACTGTCTCACTCTCCCTTTTCTTTCCTCAAGCTTTTATGCGGGCAAGGAATGCATACATATCTTAGGAGAATGAAAAGATGAGAGAAGAGAGGAGGCTAGAAGGAGAAGGAAATCTAGAGGAAGATCTCTCTCATATAATAAAGAGAGGGGGGCTTATTTGAAGTGGTTTGAATGTAGAACCAGCAGCTTTCAAAGACTTGAAAAACTAACCAGGTGATGATATTATAGTAATTGAATATATATTAGGGACAATAGAGTGAATAACATCAGGGACATGGGGCTTGTTAGTGATTAATTACTTTATTTTTTAAAATAAAAAAACTAAAGTAGAAAAAAGAGGGTTTGAGAAGTGAGATTTTTCGTCTTTGTAGCAAGACAAAACCACAACTCCAAGTGGAAAAATCCAATCTCCACCTCCCCACCTCCACCAATTTTAAAACTCCTAATATTATTATATACATGACTAATTATATAAATATATATTTCTCTTTCTATGCCCCACTGGGTTTATTGGAACTCTCGGGTCCTCGTTCATAGCAATTCATGACTCCTCAAAACCCAGCATTCCCACACTCTGCAAATCATCTCCTTAGTCTAACACGATTGACCACTCTACGTAAAGCTACCCCCTCTCTCTCTTCTTAAAAATAAAAAAATGAACAAGGGATAGGCTTTGAAATGTGGTTTTTCTTAATTTTCTCCATCACCAAAAATCCAAAATTTTTGTAGATCCCCGAGTTCCTCTCCCCTGCATGTCATGTGTTGGAGAAGACTGTGTACGGACATGCATTGTTAATTTGGAAAATATTAATCCCAAATTAATATTTAAGGGAAGAGATGTTGAGTAAGAATTACTCGATCTTGCTACACAACACCGAGTGTGATATTTCATCCATTCCTAGTCCTAATTTATTACTTGTTGCTTTTCTTTATTTTTAAAATTAATAATATAGAAAGAGAAAAATGTAATTGAGAGATTTTATTAGGTTTCCCAAGTAGAAATCTGTTGACCACTTAATTGGTTCTCGTGCCCCGTCAAAAGGTTAACATATAATTAAAAAGAGTCTGCCATTTATGTCTTATATTCTAAAATAAAAATAAAAGAAAATTGGTGTCCTATGCCATCCAATAAGATCAAACCCTAACTATGTGTTTTTTTAGATCATGAGAAAAACCCCTTATATAATGTGGCAATAAATTCTTTTAGTCAAATTCCTTATACTCTCTAAAAATACTAATTAAGTTTTATTCAAAGTTTGAGTTTGATATATGTTCACAGGGCTTCTTTTTTTTTTTTTAAATCCACTAAGAGAATAAAAGAAAAATTAGTGAGAATTGATATTTCATGTGGAGAAAGCACGCATGCATTTCATGCAAACAAGAAGGAATAAAGATTGGTGATACTGTAGGACTGCAAAAGAATATTACAAATTTATGGTTTATCTAACTTTTGATCTTTTATAGAAAGTATATCCATTGTTTAAACTGATTAAATATATATTTAAAAATAAATGTCCATGTGTGTAACCCGATCAGTCGGTTCAGCAATTGCTCAGTGAATCTATCCCATAGCATTTGGAAACTCAACTGTCAACAGAGACTTCAGAGTTCACATTGTGTTTCAGAGCTCTTTCTAAATTAAATTATGCATCGTTGAACTAAGAAATAGATGTCTCTTCAATATTCTAAGTATTGTTGTTTGATGTATATTGGAATAAAATATAATCCTTTATACGAAATTTTTAAAAAGAAACTTAAATATATTCGTATCAAACGGTACAAATATCCCACATTCATCTCAAGTCTGTACGAGTTAGTAGTAAATAATTTAAGTAAAAAGTAGGGAAGAAATAAGAAGAATCAATCACCTGCCATTGTTGATGACACAGTCCCCGCCAAATGGTGGAACATATTTAATTGCATGCATTGACCGAAATGCACCACAATAAGGGAGCAGCACCCTCGTCTCTCGCTTTCTTCTATTCTAAAGTAAAAAAACTTTTTCAATATCTCTGATTTATTTACTTTTTTACACCAAAACCCTAAACTCACCAAAATAATTAAAGAAATATCACGCCAAACAAATTTGACTAACAAGACTAGTAAATAAAATTTGTTTTTATACCATAGATGAACAAAATTAAAAATAAAATAAAATAAAATATGTTAATAATTGAAGAAAAATAAAGATAAGAGAAGCATCATGGATTAGTTATAAATAGAATAGTGAAAGATTGAAAGAGTGGGGGTAATGGCAAATGAATTAAAGGAAGAGAGAGTGTTGATGTCGTTTCAGATATTGCGGCCAAATTCAGAAGAATGTGGGCAGCACGTTTCAGTTTTTAATTTTTTTCCTTTTTTGAGTTATTAATTAGTGGTATTATCATTTAATTATTATTCTCTAAAGTTTAATTACTTAACTTTGGCTTTTGCGGCCTTTTGTTTTGCATGCTTGCACAAAAAAACATACTCTACAAACCAAAAACTTTGACCACCCTGCCATCACCATTCTTTTCTAAATAAATCCATTCAACTACTTTTTTTTTTTAGAAGAACATTAAGACGACGTTGGAACTAATCGTGCAAACAGTGTGAAATGAAGGAGGAGATCTAATTGACCCTGGGTGTTATTGGTGATGCTTTTTGCTTCACAATGGTTGCTTGTTTGATGTTATATGGAGTACTTCATTTGCTGTTGGTTTGTATCTATATTAGGTCTTCCTACTCCATATGCTTTTATGGTTTGATGTTATTGGGGGTGTTGTTGCTGCTTTGGCACATATGTGAATTAATATTTGAATAATACTACTAAAATTTCCTTTCAAAAAATTTCTACTCAAATTTAGTTCATGATAAATAGATCTAAATTTAAAATAATTATGGGATGTAAAAAATATAAATGTACAATCTGGTAAGTCTCTATTAATGAATACTCAAAAGAATTTTGACTTGAATGGAGAAATAGTTAAAGTTTTTATCATACATTTATTTGACACAAATTGTTACTCCCATCCCCTACTCTTAATATTGTATAAAGAGATTAATAAAAAAACTAGAATAAAATTGATTTTTTAGTCAAATGAAAATAAAATTTAACAAATATATATATAAACATTCCAACTAATTATTAAGGTTCTTCCATTGATTCCATTATGTACCATACATCCATATCTATAGAAAACAATTAATCAAAATAAGCTATATCTTCTGCCAAGTAAAACTAATAATTTAATTTTCTTTAAAATTGTTTTTACCGTAAATGGTTTAAAAATTTATTCAAAAATCTCTATCATACTTGGAGAAACCACTAGGAATGTGTGGCTTACAACTTGAGTCCATGTTGAAAATATTACAGATAAAATTGGTGAAATATGTATATTTTATAAAGTAATAGTATATAATTTTATGTCTATACATCATTTAATGTTTTTAATAACTTATTTTATCATATGGTTGACTTACAAGAATAATATTATCTTTATAAAATTAAACGTTTAAAATTAATTCATAAAGATTTAATCCTTTCAAAATTTATTATTGTCTCTTTTAATAATGTTATTTCAGGATCAAACACTTAAGTTACTCTTTTAAGAATAAAATATATCTTACCATTGTACCTAACACTTATTAATTCACAAATGCCTATTTTAATATTATAAAATTGAATAAATTTTAGACTTAATTGATTTGATTAATCACCCGATATTACTTTTCTTATTACGGTGCTTCAATTAGGGCTTTGTATGAAAAATTCTCATTTCTATGAGTTTGCCATTGAAATTAAAAATGCTATAGTTATTAGCATGTGTATTATATATATATATATAGTGTCCATTTTACAATACATGTTTAGGGTTTGTGGTTATTTTTTCTCAATAATGTTGTCTTTAAGATTCACAATTGCATTCTTTCCTTAGGAATGCAATGTATCTTACCACTACACTCAACACTTGTTGGTAACATGTGTCTTATATATATATAATATGAAGTTAACTTAAGGTAGCCAGTATTGTATTGATAGATGTGCTGGCTTTACTTTTTGTGACCGGTGTGTATAGATATCAATCAATTTTGATGTACCATTTTAGATTTATTGATATTTAAAATATATATATAAAAATATTTACAAAATATCAAATAAATAAAATTAAATAATTTCAAAATATTTATCAATTTATAAAATATTTATCAATAAATTTCATTAATAAAAATACATCACTAAAAAATCTAAAATAAAAAAATTACCACATATCCAATACATTAATCTTTCAACTTTATTTATGCATCAATTGATACACATTATTTCAACTGATGTGACTAGAACAAGTTGATGCAATTAGTACAAATCAATATAATAAAAATGATGCACACTTATCAATATAAAAAAAAATCGGTGCAAAATTGATCACCTTGAATTGTATTATTTTCACCGTCAATATTTAGGACGCTAACAATACAATTTCATGGTATTTTCCAAGCAAACGAGAAGTAGGATTGCCAATCATATCATGCTAATGTTCAAAATTGTTTTTTTGATATTGCTTGATTTATTAATATTATTATATCAGTTTTAGCGTTAGCTTTATTGCAATTTACACATCGAATTGTGCAGTGACCTCGAAATGAAAGAAAAAGGAACCCGCGCGCGCTTCCATAGATATCAAGTGCACACACACAAAAAAGTCACCAGCAATTGTGGAAATATTATTGTTGAATGGTGAAACTAAAATCTATGAGTGTTGAACTAGGTGATCAGATAATATCAACAAGTAGTTTAAATCCTAGTAATCCATGTATATATGTTACAAACTGAGAATTGAATTCAAGTATACGTATAGTGAGGAAAGAAAAGAAGGGCATTTGTGAGCAAAGGAGGTCACGAGACTCCACACAAAATTTATAAATATATATATTTGTGAGTTTCCAAGAGATGGTGGGAGGAATCGCCGGGGAATTGCTCGTGTCGCCTCGGTATGAACCCATTATTTTACTAAGGCACGTGTATTTCGGACACCCTCTTTAAATTTCTTCTTATACTTTATTATATATTATGCACCCAGGATATTGCTTAGGGTTAGGGTTAGAGCTAGGTTTGTTTTGTTTTGGAAGAGCTACCCATTTCTATACCAAACAAATTAAAGTGCAAGAAGAAGACATGACACAGCAAAAACATGCAACCCTGTTTCGAAGTCTTTTTTTTAACTTTACCCCCATTACTATTACACTTTGCAATGTAATATTAAATTTTAATTTAATTAAGGTTAGGTCTTATATTTAATACAATAATGGTGTATAAGTTTTACAGCGACTTGCGTTTAGTAAATTTAATTTGTTGTACCAGAATATTAGTTGTGCTAACTGTCTAATTACATTGATGGTATAGATAGCTGTTAATCATAAATGATATCCTAGTTAAAAGCCAGCCCACAAGGCAGGAGACAGGTATTCTCCCCTTCAGGCCTTCTCTCCTCCGTCTCTATTTTTTTACTTCAACTTTCATTTTATTTATTATGAAGTCTTTCGTATTAACTTGCATTATAAAGCATCTCGAAATATAAGTTCCTACGTCTCTAAGTTGATGTTCATTATACATGTACCTAAAAACATTTAAATCTATTTCACAATTGTCGGGCAATTTCTTTCAATTTGAACCAATCAAAAAATGTGTGGTATGGAGTATATCAAATACAAGTCGTTCATGTTAAACTCAGATACGTTGGTGGTGAGAAAAGTAGGGGCGTAACTAGGATGCTAGCAGAGGCCCTGACCCCTTTCATTTAGGCCCCTTTAAAATTTTTAAAATTTTATATTAGTAACAGTAAAATTACACTTTGGCCCCCTAAAAATGATAAAAATTTGATTTCATCCTTTTAAAATTATGAAGATATAGGCTATTAAAATGGTGAAATTGTATTTTTATTATCGTAAAAATTATAATTTAATTTCAGCCCCCTAAAAAATTTTTTTTGACTTCACCCTTGGAGAATAACCATTTCCCCTGTCATGGATAATCTTAATTCTGTCTCTCTACTTATTTAATTTTTAGCTAATGGATAAATTTACTACAATTGGGTAATTATTTTATAATTTTTGGGAATTGTAGATTGCAAATTCATTATTCATGAGCACTTATTCAAATTAGAAAGTGATGATTTATTCATCCAATGGATACATTTGATTCCCATGGGACATGTTTCTTCTAAGAACTATGTCCAACACGAAGGGTTATGGCTCTTCAATAGCGTCCATTGAGTGCATATATATAGAAGGACTGTGGTGCTCACAAGAATCATTACAACCAATCCAATTTCAAAAATTATATTAAGAGTTAGAGAATTCCTCGATTTTGCTAACCAAGGAAATAAAAAATCTTCGTTGGATCCTGGGAGGACCTTTGTCTTAACCTTCTAGCAACTTTGTGTGGGGGCAAGTTGTTCTCTTTGGAAAGCGTCACCCGCACCTCGAAGTCTGTTGTTCAATTTAATATCATCTCCGGATCTATTTTCTTCACTCAAATACCCCAGCAATCAAAGAGAACAGTTATATAGATGGCGACGAAGGCTGCTACCGCATTCAAAGTGATGAACCAAGAGTTTGTGAAACTTGACCGATTTGATGGCTCAAACTTCAATCGTTGGAAGGATAAGATGTTGTTCCTTCTTACCATCTTAAATGTGGCATACGTTCTAAATCCAAACCTACAACTCGTGGAGGATCCCGCCCCAATGCAAACCCCAAGGAAATTGCAAAAGTGGTCAAACTCAAGAAGAAGCGCGAGGAAAACAATTTCACATGTCATGGACACATCCTCAACACCTTGTCTTATCGATTGTATGATCTCTACATGTTGGTGCAATCCCCGGTGGAAATATAGAAAGCTCTTGAAGAGAAATACAACACTAGGGTACCGATAAATTTTTAATGATGAAGTATTTCGAATTCAAAATGCTTGATAGTATCCTAATCACGGATCAAGTCCATGAACTACAAGTCCTTGTAAGTAGGCTTCATGACCTGAAAGTTGTTATTCTGGAATTGTTACAAGTAGAAGCTATCATCTCGAAGTTACCCTCGTCTTGGAATAATTATCGGAAGAAACTTCTGCATATGGCAGAGGACTTCACTATAGAGAAAATACTTAGGCATTTGCGTTAAAGGGGAAACTCGAAAGCATGATGTGATGTATCTTCCCCAAAGTTCTAATGTGAACCATGTGAGCGAGTCCAAGAACTCTCGAAATAGTAAGTGAAATGCCACATTCGAGGCTGTAACAGGCCATTTTTTAGTGGTGTCAAAAATAATGGTTTCGAGACCACAAATTCGACTAGTAAGCTTGTATAATTAATATTTAAATCATATGAGTCAATAGTAATTTTACAATGAATTTTGATTTGAGGAATTTTAACCAATTGAATTAAAAGTTAGTATAAGTGGTTCGATTCAAAAGTCAAGTGGTTATTGAAAACGAGGTATTAGGACCTCATTTCCTTAATTTAAAGTCGTAAATATTTTTATTAAATATTTACATAGTCGTATTATATGTGAATTGAAGTTTGGTCCATTAATTTTGATGATTTATTGCTTAATTATGAAAAAAAGATTAAATTGTAAAAGAGGTAAAAGTTAATTGCTTTTGATTTAAAATAGTAAAGGGACCAAAATGGTAATTAAACCATGGTCAAAAAGTCCAAGCAGTGGTGGATATGATTAAATCCACTAACTTTTGGGCTATATGCTTATTGAGTCCTAATTAGTTTAAGGTTAAATTGAAAATAAACTAGTTTAGTTAAAGTTTAAAATAATTGAAGGACTAATTGTGCAATTAAACCTTCCTTGGTTGGTAGTTGTAGCATATATTTAAATTATGGAAATTTTTAGTTATTTTTAGTGATTTAATAGGTTAAAATAAAGGTTAATTTGGTAAATAAGTAAATTGTAAATTAAATTAATAAGTTAAAGTTAATATTATCAAATTTTCTTTTCTTCTTCTTGTTAAGCAAGCCTGAACTCCATAGCTAGGGTATTGAAAGCTTGGACAACATTGAATTCTTCGATTGGGTGAGTAAGCCTTGCCCCTTTTTAGCAATTTTTATGTTTTTGAGCTTGTATTAGCTTAATCTAGCTACCTTGGAGACTAATTTGTAATACTATTAAATGTTTTGGATTGTGCCATTGATGATTTCAGTATATTATTGAAGTTTTATGATAGAATATTATGCTTGGTTGCTAAATAAGATTATTTTGTAAAGTAATTTTTGTTGATTTTAATGTTTAAGGACTAAAATGTGAAAATAGTAAAAGTACAAGGACATGATGTAAAATAATATGTATGGCATGTAATAAAGGGGTTAATAGATCGACTAAGCTTGGATTTAATAGAAAATTGTTAAATTGCATGATTTGACCTAGGGACTAAATTGCATAAAAATGAAATATTGGGGGTAATTTTGTAAAAATATCAAAAAAGGCTTAATTGCATAAAATGAGTTAATTTTGCTGTTGGAATTAGTGATTTGAACAAAATTATTATTTTAGATCAAGAACGAGTGGAAAACTGAGGAAAAGAGAAAATTATCGAATAGTCCCTGTACCTTGTCATTGCTGCAATTTAGTCAGGTAAGTTCGTTCGGTTTAATTGTAGTACATTTATAAATGTATTATATGAATCTAATTACATAATTTTGGATTATATTGATGTGTGTAAATGAAAATGGAAATATTGAATTGATACAACGTTGATCACTGATTGGGATACTCTGAACCGTTACTGTAAATCAGTCCTGTAAGTTTGTACTATACTTTTATGTTTATAAGGATGCTTACGTATTACATGTTTATTATAATTAGATCTAATTTTGTGCTTATCTATTGAATAAATTGATAATAATAAATGAATATTGTGAGTACGTGATGTACCTAAACATCAGGCTTTATGCCAGTGTTATTTATCGGGCTTTATGCCAAGCAGGCTTTTTGCTGGTGTATTTATCGGGCTTTGTGCCTAGCAGGCTTTATGCCAGTGTGTTTATCGAGCTTTGTGCCTAGCATGCCTTATGTTGATGTTGTCTATCAGGCTTTGAGCCGATGATCATTTAGCAGGTACTATGTACCAGTGATATAGACTATAGCGATGGCTGAGATCCTGCATCTGTTGCGGATTCTCTACAGCTTGTGTGAGCAGCATCGTGAGTCGGTGATTTTTTAACAGCTACTATGTATCGGTGATATAGATCGTAACGATAGCTTGAGCTATAGCATCTATTGCGGATTCTCTGCAGCTTGTGTGAGCAGCATCGTGAGCTGGTCAAAGTTTTGAAGTTAACTCGAATGAGTGATACCTTGAAATTACCTAAATTGAGATCTTACTAAATGACGAATTTGAAATATGATTTGAATTAATGTATTGTACAATACTTACCTGCTGTGAGTTATGCTTGACAGGAAATTTGTTATTTAATTTTATAATTTGATTTGTTATATTAAATTTGGTAAGATTTATCGTTTGATTTAACGAACTTACTAAGCTTCAAGTAAACTTACTCATGCTTTGTCCTTGTTTTGTAGATTACATTTTTTGGTTGGGAGATCGAATAAACTCGTAGAATCACACTATCCTGAGACTGATCTGGTAGATTTTGTAAACATTTGGCTTATATGGTATGTAATAGGACAAATGGTTTTTATGCTATATTTCATGGCTATGTGTGATGTTTGGTACTTGATGATAGAATGGTAGTCTTTGTAGTATGGTTGTTAAACTTTAAGTAAATTTGAGTGTGAGGCTATGAAATGGTAAGTGTCATATTAAGTTGGTATGATGTGTTTGAAATGAGTTAGTTTGGTGTATGTTATGGCTTATAGATGATTGTTTTGATAATGAGTAATATGAGCATTATAATGTGTTTTAATATATGACACTTGGTATGGTGTTAGGTGATTGAAAATGACATATTTTGGTTGTTTAAAGTTGTGTTTATAGGCTTACGAACATGTATTATGAATTGGTTTAGGTACCTATGCAATTGGGTGGGGAAATAGCATGATCTTGGTCATTTTTGGACACACACGGCCATGTGTCACACACGAACAACCCACACGGGCGTGTGCCCTAAGCGTGTTAGGCACAAGATTCACACGGGCTAGCACGCGGGTTGATACACGGACGTGTGAGCCAAGTTAGTGAGTTACACAAGTGAGCACACGGTTGGACACACGGGCGTGTGGGGTAGCCACATGACTATGTTTAGAGCCACATAGTCTGGGCTCTGTCACATGGCCTAGACACGCGGCTGTGTGACCCCTGTAGGTGAATTTTTTTAGTTTTTCTAGAAATGTTCTGATTTATTCTTATTTGGTCCCTGATTGCTCGAAAGGTATTTTTAAGGCCACGTGGGCTCGATTTAAGGCTTATATATGCATGATTTATTCCATTTTGAATTTCTATGTATATATTAAATTAATTTGAAAATTAACTGCTATTGGGTATAAAATGTTTTATTTTTTATGGTAATATGCCGTAACCCTATTCCGGCGACAGAAACGAGTTATAGGTGTTACAGAGACCAAGGATATGCAAGAAAAGAAGAAAAAATCTCACAATTATTATAATTGCAATAATAAATGAAACTACATTAAGAATTGTAAACTTCTTAAAAAGAATCAAGATGCCACAACTTTCAAAGCAAATATGGTGGAGGCCAAGGACTCAGTGCCTATGGTTGCAGAAGGGATAGAGAGTTTGGAGATTGGTATGATTACCAAACTCAACATAGGCATGAATGATAAGTCTTATAATTGGTGGCTCAACTCTGGAGCTACTGTCCATGTGTGTAATGACCAAAAACAATTCAAAGTTATGAACTAGTGACAAACCGTGAAGTGCTTATAGGTAACTATCAATCAGTTAATGTGCTCGATCAAGGAATGGTGGAACTCAACTTCACATCCAGGAAGAAATTGACCTTAATCAATGTGTTGCATGTTCCCGATGTGAGAAAGAATTTAGTGTCCGCTAGTCTTCTGTGTAACAAGGGGTTCAAGGTTATCTTGGAATCCAATAAGTTAGTCTTGCTTAAGGGTGATACATATTTAGGACAAGGATATTGTAATGAGGGCATGTTCAAGTTGAGCATTGATATGAATAAAACCAATTCTTCTGCTTATATTATTGAATCTTATTCGTTATGGCATGTGCGTCTAGCACATTATAATTTTAAAACTTTACAATATATGCAAAAGAATAGTTATATCAGTCTAACTAATGATGAGTTTGTGGATAAATGTGAAATTTGTATTCAACTAAAAATTATCAAGAAATCATTTCCTAATAAGTGTGAAAGGAATTGACAAGTGTTAGATTTAATCCATTTGGATGTTTGTGAATTAAATGGAATTCTAACAAGATATGGAAAAACGATATTTTATCACTTATATAGATGACTTCTCTCGATTTACTTATGTGTATCTCATGAGAAGTAAAAACGAGGTTTTTGATATGTTTAAACGTTCTAAAAATGAGGTTGAAAATTTATTTAGTAAGAAAATCAAAGTGCTTCGTAGTGATAGAGGTGGTGAGTATTTTTCAAATGAATTTGAAGTCTGTTTGTTTCACTAAAAATGGCTTCCAGAAAATAATTTCTGAAAAATGACTTACTTTCCTAGAAAAGTTAATATTTTCTAGTGTTTGAATGAATCTGTGTAATATATTTTCTGTTGTTTGACAAATTTCTTAAAAATATTTCATAAAATCTATTTTCAATGAAACAAACATACATTTGAGATTTTCTTATCTTTTCATTTGTTTAATTTAGTTTATTTTATATCTATAAATTTATATTTTACATTGCTTTTACATATATTAAAAATATTTTGTTAAATTCAGATTTATTACGACGTCATTTTTTAGTTACATGACTACCAAGTGAGTATTTGTTATTCAAATATGTGACATCAACAAAATTGAAAAAAGATTAACAATATCAATAATTGGACTTGATTTTCAAATCTAAAAAGTAGAGGGACTAAATTCTTACAAATAAAAGTATAGAGACTAAATTGTAAATTTGTGAAGAGTACATAGACTTATGACATATTTTAACCTTTATACTACAAAATATTTATTATTAATATATTTATAATTGTAATAAATATTTATTATTAAATTATTAATATTGAATATTTTCAATAATATGTGAAGAATATTATTTAAAATTATCACTTTTAAAATTTATTATTAAAATAAAATTAAAATATTAAATAATTTATATTATATGACTAAATATAAATAATTAAATATGTATATTTAATAATATTGAAAAATATAGTATTTGAATAATTTTAAATATTTTTAAAAATAAAAATAAAATTTATTATCAATATAATAATATTAAATGTAACGCCCCAAAATTCTTATTTTTGCTTTTGTGAAAATGTGTCATAACTGTGTATCTGCTTCAGTGGTTAAGTGTTCTGGGTGCGTGTAAGAGGTCCCAAGTTTTAGCCATAGCTTTGGCAAATTTTGACATTTTTCTGACTTAAGCCTTAAACTTGCTCAGTGGGCTTATATTAAATTATTTGTAAAATCATATTAGAATGAGCCTGCTGGTTCGAGTAGTAAGGGAGTTTGTGTGTTGTGTGGAGGTTCTGTGTTCGAATTCCTGCGCAGGCGTGGGAGTTTATATTTGCTCTATTAACTGATAAGAGTTTCTGTTGAGCTGGAATCTAAGTAAGTAGTTGTTAGTGGGATTAGTGGAGAGAAATTAGGGATTTGCTGGCAGTTTTCCTTTCTCTCTCTATTTTCCCAAAAATTTATTCTTTTGACGTTTTTTTCTCCTCTCTATTGTTCTATTCCCAACTTTTGGTTTTTCTTTTTTTGAATTCTATAAAAAATCTTTCCTTTTCAAATCGTGATTCGTTGACGTGTCAATCATCTGTATTGTTGAATAGGTAAGTGGTTCATGGAGTCTTGAAATAATTATGTTTATGCGTTAGTTTTGTTGTTATAATCGTGGAATTTGATTGTTCTACAATTATTTTGGGTAGGAGAAGTCTGTGAACAGCGAATTTCGTATCAATTGCTCAACGGTTTAGCAGTGGTTTTTCTTCGTCGGTAAGTCTTGAGTGCTATTTTGGGTTTTGAACCAATTCGTAATTTTGGCTGCTTAATCGGCTTTGGGTGCTTCTTTCGTAGTTTGCAAGGCTTTGGGAGTGATTTTGCATCAAAATCGTAATAGGTGTGTACCCGAAATGCAGAAAAACGAGGTTCGACAAAAGCTGAAAAACCCCATTATCGATGCCACACGGCCGTGTGGTAGGCCATGTGGTAGGCTGTGTGCAATGACACGATCGTGTGATCGACGAAGGCCAGACCGTGCGTAAGACACGGTTGTGTGATGGCTAGAATGTGGCCGTGTGGGCCACACGGGCTAGACCGAATTGGGTGTGTGAGCCCACACGGGCATGCCACACAGGCGTGTGATATCTAGGCTAGGCCGTGTGATCCAAACGGGCAAGGCGAATCTGGCCATGTGGGCCCATTTATCTAAAATTTTCCCTAGGGTTGCACTGGTCGTCCCAGACGATTGTTGGCCTACTGTAGGGTCAGTAAAGGCTAGCAAAACCCTAAATTGTATGATCTGTTTGACTGGTATTCTATACTGAGCATGATAGTATATGCATGTTATATCTGTATGTAAGTATGGTTAATTTGTATGTCTGAAATTGAATATTCTGTATCTGATATTGGGGTCGGGATGATATATATATATGGAGGAAGTGTTCTGAAAAGGCGTTTATTGCCTATATTCTGGTAGATTGGCTGCACTTAATCTGTTATGTACCGCTTCGGTATAATATGGTGTGTAGGGTTGGGTGGGTGTTTTAAACCCCACATGGTGTGTAGGGATGGTCAGAGATGGTGTGTAGAGGATGAGGGCAGGACATTTGATTTCTGATTCTGATATGCATATCTATATCTGTATTTGAGATGGGCTTAGGCCCGAATCTGCATCTATATCTGTAATAGGCTTCAGTCGGAATCTGTAACTGACTGATTCTGATGTTTTGGTTGTATGCATGCTTAATTATGTGGGGTTACACATTGAGTTTACGTAAACTCACTCCATTCTCTTTATTGTGTACAGGTATTCCACAGGGTTAGGCGGATCGGTGTTGCGGAGCCCTTCGATAACCACATATTCGAACTGGTTATAAATACAATTACATTTCATGTTCTGGTTTAATCTGGGTTACTTTTATATACTTCGGACTCTACGGACTGTTTTATTTTAAGTTGGGATAGACTGTGATTTCATGACTTAATAACTGCAAAATGTGGAATAACTCGAATTTTTCCAAAAGCACGGGTTTCTAAAATCTTAAATGGAATTTTACAAAAAAATTTCTTTCAAACCAACGGGTTACTAAAAACAAGATTTTCTAAAAATGTGAACTGTTTTCCCTAACCGTGACGATTTTTCTAAGCTTCTGCTAAAATTATATGTTTTAGAGCGAGTTGGCTATTTGAAATTATAATTTGAATTAACTGAAAGCAAATAAGGGTTTATGAGCTTTAAGTTTTATCGAGTTAGTTCCGTTTTCAAAATCCCTTTTATGCGACATTGCCTGATTTGGCCATAACGTCTAGGCCAAGTTTGGGGTGTTATATTTAGTGGTATCAAAGCCAGGCTAGAAAATTCAGCTGTGATTTTTGGGTTCCAAAAAGTGTGTAAAGAATTGGCTTTTAAAATGGTTTACAATATTTTGACTAAGAATGTGGTACACCGAGTTTACGGCGCCAATCCTGTAAGTATTTCTGTACTTAGTTAAACTGTTTTGGAACACTATAGTTAGTACTCTTTGAAACTATAGTGAAACGAATAAAGACTGAAACTCTCGAAAAGATTACTGAACATCTTATACTTATTACATAAAATATCTGTTAATGAATACTGAAATTGATGCATAAAACTCTTAATGTAGATAAACTCGAATTAGACAATGAGCGAACGAGGTATCCATGGACGTGGTACTCGAGGCTGAGGTAGAGGCCGTAGGGGGGCTTAAGCTAAGTCCTCATCTCTAGCCAGCATGCCGAATCTGGACACGAGTGAGACACCTGTGTCACTTGCTACTAAGCTGGGTCTCAGAGTCGATCAGCTAGGGACGACAAACTGTCCCAAGCCATGCTAAGGATTTTGGAGAGGGTCACTAGACCTAATTCTGGATTTGGAGGCCGAGGTAATTGAGCGACTTCGATCAAATGGAGTTGAGTTATTTAGGGGTGTCACAGTAGTCGCCCCTAATGTGGATGAGTACTGGTTGGAGGCCGCTGAGAGGATTATGGATGATTTGTACTGTACCCCTGAGCAGAAATTAACGGGTGTAGTCTCCTTGGTTCACGACAAGGCATACCAGTGGTGGTTGACCATTAAAGAGGGACTCAGCCTGATCGTCTGACTTGGGATTTCTTTAAGACTGCGTTTCAGAGCAAATATGTGAGGGCCAACTATGTTGATGCTCACAGGTGTGAGTTTCTGAACCTCACGCAAGATGATCGATCTGTAGTCGAATATGATGCCAAATTTCTAAGGCTGAGCAGCTATTATGGTGGCATCGAAGTATGAGAGATGTGTTAGGTTTGAGGACGACCTAAGGGATAATCTTAGGATTCTGATAGCTCCGCAGAAAGAGCGTGAGTTCGCGGTACTGGTAGAGAAAGTAAAGATTGCTAAGGATGTTAAGCGCGCGGAGCGCCAGAACAGGGACCATGAGAGAGGTAAGGACAAGAGGGATTCGGAGCCCTCGAGTTCTGTGCAGAGGTCTAAGAAAAAGGCAAGATCTGATGGGGCAGTTAAAGTGGGGGCCCCTGTTCCTTCTATTACTCCTACTGGATTGCATTCGTGTAGTGATTGTGGTAGGCACCATCCGGGCAAGTGCTGGAGGAGGATTGGGGCCTGTTTGAGATGTGTATATTTAGAGCACCCTATCAAAAACTGTCCACAGCGAGCAGATCAGACGCAGGTTCTGAGTTTTGTGTAGCCTCAGAGGGCAGTTCAGTAGCCACCTAGGGGCCGTGGTCAGGCTAGGGGTGGTAATGGTATGGGCCGAGGGCAGAGAGCACCAGGCAGAGGTACCAGTCAGACAGATACGAGGTAGCCTACTTTGGTTTATGTGGTATGGTGCTGAGAGGATAGAGATACTTTGGTTTATTCTAGGAATGGACTGGTTGGTCAAGCACTGGGTTAGTCTGGATTGTGCGACTAAGAGGGTCGTTCTGAGAACTAAGGAAGATAAAGAGGTGGTTGTAATCAGAGAGTGTCAGGATTATTTGTCGCATGTGATCTCCGTACTGGTAGCTGAGAAACTGGTTCGAAAAGGGTGCGAGGCGTATTTGGCTTACGTCAGTACTACTGCTTCTAGGAACTCTTCTACTAAGGATATTAGAACAGTGAGGGATTTTCTGGATGTTTTTCCTGAGTAGTAACCAAGATTGCCTCCAAACTGAGAGGTTGAGTTTGGGATTGAGCTTCTTCTGGGTACAGCTCTGGTGTTTATCACTCCCTATCGAATGGCACTGAAAGAGCTTGCGGAACTTAAGGCTCAACTGCAGGAGTTGTTGGACCGTGGCTTCATCCGTCCGAGTGTGTCTCTATGGGGAGCACCAGTGTTGTTTGTTAAGAAGAAGGATGGGACCATGAGGATGTACATAGATTATCGACAGTTAAATAAGCTGACTATTAAGAACAAGTGATAAAACCGTAAAAGTAACATATTTTAAGCCCACATTTAGTATGCTTTTGGATGATTTAGCCCTTGATTTATGTAATAAGGTGCTTTTCATCAGGAAAGCACCCAAGGATGAAAAGAATGTAAAATGGGCCCAAAACGGAGTAAATGGGCCTTAGCACAAAATCGACACGGCTTGGCCGAAAGCCCACACGGCCGTGCCTCATTAAGAAATCCGAACACGGCTTGAAGTCGAGCCACAAGGTGTGTGCCATGGCCATGCCTCTATCGCTGGAATGAGCAATTTCAGTCGGAAAAGGATACTTAGGGAGAAAAAATCACATTCCAAAGAGCCTATATATATCCCCTAAGTGCCACCATTGAGGGGGAGGCGAGCTAGGCCAAGGAGCCGAGCCGGAAAGGTCAGAATTGTGGGAATTCTTGAAATTAGCCAGTTGATCCATCCCAAGAAGCCGGAATTATACTCAAGACGGTGGAATTCTCCTTCAATTCCTTCAGGGAGTTTTAAGAGTTTCTTATGTTTTGTTTTATCTTTTCTTTTGAGATGTTTTCTTTCTTAGTTATGAACTAAACCCCTTAGATACCTGAATGGGATGAAACTTAGATGAATCTTATTATTCAATTTCTGAATTTTATGATAAATACTTAGTTTGTTCTTAATTATGCATGCTTAATCCAAATCTGATGTGCTTAGGTGGAGGAGGAATAGACCCTGCCTAAGAGTAGATCTAGCGTAATTAAGTGGAGTTGATCGAACGCCTAGAGATAGGGTTACGAGATTTTACCGGATTAGGGTGAAACCTAATATAGGAATCTATAGATTGATTTACTGCTATTCTTGAGGGTTATTATAAGAGAACGAGAGCTCCACTAATTAACCTAGAGTTAAACGTTATTCGCCTCGAGAGAGGGTTTAGCATATGTTAGGGAGTCCTACGGATCAAGCTAAGTAAAAAAAATCATATGATTCAGGATTAAATAACAAGTGAAGTCTAGGTGGATTCTTCCTGAGGGTATCGTCATGATCAATTGAGTTTTTCTTCAAGTTATTTCCCAATTCGTTCTTTTAGTCTTAGTGTCCTTAGCCTAGTTTTCGTTAATTTAGATTAAAACAAACTTCACTTTATTTTTAAGGCTAAATAATAAAAAGAAAGTTAGTAGTAATACTTTTGGTTCGTTTGGGTTTGATAATCCGGTCTTGCCTAAACTATACTATTGTTCGATAGGTACACTTGCCTTTGATCGTTGTCAGAGTTGGTTTTTAGGTTCGATCATTCTTTTATAAATTTCAAAGCTCTGATTTTAGCGATCAACAAGTATCCGCTTCCAAGGATTGATGGCTTGTTTGATCAGTTCAGAGAGGCTTCTATGTTTTCAAAGATTGATCTGCATTCTGGGTATCATCAATTGAGGGTTAATTAGACTGATGTTCACAAGACTGCATTTAAGACTCGTTATGGACATTACGAGTTTCTAGTTATGCCTTTCAGGTTGACGAATACGCCAGCTGCATTCATGGATTTGATGAATTGGGTATATCAGCCCTGTCTGGATCAGTTTGTCATAGTCTTCATTGATGACATTCTGATATACTCTAAGGCTGAGGTTGAGCATGATGCGCATCTTAGAGTAGTGCTTAGGATTCTGCGTGAGAAGTAACTTTACGCTAAGTTAAGTAAGTGTGAATTCTGGCTACATGAAATAACTTTTCTGGGGCACATGGTTTCTGCTGAGGGGATCCGTGTTGACCCTTGAAAGATTGAGGCTATGCTGGATTGGAAACAGCCTAAGAATGTATCCGAGATCCGTAGCTTTCTGGGTTTGGCAGGATACTATCGGTGTTTTGTTGAGGGGTTCTCTTTGATTGCCGCACCATTGACTAAGCTTCTGCGTAAGGGTGTGCCATTTGTCTGTACTGATGCGTAGCAATTGAGCTTTGAGAGGCTCAAATCTGCTCTGACTCAGGCTCTTGTTCTGATACAGTCTTAATCTGGGATGGAGTTTGTGGTATATAGTGATGCATTGCATGTCAGTTTAGGATGTGTTTTGATGCAGAATGGTAAGGTTGTGGCTTATGCATCCCGTCACCTTAAGACACACGAAGGGAATTATCCGACACATGATCTTGAGTTTGTAACACTCCTTACCCGTATTCGCCACCTGTATCGGGTACAAGGCATTACCGTAATTAACTTGCTCAATCATACAACATCAAATCATAAAATTTCATTTCAAATTTAAACTTTTCATTCAAGACCTTAATGTCCTTATTATAGGTCTGCGAGACCCCAAACTTGCACCCGGAATGATTCGGGACCAAACCGGAAACCTTTGAACACTTAGAAAATTTTGAGACAAAACAGGGTCGCACACCCGTGTGAAGAGGGACACGCCCGTGTGGGTAGGCTACGTAATCACACACACCTATGTCCCTAATCCGTGTGGATTTTATTTTTCATTTGGAACCTACATGGGTTTTTACACGGCCTAACACACGCCCGTGCCTATAGTCCGTGTCCCTCATATGGCCATGACACACCCGTGTATTCACCCATGTATGAAAACCTTGACATTCTATTTATGATGTCATCATCTCAATGAGGTCACACGGCCAAGGTACACGCCCGTGTCCTTAGGCCGTGTATCAAATTATATTCCTAATTTCAGGTGCAGACTTTACAAGGCCCAGGCACATGCCCGTGTCTTAGGCCGTGTCTCCCACACGATCGAGACACACGTTTGTGTCTTAGCCCGTGTGTTTACTACTGGGTATTCTGACTTGCCAACCTAGCATGCATGGGGACACACGGCCTATCAACACGCCCATGAGGCTGACCGTGTGTCACACACGGCCTAGACACATGCCCGTGTGTCTACCCGTGTGGACAATTGTAAGGCTATCTACCAAGCCAATTGCCACCCTACAAGGCAACCACACTTATACCAATTCAATTCAACATACATCATGACCATAAGGCATTTCTAAGAATCCAATATCAAGATATCCACACAAGCATGCACTTCATGAACTTCATCATCATTGAATATATAAACTTGTCAAGTATTGGCCAATTTCAAATGACCATTTACAAAATGAATTTAATGACATTAATAGCCACACATTGGCTAACAAATATGACATAACACAAAATAACCAAGTTCCTATAAATGCCATACTCAAAATTAACCAAACTATGCTATAACAAGGAGAAGTTGATAGTGTGATTTTGAACTCCGACGTCCCACGATCCCCAAGTTAGCTTGGCGATACTACAAGGAAAACAAAAATGAGAGAGGTAAGCATGGAGCTTAGTAAGTTTGCATGAAATAAATAGAAACATAAAGGCTCATAATGTCATCCATCCATTGCATTGAATAAAAACACAAGGTCTCAAGCACATTGCCATAACTTACTCATGCTTACTCTTACCAATTACATGTCATGTCAAATATCGTATACATTTCTCGTGAATTACTCACATGTACCTGTATCACTTCATCACATAGCTTTAGCACTAATTTCATCTCTATATTAAGCTTAATTGTTTATGCCATTGAATCACTTGGAATACTCGAGGATACATAATCATCATCATACACATAAATATGACGCTAATGCCATATCCCAGATATGGTCTTACATGGGGTCACATCTCGATGCTGATGCCATATCCCAGATATGGTCTTATACGGGATCTCATATCGATGTCGATGCCATATCCCAAATATGATCTTATACGATTTTCATATTAGATGCCGATGCCATATCCCAGATATGGTCTTACACGGGATCTCAATTCGGTGCTAAGGCCATGTCCTAGACATGGTCTTATACGGGACCTTTCCAATCTCATGTCTTGATGATGATATTCTCTCACTTCTTAAAGTCCAATCGGGACTTCAACATCATAAATTTTCATCATTGTCTCATTTAACATCAATACTCATTTTCATAGAAATATTATACATCTTCACGAATATCAAACATTTTAAAACATACTAGCATTATGTTGAATTTAATACACAAAAACTTACCACGATACCAAAATAGGCCAATTTGCCGATATAGTTCGAAACCTTACCTTTTCCTCGGTCAAGGTTAATTTTTCGTTCTTCTTGATCTATAATAACAAATTAGCTCATTTAATTACCACATTAATTAATACATTTCAATAATCATACTTTGACAAAATTAACATTTTGCCCTTAAACTTTCACAAAATAACTATTTTACCCCTTGGATCGTAAATCGATTCTAATCAAATTTCCTCCTTTAACAACCTTTACAAAAAGGTCCTTTTAGGTGTTTTATTGGAAACACCTTTCACAAAAGTTGTTTATTTAACAACTAAGACTCATTTTCTTTCATAAAATTTTAGAAATCAACACTAATTCTCTCATGGAAAAACCCTAGGTTTTCAACCATTTTGCAAAATAGTCCCCTCATTAGCTAGCTCAAGCTACAAGGGTCTCAAAAGTATACAACTTATCAAAGAATGACCATTAAAACACTTACTTGCAAGGAGCAAAGCTTGGCTGTAATTTTTGAGCTCTCAACCCCTATTTTGCTGCTAATTTTTGGTGGAGAAGAAGAGAGGAAAGATGATATCTTTTCCTTTCTTTATTTTATTATAAAACATCAATTTAGTCACCAAATTTCTACCAACTTTGACTCATTTTTCTTCGCTTTGTCCCCTATGGCTGACCAACCATTATTTGACGAGATAATTGCACTTTAAAGACTTCCAATTAATATTCTATGGCTTTTAGACACCTTTAGCTTGTAAAATAGAACTTTCACACTTTATGCGATTTAGTCCTTTTTCGAAATTAAGCATGCAATCGCTAAAATTAAAGCACTAAAATTTTCATGCACTTATATAATCATGCTTTAACTCATAAAATAATATTAAAATAATTTTCCTCAATATCAGATTAGTGGTCCCGAAACCACTGTTCCCACTAGGCCCTAAATCGGGCTGTTACAGAGTTGGCTGCTGTGGTCTTTGCACTAAAAATTTAGAGGCACTGTCTGTATGGTGAGAGGTGTGTCATCTACACTGATCCCAAGAGCCTCAATTATCTCCTTACTCAGAAGGAGTTAAACCTTAGACAGCATTGTTGGATTGAGCTGCTCAAAGATTATGACTGTACTATCGAGTATCATCTTGGTAAGGCCAATGTGGTGGCCGATGCTCTAAGTTGAAGAGAGATGTCTAATTTGAGGGCAATGTTTGCTCGCCTTATTCTATTTGATGATAGGAGTCTGTTGGCCGAGTTGCAAGTTAAGCCGACTTGGATTGAGCAGATTCAAGATAAGCAGTTGGGGAATGAGTCTTTGAGTTTACGGTTCTATTAGGTTAAGAGTGGCAGCACTTTAGATTTTGGACTGAATAATGATAGGGTACTCTATTTCCATGGTCAGATTTGTGTACTGAACGATGTGGATCTGAGGCAGTCAATTCTGAGGGAGGCGTATAGTAGCCTTTATGTTGTGCATCCCGGCGGTAATAAAATGTATCACAACCTTCGTGAGTTATACTAGTGGCCGGGTTTGAAGTATCAGGTTATTGAATTTGTGGCTCGGTGCCTGACGTGCAAGCAAGTTAAGGTTGAGTACCAGTTTCCTTCGGGTTTATTGCAGCCAGTCAAGATTCCCTTATGGAAATGGGAATGAATGACTATGGATTTCGTTAGTGGGTTGCCCTTGACACCCACTAAGATGGATTCTGTTTGGGTCATCGTGGATCGATTGACCAAATTTGCTAACTTATTCTGTTTTGAACTGGTTATTCTCTACAGAAGCTAGCAAAGTTGTACATTTCTAAGATTGTAAGACTGCATGGGGTTCCTATCTTGATCATTTCTGATAGAGACCCTCGCTTAACTTCTCGATTCTAGAAGAAATTGCACGAGGCTCTGGGTTTAAGGTTGGACTTCAGTACTGCGTTCCATCCTTAGACCGATGGACAATCCGAGAGGGTGATTCAGATACTTGAGGATATGCTTCAGAGTTGCGTGATTTATTTCCAAGCTAGTTGGGAGGATTATTTGGCACTAGCTGAGTTCGTGATAAACCGTAAAAGTAACATATTTTAAGCCCACATTTAGCATGCTTTTGGATGATTTAAGCCTTGAATTATGTAATTTGGTGCTCTTAATCCTTTGTTTTCATGTTTTATACTCAGAAGAGCACCGAATGATGAAAAGAATGAAAAACGGGCCCAAAACAGAGTAAATGGGCCATATCACAAAATCCACACGGCCTGGGCCCAAGACCACACTGCCGTGCCTCATTCAACAGTCTCGAACAAGGCTTTGCCACGGTTCACACGGGCATGTGCCATGGGCGTGTCCTTGCCGTGGCCAAGAGGAGTTTTACTCGAAATAGGATACTTGGAGGCAAAGAAACACATTCCAAAGCCTATTTAAACACCCTAGTAGGAATTCCATTTGGATTAGGATACTTAGGGTCCAAGTAAGGCATTTCAAAGCCTATATAAACACCTTAGAGGGCAACCTAAAGGAGAGTCCGGCAGTAGCCCGAACCTCAGGCTTTAGTCAAGGGGCGTCTAGCTAGGCCAAAGAGGGCAGATTTGTGGGGATTTACTCGAAGGTAGCCGGTTGATTCATCTCAAAAAGCTGGAATCATACTCAAGACGGAGGATCTCTCCTTCAATTCCATCAGGGGTTTTAGGGATTTTTTATGTTTTGTTTTATCTTTTCTTTTGAGATGTATTCTATTATTATTATGAACTAAACCATCAGATACCTGATGGGGATGAAACCTAAAATGAATCTTGTTATCGTTTGCTAAACTATATGATAAATATTTGACTTGTTCTTAATTATGTGTTCTTAATTCTTGTGTTGATATTTCCGGGATATTAATTCAAGTATGATGTGCTTAGGTGGAGGAGCAAAAGTCCCTGCCTAAGAGTAGATCTAGCATAATTAAGTGGAGTTGATTGCACGCCTAGAGATAGGGTGACGAGATTTTGTCGGATTATGGTGAAACCTAATATGAGAGTCCATAGGTCGAGTTAATGCAATTTTAGGATTTCAATTAATCAACCTAGGGTTAGACGTTAGTCGCCTCGAGAGAGGGATTAATATAACTTAGGAATTCTTACAGATCAAGTCAAATGAATAAATCATCTGGTTTAGAGTTAGATAACAAGTGAAGTCTAGGTAGATTCTTCCTTGGGTGTCGTTTTAATCAATTGGTTTTTCTTCAAAGTTATTTTCCCAATTTCATTCTTCTTTGTCTTAGAGTCTTTAATTTAGTAGATAGTTAATTTTAGATTAGATAAAAATCCACTTAATTCTTAGGCTAAATAATAAAAAGAGAGTTAGTATTAGTGTTTCTGGTTCCTTTGGGTTCAACATTCCAGTCTTGCATTAACTATACTACTGTTCGATAGGTGCGCTTGCCTCAAATCGTTGTCATAGTTAGTTTCTAGGTTCGATCATTCTTTATATAAATTTTAAGACTTTGACATCGCATAAAACAATGATCAGTTCGCCTATAATAACAGTTTCCAAGCTAGTATCCAGATGGCACCTTACAAGGCTCTGTATGGTTGTAAGTGTCGTACTCCTTTGTGTTGGACTGAGTTGGGTGAACGTCGAGTTCTAGGTCTTGATTTGGTTTCTGAGATTGAGGTTAAGGTTAGGCTGATTTGGGATCGTCTAAAAGTGGCTTTCAATAGGCAAACATCATAAATAGATCTGATGAGACGTGAGATTGAGTACTCTGTGGGGGACTTTGTGTTTCTTAAGGTCTCTCCGTGGAAGAAAGTTCTGAGGTTCGACCGGAAGGGCAAGCTGAGCACTAGGTATATTGGACCATACCAGATTCTAAAATGTGTGGGGCTAGTTGCTTATCAGTTGAAGCTGCCCCCTGAACTGGATCGTATTCATGATGTGTTTCACGTCTTTATTTTGTGACGGTACCAATCTAATTCATCCCATGTTGTCTCGGTGGAGGAGATTGAAGTTAGACTAGATTTGACTTTTGAAGAGGAGCCGATCCATATTCTGGCTCGCGATGTTAAGGTTCTATGAAAAAAGTCAATTCCTTTAGTGAAGGTGCTGTGGCGGAATCATAGCACTGAGGAGGCCTCGTGGGAACCTGAGGACTCGATGCATCAGTAGTATCCTCATATGTTCTGATCAGGTAAATTTCGAGGTTGAAATTTTTTTTAAGGGGTAAATTTGTAACGCCCCAAAATTCTTATCTCTACTTTTTCAAAAGGTTTCACAGTTGTGTATCTGCTTCAGTGGTTAAGTGTTCTGGGTGTGTGTGTAAGGTCCCAAGTTCTAGCCATAGCTTTGGCAAATTTTGGCATTTTTCTGACTTAAGCCTTAAACTTGCTCAGTGGGCTTATATTAAATTATTTGTAAAACCATATCAGAATGAGCCTGCTGGTTTGAGTCGTAAGGCGGTCTGTGTGTTTTGTGGAGGTTCTGTGTTTGAATCCCTGCACGAGCGTGGGAGTTTACTTTTGCTCTGTTAACTGATAAGAATTTCTATTAAGCTAGGAATATGAGTAAGTAGTTGTTAGTGGGATTAGTGGAGAGAAATTAGGGATTTGTTGGCAGTTTTCCTTTCTCTCTATTTCCCCAAAATTTCTTCTTTTGACTTTTCTTTTCTCCTCTCTGTTATAATACTCCCAACTTTCAGTGTTTCTTTTTCTGACTTCTATAAAAAAATCTTTCCCTTTCGAATCATGATTCGTTGATGTGTCGGTCCTCCATATTGTTGAATAGGTAAGTGGTTCGTGGAGTCTTGAAATAATTATGTTCATGCGTTAGTTTTGTTGGTATAATCGTAGAATTTGATTTTTCTGCAATTATTTTAGGTAGGAGAAGGCTGTGAACAGTGAATTTCACATCAATTGCTCGAATAGTTTAGCAGTGGTTTTTCGTCGTCGATAAGTCTTGAGCACTGTTTTGGGTTTTGGACTGATTCGTAATTTTGGCTGCTAAATCGAATTCTGGGTGCTTCTTTCTAGGTTGCAAGGCTTTGGGAGTGATTTTGTATTAAAACCGTAACAGGTGTGTACCTTAAACGTGGAGAAGCGAGGTTCGGGGAAAGCTAAAAAACCCCATTGTCGATGCCACACGACCGTTTGGTAGGCCATGTGCAATGACATGGCTGTGTTATCGACGAAGGCTAGGCCGTACGCAAGACACAGTCGTGTAATGGTCGGAGTTTGGCCGTGTGGGCCACACAGGCTAGACCGAATTGGGCGTGTGGGCCTACACGGGCACACCACACGGGCGTGTGATATCTGGGCCAGACCGTGTGATCCACACGGGCAAGGCCAATCTGGGTGTGTAGGCCACATGGGCTTGTGGGCCCAAACGGGCAAACCACACAGGTGTGTGGGCCCATTTATTTGAAATTTTCCCTAGGGTTGCACGGGTTGTCCCAATTGACTGTGGGCCTACTATAGGGTCGGTAAAGGCTAACAAAACCCTAAACTATACGATCTGTTTGACTGAAATTCTATACTGAGCATGATAGTATATGCATGTTATATCTGTATGTAAGCATGGTTAATTTGTATGTCTGAAACTGAATATTTTGTATCTAATATTGGGGTTGGGATGATATATATATATATATATATATATATGGAGGAAGTGTTCTGAAAGGCGCTTATCGCCTATATTCTGGCAGCTTGGCTACACTTAATCTGTTATGTATCGCATCGGTACAATGTGGTGTGTAAAGCTGGGTAGGTGTTTTAAACCCTACATGGTGTGTAGGGATAGTCAGAGATGGTATGTAGAGGATGGGGGTAGGAAATTTGATTTTTGATTTTGATATGCATATTTATATCTGTATTTGAGATGCATATCTAGGTTATTTTTATGTAATTCAGACTTTACGAAGTGTTCTATTTTAATTTGGGATAGACTGTGATTTCATGACTTAAAACCTGCAAAATGTGGAATAACTAGGATTTTCTAAAATCTTAAATGGAATTTTACAAAAAAGTTTTCTTTCAAACCAACGAGTTAATAAAAACAAGGTTTTCTAAAAATGTGAACTGTTTTCCCTAACCGTGACGATTTTTCTAAGCTTCCGCTAAAATGATATGTTTTAGAGCGAGTTGACTATTTGAAGTTATAATTTGAATTAACTGAAAGCAAATAAGGGTTTTTGAGCTTTAAGTTTTATCGAGTCAGTGTCGGTTTTAAAAGCCCTTTTATGCGACATCGCCATATTTTGCCATAATGTCTAGCCGGGTTTGGGGTGTTACATTAAACTTAATTTAAGTTAATTTTTATATAAAAATAAAATTACCTATAGAGGAGCTCTTTTCCGGAAAATGACTTATGCTTTCAAAAGGATAAGTTGTTTTATAAGAAAACGAGCTTATTTTACGTTGACCTGTAAGCTATTTTTCATTAAACAAGTTGTTTTCTGTGAAACAAACACAGGAAAATACATAAAATATTTTCCATAAAACCTTTTACATGTAAACAAATAAACCCTTAATGTATTTTGTGAGGAACAAAGTGTGGTATAAGAGTGTTTTGCGCCTTACACTCCGCAACAAAATGGTTTGGTGGAAAGAAAGAATTGTACTTTAATGGATATGGTTAACTCGATGTTCTTAAATGCTAAACTTCCATATGGTCTATAGGGTGAAGCATTACTAACTGCGTGTTATATCCTTAGTAGAATACCATCGAGAAAATTCAAAGTATCTCCAAATAAGTTGTGGAAGGGTTGGAAGCCAAAGTTAGATTATTTCAAAGTGTGAGGGTGTTTGGCTTACTATAGAGTTCCGAACCAACAGAGAACAAAGTTAGGACCAAGTGCCGTCAAGGGTGCATTCGTTGGATATGCCCAACACTCTAAGGCTTATTGTATAATTGACTTAGTGTAAAATACGATAATTGAAATAAGAGATTTATTCATTGAAAATGAGATTTTCGATTATTCAACGGATTCAAAAAAAGAATATGAATAAAAGATCTCAAGTGATCAAACCAAGCAAAGTCTTTGTGACAATAAGGATACGAAGCCGAGGAAAAGTCAAATAGTAAGAAAAGTAAAGGACTTTGGTCCCGATTTCATTTCTTTGTGATCGTTGTTTTATGCTGTAACACCCCAAACTCGGCCTAGAAGTGATGACAGGATCTGGCATGTTACATGAAAGGGTTGTTTAGAATCTGCGCGTTTGTTAAAAATTTCGAGTTTAAATATTTATTCGCTGGTAATCCTTTATTTAACATTTTGGAAAACGATTATTAAGGGTTTAGGAAATTCCCGTATTGAACATTTAATAATAATAGGCAGTAATCAAATTAAAAGCTAAACCAAATAAAACACCAAATTTAAAGTAATAGTGGCCTTATTACAAAATAAAATCCCAAATTAAAATAAGTTCAAATTAAAACGAAGTTTACGAAAGCAATCGTAATGCATGGCCACCTCGGGTCCACCTCAGCTCCATATCCGCGGTCTAAGGATTACCTGCAAAATTTAACGGA
Organism: Gossypium bickii; assembly: GCA_025503065.1. Classification (NCBI taxonomy): domain Eukaryota; kingdom Viridiplantae; phylum Streptophyta; class Magnoliopsida; order Malvales; family Malvaceae; genus Gossypium; species Gossypium bickii. The sequence continues at coordinate 31,293,974 of CP106719.1, forward strand.
GGGGGTGAGTCACTGAAACTCAGTGTGTAAATCCCCGTCCAGTTGAGCTTTGAGCTCTCACACCAATCATATATTAAGCATGTATGTAATGCAACCCAATCAACCTAGTATCCATCCTTCATATCTCCGGAATCTACCCAATATCTGTGGCACCTAGCCACTAGTGGTACCTAACCACTGGTGACAAAAGTCACAAATAATCATATGTGGGGTCAACCCACTTGTGGTACCTAACCACTGGTGACAATCCCTTAATGAATATATGTGGGGCCAACCCACTGTGGTACCAAACCACTGGGACGAGTCACAGAAATAATATATGTGGTACCAAACCACTGGTGACAAATTTCACAAAATATAATAGTGGGGCCAACCCACTTGTGGTACCTAACCACTGGTGACAGTCTAAAAGAGATCATGTTTCCTCCCTCTTCTCATCATACCCCAACCCATGCAACATGTCATGACATAATAATTCGTGTATGCAGTATGACATGTATGCAAAACATATATCAAATATAAGTATAACATGAACTACCATCATAATCAGATAGACATAATACAACATAATCAAGCTAATCAACCTCTAAGGGTATAACCGTAATTTTACTTAGCAAGGGTATTTTCATAATTTACCTATCGAGGGTATTTTAGTAATTTCACACCTTCAATGGCCTTTTCGAAGGCCTAATGTCACCCTGAGCGACTCAGCTACCATTTCCGGTCATACCGGACTATTGGGCCTAAAACCCAATTTCGGCCCATTCGGGCCCACATGCTCGTGTGGCCCATCTAACACAAATCTAGCCACGTATATGAGATTCACCTAGTCTAGTTCACTATATACTACACCATCACACAATTTTATTCAATTGGGCCCACGGGCCCATTAGGCCCACTTCGGCCCATTTTGGCCCAGACAGCCTCAACCCACAAGAATGCTACTGATGGCCTCAACTATCGCGTCGAAGCCCCACACGTGCGCTTGCATGCTCGTGTGGCTACTATTTCTGTGACCGGCACTTCGGCATTTGCCGCTCTAGAGCTAGAGTAAAGAAGTACACACCTGTTAGGAATCTGGTGCTAATCCGTGCTCCGACCACTCCTGTGCCCAAACACCCTCCATGATGTATTCATCCTCCTCCTAGAATGCTATATATATAGCTAGCTTCTCATCTTCCTTCTTTGTATCTTTTCGATGTGGGATCCTTCTATCAGCAGAGTTTAAATCCAACTCAAACTCTTCCTGTCCAATTTGCAAAATAAATACTCCTTGCTTTTCATGAGATTCGAACCCAGGCTCCCTTGCAACATAATCCACGCCGCTAACCACTTGGCCACAAGCTCCTTTTGTGTCTTAAACCATGCGCAACTAACTATAAAGCTATAGCCAAATACTAAGGTCTATGTAAAAAGAAAACCAAAATGCAAAATCCAAGACTTGAACCTTGGACCTCTTTCCTTCCTTGTGGCGTCACTCCCTTGTCTCTTATGTGGCGTCACTTTGCCACTACACCACACACTCCTTTTGTGTCATTTTCCTCCATATTTTATTCTTAAAGCCTACCTACTAACTCCCAGGGTTTTTCACCTAAAACCAAAATTTCCCTAAAGCCAAAGTTTGATCCCGGGACTTCACAGAAGCCTTCTAACCTTCCAAAATCACTTACCTAAAAGGTCTAACAAGCCGTTCTCTTATTCTCCTAAAATTTAAACGCTACTATGCTCAAGGCCCATTGGGCCCAATCCTACTAGGCCCAATTTCGGGATGTTACATATACAATGTCAAAGTCTTAAAATTTATATAAAGAATGACCGAACCTGGAAACTAACTATGACAACGATTTGAGGCAAGCGCACTATCGAACAGTAGTATAGTTTAGGCAAGACCGGAATGTCGAACCCAAAGGAACCAAAAGTACTAATACTAACTCTCTTTTTATTATTTAGCCTAAGAATTAAGGGAATTGTTTATCTAATCTAAAATTAAATAAAAACTAATCTAAAGACTCTAAGACAAAGAAGAATGAAATTGTAAAAATAACTTGAGAGGAAAAACCAATTGATTAAGTCGACACCCAAAAAAGAATCCACCTAGACTTCACTTGTTATCTAACTCTGAACCAGACGATTTATTCATTTGACTTGATCCGTAAGATTCCTTAAGTTATATTAATCTCTCTCTCGAGGCGACTAACGTCTAACCCTAGGTTGATTAATTGAAATCTCTTTCTAATTAAAATGCTTATAATTGCATTAACTCAATCTATGGACTCCCATTTTAGGTTTCACCCTAATCCGGCAAAATCTCGTCACCTTATCTCTAGGCACGCGATCAACTCTGCTTAATTATGCTAGATCTACTCTTAGGCAGGGACTTTTGCTCCTCCACCTAAGCACATCATACTTAAATTAATATTTCGGAAATATCAACATAAGAATTAAGAACACATAATTAAGAACAAGTCAAATATTTATCATATAGTTTAGCAAACGATAACAAGATTCATCTTAGGTTTGATCCCCCTCAGGCATCTGAGGGTTTAGTTCATAATGATAATAAAAGAATACATCTCAAAAGAAAAGATAAAACAAAACATAAGATATCCCTAAAACCCCCTGAAGAAATTGAAGGATCCTCCGTCTTGAGTATAATTTCGGCTTCTTGAGATGAATCAACTGGATATCTTCGAGTAATTCTCCACAAATCTGCCCTCTTTGGCCTAGCTAGACGCCCCCTGACTAAAGCCTTGGGTTCCCCTCTTTCAGGTCATAGTTAGGGTGTTCATATAGGCTTCTGAATATGTTTCTTTGCCCCTAAGTATCCTAATCTGAGTGAAACTCTTCTTTCTCACGGCAGGGACACGCCCATGGTACACGCCCGTGTAAGTCATGGCCAGGCCGTGTTCGAACCTGTTGAATTGGACATGGCCGTGTGGTCTTAGGCCCAGGCCGTGTGGATTTCGTGATATGGCCCATTTACTCTGTTTTGGGCCCGTTTTCCGTTCTTTTCATCATTCGATGCTCTCCTGGGTATAAAACATGAAAACAAAGGATTAAGAACACCAAATTAAACAATTCAAGGCTTAAATCATCCAAAAGCATGATAAATGTGGGATTAAAATATGTTACTTTTACGGATTATCAAATAACCCCACATTTAAGCTTTTGCTTGTCCTCAAGCAAAATTCTCAAGTCATAATTAAAACAAACTTCCTCGATTCAAAATATTTATCAATAATGTTTCATCATAATTCAAAGATAATTCATGCATGGATGATTCAACTCAAAGAGTCCTAAAGATTCAAACAATCTAAGTCATACATTTGTAGCACAAAACATAGGTGTTTCCCCTCATCTAAATAATTACCCTTGATTCAAAATCGACAAGAATTGACATCCTCACTAAAGATTCACTCAAATCACTCGAAGTGTTTAAGGTTCAAAGTTAAGCACTCAAAGGTCAAACATGAAGAGTTAATCCCATAAGCTTGCATGAAAATCAGATCTCCACCACTATAAAATGAGATAATACACAAATCAGAAGGTCTTTAAAAAGGGTTGTAACGGGGCTTAGGTTAAAGGTGTGGATAAAGGTTGAATTAGAAGGTTAGAATCGAGATTGACCTGACAAATTACCTAGCCAAAAATGTAACTACTCCTAAATAATTACATCAATTGAAAACTAATAATACGAGCTTTTTCTTCGAGATTTTGAATTTACATGTATAAGCTTAGCTAACATAGAACTAATAATGAATATACTTTGATTTTATTTTTTTAGTTCAAGTCAAGTACATAATAAAGGATAGATTGAAATAGATAAAATAGTCAGGCAACTGATCAAATCAAATCTCGACATAAGGGTTGTAAAAAAAATGGTGATAACAAATACAAAGGGTTTTGGGTTAATATTAGTGGGTGAGTCAATAAAAAGGGTTGTTAGGATTAAAAAGGTTCACTAGGGGTTAATTATGAAGGTAGGCTTTTAGTAGGGGAAAGTGGGTTAAATCCTAGGTGCCTCTATCATCTCTGTATATCAAATCAAAGGTGTGGTCTCGACATGTATAATCGATGTAAGTTCTAGAATAAAAAATCGATGTTGTCACACTCATAATAAATAAAGTGAGCAAGAAAGAATGTATTCTTTAAAAGGTTCAAAATCTCACAAAAAATTATGGGTATTTGATGTTAACCTTGTAAATTTCAAACTTTAAGGTAATAATTAGATTCAGGTAGACAACCTACAAAATTTTTAATTTTTGAAAAATAGACTCATCATGCTTGATTCTCTAATATCCTTCAAATTTAATCATCAATGCACAATTATCAATGACTTAATTCAAAACATATCAATAAAACTCATAAATCAAAGGAAATTTCATTCTAATCATAATATGAGAAACTTACTTTAGAACAAGGCATAATTCAGGGATTTGAGAATAATGAAAAAAGTTAGGCACTTTCTTGAAATAACTATTCACCCTCACACTTAAGATGTATATTTCCCTCAATGTACAGAGATGTATATGAAATTTAAGAGAAAGGGAGAGGTGAAACTTCCTAAATTTGGATGGTTTCCTTGAGTTGGGAGTCCCGAGGTGTGGTGGCTGCTACCGAGCTCTGCGCTAGATGAAGAAATTGGGAAGCTCTTAGAGAATTAGCCAAGAATTATTAAGACACATTTAAAATAAACTAAATATATAATTAAAGACAAGAAAGATAAAGAGAAAGAAAACAGAAATGTAAATAAAATTAAAATGAAAGATGAATGGACTGAAGAGTCCTTATTGTTGGATGGTTCGTGAGGTGGGTGTGACTTCTAAGGCTGCAGAGGGGCTGGCGGTGGCCGAAGTGGTGTGATTCCCAAGCAGCTTGAAGAACTTGACACTAAGAAACTAAAATAAAATAAACTAATTTAAGCATAAGATAGTCAAAGAGAAGGAAAATAAAGGAGAAGAGTAGAGAAGAAGAAAAATTAAATGGCTTCAAAGATCCTTGGCTTGTCGTTTGGATGAAGCGGCCGGCATGAACTTATTTAGACTGGTCTCCCACATGGAGACTGTGCTGGGATCCTTCTGCTTCTTCGACATTGTTGAAATGTATATTGAGGCTTTAGAGAATGAAGAAGGAGGAGAGTGATTATGAAGGGGGTAAAGAGTGAACGGGGAGTGGGTGAGAAGGGGAGAGGGGTGTTTTAAATAGGATTTTGGGGCCTGGTACTTTCCCACGCCCATGTACCATGGGCATGGTGTGTCACACAACCGTATCGCACGGCCGTGTTGTGCTTTGTTCGCTTCTCCCACACCCGTGTTCTAGTTTCCACGCCCGTGTATGATCTAACAGTGTCAGCCACTGCCGCATCGCACGACCGTGGCGTGGTAGTTGAGTCCGTGACTTGAAAATTGATTCGCTCTGACTCGTACCATCTTTGCCATGTCAGTACGAAGATTCGATGTATCCACACGGCCACAGCCACGGCCGTGTGTAAGGCCGTGTGGCTTGAAATTCTATACTTTTGGTTAGTTAATAGTTAGGTGCTATAAGGAAAGAATAAAAAAATGAAAATGAAAAATATAGAAGTTAATGGGGTTAGTACTCGGGTTGCCTCCCGAGAAGCGCTCGTTTATAGTCTTAAGCTAGACTCTCCTTTCATTTGCATATACATGGTGGTTTGAGGAGTTGAAAGTCCTTCCTCGTGCTAGCAGTTCAATTATCATGATAGGGTTTAAGACGAGTAGAGTTTATTTTCAAAATGCCAAACATAAGGTGACTTACCTCGACCGTTCCATACAGGAAAACATCTATTACCTTAAAAGGGATTTCCTTGCTGGTGTTAGGATCAAGAGGGGACACCCGTGGATCTACTTTATCTAGCAATACTTAATCTCCAGTTTTGAACTTGTTTGTCTCGTAGAGTGGCTTTGGTTCTGCTTCATGTATCCCTAGTTCTTCTTTAAGATGCGTCTTCTCCTCTTCTAGTTTATCGATCTGAATCCTTTATTTCTCGTGAGTTATTTCTTTGTTGGCACAGGGTCTAGGATCGAACTCAGTTGTGTTCTTTTGTGGTGCTTCCTGAAAAGAAGGGTTAACCGAATGGTTATCAATAGAATTTACTTTCTCACCTTGGCTATTCGATGTTCTAGCTAAATCGAGGGCTTGAAGAGTGACTGTCTCCTCACCTACACAGAGTATGAGTTCGTCTACATCAATATTGATTTTAGTTCTGGCAGTTGCTAAAAATGGTTTTCCTAAAATTAGGAGGATCGTGTTGTCCTCATCCATGTCTAAAATGGCGAAGTCTACCGGGAATACGAATTTATCAATCTTCACAAATACATCTTCAATTATACCACTAGGAACTCTAATAGTTTTATCAGCTAATTGAATGCTCATCCTAGTTTGTTTGGGTTTCCCTAGACCTAGTTGTTTAAACAATTTATAAGGTATGACATTTATGCTTGCCCCTAAATCAGCTAATGCATTATCAATAGATAAACTACCAATTAATTATGGAATTGTAAAACTCCCTGGATCTTTTAATTTCGGTGGTAGTTTATTTTGCAACATTGCTGAGCACACTGCGTTCAGTTCCACATGTGATTCCTCGTCTATCTTTCGCTTATTTGTCAATAGCTTCTTTAAAAATTTCCTGGAATCTAGCATCTGCAAAAGAGCTTCAAGAAACGATAAGTTAATATGTAATTTTTTTAAAAGTTTAAGAAACTTACCGAACTGTTCCTCTACGTCGTCTTTCGTTATTGCCTCGGGATATGGTATGCGAGGTTTGTACTCTTTGATTACTGGTTTCGGCTTGTTATTGACCTCAACCATATCTTCTTTTACTACCTTCTTTTGTTTTGAATTAGGCGCGTCTAACCCTTCACTATCTTGAGCTGTTATGGTTTGAACTTGCTCCCTTGGGTTAGTCTCGGTGTTGCTCGGTAGTCTTCCTTGTGGTCTCTCAGAAATCTGCTTAGCAAGTTACCCGATTTGATCCTTGAACTCCTATGACAATACTTCAAGTTTTGTTTCTACCTTTTGGAAACGTGTTTCTGAGGCTGCCATGAAATTTGATAGCATCTCTTTAAGGTTCGGCTTCTTTTCCTGTGGGTAGGGCTGTTGTTGGAAGTTTTGGGATGGTTGTTGCCTTTGATTTCTTTGACCGCCCCATGAGAAATTTGGGTGGTTCTTCCAACCTGGATTATAAGTATTACTATAAGGATTATTGTTAGATCGAAAATTGTTACCCATATAGTTCATCTGTTCACTCTCCATGCCCTGTCCGTAGGGTGGGTACTCAGGATTCGCCACTCTTTCACTTGTGTTGCATTGCATAACTGGATGTGCCTGCGAAGAATCGTATAAACCATCAAATTTTTTATGTAGCAATTCTACCTGATTTGATAGCGTGGTTACTGCATCGAGGTTGAAAACTTCAGCTCTTTGGCTGGCCTTGTTCTTGTAACTTGCCACTGATAGTTCTTCAGTGACATCTCCTCTATAAACTCGTAGGCCGCTTCAGGAGTTTTGTTGTTCAGAGTTCCGCCAGCAGCTGAATCTATTAATTGCCTTGTTGAGGGGTTCACACCATTGTAGAAGGTTTGCACCTGTAGCCACAAAGGCAATCTATGGTGTGGAAGCCTCCTTAACAAATCTTTGTATCTCTCCCATGTATCATAAAGTGTCTCTGAATCCATCTGCACAAAAGAAGAGATATCATTCCTCAATTTGGTCGTTTTGGCCGGTGGAAAATATTTTAGTAAAAATTTTTCGGTCATTTGATCCCATGTAGTGATTGATCCTCGTGGAAGAGAATGTAACCACTGTTTGGCTTTATTCCTCAAAGAAAAGGGAAATAACCGAAAACGGATGGCATCATTAGAAATGCCATTTATCTTGAAGGTGTCATAGAATTCTAGAAAATTCACTAGATGTGTGTTAGGATCCTCATCCTGCAAACCACCAAACTAAACAAACTGTTGTATCTTCTGTATAGTGTGAGGTTTCAGTTCAAAATTATTTGCAGCAATAATAGGCCTAACAATACTTGACTCAGTTCCTGTTAAACTAGGTTTAGCATAACCATACATAGTCTGTGGAGCATGATGTTCAGCCATCTCTGGAGGTGGCGGATGATTTTCAGCCATCTCTTCTGTAGTATTAATTTCAGCTTCTTGCTCTTCTTCTATGTAGTTTAAGCTTCACCTTATCTCTCTGCGATTTCTACAAGCGGTACCTTCAATATCACTGTCATAAAGTAGGGGTCCTGTCGGGTTCCTTCTAGTCATAAACTAGAGGTACCTGAAAGGAACAAAAGAAAAGTTAAAAATAAAAATAAAAAATAAAAATGGCTAAAGTAATAAAAATTGAGCTTTCTTAATATTTTAGTTCCCCGGCAACGGCGCCAAAAACTTGATCGTTGTTTTATGCAATGTCAAAGTCTTAAAATTTATATAAAGAATGATCGAACCTAGAAACTAACTATGACAATGATTTGAGGCAAGCGCACCTATCGAACTGTAGTATAGTTTAGGCAAGACCGGAACGTCGAACCCAGAGGAACCAAAAGTACTAATACTAACTCTCTTTTTATTATTTAGCCTAAGAGTTAAGGGAATTGTTTATCTAATCTAAAATTAACTAACAACTAATCTAAAGACTCTAAGACAAAGAAGAATGAAATTGTGAAAATAACTTGAGGAAAAACCAATTGATTAAGACGACACCCAAGGAAGAATCCACTAGACTTCACTTGTTATCTAACTCTGAACCAGACGATTTATTCATTTGACTTGATCCATAAGATTCCCTAAGTTATATTAATCCCTCTCTCGAGGTGACTAACATCTAACCCTAGGTTGATTAATTGAAATCTCTTTCTAATTAAAACCCCTAGAATTGCATTAACTCGATCTATGGACTCCCATTTTAGGTTTCACCCTAATCCGGCAAAATCTCGTCACCCTATCTCTAGGCGCGTGATCAACTCCGCTTAATTATGCTAGATCTACTATTAGGCAGAGACTTTTGCTCCTCCACCTAAGCACATCATACTTGAATTAATATTCCAGTAATATCAACACAAGAATTAAGAACACATAATTAAGAACAAGTCAAATATTTATCATATAGTTCAGCAAACGATAACAAGATTCATCTTAGGTTTCATCCCCTCGGTATCTCGGGTTTAGTTCATAACAATAAAAGAAAACATCTCAGAAGAAAAGATAAAAACAAAACATAAGAAATCCCTAAAACCCCCTGAAGGAATTGAAGGAGAGATCCTCCGTCTTGAGTATAATTCCGGCTTCTTGAGATGAATCAACTGGCTATCTTCGAGTAATTCTCCACAAATCTGCCCTATTTGGCCTAGCTGGATGCCCCTTGACTAAAGCCTTGGGTTCCCCTCTTTCAGGTCATACTTAGGGTGTTTATATAGGCTTCTGAATATGTTTCTTTGCCCCTAAGTATCCTAATCCGAGTGAAACTCTCTTTCTCACTTCAGCGAGGACACCCATTGCACACGCCCGTGTAAGTCGTGGCCAGGCCGTGTTTGAACCTGTTGAATTGGGTACGGTCGTGTGGTCTTGGGCCCAGGCCATGTGGATTTCGTGATATGGCCCATTTACTCTGTTTTGGGCCCGTTTTCCGTTCTTTTCATCATCTGGTGCTCTCTTGGGTATAAAACATGAAAACAAAGGATTAAGAGCACCAAATTATACAATTCAGGGCTTAAATCATCCAAAAGCGTGCTAAATGTAGGATTAAAATATGTTACTTTTACGGTTTATTACTTTGCAATCTCTAGCATTCCTCGTTGAGGGAAATAGATAACCCGTAATTAGGGAGATCCCCATAATGTTTAATGTGGATGGTGATTCACAATCCTAGGTGAAGCCATGACTTCTAGGGATGCTTGTAAACACAAAATATATAGACTTTTGCAGTATCTTTTGAGCTCTAATTCATGTAGTTTCGTAGTAATTTTTGTCGAAATTCATACTTTAATTATAAAATAATTAATTTCACTTATATTATTTAGATATTGAATTTTAATTATTTTTATAATAAATTTTCACAAATTTGGTTTAATTTCGACAGTTTTGCACAAAAGGTGAAAAATTGGCTCGATAGACACCTTGAAAGGCTTGAACCATTGGCGTAATTTTTGCATCAAGTGAATCAAGAGCATGTTCAAATTATTTTCGAGCCAAGAACGATCCAATAATGATTATTATACATACTTTATATTTAACTTTTATCCAACATTAATTGGGTCAAAAATTAATATAAAGTCTGAAGAAGAAAGAGGCCCATTGTGTTAAGTATATAGGACTGAACCACCAAGCAATTGGGTAACCCAAAATCATCCCTAAAGTTGATCCAATCAGCTAATTTTAGCTGATTTTTATTGACACAGTATTTAATTGATGCATGTTTAATCAAGGCAGCTGAAGGTTAAATGAGTGACTGTATTACATGGTACATTAGCCTTGCATAACTTGCAAGATTGTTATGATTAAATTGTTTCAATATAGGACTATGTTGTTACTTCACTTAATCTAATACTTGCTTATGAAAATTGATTAATTGTTTGAATTGACATAGTAATATGTTCAAGAGATTAATTGGTTTAGTAAGTTTGTATGTGCATTGGTTAGCAAAATACCAAGTTGCCATGAAATTATTTGTAACAATATGAACATGAATTTAGTAATTTTAAGTTAAAGAATGTAATTGATCTAACACATTAATGTCATCTTAATTTAAACCCATCTTTTAGAAATCGTGCATTGGATTATTTTACTTTTTATTTACTTAGTTAAATTAGTTTTAGTTTTTAGATCACTTCTTCAAACCAACATTTGTTTTCATCACCAAGTGTTTAACTTTTCATTTCATAAATATTTTTCTTTCACAGTCCCTGTGGGTACAATAACTCGACATTTACTTGTCACTTTATTACTTGATAACGTTTGTATCCACTTGCACATTTCCATCGTTCCAATCCAACAATTTAGAAAAAGGCGATCAATAATGAAATTGATTCAATATTGTCCAACAATACTTGGATTCTAGTTGATCTTCCTCAAGGATCGAAGCCTATCAGGTTGTTCATGTTGAATAAATTGAAGTATAGTGGGTTAAATTGATAGAATTTCAAGTTAGAATTGAGAAAAGGATTGAATTGTAAAATAAAATATAAGTTTTGAAGTAATAGGGACTAAATTGAGAAATTTTGAAATTTAGGGATTTATAGTGAAATTTAAGAGTTAAATTTAGTTTTAAGTGGTAGTTGAATGAAAATAAAGAATAAAATTTTGAAGAAAATAAGGTTAGATTTGATTAAGGATTAAATTAGAATTTAGGCAAAAGTTGTGTATAAATTGAAATATTCAATGTTAAATTGTGTTGTATAGAAGATCTTTAATTGTTTTAATTCCATAGCTAACGCTGATCTGGAGACCTCGACTATGAAAGGAAAAGACAAGATTAACGAGGAGTAACTCGAGAATTACGGTTTGTATATAATCCGAAGCTAATTATTAATTGTTGTATTTATTATATATATGGTAAGTGGAATTGAGGTGAGTATTGGTATTGAATTGAATTGAATTGAATTGAATTGTGAGTATAAGTGATTATTTGAAATGTGTATTGATTGGAAATTGGAAAGTGATTTGAAAACCCTATTAATTGTATCGGGCTGAGTCGGATATAGTTGGCATGCCATAGGATTGGAAGAGTTCAAGGATACTTCGACCACGAGTCTTTGAGACACTGGTGTCAAACTATTACTTCGGATAAATTCGATGAGGTACTGGGTACCAACTTACTTTGGCATGGCCGATGAGACACTGAATGTCAACTTATTACTTCAAATTATCCGATGAGGCACTGGGTGCCATACTAGTGTGTTTTGGTTGGATCCGTGTATCTGCCAAAGTGCGAGTCGTGTTAATAGGTGTAAATAAATGAATTGACAATAAGATTAATATTAAATGATATTGAATGTGAATTTGAAATTGGACATTAAATTGAATTGTACAAATGAAATGCATGAACCAAGGGTTCATGAAAAGAATATTGTTATTACTAAATGATATGTGAATCAAGTGAGAAAAGCTAATTGAATTAGCTATTGATGAGAAATGAAGGTTAAATGGATGAATTGAATTATTGATTGGTTAATGTTTATATATATAGTTAAAAGTGTATGTTTTATAACGTTTTTTTTTAAAAGTATTCGTATTATAGAAATACCATTGAGTTTATACTCAGCGTACGGTTTGTTTTTCGTGCGCAGGTTAGGTTAAAGTCAGATTGTTGAACTAGCACCCAAAGCTGATCCCGAACTCAAAAATATGGTAAAGTATATTACTTTTTAGTAATGGCATGTACCTAGGGTGTCACATGTTCGATATTTTGGGAAATGATTGTAAATATGTTATAAGATGATATTAGATACTTTATACACATGAATATATGTATGACATATTAAAGTATAAAATGGTATTCTTAAGTTAATTAAATTGGTATGAATTAGCAATTAGTTTGGTTGATGAATGTTTGGATTGTTTTGATAATATGTGTAAAATAACTATGGGGATACTTTGATTAGGTCCTTAGATTGATGAATTTGGCATGTATTATAGGTGTTTGAATGTGTTTTGGATTGGTTGAACAATTGGATTTTGAATTGCTTGTTGTTCATGATTTATAAGGCTGGTAATCCTAATGTATAAGGCTCATTTTGAGTCCACACAGCCTGACACACGGGCGTGTAACTAGACCGTGCGAGATACACGGCTTACACATGGGCGTGTGGATCGGCCGTGTGTCCCTTGCAACTTAAAAATTTAGAACAGAATGCCCAGGATTCTCCACACAAGCGTGTGTCTCAGTCGTGTGAGGCACACGACCTAGCACACGAGCGTGTGACTTGGCCGTGTGAGGCAAGTCAAAGAGTTACATTGGGTAGGACACGACTTGAAGCACGAGCGTGTCCCTGGGCCACACGGGTGTGTGAGCCTTGTACTTAGGAAAAACTTTGAAATTTTGCAAAGAATTTTCTAAACCTCTGATTAAGTCCCGATTTGTTTCTAACATGTGATTTGGGCCTCGAGGGCTCAATAAAGGGACATTATGATTAAATTATAGTGTATGCTAAATGATATGTTTAACGTTCCTATTTGATCTGAAAAGTCTGGTAATGCTCCGTAACCTTGTTTCAGTGACGAATAGGGGTTAGGGGGTGTTACATTTAGTAGTATCAAAGATATTCAGGTTTAGTCGATTCTCAGAGTAAATCGAGCTTGGAATTGAGTCTAGATGTACATGCCATAATTGAGTCAAATTGAGTCTGGATTTAGATGCTGATATATATTTGTTTGTTTCTATTTATAGTTAAAGATGTCAGATGAATATATTGCTGATACTGATCAAGAAATGTACACTAGAGATGATGAATCATATAAAAGGGATGAAACCGAGTCAGTAACACCTAGTGTAAATCCAGTAAGAAATCAACCACCTAATATCGAAAGAGGTAATGTTAGAGAGAGATGATTCACAACTACTTAGGGTTATAGCTGATGCCCTTCAACGAGTTGCAGGAACTGTATTTGGTACGACATCTGCTCTTACTACCCGACGAGCCCCGATAAAAGAATTATGTAAGGACAGTGCCACTGAATTTCTTGGTTTAAAGGGAGTCGATCCTTCTACCACTAAAAATTAGATGGAGTCTACAAAAAAGAATTCTGCAACAACTTGAATGTACTCCCTGGGAAAGTTTACTATGTGTTGTTTCTTTACTTCAAGCGGAAGCATATGTTTGGTGGGAATCGGTAACTCGACATATATCGATAGAATAGGTAAATTGGCATTTCTTTCAAAGAGAATTTCAGAAGAAGTATGTGGGTGAATTATATATTGATGACAGAAAATAAGAGTTCTTGATGTTAAAACAAGGTGAGATGTCATTAGTTGACTATGAAGGAGAATTCTCACGACTCAGTAGATATGTTGTTGATTATGTGCCAACTGAAGCTGATAGTTGCAAGCGATTTTTACGGGGTTTACATGATGAATTACGAGTACAACTGGTATCTCTCAGAATTACAGAATTTGTAGACTTAGTTGAGAGGGCAAAAATGGTTGAACAAGTACTGTGTTTAGATAAAAAGCCTAAAAATACTCGTCCATTTGGGAAACGTACTGGAGCTATTAGTTCAAACTCGCCACCCAAAAGATCAAAAGAATCTCGTGGTACTTGGAGATCGAGTTTTAGATCAAACAGGGGTGATGGAAACCATGGAAGACAGAAGACAGTTTCTACTGGTAGTGTATGAGGCCCATCATAGGATTATGAAATTCCAGATTGTGAACACTGTGGGAAAAAACATAGAGGTGAGAGTTGGAAATTGACTCGATGTTGTTTCCGTTGCTGATCTACCGAGTACTTTGTTAGAGACTGTCCGAAGAATGAAAATGCTGCACCTGTTATATCTCAAAGATCAGTGCCTACTTCTAAAGGTCGATGATCAAGCAGAAGTGGTTCGTTTTTTAGAGGTGATGCTAGAAGAGGAAGTGATGTTGCTAGTCAACAATCAGAAGCCAGAGTACCAGCTCGAGCATATGTTGTACGGACCCATGAAGAGGGTGATGCACATGATGTGGTGACAGGTATATTTTTATTGCATTCAGAACCTGTTTATGCTTTAATAGATTCGGGATCTTCACACTCATATGTTAATACAAAATTAGTTGAGACGGGAAATTTAAAATCTGAAATGTCTAGAGTATCAATAGCGGTGTCTAGTCCATTGGGGCAAACTATGCTAGTGGATCAAGTATGTCGAAGACGCTAATGATATAGAATAGAATCTTCTTTGTTAATCTACTAATAATGCCGTTTGGCGATTTTGATATAATATTAGGAATGGATTGGCTATCTGAGCACGGGGTGATTTTAGATTGTTGTAAAAAGAAGTTTATTGTTCAGAGTAAAAGTGGAGATAAGATTGAGGTAAATGGTATTCGAACAGTGAGTCAACTCGTATTATTTTAGCAATTCAAGTTAATAAACTTCTTCATCAGGGTTGTGCAGCTTTTAAACTTATGTTATTAATTTAGATTTTGTTGAAAGCCAATGCAGTAAAATCCGGACTGTTTGTGAATTTCCTGATGTTTTTCCTGAAGAATGACCAGAATTACCACCAGATTGGGTGGTCGAATTTGCAATAGTATTTTATCCTAGTACAGCTCCAATATCAATACCCCCATATCATATGTCACCTACAGAGTTAAAAGAATATAGTTACAGGATTTACTGGATCGAGGATTTATACGTCATAATATTTCACCTTGGGGAGCTCCAGTGCTATTTGTTAAAAAGAAAGACAGTTTAATGCGGTTGTGTATTGATTATCGACAATTGAATAAAGTAATGATCAAGAATCGATACCTGTTCCTCGTATTGACAATCTATTTGACCAGTTGAAAAGTGCTTCTGTGTTTTCAAAGATTGATTTGAGATCGGTTACTATCAGTTGAAGGTGAAAGAAAGTGATGTACCGAAGATAGCATTGTAACAGTCCAGTTTCGATCCTAATCAGAACAGTGGTTTCGGGACCACAAATCCAAGTCAGAAAAATATTTAAATATTATTATATGTGTTTATACTGTGTGAATTGATAATTGTGAATTTTTCGTGATTTAATTTTACCATTTGAGTGTCCGATTTAATAAAAGGACTTAATCGCATAAATAGTAAAAGTTGCTAACTATTTGTTAAAGTGCTAAATTGATTTGTTCTTTTAATGGGAGGTGGTTATGTTGCAATTATACCATGAGTTATATTGATGGACGATTATGTACATTGTATATAAAATGTGTATATTAATTTATAAAGGATAATATGGTAATTTAGCAAATTAATGTATATATTAATTTATAAAGGATAATATGGTAATTTAGCAAATTAATTTATATATTAATTTATAAAGGATAATATGGTAATTTAGCAAATTAATGTATTATAATAAGACATAAAATAAACACCACTTTGCATGTTCATCTTTTCATAGCCGAATTTAGTTAAGGAAAATAAAAAGAAAAGAAAAGCCACATTCGACCTTGGCTTTGCTCAATCAAGGTATATAATTTGTTCGGTTTTAATAATTTCTACGTTTTTGTGATCGCTGCTTCGAGTACTACAAAGCCCATGTCCTAATTTTTTGAATTTGATGATGATTTTGTGTTTTTCCGTTGATGATAGCTTGTGATTGTTGTTTTCTGATGATAAAATATTAAAGATATGTGATAAATTAAAATGTTTTGTATTGGAAATTTTGATGATTTTGAGTAATTAGGGCTAAATTGTAAAAATAATAAATTGAGGGATTAAAATGCCAAATAAATGAAAAATATGGACTTGTATGATCATGGGGTAGATTTGGCCTAGGCATGGGATTATGAAATTTTGCATATTTTGTGTTTTATGCAATAGGGACTAAATTGTGAAAAGTGTAAAATGTCAGGGGCAAAATGGTAACTTGCCCATTTATGTGTTTTTGGACTAAATTGAATAAAATGGTGTTTAAATAAGTTTAATTTGAATATGTTTAGATCAAGAACCAAAGAAAACAGATTTGGATCGGGAGAAAACAAAAATAATCGAACAGTCATTTATTTCTGCCCGTCGATATCTGAGGTAAGTCTATAAGCATATAAATGTTGTTAATTTTGAACATATGTAAATTTTATATGTTGAATTGAATTTTATGAATATACATATCTATTGCCCGAATGTATTTAAGCTTGGGAGCTATATTTACGAGTTCGATTCGATCGAGATATGATGTCCAAAAGTCCCATATGAACCTTAGGAATAGCTAGGATACATATGTCATGACATAGGATTCCGTCATGTGTTATCGTGTAACACCACGTCTGGGATGTTGGCATCAACTTGTGTTTACGTGTAAGACCCTGTCTGGGAGAGTGGCATCGTTATGTGATTACATGTAAGACCACGTCTGGGACGTTGGCATTGTACGATATGTTCAACTATCCGAGTATCCTTTTTAATTCCGAATGGTTGAACGGGAAATGGTAAGTTAAGATCGAGTGTAAAACCAAGTTAAAAAGGCTCAGGTATGTACTCATACTAATTATGGAAATAAGGCAAGTTGAATGTTTGAATTAATGATATAATGATACATGTTAAATGTTTGAATTAATGATATAATGATACATGTTAATGTGAATTATGTGATAGTATATGTGGATATATATATATGTTCGGCCTTGTGATGAAAATATATTGTATAAAGTGAAGGTTAATTATACTAATGTACAAATGAATATACGGCCAAAGGAAAGTTTGTGCAAGTTATACATGATTTGATATATGAAATTTTTAAGTTGAAAATATGTATGAAATTATGATAGCTTATTAATGTTTATTTAGAATAAATCGTGTATATGATTTAAGGTTTCTTTTGCTTATGACTTACTAAGTTATGTTAGCTTACTGTGTGTGTATTTGCTGTTTGTTTTATAGATTTTGGAAGTTGGTTACGAGCTCAGGGATCGTCAGAGAAGTCTATCACACTATCGACTCTTTTCAGTATTTTGTTAAGTTTGAATTTGAACTTATGGCATGTATAGTCTAGTTAAAATGTTTGATTTTGGGATATGTAATTATGAGCCATGCAAAAATGGCTTATTTCTTTTGGTTAAGCTTAGTTTCTATGCTTTTGATACAATGAATATATTTAATGCTTGAGTTATTTAGATTCAGTCATGGTATATTAAGTGAGATTTGTTTGGTTGATTTGCTAATGATCTGTCTGAATTTAGTCATGGATTAAGTTTGTATCAAAAGTAATATGTATTTCATATGTATGTGATATATAGTTGGTTTATGCTTGGTGTTAAGGTCTTGAAATGTGAGTTGAATAAATGGGTAAAATACTAAGTATATTATAGATGAAATGATAGTTAAGTTCGATTATAAGATATGGAAGAACATGTGTATATTCGTCATGATTTAGACATGTGTTAGAAGTGTGTTTTATGCTATAAATGAGTATATGAATTTGTAACCCCCCAAACCCGGCCCAGAAGTTATGCCCCAATCTGGCGTGTCACATTGAAGTGTTTTTCGAAAACCATGTTTTCATTGAAAACCCTCATTAATATTTAAAACTAAAGTATCCATTTGTGTTCGTTCAATTTCAAAACGTTGTTCATTGAAAAGTTAATCACTTTTAAAAACGTTATTAACTTCGTTAAAATCTCTTTTTGTTACGGAAGCTAATTTTAGGTAAAAAAGTTTAAAACGTAAGTTTTTAAAAACAGTAATTGGGTTGAAAACTCGTCTACATCTAACATATATAAAACGTAACAAAATTCCAAATTCAGAATTAAATCCAGAGAGGCCTTATTATAGAAATGAAAACCCAAAACGGAATTTAAAACATATATAAAGTCCAAAGCATAACAGCTGCAGTCATGTGGTCACCTCCGAGTCCCTCGCAGCACCGATCCTCCTAACGCTGGGGATTACCTGCACAGTTAAAAACGTGGTAAGTTTACGAAAAATCAGTGTGTAATCCCCTTATAAGAGTAATACTGATCGATATCTGAAAATAGAAATCGAAACGATGCAGGCCAAAGCCCTTTAACAAGAATAAAGATGCAGTCGATTCGAGCATACATGGGCCAAAGCCCACTGCAATATCGTTTGGGTCACAGCCCATAACAGAATCAATTGAGCTTGGCCTAAACCAATAACAGAACAAGTGGCCTAAGCCTAGTACAGTGACAAATCTCGTAAACAGATATGCAACAGTATGAGGATGCATCCCACCCCGATCCAGCCAACACACCACCCATACCAACCCTACACTTACGTGGGGATAAAATCGACCCACCCAGCCAACACACCAATCTTAGCATCGGTTGCGGTACTAAGTCAACAAAACGGCTCGGCGCTGTGGACATAACGGCTAAAAGCCATAAACATCGCAACAACGCTGCCAGTTAATAGAACAGCTAAAAACCATAAATAGAATGGTTATAAACCATAATCAGGAAGGCACAGAGCCATAATTAGGATGGCACAAAGCTATTCGTAACTGTAATAAGTTTAGCACATAGCTATCAGCGATGGTAATATAATCGGCACACAGCCACAGGTAATTATGATCGACATAGAGTCATCAATATATATGTTAGGCACATAGCCACGGGTAAATACAATTGGCACAAAGCCATAATCAAGATGGCACAGAGCCATATTTAGGTTGGCATAGAGCCAAAATTAGATTATGCGGTTTTAAGCCGTCCGTCGGTCCACAGTCGTCTCATGCGACCCGTGTGACTCTATCAGAACTTCCTCCGTATCAATGCCCTAACCCCATGCAATATGTCGTGTATTTCATGCTCAATCATTACATGTGTATGCAAAATGGACATGCTCAGTAACAATCATTTAGACATATATTAAAAGCATATCAGTCATACAACCATAGTCAAGTCAGTTAAAACACAATCATACAATCCCAGTCAAATCATAGCACAAGTCAGTCCTGTAACATCCGGGATTTTGGGCTTATGAATTATTGTTGAAATTTATGTGGAAGCATGCCTATGTATGTTCTGATTGTATGGTATGAATTTTAGGAACTCTAGAATGTAGAAAAAAATGCTTTAGAAAATATCCGATCATGAGTTTTAAAAGGAGGCTAAGCTTGATAGGGCCTTAAAAAAATATGTAGGGGATATATGACATACTAATGAGCTTGGAAAGGTGGCTTGGAGGCGCCATTTAGGGCCTTGGTAGGTGACGCCATGGGCTATGAGGAAGGGCTCAGGTTCGAGCCACAAGGAAAGCAAATAAAAGAATTTTATTTTGCAGCAAGGAGCCAGAGAGGTGTGGGCGCGATGGGATACTAAGAGGATGAGCTTAAGATGAGCTAAATCCCTTTTAAAATTTCGGCTAAGGTAAGGATAAAGGAGGATATTAATTTAATTATTTTTTTTAATGGGAAGATAGGAGATAAAATAGGAGAAAAGCAAGGATAAGCTAATGTTTGAGTGTGAGCTGAATTCAAGGGAAGGAGGTAAGTGAGGCAATCGGTCATACCAAGGGGATTAAGTGCCGAACTTCATTCTTTTTCCTCACCTTTCTCTCTAAGCCAAAATTCTTCTACTTTCTCCTTCTCTTCTTTCTCTTTCGTTCAACATTAATTTTTGTACCTTTTTCCTTATATGGCCGAATATTCCAACATCATTTGAGAGCCATAGCTGAACCCCTTATAGCCCTCACTCTCTTCTCATTTTTCTTTTCACCATTAAGTGCCGAAACATCACTTTCATTTCGGGATCTAGAAGCCGAATAAACCCTAACCCCAAGCCGATAGTTCAAAGCCAAAAGTTCACTTCTTTGGCACTCTCTGAATCGATTCCCCTGCAAATCACCTTGTCTATTTTTGTGAAGGTGGTTGATCATTTGCGGTTGGTCTTTCTTCTTTGGTAAGAAATCTCTTTGATTTCGATTTATTCTTTTCTTTCTCTGACTATCGAAATCAAGGCTCTAATTACATTAATATTCTTGGCTGAAATCTTGAAGGAAAGATTCGGGATTTCTCCTGTAGCTGATTTCAAAGGGGATCATTTGAGACTTCTAAGATCCAAGGTAAAAAGCGCAAGATCTTAGGCCAAACGCCATTCATTAAGTTCATTAAAGTGAGTGAAAATTGGATCTAATACATGTCTATAGGGAATTCGACAACTACATAGCCAGAGACCACTTTCGGGATTTCAAAACGCAAGGTAAGTTTACATGTACATTCGGCCAAGGTTATATTTAGTGACTAGATCTATTCCTTATTTTATTCAAAAGACAAAACTAACTAGTTGAAGGATTTGGTGGCTAGCTGATCACAAGAGGAGTCATCACGAAGTTTCCGGGATTTGTGTTGTAACAAAGAGGCAACGAGGTAAGGTTTTGGTTGTAATAATCCTTCGGGATTTAATGGTATAAGCCAATTGGGTTTTTGCTAACATATTTAAGGTTGGCCGAATGTAGGATCTTAAGATCTAGGACATTAGATCAGTATATTCGGGATTCAGTGAAGCGTTAAGTAAATCAGGTGTGTACCCCACATTAGCTCTTAATAGATTTAAGGCAATAAATTTGATATATATATATATATATATATGTTTTTATTAATGTGAATGAGGCCAAAGGTACCATACAATGGTACAAAGTACTCAGGTACATTTTCCTACTCCGACTATGAGTATAATGTGATCTGTTATAGCATATGTGAAATTATAAGAATGTGAAATAAAGAATGGGACATAATATGTGCATGATATGTATGACATGGGCATATGGGTTATTATGAAAGGGGAAGTGAATGTGGTGACTTCGGTCCACGATGTCTCGAATGTGGTGACTTGATCCACGATGATCCCGAATGTGGTGTCTCTTGACACAAAATGTTATCTGGTGGCTATGCCATAATATATAAGGGCGATGAGCACGTCGATTGTAGCGACTGCCTTCGATGAAGTGTAGCGGATGGAGGGTCGACTGAGTAGTCCCCACGGTGTGATGGTTGGTACGGATGATGTGTAGCGGATGGTTATCTAGGATTGGGTTCGGGATTGCATCGTTATTTATAATTGTTATGTGTATATGTATGATCTAAAATGCCTGAATCGTTGGGACTTAGTGTTGGCTGTTACACACTGAGTCTGTTTGACTCACCCCGTTGTGGAATAATTTTTCAGGTGACACTCAGTGATGGACCGGGTCGGCAGGAGCTTAATGGTGGCCATGCTCAGCTCAGCTTTTATTCTATTTTATTTTATTTTGAACTTTAAGATTGAATTTTATTTCGGGTTTTCTTTGATGTAATAAGGCCAGTAGTATGAAACTGTTTATGCATGCGTTTTAATTATTAGTATGATACGAATTTTATCAAATAAATGTTTAAGTAACTTTTTTCTTAAAAATAAATCTTTAAACATTTTGACACCTACAAGAAAATGATTTTCCGTTTAAAGATAAAACCTAAAACAAATTCGGTATATCTTCTAACTCAAGGTTTTGAAACTTAACAATGGAATTTTTTTTATAATAACTTATATTTCAAAAATAAACTAGTTTCCAACTTAAGCCCAACCCAATTTGAGTTTTCTCCCAAAATCACTCAAAGATTGACAAAAGATACAAACCAGTTTTGAACCGTTTTACTCGAGGAACATACCAGATCCGATCAAGGCTCGTGGGCCGGGTCTGGGGTGTTTCAGCTTGGTATCAGAGCCCAATTTTAAACTCCTGGCCTTGGGTTTAAAGCCCACAATGTTTTAAAATTTAGGCCCAAATGAATTTTTGTGAAAGTTTTGTGAAATTAAGTAGGTTTTTTGGCATGGCACCCAAGTCTCCGACCCGAAGTCCACCAGGTAAGTATCTCTAATTGTTGTGTGAATTATAGTATGACTTGTAGAAGGGTATAAGTGGAACGTAGATTAGCATATTAAGTACTTGAACCCTAGGACTAGTTTACCCCAACAGTTACACAAAACTTTAAAGCCTAATTAAACAAACCTGTGACTAAGTCGCCGAGTTAGGGTGTGGCAACCATTGTGCGCATGTCTAGGATTGGATCCAGAAGAGCCTGGTACTTAAGCAGTCCTAATGACTCACCTCCTCTTCGCTGGAATCCTACCTGGTGCGTAGCTACGGTTCACCCTAACCATGAGGACTCATTCACGGGCTAAATTCAATAACTAAAACCCGAAAGGGACTAGCCATATTTTTATAACCCTAGTTTTAAAATCACCAAATCACCCCTTTGATTTGTAGCAAAATTATTTTGAAATTTTTTTCAAAATATTCCCAATTTACAAAATTACCCAAGTACCCCTGATTGTAAAATTACTAAAATGCCCTTGATTTATAAAATTTCCATACTACCCACAGTTTTTATCAAGATATTTTTACTATACAAAAATGTCCAAAAACCCTACTTGTAAAATATCAAGATACCCTGATTTGGAAAATTTACTAAATTACCCCTGGAGTACAAAATTACCAAAATAACCCTAATTTCCAAAATTCCTACCATACCTTTGATTTGGGGAAAATTTCCAAAATACCCTCGAGTTTTGAAAATTTCAAAATACCTTTGATTTATTAAGATTTTCAAATTGACCCTGATTTCTTACTAAAATACCCCTATAGGACAAATTACAAAAATACCCCTGGGTTAGGAACAGACAAAAATGTTCAAACGATGAATGTGTGTTGTAGATACTATCGAATGGTTGTGTTTCTCTGAATTAGGATAGAAGACTTAAAATGAAAACTTTGATTGATCGAAAGAACTACTACTAAAATTCTTTTCATAAAACTTCTTCGCGGATAATCAGTGGAACAATGACTAATGCATAAAATTTCTTAATCAGATTAAAGCGCGATCGTAGAAATGAGTTCTAGGGGACGTGGTCGTAATGTGCGAGGACGTGGTAGAGACAGAATAACCGTTTCGGAACCCGTTAGATCGGGTCAAGGGTCTGAGAATGAGGTGCCACTGCCACCACCACCAGCAGCTGTTGGGGTTGAGCAGTAAGATCAGACGGGGGATGATGCGGTATCGCAGGCAGTGCTGCGAATTCTTGAGATGGTGGCTGGAGCAGGTGGAAATATGGGAGCTCGGAAGTTTGTACCCGAGCGACTTCGAGCCAACGGAGCTGAGGTGTTCCGTGGCGTATCTGGTGTGGCACCCAGTATGGTTGAGTATTGGTTGGAAGCGATTGAGCGGATCATGGATGACCTAGATCTGAAAGGAATGGTGTCGCTGCTACGCGATGAAGCGTATCAATGGTGGCTCACAGTTCGGGATGGTGCCACAGCTGAAGATCTGACTTGGGAGTATGTTAAGGCGGCGTATCAGAAGAAGTATGTCGGCACACGTTACACTGATGCGCAGAGGAAGGCTTTTCTGGGGCTGGTTCAAGGGAACAAGTCCGTGGCAGAGTATGAGGCTGAAATTCTAAGGTTGAGTCGGTATGCTCGAGGAGTAGTGGCTAGGGAGCATGAGCAGTGTGTCCGGTTTGAGGACGGACTAAGGGATGACCTAAGGCTGCTAATAGCTCCACACTAGGAGCGGGAGTTTGCTGCGTTGGTAGAAAAGGCTAAGGTAGCCAAGGGAATTAAGGATTCTGTAAGGCAGAACTCTGATCGAAATAGACCAAAGAGAGGTTTTGGATCATCGGGATCGTCTGGGAATGTGCCGAAGAGGCCTAGAGTTGAAGGGCCGCGAGGTCAGCAGTCTGGTATAGGAGGGTAGTATCATACTTGTGATCAGTGTGGGAAGAAGCACTTAGGTGAGTGTTGGAAGAAGACGGGAGGATGCTTTAAGTGTGGGTCCAAGGATCATATGATTAAGGACTATCCTATGAAACCAGATGGGAATCGACCAGCAGCTTAGAATGTTAATCAGGCTGGTAGAGGTGGACAGCAGCCTTAGCGAGGTCGTGGTCCGAATGGCAGAGGTAATGGTGTCAGAAGACGACGTGGAACACCTGGCAGAGGTGTTGGTAATACGGAGGCAAGGCAGCCGGGTCTAGTTTATGCGGTTCGTCGGAGGGAGGATGGAGACGCACCGGACGTCATAACCGGTACGTTCCTTGTATTTGGTAAACCTTATGTTGCTCTGATTGATGTGGGCTCGACCCATTCCTATGCTGCATGTAGTGTAATTGAAACACTAGGTATAGCCTCTGAACTTTCTGATAGGGAGATGACTGTAGTAAGCCCATTAGGCCAAACTGTAGTGGTAAATAAAATCTTTAGGAGTGTACCTCTAGATATTCAGGGAGTGAACTTTCCGGCTGACTTAATGGAACTACCCTTCGGAGAGTTTGATCTTATACTTGGTATGGACTGGTTAGTGGAGCATCGGGCTGTGCTGGATTGTGCAGCTAAGCGAATGGAGTTAAGGACCCCGGAGGATGAAGTGGTAATTATGATAGGAGACAGAAGGAACTACTTGTCTAATGTAGTTTCGGCATTAAAGGCGGATAAGATGGTTCGAAAGGGGTGCAAGGTATTTTTGGCCTTCGTAAGCGCGTTGGATGTAAAGGAAGGGGGAGTTAGTGGAGTTCGAACCGTAAAAGAATTTATGGATGTCTTTCTAGAGGAATTACCAAGAATACCCCCGGATAGGGAAGTGGAATTTGGAATTGACTTGGTACCAGGTACAGCTCCTGTGTCAATTGCCCCATACAGAATGGCATCAAAGGAGTTGGTTGAGCTTAAGGTTCAAATCCAAGATCGTGGGTTTATTTGACCCAGTGTGTCTCCGTGGGGAGCACCGGTCTTGTTTGTGAAGAAGAAGGATGGAACTATGCGTATGTGCATAGATTATCGTCAGCTGAATAAGCTGACCATCAAGAACAAGTATCCTTTGCCAAGGATCGATGACTTGTTCGATCAGCTGAAGGGGGCAGCAGTATTTTCGAAGATAGATCTTGTAACAGACCAATTTTGACCCAAATCGGAACGGTGGTTTCGGGACCACGAATCCGAGCCTGAGAGATATTTTAATATTATATTTTGTGTTTGTTATATGTGATTTAGTGAGTGTGAAAATTTCATAGAAAAATTTAGTCGTTTAAGTGCTCAATTTGATAAAAAGGATTTAATCGAGAAAAGCGCAAAAGTTGCATGCTAAAGTGAAGAGTACTAAATTGATTGTGGCTTTTTAAGTGGGTGTACCAAAAAGGCAATTAGCCCATTCACCATAGTAAGGGACAGCAATGGGCTTTTATAAGTCCAAATTACATGTTAATTTAGTTTATTACCAAGTTATATTAGAATATTAAGTAATAATGTTAAATTATATGTGAAATACAACATTATTATAATAAGAATGAGTGGGAAGAAAGAGAACATCACATTGTTCATCTTCTTGGCCGAATTTTTGAGGAGAAAAACTCCATTGTTGGAGCTTGAAGTTTCGGCAACTTAGAGCTTGATTTGGGGTAGCTATTTTGCTTAGTTTTTGATAAATTTTACGTTTTTTGAGATCGTTGCTTCGTATTTTACCCGACCCATGTCTAAATTTTTGAAAATACTATGTATGTAGGATTCGGCCATTAACAAGCTTGGATAGTTTTGATGTTTGATGATTTTAAATTAAATGTATGTTAAAGATTTACAAGTTTTGTATTGGGATTTTTGGTAATTTTGAGTATATAGGGCTAAATTGAAAAGAATAAATTTGTGAAGGATTAAAATGTCAAATAAACAAAATGCATGGACACATATGGCCATAGGGGATATTCGGCCAAGCTATAAAGTTGGAAAATTTTGCTTATTTGGTGTTTTGTGTAAATTGGACCAAATTGTAAAAATGGGAAATATTAGGGGCAAAATGGTAAATTGCCCATTAGGGTGTTTTGAGACTAAATTGAGATGAAATGAGATTAAATGAGTTAAATTCTAATGTGTTTTAGATCAAGAGCAAAGAAAGACAGAATTAGACCGGGGAAAGACGAAGGTTCTCGAATAGCCGATTCGCACGGACTATCGACAATCGAGGTAAGTCCTTTAGCTAAAATATGTCAATAAATTAATTATGAATTTAGTGAATGATGAATTGTGGAAATTTAGAGTATAAATTCATGACATAGCCGAATGTGAATGTATAGTATTAAAGTGAATTTATTTGGCTAATGCAAGGTGAATAAGTAAGTTCTTGAGCAATCTTATGTTTTAAGGTTATTTACGGAATCTAATGAATGATAGAATTTGTATGAGTTTGGTTAAAAACCTTGAGTTGGCGAATGTGATGATGATGGATTAATGGACTGATTTCAAATATATTAAATGTAATGTGAATAAATGCATATGGTTCGATAAGTGACAGTGAAATGTGAAAAGCATGAAAAAAACTATTTTGACATTCGGGCTTTATGCCTAGCAGGCCTCGTGCCGGTGACATAATCGGGCTTTATGCCTAGCAGGCCTCGTGCCGGTGACATAATTGGGCTTTATGCCTAGCAGGCCTTGTGCCGGTGTTATTTGTCGGGCTTTTACGCCTAGCAGGCCTTGTGCCGGTGTTACTTTTCAGGCTTTTACGCCTAGCAGGCATGATGCCGGTGATGTATTTTACAAAAGAGAAATCGAATCGTGGATCAAGACAACTTAATGATAATTTAATTGAGTATATGGTTCAGGTAAGCATGTAAGGTATGCTATGCTTTATATCATTTGGGTCGAATTAATATTATGAGAATTGTGATATATATATATATGTTTCAAATTAATATTGATGGGTGTAATATGACGGAACTCTAGTTTAAAATGTGCTATTATGAAACAATTGGTTTTCAAGTATAAATGTTAAGAAAGGAGATTTTAAATGCGAGATGCTTCTATGAACTTTAAGAAATGCAGGTTGAAGGAAGTGATTCCAAGATTTACTTGGGTTAATGAATTAATAGTATCCATGTTGTATAAATGATTTACTTAATTGCCTATGTGAAATGCCATAAATTGATTACTTTCATTTCGTAAATAATTAAATGTTTTATTATCATGAGTTAGGACTTACTAAGCTAGTAAGCTTAATTATGTGGAATGCTCTCCTTTGTTTTATAGATTTTGGTCACGTTACGGGCTCGTGAAGGATCTTCAAGAAGTCGTCCACACTATCGCCTTCCTTTGGTATTTTGAAATTTTGGTTACGAATTAGAAGGCATGTATAGGCTAGATGAAGTTTTAGAAACATACGATGTTTGACTTTGTACATGAATATAGCCATGCGAAGATGGCTATTTCCTTTGGTTGTGTATCGTTTATATGTTAAAATTTTATAACTTGCTCATTCGTAAATGTATGTTTTAAACTTGATCATGGCCTAAATTACCTATTGGATTGTTTTTGGTATACATATATATGTATGGTGAAGGCATATATTTTTTAAATAATAAAAAAAAGGATTCTAGTTGACAGCAGTGATGTGATTTTGAAAAATCACCAAAAATAGGATAAGTTGAATTAGAAGGTGAATGAGGTATAGAATTAAAGCTTATTGTGTCTATTCCGATATGAAGGAAACAGAGTAGGCAAAGGAGTTGTATGTTATGAGATATTTAAATTTTAGTGAGACCTGCTCTGAATGAATTCGTGAGTCACTGTTCTGTTTTGGAAAAATTGTCAAAAATTGTAAAAAAATAATTAGGAATCATGGTTTATATGTGTAGAATCCTTAATGAGTCTATTTTTCATTGGTATAAACAAGAACAGTATATGAAATTTGTGCAATGAGATAACTGCATTTTTGTAGAGACAGGTCAGAATTGTCAAGCTGTGTAATAAGGGTAACTTTGATGAATAAACTGTATTAATTGGCCACATGAAAAATTCTGGAAAAATTATGATGAATATTTATATGAGTCTAGTTTCAAGGAAAATTTACAGATCTAAATTTCGAGTTCTGTAACTCGAGTTATAGTCAAATTAGTCGGCATGACACAGTTTGACAGCTTTAAATTTTTATGTCCTGAACTTGTAGTCAAGTCTAGTAATGCCTCTTACTCAACTCCGGCGATGGTCTCGGGTAAGGGGTGTTACATTTTATTGGTATCAGAGCTACGATTTAGTCGATTCTAGGACTATCGTAGCGCGTGTGAGTCTAGCTATACATGCCTTTATTATATGTTGATAGTGTGGTGACTTCTGACAGCCTGAACTTTGTTTTATATAGTAAATGGACACAGATCCTGAAAGAGCCGTAGCTGATGATGTAGAGAGTGTAGTGCCTGACCGTGCACACGGATCAGCGCCGGTAGACTCTCGACCTGTTTCGGGTAGCCACGAAGGAGAAACTCAACAAGCCTTTTATCGAATGATGAATGAGTGGTTTGCCCAATTTATTCAGAATAACCCGAATGTACACCAACCTCCACCCCCGAATAATCCAACTCCGATCCCTTCAACTCCCTCGATGATAGATCCAATGAGATCTAGTAGGCCCCCAGTTGATAAAATCCGAAAATTTGGGGCCGAAGAATTTAAAGCTAATGACGATGATGACGCTGAGAGAGCCGAAATGTGGCTTGATAACACTATTCGGGTACTTGATGAGTCATCTTGTACTCGGATGAATGCTTGAAGTGTGCTATATCTTTCTTCAAGGGACATTTGCATATCATCGTGGAATACACTAGTATCGGTGGTTCCGAAAGAAAAAGTGACATGGGATTTCTTCCAAACTGAATTTCGCAAGAAGTATATTAGCCAAAGATTCATTGATAAAAAAAAGCGAAAGGGTTCCTTGAAATAAAACAGGGGCGAATGACCGTAATCTGAGTATGAAAGAAAATTTATCGGACTCAAAGATATGCTAGAGAGTGCATTTCTCATCAAGAAGCTATTATGTGTAAAAGATTTGAAGATGGCTTTGAATGAAAATATAAAGATGTTTGTTGGCATTCTTGAAATTCAAGAGTTTGTGACTTTAGTTGAGAGAGCTTGCAAAGCTGAAGAGCTCAGGAAAGAGAAAAGAAAAGCTGAGACTGAAGCTAGAGACATTCGTAAAAGATCTTCTGCTAAAGTCTTTCATTCCACAACCAAGAAGTCCAGAGATGACTATAGCCGACATAAAACTACTACAGATCCACCTAGACGGGATCGACCTCCTATGAGCTCTCGAGCTACCTCGATGGCCAGTGTTGGTAACGTTCCTCAGAATAGAGTTGAATGTGAACACTGTGGGAAGTGGCACTCAGGGAGATGTAGATTTCATGATCGGTCTTGCTATAAATGTGGATCGTCAGTTAGGCGAGCGAGAATACGATTCGAACACTAAAACCGAGAACAACGTGTCAATGCGAGGTAGACCACCCGCATATTCGTGCAATGTAGGTGGTAGTCGAAAGGAACGAAGAACGATGACAGATCGATCCGAGGCTAGAGCTCAGGCTAGAGCATATCTTTGCGCGAGCTAGAGAGGATGCTTCCTCCCGACGTCATTACCGTACTTTCACTCTTTATGATACTACCGTGATTGCACTAATTGATCCTGGTTCGATTCATTCTTATGTGTGTGAAACTTTAAAATTTGGCAAGACTCTGCTAGTTGAGTCTACCGAGTTTGTGATTCGTGTGTCCAACCCTTTGGGTAGATGTGTGCTTGTTAATAAAGTGTGTAGAGGTTGCCCGTTGATGATTCGGGATTATTGCTTCCCAGCTGATTTAATGTTGTTGCCCTTTGACGAATTTGATATAATCTTGGGTATGGACTGGTTAACTTCACATGAGGCAGTAGTGGATTGTAAAAGGAAGCTTATCGATTTGAAATGTCGAAATGGTGAGACCATCAGAATTAAATCCTGTGACGTAAATAGGTTGCCTACATGAATATCTTCAATGTTAGCCCAAAATATGTGAGAAAAGGTGTGAAGCTTATTTGGCCTATGTCTTTGGATAATAAAATGTCCGAGATACAAATTGAATCTGTATCAGTTGTATGTGAATACCCCGATGTGTTTCCTGAAGAACTACCGGGTTTACCCCCAGTACGAGAGATTGAGTTCGGCATTGAGTTAGTACCAGGTGCGGCTCCGATTTCAATAGCTCCGTACCGAATGGCGCCTACTGAGTTAAAAGAATTGAAAGCGCAGTTGCAAGAGTTGACAGATAGGGGCTTCGCACGACCGAGTTTCTCTCCGTGGGGTGCACCGGTTTTATTTGTGAAAAAGAAAGATGGAACTATGCGAATGTGTATCGACTACCGACAACTAAATAAGGTAACCATAAAGAATAAGTACCCGTTACCTCGGATTGATGACTTATTTGATCAATTGAAGGGGGCTTCGGTGTTTTCGAAGATAGATTTGAGATCGGGCTATTATCAGTTGCGAGTCAGAGATTCAGATGTGCCAAAGACTGCATTCCGAACGAGGTACGGACATTATGAGTTTTTAGTTATGCCATTTGGACTCACTAATGCACCTGCTGTTTTTATGGATCTAATGAACCGAGTCTTCTGACAGTTTTTGGATCGGTTTGTAGTAGTGTTTATTGATGATATATTGATATACTCCAAAAATGAAGCAGAACACGTTGAGCATTTGAGAGTAGTACTACAAACCTTGAGAGATCAACGATTATATGCAAAGTTCAGTAAGTGTGAGTTACGGATGAGCGAAGTCGACTTCTTGGGTCATGTGGTTTCGGTGTCGGTGTATTGGGTGGATCCAAACAAAATAGCAGCCCATACTTGATTGGAAACCACCAAAGAATGTTTCCGATCCGAAGTTTTCTAGGCCTTGCGGGATATTATAGACGATTTGCAAAGGTTTTTCCGTAATAGCTACACCCTTGACGAGACTACTACAGAAAGATGTCAAATTTGAGTGGTCAGAAAAGTGTCAGAAAAGTTTCGAGCAGTTGAAAGCCCTTTTAACCGAGGCTCCAGTGTTAACTCAGCCTGAATCGGGTAAAGAATTTACTATTTTTAGTGATGCTTCCTTAAATGGATTGGGTTGTGTTTTAATGCAAGAAGGCAAGGTGATAGCCTACGCTTCGAGACAATTGAAGCCGCATGAGAAAAATTATCCAACTCACGATCTGGAGTTAGCAGCCATTTTGTTCGCATTAAAAATTTGGCGTCACTATTGACTACCATCCGGGGAAAGCTAATGTTGTTGCGGATGCGTTAAGTCGAAAATCATTATTTACTCTTCGTGCATTGAATGCACAGGTGGTTATGTCTGATGATGGTTCGATCATAGCCGAGTTGCAAGCAAGACCGATGTTTATTCAGCAGATTTGTGATGCACAGAAAGTTGACAAAAAGTTGATTGCTATTCGGATTCAGTGTGGAAATGGTACAGAATCAGATTTTCGGATTGATGCAAATAATTGTTTGAATTATAAAAGTCGATTGTGTGTTCCTAAGAACTCAGATTTGATACAGATGATTCTGAGTGAGGCCCATAATGGTCGAATGTCGATACACCCGGGTAGCACGAAAATGTATAACGATTTGAAGCAGTTTTATTGGTGGCCTGGCATGAAACGGGACATATCTGAGTTTGTTTCCAAGTGCTTAATCTGTCAACAAGTGAAAGCTGAGCATCAGGTATCGTCCGGATTACTTCAACCAATCATGATACCCGAATGGAAATGGGATAGAACCACAATGGATTTTGTATCCGGTCTCCCTATGACACCGAGCAAGAAAGATGCCGTATGGGTTATCGTTGATAGACTTACTAAATCAGCTCATTTTGTACCGGTACGTACCGACTATTCACTTGATAAGCTTGCCGAATTGTATGTGTCGCAGATTGTAAGGTTGCATGGTGTACCAAGTTCCATTGTTTCGGATAGAGACCCGAGATTCACATCGCCATTCTGGAAGAAATTGCAAGATGCTCTAGGTACTAAACTTCATTTTTGTACAGCCTTCCATCCGCAAACAGACGGTCAGTCTGAGCGAACTATTCTGATACTTGAGGACATGTTGAGGTGTTGCGTTCTCGAATTTGAAGGTACGTGGGAACGATACCTACCTTTGATTGAATTTGCTTACAATAATAGCTTTCAATCTAGTATAAAAATGGCGCCTTATGAAGCCTTATATGGTCGAAAATGTCGCACACCATTGTATTGGACTGAGCTCAGTGAGAATAAGATACACGGGGTTGATTGGATTAAAGAAACTGAACAGAAGGTGGTTGTAATTAGAAGTAATTTGAAAGCTGCTTCGGATCGTCAAAAGTCCTATGCCGATTTAAAACGCAAGGACATTGAATTTCAGGTCGGAGATCGGGTGTTCTTGAAAGTTTCTCCGTGGAAGAAAATACTCCGATTCGGTCAGAAAGGCAAGTTGAGTCCGAGATTTATCGGACCGTATGAAATCATCGAGCGTATAGGGCCTGTTGCTTATCGATTGAAACTGCCCTTTGACTTAGAAAAGATACACAATGTATTTCACGTTTCGATGCTTTGCAGATATAGATCGGATCCGTCCCATGTGATCACCCCGTCAGAGATTGAAATTCGATCTGATTTGACCTATGATGAGGAACCGATCCGTATCTTAGCTCGGGAAACCAAAGAGTTAAGAAATAAAAGGGTTCCATTAGTAAAGATTCTATGGAATCGTGTGGTAGCCTGAAGAGTCAATGAGGCAACAATATCCGAACTTATTTAACAGTAAGATTTTCGGGGACGAAAATCCTTAAAGGGGGGAGAGTTGTAACACCCCTTACCCGAGACCATCGCCGGAGTTGAGTAAGAGGCATTACTAGACTTGACTACAAGTTCAGAACATAAAAATTTAAAGCTGTCAAACTGTGTCATGCTGACTAATTTGACTATAACTCGAGGTACAGAACTCAAAATTTAGATCCATAAATTTTCCTTGAAACTAGAATCATATAAATATTCACCATAATTTTTCCAGAATTTTTCATGTGGCCAATTAATACAGTTTATTCATCAAAGTTACCCTTATTACACAGCTTGACAATTCTGACCTGTCTCTACAAAAATGCAGTTATCTCATTGCAAAAATTTCATATACTGTTCTTGTTTATACCAATGAAAAATAGACTCATTAAGGGTTCTACACATATAAACCATGATTCCTAATTATTTTTGTACAGTTTTTGACAATTTTTCCAAAACAGAACAGTGACTCACGAATTCATTCAGAGCAGGTCTCACTAAAATTTAAATATCTCATAACATACAACTCCTTTGCCTACTCTGTTTCCTTCATATCGGAATAGACACAATAAGCTTTAATTCTATACCTCATTCACCTTCTAATTCAACTTATCCTATTTTTGGTGATTTTTCAAAATCACATCACTGCTGTCAACTAGAATCCTTTTTTTTTTATTTAAAAAATATATGCCTTCACCATACATATATATGTATACCAAAAACAATCCAATAGGTAATTTAGGCCATGATCAAGTTTAAAACATACATTTACGAACGAGCAAGTTATAAAATTTTAACATATAAACGATACACAACCAAAGGAAATAGCCATCTTCGCATGCCTATATTCATGTACAAAGTCAAACATCGTATGTTTCTAAAACTTCATCTAGCCTATACATGCCTTCTAATTCGTAACCAAAATTTCAAAATACCAAAGGAAGGCGATAGTGTGGACGACTTCTTGAAGATCCTTCACGAGCCCGTAACGTGACCAAAATCTATAAAACAAAGGAGAGCATTCCACATAATTAAGCTTACTAGCTTAGTAAGTCCTAACTCATGATAATAAAACATTTAATTATTTACGAAATGAAAGCAATCAATTTATGGCATTTCACATAGGCAATTAAGTAAATCATTTATACAACGCCAGATACTATTAATTCATTAACCCAAGTAAATCTTGGAATCACTTCCTTCAACCTGCATTTCTTAAAGTTCATAGAAGCATCTCGTACGAAAATCTCCTTTCTTAACATTTATACTTGAAAACCAATTGTTTCATAATAGCACATTTTAAACTAGAGTTCCGTCATATTACACCCATCAATATTAACTTCAAACATATATATATATATCACAATTCTCATAATATTAATTCGACCCAAATGATATAAAGCATAGCATACCTTACATGCTTACCTGAACCATATACTCAATTAAATTATCATTAAGTTGTCTTGATCCACGATTCAATTTCTCTTTGGTAAAATACATCACCGGCATCATGCCTGCTAGGCGTAAAAGCCTGAAAAGTAACACCGGCACAAGGCCTGCTAGGCGTAAAAGCCCGACAAATAACACCGGCACGAGGCCTCGCTAGGCATAAAGCCCGATTATGTCACCGCACGAGGCTCGCTAGGCATAAAGCCCAATGTCAAAATAGTTTTTTTCATGCTTTTCACATTTCACTGTCACTTATCGAACCATATGCATTTATTCACATTACATTTAATATATTTGAAATCAGTCCATTAATCCATCATCATCACATTCGGCCAACTCATGGTTTTACACCAAACTCATACAAATTCTATCATTCATTAGATTCGTAAATAACCTTAAAACATAAGATTGCTCAAGCACTTACTTATTCACCTTGCATTAGCCAAATAAATTCACTTCAATACTATACATTCACATTCGGCTATGTCATGAATTTATACTCTAAATTTCCGCAATTCATCATTCACTAAATTCATAATTAATTTATTGACATATTTTAGCTAAAGGACTTACCTCGGTTGTCGATAGTCCGTGCGAATCGGCTATTCGAGAACCTTCGTCTTTCCCCGATCTAATTCTGTCTTTCTTTGCTCTTGATCTAAAACACATTAGAATTTAACTCATTTAATCTCATTTCATCTCAATTTAGTCTCAAAACACCCTAATGGGCAATTTACCATTTTGCCCCTAATATTTCCTATTTTTACAATTTGGTCCAATTTACACAAAACACCAAATAAGCAAAATTTTCCAACTTTATAGCTTGGCCGAATATCCCCTATGGTCATATGTGTCCATGCATTCTGTTTATTTGACATTTTAATCCTTCACAAATTTATTCTTTTCAATTTAGCCCTATATACTCAAAATTACCAAAAATCCCAATACAAAACTTGTAAATCTTTAACATACATTTAATTTAAAATCATCAAACATCAAAACTATCCAAGCTTGTTAATGGCCGAATCCTACATACATAGTATTTTCAAAAATTTAGACATTGGTCGGGTAAAATACGAAGCAACGATCTCAAAAAACGTAAAATTTATCAAAAACTAAGCAAAATACCTACCCCAAATCAAGCTCTAAGTTGCCGAAACTTCAAGCTCCAACAATGGAGTTTTTCTCCTCAAAATTCGCCAAGAAGATGAACAATGTGATGTTCTCTTTCTTCCCACTCATTCTTATTATAATAATGTTGTATTTCACATATAATTTAACATTATTACTTAATATTCTAATATAACTTGGTAATAAACTAAATTAACATGTAATTTGGACTTATAAAAGCCCATTGCTGTCCCTTACTATGGTGAATGGGCTAATTGCCCTTTTGGTACACCCACTTAAAAAGCCACAATCAATTTAGTACTCTTCACTTTAGCATGCAACTTTTGCGCTTTTCTCGATTAAATCCTTTTTATCAAATTGAGCACTTAAACGACTAAATTTTTCTATGAAATTTTCACACTCACTAAATCACATATAACAAACATAAAATATAATATTAAAATATCTCTCAGGCTCGAATTCGTGGTCCCGAAACCACCGTTCCGATTTGGGTCAAAATTGGTCTGTTACAGATCTACGGTCGGGATATCATCAGCTTAAGGTGAAGGAGGCAGATATCCATAAGACGGCTTTTCGAACAAGATACGGGCACTATGAGTTCTTAGTGATGTCGTTTGGTTTGACGAACGCCCCAGCCGCGTTCATGGATATGATGAACCGGGTTTTCCAACCCTACTTGGATAGGTTCGTCGTTGTGTTCATCGACGACATTCTTGTGTACTCCAAGTCTGAAGAAGAGCATGATGAGCATCTTCGGATTGTGTTGCAAGTATTAAGGGAGAAGAAGCTTTATGCCAAATTCAGCAAGTGTGAATTTTGGCTTAAGGAAGTTGCGTTCTTAGGGCATGTGGTATCCGCAGAAGTAATAAGGGTGGATCCTCGAAAGATTGAGGCAGTGCTGGATTGGAAACCACCTAAGTCTGTGGATGAGATTCGCAGCTTCTTGGGATTGGCAGGCTACTACAGAAGGTTTGTGGAAGGGTTCTCATCGATCGCCGTACCTTTGACAAAGTTGCTGAGGAAGGAAGTACCTTTTGTATGGACCGATAAGCAACAGGAGAGCTTTAAGAAGCTTAAGAAGATGTTGACGGAAGCTCCAGTTTTGATTCAACCTGAGGCAGGAAAGAATTTTGTGGTGTACTGTGATGCTTCTCATACAAGATTAGGATGCAGGATGGGAAGGTAGTCGCGTATGCGTCTCGGCAATTAAGGCCTCATGAAGTTAACTACCCAACTCAGGACTTGGAATTGGCGGCAGTGGTCTTTGCTCTTAAGGTATGGAGGCACTACCTTTATGGAGAAAAGTCGGTGATCTACACAGACCACAAGAGCTTTAAGTATCTGTTGATTCAGAAGGAGTTAAACATAAGGCAGTGAAGGTGGGTGGAATTATTAAAGGATTACGATTGTTCCATAGAGTATCACCCGGGCAAGGCGAATGTAGTGGCGGATGCCCTAAGTCAAAAAGTGGTGTCGGATCTAAGGGCGATGTTCGCACATCTGAGTTTGTATGACGACGGAAGTTTGTTGGTAGAGTTGCTGGTCAAGCCGACATGGTTGAGCGAGGTAAAGGAAAGTCAGTTGGTGGAGGAGGATTTAAGTGTTAAGTTACAGCAAGTGCAGAATGGAGAGCTGGAAGATTATGGTATTAATGACGAGGGACTATTGTGCTTCAAGGGTAAGGTCTGTATACCAAAGAATAAGGAACTTAGGCAGAGAATTCTTCGGGAATCGCATAGTAGCCCCTATGCTATGCATCCCGGAGATAGTAAATTGTACAGAGATTTAAGGGAACAGTTTTGGTGGCCTTGTCTTAAGAAGGAAGTTACAGAATTTGTCGGTAAGTGTTTAACATGTCAGTAAGTTAAGGCTGAACACCAAGTTCCGTCAGGATTGCTTCAGCCGATAATGATTCCGCAGTGGAAGTAGGAGAGAATTACCATGGACTTCGTTAGTGGGCTTCCCCTTACGCCTACTAAGAAGGACTCGGTATGGGTGATAGTGGACCTGTTGACCAAGTCCGCGCATTTCATTCCAGTGCGGGTTAACTATTCTTTGCAGAAGTTGGCAAAGTTATATGTGGCAGAGATTGTAAGGTTGCATGGAGTGCCGGTGTCAATCATTTCAGATAGGGACCCAAGGTTTACGTCCCGGTTTTGGAAAGCTCTACATCAAGCTTTAGGCACCAAGTTGGATTTCACTACGGCTTTTCATCCACAGTCGGACAGGCAGTTCGAACGAGTAATCCAAGTGTTAGAGGATATGTTGAGAGGCTGTGTGATAGACTTCAGAGGAAGTTGGGAAGACTATTTGCCATTAGCTGAGTTTGCCTACAACAACAGCTATCAGGCCAGTGTTCGGATGGCGCCGTATGAAGCGTTGTATGGTCGAAGGTGTCGAACTCCTACATGTTGGACTAAATTAAGGGAACGTCAAGTTTTGGGTCCCAAGATTGTGGCAGAATCTGAGAAGAAAGTGGAGGTAATTCGGGCACAGTTAAAGGAAGCATCTGATAGGCAGAAGTCGTATACAGATCTCAAGCGCAAGGAAATAGAATTTGATGTGGGAGATCAAGTATTTCTTAAGGTATCGCCTTGGAAGAAGGTAATGAGATTTGGTCAGAAAGGGAAGCTAAGTCCCAGGTTTATAGGACCTTATCGGGTGTTGAAGCGAGTTGGACCAGTGGCATATCAATTAGAGTTGCCACCGGAGTTAAAGCAGATGCATGACGCATTCCATGTTTCTATGCTACGTCGTTATCGAGTGGATCCATCTCATATAGTTCCAGTCGAAGAGGTGGAGATAAGGCCAGATCTGTCCTACGAGGAAGAGCCAATTCAGATCTTGGAACGAGATGTGAAAGTGTTACGGAGGAAGTCAGTTCCTCTAGTCAAAGTGCTATGGCGAAATCATGGATCGGAGGAAGCTTCATGGGAGCCGGAGGAAGCAATGCGACAGCAATACCCTCACTTATTTCAGCCAGGTAATTTCGAGGACGAAATTATTTTAAGGGGGGTAGAACTGTAACATCCGGGATTTTGGGCTTATGAATTATTGTTGAAATTTATGTGGAAGCATGCCTATGTATGTTCTGATTGTATGGTATGAATTTTAGGAAC
This sequence comes from Gossypium bickii, assembly GCA_025503065.1. Lineage (NCBI taxonomy): Eukaryota > Viridiplantae > Streptophyta > Magnoliopsida > Malvales > Malvaceae > Gossypium > Gossypium bickii. The sequence goes on from CP106719.1 coordinate 31,332,953, forward strand.
TCTAGAATGTAGAAAAAAATGCTTTAGAAAATATTCGATCATGACTTTTAAAAGGAGGCTAAGCTTGATAGGGCCTTAAAAAAAATATGTAGGGGATATATGACATACTAACGGGCTTGGAAAGGTGGCTTGGAGGTGCCACTTAGGGCCTTGGTAGGTGACGCCATAGGTTATGAGGAAGGGCTCAGGTTCGAGCCACAAGGAAAGCAAATAAAAGAATTTTATTTTGCAGCAAGGAGCCAGAGAGGTGGGCGGCAATAGGATACTAAGAGGATGAGCTTAAGATGAGCTAAATCCCTTTTAAAATTTCGGCTAAGGTAAGGATAAAGGAGGATTTTATTTTAATTATTTTTTTAATGGGAAGATAGGAGATAAAATAGGAGAAAAGCAAGGATGAGCTAATGTTTGAGTGTGAGCCGAATTCAAGGGAGGGAGGTAAGTGAGGCAATCGGTCATACCAAGGGGATTAAGTGCCGAACTTCATTCTTTTTCCTCACCTTTCTCTCTAAGCCGAAATTCTTCTACTTTCTCCTTCTCTTCTTTCTCTTTTGTTCAACATTAATTTTTGCACCTTTTTCCTTATATGGCCGAATATTCCAACATCATTTGAGAGCCATAGCCGAACCCCTTATAGCCCTCACTCTCTTCTCATTTTTCTTTTCACCATTAAGTGCCGAAACATCACTTCCATTTCGGGATCTAGAAGCCAAATAAACCCCAACCCCAAGCCGATAGTTCAAAGCCAAAAGTTCACTTCTTTGGAACTCTCTGAATCGATTCCCCTACAAATCTCCTTGTCGATTTTTGTGAAGGTGGTTGATCATTTGCGGTTGGTCTTTCTTCTTTGGTAAGAAATCTCTTTGATGTCGATTTATTCTTTTCTTTCTCTGACTATCGAAATCAAGGATCTAATTACATTAATATTCTTGGCCGATGAAGGAAAGATTCGGGATTTCTCCTGTAGCTGATTTTAAAGGGGATCATTTGAGATTTCTAAGATCCAAGGTAAAAAATGCAAGATCTTAGGCCAAAGGCCATTCATTAAGTTCATAAAAGTGAGTGAAAATTGGATCTAATACATGTCTATAGGGAATTCGACAACTTCATAGCCAGAGACCACTTTCGGGATTTCAAAACGCAAGGTAAGTGTACATGTACATTCGGCCAAGGTTATAATTAGTGACTAGATCTATTCCTTATTTTATTCAAAAGATGAAACTAACTAGCTGAAGGATTTGGTGGCTAGCCGATCACAAAAGGAGTCATCACGAAGTTTCCAGGATTTGTGCAGTAACAAAGCGGCAGCAAGGTAAGGTTTTGGTTGTAATAATCCTTCGGGATTTAATGGTATAAGCCAATTGGGTTTTTGCTAACATATTTAGGGTTGGCCGAATGTAGGATCTTAAGATCTAGGACATTAGATCAGGATATTCGGGATTCAGTAAAGCGTTAAGTAAATCAGGTGTGTACCCCACACTAGCTCTTAATAGATTTAAGGTAATAAATTTGATATATATATGTTTTTATTAATGTGAATGTGGCCAAAGGTGCCATACAATGGTACAAAGTACTCAGGTACGTTTTCCTACTCCGACTATGAGTATAATGTGATCTATTATAGCATATGTGAAATTATAAGAATGTGAAATAAAGAATGGGACATAATCTGTGCATGATATGTATGACATGGGCATATGGGTTATTATGAAAGGGGAAGTGAATGTGGTGACTTCGGTCACAGTATCTGAATGTGGTGACTTCAGTCACAATATCTGAATGTAGTGTCTCTTGACACAAAATGTTATCTGGTGGCTATGCCACAATATATAAGGGCGATGAGCACGTCGACTGCAGCGACTGCCTTCGATGATGTGTAGCGGATGGAGGGTCGACTTAGTAGTCCCCACGGTGTGATGGTTGGTACGAGTGATGTGTAGCGGATGGTTATCTAATATTGGGTTCGGGATTGCATCATTATTTATAATTGTTATGTGTATATGTATGATTTGAAATGCCTGAATCGTTGGGACTTAGTGTTGGCTGTTACACACTGAGTCTGTTTGACTCACCCCATTGTGGGATAATTTTTCAGGTGACACTCAGTGATGGACCTGCCTACGGGAGCTTAATGGTGGCCATGCTCACTTTCGACTTTTTATTCTATTTTATTTTATTTTGAACTTTAAGATTGAATTTTATTTCGGGTATTCTTTGATGTAATAAGGCCACTAGTATGAAACTGTTTATGCATGCGTTTTAATTATTAGTATGATACGAATTTTATCAAATAAATGTTTAAGTAACTTTTTTCTTAAAAATAAATCTTTAAACGTTTTGACACCTACAAGAAAATGATTTTCCGTTTAAAGATAAAACCTAAAACAAATTCGGCATATCTTCTAACTCAAGGTTTTGAAACTTAACAATGGAATTTTTTTTATACGAACTTATATTTCAAAAATAAACTAGTTTCCAACTTAAGCCCAATCCAATTCGAGTTTTCTCCCAAAATCACTCAAAGATTGTCAAAAGATACAAACCAGTTTGAATCGTTTTACTCGAGGAACATACCAGATCTGGTCAAGGCTCGTGGGCCGAGTCTGGGGTGTTTCATAGAAGTTAATGGGGTTAGTACTCGGGTTGCCTCCCGAGAAGCGCTCATTTATAGTCTTAAGCTAGACTCTCCTCTCATTTGCATATACATGGTGGTTTGAGGAGTTGAAAGTCCTTCCTCGTGCTAGCAGTTCTATTATCATGATAGGGTTTAAGACGAGTAGAGTTTATTTTCAAAATGCCAAACATAGGGTGACTTACCTCGACCGTTCCATACAGGAAAACATCTATTACCTTGAAAGGGATTTCCTTGCTGGTGTTAGGATCAAGAGGGGACACTCGTGGATCTGCTTTATCTAGCAATACCTGATCTCCAATTTTGAACTTGTTTGTCTCGTAGAGTGGCTTTGGTTCTGCTTCATGTATCCTTAGTTCTTCTTTAAGATGCGTCTTCTCCTCTTCTAGTTTATCGATCTGAATCCTTTATTCCTCGTGAGTTATTTCTTTGTTGGCACAGGGTCTAGGATCGAACTCAGTTGTGTTCTTTTGTGGTGCTTCCTGAAAAGAAGGGTTAACCGAATGGTTATCAATAGAATTTACTTTCTCACCTTGGCTATTCGATGTTCTAGCTAAATCGAGGGCTTGAAGAGTGATTGTCTCCTCACCTACACAGAGTATGAGTTCGCCTGCATCAACATCGATTTTAGTTCTGGCAGTTGTTAAAAATGGTTTTTCTAAAATTAGGAGGATCGTGTTGTCCTCATCCATGTCTAAAATGACGAAGTCTATCGGGAATACGAATTTATCAATCTTCACAAGTACATCTTCAATTACACCCCTAGGAACTCTAATAGTTTTATCAGCTAATTGAATGTTCATTTTAGTTTGTTTGGGTTTCCCTAGCCCTAGTTGTTTAAACAATTTATAAGGCATGACATTTATGCTTGCCCCTAAATCAGCTAATGGATTATCAATAGATAAACTACCAATTAAGCATGGAATTGCAAAACTCCCTGGATCTTTTAATTTCGGTGGTAGTTTATTTTGCAACATTGCTGAGCACACTGCGTTCAGTTCCACATGTGATTCCTCATCTATCTTTCGCTTATTTGTCAATAGCTTCTTTAAAAATTTCCTGGAATCTGGCATCTGCGAAAGAGCTTCAAGAAACGGTAAGTTAATATGTAATTTCTTTAAAAGTTTAAGAAACTTACCGAACTGTTCCTCTGCGTCGTCTTTCGTTATTGCCTCGGGATATGGTATGCGAGGTTTGTACTCTTTAATTACTAGTTTCGGCTTGTTATTGACCTCAACCATATCTTTTTCTACCATATTCTTTTGTTTTGAATTAGGTGCGTCTACCCCTTCACTATCTTGAGCTGTTATGGTTTGAACTTGCTCCCTTGGGTTAGTCTCGGTGTTGCTCGGTAGTCTTCCCTGTGGTCTCTCAGAAATCTGCTTAGCAAGTTACCCGATTTGATCCTTGAACTCCTATGACAATACTTCAAGTCTTGTTTCTACCTTTTGGAAACGTGTTTTTGAGGCTGCTATGAAATTTGTTAGCATCTCTTCAAGGTTCGGCTTCTTTTCCTGTGGGTAGGGCTGTTGTTGGAAGTTTTGGGATGGTTGTTGCCTTTGATTTCTTTGACTGCCCCATGTGAAATTGGGGTGGTTCTTCCAACCTGGATTATAAGTATTACTATAAGGATTATTGTTAGATCGGAAATTGTTACCCATATAGTTCATCTGTTTGCTCTCCATGCCCTGTCCATATGGTGGGTACTCAGGATTCGCCACTCCTTCGCTTTTGTCGCACTGCATAACTGGATGTGCCTGCGAAGAACCGTATAAACCATCAAATTTTTTATGTAGCAATTCTACCTGATTTGATAGCGTGGTTACTGCATCGAGGTTGAAAACTTCAGCTGCTTTGGCTGGCCTTGTCCTTGTAACTTGCCACTGATAGTTATTCAGTGACATCTCCTCTATAAACTCGTAGGTTGCTTCAGGAGTTTTGTTGTTCAGAGTTCCGCCAGCAGCTGAATCTATTAGTTGCCTTGTTGAGGGGTTCACATCGTTTTAGAAGGTTTACACCTGTAGCCACAAAGGCAATCTATGGTGTGGAAACCTCCTTAACAAATCTTTGAATCTCTCACATGCATCATAAAGTGTCTCTGAATCCATTTGCACAAAAGAAGAGATATCATTCCTCAATTTGGCCGTTTTGGCCGGTGGAAAATATTTTAATAAAAATTTTTCGGTCATTTGATCCCATGTAGTGATTGATCCTGTGGAAGAGAATGTAACCACTGTTTGGCTTTATTCCTCAAAGAAAAGGGAAATAACCAAAAACTGATGGCATCATTAGAAACGCCATTTATCTTGAAGGTATCACAGAATTTTAGAAAATTCGCTAGGTGTGTGTTAGGATCCTCATCCTGCAAACCATCAAACTGAACAAACTATTGTATCTTCTGTATAGTGTTAGGTTTCAGTTCAAAATTATTTGCAGCAATAGTAGGCCTAACAATACTTGACTCATTTCCTATTAAACTAGGTTTAGCATAACCATACATAGGCTGTGGAGCATGATGTTCGGCCATCTCTAGAGGTGGCGGATGATTTTCAGCCATCTCTTCTGTAGTATTAATTTCAGCTTCTTGCTCTTCTTCTATGTAGTTTAAGCTTCGCCTTATCTCTCTGCGATTTCTGCAAGTGGTACCTTCAATATCACTGTCGTAAAGTAGGGGTCCTGTCGAGTTCCTTCTAGTCATAAACTAGGGGTACCTGAAAGGAACAAAAGAAAAGTTAAAAATAAAAATAAAAATAAAAATGGCTAAAGTAATAAAAATTGAGCTTTCTTAATATTTTAGTTCCCCGGCAACGGCGCCAAAAACTTGATCGTTGTTTTATACAATGTCAAAGTCTTAAAATTTATATAAAGAATGATCGAACCTAGAAACTAACTATGACAATGATTTGAGGCAAGCGCACCTATCGAACAGTAGTATAGTTTAGGCAAGACCGGAATGTCGAACCCAGAGGAACCAAAAGTACTAATACTAACTCTCTTTTTATTATTTAGCCTAAGAGTTAAGGGAATTGTTTATCTAATCTAAATTTAACTAACAAATAATCTAAAGACTCTAAGATAAAGAAGAATGAAATTGTGAAAATAACTTGAGGAAAAACCAGTTGATTAAGATGACACCCAAGGAAGAATCCACCTAGACTTCACTTGTTATCTAACTCTGAACCAGACGATTTATTCATTTGAATTGATCCGTAATATTCCCTAAGTTATATTAATCCCTCTCTCGAGGCGACTAACATCTAACCCTAGGTTGATTAATTGAAATCTCTTTCTAATTAAAACCCCTAGAATTGCATTAACTCGATCTATGGACTCCCATTTTAGGTTTCACCCTAATCCGGCAAAATCTCGTCACCCTATCTCTAGGCGTGTGATCAACTCCGCTTAATTATGCTAGATCTACTATTAGGCAGAGACTTTTGCTCCTCCACCTAAGCACATCATACTTGAATTAATATTCCGGTAATATCAACACAAGAATTAAGAACACATAATTAAGAACAAGTCAAATATTTATCATATAGTTCAGCAAACGATAACAAGATTCATCTTAGGTTTCATCCCCCTCAGGTATCTGAGGGTTTAGTTCATAATGATAATAAAAGAATACATCTCAAAAGAAAAGATAAAAACAAAACATAAGAAATCCCTAAAACCCCCTGAAGGAATTGAAAGAGAGATCCTCCGTCTTGAGTATAATTCCGGCTTCTTGAGATGAATCAACTGGCTATCTTCAAGTAATTCTCCACAAATCTGCCCTCTTTGGCCTAGCTGGATGCCCCCTGACTAAAGCCTTGGGTTCCCCTCTTTCAGGTCATACTTAGGGTGTTTATATAGGCTTCTGAATATGTTTCTTTGCCCCTAAGTATCCTAATCCGATTGAAACTCTTCTTTCTCACGGCAGGGACACGCCCATTGCACACGCCCGTGTAAGTCGTGGCCAGGCCGTGTTCGAACCTGTTGAATTGGGTATGGTCGTGTGGTCTTGGGCCCAGGCCATGTGGATTTCGTGATATGGCCCATTTACTCTATTTTGGACCCGTTTTCCGTTCTTTTCATCATCTGGTGCTCTCTTGGGTATAAAACATGAAAACAAAGGATTAAGAGCACCAAATTACACAATTCAGGGCTTAAATCATCCAAAAGCGTGCTAAATGTGGGATTAAAATATGTTACTTTTACGGTTTATCACTTTGCAATCTCTAGCATTCCTCGTTGAGGGAAATAGATAACCCGTAATTAGGGAGATCCCCATAATGTTTAATGTGGATGGTGATTCACAATCCTAGGTGAAGCCATGACTTCTAGGGATGCTTGTAAACACAAAATATATAGACTTTTGCAGTACCTTTTGAGCTCTAATTCATGTAGTTTCGTAGTAATTTTTGTCGAAATTCATACTTTAATTATAAAATAATTAATTTCACTTATATTATTTACATATTGAATTTTAATTATTTTTATAATAAATTTTCACAAATTTGGTTTAATTTCGACAGTTTTGCACAAAAGGTGAAAAATTGGCTCGGTAGACACCTTGAAAGGCTTGAACCATTGGCATAATTTTTGCATCAAGTGAATCAAGAGCATGTTCAAATTATTTTCGAGCCAAGAACGATCCAATGATGATTATTATACATACTTTATATTTAATTTTTATCCAACATTAATTGGGTCAAAAATTAATATAAAGTCGGAAGAAGAAAGTGGCCCATTGTGTTAAGTATAGAGGACTGAACCACCAAGCAATTGGGTAACCCAAAATCGTCCCTAAAGTTGATCCAATCAGCTAGTTTTAGCTGATTTTTATTGACACAGTATTTAATTGATGCATGTTTAATCTTCTAAGGCAGCTGAAGGTTAAATGAGTGACTGTATTACATGCTACATTAGCCTTGCATAACTTGCAAGATTGTTATGATTAAATTGTTTCAATATAGGACTATGTTGTTACTTCACTTAATCTTATACTTGCTTATGAAAATTGATTAATTGTTTGAATTGACATAGTAATATGTTCAAGAGATTAATTGGTTTAGTAAGTTTGTATGTGCATTGGTTAGCAAAATACCAAGTTGCCATGAAATTATTTGTAACAATATGAACATGAATTTAGTAATTTTAAGTTAAAGAATGTAATTGATCTAACACATTAATGTCATCTTAATTTAAACCCATCTTTTAGAAATCGTGCATTGGATTATTTTACTTTTTATTTACTTAGTTAAATTAGTTTTAGTTTTTAGATCACTTCTTCAAACCAACATTTGTTTTCATCACCAAGTGTTTAACTTTACATTTCATAAATATTTTTCTTTCACAGTCCCTGTGGGTACAATAACTCGACATTTACTTGTCACTTTATTACTTGATAACGATTGTATCCACTTGCACATTTCCATCGTTCCAATCCAACAATTTAGAAAAAGGCGATCAATAATGAAATTGATTCAATATTGTCCAACAATACTTGGATTCTAGTTGATCTTCCTCAAGGATCGAAGCCTATCGGGTTGTTCATGTTGAATAAATTGAAGTATAATGGGTTAAATTGATAGAATTTCAAGTTAGAATTGAGAAAAGGATTGAATTGTAAAATAAAATATAAGTTTTGAAGTAATAGGGACTAAATTGAAAAATTTTGAAATTTAAGGATTTATGGTGAAATTTAAGAGTTAAATTTAGTTTTAAGTGGTAGTTAAATGAAAATAAAGAATAAAATTTTGAAGAAAATAAGGTTAGATTTGATTAAGGATTAAATTAGAATTTAGGCAAAAGTTGTGTATAAATTGAAATATTCAATGTTAAATTGCGTTGTATTGAAGATCTTTAATTGTTTTAATTCCATAGTTAACTGTAACATCCTGGAAAGGGCCTATGCATTTTCGGTTTAATTGTATGAAATGACAAGTCTTAAGCATTATGAATAAATTTTTGATATTTTTGGAAACTCAGAAATGTATGAAAATGCATGGAAATGAAAACTCAACATTTTTGGAAACTGAACTGAACATTTTTGGAAACTCGAAATGCATTAGGACATGAACATTTTAGGAAACCCAGAAATGTAAGAAATGGTTCAAAATGGAAAGTACACATTTTTGGAAACTAAGAAGTGAAAATGGAAATGATCCAAAAATGGAAAGTATACATTTTAGGAAACTTGGAAATGTAAGAAAATGGCAAGTAAATGTGAGCCGATCGAAAATTTTAGGAAACTTAGAAATGATGCAGAAATGTCAAATTTTAAAGTTTAAAATAGGAAATAAGGGCAAGATGGCCTTAAAAGAAAAAGTTGGTAAAATTTGACACACAAACGGGCTAGGAAAAGTGGCCTGAAGATGGCACATAGGGCCTATGGAAATGGCGCCGTGTGCAAGAGGCATGGGCCTGGGTTCGAGTCACGTAGGAAGCAAATAATGAAGGTTTTATTTTGCTTCCATAAGCTAGAGGGTGGATGGCACATGCTTCTAGAATTAGAGGTGTTTTAATTCCATAAATATGTGAATAAATAAGAGATAAATAAAGGATTATTTTTATTATGAGATAAAAGATGGATTAAACACTTTTATTTTAAATAAAAGGGATGATATTATCATCAGGAAGGGTGGTGGCCATGTCAAGGACTCTTGGCCTGATAATTTCGGCTAAAGAAGGAGAATTAAGGATTTTCTCTCATCTTTTCCTAAGTGTGCCGAAATTTTCCTAGCTCTCTCCCCCTCTCTGCCGAATTTTTCTTTAAGCAAAATCCATCTTCTCTTCTTCTATTTTCTTCTCTGTTTCTACTGTCAAAGCCGAATCTTTGTTGATTCTAAGTAAAGGAGCAATCAACTACAACATCAAAAGGGTAAGATCTGTGATCAATCAATTCCTATTCCTTTTCGTTTTACCAAAATCAGGGTACTAATTCTATTAGCAATTTTGGCCGAATCTACAAGGGATCTCTCAGGTTCCTACAATTGTTGAATACAAGGGTCAAGGATCTAAGGTAAGAACAATGAATTTTTGTACTTCTAATTCTTTTAATCAAAATCTAGGAAATAATCCCTTTTGTGTCTCTTGGCCGATTACCAAAGGAGGAATTTTGGGATTTCAGATCTAAGGGATTTCAACATCTCCATAAGCCAAGGGTTACTTTTCGAGATTTAGAATCACAAGGTAAGCGCTAAGAAATTCGGCTAAGGCTTATGTTACATGTCTGGATTTATTACTTAGCCGAAAACTAACCTATGGAGTAATATAGTGTTTAGCCGAATTCACAAGGGAGGAATACAAAGATCCGGCACTTGATTCTTAAAATCAATTCAGTTACAAGGTAAGTAATACAAATCCTAGTTGTGTTTGGAAAAGTGGCCGAATGGTCTTTTAAAGTGATTAACTTATGTAGGATTTGAGATCTAAATCTGTGGTCGATTCTCTTCGGGATTTCAAGGGACCTATTAAGCGAATCAGGTGTGTACCCATACTAACCTTCAATACGTTATATGGCAATTATTAATTATATGAATATGCATAAGAATGTGAATGTGGCTATGTGCCCTAATGTGGTACAAAAGGTACTCGGGTACGTTTCCTACTTCTGATAGGATTATGAATATGTTATATTCTTAACATGTGAATAGTAATATGAATGAGAAAAATAAGTATGTTGTGCATGATAAATAAGTGGGGCATTTCGGGCTATATGTGAAAGGGGAAGAAGGTGTTGACTTCGGTCTCACCAACGGAATATGGTGACTACGGTCACATAATTTGAACATGGTAACTTCGGTTACACTATCTGAATTTGGTAACTTCGGTTACATTATCTGAACATGGTGTCTATTGACACAATTATCTGGTGGCTATGCCACGATATTATTTAAGCGATGAGCACGTCGATCGCAAAGAATCGCCTTCGATGGTGTGTAGCAGATGGAGGGTTGACTTAGTAGTCCCCACGGTGTGATTGGCAGGTACGGGTGGTGTGTAGCGGATGGACAAATAGGCTTGGGTTTGGGTTGCATCATTTAATTGTATATGAATATGAACTTGATATGAACTTGTGTGCCTGATTTGTTGAATGTTAGTATTGTGTACACATTGAGTCTGTTGACTCACCCTTTTGTGGGACTATTTTTCAGGTAATGAGCAATAATGGACCGGGTCGGCAGGAGCTAAAGGTGGCCATGCATAGCAAGGAAAAACTTTTATTATTTGGGACTGTTATTTTTATTAAGTACTTCAATTTTATTTTTGGGTTTTATTTGATGTAATAAGGCCATAAGGCCCAAGTTGAATTTCTTTATTTCTGTTTAAATTTTTATTTACTATGTTACGAACTATTTTTGGATTTAAAGTCCTAGTAGAATTAATTATTTAAAACCCTAAATTATTTTGTCACCCTAATTAAATGATTTCTAAGTAATACAAGTGGGCTTTCAGTCTAAGCCCAACCCAAACCAATATTTTTCTCAAAATACACAAATTTTCTCTAAGTAACAAAAGACTTCAAAACTGATTTTCTTAAGGAACATACCAGATCCGGTTCAGGCTCATGGGCCGGGTTTGGGGTGTTTCAGTTTGGTATCAGAGCCTAGTTTTCAACTCTCGGCCTGCGGGCTAAGGCCCAAAACAATTTTAATTCGAGCCCAAATGATTTTCTTTGAAATAAAGCAGGCGTTCTGGCATGGCACCTAAGTCTCCGACCCGCAGTCCACCAGGTAAGTACCCTAACTTTATGTGTGATTCCGTGATTTATGAACTGTATAAGGGTAGAAAAGGCATGGAACGTAGAATAGAATAATAGGAACATGAACCCTAGGGCTAGATTACTCAAACACAAAACCACATAAGATTTAATGCACTAAACAAACCTATGGCTAAGTCAACCGAGATAGGGTGTGGTAACCCCATCAGACGCATGTCTAGGATTGGATCCCAAGAGCACAGTATTTAAGCGGTCCTAGTGACTCACCTCCTCTTCGCAGAATCCTACAGTGCGTAGCTTCTGTTCACCCTAACTCGAGAGGGCTCTGATGGTGTGGCAACCTCTGTGCGCATGTCTAGGAATGGTTTCAAAGAGAGAGCTTGGTATTTAAGCGATCAGTGTGACTCACCTCCTCTTCATTTGAATCACTGCACAGTGCGTAGCTTTGGTTCACCCCGACCAAAGAGGCTCTGGACATAAAGCTAAACATAATGACTAAAACCCGAAAGGGAACTAGCCTTGTTTTTAAAAAAAAAAAAAGAGAACAAAACAACAAACCCTAGTTTTAAAATTCTTACAATTTTTTCTTTTAATTTTGTGAAAACTATCCTTACAACATTTTTTTCCCGAAAAATTCCTGATTTGTGAAAATTACAAAAAATGCCCTTAGTGGTGAAGTTACCAAAATGCCCTTGGTTTATAAAAGGTTCAACTACTTAATAGCTTTACCAAAATTTCATTATTTTATAAACATTCAAAAACCCTAATTTGTAAAATATCGAAATACCTTGATTTTGGAAAATTACAGAATTGCCCCTAACTTACAAAATTACCAAAATGACCCTGATTCCCAAAATTTTTGCAACATCTCCATTTTGGAAGGAACAATTCTCAAAAAGAACCCACAAAGTTTTACAACTTTTGAAATATCCCTGATTTATTAAATTTTACAAATTTACCCTAATTTGTGAAAATTTACCAAAATACCCCTGAGGTCGAAAATTATCGAAATACCCCCGGATTTTGAAATTTCTCCAAATTACCCCGAGACTTTGAATTCTCAAAATACTTTTCGACAAAAACACCAATGAACGTTTTTCCTTTTGAAGAATTACGAAAATGCCCCTATAAGACAAAATTACGAAAATACCCCTGGGTAGTGGAAAACAACAACGAAAACTATAACGTTTCTCTGAATGAACGAAAGTTCATACTTGTTTGATGGATGAATGAATGAATGCAAGACTGTGTGCATGTATGAATATGAAAGAACCACTATTAAATTCTTTTTCATAAAACATCTTCGCGGGTAATAAGTGAAACAAGAATACTAATTCATAAAACTTTTTAATCAGATCTCGACGATAGAAAATGAGCTCTAGAGGACGTGGTCATCGTGGACGAGGTAGAGGAAGGATGACTGTGTCGGAACCCGTTAGATCGGGTCAAGGTTCTGACAACGAGATACCACCGCCACCACCACCCCTACCATTTGTTAATATTGAAGCAAGCTCGAGGCGGGGAAGATCTTTGTGTCGCGCCGCCGTCGCGCGAGTTTTGGAATTGGTGGTCGTGCGGGTGGAAATTGAGAACCCGAAATCAGTGCTCGAACGGCTCACGAGCTAATGGAGCCGAGATGTTTCATGGAGTGTCGGGAGTGGCACCCGATCTGGTGAAGATGGTTGGAGCGACAACGCATCATGGATGAGCTCGACTTGACCCCCGAGGAGAAGTTAAAGGGGATGGTGGCAATCGCATTCTGCGATGAAGCGTATCAATGGTGGTTAATCAGGCGAGATGGTGCCACTACCGAGGATCCGACACAGGAGTATGTTAAGAAAGCGTACCAAAAGAAATATGTAGGGAACCAGTATACGGATGAACAAAGAAAGGCTTTTACGGGGTTGGTGCAAGGAGTAAGTCTATGCATATGGTGGAATTTACGAGGTTGAGCCGCTATGCTCGAGGGGTAGTGGCAATCGAGCATGAACGCTTGTGTTCTGCATTTTGAGGACGGTGAGGACTATCTGAGGCGCTGATAGCCCGCATCAGGAGCGGGAATTCTCTGCTTTGGTGGAAAAGGCCAAGGTGGCTGAGGGAATTAAGGATGCTACCAAGCAGGCTGTGGATAGGAATAAGCCCAAAAGAGGTTTTGGGCCATCTGGAAAGGGTCATAAGAGGCCTAGAGTCGACGGGCCACGGAATCAACAAGCTGATACGGGCTTGCAGTATCGCCCTTGTGAGTATTGTGGAAAGAGGCACTTGGGAGAATGTTGGAGAAAGACGGGAGGATGCTTCAAGTGTGGGTCCAAGGACCATATGCTTAAGGATTGTCCTAAGCAACCACACGAGAGCTGACCGGCAGCTCAGAATGTTAGTCAGGCTGGTAGAGACGGACAGTAGCCTCAACGGGGTCGTGGTTCGGCCAACAGAGGTAATGGTGCTGGCAGAGGCCGTGGAGCACAGGGCCGAGGTGCTGCTAATGTAGAAGCAAGGCAACCGGGTTTGGTTTATGCGGTTCGCTGAAGGGAGGATGGTGACGCACCGGATGTAATAACCGGTAAGTTCTTTATTTTTGAAAAACCCTATTTTGCTCTGATTAATGTGGGCTCGACCCATTCCTATGTTGCATGTAGTGTAGTGGAAACACTAGGCCTAGACTCAGAACTTTCTGATAGGCAAATGACTGTAGTAAGCCCATTAGGCCAAACTGTGATGATAGATAAGATCTTTCGGAATGTACCCCTAGAGATTCAGGGAGTGAATTTTCGGGCTGACTTAATGGAGTTACCCTTCAGAGAGTTTGAGCTTATACTTGGAATGGATTGGCTAGTAGAGCATCGAGCCGTGTTGGATTATGCGGCTAAATGGATGGAACTAAGAACCCCAGAGGATAAAGTGGTAGCAATGATCGGAGAAAGGAGGAACTACTTGTCTAACATGGTTTCGGCGCTGAAGGCCAAGAAGATGGTTAAAAAGGGGTTTAAGGCGTTCTTAGCCTTCGTAAGTGCGTTGGGAGGAAAAGATGAAGGTGTTCATGGAGTTAGGACGGTAAGGGACTTCGTGGATGTATTTTCAGAGGAATTACCAGGAATACCCCCAGATAGGGAGGTGGAATTTGGGATAGATTTGCTACCAGGAACAGCTCCTGTGTCAATCGCTCCATACCGAATGGCGCTAAAGGAGTTAGTGGAGCTCAAGGCTCAAATCCAAGAACTGTTGGATCGTGGGTTCATCCGACCCAGTGTGTCTCCGTGGGGAGCACCGGTCTTATTTGTGAAGAAGAAGGACGGAACTATGCGTATGTGCATAGACTACCGTCAGTTGAATAAGCTGACCATTAAGAATAAGTATCCTTTGCCAAGGATCGATGACTTGTTCGATCACCGTGAAGGGGCGCCAGATATTTTCAAAGATCGACTTAAGGTCGGGATATCATCGATTGAAGGTGAAGGAAGGCGATATCCATAAGACCGCTTTTAGGACAAGATATATGCCACTTTGAGTTTATAGTGATGCCGTTTGGGTTGACGAAACGCTCACACCCGCGTTCATGGACATGATGAATCTGGTTTTCCAACCTTACCTGGATAAGTTCGTCGTTGTGTTCATCGATGATATTTTGGTGTACTCGAAGTCGGAGGAGGAGCATGATGAGCATCTCCGAGATGTGTTGGAAGTGTTAAGGAGAAGAAGCTCTATGCCAAATTCGGCAAGTGTGAATTTTGGCTTAAGAGAGGCATTCTTAGGTCATGTGGTATCCGCAGAAGGAATAAGAGTGGATCCTAGGAAGATCGAAGCAGTGTTGGATTGGAAACCACCTAGGTCTGTGGCTGAAATTCGAAGTTTCTTTGGATTGGCGGGCTATTACAGAAGGTTCGTGGAAGGGTTCTCATCAATAGCCGCGCCTTTGACAAAGTTGCTAAGGAAGGAAGTACCCTTTGTATGGACGGATTAACAACAGGAGAGCTTTGAAAAGCTTAAGAAGGTGCTGACGAAAGCTCCGGTGTTAATTCAGCCGGAGGCCGGCAAGGATTATGTGGTATACTGTGACGCTTCGCATACGGGATTAGGCTGTGTGCTAATGCAAGATGGAAAAGTGGTCGCTTACGCGTCTCGGCAGTTAAGGCCTCATGAGGTTAATTATCCAACCCATGACTTGGACCTAGCAACAGTGGTTTTCGCCCTCAAGGTTTGGAGGCACTACCTTTATGCAGAAAGGTCAGTGATCTACACGGACCACAAGAGCCTTAAGTACTTGTTGACTCAGAAGGAGTTGAACTTGAGGCAACGAAGGTGGGTGGAGTTGTTGAAGGATTATGATTGCTCAATAGAGTACCACCCGGGCAAGGCGAATGTGGTAGCAGACGCCCTAAGTCGGAAGGTTGTGTCGGATCTAAGGGCTTTGTTCGCTCACTTGAGTCTGTATGATGATGGAAGCCTGTTGGCAGAATTGCAAGTCAAGCCCACGTGGCTGAATGAGGTGAAAGAGGGACAAATGGCTGATAAAGATCTAAGTACTAAGTTTCAACAAGTACGGAGCGGAGAATTAAGGGATTATGGCGTCAATGATGATGGAGTCTTGTCTTTACAAAGGAAAAGTCTATATGCCAGGGATAAGGAGTTAAGACAAAGGATTTTTCGGGAGGCGCATGGTAGCCCTTATGCCATGCATCCCGGAGGCACTAAGCTGTATAGGGATTTAAGGGAACAATTTTGGTGGTCTGATCTTAAACGGGAAGTTACTAAATTCATGGGGAAATGTCTGACATGTCAGCAAGTTAAGGCTGAACACCAAGTCCCATCGGGATTGCTTCAACCAATCGAGATTCCCCAATGGAAGTGGGAAAGAATTACCATGGACTTCGTTAGTGGGCTTCCCCTTACGCCCACTAAGAAGGACTCGGTATGGGTGATAGTGGACTACTTTACCAAGTCCGCACATTCTATTCCGATGAGAATCGACTATTCCCTTCAGAAGTTAACAAAGTTATATGTGGCGGAGATCGTCAGGTTACATGGAGTACCAGCATCGATCATCTTCGATCGAGACCCAAGGTTTACATCTCGGTTTTGGAAGGCACTTCACCAAGCTTTAGGCACCAAGTTGGACTTCACTACAGCTTTTCATCCACAATCTGACGGCGATGCGAGCGGGTTATACAAGTGTTGGAGGATATGTTAAGGGTTTGTGTTATGGATTTTCGAGGAAGTTGGGAGGATTATTTGTCTTTAGTGAGTTCGCCTACAACAACTGACTATCGTGCTAGCATTCGGATGGCACCATATGAAGCATTGTATGGTCGGAAGTGTAGAACTCCTACTTGTTGGACCGAGTTAGGAGAACGTCGTGTTTTGGGTCCAGAGTTAGTGGTAGAAACTGAGGAGAAGGTTGAGATAATCCAGGCAAGGTTGAAGGAAGCCTCTGATAGGCAGAAGTCCTATGCAGACCTTAAGCGGAAGGAAATTGAGTTTGAAGTGAGAGACCAAGTGTTCCTGAAAGTCTCGCCTTAGAAAAAGGTTATGAGGTTCGGTCGCAAAGGAAAGTTAAGCCCGAGGTTTATAGGGCCCTATCGAGTCATCAAGCGAGTTGGGCGATGGCATACCAATTAGAGTTGCCACGAGTTGCGGCAAAGAGATGCATGATGTTTTCCATGTGTCCATGTTACGTCGCTCATTGATCGGATCCATCCCATGTGGTACCAATCGAGGAAGTGGAGCTAAGGCCAGATCTATCCTACGAGGAAGAGCCGATTCGAATCTTGGAACGTGATGTGAAAGTACTACGGAGGAAGTCAGTACCTCTAGTCAAGGTGTTATGGCACAACCATGGATCGGAAGAAGCTTCGTGGGGAGTCGAGAAGAGACAATGCGACAAAGAATACCCTCGATTGTTTAGTTAGGAAATTTCGAGGACGAAATTTTGTTTAAGAAGGGTAGAAGCGTAACATCCTCGAAAAGGGCCTATGCATTTTCGGTTTAATTTTATGAAATGACAAGTCTTAAGCATTATGTATAAATTTTTGATATTTTGGAAACTCGAAATGTATGAAAATGCGTGGAAATGGAAACTGAACATTTTTGGAAACTCAGAACATTTTGGAAACTGAACTGAACATTTTTGAAAACACGAAATGCATTAGGACATGAACATTTTAGGAAACCTAAATGTAAGGAAATGGTTCAAAAATGGAAAGTACACATTTTTGGAAACTAAGAAGTGAAAATGGAAATGATCCAAAAATGGAAAGTATACATTTTAGGAAACTTGGAAATGTAAGAAAATGGCAAGTAAACAGAGCCGATCGAAAATTTTAGGAAACTTAGAAATGATGCAGAAATGTCAAATTTTAAAGTTTAAAATAGGAAATAAGGGCAAGATGGCCTTAAAAGAAAAAGTTGGTAAAATTTGACACACAAAGCGGGCTAGGAAAAGTGGCTCAAGATGGCACTTAGGGCCTATGGAAATGGCGCCATGTGCAAGAGGCATGGGCACAGGCTCGAGTCACGTGGGAAGCAAATAATGAAGGTTTTATTTTGCTTCCATAAGCTAGAGGGTGGATGGCACATGCTTCTAGAATTAGAGGTGTTTTAATTCCATAAATATGTGAATAAATAAGAGATAAATAAAGGATTATTTTTATTATGAGATAAAAGATGGATTAAACACTTTTATTTTAAATAAAAGGGATGATATTATCATCAGGAAGGGTGGTGGCCAAGTCAAGGACTCTTGGCCTGATAATTTCGGCTAAAGAAGGAGAATTAAGGATTTTCTCTCATCTTTTCCTAAGTGTGCCGAAATTTTCCTAGCTCTCTCCCCTTCTCTACCGAATTTTTCTTTAAGCAAAATCCATCTTCTCTTCTTCTATTTTCTTCTCTGTTTCTCTGTCAAGCCGAATCTTTGTTGATTCTAAGTAAAGGAGCAATCAACTACAACATCAAAAGGGTAAGATCTGTGATCAATCAATTCCTATTCCTTTTCGTTTTACCAAAATCAGGGTACTAATTCTATTAGCAATTCTGGCCGAATCTACAAGGGATCTCTCAGGTTCCTACAATTGTTGAATACAAGAGTCAAGGATCTAGGGTAAGAACAATGAATTTTTGTACTTCTAATTCTTTTAATCAAAACCTAGGAAATAATCCCTTTTGTGTCTCTTGGCCGATTACCAAAGGAGGAATTTTGGGATTTCAGATCTAAGGGATTTCAACATCTCCATAAGCCAAGGGTTACTTTTCGAGATTTAAAATCACAAGGTAAGTGCTAAGAAATTCGGCTAAGGCTTATGTTACATGTCTGGATTTATTACTTAGCCGAAAACTAACCTATGGAGTAATATAGCGTTTACCCAAATTCACAAGGGAGGAATACAAAGATCCGGCACTTGATTCTTAAAATCAATTCAGTTACAAGGTAAGTAATACAAATCCTAGTTGTGTTTGGAAAAGTGGCCGAATGGTCTTTTAAAGTGATTAACTTATGTAGGATTTGAGATCTAAATCTGTGGTCGATTCTCTTCGGGATTTCAAGGAACCTATTAAGCGAATCAGGTGTGTACCCATACTAACCTTCAATACGTTATATGGCAATTATTAATTATATGAATATGCATAAGAATGTGAATGTGGCTATGTGCCCTAATATGGTACAAAAGGTACTCAGGTACGTTTCCTTCTTCTGATAGGATTATGAATATGTTATATTCTTAACATGTGAATAGTAATATGAATGAGAAAAATAAGTATGTTGTGCATGATAAATAAGTGGGGCATTTCGGGCTATATGTGAAAGGGAAGAAGGTGTTGACTTGGTCTCACCAGCGGAATATGGTGACTACGGTCACATAATTTGAACATGGTAACCGGTTACACTATCTCGAATTTGGTAACTTCGGTTACATTATCTCGAACATGGTGTCTATTGACACAATTATCCGTGGCTATGCCACGATATTATATGGGCGATGAGCACGTCGATTGCAATGATCGCTTTCCGATGGTGTGTAGCGGATGGAGGGTTGACTTAGTAGTCCCCACGGTGTGATTGGCGAATGCACGGTGGTGTGTAGCGGATGGACAAATAGGCTTGGGTTTGGGTTGCATCATTTAATTGTATATGAATATGAACTTGATATGAACTTGTATGCCTGATTTGTTGAATGTTAGTATTGTGTACACATTGAGTCTGTTGACTCACCCTTTGTGGGACTATTTTTGAGTAATGAGCAATAATGGACCGGGTCTACGGAGCTAAAGGTGGCCATGCATAGCAAGGAAAAACTTTTATTATTTGGGACTGTTATTTTTATTAAGTACTTCAATTTTATTTTTGGGTTTTATTTGATGTAATAAAGCCATAAGGCCCAAGTTGAATTTCTTTATTTCTGTTTAAATTTTTATTTACCATGTTACGAACTATTTTTGGATTTAAAGTCCTAGTAGAATTAATTATTTAAAACCCTAAATTATTTTGTCACCCTAATTAAATGATTTCTAAGTAATACAAGTGGGCTTTCAATCTAAGCCCAACCCAAACCAATATTTTTCTCAAAATACACAAATTTTCTCTAAGTAACAAAAGACTTCAAAACTAATTTTCTTAAGGAACATACCAGATCCGGTACAGGCTCGTGGGCCGGGTTTGGGGTGTTTCAGTAACGCTGATCTGGAGACCTCGACTATGAAAGGAAAAGACAAGATTAACGAGGAGTAACTCAAGAATTACGGTTTGTATATAATCCAAAGCTAATTATTAATTGTTGTATTTATTATATATATGGTAAGTGGAATTGAGGTGAGTATTGGTATTGAATTGAATCGAATTGAATTGAATTGTGAGTATAAGTGATTATTTGAAATGTGTATTGATTGGAAATTGGAAAGTGATTTAAAAACCCTATTAATTGTATCGGGCTGAGTCGGATATAGTTGGCATGCCATAGGATTGGAAGAGTTCAAGGATACTTTGACCACGAGTCTTTAAGACACTGGGTGTTAAACTATTACTTCAGATAAATTCGATGAGGTACTGGGTACCAACTTACTTTGGCATGGCTGATGAGACACTGAATGTCAACTTATTACTTCAAATTATCCGATGAGGCACTGGGTGCCATACTAGTGTGTTTTGGTTGGATCCGTGTATCTGCCAAAGTGCGAGTCGTGTTAATAGGTGTAAATAAATGAATTGACAATAAGATTAATATTAAAAGATATTGAATGTGAATTTGAAATTGGACATTAAATTGAATTGTACAAATGAAATGCATGAACCAAGGGTTCATGAAAAGAATATTGTTATTGCTAAATGATATGTGAATCAAGTGAGAAAAGCTAATTGAATTAGCTATTGATGAGAAATGAAGGTTAAATGGATGAATTTAATTATTGATTGGTTAATGTTTATATATATAGTTAAAAGTGTATGTTTTATAACGTTATTTTTTTTAAAAGTATTCGTATTATAGAAATACCATTAAGTTTATACTCAGCGTGCGGTTTGTTTTCCGTACACAGGTTAGGTTAAAATCAGATTGTTGAACTAGCACCCAAAGCTGATCTCGAACTCAAAAATGTGGTAAAGTATATTACTTTTTGGTAATGGCATGTTCCTAGGGTGTCACATGTTCGATATTTTGGGAAATGATTGTAAATATGTTATAAGATGATATTAGATACTTTATACACATGGATATATGTATGACATATTAAAGTATAAAATGGTATTCTTAAGTTAATTAAATTGATATGAATTAGCAATTAGTTTGGTTGATGAATGTTTGGATTGTTTTGATAATATGTGTAAAATAACTATAGGGATACTTTGATTAGGTCCTTAGATTGATGAATTTGGCATGTATTATAGGTATTTGAATGTGTTTTGGATTGGTTGAACAATTGGATTTTGAATTGCTTGTTGTTCATGATTTATAAGGTTGGTAAACTTAATGTATAAGGCTCATTTTGAGTCCACACGGCCTGACACACGGGCGTGTGACCAGACCGTGCGAGATACACGGCTTACACATGGGCGTGTGGATCGGCCGTGTGTCCCTTGCAACTTAAAAATTTAGAACAGAATGCCCAGGATTCTCCACACGAGCGTGTGTATCAGCCGTGTGAGGCACACGACCTAGCACACGAGCTTGTGACTTGGCCGTGTGAGGCAAGTCAAAGAGTTACATTGGGTAGGACACGACTTGAAGCACGAGTGTGTCCTTGGGCCACACGGGCGTGTGAGCCTTGTACTTAGGAAAAACTTTGAAATTTTGTAAAGAATTTTCTAAACCACTGATTAAGTCCCGATTTGTTTCTAACACGTGATTTGGGCCTCGAGGGCTCAATAAAGGGACATTATGATTAAATTATAGTGTATGCTAAATGATATGTTTAACGTTCCTATTTGATCTGAAAAGTCTGGTAATGCTCCGTAACCTTATTTTAGTGACGAATAGGGGTTAGGAGGTTTTACATTTAGTAGTATCAAAGATATTCAGGTTTAGTCGATTCTCAGAGTAAATCGAGCTTGGAATTGAGTCTAGATGTACATGCCATAATTGAGTCAAATTGAGTCTGGATTTAGATGCTGATATATATTTGTTTGTTTCTATTTATAGTTAAAGATGTCAGATGAATATATTGCTGATACTGATCAAGAAATGTACACTAGAGATGATGAATCATATAAAAGGGATGAAACCGAGTCAGTAACACCTAGTGTAAATCCAGTAAGAAATCAACCACCTAATATCAAAAGAGGTAATGTTAGAGAGAGATGATTCACAACTACTTAGGGTTATAGTTGATGCCCTTCAACGAGTTGCAGGAACTGTATTTGCTACGACATCAGCTCCTACAACCCGACGAGCCCCAATAAAAGAATTATGTAAGGACAGTGCCACTGAATTTCTTGGTTTAAAGGGAGTCGATCCTTCTACCACTAAAAATTAGATGGAGTCTACAAAAAAGAATTCTGCAACAACTTGAATGTACTCCTTGGGAAAGTTTACTATGTGTTGTTTCTTTACTTCAAGCGAAAGCATATGTTTGGTGGGAATCGGTAACTCGACATGTACCAATAGAATAGGTAAATTGGCATTTCTTTCAAAGAGAATTCCAGAAGAAGTATGTGGGTGAATTATATATTGATGACAGAAAATAAGAGTTCATGATGTTAAAACAAGGTGAGATGTCATTAGTTGACTATGAAGGAGAATTCTCACGACTCAATAGATATGTTGTTGATTATGTGCCAACTGAAGCTGATAGTTACAAGCGATTTTTACGGGGTTTACATGATGAATTACAAGTACAACTGGTATCTCTCAGAATTACAGAATTTGTAGACTTAGTTGAGAGGGCAAAAATGGTTGAACAAGTACTGTGTTTAGATAAAAAGCCTAAAAATACTCGTCCATTTGGGAAACGTACTGGAGCTATAGTTCAAACTCGCAACCTAAAAGATCAAAAGAATCTCGTGGTACTTGGAGATCAAGTTTTAGATCAAACAGGGGTGATGGAAACCATGGAAGACAGAAGACAGTTTCTACTGGTAGTGTATGAGGCCCATCACAGGATAATGAAATTCCAGATTGTGAACACTGTGGGAAAAAGCATAGAGGTGAGAGTTGGAAATTGACTCGATGTTATTTCTGTTGTGGATCTACCGAGCACTTTGTTAGAGACTATCCGAAGAATGAAAATGCTGCACCTGTTATATCTCAAAGATCAGTGCCTACTTCTAAAGGTCGATGATCAAGCAGAAGTGGTTTGTTTTTTAGAGGTGGTGCTAGAAGAGGAAGTGATGTTGCTAGTCAACAATCAGAAGCCAGAGTACCAGCTCGAGCATATGTTGTACGGACCCATGAAGAGGGTGATGCACATGATGTGGTGACAGGTATATTTTTATTGCATTCAGAACCTGTTTATGCTTTAATAGATCCAGGATCTTCACACTCATATGTTAATACAAAATTAGTTGAGATGGGAAATTTAAAATCTGAAATGTCTAGAGTATCAATAGCGGTGTCTAGTCCATTGGGGCAAACTATGCTAGTGGATCTAGTATGTCGAAGATGTCCGCTAATGATATAGAATAGAATCTTCTTTGTTAAACTACTAATAATGCCGTTTGGCGGTTTTGATATAATATTGGGAATGGATTGGCTATCTGAGCACGGGGTGATTTTAGATTGTTGTAAAAAGAAGTTTATTGTTCAGAGTAAAAGTGGAGATAAGATTGAGGTAAATGGTATTCGAACAATGAGTCAACTCGTATTATTTTAGCAATTCAAGTTAATAAACTTCTTCATCAGGGTTGTGCAGCTTTTCTGGCTTATGTTATTAATTTAGATTTTGTTGAAAGCCAATGCAGTAAAATCCGGACTGTTTGTGAATTTCCTGATGTTTTTCCTGAAGAATGACCAGAATTACCACCAGATGGGGTGGTCGAATTTGCAATAGTATTTTATCCTAGTACAGCTCCAATATCAATACCCCCCATATCATATGTCACCTACAGAGTTAAAAGAATATAATTACAGGATTTACTGGATCGAAGATTTATACGTCATAGTATTTCACCTTGGGGAGCTCCAGGCTATTTGTTAAAAAGAAAGACAGTTTAATGCGGTTGTGTATTGATTATCGACAATTGAATAAAGTAATGATCAAGAATCGATACCTGTTCCTCGTATTGACAATCTATTTGACCAGTTGAAAAGAGCTTCTGTGTTTTCAAAGATTGATTTGAGATCGGTTACTTCCAGTTGAAGGTGAAAGAAAGTGATGTACCGAAGATAGCATTGTAACAAATTCCGATTTGATCCTAATCGGAACAGTGGTTTTGGGACCACAAATCCAAGTCAGAAAAATATTTAAATATTATTATATGTGTTTATACTGTGTGAATTGATAATTGTGAATTTTTCGTGATTTAATTTTACCATTTGAGTGGCCGATTTAATAAAAGGACTTAATCGCATAAATAGTAAAAGTTGCTAACTATTTGTTAAAGTGCTAAATTGATTTGTTCTTTTAATGGGAGGTGTTTATGTTGCAATTATACCATGAGTTATATTGATGGACAATTATGTACATTGTATATAAAATGTGTATATTAATTTATAAAGGATAATATGGTAATTTAGCAAATTAATGTATATATTAATTTATAAAGGATAATATGGTAATTTAGCAAATTAATTTATATATTAATTTATAAAGGATAATATGGTAATTTAGCAAATCAATGTATTATAATAAGACATAAAATAAACACCACTTTGCATGTTCATCTTTTCATAGCCGAATTTAGTTAAGGAAAATAAAAAGAAAAGAAAAGCCACATTCGACCTTGGCTTTGCTCAATCAAGGTATGTAATTTGTTCGGTTTTAATAATTTCTACGTTTTTGTGATCGTTGCTTCGAGTACTACAAAGCACATGTCCTAATTTTTTGAATTTGATGATGATTTTGTGTTTTTCCATTGATGATAGCTTGTGATTGTTGTTTTCTGATGATAAAATATTAAAGATATGTGATAAATTAAAATGTTTTGTATTGGAAATTTTGATGATTTTGAGTAATTAGGGCTAAATTGTAAAAATAATAAATTGAGGGATTAAAATGTGAAATAAATGAAAAATATGGACTTGTATGATCATGGGGTAGATTTGGCCTAGGCATGGGATTATGAAATTTTGCATATTTTGTGTTTTATGCAATATGGACTAAATTGTAAAAAGTGTAAAATGTCAGGGGCAAAATGGTAATTTTCCCATTTATGTGTTTTTAGACTAAATTGAATAAAATGGTGTTTAAATAAGTTTAATTTGAATATGTTTAGATCAAGAACCAAAGACAATAGATTTGGATCGGGAGAAAACAAAAATAATCGAACAGTCATTTATTTCTGCCTGTCGATATCTGAGGTAAGTCTATAAGCATATAAATGTTGTTAATTTTGAACATATGTAAATTTTATATGTTGAATTGAATTTTATGAATATACATATCTATTGCCCGAATGTATTTAAGCTTGGGAGCTATATTTACGAGTTCGATTCGATCGAGATATGATGTCCAAAAGTCCCATATGAACCTTAGGAATAGCTAGGATACATATGTCATGACATAGGATTCCGTCATGTGTTATCGTGTAACACCACGGCTGGGATGTTGGCATCGACTTGTGTTTACGTGTAAGACCCTGTCTGGGAGAGTGGCATCATTATGTGATTACATGTAAGACCACGTCTGGGACGTTGGCATTGTACGATATGTTCGACTATCCGAGTGTCCTTTTTAATTCTGAATGGTTCAACGGGCAATGGTAAGTTAAGATCGAGTGTAAAACCAAGTTAAAAAGGCTCAGGTATGTACTCATACTAATTATGGAAATAAGGCAAGTTGAATGTTTGAATTAATGATATAATGATACATGTTAATGTGAATTATGTGATAGTATATGTGGATATATATATATGTTCGGCCTTGTGATGAAAATATATTGTATAAAGTGAAGGTTAATTATACTAATGTACAAATGAATATACGGCCAAAGGAAAGTTTGTGCAAGTTATACATGATTTGATATATGAAATTTTTAAGTTCAAAATATGTATGAAATTATGATAGCTTATTATATTTTATTTAGAATAAATCGTGTATATGATTTAAGGTTTCTTTTGCTTATGACTTACTAAGCTATGTTAGCTTACTGTGTGTGTATTTGCTATTTGTTTTATAGATTTTGGAAGTTGGTTACGAGCTCAGGGATCGTCAGAGAAGTCTATCACACTATCGATTCTTTTCAGTATTTTGTTAAGTTTGAATTTGAACTTATGGCATGTATAGTCTAGTTAAAATGTTTGATTTTGGGATATGTAATTATGAGCCATGCGAAAATGGCTTATTTCTTTTGGTTAAGCTTAGTTTCTATGCTTTTGATACAATGAATATATTTAATGCTTGAGTTATTTAGATTCAGTCATGGTATATTAAGTGAGATTTGTTTGGTTGATTTGCTAATGATCTGTCTGAATTTAGTCATGGATTAAGTTTGTATCAAAAGGAATATGTATTTCATATGTATGTGATATATAGTCGGTTTATCCTTGGTGTTAAGGTCTTGAAATGTAGGTTGAATAAATGGGTAAAATACTAAGTATATTATAGATGAAATGATAGTTAAGTTCGATTATAAGATATGGAATAACATGTGTATATTCGGTCATGATTTAGACATGTGTTAGAAGTGTGTTTTATGCTATAAATGAGTATATGAATTTGTAACCCCCCAAACCCGGCCCAGAAGTTAGGCCCCAATCTGGCGTGTCACATTGAAGTGTTTTTCAAAAACCATGTTTTCAATGAAAACCCTCATTAATATTTAAAACTAAAGTATCAGTTTGTGTTCGTTCAATTTCAAAACGTTGTTCATTGAAAAGTTAATCACTTTTAAAAACGTTATTAACTTTGTTAAAATCTCTTTTTGTTACGGAAGCTAATTTTAGGTAAAAAAGTTTAAAACGTAAGTTTTTAAAAACAGTAATTGGGTTGAAAACTCGTCTACATCTAACAGATATAAAACGTAACAAAATTCCAAATTCAGAATTAAATCCAGAGAGGCCTTATTATAGAAAGTAAAACCCAAAACGGAATTTAAAACATATATAAAGTCCAAAGCATAACAGCTACAGTCATGTGGTCACCTCCGAGTCCTCCCTCATGATCGATCCTCCTAACGGCGGGATTACCTTTGCACGCTTAAAAACGTGGTAAGTTTATGAAAACTCAGTGTGTAATCCCCTTACAAGAGTAACGATCGATTATACGAAAATAGAAATCAAAATAGATGCAGGCCAAAGCCCTTTAACATGATAACGATGCAGTCGATTCGAGCATACATGGGCCAAAGCCCACTGCAATATCATTTGGGTCACAGCCCATAACAGAATCAATTGAGCCTGGCCTAAACCAATAACAGAACAAGTGGCCTAATCCTAGTACAGTGACAAATCTCGTAAACAGATATGCAACAGTATGAGGATGCATCCCACCCCTATCTAGCCAACACACCACCCGTACCAACCCTACACTTACGTGGGGATAAAATCGACCCACCCAGCCAACACACCAAGCTTAGCACCAGTTGCGATACTAAGTCAACAGAACGGCTCGGCACTGTGGACATAACGGCTAAAAGCCATAAACATCCCAACAACGCTGCCAGTTAATAGAAAGGCTAAAAACCATAAATAGAATGGTTATAAACCATAATCAGGAAGGCACAAAGCCATAATCAGGATGGCACAAAGCTATCGGTAACTGTAATAAGTTTAGCACATAGCTATCAACGACGGTAATCTAATCGGCACACAGCCACAGGTAATTATGATCGACATAGAGTCATCAATATATATGTTAGGCACATAGCCACGGGTAAATATAATTGGCATAAAGCCATAATCAAGATGGCACAGAGCCATATTTAGGTTGGCATAGAGCCAAAATCAGATTACGCGGCTTTAAGCCATCCGTCGGTCCACAGTCGTCTCATGCGACCCGTGCGACTCTATCAGAACTTCCTCCGTATCAATGCCCTAACCCCATGCAATATGTCGTGTATTTCATGCTCAATCATTACATGTGTATGCAAAATGGCCATGCTCAGTAACAATCATTTAGACATATATTAAAAGCGTATCAATCATACAACCATAGTCAAGTCAGTTAAAACACAATCATACAATCCCAGTCAAATCATAGCACAAGTCAGTCCTTTACCCATTTGGGCAAAACAATCATTTTACCCTATAAAGGTATTTCGGTAATTTCACAAATTAGGGGTATTTCAGTAATTTCACAAATCGAGGGTATTTTGATAATTTTAAAAATTGAGGGTATTTCGGTAATTTTACAAATCGAGGGTATTTCGATAATTTTACAAATCGAGGGTATTTTAGTAATTTTACAAATTAGGGTATTTCGGTAATTTTACAATTCGAAGGTATTTCGATATTTTTGTAAATCGAGGCTATTTAAGTAATTTTGTAAATCGAGGTCTCAACGACCCAGTAGAAGGTCCATCGTCGCCTCGAGCAACTTAAGTAACCTAAACAGTCACAACGGTGTAAATAGGCCTAAGGCCCATTACTCGGGCTAAATGGGCCCACATTACTCGGGCTAAATGGGCCCACACGCTCGTGTGGCCCATTTAGCCCAGAAACAGCCACAGTTATGCAAACATCACAATCCAAACAACACTTACCACATTACATACATTTTATTCGTGTGGGCCCACACAGGTCATTTCCACCCATCGAAGCCCAGAACAGCCCAAGACCACGAGAGCGCTTGTGGTGACCTCTACAGGCTAACGCCCATGTTCGTAGGCTCAGTTCACCACACGCACGATCGCTCGCTCATGTGGTATCATACGCCATATTTTTGGCTTTTCGGCATTTTGTCGATATACAGTCATAGCATTGAAAACAAACACATACTTTCGGCTTTTTAGCCAGTTATCAAACATAGCATACAGATACACACACTCTATCGGCTTTCCAGCCGACTATCGAATACAGGGTACTGTTACACACCTGATCACGTAGAGTACTAAAAATTCATGATCGCTAGAACCTATATTCAAACATAACATTCAGTTATTCACTTATCAAATAGTGTTAGAAAAACTCTTAACAACCACTTAACCGAGAGGTCAACTACCACTTGCCTTGACTAGATCGGTCGACTGTGATTAGCCGACTCGAAACAAAGTTTGGTGTAGCCACCCTTCCGCATCTTGGCAGAAAGTCTCTAATAGCCGACACTGCATGCCTCTTAAACTTGGGAGTAAAGGCTACGCACTCAATCTCAGCCGGCACCTTTGCCATCACTTTATCACTAGCACCCTCTTTATAGCACCTAATTCCAAAATGGTTCTGACTGCCTACCTTGAATAGCAACCGGTTCCTTTCTTTAACCATCGATCAAAGCCGCCTTCCAAAACTTGACAAAATCTGTATAGCATTACCACCTTGTTAACTAAGAACGTGAATGACAAAGATTGGAACCAAAACAACAACAACTTACCACTACTTAGGAGTATTCGGCCTCCTAAGGTAAACTCTAGGCTTCAGTCCCACGAAGAACAGTCATACTCCTATCAGAAACGGTGGATAAAGATAGTGTTAAGGAGGAAGCTTATATCGACAAAGAGAGAATGAGGGAGAAGAGACCAAAAGGTATTCTGTCACACAAAACAAATGAGAGAGGGAAAGGTCGGAGAAGTTCAGTTCAGGATGAAAGACAAGAATAGCCACAAACATGTAAGAACAACTCTTATATTAAGCCTTTCAATTCTATACTAAAACGGCAAAGAGATAGAAAGGTTACACAAACGGTAAAATTCCAGAATATGCACGGCAATACAGAGAAAAGAGGAAAAGAAACTGAAAACAAAAAAAACCCAAAATGGCACAAAAGAATTCGGCACTATGAGAAAAAGGTCCTATGCCCGAGTTTGCACAATGGAGAGTTCAAATTTTTGCAAACAAACCTTCCCATTTCAAATTCCCTAATTTTCTCCTTGAATTTAGCCACCAACCGAGTTTGAATTATAATCAAACTCCTTCATCCACTATTCTTCCCTTGAAACACTCCCCTAAATCACTCAACCTTCAATTCAAATTTACTTGAAACACTCATGACCAAGTCATCCACAGAGTCTCAGTCCAACTCCACCTCCTTCCATGGCCATCAGAAAAAATAATCCCTATTTGCACAAGCGGGGATTCAAACTTCTGACCACTAGCTCACTTATAACGCCACCTCCACTAGACCACATTGCTCCTTGTGATATAAATTCATCCAAAAATATTCTTAAAGCCTACCCACTAACATCAAGGCTCCTTTAAGCGAAAACTTAAATTTTTCGAAAACCCAAAAATTAGGTCCGAATTTGGCATGTCACATTGAAGTGATTTTTGAAAACCATGTTTTTATTGAAAACCCTCCTTAATATTTGAAAACTAAACTCTCAGTTTGTGTTCGTTCAATTTCAAAACGTGGTTCATTAAAAAGTTGTTCCTTTTTTAAACGTTATTGCCTTTAAAAACCTTATTTGTTGCAGAAGCTAATTTAAGGTAAGGAAGTTTAAAACGTAAGTTTTTAAAAATAGTAATTAGGTTGAAAACTCATCTACGTCTAACAGATATAAAACGTAACAAAATTCCAAATTCAGAATTAAATCCAGAGAGGCCTTATTATAGAAATTAAAACCCAAAATGAAATTTAAAACATATATAAAGTCCAAAGCATAACAGCCATAGTCATGTGGTCACCTCCGAGTCCCTCGCAGTACCGATCCTCCTAACGGAAGGGATTACCTGCACAGTTAAAAACGGGGTGAGTTTACGAAAACTCAGTGTGTAATCCCCTTACAAGAGTAATAGTCAGTATACAGAAATAGAAACTGAAACAGTCTGGGCCAAAGCC
The DNA here is from genome assembly GCA_025503065.1 of Gossypium bickii. NCBI lineage: Eukaryota > Viridiplantae > Streptophyta > Magnoliopsida > Malvales > Malvaceae > Gossypium > Gossypium bickii. The sequence goes on from CP106719.1 coordinate 31,363,792, forward strand.
CTTTAATAGTAACAGTACAGTCTAGTTCAGAGCATACATAGGCCAAAGCCCACTACAATATCGTTTGGGTCACAGCCCATAACAGAATCAATTGAGCCTGGCCTAAACCAATAACAGAACAAGTGGCCTAAGCCCAGTACAGTGACAGCTCTCATAAACAGATATGCAACAGTATGAGGATGCATCTCACCTCGATCCAACCAACACACCACCCGTACCAACCCTACACTTATGTGGGGATAAAATCGACCCACCCAGCCAACACACCAAGCTTAGCACCGGTTGCAACACTAAGTCAACAAAACGGTTTGGTACTGTGGACAGAATGGCTAAAAGCCATAAACAGAATGGTTATAAACCTTAATCAAGATTGCACAGAGCCATACTCAAGATGGCATGAAGCTATCGGTAACTGTAATAAGTTTGGCACATAGCCATCAGCGACAATAATATAATCAGCACACAGCTACAGGTAATTATGATCGTCACAGAGTCATCAATATATATGTTAGGCACATAGCCATGGGTAAATACGATTGGCACAAAGCCATAATCAAGATGGCACAGAGCTATATTTAGGTTGGCACAAAGCCAAAATCAGATTACACGGGTTCAAGCCGTCCGCCGGTCCATAGTCGTCTCATGCGACCCGTACGACCTTAACAAATCAATACTGGATCCACAGTCATCTTATTCGACCCGTACGACCCCATGCAATATGTCGTGTATGTCATGCTCAATCATTACACGTGTATGTAAAATGGCCATGCTCAGTAACAGTCATTTAAACATATATTAAAAGCATATCAGTCACACGACCATAGTCAAGTCAGTTAAAACACAGTCATAGGGTCACAGTTAAATCAGTCAAATTTATATTCTAAGTCAGTCATTTACCCACAAGGGCAAAACAATCATTTTACCTTATAAGGGTATTTCGGTAATCCTACCCTACAGGGGTATTTCGGTAATTTCACAAATTAGGGGTATTTTGGTAATTTCACAAATTGAGGGTATTTCGGTAATTTTGCAAACTAGGGGTATTTCAATAATTTTTTACAAATCGGGGTATTTCGATAATTTTATGAATCGAGGGTATTTAGGTAATTTTGCAAATCAAAGGTATTTTGGTAATTTCAAAAATTGGGAGTATTTCGGTAACTTCACAAATTGAGGGTATTTTGGTAATTTCACAAATCGAGGGTATTTCGGTAATTTCCCAATAAAAGGTCTACCGTCGCCTCGAGCGACTTAAGTAACCTAAGTAGTCACAACGGTGTAAATAGGGCTAAGGCCCATTACTTGGCCCAAGTGGGCCCACACGCTCGTGTGGCCCAATTAGCCCAGAAATAGCCTTGGCTATACAAACAGTACAATTCAAACCAATAGAAACCATATAACATGCATTTTATCCGTGTGGGGCCTACTAGCCCATTGGGCCCACACGACCCATTTCAGCCAAACGAGGCACAAAATGACCCAAGAGTACGAGAACACTCGTAGTGGCCTCTACAGTCTAACGCCCATGTTTGTGGACTCGATTCACCACATGCACGATCGCACACTTGCGTGGCATCATACATCATATTTTCGGCTTTTTGGCATTTTGCCGATCTACAATTGGAGTGGTGTGTGTACACACCTGATCGCGAAACGCACCACGAATCCCTAGTACTGAACCTTAGTTGATCAAGATTTGATAAGTCCCTACTAACTGTTAGCAGGAATTGATCCCCTTGCTGCAATTACAGTCAAAACTGAGAGTAGACCCTCGACTATTTTTGGAGCACGCGCCCCTCTTTACTCCTCGAGAACGCACTTAACCTTGGCAAATAGAGGAGAAGAACCCACCGCCTTATGATAGGAGAACAGAAATGATAGTAAATTCGGTAATAGAAGAAAGAGAGATAGAAGGGTATTCGACTTTTACACACTTATGAACAAATGATAACAGTGATACACAAAAGGGAAATCCGGCTCAAGAGAAATAAATGGGGAAAAAAAAGAAGAAGAGATGCAATCGGCCAATGGAAAAATAGGCAGAAAAAGTACAAGAAGATACTTAAATGGTAACACAGAAACGCCTAAGAAGAAAATAGAGTGAAACAGAGCAAAAAGAATGCATGAGAGGTCATTTTTAGTGCAGTTTCGACAACATCCAGAAAAAGAGAAAAGTAGCTTCAGTTTGGTAACTAAACCGATCAAAAGAAAAGAAAAAACAAAACTCAACAAAGCCGAAATATGTACCAAAATCCCCCTTTCGTCGAAAATGCACAAAAGGACTCCCTAGCCGAATATGCACATACCAACTATCCAATTCTGTAACAACTTCTCCCATTTTAAAATTCCTTAAAAATCTCCACCAATCCCTCCACCAAATTTTCTCCTTGATTTACTCCAACTCCCCATTCAAATTTAATTCAAATTCTTATGACCAATTCAACCACAAAGTTCAAGTCCAGTTCCAACACCTCCCCAGCTCAAGCAACAAAATAAACATACAATTGCACACGCCATGCCTCGAACCTCAGACTTCTTGCCACACATGTAGCACCACCTTGCCACTAGATCACCCACTATCTATGTGTCACCTTTTACCTTCAATAAATTTAAAGGTCTAAAGGCCAAAGTCTAGGTTCCTTTAAAAGAAAAACCAAAACAAATTTCAAGAGACAAGACTTGAACCCAGACTCCCTTGCAACCTTAATGGCGCCACAACCACTAGACCACATGCTTCCATATGTCATTTTTTTGACACAATAATTTAAAAGGCCTACATCCAAACATCCAGGGTTTTATCCACTTAAAACCAAAATTTTTGCTAAAGCCCAGGTTTGAACCCATGACCTTTCCAACTCCTCTCAGGTCCCTTAACCACTGAAGCAGACATTTAATTGTGTCATTTCCTTGCACAATTAAATACTTATGTACACCCTCCTTACTGATCTATACACAAGGCCCAATACTTCTAGGTCTAAAATTTGGGGCGTTACATCGTAGATGTCGGTCACCTATGTGTTGGATAGAATTGAAGGAAAGAAAAATGATTGGGCCAGAGTTAATTCAAGAAACAGAGGATACTGTTAAGAAGATTTGATATAGATTGAAAGTAGTTTTCGATAGACAGAAATCATATGCAGATTTGAAACATCGAGATGTTGAGTACTCTGTTGAAGATAAGGTATTTCTCAAAGTTTCGCCTTGGAATAAAATTTTAAGATTTGGTTGAAAAGGGAAGTTGAGTCCTCATTTTATTGGACTGTATGAGATTGTGGAAAGTGTTGGGTTAGTTGCCTATCGTTTAGCCTTGCTTCCAAAATTACATAAAATTCATGATGTTTTTCATGTTTCAATGCTCAGAAGGTATCGATCAGACCCCTCACATGTTATTTCGAGAGAGGATCTGACCCGATTTATCATATGAAGAAGAGCCGATTAAGATATTAGCTCAAGAGCTGAAGGAATTGTGTAATAAATGAGTTTCGTTAGTAATAGTGTTGTGCCGTAGTCATAGTATTGAAAAAGCAACTTGGGAACTGGAAGAAACTATGAGATCTCAGTACCCCCACATCTTTTCAGGTAAATTTTGAGGAGAAATTTATTAAGGGGGAGAAATGTAATAACCCAAAATTTACGGGTATCGAAAAGTGTATTTTCGGGTCTCCGTTTTCGCAAAACAAATTCATAAATATTTATTAAAAATATTTATGAAGTTAGTTGTGTAGTTAATTAGGTTTTGGTTAGGTAGATTTGTCTAAATTAAGAGTAATTAGGTATAAGGATTAAATTGAATAAAGTGAGAAAGCTTAATTATAGATTAAAGAAAAGTTGAGGGACTAAATTAGTAATTAAGCCATAGGTGACAAATGTATGGTAATAGTGAAATACAAGTGTATAAATACCAAACATATGTATTAAATAATAATATCTAAATACTTAATATTTAAAAATATAATATAATATTATAATAGTTTAATAATAAAATAAATAAAAGAAGTAAAACAATAGAAAGAACAGAGAAGAAAATGAAATAGGAAAGAAAAAGAAAGAAACAAAAAGAAACAGAGAATTTAGGGTTTTGAGGTTCAAATTCAAATTGGTAAGTCAATTTAGCCCATTTTCTTATAATTTTGATGTTTTTAGAATCCTACAACAAAATACTACTTGATTTATGTTGAAAATTTAGAAGTTAGTGAACTTTTAGATGTTGTTCATGTTGAATAAATTGAAGTATTAAGGGTTAAATTGATAGTATTTCAAGTTAGAATTGAGAAAATGATTGAATTGTAAAACAAATTATAGGTTTCGAAGTAATAGGGACTAAATTGAGAAATTTCAAATTTTAGGGATTTATGGTGGAATTTGAGAGTTAAATTTAGTTTTAAGTGGTAGTTGAATGAAAATAAAGAATAAAATTTTGAAGAAAATAAGGTTAGATTTGATTAAGGATTAAATTGGAATTTAGGCAAAAGTTGTGTATAAATTGAAATATTCAATGTTAAATTGTGTTGTATTGATGATTTTTAATTGTTTTAATTCCATAGCTAACGTTGAGCTGGAGACCTCGGCTATGAAAGGAAAAGACAAGATTAACGAGGAGTAACTCGAGAATTACGGTTTGTATTTCTATAATCCGAAGCTAATTATTAATTATTGTATTTATTATATATATATATATATATGGTAAGTGGAATTGAGTTGAGTATTGGTATTGAGTTGAATTGAATTGAATCGAATTGTAAGTATAAGTGATTATTTGAAATGTGTATTGATTGGAAATTGAAAAGTGATTTGAAAATCCTATTAACTGTATTGGGCTAAGTCAGATATAGTTGGCATGCCATAGGATTGGAAGAGTTCAGGGATACTTCGACCACGAGTCGATGAGACACTGGGTGTCAAACTATTATTTCAGATAAATTCGATGAGGTACTGGGTACCAACTTACTTCGGAATGGCCGATGAGACACTGGGTGTCAACTTATTACTTCAAATTATCCGATGAGGCACTGGATGCCATCCTGGTGTGTTTTGGTTGGATCCGTGTATCCGCCAAAGTCCGAGTCATGTTAATATGGGTAAATAAATGAATTGACAATAAGATTAATATTAAATGATATTGAATGTGAATTTGAAATTGGACATTAAATTGAATTGTACAAATGAAATACATGAACCAAGGATTCATGAAAAGAATATTGTTATTGCTAAATGATATGTGAATCAAGTGAGAAAAGCTAATTGAATTAGCTATTGATGAGAAATGAAGGTTAAATGGATGAATTAAATTATTGATTGGTTAATGTTTATATAGATGGTTAAAAGTGTATGTTTTATAATGTTATTTTTTTTTAAAAAAAAGTATTCGGATTATATAAATATCATTGAGTTTATACTTGGAAACACGAAAATTTATATACTTTTTCATTCTCTTTTTGACCCAAATTCATGCGGTTTCGAATAAATTCTTGTCAGAAAATAATTAAATATTATAAAATAATTAATTTGTGCTAAAAATATGAACATGATGAATTTTAATTAATTTTATAGTTAATTTTGTTTAATTTTGACTATTTTCGACAGATTCGCACAAAGGGTGAAAATCAGCTCGGCAGACACTGCTCAAAGAACAAACCCGAGAAGCAATTTGAAGAATCAAGACGAATTTATTTCCATCCCAAGACGGTCCAATTATGAAGATTTAATCATAATATAATTAATTTTAATTTATTCCCAATTTAATTTGGGCTAAATAAATTATTATTAATTAATTATAGAAAAAGGGTCCAGTTGAACCCATCAGTTGAACCGAACTGATTGAATCGAACCAGCCACCAATTGGGCAGCCCAAACCGTCCACAATGAAGGCCCAAATCAGCTTATTTGCTGATTAATTCAGCTTTCAAAGGAGCCCTTGAAGATCTTTCAAAATCCCATTCAAACCCCTCCAAAATTCAAGGCTTTAAAGATTTGCCCATGCTATATTTAGCAAAGTTGAATTCTTCAACTTTGCCACATGGAATGGCCGACCAAGGGAGCCTCTTTTGCTACTGTTATTTGCTATTTTTAGCAGCCTTAAACACCTATAAATACATCCCCTAGCGGCTCATTCAAATCACACCTCAAGCCTCCACAATTCTCCTCTCTCATTTTCTCTCAATTCCCTTTGTTCCATTTTCTTTTTGGTGTGTTCTTGTGCTGATTTCCCCTTTTGGAAAAGAGGTATTTTCCCAGCCATTCAGAGCAGCAATTGGAGTATTTGTAAGCCGCCTTCATAACCGAGGCCAACGAAGAACGAAGAATGGAGCAATCAGTCAAGCCACGGAGAAACACCGGATTTGCCTCTTGTTCCATATCTCTTTAAATTTCGTTGTTGTTTTGACAAACATGTTTATAAATATTTATGCTGTTGGAATGTTTAATTTAATGAATTTAGCTTGAATTTAATTTGTGTTGGGTTGATTGCATTTCGATTTCTTAAATTGTTAAAATTGTGTTTATGTTGTTAAAGGCCTCGGTAAAATGCTTGATTAAGTAAAATCATGTTTAAGTTATCTGGCATTATAATTGTTTAGATAGCTTATGAATTAATTATTTAAACACATTAAAATTGTAATTAATGGACACAATACTTAATCTGTGCATGTTTAATTCTTCTAAAGGAGCTGAAGATTAAATTAGCATTGTATTTGACAATACATATGCCTTGCATAACTTGCAGGATTTTTGTGATTAAATTGTTTCAAGGTAGAAATACTTTGTTACCTCACATGATCTTTTATATGCTTGTTGGGTTAATTAATTGTTTGAATCGACATAGGAATATGCGAGAGATTGTTTAATTTAATAAGTATGTATGTGCAATAACATGTTTACTTTTATAAATCTGTTTAATCGGTCAAATTGACATAGGAATATGTACAAGAGATGAATGGATTTTTATTTGTAAGTATGTTCATAAGTTACCAAATTACCGAGTTGCCATGTTTTAACAAGTATAAACACAAGCTTAATAATGCTAAGGTAAGAAATGTTATTAATCCAACACAATTATATCATCTTGATTGAAATCAGTTTTTGAAATCGTGCACTAAAACTTTGTTTTATTTTATTTTTACTTTGTTTTTATTTAAGTTTTTAAATATTTCTCAAAACCAAATATTTTTCTGTCACCAAAGTGTTTGAAATCATTTTCATAAATAATTCTTTTACAGTCCTTGTGGGTACGATAACTCGACATTTACTTGTCACTTTATTACTTGTTACGATTGTGTACATTTGCACATTTCCACCATTCCAATACTCATCGTACGTCTTGTTTTCTGTGCACATGTTAGGTTAAAGTCAAATTGTTGAACTAGCATCTAAAGCTGATCCCAAACTCAAAAACATGGTGAAGTATATTACTTTTTGGTAATGGCATGTACCTAGGGTGTCACATGTTTGATATTTTGGGAAATGATTGTAAATATGTAATAAGATGATATTAGATACTTTATACACATGAATATATGTATGACATATTGAAGTATAAAATGGTATGTTTAAGTTAATTAAATTGGTATGAATTAGCAATTAATTTGGTTGATGAATGTTTGGATTTTTTTGATAATATGTGTAAAATAACTATAAGGATGCTTTGATTAGGTCCTTAGATTGATGAATTTGGAATGTATTAGAGGTTGAATGTGTTTTGGATTGGTTGAACAATTGGATTTTCAATTGCTTGTTGTTCAAGATTTGCAGGGTTGGTAAACTTGATGTATAAGGCTCATTTTGAGTCCACACAGCCTAGCACATGGGCGTGTGACCAGACCGTGGGAGACACACGGCTTACACATGGGCGTGTGGATAGGCCATGTGTCCCCTGCGACTTAAAATTTAAAACAGAATGCCCAGGATTCTCCACACGGGCAGAGACACGGGGTAGGACACGGCCTGAAGCACGGGTGTGTTTAAGGTCACACGGGCGTGACCTTAGGCCAGACGGGTGTGTGAGCACTGTATTTAGGAAAAATTTTGAAATTTCACAAAGAATTTTCTAAACCTCCGATTAAGTCCTGATTTGTTTCTAACACGTGATTTGGGCCTTGAGGGCTCAATAATGGGATATTATGATTAAATTATAAAGTGTATGCTAAATGATATGTTTAATGTTCGTATTTGATCTGAAAAGTCTGTTAATGTTCTGTAACCCTGTTCTGGCGACAGATAGGGGTTAGGGGGTGTTACAACGTGTACATCAAATGGATGTTAAGATGACTTTTTTAAATGGTGATCTTGAAGAGGAAGTCTAGATGGAGCAACTAGAAGGTTTTGTGCTTCCTGGGAATGAACATAAGCTGTGTAACTTGATCAAGCCATTATATGGTTTAAAACAGGTTCCTAAATAGTGACATGAAAAATTTGACTTGGTTATCTTGCTATATGGTTTTTTTTACATAATGGTGCAGATAAATGTATTTACATTAAATTCACCGACCACTGACCCCGTAATGATTGGCTCATCCACCAGTAAACCGAGTTGCAAAGCTATGTCCTCATTCTACACTCACGACATGGAAGATGGAATGTGTGTGTTCGGGTCTCCATCTTTCCACCAACGTGCTGATAAGTGTAGGATCCAATGTGCAGCCCTCGAGCATACGAGACGCATGTAAGAGTCCTGCATCTTGTGAATAACCATGAATTTCAATGTCTAGGCTCTTTGACAAATTATGTATTGAACCCCTCCAAAACACAATCATCTGCCTATTTATATCGACAAAATAAAATATTTTAAAAATTAAAAAACTTTAATATTAACTTAATTGAAAATAACGAAATTTAAATTTTTTCTTTACTATTATCGATTGAGCGACGAAAATGTGCTTGTCATCGAAACAAATTAGAGAGTTTGCCATTCATGAAAATTTAATCGAAATGGATAATATACGAAATAATAAAATAAAGCTACAATATTTTTAAACAAGTGTATTGGAAAATTTCGAACAAGACTTGAGAAAATTGAGAGTTTAGATAGAATTGAGAGAGTTGGATTTGAGTGAAAAGAATGAAAAATGACGTGGTATTTATAGGAAAAAAAAAATACCGTTTCCCTTTAAAAAAATTTATCATTGGCAATGTTTAAATTCTAATCGTTGGGAAATGACCATTGGATGAAAGTGGGCCCAGCTGGACGTGCTTTCACATACACTCTCTCCAAAAGCAACATTTTTCCCTAAATTTCGAAAAAAGCCTATTTGTCCAATTAAAAACACAACATATTTCTCTAGCCCGTATAATAATAAATTTTGCACACAATAAGCACTTACATTATTTATATAAAAGAACTCTATGAAATATATCTAATTTGTTCTTTTTATTAGGGAAACCTGAATTGCATTGTCATTGTATAAAATTAAAATAGATTATTACATTTAAAATTAAAATATTTATAACTTAGAAAATTCAAAATTATTTGCCTATTAAAGAGCCCGCTAGGCTTGATCCGAGCTTGAATCTAAATAAATTTGAGCTTGAGCTGATTCAAGCCCGAGAAAATCCAACTCCGAGGAAAGCCCGATTCAAGTTTGCCCATTTGTCACCTCTACAAAAAATTCAACTCACGCAATCTTCACTAAAACGACTATAACTTGATCTCTTGAACTCAAAATCAGGTGATTCAAAGTGTATTTTGAAGATAAAAGTTATATCTTCCATCCATTAGAAGGCATCTTAATCCCAAAAATGCTTAGATCCCATCAAAAAATGTATTGCAAGTTGATTGGTTTTCTAGAGTCAAAAATTGGCAATTTTGATTAACTTAATTTAATAAATTTCACCCCATCTATGCATGTATCATGAACACTTTAAGACTCAAAGAGTTGAACACCCAAGCATCAAAGTCAAGAGAAAAGCTTCATATTCTCCATTCTTTCATTTTCACTTCTACATATCTCTTAGGGGCTTATTGTTAGATCATTTTATTACTGTCACTTCATTTCTTCGAGAGCTTAATTTTTATAAACATGCATCTTTTAGATGTTTCTTTATTTACTTTCTTTCATATCACCAATTGTAAATTAGGAAGATTTTAGATGAGCCACAAAACTAAGAAGGGTTCTAGTTTAGCCATAAAAACCAGGAAGAAGGCTCTATATTAGCTTTTATAATAATAAAAAAAAAGATAGAGATCGTTCCTTCAAAGGTAGTAATTCTTATAGTGAATTGGGAAAATCCTTAGTTGATGTATACTAACGAAGTGAAGGTAGGCAATTGGGGTCAAACCATTATAATTCTAATTGTCCAAGCTTTTATTCTCTTTCCTTATTATTTGGAAAAGTTTATAGAAAATTTTAAAATACCAATCCACCCCATTCTTGGTATTTTCAGGCCTAACAATTGTTATTAGAGCAAGTTCTTCATCAAAAGTTTCATCATGGGAGAAGCGATTCAAGGTAAAAAAATACCAAAATTTCAAGGATGGTTATTGATCAAAGGCTAAGAAGTTTCGAATAAGGCCATTCCATATGCCCTCCTTTATTTAGTGGTGAAGACAACTCAAATTGGAAAGTGAAGATGTGATTCTTTATCCAAGCATTTGATTATGGTGCTTAGAAGAGCATTACGAGAGGTTCATTGGAGGTTCCCAAAGAAGAAGAAAGATGGAGTGCAAATGACAAAATCAAAGCTAAACAAAATTCCAAGACTTACATTGTAACATCTCGAAAATCGGGGGTTAGTAGAATCAGGTTTGAGAATCGAGAGAGAGTGGTCATGCCTTAATTTTTAAGATTATCTAATGCATTTTTAGGAAATAAATGAGGTATTGGTTTGTTGGTTAAGTGTTAGTGAAATGTTCCTTGAAACACAAGTTCAAATCCCTTCTCTCTCACCATTTTAATCATTTTGCAAATTTTGCCCTAAACCCTAGTATGTGACATGCCTTGTTTTTAAAATAAATATTGCAAAATTATTTCAAGAAGGAGGAGAAAGCCTAATAGTTAAAAGAAATATGAGATATTATGGAAATTAAATGAGGTCCCAAGTTCAAATCCCTTCCCTTGTGAAATAATTAAATTTTGCAAAATCCCTGGTTTTTTTAATGTATGTGCCATCCATACCCTTGAACCCTAAATATAAATATAACTTTTTATTGTATTTTTCAGCCTTTAATTCAACTTTTACCTACCCAAGCTATAACAGCCCTTACCCGTGCATTACCTAACTTAACTTGCTTAAACATAACACATTTCGCTGCAGCTTAGAAACTTTCCATTTAAACTCATAACCTGCTCATTCTGGGCCTACGAGGCCCTAAACATACTTTCAGGAGGTTTTTGAATTAAACCGAGAACTTTTAAGTGCTTAGAAAATTTTGTCCAAACAGGAGCCACACGCCCGTGTTGTTCAAGGGACACGCCCGTGTGCCCCTAAAACATGCCTGTGTTCTTCACCCGTGGTCGACACTACCTTATTTCGCACGGTTAGACACACACCCGTGTCCCTGGCTCGTGTCCCTCGCACGGCCTCGACACGCCAGTGTCTTAGCCCGTGTGCCAAAACCTTGGCATTCTATTTATGACATCATCACCTCACTAAGGTTACACGGCCAAGGCACACGCCCGTGTCCTTAGGCCGTGTGTCGATTTAAATTCCTAACTTCAGGTGCAGACTTCACACGGCCTGGGCACACGCCCATCTCTAAGGCAGTGCCACCCACACGGCTGAGACACACGGCCATGTCTCTGCTCGTGTGTTTACTACTGAACATGCTGACTTGTAAACCTAGCTCAAAAGGGGACACACGACCGATCAACACGCCCATGGTACTGACCGTGTATCACACATGGCCCAACCACACGCCCGTGTGTCTACCCGTGTGGACATTAAAAACGCTATATTCCAAGCCAAATGCCACCCTACATGACAACCATACTTATACTAACTCAAATAAAGCACCCACCCAAGCACAAACTTCATGATTCATCATCAATGAATATATATATAAGAACTAGTCAAGTATTGGCCCAACTTTAATGACCATTTACAAAATGAATTGAAACAACCATAGTAGCCAACACATTTTGCTTGTAAATATGACATAACCAAAACATTCAAGTCCTATACATGCCATACTCAAAATAAATCTAATTTAGCCATACCCAAAAAGTGTTCGATAGTGTGATCTCCAACTCCGACGTCCGCAAATTCTCGAGCTAACTATGCAATACTACAAAGAAAAGGGCAATGGCATATGTTCTCGCCGGTGCTCTACCATCGACTCTTGCAGTCTGCTCTCTAGATGGATTCTTGATACTCATTTCATTTCTCGGGTTTCTCTGCAGTCTTCCTCTAGCAGCACTTTCCAGTCTTGCATTCTGAGACGTCTCTTTCTCGCCCTCCTCGGGGCAATATCTAATAAAATGGGCTAAGGACCCACATCTGAACCAAGCCTTCTCGTTTGCTTGGCATTCACCAAAATGACGCCTGCCACACTATGGGCATTCTTGTCTACTCGGTCGAGCGTTGCCCACATTAGCAACCGATGTGGTCTGCGCTTTAGACCCCGAGAACTATTTGCCATTACTTCGGTTTGAAAACCCAGCTGAAGTGGCTGATCGAGTAGCAAAATCCGTCGATTTCTAAGATGAGGATTGGAGTGACTTATTCAGTTGTCTTTTCCTCGAGTCACGGGACTCAATCTCAGCTCTTCTTTTCTCATTAGCCAACTCTTCGTATTTACAAGCCCTATCTACCAACACTACAAATTCTTTTAGTTCAAGGACTCCAACATATAAACGGATATCTTCATTCAGCCCGTCCTCAAATCTCTTGCACTAATAGCCTCAGTAGACACGCCCTCCCGGGCATACTTACTAAGCCTTACGAACTCACGTTCGTATTCGGTCACAGTCATTCGACCTTGCTTTAACTCCAAGAACTCTTTTCTCTTCTGGTCAATGAATCTCTGGCTGATATACTTCTTCCGAAATTCCTCTTGGAAGAATTCCCAGCTAACTCTCTCCCTTGGTACCACCGAAACAAGGGTGTTCCACCACTGATAGGCCGAATCTCTTAAGAAAGATACCGCACGTTTTATGCACTCTTCAGGCGTGGATGACAACTCATTGAATACCCTGATGGTATTCTCGAGCCAGAATTCCACTCTCTCCAAATCATCATCCTTACGAGCTCGAAATTCCTCGGTCCCTTGTTTCCAGATCTTATCGACCAGGGGCCTTTCCCTTCTCACTACCTCAACCACTTGAGGAGCTGTAGGAGCGGTTTGAGGAATAGGTGGGGGTGGACGGGGTTGAGCATTAGGATTTGCTCGAATGTACTCAGTGTACCAATTGCTCATCATATGGAGGAAAGCTTCTCGGGCCTCTTCTCCCTGACCCAAGGTCTCGAGTCTACTATCTACTGGCGTAGTCCCTTGTACGGGAGCCGGTGCATTACTTGCAGCATTATCGGCTATAGTTTGGTCGGGATCAGGGTCCATTTACTATATAAAAACACAATTCCAATCGTCAAGAGTCGTCACACTATCATTACACAATTACTCTTATGTATGGCATGTATAACTAAACTCATACTTACGCTACGTTAGTCCTAGAATTGACTAAACCGTAGCTCTCATACCAATAAATGTTCGAAGTCAGAACCGGATATGAGGCATTACCTAACTTAACTTACTTAAACATAACACATCAGGCTATAAAATTTTCACTGTAGCTTAGAAACTTTCCATTTAAACTAATAACCTGCTCATTCTGGGCCTACGAGGCCCTAAACATACTTCCAAAAGGTTTCAGAATTAAACCAAGAACTTTTAAGTGCTTAGAAAATTTTGTCCAAACAGGGGCCGTACGCCGTGTTGTTCAAGAGACACGCCTGTGTGCCCCTGAAACATGCCCATGTTCTTCACCCATGGTCAACACTGAATTATTTTTCACGACCAGACACACACCCGTGTCCCTCACACGGCCTCAACACGCCCGTGTCTTAGCCCGTGTGCCGAGACCTTGGCATTTTGTTTATGACGTCATCACCTCACTAAGGTCACACGGCCAAGGCATATGCCCATGTCCTTAGGCCATGTGTCGATTTAAATTTCCAACTTCAGGTGCAGACTTCACATGACTTGGGCTGTGCCAGCCACATGGCTGAGACACACGGCCGTATCTCTGCCCGTGTGTTTACTACTGAACATACTGACTTGTAAACGTAGCTTAAAAGGAGACACACGGCTGATCAACACGCCCATGGGGCTGACCGTGTTTCACACACGGCCCAAACACACGCCCATGTGTCTACCCGTGTGGACATTAAAAACACTATATTCTAAGCCAAATGCCACCCTACATAGCAATCATACTTATACTAACTCAAATAAAGCATCCATCCAAGCATAAACTTCCTGATTCATCATCAATGAATATATATGTATATAAGAACCAGTCAAGTATTGGCCCAACTTTAATGACCATTTACAAAATGAATTGAACCAACCATAGTAGCCAACACATTTTGCTTGTAAATATGACATAACCAAAACATTCAAGTCCTATACACGCCATACTCAAAATAAGTCTAATTTGGCTATACCTAAAAAGTGGTCGATAGTGTGATCTCCAACTCCGACGTCCGCAAACTCTCGAGCTAACTGTGCAATACTATAAGGAAAAGGGCAATGAAAGTGGTAAGCATAAAACTTAGTAAGTTTGCATGGGAATAGATAGCAACAATAAGTTCATGATAAAATCCTTCCATGGCATTAATTAACCATACACAAAGTTATAGGCTTCTTGCCATACTTACTCATACTTGCCCTTATTTAGCACATACCGTGCCACATATCGTAAATGTTTCTTCGTGAATTACTCACGGTACCTGTGTTAGCTCAATCACATAGCTTTAATAAATTTTCATTTCTATTTCTAAGCTAATCTATTCATCCCAATAAATCACTAGGGATGCTCAAAGATGCATATTCATAATCATTAGCGTAAACATGAAACCAATGCCACATCCCGGATGTGGTCTTACATGGGGTCACCTCTGATTGCCGATGCCATATCCCGGATATGGTCTTATATGGAACCTCACTTCAAGTATCGATGCCATATCCCAGATATGGTCTTATGCGGGATCTCAATTTGGTGCCGAGGCCATGTCCCGGACATGGTCTTACACTGGACCTTATCCATATCATGTCTTGAAGATAGTATTCTCACACTTATTATAGTCCAACCGGGACTTCAACATCTTAACTTTTATCGTCTTTCTCATTCAACAGCGATATTCAATTTCATAGGATATCATGTATCATTATAATATCAACCATTCTCAAACATGCTAGCATAAATGTTGAATTTATCACATACAAACTTACCTCGTTATCAAAATAGGCTAGATTGTCAGTCTAGTTCGATATTTTGTTATTTCCCCATTTGAGGTTGATTCTTGGCTCTTCTTACTCTATAATAGCAAATTAGCTCATTTTAATCATCACATTAATAAAAGCATTTCAATAATCATGCTTTGGTAAAATTACTATTTTGCCCTTAGACTTTGGCAAAATGACCATTTTACCCCTAGGCTCGGAAATCAATTCTAATCAAATTTCTACCTTAAACAAGCCTAGGTGAACATTTATTTCTCTTATAGCTATCATCAAAACCCAACATTTCACACATTTACAACAAATTTTGCAACCTTTAAAAAAATGTTCATTTAGGTGTTTTCATGGCAACACCTTTCACAAAAGTTGTTCATCTAACAACTAAGACTCATTTTCTTCCATAAAAATGCAGCAAACAACTTAAAAGCTCACATGTAAAATCCCTAAACTTTTCACCATATTGCAAGGTAGTCCCCTCTTTAGAAAGCTTAAGCTATAGGGGTCCCAAAAGTACAACTATCATCAATAAAAACCATTAAAATCACTTACTTGAATAGAGATGAGTTTGTGCTGAAATTTTGAGCTTTCAAAACCCCTATTTTTCTTGCTATTTTCAGTGGAGGAAGATGGAGTGTAAAGATGACATCTTTTCTTTCTTTATTTTATTAATACGAGTCAATTTAGCACCAACTTTGACCAATTTGTCAATTTTTGTCTCCTATGGCCTGCCACTCTAATCTTAGGGGTCTAATTGCACTTTAAAGACCCCAAATTAATATTCTATGGCTATTAGGAACCTTTATCTTATAAAATAGAACTTTTGCACTTTATGCGATTTGGTCCTTTTTCACGATTAAGCTTGAAATCGCTAAAATTAAAGCACCAAAACTTTCATGCACTTATATAATCATGCTCTAACCCATAAAACAACATGAAAATAATTTTATTTAACCTCGGATTAGTGATCCTTAGATTACTGTTTCGACTAGTCCCTAAATCGGGCTGTTACACAGGCTGTTCACCCTCTTCTTCTCCTCTTTTCTTTTCAATTCTCTTTCTTTCTCCCATTGTTATCGTTGCCTACACCTAGTTTTACCATCTCTTTCTTCTTTTTCTTTTTGTCACAAGATTTGTTAACATATTCTCCACCATATTACTATCATTTTCCTCATTAAAATCAGCCCCAAATCTGAAATCTTGAACTCCAAGATCGATCCCAAACATTGCCAAGAAAGTTTCATTGCCGTTTCTCTCAACTAGCTTGGGTAAGGTCTCTTCTCTCTTGAATTTATTAATTAATCTTGTCCATTAAAAACCTAAATTTCTAGACCTAGAAATTGGGGGATTTTAAATTATTTCAAAGGTATTTTTCCAGATTTTAATGAGATTTCAAACCATTTTAAAATTCAACCCCAATAGGCAAGAAAAGGGGCTGTTTTGTTTCTTGGTTCTTGCCTATATTTTTCCAGAATTAATTTGAGTTATTGAAACCTACTAATCAGCTTTTAAACCCATTTCAATTAGGGAAAAACGTTCTAGATTGATTGACCATTTGGATCCCACAAATCGTGAAGTGTAAGTGCAATTAAGGGTAACTAGTTTGTTATTTCGACATAGTTGTTGGGTAAAGGGTATGATTTGATTAAATGAAGGAATTTAATCATTAATTAGCTACTGATTTTTCAGTATATTATTGAACTAGGTGCTAACCCAAATGCCCCAAACCATCTGTAATGGCGATGAACGATTGTACGTATGGTTCGCATCAATACAGTGTAAGGAATGTAACTAGTTTGGATTCATAAAATAGTTATAATTTCAACGATTGGTTTGAACTCATAAGTGGGTGTTTGGGGGCTGGTTTAATGGTAAATTTATTGAATTCATACTGAATTTTAGTTTAGGTTCGTTTAAGGAATTATTAAGGAAAATTGGAAGATTCGCTAGTGTGTTGCGAGGAAGCGAAAAATAAGGTGTGGGACCTAAACTCATAAAATTGTTTGAAAATGTTAAATATCATGTTATATATGATAAATTAGCTTGCTGGTTGGATTGTCTTAATAGCCAAATTATTAATTTTGTGGGTGGTCGAACCAGGTATGTTTCGAGCCTTAAAAGATTGACATATTGGAAAAATTGCTAGTTTGATACTATGAATGTTTGATTGAGTTTGTAATTGCATATTTGAGTTATGAGATATGAGAATGTTTGACTGAATGATATAATGTGTTGAGATATTAAGCTTATGTATGATTTAAACGCATGAGATATTTGTTATATTGTGTACTAAAAAGGGTGCTATTTATGCACAATGAAAATCCGTATAGAATATGAAATTGAACAATTAATAAACCATAATTTATACATATTTTGACCTCATGCTTGGCTTATTTTTGGATGAATTTTCATTAGATTTGATGAATTCTATGCTCCTAATAATTTAATTTCATGTTTTACACTCAGGAGAGCTTAGGGAGTCGAAAAGAGTGAGAAACGAGCCAAAAAGGGACAAATAGGCCTACCTCAGAAATCAACACACCTGGGATCATGTCGCTGCACGGCGGACCACACTACTGTGTGTGACGAGTAGAATCAAGCACGGCCTAAGTTTTCACCCACGGGCGTGTCTCTGCCAGACCCAATTTTAATTCTATTTGGAAAAGACTACTTGTGGGCCAAGAAAGGTGCTCCAAAGCCTATATAAACACCCTAGGGGAGGACCTAAGACGACACAGGGGGTAGGAAGTAGAAAATACTTGAAGACAGCCATCGAGAGCACCTTGGAAGAAGGATCTCCATCAAGACTAAAGATCTCCTATCAATTTCTCTTGAAGTTTTTGGGTTTTCTTATGCTTTGTAGTTTTCCTTATTTTAAGATGTTTCCCTCTATCAGTATGAACTAAATCCCTTAAATACCTGAGGGGATGATACCTAGATGAATCTTATTACTATTTGATTTATAAGATAAATACTTGTTCTTATTCTTAATTGTGAGTTCTCATTCTTGGTTTAATAATTCAGGTTATTATTCAAGTCGAATGTGATTATTCAGAGGGGCAAAAGTCCCTATTTAAGAGTAAATCAACACAATTAAGCGGAGTTGAATGCAATCCTGATATAGGACGACGTAAATCTGCCGGATTAGAGTCAAATCTAATAAGGGAATCCATAGATTGAGTTAATGCAATAATAGGGTTTTAATTAGAAAGAGATTTCAATTAATCAACCTAGAGTCAATTGTTTTTAGTCTTGAAAAATATATTAACATAAATCAGGGATTTCTACGGATTAAGTCAAGTGAATAAATCGTATGAATAAGAAGTAATAAGTGTAGTCTAGATGGATTCTTCCTTGGGTATTTCCTCTTTCATAAAGTTGTTTAAAAGTATTTTCCCAATTCATTCTCTGTCGTGCTCTTAATTAGTTTTAGTTTAAAAGAAATCACTCCAATTCTTAGGCTAGATAATAAGAAGATAGTAATTACTAGTACTCTTGGTCCTTGTGGATACGATATTTCTGGTCTTACCATAACTATACTATTAAACGATAGGTGTGCTTGCCTTTATTGTGATCATAGTTAGTTAAAGATACATCAACGATATTGATTGATACCAGCACAATGGTAATTTGAAAGATTGGAACACTATTTCCATTTATTGAAAGTATGTGATTATTAAGGACATGCTGAGCATGTCAAATGAATGTGAAAAGTATTGAGATATGATTATGTATGAGATTGTGTGACATATTGCATATGCATTGGGTTGGGATTTTGTGGTTGACAGAGGAGTTCTGTGGAGTACCGGCGACATATTAAGTCCGCATTATGTAGCACCCCTAACCCGTATCCATCGTCGGATTGGGTTTACGAGGCATTACCGGTCATATCACAGTCCATACAGAAAATCATTACATTACACAGTTCGGAATTCAATCATATCAAGCTCACAAATTAATCAATTATCAAGTCTTAAAATCATAACAATATAACCAGTAAATTCATGATATTCGAACACTTTATTTAAAACTATGTATGTTTCCTTTTATAAACTAAGCACATAATTAACCATACCAATCCGTAACACATGACTTTATAATCATTAACTTGTAAAACTTCAACTATCATTATAACAAATTTCTATGTACATTTAGCTTTATTGTAATATGCACAAGTCACCATAAAAAAAGAACATAGCTATAATAAATTTATACACACTTAACAATTTCATTTCCTTGCTTATTCGGCTATCAAGGTTAAGCACATCAATAGTATAAATTATGCTATTTCCTAAACATAACAAAGTTGACCATTTCACAATCAATTAACTCATAAGCATAAATTATTAACTAATTCTATTACTAGTCGAATATTAACCTACTTTAAATTCAATTATAAACAAATCATAAAACCTATACAACATGTTTATAATATATAATCATGAAATCAAACCAATTCATCCTATTTATTAAGTACAATTGCCGAATTAAATTATATTTGTTACACATATTATGCATTGTACCAAAATGTCAAACAAAACCAACTTGCTCCTTATCAATTTGGCTAACAAAATTAATTCCTAAAATACTTTCCTCGATTGTCAAATAAATACTAAACCTAAATAGCCAAATCACATTCAATACAAAATCCACATTATAAAATCATACATAACTTCACATTTCCAAAACAAACTTAATCATTATAACCTATACACATTCGGACTTATAATCATTCAACCTATACATACTCGAACATTTAAAAAGTTTCTATCCTTTATATACCTAGTTCATTTTATAAAACTTAACTAAGCTTACTTAAATATCAAATCCATATATACTACACATATCATATACATATATCAACTCATTCACCTCATTACTAATGAAACATAGCAACCATATACCACATATAAATATCCATAACCGAATTGCTAAATCACAACACCTTAAACACTTGATCAAGCACTCATAAAATCGAGCCAAATCCTAAAGATCAAATACAAGCCATAAAACTAAATACCATGCATAAACACACCATGAAATATACTTCTATATTAAGCTAATGTCATGACCAAATACACATAAATCTTAATATTAAGATTAAGCCATTTTCGCATGGCTATATATATATACATGCCCAAAAATCAAACTTAAACATTCCATCTATGCTATACATGCCATAAGCCCAAATTCAACTTAATAAAATACCGAAAAACTGTCGATAGTGTGATAGGCTCTGCTGACGATCCCCGAGCTCGTAACGTGACTCCAAAATCTATAAAACAGAAGTAGAAAAAAAAAAACACACACAGAGTAAGCTATTTGAGCTTAGTAAGTCTTAAGGAAAAACATATATAACAACAATTACACATTAACATTTTATTTACAAACCGAATATGCACATTATCATTTATAAGTTGTCATTTACTACCAGATCACAGTATAACCTCGCATACATATACCATAAGGCCGAACATAAGCAATCATATACACATATATTTGTTCACTTTTATTATCACAAACACATAAGTAAACTGAAACACTTGTATGTTCAAAAATGTTAACCCGAAATCTATATTCACATAACTTAATATCATTTCAAGTAATCAACTTACCTTGTTTCATATAAACAATTAATTAACACATACCTGAGCCTTTTAATTTGATTTCCCATTCGATTTTTGTTTCACCATGCCCGTTGAACCGTTTGAAATTAAAAAGGATACGCGGATAGTCGGAAGCTCGTACAATGCCAATGTCCCAAACGTGGTCTTACATGTAATCACATATCGATGCCACTGTCTCAGATAGGGTCTTACATGAATCAAATACGATGCCAATGTCCCAGACATGGTCTTACACGTAAACACAATCCGATGCCAACGTCCCACACGTGGTCTTACACGATAACATATATCGGAAATCCTATGCCATGACATATGTATCCTATCTATTCCTAGGGTTCGTACGGGACTTTCGGACATTAAATCTCTATCAAAACGAGCTCGAAACATAGTTCCCTATCTCAAATCACATTTGGCCAAACACATATATAATCGAATAATTCATTTCATCACATAACATTTATATATTCTGTAACACCCCAAACCCGGCCCAAACACCATGATCGGATCTGGCATGTCACTAAGGAGATTTTAAAAGATGTCGCATTTTTGAAAAATATTTTTCTTTGATTTTAACATTTTATTCGGGAAACTAAATGGTTGATTAATTTGTAAAAGATATACATTTTATATTAATGCCTTAGTGAATTAAGAACCAAAATTTGATACATGTATTAACTTGATTAAAACGTAAAATATAAATGTCTAGTAATAATAAAAGCCCAAAACAAACGAAAATATAAAGCTAGTGGCCTATGGCCTTATTACAATGAAATTTAAAACCCACTAACTGAAAATATTAAAAATTAATAAACTAGTAAAGTCTTTTGCTGAATCAAAATAATCTCTCACATGGCCACCTTGCGCTCTTCTCCAGCCCGGTCCGATGCACTAGGTGCTACCTGAAAGATGTTAAATAATGGGGTGAGTCACGAGACTCAGTGTGCAACCCTCGTGCACCATCAGATTGGGCCTTAGCCCCATAGAACAGATAACAGAGTATAATATATCAGAAAATATGCAAAGCCCAACACAATCCTAGGTTTCCATCCGCTACACAGCACCCTTACCTTCCAATCACACCATTTGGGATTTCTACAATCAACCCACACCGCTACACACCATCAATGGCAGTCATGTTGCAGTAAGCTGCTCATCGTCAGATCATGGCAATAGCCACTACAACAGATCATGGCATTAGCCACTACAACGGATCATGGCAATAGCCACTACAACAGATCATGGCAAAAGCCACTACAGAAGAACAATTCCCCTTTCATCAATCACCTACCCCGTGCAATCACAGAAATCAACATACATGTTTATCTTATCAAATCGACGAAAACATTCACTTTAGAATGACAGAGATCATTAACCTGGTGATTCGCCTTTACCCTCCTCGGGTTTTCAACAGCCATGCCGGTATTTCGACATTTAACAGAATATAACAGATTTATAAGCATATACTAACAGGCAATCCAAATGGTGTGAGAATGTTACACACCTGATTAATGCGTAGGACTACCCTCTATGTCGATACCTTACTAATCAGATCTACTGCCTTCTGTCTACAACTTTGCTCAAAAGCCAGAAGAATGCCAAGATAAGGCCTCTCCTATATTCGACCAAGGGTTAGTGTTTACCCGAATTTATACGTCTAAAATTAACAGATCTCTTTACCTTGAAATCCCGAAAGTAATACGATTTGAGTGCTACTGAACTCTAGCTTAGAAATCTAAGCGATTGAATCCCCTTCAAATCTTGGAATACTGCAAATGAGAGAAAACACCCGATTAGTTAACCATATAGTCATTCGGCTAAGATCTCTAAAAGCTGAAAAAAGATTGAAATCTCGCAAATCGACACTTACCTTTAGTTTTCTTCAAGATTTGGCACAAGCAGACACCATAAAAGGAATTCGGCAGTCACAAAAGATGAGATCCAGGGATTGTGGCTTTTGAGAAAATCTCAGAAAAGATGAACGAGAAAAATACTGATGCGTTTTTGGCTTTTAGAAGAACTAGGAATTGAAAAGATGGGCAAGAAAGTAGATAGAAAGATTCGGCCAAAAAGTTTGAAAGAGAAGAGAAGGTAAATTGGCAGGGTTTCGGCAATTGGTGAGACCTCAGGGGTTTCGGTTTCTGATAGAAAAGAAAAAAAAAAGAAGAGATGATTCTTGTTTGCCGGAAGAGAGAATAACTAAAGGCTATTCTCAGAGAAAACAAATGAAAAATTCGGCACATCCCCTTGCCTATACTAAATCGATTCTCTCCCCCCTGTGGTTGATTTTCGACCAACTCTACAACCAAATGATAGCTCTTATCCTTTCCCCTTATCTTAATCTACTAACTCATCCAAAAGAGACTTAATTAGCTCCAATTCCTCCCTCTCCACATATTTTAAACATTAAAAATCCCTAAATTTTAACCTTGTTGTCATCCCCTATTGCTTCCTTTTAAGTGCCGAATTTGGCCCAATAACTTGGGCTCCAAGCAACCAAAACTTGGGCCTTCTCCATCCACTAGTGACGCCACCCTTTGCTCCTTTATGGCACCACCTTACTTTGGGCCACAAGCCCAACTTGATATTTTTAAACACAGATACCTACCTTCAAACCCTATGGTGACTAAACAGAATATTTTAACCAAAGTCTCAGCCTATTCCTGAGCCCAATTCACACTTCTAATTCTCAAACTAACCCATTAAACATACAACACACCAAAATGCACAGGCCCAATAATTCAGGATGTTACAGTTCTACCCCCTTAAAATAAATTTCAGCCTCGAAACTTACCTGATCAGAAGAGATGGGGATATTGCTGTCGCATAACATCCTCTGGCTCCCAAGTCACTTCCCCTGCACCATGGTTTCGCCACAAAACCTTGACCAAAGGGACGGACTTCCTTCTCAACATTTTTATGTCTCGCTCCAAGATTTGCACTGGCTCCTCTTCAAAAGAGAAATCTAGCCTTACTTCAATCTCTTCCACCGGCACAATGTGCGATGGATCGAAATGGTAATGTCTTAGCATCGAGACATGAAACACGTCATGTATCTGCTCCAACTCTGAAGGCAACTCCAATCGATACGCCACTGGGCCCACATGTTCTAGTACCCGATAAGGTCCAATAAACCGGGGACTTAGCTTGCCCTTACATCCAAACCTCATCACCTTTTTCCATGGTGAGACTTTCAGAAAAACTTGATCACCCACTGCAAATTCCAACTCCGTACGCTTTATATCCGCATAAGATTTCTGCCAATCGGACACTTCCTTTAACTGAGCCCGAATCAACTTAACTTTCTCCTCCGTTTCTGAAACTAGTTCTAGACCCAACACCTGACGCACACCCAACTCTGTCCAACAAGTAGGAGTACGACACCTCTGTCCGTATAATACTTCATAGGGCACCATCTGAATACTAGATTGATAGCCGTTATTGTACGCGAATTCTGCCAGAGGTAAATACTCCTCCCAACTACCCCTAAAATCGATGATACAACCCCTTAGCATATCCTCCAAGACTTGGATTACCTTCTCAGACTGACCATCAGTCTGTGGGTGAAAAGCGGTGCTGAAATCTAACCTTGTTCTCATTGCCTGATGAAGAGCCTTCCAAAATCTTGACGTGAACCTAGGGTCTCTATCTGATATGATCGACACAGGTACACCATGCAGTCTCACCACCTCAGCCACATACAACTTAGCTAACCGTTGCAGAGAATAATCAACACGAACCGGTTGCAACAACCCCGAAGGTAACTGATGTTCCGCCTTCACCTGCTGACACGTCAAACATCTACCCACAAATTCTATTACCTCTCGCTTCAGACCTGGCCACCAGAATTCTCTCGTAAATCTCGATACATCTTAACCCCTCCAGGATGCATAGCGCATGGGTTACTCTGCACCTTCCGAAGAATCATCTACCTTAACGCATCATCCTTTGGCATACAAATTCTCTTACGGAAACACAGAACCCCATCACCATTCAAACTATAATCTTCTCTTTCACCACTTCGCACTTACCGGAGTCAAGCATCAAGACATCGTCCAGAAGCTGCTTCTCTTTGATCCGACTTGTCCATACTGGTCTCACTTGAAGTTTAGCTACCAAACTGCCATCTTCATACAGGCTAAGACGAGCGAGCATCGCCCTTAAATCTGCTATTGCCTTACGACTCAGCGCATCTGCGACCACGTTAGCCTTGCCCGGATGATATTCAATTGAGCAGTCATAGTCCTTCAAAAGTTCAATCCACCTACATTGCCTCAGATTCAACTCCTTCTGGGTAAGAAGATACTTCAGGCTCTTACGGTCCGTGTAAATAACCGACTTCTCCCCATACAGGTAGTGCCTCCAAATCTTCAGAGCGAACACTACCGCCGCCAATTCTAAATCGTGCGTAGGGTAGTTCAATTTATGCGGTCTCAACTGTCGAGATGCATATGCAACAATTTTTCCATCTTGTATCAACACACATCCTAAACTCGTGTGTGACGCATCACAGTAGACAGTAAATTCTTTTCCCGCCTCTGGCTGAATTAACACTGGCGCTTCCGTCAAGATTCTCTTCAGCTTCTCAAAGCTCTCTTGCTGTTTTTCGGTCCACACAAACGGTGCTCGCTTCCTCAACAACTTAGTTAAAGGTGCTGCTATTACTGAGAACCCTTCAACGAACCTTCTATAATACCCGGCCAATCCCAAGAAACTTCGAATCTCCGCCACAGAATTCGGCGGTTTCTAATCCAATATGGCTTCTATCTTCCGAGGGTCCACCCTAATTCCCTCTGCAGAAACCACATGCCCTAAGAAAGTTACTTCCCTTATCTAGAACTCGCACTTACTGAACTTTGCGTACAACTGCTTCTCCCTCAGAATTTGTAACACCACCCAGAGATGTGCATCATGCTCCTCCTCAGACTTGAAATAAACCAGAATATCGTCGATGAACACCACCACGAACCGATTAAGGTATGGTTGAAACATCCGGTTCATCATATCCATAAATGCTGCTGGTGCATTCGTTAACCCAAACGGCATCACCAAAAACTCATAATGACCGTACCGAGTCCGAAACGCCGTCTTATGAATGTCTCCTTCCTTTACCTTTAACTAATGATATCCCGACCTTAAGTCAATTTTAGAAAAGACCGAAGCTCTTTTGAGTTGATCGAACAGGTCGTCGATCCTTGGCAGTGGGTACTTGTTCTTAACCGTCAACTTATTTAGTTGACGGTAGTCCACGCACATATGCATGGATCCGTCCTTCTTCTTCACAAACAGGACAGGGGCTCCCCACGAAGACACACTCGGTCAGATAAAACCACGATCCAACAGTTCCTGGATCTGAGCTTTGAGTTCCACCAACTCCTTCAGCGCCATTCTATAAGGAGCAATGGACACCGGAGCTGTACCCAAAAGTAGCTCTATTCCAAACTCCAATTCGCGATCCGAAGGTAACCCTAGCAATTCCTCAGGGAAGACATCCGTGAAATCTTTGACTGTTCGAACCCCATCGACAGTCACCTCATTAGCATCCAAAGCACGGATAAAAGCTAGAAACGTGTTACATCCTTTCTGAATCATCTTAACAGCTTTCAGAGCAGATACCATGTTGGACAAATAATTCCTTCCTTCTCCTAACACAACCACCTCCCCGCCCTCCGGGGTACTCAACACCATGCGCTTAATCTCACAATCCAACTTAGCACGATGTTTAGTCAACCAATCCATTCCTAAGATATGGTCAAATGCTCCAAACGATAATTCTATTAAGTCTGCTGGGAACACTACTCCTTGCGTCTCTAAAGGTACGTCTCTAAACAGTTTGTCCACTACCCTAGATTGTCCTAGAGGACTAGCCACAGTCATCTTCCTAGTAGTTGTTTCAGAGTCTAAACTTAGGGTCTCAGATACCAAACATGTAACATAGGAGTGAGTTGAGCCAATATCAATCAAAGCAAAGTATGGGCTATTAGCAATAAGAAACGTATCGGTTATGACGTCCGGTGCGTCACCATCCTCCCGTCGAAGTGCTGTATAGACTAGACCCGGCTGCCTTGTATCTACATTACCAGCACCCCTACCAGGTGCTCCAAGACCCCGACTGAACCCATTTCCTCCTCTGGCTATGCCACGCCCCCTTAGTACTGGCTGACCACCTCTCCCAACCTGATCAGAACCTCATCCCACAGGCTGTGCCTGATTCACCTGTGGACAGTCCTTAATCATATGCTCCGTGGATCCACACGTAAAGCATCCACCGGTTCTCCTTCTACACTCCCCATAATGCACCTTCCCACACGAAGGACATGATCGATTCTGACCCATCGGAGCATGAGCTGGCCCATCAGACCTAGGCTTTTTTTGAAAATGTCCAAATGATCCCGACGGCCCAAAATTCCTCTTATTCCTATTCCTATCCTTATCCTTATTTTGTTTCTCAGTCCGCTTAACCTCCTCAGATATCTTAGCTTTCTCAACCAAAACTGCAAAGTCCCTCTCCCGTTGCGGTGCTACTAATACCCTTAGCTCATCCCTTAGTCCATCCTCGAACCGTACGCAATGCTCATAGTCAGTTGCCACAATCTCTCGAGCGTAACGGCTCAACCGTAGAAACTCCGCCTCGTATTCAGTTACAGACTTACTTCCCTGCACCAAGTTTAGGAATGCCTTCCTCTGTGCATCCACATAGCCGGCCCCAATGTACTTTCCCTGAAACGACTCCTTAAAGAAGTCCCAGTCAATCCGGTCTGCGGCAGCACCCTTTTTTACCGTGAGCCACTACTGGTAAGCCTCGTCTCGAAGGAGAGACACGACCCCTTTCAACTTTTCCTCCACTGTGAAGTCTAGGTCATCCATTATGCGCTTACTCGCTTCTAACCAATACTCAGCTGTGTTAGGGGCTACGCCAAAAACACCCCTAAACATCTCCGCTCCGTTGGCTCGGAGTCGTTCAGACACAAATTTTCGGGCTCCTGAACCCGTGCCTGCCCCAGCCACTCTCTCAAGGACCCGCAACATCGCCTAAGATACCGCATCATCTCCGGCTGCCTGGTCCCAAAATTCTTCCTCCACAGCCGGCATATCCAGCATCTCGTTTTCTGACCCGTGGCCAGACCCTACTGGCTCTGACACGGTCATCCTACCCCTACCACGACTTCGCGGTGGACGTCCATGACCCCTTGTACTCATTCTACCGATTTGCGTTTATCTGATTAGAAATTTTATAAATTATTAGTTCTTTCCACTGATTAACCACGAACAGTTTTATGAACAGTAGTTTAAGAGTAGTTCTTTCGAATTCGGAATTACATCCACAAGTTCCAGTCTCAAGCTTATCTCCTATTTCTAGGAACCACATACATCCAACCATCACACATCAACATATAGACAACATCCACGAACCCATATTCAACACCTAGGGTATTTTCGTCATTTACTACCCAGGGGTTTTCCCCGTAATTTCATCCTACAGGGTTTCTTTGTAATAAAGTGTATTGGGGATTTTCGAAATTAAGAGATATATATATTTTAAAACAGGGGTATTCTGGAGAATTTGATTTCAAAAGAATAATAGTGGCGTTCAGGTGTTTGTGGTTTTTGGTTGTTGTTGTGTGTTGTATGTATTTTTTTAAAAAAAAAATCTGTTGACTTTGTAAATAAGGGTATTTCCGTAAATCTGGGGTATATTTGCAAATCATGGGTATCTTGGTAGTTTTCAAAATAAGTGTATTTTGATAATTTCGTGAAGCAGGGGTATTTTGGAAATTTTAGAAATTTTGTTAATTTTCCAAATCAAGGGTGTTTTGAAAATTTCCACATCAAGGGTGTTTTGGTAATTTTTTTTTAAAACTAGGGTGGCTGGTCCCTTTCGGGTTTTAGTTAGAAACTTTTGGCCGGTTAACAAGTCCTCACGATTAAGGTGAACAGTCACTACGCACCAGGTAGGATTCCAGCAAAGAGGAGGTGAGTCACTAGGACTGCTTAAGTACCAGGCTCTTCCGGATCCAATCCTAGACATGCGCATGCCTGTTGCCACACCCCAACCCAGTGACTTGTTCACGAGTTTGTTTAGTTGACTTAAGTCTTATGAGGTTTAAGGAGTTGTTCGAGCTAAGCCTAGAGTCCATCAAGTTCTAATTTAAATAGTCTACGTCCCATAAAGCCCACATATATATATCACACACAGTGAGTTCAGAATACTTACCTAGCGGACTTGGGCCGGAGACGCAGGTTCCATGCCGAGAAAACCCTCCTGTGTTATTTATAAACATGCATGCCCAAAACCCATCTTTAGAAAATGTTTTAAGCCCAAAACCCTAAAGCCAAGTTTTGAACCAGGCTCTGATACCAATTTGTAACACCCCAAACCCGGCCCAAACACCAAGACCGGATCTGGCATGTCACTAAGGAGATTTTAAAAGATGTTGCATTTTCGGAAAATATTTTTCCTTGATTTTAACATTTTATTCAGGAAACTAAATGGTTGATTAATTTGTAAAAGATATACATTTTATATTAATGCCTTAGTGAATTAAGAACCGAAATTTGATACATGCCTTAACTTGGTTAAAACGTAAAATATAAATGTCTAGTAATAATAAAAGCCCAAAACAAATGAAAATATAAAGCTAGTGGCCAATGGCCTTATTACAATGAAATTTAAAACCCACTAACTGAAAATATTAAAAATTAACAAACTAGTAAAGTCTTTTGCTGAATCAAAATAATCTCTCGCATGGCCACCTTGCGCTCTCTCTCAGCCAGTCCAGATGCACTAGGTGCTACCTGAAAGATGTTAAATAATGGGGTGAGTCACGAGACTCAGTGTGCAACCCTCGTGCACCATCAGATCGGGCCTTAGCCCCACAGAACAGATAACAGAGTATAATATATGTAACACCCTAAACCCGGTCAATCCACCACGACCGAATCTGGTATGTTACGGGGAAAAATGTGTTTAAGGGGTTTTGTTTTCGATTAAAGATAGAAAACTCTTTGCTATAATTTATACTTGTCACAAGCTTGGGCATGATTGTTTTAAAGCTGATAGTGCATTTTGAAAACCCGGGAATTTTGAAAACTTAGTTGAATCCATAAGTAAAACAAATTCATATCATTTAGACATCTGAGAAAAATTCCTTGTGTTTGCTTAAAAACATTTTGAACGTAGTGTGAAGAAAATCTCAAGTTTGGAAAAACAATTTGGGTGTATTCATTTTAAAGTTTTTGTGAGATACCCGATGGTAAAGTTTAAAACATATCGCGTTGTAGTTTTGAAGAAACTATTTTTTTTTTCTTTCCAAGTTTTATCCGATATTAATCCAATACTTTGTTAAGGCATATTTGAAATCACATTTAAGCATATAAATATCTAAAGCATAATTTTGAAAGGCAATTTACAATCCCAGCAAAACCAAATGAAAATAAAGGAAATAAAATACCCAGTATTTAAATTAGTGCAAATCTGAATTTATTCATGGCATGGTCACCTCGAGTCCACCCGGCTCCATATCCGCGATCTATGTGTCACCTGAAATGATAAGGGAGAAGGTGAGTCGCAAGACTCAGTGCATAAATCCCCCTCCCGATTAATGCAACAAGCTAACACACATCATAGCAAAGCAATACAATTAATGCACCCGATCCTAACCATCCATATCGCCTTTTCTACCCCGTGTGGTACCAAACCACTGGTGGTGCCAAACCACTGGTGACCCAAAGTCACGATATCCATAAGTGTGGTGCCAAACCACTGGTGACCCAAAGTCACGAATAATCCAATGATGGGGCCAACCCATCGCGTGATACCAAATCACTGGCGTCAATCCCGTATCTCAACTGTGGGGCCAACCCACGTGAGTACAAGCCACCGACGGGGCGAGGCGGCTAGGAGGTGCCAAACCTCTCGTGTCCCAAAAGACACAATGTGATACCAAATCACCGGTGACCAAGTCACGAATCCAATGATGGGGCCAACCCGTGGCGCGTGATACCAAATCACCGGCGTCAATCCGTAATATCAGCTCAGCAACCAACCCACTGTGGTCTGCTAAGCCAACTGGAACAAGGCGCCGAGGGTGCCAAACCTCTGGTGACCCAAAGTCACAAAATATCATCGTGGTACCAAACCACCTGGAGGTGCCAAACCTCACGGTGTCCCAAAGACACGGATATCATATTCCCCTCTCTCTCATATCACCCAATGTCATACCAACTCATGTACAATATGCAAATCATGCAAATCATGCTAACATGCCCAATATTGCATCTCACATCACATATATCATCAAACATGATATCATATACCATTAATAGAGCTCGTAATGAAACGGACTTACCCGTATCCGTGCACATACCCCGTAAGGTATCATATCAATCAACCATCTTGTTTGACAATCGTGTATATTAAACATATTACTAAGCAATGGGTGTGTTAGTTTACACACCTGTTAAAACACAAGCCTTTAAAACCCGACGAATCGATCTAAGCCCCTTGATTACTCTGCTCCTATAATCGGCCAAACATGGGGTTAGTCACCTGAACCATTCGGCCATAGCTATTAAACCAGAATAGGTTAATGTTTAACCCTTACCTTGCAAACGGTTGCAAACCCCGAACCAAACGGTGGTTCTTCTGACACTCGGCCTTCCTCTAAAACACAAACAATTAGTCTCATAAATCTTAGGCTTAACAAAACTAAAAGAATGCACCATCAACCATCTTCTTACCACCATTTACCCAAAGATTAACAGAATAGGGTGACTCCTCTTGCTTGCTTCCAAAATCCAAAGACCCTATAACGAGATGATTAAACAAAAGATTAACTCCTCTCAATCCAAACCAACGTAGGCCTTAACCACACTGAAACCAACATAACACTAAAGAGGAGAGAAATGGCCATTCGGCCAAGCACTTACCTAACACCAACCAATATTCAGCCAATAGAACCACTAGGAGAGGGAAGAAATTCGGCCAGCACTTTGAACAAAAGGAGAAAAGAATTCGGCTTTACATAGAGGAAGAAAACTTTTAGAGAAAGATGAAAAGAAAAGGGGTTGATATTCGGCCAATAACAAATAAAAATGGGAAAAAGGAGGAGAGAAAGAAATCACTTTCGGTTTTGAGGAGAAGAAGAATTGGTGAAAATGTTTTGGGAAATAAGTTTCGGCTATGAAGGTTTCAAGAGAAGAAAGAGAATGTGAGAGGGAGAAAATGCTAGTTTCAGCTTGCACAATTGAAGAAAGAAGAAGAAATGGGAAGAAACATTCGGGTGCCAAGGAAAATTAGTAGAAAACAAACCAATTTCGGCAAGTATAAGCTTGGACTTTCGATTTGAAAAAAACAAATGAGAGAAAGCTCCTTAGAAGATTCGGCTAGTTATGACAAGAGAAAGAATTTGGCTTAAACACAATTGACCGAAAATGCACCAAAATGCAAGGTGAAATTCGGCACTACCCCTCTAGCTCACTCACCCAACCGGCCACTCCCCAAAACTCTCCTAAAATTCGGCCACATCTCCCCCAAACAATCCACACCACCACTTCAAATTAGTTTGAGCTAGTCCACCTCCTACAATCACTCTCCACCCACCATTTGAACATTTGACTTGGTCTTAGGCAGAGTTTGAACTGCCTACAACTCCTCCCCTCCATGCCGTCAAAATAGAAGCAAAAAGGTGGGATTTTCGCAGCTTGAACACAGGACCTCTCCCCTTGCAAATGACGCCACACTCAAGCTCCAATTGGCGTGTGCTTTGCCACTCCACCAGCTTATTTCTTGTGCTACTTTTCACCAATTAAAACCTTTAAACCCCAGCTTCCTCAGCTCCTCTCACCTAAAACTTAAAACTAAAATTTTTCCTACCATTCCGGCTTATACTAAACTCACAACTAAGCCCTTAAAACATCAAAACAACCACATTGCAACCAAACACATGCAAACAATGCAATAACAAAAATAATAGCCCCTAACCCGGGATATTACAGTTCTACCCCCCTTAAAAATAATTTCGGCCTCGAAATTACCTGATCAAAAGAGTTGAGGGTATTGCTGTCTCATCAAATCCTCGGGTTCCCACGTAGCTTCTTCTACGCCATGGTTCCGCCAAAGTACCTTTACCAAAGGTACTGACTTCCTACGCAGAACCTTCACATCCCAATCTAGAATCTGCACCGGTTCTTCCTCCATGGTCAAATCTGGATGTACTTCGATCTCTTCCACTGCTACGACATGCGATGGATCTGAACGATAACGCCTAAGCATCGAAACGTGAAAAACATTGTGAATCTGGCTCAACTCTGCTGGCAACTCAAGCTGATACGCTACTGGTCCCACTCGTCTCAATACCCTATACGGCCCAATAAACCTCGGACTCAACTTGCCTTTCCTCCCGAACCTCAACACTTTCTTCCATGGCGAGACTTTCAGAAAAACTTGGTCCCCCACAACAAACTCTATATCTCTCCACTTGAGATCGGCATAAGACTTCTGCCTATCCGAAGCTTCCTTCAATCGAGCCTGAATCAACTTAACCTTGTCTTTAGTTTCTGCAACCAACTCTGGTCCCAACAACTGACGTTCATCCAACTCCGTCCAACATGTAGGTGAGCGACACTTCCTACCATACAACGCCTCATATGGTTCCATCTTGATACTTGCTTGGTAACTGTTGTTGTAGGCGAACTCAGCTAATGGCAGAAACTCCTCCCAATTACCTCTGAAGTCCAGAACACAACCTCTCAGCATATCCTCCAAGATCTGAATAACCCTCTCTCCGCTCGCTGTCGACTATGGGTGAAAAGTCATGGCTGAAATCAACCGCGCCCCAAAGCCTAATGCAACGCTTTCCAGAACCTTGACGTAAATCTGGGATCTCTATCCGAGATAATCGAAACTGGCACTCCATGTAGCCTCACTATCTCAGACACATACAGCTTTGCCAACCTCTGAAGTGAGTAGTCAACCCTCACCGGAATGAAGTGAGCTGATTTAGTCAGACGATCCACAATTACCCAAACTGAGTCCTTCTTGCTCGGCGTAAGAGGTAATCCACTGACAAAATCCATGGTTATCATTTCCCACTTCCACTGTGGAATCTTCACTGGCTGAAGCAAACCTGACGGTAACTGATGTTTAGCCTTGACCTGCTGACATGTCAGACACTTCCCTACAAACTCATCTACTTCTCTCTTGAGCAGGCCACCAAAATCGCTCTCTTGGACCCCTATACATCTTGCTACCTCGGGATGCATAAGCGTGCGGATTGCTTATATGTGCGTCTGAAGAATCTTCTGCCTTAGCTCAAAATCCTTCGACATACAAGGTCTCCCTTGAAAACACAGCACTCCATCACTGGACAAACTGTAACCCTCCAAACCACCATCCTGCACCTGAGACCTACGTGCACTCAAAACCTCATCTTCCAACTCGCTTCTTCTTGATCTCGCTCCACCCAAGTAGGCTTAACTGCAACTCTGCGAGAATACTTCCAGTGCCATACAAACTCAAATGGGCAAACATCGCTCTTAAGTCCAAAACAACTTTACGGCTCAACGCGTCGCTGCTTATGTTAGCCTTGCCCGGTGATACTCAATCGAGCGATCGTAATCCTTGAGCAACTCAACCCATCTCACGTTGCCTCGATTCGGATCCTTCGAGTCAAAAGGTACTTCGGACTCTTGTGGTCCGTGTAGACTATCGATCTCTCTCGTACAAGTAGTGCCTCCAAATCTTGGAGCGAAGACTCATCGCGCTAACTCCAAGTCGTGCGTCGGATAATTGACCTCATGTGGCCTTAACTGCCGAGATGCGTAAGCCACTACCTTACCTTCCTGCATCAGCACACAACCCAATCCCGTATGTGATGCATCGCAATACACTGTGAATTTCTTACCTGCCTCAGGTTGAATTAAAATAGGAGCTTCAGTCAAAATCTTCTTTAACTTGTCGAAACTCTCTTCCTGTTTCTCAGTCCAAACGAACGGAACTCCTTTCCTTAACAACTTAGTCATCGGTGCTACAATCAACGAAAATCCCTCTACAAATCTTCGGTAGTATCCTGCCAAACCCAGAAAACTCCGAATTTCAGCAACTGACTTAGGAGGCTTTCAATCCAAAACTGCCTCAACCTTCCGAGGATCCACCCTAATCCCCTCAGCTGACACTACATGACCCAAGAAAGTCACTTCTCTGAGCCAGAACTCGCACTTGCTAAACTTAGCATAAAGTCATTTCTCCTCGAAATTTGCGCATTACCACTCGCAAGTGTGCATCATGCTCCTCCTCTGACCTTGAGTACACCAAGATGTCGTCAATAAAAACCACTATGAACCGATCCAAAAACTGCTGGAACACCCTATTCATCATATCCATGAATACTGCCGGCGCGTTAGTCAACCCGAACGGCATTACCAGAAATTCGTAGTGCCCATATCGAGTACGAAACGCTGTCTTGTGGATATCCGTCTCCTTTACCTTCAATTGATGATACCCAGACCTTAAATCAATCTTTGCGAATACCGAAGCACCCTTCAGCTGATCAAACAAGTCATCTATCTGTGGCAACGGATACTTGTTTTTAATCGTCAGCTTGTTCAACTGGCGGTAATCTATGCACATCCGCATGGTACCATCTTTCTTCTTGACGAAGAGTACCGGCGCTCCCCAAGGTGAAACACTTGGCCTAATAAAGCCTCGGTCCAACAACTCCTGGATCTGAGCCTTTAATTCCACTAACTCCTTTGGCGCCATCCTATACGGAGCAATAGACACCGCGCGCAGCTTCCGATGAATGATCTATCCCGAACTCTACTTCCCGATCCGGTGGCAAACCCGGAAGCTCCTCTGGAAACACATCAACAAATTCCTTAACTGTTCGAACCTTCTCAACAGCAGACTCCTTCGCCTCCAAGGCATACACATGAACCACATATGCTTCAAAGCCCTTCCTGACCATCTTTTCAGCTTTCAGAGCAGACACCACGTTGGACAGGTAATCTCTTCTGTTACCTATCATAACCACCTCATCACCCTCAGCCGTCTTAAGAACCATGCGCTTAACCGCACAATCCACCCTTGCCTGGTACTTAACCAACCAGTCCATCTCGAGAATCAGATCGAACTCCCCAAACGGCAGTTCCATCAGATCAGCCACAAACACTACCCCTTGGAGTTCTAGGGGTACATCTCTATACAGCTTATTTACAATTACTGAGTGACCTAGAGGGCTAAGTACTGTCATCTGCCTAGAAGTAGTTTCAGAATCTAAGTCTAAGGTCTCTACTATGCCACTAGCAACGTAAGAATGCGTTGAACCCAAATCAATCAAGGCAGTATATGGAGAACCAAAAATTAAAAACGTACCAGTTATGACGTCCGGTGCGTTGCCCTCCTCTCAGCGTCTCGCCGCATACACCAAACCAGGCTGTCGTGCCTTAGAACCACCTGCACCTCTGCCCGGTGCTCCGCGGCCTCGGCTAGAACCATTACCTCCTCTACCATTACCACGACCTCTCTACGGTGGCGGTCCATTATTCCTGAACTGAGTACGACCCTGATTCTCAGACTGAATCCTAGCCAACTTACGCAGACAGTCCCTCACACGGTGATCCAAGGAGCCACACTCAAAACATCCTTTTCCACCGGTCCAGCATCCTCCCCAAAGAGATTTCCCACAATGGTTACACTGAGGCGATCCCTCGACAATGCAAAGAATGTGCCTATGAGATCGATTCTACCACTCGGTCTAGCCCCTTTTCTCGAGGATTACCTGATGACCCAGAAGATCCAAAACTCCTCTTATGCCTGTTCCTATCCACATTTTGCCTCACAGACTCTTTAATACCCTCGGCTACCTTAGCCTTCTCAACCAGGATGGCAAACTCACGCTCCTGCTGTGGAGCAATCAGCAGTCTTAATTCATCTCTCAGACCATCCTCGAATCGAACACACCTCTCGTGTTCAGTAGCCACAATGCCCCTAGCATACCGACTGGCCTTCAGAACTCGCCTCGTGCTCTCGACACGGACTTACTCCCCGAACTAGCCTCGAAATGCTTTTTTTTTGCCTGCGTCGGCGTAACTAGCTCCAATATATTTTTTCGATAAGCGACCTAAAATAGTCCCAAGTAAGATCCTCTGCTGCAACACTGTCCCGAACCGTGAGCCACTACTGGTATAACTCATCCCGAAGAAGCGACACTATCCCCTTCGACTTCTCTCGGCGATCAGGTCCAGATCATCCATGATCCGCTCTGTCGCCTCCACCAATACTCACCCGTCTTTGAGAACAACACCAAAACACCTCGAAAGAATTCGGCCTGTTACGCGAGTCGCTCGCTGCATAGATTTCCGAACTCCTGCGCCTCTACCTGCTCCAACTACCCTTTCCAGGACTCGCAAAGATCGCTGTGACATGCGTCATCTCGATCCGATCTCGAAACTCACCACCTCCAACCGGTGGTGGTGCGCGATATTCTCTTCTCGACCACGACTGACCTCTCTGGTTCGAAAGCAATCATCCTACCACAACCACGTCCACGTGTGTTACGACCACGTCCACCTCGAGTGCTCATGACTAGAATTCGACTTATCTGATTTAGAAGTTTTATGCATCAGTAATTATTCCACTGTCTTTTAAAGCAAAGTCTTATGAGTAGTGCTTATTAAAGAAGTTTTGTTTTCGCAGGTCCATAGAGTCTTATCAGTTTCAGTCTCTAAAGTAATCCACTATTGCTAGTCATTCAATCATATCATACTCATATAAAAATCACAAGCAATAGTAAGGGGTACTTACCTGGGCGGATTGGTGCCGGTGTCTCGGTGCCATGCCTTTCAAACTATATATCTTACAAAAAAATACTTAAAAACCCATATTTAAAACATTTTGGGCCTCGGGCCCACAGCCGAGCTTTTGAACTTGGCTCTGATACCACAATTGTAACACCCTAAACCCGGTCAATCCACCACGACCGAATCTGGTATGTTACGGGGAAAAATGTGTTTAAGGGGTTTTGTTTTCGATTAAAGATAGAAAACTCTTTGCTATAATTTATACTTGTCACAAGCTTGGGCATGATTGTTTTAAAGCTGATAGTGCATTTTGAAAACCCGGGAATTTTGAAAACTTAGTTGAATCCATAAGTAAAACAAATTCATATCATTTAGACATCTGAGAAAAATTCCTTGTGTTTGCTTAAAAACATTTTGAACGTAGTGTGAAGAAAATCTCAAGTTTGGAAAAACAATTTGGGTGTATTCATTTTAAAGTTTTTGTGAGATACCCGATGGTAAAGTTTAAAACATATCGCGTTGTAGTTTTGAAGAAACTATATTTTTTTTTCTTTCCAAGTTTTATCCGATATTAATCCAATACTTTGTTAAGGCATATTTGAAATCACATTTGAGCATATAAATATCTAAAGCATAATTTTGAAAGGCAATTTACAATCCCAGCAAAACCAAATGAAAATAAAGGAAATAAAATACCCAGTATTTAAATTAGTGCAAATCTGAATTTATTCATGGCATGGTCACCTCGAGTCCACCCGGCTCCATATCCGCGATCTATGTGTCACCCGAATGATAAGGGAGAAGGTGAGTCGCAAGACTCAGTGCATAAATCCCCCTCCCGATTAATGCAACAAGCTAACACACATCATAGCAAAGCAATACAATTAATGCACCCCGATCCTAACCATCCATATCGCCTTTTCTACCCCGTGTGGTACCAAACCACTGGTGGTGCCAAACCACTGGTGACCCAAAGTCACGATATCCATAAGTGTGGTGCCAAACCACTGGTGACCCAAAGTCACGAATAATCCAATGATGGGGCCAACCCATCGCGTGATACCAAATCACGGCGTCAATCCGTATCTCAATCGTGGGGCCAACCCATCGTGGTGCGAAAGCCACCGGGGCGAGGCGGCGCTAGGAGGTGCCAAACCTCTCGTGTCCCCAAAACCCCAATGTGATACCAAATCACTGTGACCGAAGTCACGAATCCAATGATGGGGCCAACCCATCGCGTGATACCAAATCACTGGCGTCAATCCCGTAATATCAACTGTGGGGCCAACCCACTGTGGTGCTAAGCCACTGGAACAAGACGCTGAGGTGCCAAACCTCTAGTGACCCAAAGTCACAAAATATCATCTGTGGTACCAAACCACTGGAGGTGCCAAACCTCTGGTGTCCCAAAGACACGGATATCATATTCCCCCTCCTCTCATATCACCCAATGTCATACCAACTCATGTACAATATGCAAATCATGCAAATCATGCTAACATGCCCAATATTGCATCTCACATCACATATATCATCAAACATGATATCATATACCATTAATAGAGCTCGTAATGAAACGGACTTACCCGTATCCGTGCACATACCCCGTAAGGTATCATATCAATCAACCATACTGTTTGACAATCAGGTATATTAAACATATTACTAAGCAATGGGTGTGTTAGTTTACACACCTGTTAAAACACAAGCCTTTAAAACCCGACGAATCGATCTAAGCCCCTTGATTACTCTGCTCCTATAATCGGCCAAACATGGGGTTAGTCACCTAGACCATTCGGCCATAGCTATTAAACCGAATAGGTTAATGTTTAACCCTTACCTTGCAAACGGTTACCAAACCCCGAACCAAACGGTGGTTCTTCTGACACTCGGCCTTCCTCTAAAACACAAACAATTAGTCTCATAAATCTTAGGCTTAACAAAACTAAAAGAATGCACCATCAACCATCTTCTTACCACCATTTACCCAAAGATTAACAGAATAGGGTGACTCCTCTTGCTTGCTTCCAAAATCCAAAGACCCTATAACGAGATGATTAAACAAAAGATTAACTCCTCTCAATCCAAACCAACGTAGGCCTTAACCACACTGAAACCAACATAACACTAAAGAGGAGAGAAATGGCCATTCGGCCAAGCACTTACCTAACACCAACCAATATTCGGCCAATAGAACCACTAGGAGAGGGAAGAAATTCGGCCAGCACTTTGAACAAAAGGAGAAAAGAATTCGGCTTTACATAGAGGAAGAAAACTTTTAGAGAAAGATGAAAAGAAAAGGGGTTGATATTCGGCCAATAACAAATAAAAATGGGAAAAAGGAGGAGAGAAAGAAATCACTTTCGATTTTGAGGAGAAGAAGAAATGGTGAAAATGTTTTGGGAAATAAGTTTCGGCTATGAAGGTTTCAAGAGAAGAAAGAGAATGTGAGAGGGAGAGAATGCTAGTTTCGGCTTGCACAATTGAAGAAAGAAGAAGAAATGGGAAGAAACATTCGGGTGCCAAGGAAAATTAGTAGAAAACAAACCAATTTCGGCAAGTATAAGCTTGGACTTTCGGTTTGAAAAAAACAAATGAGAGAAAGCTCCTTAGAAGATTCGGCTAG
The DNA here is from genome assembly GCA_025503065.1 of Gossypium bickii. Taxonomy (NCBI): domain Eukaryota; kingdom Viridiplantae; phylum Streptophyta; class Magnoliopsida; order Malvales; family Malvaceae; genus Gossypium; species Gossypium bickii. The sequence goes on from CP106719.1 coordinate 31,404,227, forward strand.
TTATGACAAGAGAAAGAATTTGGCTTAAACACAATTGACCGAAAATGCACCAAAATGCAAGGTGAAATTCTAAGCACTACCCTCTAGCTCACTCACCCAACCGGCCACTCCCCAAAACTCTCCTAAAATTCGGCCACATCTCCCCCAAACAGTCCACACCACCACTTCAAATTAGTTTGAGCTAGTCCACCTCCTACAATCACTCTCCACCCACCATTTGAACATTTGACTTGGTCTTAGGCAGAGTTTGAACTGCCTACAACTCCTCCCCTCCATGCCGTCAAAATAGAAGCAAAAAGGTGGGATTTTCGCAGCTTGAACACAGGACCTCTCCCCTTGCAAATGACGCCACACTCAAGCTCCAATTGGCGTGTGCTTTGCCATTCCACCAGCTTATTTCTTGTGCTACTTTTCACCAATTAAAACCTTTAAACCCCAGCTTCCTCAGCTCATCTCACCTAAAACTTAAAACTAAAATTTTTCCTACCATTCCGGCTTATACTAAACTCACAACTAAGCCCTTAAAACATCAAAACAACCACATTGTAACCAAACACATGCAAACAATGCAATAACAAAAATAATAGCCCCTAACCCGGGATATTACAATATATCAAAAAATATGCAAAGCCCAACCCAATCTTAGGTTTCTATCCGCTACACAGCACCCTTACCTGCCAATCACACCATTGAGGATTTCTACAATCAACCCACACCGCTACACACCATCGATGGCAGTCATGCTACAGTTAGCTGCTCATCGTCAAATCATGGCAATAGCCACTACAACAGATCATGGCATTAGCCACTACAACAGATCATGGCAATAGCCACTACAACAGATCATGGCAAAAGCCACTACAGAAGAACACTTTCCCTTTCATCAATAACCCTACCCTGTGTAATCACAGAAATCAGCATACATGTTTATCTTATCAAATCAACAGAAACATTCACTTTAGAATGACAGAGATCACTAACCTGGTGATTCGCCTTTACCCTCCTCGGGTTTTCAACAGCCATGCCGGTATTTCGACATTTAACAGAATATAACAGATTTATAAGCATATACTAACAGGCAATCCAAATGGTGTGAGAATGTTACACACCTGATTAATGTGTAGGACTACCCTCTATGTCGATACCCTCGCTAATCGGATCTACTGCCTTCTGTCTACAACTTTGCTCAAAAGCCGGAAGAACGCGAAGATAAGGCCTCTCCTATATTCGGCCAAGGGCTAGTGTTTACCCAATTTATACGTTTAAAATTAACAGTTCTTCTTACCTTGAAATCCCAAAAGTAATGCGATTCGAGTGCTACTGAACTCTAGCTTAGAAATCTAAGCGATTGAATCCCCTTCAAATCTCGGAATGCCACAAATGAGAGAAAACACCCGATTAGTTAACCATATAGTCATTCGGCTAAGATCTCTAAAAGCTGAAAAAACATTGAAATCTCGCGAATCGACACTTACCTTTAGTTTTCTTCAAGATTCGGCACAAGCAGACACCACAGAAGGAATTCGTCAATCACAAGAGATGAGATCCAGGGATTTTGGCTTTTGAGAAAATCTCAGAAAAGATGAACGAGAGAAATACTGATGCATTTTCGGCTTTTGGAAGGACTAGAAATTGAAAAGATGGGCAAGAAAGTAGATAGAAAGATTCGGCCAAAGAGTTTGAAAGAGAAGAGAAGGTAAATTGGCAGGGTTTCGACAATTGGTGAGACCTCGTGGTTTCGATTTACGGAGAAAAAGAAAAAAAGAAGAAGAGATGATTCTTGTTTGCCGAAAGAGAGAATAACTAAAGGCTATTCTCAGAGAAAACAAATGAAAAATTCGGCACATCCCCTTACCTATACTAAACCGATTCTCTCCCCCCCTGTAGTTGATTTTCGGCCAACTCTGCAACCAAATGATAGCTCTTATCCTTTCCCCTTATCTTAATCTACTAACTCATCCAAAAGAGACTTAATTAGCTCCAATTCCTCCCTCCTTTATCAGCCTAAAATCCACATATTTTAAACATTAAAAATCCCTAAATTTTAGCCTTGTTGTTGTCCCCTATTGCTCCCTTTTAAGTGCCGAATTTGGCCCAATAACTGGGGCTCCAAGCAACCAAAACTTGGGCCTTCTCCATCCACTAGTGACGCCACCCTTTGCTCCTTTATGGCGCCACCTTACTTTGGGTCACAAGCCCAACTTGATATTTTTAAACACAGATACCTACCTTCAAACCCTATGGTGACTAAACAGAATATTTTAACCAAAGTCTCAGCCCATTCTTGAGCCCAATTTGCACTTCTAATTCTCAAACTAACCCATTAAACATACAACACACCAAAATGCACAAGCCCATTAATTCAGGATGTTACATATTCTCAAGTTTATCAACATTTAAATGCTTATACACTTACCTCGGATATCAACAGACGAAATCGATTACTCGATTACTTTCGACTTTCCCCGATCTAATGCTATTTTCTTCCGTTCTTGATCTAAATAAATTAAAATTTAACTAATTTAACAACATATTCATTCAATTTAATCCAAAAACACATAAATGGGAAAATTACCATTTTGCCCTTGACATTTTACATTTTTTTCAATCTAGTCCCTATTGCATAAAACACAAAATACACAAAATTTGCATATACTATGCTTAGGCCAAATATTCACTAGCTCCATACAAGTCCATATATTTCATTTTTTTCACATTTTAGTCCCCCAAAAATTTATTTTCACAATTTAGTCCAAATTACTCAAAATTATCAAAAATCCAAAGACAAAACATGTTAATTTAAAACATATCTTCCATTTTCTATCATCAAACAACAAAAAATAAGAAATTATTATCAATGGCATAACACAAAATCATCATCAATTTCAAAAATTCAAGCATGGGTCTTGTACATTTCGAAGCAATGATTATATAAACGTAGGAATTATCAAAAACCGAGCTAGTGCATACCTTAATCGAACTCAACAATGGCTGAATACCTAGCTCTTGCTTCTTTCTTTTCCTTTTCTTTGTTTCGGTCAAAAATGGAAGATAATGGCTTTCATTTTATGTTTTGTTTAATATATATATATATTATAACATTATATTATATTATATTAATATAAACTTTACTTATAAAATTTAACATATAAAAACATATAATATAAGCATGTTGCCGCCCACTACTTAATAAAATGGCCTAATTGCAACATAAATCCTCCATATTATAAAGACAACAAAAATTAGGCACTTTCACAACTAACCATTAAATTTTCATTTTACGTGATTAAGTCATTTTATCAAATTAAGTGCACAAACAATAAAATCAATTCACGAAACTCTCACACATGTAAATTCACACATAATTAACACAAAATAATATTAAAATATTTTTTTGAACTCGAATTTGTGGTCTCGAAACCACTGTTTCGATTAGGGTAAAAATCAGACTGTTACACATTATTCGTAGTCAGTGCATTGTACCTGGTGTATCGAGGGGATTGGCGATTTTATCGCATAATATATGTTATTGGCGATTGTATCGTACTATTTGATATCTGACAGATTTTTTGCACTAGTGATTATTCGGTGGTTTTAGCATATCGAGCTCTACTCATAATGTCTTGGAGTTTGGCAGATAGGTTCTGGGGAACTCGTGGTGTGTAGCGGATGGTATGGGTAGGAACCTTTTTGCATTGCATCATGTGCATGACATATTCAAATGTTATTGATTTATGCTACGCATTGTATATTTTTGTATTGAATGGTATCGAAACTAATGATTGTTACTCGAGTGAATGATGACTTATGCTTATACACCGTTTGACATCAATTTGATAACGGTTATGTAATGATATGAAATTCCTATAATGGTTCTATTTTCTTCTATCGATGCTAATATGTTTCACTATATTTGATGTTTTTGCCCGTTTAAATAATTATTCGACTCACATTGAGCTTTTCATAAGCTCACCCCAAATAGTGTTTAACTTTTTAGGTAAACTTCAAAATTAGGACCGGGCTCAACATTCGGAGAATCACCTTGGACCTCATACCGTTCTTAATAAGTATTATTAAGTCTTTATTGGTTTTGGCTTGTAATTTTTAATTATCTCTGATCTATGGCTTGGTAACTTTTCTTTTGGGAATTTTCGCATGCATGAATTACCCAAGCATAATAACCAGATAATGCATTATATTAGGCTTAAGTAAAATTTGATATTGTTCCCTAGTTTCCACTACATTGCAAATGAACTATTTTTGAAAAACAAATCGATAAGGCAACTAATTTTCCAAAATGACTTGAAAAATGGTTTGTTCGTTGCATTAGTTTAACTTTGAGTTTTTTTTTTTTTTAAAGAAGAGCGACAAGCAAACGGTTTTTCTAAAACAGCACTGTCAATAATAAAATGAATCCTAAGCATACACAACCTAATGAATGAATGCTTTTAAGCAAACTCAAAGTACAACTACGGTTTTTTCTAAAATGAGTTTATTTAAAGTCTTAAAAAATAACATAAGTTAGCTTAGTCATTTCGGTGGCTAATGTAGCCTTCTCAATCTAGCAATAAAGTTTAGGCTAGGTTTGGGAAGTTACATGCATACTCTCCTTTATGCATGGGATGAAGCAGTCTTTCAATAAAGTTTTCTCATGTCAAAGTGCACAAGAAATATAGAATCAATTGGAGGAAATTTATGGAGCCAAGAAGGAAAAGAAGCAAACTGTTGTACTTTGTGAATATCAATGCTTAACTAGTGGCAAAGAAATCAACGATCAGCAAGCAAGTGAAAGTCACCCCTCAAACATAAGGCTATTGTGTTTGATGACTTTTGAAGAGTAAGATGTATCTTCTATTTCACTTGACTTAATTTCATGTTCTTTTGATAAATGATAAGATACTTTCAATAAGTTAGTATTAAAATTTGAGATTATGAATTCTAAATACAAGAAATTATTTTCAAAATTTAAGGTTGAAAATTATTCCCTTTTGAAAACAAAAATTGATTTGGAAAGTCAAAATGAAAATTTGAAAATAAAATTTGAGACTTCTCAAAAGAAAGTTGAAATAATTAAAAAGGAAAATTTTGAGTTGAAAATGCAATTTGAGAGCTTGGAAAAAATTTTATTTTAAAGAACCCTTTCTAAAAAATAGCAAAATGTGAACATTGTCTTTTTTATGTTCATTCTATACATACTTGCCCTATTAAGAAAAAAATCAATATAAAATTAGGCAAGGTTTCTAAGAGAACAAGAGACTTTTGAATCAACCTTCAATATTTTTGGAAAATTTTAATTAACCCCCAAAATTTTTGAAAAATCTTACTATGTTTTTTTAATTTTTTAAAATATTTTAATTAGACTCTCCTAATTTTTTTGAAAATTTTCATTAATCTTACAAAATTTAATTAATCCCCTAATTTTTTTTAAAAATATTCTCATTAAACTTTTAAAATTTTTTAAAAGTAATTACACCTAAATTTAGTCCTAACATCCACCCTTGAGGATTGCCACCCTCCGTCAGGCTGAATCTCTTCCAAATCATTAGTTTCATCTTTGGAATTTACAGTGGGGGCTGTTTTCTCACTATCCTTTTGCATCAATTGCTCCACAGAATCATTAACTATTGGTGTGGACTGGGTCATTGGACCTGGCCTCCCTACTGGACCTTGACTTGTTGTAGGGGGCATGTAAACAAGGGTTTTCCATGCCCTAGCTAATAACCCTACTCCTACGACAAACCACATGCCTTTAATTATTTTCCCCTATCTCTCTTCGATTTTCTAACCCAAAAGCCCATATAAAGTCATGAAAAGCCATATTTAAATCAAATGAAAGCAATTCTAAGAAATGCTAAGCAAAGACAAATGAGCGAAATACGGTATGGTTAGAAAAATATAATAAAATAATTACATATTATTAGCTTAAATTAAAAATAATTTAATTTAATTAAAGTTAATTGTGCTTCAATTATTAAATAAAGTATTAACCAATTATGTGTAAATACCTATTAATTAATTTCTAATTAATGATGAGTTAATTAGAAATGAATATTAATATACAAAAATTATATATTAGGATTATGGTCCCAAATAATACATATGCGACTTTCTTGATATCCTATCTTCAAGAAATAAAGAGTCACATTTTCTAAATTACTTAATGTGTTAATTTAGAATATCAAAACTACAAAACTCAAAAATTTAATATTGATGGATTCATGTACACTTTCACATTTAATTATTTTTAAATTTTCTTCATAATTTGACATAATAAATTTTAATTTATAATTCTAAATTTATATAAAAAAAATTTACTATTTTAACAGATATTGGTACAAATTTATCTATAGGAATCCAATAATTTTCTTGCCCTCTAAACAACATTATTTTAGAAGCATAAATCTACTATTCATATATAACTTCATTACATGATAGTATCTGGGATTTCGCATCATGTCATTGGTTGTACTTCCATGGCCAAATGCTTATGAAATGCCATTGGTCATATCAATCTAGCCATTTCCTGCAGGTCCCATTTGACCACGGAAAGAAGGATCGAGGGACCTTACTATATTCAGTTTTTCATATTCCAAGAAAAAAAATTCGTTTATATTTTCATAGTTTTTCATATTTTTTTAAAAGTTTTTTTAAAATTTTTAGAAGCAAAATTAAATTGATAAATTGTATAAAGTTGATATAAATTTGTTAACTTTTTAGAATTAAGATCTAATTGATAGAATTTATAAATATTAGAGAATTAAATTTCTTATTATACCAATAAAAAATCACATTAACATTTTGTTAGCAACTTAATGATTATATTAATAAAAGAGTGACCAAACTATTAAATATTGTTAAATTAATGATTGAAATAAAAAAAAAAATTGAACTTGAGTAATCAAAATAGAGACTAATAGTTAAATAACTGCTAATAAAATTTACATTTAATTTTACACCATTTTTTAACCATTACATCAAAATAAATGACTCAAGATTAAAACTTTTTGGTAACAACCTCTTTAGGGTTTTTTACCTAAATAAATTAAAAAAAAAATTAAATACTTAAATAGGTTGTCAGCTGAATTATATACAAGAATGGTATTTTTTTTGGGTCGTGCCTATCTGACAGGCGCAATACCTTTTTTATATTAAATTTTTTTTTGTTTTTTAAATAAAATATTATTATTTTATTGGTGGCACCTATGAGAAAGGCGCCATTGCTTGTATTTTTTTGTCCCGGGCAAGTATATGACCCGTGTAGAGATACGAAAATGGTATGGGGTAGGTGGTGCCTATTTGACAGGCGCGACTGATTGAGCCTATCTGACAGGCGTGACTGATGGGGCCCATGCGCGGCTGGTGCTTAATTTTTCCCCTATATATACTCCCCCGAAAATCAAATGAGCAGAAGACACAAAATTTAGCAGAACGGAAGTAAGAAGATAGGGAGAAGAAAGAAAGAAAGGAAAACAAAAAGAAGGATAATGTATTTTAGTTTATTTATTTTTAAATAGAATGTAGAGTTTTGTTAGTAATTTTATTATTTGAAAGTTATTTTATTAGGTTATTAATTTTGTTAGCTTCTGAATGAAAAATTTTGCATTAAAAATTTTATGTAACTTTTTTGCTATTCGAAATTATTTTGAAAATTTTGAACTTTTTTAAATAGATCTAGTATTGAAAATGGAGAATCAGTTTTTCATGCGTTTATTTCGATGGAGAAATTTTGACAATAACCGTGGGATGTATATTTGAATGTCGCAAACAAGTAGCAATGAGATTTAATAGAAATATCTCGTTTGATGATATGAAGGAAAAAATTAGTAAAAATTTATAGACGTTGTGGGAGAAGGATTTCGAAACTTTTCTACAAGTTTCCAGTTTCGACGGATCCAATAAAATTCACCGAAATGGAACTTGTAGACGATAAAGACGTAGAGACAATGGTCGCTCTTTATTGTGGGACTCGGAGCAACCAAAATGATCCAATTCAGTTATTTGATGAGTTAGCTGGTGTGGAGCCAACTGAAGATCCCACTCCATTAGGTGAAGAAGATGGAGTTCAAGAGCCGTGTATGGTGGTTCCAATATCGTACATTAATAGTCAATCAACTATACACGGGATCGACATTGATCTTAATGTTGCACTCGAGACTGATGTGGTTGGTGATGATGTATACCATAGTAGTGATCCTTCTAATCACGAGGCCAATAGTGATAGTGATCCCGACGTGGACGAGGTCCCGGATGATATTGACGACGACGGCATGAATACGGATGGAAACGTGAACGCGTCTTCAGTTGGGAACCATATTCGTCGTATTATGATACACAATAATCTTGGGGCACACATGTCTCGAGATAGAGACTTCGATGTGATGCGCACGCACAGTTCCCGAGTACCACGAAATACTACTCGCCACCGATGGTCAGATATTTCGATCTTGAGGATTTGTTTATGGGCTAGAGATTCGAAAGTAAGGAAGAGTGCGTATTTGCCATTAAACAATATAGCATGAATATATCAGTGGATTATAATGTTGCCGTGTCTAAACAGACATTATATATCGGATAGTGTTGGAGGTCGACGGAAGGCTGCATTTATCCAGAAGTCGCAAATGTAGCAGCCCGATTTTGGGGCTAGTCAGAACAGTGATTTCGGAACCACTAATCTGAGGCCAGAGAATTTATTTGTAATATTATTTTATGTTTTATAGTATGCTTATATGAGTTCATGAAAATTTTGGTGAAATAATTTTAGCGTTTTTATGCTTAATTTTGAAAAGAGACTAAATCGCATAAAAGGCGAAAGTTTTGTTCTACAAGCTAAAGGAGTTAAATAGGTATGGAACACTAAAGTAGAGGTCCTTATTGAGTAAATAGACCAATAAAATTACAGTGGCTAGACATAAAATTTCTAATTGGAGACAAAGTCATAAAATGGTCAAAATTAGGTAACATTAGGTGACTTGTTTAATAAAAAAAATAAAAAAAAAGAGAGGAGGCTATCATCTTCTCTTGACCACCAAAATTCTCAACAAAAAAGGGGGGTTTTGAGAGCTCAAATTTCAGCCAAACTTTTCTCTTGCAAGTCAGTGATTTTAATGGTCATTCTTGATAATTTTTTTACTTTTGGGACCCTTGTAGCATAAGCTAACTAAATGGGGGACTATTTTGCAAAATGGTTGATAGTCTAGAGATTTACCATCAGAGAATTTGTGATGTTTGTTGAGTATTTATGGAAGAAAATGAATCTTGGTTGTTAAATAAACAACTTTTGTGAAAGGGGTTTTCATGAAAACACCTAAAATGACCATTTTGTGAAGTTTATAAAATAGGTTGTAAATGTGTGAAATAATTGAAAATTGTGAGTTGCTATAAGAGTAATAAAGGTTCAGCTAGGCTTGTTAAAGGAGGAAATTTGATTAAAATCATTTACGAGCCTAGGGGCAAAATTGTAATTATGTGAAAATCTTGGGGCAAAATGGTAATTTTGCCTAGGTATAAATTATAGAGTGTCTTGATTAATGTAGTGATTAAATAAGTGAATTTGTCATTATAGATCAAGAAAAATGGAGTTCGGACCCAGACGGGGGGAAGACCAAGCTAGTAGTCTAATTCAATCTAGTCGCCCACTTTTTGTATACCAAGGTAAGTTGTACGTAAATAATACAATTTTATTGTTATCATGTATTGAACAATTAATATGGCATAAAGTGTTTGATTATTGTTGTGATTATGCATGATGAGAATTGATGTAGTAAAAACTCCCAGTTGAACCTTAGGAATAGATTGGATATCCATGCCATGACATTTGGGTGATATGTGTGCTAGTGTAAGACCATGTCTGGGACATGGCATCGGCCACATTATGAGAGCTAGTGTAAGACCATGTCTGGGACATGGCATCAGCCACATTATGAGAGCTAGTGTAAGACCATATTTGGGACATGGCATCAGCGTTGATATGTGTGCTGGTGTAAGACCATGTCTGGGACATGGCATCGGTCTCGACATGTGAGCCAGTGTAAGAACATGTTTAGGACATGGCATCGGCATTTTACCCTCTTGTGTGAGGCTTATCGGATATCCTTTAGTATTTCAAATGGTTTCACGGGTTATTTAAAACTTATGATAATGATATGAAAGGATATAATCATGTTGTGAGTGGTACAGGTTCTTACTCAAAACTCATGAGATATGTGCTTAGTTATGATGCCTTAATGGTAAGGATGGAATTGAGAAAGTTCTATCTATGAGAATGATTTCAGGACGATCTTGTAATCTTTGGCTTATACTTGTGATGTGTAAATATGTGGTAAATCTACCATTGTTAAATCAAGAATGTTATGCTGGTTTATAATATGCTATGTGTTTAAAGATGCATGGTTGATGTTGTTACTTATTGACATGCAACTTACTAAGTTTTATACTTACTCGCTCTTTTTTCCATTTTCTTATGGTGTCGCTAAGCTAGCTCGGGGATCAACAGACGTCGGAGGCATCGATCACACTATCAATTGAAGCATTTGGCATAATTAGCCTTAGTATTTTAAGTATGGCATGTATAGGGACTGGGTCTTTTTGTTAAGTGTCATATTGTTTTGGCCATATGTGTTGGCTTGTCATGAAGTTGATCCATTTTGTCTAAGGCCATGGATAATCGCTAATTTTTATTGTTGATTTATGCAAATGATGATGTTTTTTTTCATGATTGAGCAAATTGCATGGTTGAGTATTTGGTATATTAATGCATGAATGAGTAGGTTGCATGATTGAATTGATAAAGTATGTGATGAGTTTTGCATGTGAATGAAGTATAGCGACCTTGATGTGTGGATGTCTTGGTTGTGGCTGATTTAGTCATGTGTTTATGTGTGAGTTGGTTTTGCTTGGTGTGGTTTAGGTTGGTACAAGCAAGGGTGGCAAAAAGGCTTGGTAGATAGCCTTATTTTTTCCACACAGCTAGACACACGGGCGTGTGTCTAGGCCGTGTGTGATGCACGGCCTGCCCTATGGCCGTGTAGTTTGGCCGTGTGTCCGCTGCACCTTAAGTTGGCAAAATAAAATGCCCAGTAGTAACCACATGGGCTGAGGCACGCCCGTGTCTCTCAACCGTGTGTAATACACGACCATTGTACATGGGCATATGCCCAGGCCGTGTAAAGTCTACACCTTGAATGTGAAATTAAATTCACTACACGGCCTATCACACGGGCGTGTGCCTTGGACATGTGATCTTATTGAGTTGACGACATCAGAAACATAATGTCAAGGTTTTTGCACACAGGCTGAGACAAGGACGTGCCACAGTCGTGTGAGGGACCCGGGTAAGGGACACAGGCATGTCCCTATATGCTTAGGCCGTGTGAGTTACACGATCCTTCAACATGGCCATGTTATTAGGTCACACGGGCGTGTCGCCTTTCCACACTGGCATGTGCCCCTGTTTTTAATGACATTTTCCAAATTTTTCTAAAGAACTCGGTTTGGTCCTGAACCATTTCTAAAGTGTGTTTTGGGCCTCGTAGGCTCATATTAGGGATTTTAAGACAAATTTTGAAAAGTTTTAAATTTGAACAAACTTTTATGACACGAAAATGTATGTTAGTATGTGTTTAAGTTAGGTAACGCCTCGTACTCTGTTTCGGCGTCAAACACGGGTAAAGGGTGTTACAGCAAATGTGGGAGATACGAAAATTTGTTGGGCCTCACACATGTACTTCAACACATATGATAGAAGATCATCGAAAACTTGATTCCAAAACTATCTGTACGTGCATCATGCCAATGGTGAAAGACATGCCGACCATCAAAGTTTCGGTATTGATTGCCAAAATGCAGGCACAATTCCAGTATCGAGTATCATATCGGAAGGCATGAATAGCTAAACAGATGGCAATGGAGCAATTGTACGGAGATTTCGATGCATCGTACAATGAGTTACAGGGATGGATAGCCGCTATGCAAAAGTACATGTCGGGGATTGTCATTGAGTTGCAGACACGACCTTATTACGATCTGAATGACCAAATACAACTGGGAAAAAGAAATTTCCAATGGATGTTTTGGATGTTTAATCCGTGCGTACATGCATTTCCCCACTGCAAGGGTTTGTGCAAGTAGATGGGACATGGCTATATGGTAAATATACACAGATCCTACTTCTTACGGTTGCTCAAGAAGGGAACAAGAACGTGCTCCCGATTGCGTTTGCCATCGTAGATAAGGAGAACATAAAGTCATGGGAATTCTTCCTTACAAACCTGCGAATGTATGTTATTAGTAATGATAATATTTACATCATCTCCGATAGAGGGAAATGATTAATTGCCGCCATTAGGCGTTCCGGTATGCCATGGAGATCTGTTTACTGCATCTGGCACATCACGGCTAACTTCCACCGAGATTATAAGAATGCAGACTGGCGGAGACAAGTTGTGAGAATGGGTAAAGAATAACCTTATCCTTTCAATATATAACCTAATGGTTTAGGGTGAGACTATAACTTATATTTTCTTTATACATACACAGCGCACGAGCTAGAGCCACACATTTTTCGGCAAAGGATGACTCGACTTGAGAGTGACATGGAAGGTCAGATGAACGCATCTATCCGACAATGGTTGGGTACCATTGAGCCATGGCAATGGGCTTAAAGTTTTGACGAAGGCTTTTATTATGGTCAAATGACCACAAACTTGGTGGAGGGGATCAACGCTGTGTTGTTGAAAATACGACATCTTCTGATTTCATCTGTCTTCTCGGCTACATTCTATAGGTTGGCTACCTTGATTCTAAGAATGGGTCAGCAACAAGTCAGCCAGATAGAGGCAGGACACGTGTTTGTCAAAGATGTCAGGGATGCAATGGTTGTAAACCATTGGATGGTGAGGTTGATGAATGTAGAAGTATATTCACGACATAATGAAACGTTTCGAGTTACAAAGACCATCGATCGTTGACCTAGTATACTACCTAAGTCTTACGGAGTTGATCTCCAAAACAGACGATGCGATTGCAGGAGTATATTCATGACGTAAACCGTTGGATGTCAGGGATGCAATTGCAGGAGTATATTCACGTGTTTGTCGAAGATGCCAGGGATGCAATGGTTGTAAACCGTTGGATGGTGAGGTTGATGAATGTAGAAGTATATTCACGACGTAATAAAATGTTTCGAGTTACAAAGACCATCGGTCATCGACCTAGTATACGACCTAAGTCTTACGGAGTTGATCTCCAAAACAGACGATGCGATTGCAGGAGGTTTCAGACACTTCGTTATCCCTGTGCGCATGTCGTGGCAGCTTGTGCTAAAGTCTCGCTCAATGTAGAACAATTTATCGATGAAGTGTACATCTTCAAGATCATGTTGCGTGTATGGAAGAACAAGTTCCCTGTGCTTTCTGACATATTTACATGGGAGGTTCCTCCGATAACTTTTGAGCTTATCCCATACAAAGGGTTGCGTAGGAACCCGAAAGATCGTCCCCAATCATCCAGAATCCATAACGAAATGGACATTAGGGAGAAATCTGACAGGAAGCTGTGTGGCGTATGCATATTAGCCGGTCATAATCGGAGTAAATGCCCGAAACTACCAGATTGGACAATCGTCGCGATCGGGTAGAAATTGAGATGTTGTTCATTACATGTTGAAAAGATTGAATCTAAAATTTTTCTACAATTTGTTGCAGTTAATCTAATTTGACTTACAAAGTTAGTATAAAGTTTATTTATTTAAATTGTAAAAAAAAAATAAAACTGATAAATAAAATGGAAAAAAAGTTATTACATAAATACAAAGTTAACTATTTAAATTGCAAAAAAAAAAGTAAATTGTTAAATAAAATGGAAAAAAATTCATTACATAAATATGAAATTATTTATATTACAAAACCCCTTAAAATTGATGGTTTGATGGTGTGGTTCTAGGGGTATATTTTTGTGGAGCTCGACATTCATGTTGCGGGCGATTGCGGTGATCAACGTTCCCTTCATTCGTATATGGGGGTGTGCGAAACATAGATGAAAACTCATATGTCTCAAACGCCATTGATAAACTTGAACCGGGATGAGTGGAGTACGTTGATGGATACAGGCCAGGAGGAGTGGAGTACGACTGTAGATACTGAGAGGAAGAATAGAGTACGGCGGTGGATACAGGCTAGGAGAAGTGGAGTACGATAGTGGCTGGAATGAGTAAAGTACGGCAGTGGATACAGGCCAGAAGGAGCAGAGTACTGAGCTAGATACAAACCGAGATGACTGGAGTACTGAGGTGGTAGTGGGCTAAAGATATCAAACTTTGAATGATATCCGTGGCCTGATGAGCCAGGGAAATAGTCATCGCCCCTAAATCTGGATGATAAGAACTATCCTTAGAGTGTAGTTCTGGCTCTGGCTTCGGCTCTGCTGCATAATGCGGATCTGGAAGGGGTTGCCCAATTTGTGTCGTATGCGGGGGGACTACCATTGACCGCCTACCAAACAAAAACGGTTTCCCTATCTCACAGTACCACTGTATGTACTCTAACGAGGGCTGCAAATCCAAAGCACGATCCATCTGAGGTACCCTCCCCAACCGGTTGTTCCACATCGTAATATATTCTTCATGCACTTCCCCTCCATCATTTCCATGCTTCCCCCCTGTTAATCCCATGGATCTCCCCCAATCATACTAGCAATGTCGGGATATACTGTATGCAACCAAACTGCCGGAGTACTTGACCGCCATGATACCACTCCACTATCTGAAAATTGATAAAGGATGCGCTACCGCACATAGGTTTAAGTGGACGTAGGCAGACGAGAGAATAACTGCCATAATTTCTGGAATAGAATACGACATCCAAATGAACTTCACAGTTAATAACATTGTTATATTAACGTGGGTCGAGTGAGATAAAATAATAAAATTAAGTTTATATTGGAAAAACTTACCCCCTCCAACATGATTCTCGATCATAAGATGGTATATCAGAACCATGTATGACCTCTCGATACCCGGATTAGTGCTTCATCTAAGAAAACAAATTGTTAGAACAATATAATCCAAAAAAGAGTCAACTAATTGTTATAACGAGTAAAAATTCATCACCTATTAACGAGTGGAAATATATATGATTGGTGACTAATGAATGCCAACAATGAAATCCAGTAAAGTGCCCATGACTGCAACAGTATGAGGCATCTGCCTATGCCCATCGTAGAAGGATCTGTCATCTGACAAAGTTCGTGATACAACATGGCTAACACTACAGACCCCCAATTGTATGAACGGGTGTTATGCAAATTGGATAATAGGGGTAAGTACATCAAGTGGATCGTACTACCGTTTGCATAAAGCATGAGTACACCCTCTACAAGGTGCATAATGTAAGCTCAAACGGCCTGCATCACCTCCCATTCATTGGCAGTACTCAACAAATACTCAAAATTGGCCTTTAGCCATGAAAACCTCAAACTAACAAATTTCCCCTCACTTAGTGAGCGTCCAAGTAAGTTATAGCAAAGGGCAGTCGACCCAGAGATCAAACTTACGCCCGTGACTGCATTCCCGTTGATGAGGAGCCCGAACTGTAGTGCAACATCCTCTAGTGTGATGGTGCACTCCCCGCACGGCAAATGAAATGTGTGGGTCTTCGGACTCCATCACTTGACTAAAGCAGAAATCAAGCCGTATCAAAGATCAAAAGTCTGGATTAGTGCCGTTGATCTGAACTCGACTAACTCCAAGTATGGCATTAGGCGTTCATCTGGCAGAAACCCTACACTATTAATTCGGCCCCTCAATACGTAGTATGGGCCCTGACATTATTAAATTAGCAAAATAGTTAATACAATATAATTTAATTCCGCAAAGAACATGATTTTCAAATAAAAATTTCATTACCATCTCATTCATAGTACTTGATATGTGATTATTATTATTATTAATCAAAGAACCCATTTGTTGCAAATCTGCAATTAAAAAAATGAATTCATTTAATTTGTTTCAAAAAAATATAATAAATTATTTCAAATTTCAGAAACAAAACACGGAAAATATCTCATAATTCCCATAATTTACTTACAATAAAAAAATTAGGTTAGATTACAATAATAATATAATTAAAATAAATATAAACTATCTAAACATAAAAAATATACGAATTAAAAAAATAAAAATAGAAATAGAAACATACTTGATTAGTTTATTTCAAACAACCTATAAAATTATATAACAACAAATTTAATCAACATTTTAATAAATCAATAAAAATTGTCAAATAAATAAAAAAATCAAATAAAATTACATTATATAAAAATTACATTAAAAAAATCACAGAACACTAAACTAAACACTAACAATTTATATAACCTAATCATAAATAACTAACAAAATAACTATTGAATTATTTTTAAAAAAATACATTACTAAAAAAATCACTAAACACTAACAATTTATATAGATTGAAAAAATGTTTGAAGACTTCCTTGTCATAAAAGACACTGACACAAACCTATGATTCATTTCATTATTGTATAATTAATTTCTCTAATCATGGTAATCCAAATAAATGGTGTCTCGAAACAGTATAGTTTAATTCAATAACAATGATATTTTCATGCATTAGCAATGAACTTGAAACCTTCGAAGTTACAAACATGGGATAAAAGTCCCAGAAAGATAAAACATGCTTTTACACAGTTTTTTTTTTAAAATTTTCTCTCGTTCTTAGAATAAAATCTAAGAACCACGTAGAAAAACAGGCGATAAAGTACACCCCAAGCTAGCAATATAAGGATATCATACCAAAGATTCTACAATTTAATCCCCATGGATGATATCACGTCTTCTCCGATCATGGTGCAAAATAATATTAACAAAATAATTTTACATTACTAAAAAATCAGAAAACACAACAATTTATAATAAATTCTATCAAAATATTTAACAAAAATAATTTTGCATTACCAAAAACTCACCAAATACTAAACTAAACACAACAATTTAGAACATAATCCTAAATTCTAAATTACTAATAAATTAATTTTAAAATAATTACAAACACAAAATTTATAACATAATCCTACATTACTAACAAAATAATTTTAAAATAATTATAAAAACCAAAAAAATTTACATTCATACAAAATATTAACCAAAAACCATAAACACTAAACATAAATAATTTATAAATAATAATTAATAACAAAAAAATTTCACATCTTAATTAAACTCTTTAAATTATAAACAAAATTATTTACTAAAATAATACACTACTTTTTCTTTCTTTCTTCTTCTTATTCTTTTTTCTTCTCCTTTCTCTCCTTTCTTTCTCTCTACCAATGGGTGCTTGGTTTGGGGGACCATGCTTATAAGGTCCCTCATTTACAATTTTTTTCCCTTGAAGGGACTACACACTGCCAGGCAATGTACAGTGCAGTAGAAGGGTGCAAGGAAGGGGGCTGTGCAGGCACACAGGGGGCAGGGTAGTTGCGCCTACCTGTCAGGCGCAATCAGTTGCGCCTATCTGACAGGCGCGACCTGTTTCGGGTTTTTTTACTTGTATTTTGACCCGTTGACTGTATTTGACCTCTATATATATTTAAATATTTTTAATAAAAATAAAATAATAATATTTTATTAAAAACATTTTAATATAAAAAAGGTGTTGCGCCTGTCAAATAGGCTCGACCCCAAAAAAAAAAAATACTATTTTCGTATATAATCCAGCTGACAACCTATTTGAGTATTTAATTTTTTTAATTTATTTAGGTAAAAAACCCACCTCTTTACATAATGATAAAAGCAATATGTTAAGGCACAAGAGTTTGAGTTTAATTCTAAACAACCCTAGTCTCCTTTCCCAATTATTAGAAAAAAAAAAAAGGTTTATGGGTATAAAAAGCCCTCAAACTTTTTCAAAAAAAAAAGTAATTAAGCTTTCGTTAACACTCAATTGGCTTAAACTTTTTTAAAATGCATAAAAAAAAAAACTTTAAACTTTTTCAAAAAGCAATTAAGCCCTTATTTTTTTTGGCACTTAATTGGGTACTTGAACTGTCAAAATGCATCAAAAAGGCCCTTTGACTGCAAATTTTAATAGTTGACAGTTAAAGTTAACTGCACCTATTTTTTTCAGTTAAAAATACCACGTGTCACAACCACACTATGACATGTGGCAAAAAATGATAAAAAAATAAAAATAAAAGTTATAAAATTATTATATTTTAATAAAAAAACATAAAAATTATAAAAAACGTAAAAAAATATAAAAATGTAAAGAAATATAAAATTCATAAAAAATATAAAATTTATTGTACCAAAAGAAGAATTTTATAATTTTTCTATAAATTTTATTGATTTTTAATTTTTATCATTTTTCACCTTATGCCACGTTGTGTTGCGACACATGATGGCTTTAACTAAAAAAACACAGGGGTGGTTAACTATAATGGTTAACTGTTAAAGTTAATGATTTAAAGGCCTTTTTGATGCATTTTATAAGTTTTTTTTCTAATTTTCAATAAATTTTCAAAAAAATTTAAAGTTAAATTTAAATTTAAATTTAATATTTTTTATTGATTTTTATTTTTATAATTTTTTTGCCACATGTCACGCCATGGTTGTGACACGTGGTGACTTTAATTAAAAAAATTAGGGGCAGTTAACTTTAACAGTCTACCGTTAAAGTTAATGGCCAAGGGGCCTTTTTTATGCATTTTGACAATTCAAGTGCCCAATTGAGTGCAAAAAAAGGAGGTTTAATTACTTTTTTTAAAAAATTTTAAAGGCAATAAAACTTTCAAATCAAAACTTTCCCTTTTCTTTTTCATTTTCTAGTTCAGGATAAAACAACAAAAATTATTTTCTTTTTCCCCTCTTTAACATTAAAAACTACCTTTCTATTGCATTAAGAAAGTAATATCTGTCGGCATTAATTATCATCTTTTGTACATAATTTAACTATGGATTAGTTGTAAGATTTGTACTTAACCTATTATATTCTCAAGAAATGTTGGCTTTAACGCATACATATTTTATCATCCACTCATGATTTAGGTATGCCACACTATGAACATAACAATCACAAGCGAATGAATTCATAAACGAATTCAGGATCTATTCTTCTTGGGTCTAGTCCAATGTACTGTCAGTTTAGTTAGTCACATCTATATCTCTATCTTTTGGGAGTCATCCGCCCCGATGCCCAAGACAAGGCATCTCTTCAATTGGACTTGATAGACGACATATTAATCTTTCAATTGGTTTGCTCATTTTCGATTAGACTAAGGACATGTTTAGGTTTGTCTACTAATATAAGCTATCTTTCCGTATTACAATCTGACCACGTAATAATGCTTAGTATTTGTTTAAACATTAGACAACTAGTGAACCAATATTTGCTTATATTTTGCTTTGCATGTGAATACCACATGAGGATAACTATACAAAGTATATTAATGTAATCCATGAATTATTTTATTAACCAATCTATACAAAAAAATTACAAGTTTACAAATGAATATACTACACTCAGGGCACCAGGTCCAATAGTCACTCACTTTCCCTAATAAAGTAGATGGGTTATGTACCGCATTTTTATGCTCTCCACGTGTTTCTCAAAACTCCTAGCTAGTAGAGTCTTGGTAAACGAGTCCATAAGGTTGTCCTTAGATGCGACCTTGATTACATCCACGATTCCATCTGCAACTGCCTCCCTTATAATATGATACTTTTGACCAATGTGTTTTATCCTCCTGTGGTTTCTCGTCTCCTTGGTATTAACTATTGTCGCACTATTGTCACAATATAGCGTGATAGCTTTTTCCGTAGCAAAAACAACTTTAAGATCCATAAGAAACCTTTGAAGCCATATTGCTTGTAACACCCCATATTTTGGGGGTTAGAAGTTCTGATGTTTGTGGTGAGGGTCTGAGGGAAATGTGTGCTTTTGTGTTTAGTCCTGCGTGTAAGTGACAGAATGGGCCTGCTGGTCTGGTGGTTGTGTGTGTGTTAGTTTATCTCTGAGTTCGAGTCTTTGTGTCTGCGTTTGAAATAACGTTTTGTTTTGGTTTTGTTTTAAGTTAAAATTTTTATTAACTTTATTTTTATTTATTTATTTAGATTTATTTTAATTAATTGATTTTTATTCTTTTTCTTTTTGCTTTTCTCTTGGACGTTCTTTCTCTTGGGTTTCTTTTCTTTTTGCTTTCTCTTTGATTTTTCTTTCTTTCTCTGGGGAAAATGGTTTGCTGCGCTTATCTTGAAGAATTTCACTCCTTCATCGTCGAAATAGGTGTGGGATTCGAATCTTGTCTACCTTTAATGTTGTGAATTATTGTTTTGAAAATTCTCGTTTGTGTTCTTAACTGTCGATTTTGGGGTGTAATTACTGAAAAAGGTTTGGAAATACGACATATCCCGATACCCTTCTATTATTGCGAAGGTTAGGACTGTTGCGATGGCTGAAATATCAATTTTTGGCTTGTTTCGAGGTGGTTTCATGGCCACTAGAGTTTCCATACGGGCGTGTGCTAGTTTACATGGCCGTGTGATTTTGGGAATTAGGGTTCTGGGCCAATTTTGGTGCCACACGCCTGTGTGGCCGACTTGGAGATTTTATCGTTTCTCACAAGGCCGTGTCCCTCGGGCACACGGGCATATGAGATTAGGGATTTGGGTTTAAGTGATTTGGTGCCACACGGCCTGGCCGTATGGACGTGTGGCTAATTTGGGGATTTAGGGATTCCACATGGGTATGTGTTTTGGACACACGGTCGTGTTTGGTGGGCACATGGACGTGTGAGACCTTCACACGGTCGTGTCAGCCCTGTACTCAAATTTAGTGCAAATGGATAGAGAGTTACACGGCTTGTAACATCCTAAATTAGGGGTTATGGGTTTGGAGCATAACTCAAGTGTTAGTAGGCTTTAAGTGTGGTTGGATATATTTTAGGAGTTTTTGAGAACTTTAGGTGAAGGGGAAAAACTTTGGAAAATATTAGAATTTTAAGTGAAAAGGGGAAACTAGGCAAGAAGGCCTTAAAAGAATTTTGTGGATGTTTAGGACACAAGAAATTAATTGGCAAAGTGGCTTGAGGCGCTAAGGTGCAAGAGATTGCAGGAGGGAAAAGGTTCGAGTAACGCGGAGCGCATCAGAGACTTTTATTTTTTGCGTCTGGAAGGGAAGCAAGGCCAGGGAGGCCTTAAGGAAAAAAATCCTAGGCGTGTTTGGCATAAAACAGGCCATGGTAAAGTGGCTTCCATGCGCCACTTAAGGGCCTGGAATGACGCCTGGACAAGGGCCTTGGTTCGAATCCCGTTGGCAGCATGGGCGTGTTTTTATTTTTTTTGGGCGTTAAGGCAAGGGGGAGCTAGGGAAAGAGGTCTTAAAAGAAGTTTTGGGGGATTCATATCACAAGAAAACGCCATGGCAGAGCGGCTTTAGGCGTTATATGCGACTTGCGGCAATGAGCTCCAGTAGGTCTGGGGTTCGAGGCTGGTGAGCGGCAAGGGGAGTGTTTTATTTTTATTTTGCGTCAGATTGGAAAGGTGGTGGATAGCATGTGGACTTCTTTGGATGAAGATAAAGGCTTGGTTAATCCTATTAAAACTCGGCTGCAGTAAGGTAGGATAAATGTGGCTTTATTTATTTTATTTATTTTAGCTTAAATGATAGGATAAGAGATAAAGATTGGCTTAATTCAAATTATTTTTGAATGAGTTTTGGAGAGGAAAAATAGGTGCCGAATTGTGTAGTATAATTGGAGAGTGGCCATCTTTTGTTAGTTCCTTTTTCTTTTTAATTTTTTTTTCATTGTGCCGAAATTCCAAGAAGCAAAAAGGCTATTCGTGTTTCTTCTTCTCCTCTATTTATTAGCATTAACCGAATCCTATAAGCTTCTTTCTCTTTTCTTTGCTTGGCACCCAAAAGAAACACTATAGCCGAATACATTTTCTTTCTCTTGTGGTCGACTTTTCCATCAACATTTGAAGGGCTTAATTGAACCTTGTAAGTACCATACTCCCATTTATATTTTTTTTATTAAAAAGCCATAACCGATTATTAAAGTGCCTTTATTTTTATTCTTTTGTCGCAAGTCTCAAAAGCCGAAAATCAAGCATTTTCTCTCCTTTGTCGACTACACACTCTCTTGTGCTTCAAGCGTGTGATTTTGGTAAGTATTGCCTATTCTAGCAATCGGTTATAGGTTTCCTTCCATTTGGGTGACGAAAGCAAGTGTTTAAGGCCTTGGTTTTGGTTTGGCCGAGTCTAATAATTGTTTAGCAGGGGTTTCGACAGGAATAAGTGGTGATTCGTGAAATATGTAAGCTTGGTAAGTGACTTGTACTATTCGGCCATATGCCATATTTAGTGTATAAGTGTGATCGATGTGGATTTTGGTCTTTAGGGGCAGATCGACAGTAGTAAGCAAAGCTTCCGGGATTCGATTCGTTGGTAAGAATATTTAGTAAGTATAGTTAAATTTGGTATATTTAGATTATGATGTTATCGGTTAACCGTTTGGTTCTGATTAAGATGTCATTAATGGTCATGGATGCCGGTCAAGAAGGGAAAGGGAAGGTGCCTATCCCGAAGTTTAAGAAAAGATCTGTCTCGGTGGTTCGGGATTGGCCACCGGGGTGTGCGCCAGCAGCAGGAGAAAGCTATAGGCAGATAGCTGTAGTCTCGCTTAATGATAGCATCGGGATCGAGAGCTTAGAACTTCAAGTGATCAGGTGTGTGATTAACCCATCGTTTTCCGGGTTTTTGCTATAATTGCATGTGTGATTTATGTGCTAACTTGATGCAAAGCGGCGCTTATGTGGTAATTACCCTAAAAAGGGGTATATCGATATTCAGGTTAGTATTATCTGTTGATAAGAATGTGAAAGTGCCGATGTGAATGTGACTATGCCTATGGAAATATGATTGATTGCCTTAATAACATGTGCATGCATTTATTATTATGCCGTTATTACATGTGTATGTGCATGGGGTGGGATATGAAAGAAGGTACGGGTGTACTTTGAGTACGTGGTTTGATGTTAGCCTTGAGCTACATTGTGGATTGACGTTGACTGAGGTCACGTTGT
Organism: Gossypium bickii; assembly: GCA_025503065.1. Classification (NCBI taxonomy): domain Eukaryota; kingdom Viridiplantae; phylum Streptophyta; class Magnoliopsida; order Malvales; family Malvaceae; genus Gossypium; species Gossypium bickii. The sequence continues at coordinate 31,427,319 of CP106719.1, forward strand.
GGATTAATTGCGATTTAGTTCACGTGGTTTGATAAGTAGCTGTGTGCCTCATCGTGGTTGATATCGGCTATGTGCCATATCGTGGTTGATGAGTGACTATGTGTCCCATCGTTGTTTTGGTGTTAGCTACGACTACATCGTGGATTGGCGCTGGCTGAGGTCGCGTTGTGGATTATTGTGCTTAATTGCACGTGGACGGCATTGATTGCCTTTTGGAGTGAAAAGGAGAGGGTGATTTAATAATCCCTCGGTGTGTGGTAAATTCGATACGGGGTGTGTAGCGGATGGACCCTAGGTTTGGGTTGGGCTTCATAATTGCATAATTTTGTATGTGAATATATGTGAAAATGGGCCAAGCCCAGTTGATATGTGGATTATTAAGAAAAGGGCCAAGCCCAGTAGATGAATGTGAATCAGTGTGGAAATGGGCTAAGCCCAGTACGTGGAAATTATGTGGTTATCTACTCTATTATATGAATGTGATATGAATATGGGCCAAGCCCAGAATGTGGTAATATGTGAATATGATATTTGTTATCTGGTATAAGTGGTTAACATGTGGGTGGAATTCAGTGGCTTAATTACACACTGAGTCTGTTAGACTCACCCAAAATTTTATTAAATATCACAGGTGATCGTGATTTTCGGACCGGGTTGGAGTGGATACAAAGGTGGCCATGCAGAAGCAGATTTCCATGCAGAAGTTGTTTTCCTTATTTAATAGAATTTATCATTTTTAGTATTTTGAGTATTTGAATAAGTATTTATTATAATAAGGCCCACTTAAAGTATTGGAATTTTGTTATGTTTAAGTTAGATTTATAATTAAGTTAATACTTTGTAAGTTTAATTTTAAAAGCTATTTATATCTCAAAAGTCATATTAAAGTTTTGAATCCGGTATTTTTATAACAACTTAATTTTTACTTAGAATATTTTAAATTACGAAAAATGTTTTAGTAAAGGCAACAAATTTTTAACGATTTTTACTTTTAAGTAAGAAGATTTTCAAATGTTTTCCGTAGTGGCATTTCAAATTCGGTCGTAACGAATGGGCCGGGTTTGGGGTGTTACAGTTTGGTATTAGAGCCCAGTTCAAAACTCAGCTTTGAGGGTTTAGGGTCCAAAAATGGGCTTTTCAAAAATATGGGCTTTTATGAATTATTTTTCAGGTTATTCTGGCATGGCACCTGTATCTCTGGCCTGAAGTCCACCAGGTAAGTACTTCTAATTATTGAAGTAATTTGTTTATATGAACTGTTATGGGCTTATTTGGGGCTCGTAGATTAGAATTTTAGGGCTATTGAACCCTAGGGCTAGTGCACTTAAACACATGCATAAGACTTAAGGACCATTAAACAAACCTGTGAACTAAGTCGCCGAGTTAAGGTGTGGCAACCATTGTACGCATGTCTAGGATTGGTATTCAGTAAGAGCTTGGTACTTAAGCAGTCCTAGCGACTCACCTCCTCTTTACTCGAATCCTACCTAGTGCGTAGCTACGGTTCACCCTAACCAAGAGGACTTATTCACGGGCTAAACCCGATAATTAAAACCCGAAAGGGACTAGCCATGCAGTTTTATAAAATTCCTAGTTTTAAAATCCCTAAATTACCCTCTTAATTGTAGTAAAAGATTATTGTGAAAATTTTTCCAAAATATCTCCGATTTACAAAATTACAAAAATGCCCCTGTATTGTAAATTACTAAAATACCCTTAGTTTTTAAGATTTTCAAAAATACCCTCGACGTTTGCTAAAATATTTCTACTTTACAAAAATACCAAAAACTTCTGTTTTACAAACCCTGATTTGGAGAATTTACGGAACTGCCCTTGACTTACGAAATTACCAAAATAAACCCGATTTCTAAAATTTTTGTAATACCTTCGATTTGTAGAAATTTTCAAAATTCCCACAAGTTTAAAATTTTGAAATGCCTATGATTTATAAAGATTTTCACATTGACCCCGATTTATTACCAAAATACCCATGTAGGAAAAATGACGAAAATGCCCCTGGGATAGAAACGGACAAAAGTGTTCAAATAGTGAATGTGGGTGGTGGATACCACTGAATGAATATGTTGGTGAATGAATGTGTCTCTATCGAGATGGATTAATGTGAATGTGAATATGACTCTCTGAATTAGAGTAGTTGAACTGAACTTTTGTGTGATCGAAAGAACTACTTCTAAATATCTTTATTTCATAAAATTGTTCGCGGTTAACAAGTGGAACAAAAGTCTAATACATAAAACTTTTTAACCAGATAAATCGCGACGTTAGAAATGAGTGCTAGGGGACGTGGTCGTCGTGGACGCGGTAGAGGTAGAATGGCAGTATCGGAACTAGTAGGGTCTGGCCATGGGTCAGAAAATGAAGTGCCGCCACCAGCAGTGGGCGCAGAGGATCAAGATCGAATGGGAGGCAATGACGCTATATCGCGAGCTATGTTGCGAGTGCTCGAGCGAGTGGCAGGAGCTAGTGTAGGAAATAGAGCTCGGAAGTCAGTATCGGAAAGACTTAGGTCGAACGGGGCTGAAGTTTTTAGAGGAGTATCAGGAGTAGCTCCGAATGTAGCGGAGTATTGGTTGGAGGCAGTCGAAAGAATCATGGACCATTTGGACTGTACTCCTGAGGAAAAGCTAAAAGGTGCTGTCTCGTTACTCCGAGATGAAGCTTATCGATGGTGGCTCACTATCAGGCAAGGTGTTCCGGCAGATCGACTGCATTGGGAATATTTTAAGCTAAAGTTTGAAGGGAAGTACATTGGAGCTAGCTACTTAGACTCACAGAGAAAGGCGTTTCTAAACTTGGTTCAAGGAAGCAAGTCGGTAGCAGAGTATGAAGCTGATTTTGTGCGATTAAGTCAGTACGCCAAAGGGATCGTGGCTACTGATTACGAAAGGTGTGTCCGGTTCGAAGATGGGCTACGAGATGAGTTGCGAGAGTTAATTGCTCCGCACAGAAAAAGAGACTTCGCCATTCTGGTGGAGAAAGCTCGGATCGCTGAAGAAGTTAAGAGGACTGTAAGAGAGAACAGAGATAAGAATAGGAACGGGAAAAAGAGAAGTTTTGGACCGTCAGCATCGTTTGGAGATATCCAGAAAAGACCAAGGATCGAGAATTCTGTACGTGCACCAGTACCAGTTGCTGAGAATCGGAATCGTTCATGTGCTAAGTGTGGAAGAGCTCATTTAGGAGAATGTTGGGGAAATAGTAAGGAATGTTACCGGTGTGGGTCTAAGGCTCATTTGGTTAAGAAATGTCCTCAAGTGATGGATAGGGCTCGAGGTCAAGGTCATGGAACACCAAGCGATGGTGCTGAAGGTTCAGATGTGAGGCAACCAAGGTTGGCTTAGGCAACCAAGGCATGTTCCCTAACCCTGGAATCTCTTTTGACTTGATTGTTATGAGATAGTTCGTGTTTGTATGCTAGCAAAGTGTATGGAACCTTGAATGCGAATCTTGAGATAGTATCTGAGGAATGTGTTAGTTTTGTTAAGATTAGAGTGCGCAGCGGTAGAGTAGGGTGATGAGTTAAGAATGCACGATTACTTGATAGTAAGTAATTTCGAGGACGAAATTATTTTTAAGGAGGGTAGAATTGTAACATCCTAAATTAGGGATTATCCGTTTGGAGCATAAGTCAAGTGTTAGTAGGCTTTAAGTGTGGTTGGATATATTTTAGGAGTTTTTGAGAACTTTAGGTGAAGGGGAAAAACTTTGGAAAATATTAGAATTTTAAGTGAAAAGGGGAAACTAGGCAAGAAGGCCTTAAAAGAATTTTGTGGATGTTTAGGACACAAGAAATTAATTGGCAAAGTGGCTTGAGGCGCTACGGTGCAAGGGAGTGCAGGAGGGAAGAGGTTCGAGTAACGCAGAGCGCATCAGAGACTTTTATTTTTTTGCGTCTAGAAGGGGAGCAAGGCCAAGGAGGCCTTAAGGAAAAAAAATCCTAGGCGTGTTTGGCATAAAACAGGCCATGGTAAAGTGGCTTCCATGCGCCACTTAAGGGCCTGGAATGACGCTTGGACAAGGGCCTTGGTTCGAATCCCATTGGCGGCATGGGCGTGGTTTTATTTTGTTTTGGCGTTAAGGCAAGGGGGAGCAAGGGAAAGAGGTCTTAAAAGAAGTTTTGGGGGATTCATATCACAAGAAAACACCATGGCAGAGTGGCTTTAGGCGTTATATGCGTCTTGCGGCAATGAGCTCCAGCAGGTCTAGGGTTCGAGGCTGGTGAGCGGCAAGGGGAGTGTTATTTTTATTTTGCGTCAGATTGGAAAGGTGGTGGACAGCATGTGGACTTCTTTGGATGAAGATAAAGGCTTGGTTAATCCTATTAAAACTCGGCTGCAGTAAGGTAGGATAAATGTGGCTTTATTTATTTTATTTATTTTAGCTTAAATGATAGGATAAAAGATAAAGATTGGCTTAATTCAAATTATTTTTGAATGAGTTTGAGAGAGGAAAAATAGGTGCCGAATTGTGTAGTATAATTGGAGAGTGGCCATCTTTTGTTAGTTCCTTTTTCTTTTTAATTTTTTTTTCATTGTGCCGAAATTCCAAGAAGCAAAAAGGCTATTCGTGTTTCTTCTTCTCCTCTATTTATTAGCATTAGCCGAATCCTATAAGCTTCTTTCTCTTTTCTTTGCTTGGCACCCAAAAGAAACACTATAGCCGAATACACTTTCTTTCTCTTGTAGCCGACTTTTCCATCAACATTTGAAGGGCTTAATTGAACCTTGTAAGTACCATACTCCCATTTATATTTTATTTTTTATTAAAGAGCCATAGCCGATTATTATAGTGCCTTTATTTTTATTCTTTTGTCGCAAGTCTCAAAAGCCGAAAATCAAGCATTTTCTCTCCTTTGTCGACTACACACTCTCTTGTGCTTCAAGCGTGTGATTTTGGTAAGTATTGCCTATTCTAGCAATCGGTTATAGGTTTCCTTCCATTTGGGTGACGAAAGCAAGTGTTTAAGGCCTTGGTTTTGGTTTGGCCGAGTCTATTAATTGTTTAGCAGGGGTTTCGACAGGAATAAGTGGTGATTCGGGAAATAGGTAAGCTTGGTAAGTGACTTGTACTATTCGGCCATAGGCCATATTTAGTGTATAAGTGTGACCGATGTGGATTTTGGTCTTTAGGGGTAGATCGACAGTAGTAAGCAAAGCTTCCGGGATTCGATTCGTTGGTAAGAATATTTAGTAAGTATAGTTAAATTTGGTATATTTAGATTATGATGTTATCGGTTAACCGTTTGGTTTTGATTAAGATGTCATTAATGGACATGGATGCCGGTCAAGAAGGGAAAGGGAAGGTCCCTATCCCGAAGTTTAAGAAAAGATCTGTCTCGGCGGTTCGGGATTGGCCACCGGGGTTGGGGCCAGCAGCAGGAGAAAGCTATAGGCAGATAGCCGTAGTCTCGCTTAGTGATAGCATCGGGATCGAGAGCTTAGAACTTTAAGTGATCAGGTGTGTGATTAACCCACCGTTTTCCGGGTTTTTGCTATAATTGCATGTGTGATTTATGTGCTAACCAAAGGCGAAGGGCGCTTATGTGGTAATTACCCTAAAAGGGGTATATCGGATTCGTGTTAGTATTATCTGCTTGATAAGAATGTGAAAGTGCCGATGTGAATGTGACTATGCCTATGGAAATATGATTGTTTGCCTTAATAACATGTGCATACATTTATTATTATGCCGTTATTACATGTGCATGTGCATGGGGTGGGATATGAAAGAAGGTACGGGTGTACTTCGAGTACGTGGTTTGATGTTACCTTGAGCTACATCGTGGATTGACGTTGACTGAGGTCACGTTGTGGATTAATTGCGATTTAGTTCGCGTGGTTTGATGAGTAGTCGCAGTAATGCGCCATCGTGGTTGATATCGGCTATGGGCCATATCGTGGTTGATGAGTGACTATGTGTCCCATCGTGGTTTTGGTGTTAGCTACGGCTACATCATGGATTGGCGCTGACTGAGGTCGCGTTGTGGATTATTGTGCTTAATTGCACGTGGACGGCATTGATTGCCTTTTGAGTGAAAAGGAGGGGTCATTTAATAATCCCCGTGTGTGGTAGGTCGGATACGGGGGTGTGTAGCGGATGGACCCTAGGTTTGGGTTGGGCTTCATAATTGCATAATTTTGTATGTGAATATATGTGAAAATGGGCCAAGCCCGGCTTGATATGTGGATTATTAAGAAAAGGGCCAAGCCCAAAGATATGAATGTGAATCACAGTGTGGAAATGGGCTAAGCCCAATGACGTGGAAATTATGTGGTTATCTACTCTATTATATGAATGTGATATGAATATGGGCCAAGCCTGTAATGTGGTAATATGTGAATATGATATTTGTTATCCGATATAAGTGGTTAACATGTGGGTGGAATTCAATGGCTTAATTACACACTGAGTCTGTTAGACTCACCCAAAATTTTATTAAATATCACAGGTGATCGTGATTTTCGGACCGGGTTGGAGTGGATACAAAGGTGGCCATGCGACGATTTCCATGCAAGTTGTTTTCCTTATTTAATAGAATTTATCATTTTCATATTTTGAGTATTTGAATAAGTATTTATTATAATAAGGCCCACTTAAAGTATTGGAATTTTGTTATGTTTAAGTTAGATTTATAATTAAGTTAATACTTTGTAAGTTTAATTTTAAAAGCTATTTATATCTCAAAAGTCATATTAAAGTTTTGAATCCGATATTTTTATAACAGCTTAATTTTTACTTAGAATATTTTAAATTACGAAAAATGTTTTAGTAAAGGCAACAAATTTTTAACGGTTTTTACTTTTAAGTAAGAAGATTTTCAAACGTTTTCTGCAGTGGCATTTCAAATTCGGTCGTAACGAATGGGCCGGGTTTGGGGTGTTACACGGCTTGTCCCCACGGCAATGTCACCGGTCCGCACGAGCGTGTGCCTTAATCACACGGTCGTGTGCCCCTCTTCATACGAGCGTGTGCCTTTGCCACACGGCCATGTGCCCCTCTTTACACGGGCTTTTAACCTTCCACACGGCCTAGGCATTTCCAAACGGCCAGAACACATGGGCGTGTGGTTCTAAGTCACCTATTTTGATTCTGTGTGTCCTTGATACGAGCATTTGTCTGTGTGGTTGCCTTGGCTGATCTTTGGTCAGGGTGGCAATAATTCTTATCTAGGCTTCAGCCTAAGTGTATCTGTGACTGTCATGTGAGGCGTTTGAATCTGAATCTGTTCTGTTGGGTGTGTGTGCATAGCTATTCTGTTCGACTGTCTGATATTGTGTCTCTGTTCTATGAGATTGTATGCATACATACACCTACATAAAATATTTTGGGATCGGTTTTGAAGAGAAGGGAGTCTGATTCTAATTTGATCTTGGCCGTTCAAACTGTAATTTGTCTATACTGCGGATTACTGCAATGCACTGTACAGCACATACGTCAGCCTTGCTGCATATATTTATCTGATCTGGCAGTTTAACTGCAAATAATCGGTATAGCAGTTTACCCCATCGCACTGTACGGTATGTACATTAGCTATGCTACGTACCATTATCTGATCTGGCAGTTTAACTGCAAATTATCGATATAGCGGGTTACCGCATTGCACTGTACCGTACGTACGTTAGCTATGCTACGTATATATATTTGATCTGGTAGTTTGATCGTGTGTCAGAGTCTTAAAATTTATATAAAGAATAATCGAGCCTAAAAACTAACTGTGACAACGATTGAGGTAAGTGCACCTATCGAACAGTAGTATAGTTTAGTGGCAAGACCAGATTGTTGAACCCAAAGGAACCAAAAGTACTAATACTAACTTTCTTTCTATTATTTAGCCTAAAAATTAAAGGAATTAGTAATTAATCTAAAATTAACTAACTATTAAGCTAAAGATGCTAAGACAAAGAGAATGAATTGGGGAAATACTTGTGGGAAAAACCAATTGATTAAAACAATACCCGAGGAAGAATCCACCTAGACTTCACTCATTATTTAACTCTGAACCAGATGATTTAATCACTTGACTTGATCTGTAGGATTCCCTAATTTATATTAATACCTTTCCCGAGGCTACTAACGTATAACCCTAGGTTGATTAATTGAAATCTCTTTCTACTTAAAACCCCTAGAATTGCATTAACTCGATCTATGGACTCCTATATTAGGTTTGACCCTAATCCGACAGATTTTCGTCATCCTATCTCTAGGGTTGCAATCAACTCCGCTTAATTATGCTAGATCTACTCTTAGACAGGGTCTATTCCTCCTCTGCCTAAGCACATCAATACTTGAATCAATATCCTGAAATATCAAAGCAAGAATTAAGAACACTTAATTAAGAACAAATCAAGTATTTATCATATAGTTCAAAAAATAATAACAATATCTTCTTTAAATACACAAGCATATAATCCATCATTCTTTGTAAATACTTGAGTATATGCTTAACTGCTTGCTAGTGTCATGGTCCTGAATTCACCTGATATCAACTCACCAATCCTACTGCGAAAAAGATATTTGGACGTTTGCACAACATAGCATACATGAGACTTTCTATTGCTGAATCATAAGGAACATTTCTCATGCTCTTTTTTTTTGTTTTTTTGCTATCTTAGGACAATTCTCTAAAGAGAGATGAAATCCCAATACAAAAGGTTGATTTACCTTCTTCGAATTCGTTATTGTATAATGTTCCAATATATTGTCTAAGTATGAAGCCTGCGATAGTGCTATTATTATTTTTTTCAATCCCTTAGGATTCGAATACATAGAAAAAAAATTAGCTTTTCCTAAGTCCTTCATGTTAAACTATCGGAATAACTATAGTTTAACTAATGACAATGTTCCTACATCATTCCTAATGAGTAGAATGTCATCAACATATAGAACGAGAAAGACCACCTTTACGTCCCTAATATTTTTATAAACACAAGGTTCATCTATGTTTTGCTCAAATCTAAAAGTGTAGATCGCTTTATCAAATCTTTGATTCCATTAGTTGGATGCTTGCTTAAGTCTATATATGGATCTAAGTAGTGTGCAAACTTTATAACTATATATGGATCTAAGTAGTGTGCAAACTTTATACTCGTTTCCTTTAGCTATATATCCAGTGGGTTGTATCATATAGATGCTGTCTTTAAGATAACTATTCAAAAATACTGTCTTGACATCCATTTTCCAGATCTCGTAATCGAGAGCCATCGTAATGGATAACAATATGCAGATTAACTTGAGCATGGCAACCAGAGAGAATTTTTCTTCGTAATCAATACCTTCTTTCTATGTATAACCTTTTGCTACGAGCTTAGTCTTATAAGTTTCCACTTTTCCATTCACATTTTTTTTTCTTGTAGATCCACTTACACCCTGTGGGTTTTATCCCTTTCGGTAAGTCTACAACTTCCCACACTTAGATGGAATCCATAGAATCCATCTCACCTTTCATAATTATTTCCCAGAGCATAGAATTAATGCACTGCATCGTTTCATCATATGTGAGTGGGTCATCATCTTCCCGTTTGGCAAGTTTAGTTTTTAAAACATTTCTACCAGATTTGAAGAATTCAGGCCTATGAGAGACCCTCCCACTACGATGAAGCACCTTATGTTGTTGATCGTTTACAAGTCTACAATTGGGATTTGGTTTTAGAACCGTTTCTGTAGGGCTTTGTATATTTCCCGAAGTTCTCCGAGTGCTTATTTACTTCGAGGTTTGAAGTCATTCATGTAACGTTCTTCAAGGAAAGTAGCATGAGTTGACACTCTCAAAGTTTGCTCTTTCGGGTCATAAAACAAACCACGTTTTGTTCCTGTAATACCCCGCAGTCGTATTCAATGCCAAAATAGGGTTACGGAGCATTACTGAACTTATCACACATTTAAACATACATTTCACATGCAATTTAATCAATTCAAATACAATTCAATCACAACCAATCATATTGTCCCTAATATGAGCCTACAAGGCCCTAAACATGAATTGAGAATGATTCGGGACTAAACCGATAACTTTGAAAACTCTTAGAAAACTTAGAAAATTTTCTCAAAAAAAAACAGGGGACACACGCCCGTGTGGCCAGGCTGTGTATCTCACATGGCCAAAGACACGCCTGTGTCACAAGCTGTGTGGACATTCAAAATGGAAGCACATGGCCATGTCCCAGCCCATGTCCGACCTCGTGTAACTTTCTGACTTGGGTCACGTGGCCAACACACACCCGTGTGCCCTAAAAATGGCCATACACGTCCGTGTGCCAGGTCATGTGCTAGGCCGTGTTAAACCTGTAGGGTATATTGACTTATGCCACACGGCCAAGTCACACGCCCGTGTGTGAGGCCGTGTAAAGCATACTGACTTGGTTTCTAATTCAACACCAGGGACACACGGCTGTGTACATGACTGTGTGTCACACACGGCTGAGACACACGCCTGTGTCTCTGCCCGTATGGACAAAAATAGGTTATTTACCAAGCCAATTTGCCACCCAAATTTGCATATAACCACACCAACCCATTGGCACACCAACATGGCATAAATAGGCATTTAACATCAACTCTAACCAAGCACAATTCACCATTTCAATACCAACAATTAACATGCTCATATTACCATGTTTTGCCAATTCAAATCATCCCAATTTCACATTCACAAAGCATCTATATGCACTATTTCAACCAAGCATTTTACCTTGCCTGAAACCACAAGCATACAACATCAATTTCAAACCATTAGCTACCTTAGATACTAAACTTCCTCAAGCAATTCACAATCAATTATAACTACATCACCAAGGAGCATAAACACACATATATATACAACACCGTATTTTCCAAAATAAGCCAACTCACATGGCACAAAACCAAATTTAAACATTTACAAACCAACTCAAATGGCTAAATTCATAAGCAACACATATACCAAAATGACCCAACGTCCCTATACATGCCATATGACCCAAAACTTAATTCAAAAGTACCAAGTGATAGCTAGATAGTATGACGTAGTCTTCAACGATCCCCGAATCCGAGCTAGCTTTGAAGTCACTATAAAACACAGTAAAATAAGCAAAGTAAGCTATAAAGCATAGTAAGCTCGTATGAAAATAAAAGCAAGTCTCAACATTCATTTACCATTCAAATTAAATGACATAATATGCAACAATGCATTAATCTCAAGCTAACATGAACTTAACCACATACTTGATCATAAAATCACAACTTTCTTTGACTTGTTGCTCTTATAGTTTCTCGTACATACCTATACCGACACGTATCTATTTCTCACCATTTCACATCTTCAATACACTCGTTGAACCATTCGGAATAAAATTTGGATACTCGAAAGTCTCGCACCCTAGGTGCCAATATCATGGCCTAGAGCCAAATCAATGAACTCACACCCGAAGTGCTAATATCATGGCCCGAAGCCAAAGTGCTAATATTATGGCCCGAAGCCAACTCAATAAACTCGCACCCAAAGTGCTAATATAATGGCCCAAAGCCAACTCAAAGAACTCGCACCCGAAGTGCTAATATCATTGCCCGAAGCCAACTTAACGAATTCCCTAATAACATGTCATTCGTATCCTAATCTATTCCTAAGGTTCAACCGGGATTTCAAATGCCGAATCTTCATTGAATGTGTCTGCAAGTTCCTAATTCACAATTTTTGCAATATCAAATAATTTAAAACACAAATATAACAATGCTTATTACATATGAACTTACCTCGGATACAAAAACGACAAAACGAATCGATCAATCCAAAACATTGTTCTTCCCCCGATCTAAGTCCGTATTTCGTTGTTCTTGATCTATATAATATCAAATTTAACTTATTTAATAATCTCTCTATTCAATTTAATCCAAAATATTCATTAAAGCACATTTACACTTTTGCGCCTAGTATTTCACAACTTTTACAATTTAGTCCTTATTTCATAAAATCACAAATTCATGCAATTTAACCACAACCCATGCTAGCCGAATTTCAATTAGGTCCCTAGCAGCCCATATTTTTCATTTATTTCAAATTTAACCACCAAATTTCAACATTTAATAAATTAATCCCTAATTTGCATTTGAACTAAAAATCACTTAACATTCATAATCTATCATCAATCATAAAAATACATGATTAATCATCAATGGAAACTTCCTAAAACTTTAACATTTTTGCAAACTAGTCCCTGGGCTAGCTAGGCCTAGTTGCAACAATCTCAAAAACATAGAAATTACTAAAAACCGAGATCAAAATCACTTACATGCATAAAATAGCTTGGCTGAATGCTGAAACTAAAGAAATGGTGAAGTTTCCTCCTTAAAATTTCGGCTAGAAGATGATGAACAATAGAATTTGGTTTTGTTTTACCTATTTTAATTATTTACTTACTAAATTACTTATATAACATTACTTAGTCACATTAATGATGTCCATATTTGTCTGTTACCATTATTATTGGTCTAATTGCTACTTAAGGACCTTTACTTTAATATTCCATAGCTATTAGACACTTTTCACTAATAGAACATCACTTTTGCAATTTACGCGATTTAGTCCTTTTTATCAAATTGACGAATCAAATGATAAAATTTCTTAACAAAATTTTCACAAAAACATATTATCATCCTGTAAATGTTAAAATAATAATAAAATAATAATTTTGACATCAGATTTGTGGTTCTGAAACCACTGTTCCAATTTGACTAAAAATTGGTGATCGCTGAAATCAGAGCTTTAAAATTTATAAAAGAATGATCGAACCTAGAAACTAACTCTGACAACGATTAAAGGAAAGTGTACCTATCGAACAGTAGACTAGCTTAGGCAAGACTGAATTGTCGAACCAAAAGGATCTAAAAGTACTAATACTAACTTTCTTTTTATTATTTAGCCTTAAAAATAAAGTGAAGTTGTTTTAATCTAAATTAACGACGACTAAGCTAAGAACATTAAGACAAAAAGAATGAATTGGGAAATAACTTAAAGAAAAACCCAATTAATCATGACGATACCCTCAGGAAGAATCCACCTAGACTTCACTTGTTATCTAACCCTAAATTATATGGTTTATTTACTTAGCTTGATCCGTAGGACTCCCTAACATATATTAAACCCTCTCTCGAGGCGAATAACGTCTAACCCTAGGTTAATTAGTGGAACTCTTGTTCTCTTATAATAACCCCCTAGAATAGCAGTAAATCGATCTATGGATTCCCATATTAGGTTGCACCCTAATCCGGCAAAATCTCGTAATCCTATCTCTAGGCGTTCGATCAACTCCGCTTAATTACGCTAGCTCTACTCTTAAGCAGGGTCTATTCCTCCTCCACCTAAGCACATCAGATTTGAAACTAAGTAGTTATCATAAAATTCAAAAATCAAATAACATGACTCATTTAGGTTTTATCCCCTACAGGTGTCTGAGGGGTTTAGTTCATAATGAATAAAGAAAACATCTCAAGAGAAAAGATAAAACAAAACATAATAAATTCTTAAAACTCCCTGAAGGAATTGAAGGAGAATTCCGCCGTCTTGAGTACAATTCTGGCTTCTTGGGATGGATCAACTCGCTAACTTCGAGTGATTCCTTCAATTCTGATCTTTCTGGCTTGGCTCCTTGGCCTAGCTCGACGCCCTCTCAATGATGGCACTTAGGGGATATATATAGGATCTTTGGAATGTAATTCTTTCTCCCCAAGTATCCTTTTCCGACTGAAATTGCTCTTTCCAGCGACAGAGGCACGACCATGTCACACACCCGTGTGGATCAACTTCAAGCCGTGTTCGGATTTCTTATTTGAGGCACGACCGTGTAAGTCGAGAGTCAGGACGTGCTCTAGGTGATTGCCAAGGCACGACCGTGTGGGCTTTGGGCCAGGCCGTGTCGATTTCGTGCTAAGGCCCAATTAATCTATTTTGGGCCCACTTTATGTTCTTTTCTTCCTCGGGTGCTTTTCTGGGTATAAGACATGAAAAGAAGGGATTAAAAGCACCTTTTTACATAAATCAAGGGATAAATCATCCAAAAGCATACTAAATGTGGGTTTAAAATATGTTATAATTACTGAAACACCCCATACCCGGCCCACGAGCCTGGACTGGATCTGGTATGTTCCTCGAAGTAAACCGGTTAAAATTCATTTGCACTTTGAGAAAACTTGAAGTGATTTGGGGAGGAAGTTCGAACTGGGTTGGGCTCGAGTTGAAAACAAATTTATTTGTTATTGAAACCCTTTACTTTAGATGACAAAACGTTTAGGCTTTGTTTTAAAATAAATCTACTTAAAATTCACTCGGTGAAAATTCGTACATAGTAATTAAAAGAAAAATTTAAAGTAATTCAACTATGGCCTTATTACATCAAATAAATCCCAAAATTAAAACCTTAGTACTTAAAATAAAGTAGTCCAAATAAAATGAATTTCTTCTTGAGCATGGCCATCCCTAAGCTTCACAGACCAGGTCCATTCTCGATCATCACCGAAAAATGTTCCCACAACGGGGTGAGTCAACAGACTCAATGTGTAACACAACACTAAGTCTTAACAAATTTAGGCATTTCATAGCATAAAAATTCATATATCATTAAATTAAAATAATGCAACCCAAACCCAAACCTAGATGCCATCCGCTACACATCACCCGTACCAACCTGCACACCGTGGGGACTACTAAGTCAACCCTCCATCCACTACACACCATCGAAGGCAACCGCTGCAGTCGACGTGCTCATCGCCCTTATGAGTATTCGTGGTCTTAGGTCACCACACTCAGATATCGTGGTCTTAGGTCACCACGTTCAGATATCGTGGTCTTAGGTCACCACATTCAGATCTCGTGGTCTTAGGTTACCACATTCAAATATCGTGGTCTTAGGTCACCACATTCACTTCCCCTTTTTAATAACCCATATGCCTCATATCATACATATTATGCATTAGCATGCCAAATTTCACATTCTTATTACTTATCACATGTTAAATATAACATATTTCATAATCCTAGTAGGAGTAGGAAACGTACCTGAGTACTTTGTACCATATCATGGTACCTTAGCCATACTTTTCACATTCTTAATATCACATACATATATTTATTAAACATTTCCATAAAACTTATTAAGAAATAGTGTAGGGTACACACCTGATTAACTTAGCAACTTCACTTCAAATCCCGAAAATCCGATCTAAAGCCTTAGATCCTTAGTCCCTACATTCGGCCATTACTTAAAAATTTAATGAAGACCATTCGGCCATAAAACCAAATCCTATTAGGATTGTTGTAACCCAAAACTTACCTTGGTGCCGATTTCACTATAAATCAAACCCCGAAAACTTTGTGCTACTCCTTCCTTCAATCGGCCAATGCTAGATCATTTAACTTAATTAGTTTCAGCTTTTTAAACAAATAAAGAATAGATCTAATTACCAAAATAGACCTTGGCCGATTGTACTTATGCACTCACCTTGCAATTTCAAATCCCGAAAGTATCCCTTGTCTTAATTATCGGTCGAAATACCTATACACATATGTTAGATTCGATTCTAACATTAAATCATCATAGATGGCCCTTGGCCGAATGCTATAGACACTTACCTTGTGGATTTTAAATCCTGAAACTTACCGAATAACTAGGGAAGACGAGGCCTATGGTGTACCTTTGGGAAAAGAACTTCTCCTTCCTTGTAGTCGACACTTAGTAAATCCCGAAAGGTCTCTTCAAAGTTTGGCAACAAGATATTAATGGGGTTAGTCCTAGATTTCGACAAATCTTAAAAGAAAAAGGATGAAACTGAATGAGATCTTACCCTTACTTTAGGGATCGGCAATCCTTGCTTGAACCTTTAACAATATTCGGCTATGGAGGCTAGAAGGATCTTGATTTCGGTTTTTTGATTGGTAGAAAGAAAAGAAAAAGAAGAATAAAGATGGAGGATTCGGCTAGAGCACAAGGTATTTCGGCTTTGCAAAAATAAAAGAGAAGAGAGGAGTTATTTGCTAGAGAGAATTTGGCAGAGAGAGAGTTGAAAGAAAGAATGAATGGCCCTTTTTTCCTTTAGTAGCCGAAATTACTAACTTAGAATCCCTTACTTGGCCATCACTCTTCTATTTTGATAGCTTTATCTCTTTAATTATCAATATATTCAAATTAAAAGAATTTAACCCATCAATTATCTTTTATCTCTTAATAAAAATAATACTAATAATAACCCATCATTATCTATCTATTTGCCGAATTTTAAAGAGAATAAAACTCCTCTTTTAAGAGCCTTAATGCCGTCCACCTCTCTGCTCCTTGTAGCAAAAATAAAATTCTTTATTTGCTTCCCATGCGACTCGATCCTTGGCCCATTTGCCTATGTATGTGGCGTCACTTGCTAGGCCCTTAAGTGGCGCCTTGTAGCCATTTTACCAGGGCTATTTGTATGTCATATTTCACATACATTTTCTCTTAAGACCACCTTGCTTCATGTCCCTCTTTTAAACTTTAAACTTGACATTTCTAAAGCATTTCCTTACATTTCTAAGACATTTCCTTACATTTCCAAGACATTTCCTTACATTTCCAAGACAAGACATTTCCTTACATTTCTAAGTCATTTCCTTACATTTCCAAGACAAGTCATTTCCTTACATTTCCAAGACAAGACATTTCCTTCCATTTCCAAGTCATTTCCTTACATTTTCAAGACAAGACATTTCCTTACATTTCCAAGTCATTTCCTTACATTTCCAATACAAGACATTTCCTTCCATTTCCAAGTCATTTCCTTACATTTCCAAGACAAGACATTTCCTCGCATTTCCAAGTCATTTCCTTACATTTCCAAGTTTCCAAAAATGTTCAGCATACATTCATAACACATATGACATGCCATTTCGTATAATTAAATCAAAAATGCATAGGCCCATTTCCAGGATGTTACAGTTCTACCCCCCTTAAAAGTAATTTCGTCCTTGAAATTACTTACTAACGAATAATCGTACATCTTAACTCACCGCACTACGCTTATGCTGCGCACTCTGATCTTAATAGAACCATCATACTTCCTAGGCACAATCTCTAAGTTCACGTCCCCTAGAACTCATTTCTAACGCCGTGATTTAATTTGATTAAAAAGTTTTATGCATCAAAATTTTGTTCCACTTATTAACCCCGAACAATTTTATGAAATAAAGATATTTAGAAGTAGTTCTTTCGATCACACAAAGTTTCAGTTCAAGTTCACTACTCTAATTCAGAGAATCACATTCACATTCATCAACAGAGACACCTTCATTCCTCAATAGAGGCACATTCATTCATCAACATAGACATATTTATTCAGTGGTATCTACCACCCACATTCACTATTCGAACACTCTTTGCTTTATTCCTATCCCAGGGGTATTTTCGTAATTTGTCCTATAGGGGTATTTTCGTATTTTTTCAAAATAAGGTTCCTTGGTAATTTTGTCAGTAAGGGAATTTTGGTAATTTTGTGTTCCCGGGGTATTTTTGGAAATTCTGAAATCCGAGGGCATTTCGATAATTTTGAAACTCAGGGGTATTTTGGTAATAAACTGGGTAAATTTGTAAAGCTCAATAAATCGAAATTATTGCAGATTTTACAAAACTTTAGGGTTACTTTTGAGAATTTGTTTTCCAAAATGGTGATGTTGCAAAAATTTTGGAAATTAGGGTCATTTTGGTAATTTGCAAGTTAGGGCAATTTCGTATTTTCCAAAATCAAGGTATTTTGATATTTTGCAAATTAGGGTTTTGAACATTTATAAAGTAAGGAAATTTTGATTAAACTATGGGTAGTTTGGACATTTTATAAACCAATGGCATTTTTGTAATTTCACAATCGTGGTATTTAGGTAATTTTTATAAATCGAAAATTTTTCGGAAAATTTTGTAAAAATAGTTCTCACAAATTAAAAGGTAATTTTAAGAGTTTTAAAACTAGGGTTTTTATAAAAACACGGCTAGTTCCTTTTGGGTTTTAGTTTTTGTGGTTAGCCTTATGACCGAGTCCTCTTGGTTAGGGTGAACCGAAACTACGCACTGGTAGGATTCTGCGAAGAGGAGGTGAGTCACTAGGGTCGCTTAAGTACCGTGCTCTTCCGATCCAATCCTGACATGCGCACAATGGTTGCCACACCCTAACTCGGCGACTTAACCATAGGTTTATTTAATTAGGCATTAAAGTCTTATGTAAGTGTTGGGGTAAACTAGTCCTAGGATTCAAGTACTTATCATACTATTTCTACGTTTCATTTCTACCCTTCTACAATTCATACCTTAAGTCACACAAATGGATAGAAGTACTTACCTGGTGGACTGCGGGTCAGAGACTTAGGTGCCATGCCAGAAAAACCTGCTTATTTCCAAAAAAATATTTTCATAAAACTTACTTGGGCTCGATTTGAAAATGTTTTGGGCCTTAAACCTCAGGCTGAGAGTTTGAAATGGGCTCTGATACCAAACTAGAACACCCCATACCCGGCCCACGAGCCTGGACCAGATCTGGTATGTTCCTCGAAGTAAACCGGTTAAAATTCATTTGCACTTTGAGAAAACTTGAAGTAATTTTGGGAGGAAGTTCGAACTGGGTTGGGCTCGAGTTGAAAACAAATTTATTTGTTATTGAAACCCTTTACTTTAGGTGACAAAACGTTTAGACTTTGTTTTAAAATAAATCTACTTAAAATTCACTTGGTGAAAATTCGTACATAGTAATTAAAAGAAAAATTTAAAGTAATTCAACTATGGCCTTATTACATCAAATAAATCCCAAAATTAAAACCTTAGTACTTAAAATAAAGTAGTCCAAATAAAATGAATTTCTTGCTGAGCATGGCCATCCCTAAGCTTCTACCGACCCGGTCCATTACTGATCATCACCTGAAAAATGTTCCCATAACGGGGTGAGTCAACAGACTCAATGTGTAACACAACATTAAGTCTTAACAAATTTAGGCATTTCATAGCATACAAATTCATATATCATTAAATTAAAATGATGCAACCCAAACCCAAACCTAGATACCATCCGCTACACATCACCCGTACCAACCTACACACCGTGGGGACTACTAAGTCAACCCTCCATCCGCTACACACCATCGAAGGCAGTCGCTGCAGTCGATGTGCTCATCGCCCTTATGAGTATTCGTGGTCTTAGGTCACCACACTCAGATATCGTGGTCTTAGGTCACCATGTTCAGATATCGTGGTCTTAGGTCACCACATTCAGATCTCGTGGTCTTAGGTCACCACATTCAAATATTGTGGTCTTAGGTCACCACATTCACTTCCCCTTTTCAATAACCCATATGCCCCATATCATGCATATTATGCATTAACATGCCAAATTTCACATTCTTATTACTTATCACATGTTAAATATAACATATTTCATAATCCTAGTAGGAGTAGGAAACGTACCTGAGTACTTTGTACCATATCATGGTACCTTAGCCATACTTTTCACATTCTTAATATCACATACATATATTTATTAAACATTGCCATAAAACTTATTAAGAAATAGTGTGGGGTACACACCTGATTAACTTAGCAACTTCACTTCAAATCCCGAAAATCCGATCTAAAGCCTTAGATCCTTAGTCCCTACATTCGGCCATTACTTAAAAATTTAATGAAGACCATTCGGCCATAAAACCAAATCCTATTAGGATTGTTGTAACCCAAAACTTACCTTGGTGCTGATTTCACTATAAATCAAATCCCGAAAACTTTGTGCTACTCCTCCCTTCAATCGGCCAATGCTAGATCATTTAACTTGATTAGTTTTGGCTTTTTAAACAAATAAAGAATAGATCTAATTACCAAAATAGACCTTGGCCGATTGTACTTATGCACTCACCTTGCGATTTCAAATCCCGAAAGTATCCCTTATCTTAATTATCTGTCAAAATACCTATACACATATGTTAGATTCGATTCTAACATTAAATCATCATAGATGGCCCTTGGCCGAATGCTATAGACACTTACCTTGTGGATTTTAAATCCCGAAACTCACCGAATAACTAGGGAACACGCGGCCTATGGTGTACCTTCGGGAAAAGAACTTCTCCTTCCTTGTAGTCGACACTTAGTAAATCCCGAAAGATCTCTTCAAAGTTTGGCAAC
Organism: Gossypium bickii; assembly: GCA_025503065.1. NCBI lineage: Eukaryota > Viridiplantae > Streptophyta > Magnoliopsida > Malvales > Malvaceae > Gossypium > Gossypium bickii. The sequence goes on from CP106719.1 coordinate 31,447,487, forward strand.
AAGATATTAATGGGGTTAGTCCTAGATTTCGGCAAATCTTAAAAGAAAAAGGATGAAATCGAATGAGTTCTATCTATTTTGATAGCTTTATCTCTTTAATTATCAATATATTCAAATTAAAAGAATTTAATCCTTTAATTATCTCTTATCTCTTAATAAAAATAATACTAATAATAACCCATCATTATCTATCTATTTGCCAAATTTTAAAGAGAATAAAACTCCTCTTTTAAGAGCCTTAATGCCGTCCACCTCTCTGCTCCTTGTAGCAAAAATAAAATTCTTTATTTGCTTCCCATGCGACTCGATCCTTGGCCCATTTGCCTATTTATGTTGCGTCACTTGCTAGGCCCTTAAGTGGCACCTTGTAGCCATTTTACCAGGGCTATTTGTATGTCATATTTCACATACATTTTCTCTTAAGACCACCTTGCTTCATGTCCCTCTTTTAAACTTTAAACTTGACATTTCTAAAGCATTTCCTTACATTTCTAAGACATTTCCTTACATTTCCAAGACATTTCCTTACATTTCCAAGACAAGACATTTCCTTACATTTCCAAGTCATTTCCTTCCATTTCTAAGTCATTTCCTTACATGTCCAAGACAAGACATTTCCTTCCATTTCCAAGTCATTTCCTTACATTTCCAAGACAAGACATTTCCTTGACAAGACATTTCCTTCCATTTCCAAGTCATTTCCTTACATTTCCAAGACAAGACATTTCCTTACATTTCCAAGTCATTTCCTTACATTTCCAAGACACGACATTTCCTTACAGTTCCAAGTCATTTCCTTACATTTCCAAGTTTCCAAAAATGTTTACTTTCCTCTTTTGAAACTTAACATTTCTGAAGCATTTCCTTACATTTCCAAGTTTCCAAAAATGTTCACCATACATTCATAACACATAAGACATGCCATTTCGTATAATTAAATCAAAAATGCATAGGCCCATTTCCAGGATGTTACAATTACGGTTTATCAAATACCCCCACATTTAAGCTTTTGCTTGTCCTCAAGTAAAATTTTCAACTTACAATTAAAACGAACTTTCCATAATTCATAATTCCTACTGACAATGCCTTATCCTAATTCATAGATAATTTATACATGGATAATTTAATTCAAAGAGTCCTAAAGATTCAAACAAGATAAGTCATACATTTGTAGCACAAAAACATAGATGTTTCCCTTCATCTAAATAATTACCTTTAATTCAAAATCTACAAGGATCGACATCCTCACAAAAGTTTCACTCAAATCACTCAAAAAGTGTTTAAGGTTCAAAATTAAGCACTCAATAAGTCGAACATGAAAAGTTAATCCCATAGGCTTGCCTGAAAATCAAATCTCCACCACTATAAAATGAGATGATAAACAGATCAAAAGGTATTTGTTAGGGTTGTAACGGGGCTAGGGTTAAAGGTGTGGATAAAAGCTGAATTAGAAGGTTAGAATCGAGATTGACTTGATAAATTACCTACCTACAAATTATTGAGATAATAATTACATCAACTGAAAATAATAAACTTACTAATACGAGCTTTTTCTTTTGATATACTTTGATTGTGTAAGCTCTCTTTTCATACTGCTAATATTGAATATACTTTTTTTTAAGAACAAACTAAATTCAACTCATAATATATTATACTTAGGTAACTAATCAAATCATATCTCGATTAAAGGGTAATCAAAAGGAAAGGTGATAACAAATACAAAGGGTTTTAGGTTAATATTAGTGGGTTAGTCAATATAAAGGGTTGTTAGGATTAAACGGGGTTCACTATGGGTTTATTATGATGGTAGGCTTTTTAGTGGAATAAGTGAGTTAAGACCTAAGTGCCTTTATCATCTCGGTATATCAGATCATAACTGTGGTCTTGACATGTATAATCAAGGCAAGTTCTAGAATAACAGTTCAATGTTGACACACTCATAAAAAAATGAGCATGAAAAGGAATATATGCTCTATAAGGTTCAAAATCTCACAAAAATTATGGGTATTTTTGACATCAACCTTGTAAATCTCAAACTTCAAAGTAATATTCAAACTTAGGTCAACAACCTAAAATTTTAAATTTTTGAAAATTAGGCTTATCATGCTTGATTCTCTAGTATTCTTCAAGTTTAATCATCAATGCACAATTAACTATGACTTGTTCAAAAACATATCAATAAAAATCATGAATTAATAGAAATTTCATCCTAATTAGTAATATGAGGAAATTTAAAAACAAGACTAAATTCAGAGATTTAAGAATAATGCAGAAATTTAGGCATTTTCTCAAAATAATTATTCACCCCCCACACTTAAGATGTACATTGCCCTCAATGTAAAAAGATAGATAATAACATTTAAGGGATAAATCAAAAGAAAAGGGAAACGAATTACTCCCTGAATTGTGGATGTTTTCCCGGAGGAGTGTCTTTGGTGGCGGTGATGGTCGGTCTGGATGATGAACCTGCGCTAGATGAAGAAATTGGGTAGCGCACTGAAAAGTAGCTAGGAATTATTAAGACCTAATTAAAATAAACTAAGTATATAATTAAAGATAAGAAAAATAAAGAAAGAGGAAACAAAAATGTAAACGAAATGAAAATAGAAGATAAATAGACTGAAGAGTCTTTATTGTTGGATGGTTCATGAGGTGGGTGTGACCTCTAAGGCTGGGGAGGTACTGGCGGTGGCAGAAGTGGCATGGTTATCGTGGTGGTCGGCGTGATTCCCAAGCAGCTTGGCGAACCTGACACTAATAGACTAAATTAAGTTAAACTAAATTAAACATAAGATTGTTAAAGAAAAGGAGAATAAAAGGAAAGAGAAATGAAAAATAGAAACTAAATGGTCTCAAAGGCCCTTGGCCTATTGGTTGGATGAAGCTGCCGGCATGAACTCATGTAAATCATGTTCCTTTAAGAAGTTTGGCCTTTTACGCTTCTTCGACATGTTGTTTGATGGCTCAAGGATCTACAGTTTTAGTAGAGAAAAGTCTGAGAGGAAGAAGGGGGAAAAGAAATGCAGAATGTAATTAGATGGGGGCAAGGGAAAAGAGTGGTGTAGATTAAATAGATTTTCCAAATCTGGCGTATTCCCACGCTCTTGGTCTAAGGCCGTTTCAATTTACACGGCTGCCTCACACGGCCGTGTTTTGGAGTGTGTTGTTACCCCATGCCCGTGCTTCAGCCATCCACGCCCGTGCTTCGGAAGTTAGTAGGTAGGCACAGTTGGGAGCCACGGGCGTGTATTGGTCGTGCTATGTAAGTCAATAGCTTCACACAGCCGAGGGGCACGGTCATGCCCCTCTGTCGGTGTCCGTGGGGGAGGGTGATTAGATCCGTGACATCAGGAAGTGGTTGAACTGGTTTGCACGGCCTCTGCTATGTCAGTACAGAGATTCCGGTGGTCCACACAGCCACGGGCACGGCCGTGTGGGAGGCCATACGGCCTAAAAATCTGCACTTCTTGTTATATTAAAAAAGAAAAGAAAAAGGAAAAATAATGGAAAATGAAAATAAATGCAAAATTCAGTAAGGTTAGTGCTCGAGTTGCCTCCCGAGATGCACTCGTTTATAGTCTTAAGCTAGACTTTCCTCGTGTTTGAAAAATTCAGGGAGGTTTAAAGGTTTGAATATCTTCTCACATATTATCCGTTTTATGTTCATTGTATGGCTCAGGTCGCGTAGCAATTATTTTAAGAGCATCAAAATTAGGATTGCTTACCTCGACTGTCTTGTATGGTAGAGCATTGATTACCTTAAAAAGGATTTCTTTGTTTGTGTCAGGGTCCGGAGGAGATAGTCGTAGGTTTAATAATACCTGATCTTCGCTTTTGGACTTGCCTATCTCATAGAGTGGTTTTGTCTCTGTTTCTTGTATCCCTAATTTTTCCTTGAAGTGCGTTTTCCACTCATCTAATTCATCGGGTTGAACCTTTTGTTCCTCATGATCTATTCCTTTGTTGGCATTGTATTCAAGATCAGGTTCAATTGTGCCCTTTTCTGGTACTTCCTGAAAAGAAGGGTTAATTGAAAGGTTATCAATGGATTTTTCTTTCTTACATTGGTCATTCGATGTCCTGGCTAAATCAAGAGCTTGAAGAGTGACTGCCTCATTACCTACACAAAGTATGAGTTCTCTTATGGCAACATCAATTTTAGTTTTGGCAGTTGCTAGAAAAGGTCTTCCTAAAATTAAAGGGATCGAATTGTCCTCATCCATGTCTAAGACAACAAAGTCTACTAGAAAAACAAATTTATCGATTTTGACAGGAACATCTTCGATAATACCCCTAGGAATTCTAACAGTTTTATCAGCTAATTGAATACTCATCCTAGTTTGTTTGGGTTTCCCTAGACCTAGTCGTTTAAATAATGTATAAGGCATGACATTTATACTTGCCCCTAAATTAGCTAACGCATTATCAATAGTTAGACTACCAATTAAACAGGGAATTGTAAAACTCCCTGGATCTTTTTGCTTTTGCGGTAGTCTGTTTTGTAGAATTGCTGAGCACTTTGCATTGAGTTCCACGTGTGGCTCTTCGTCTAATTTGCGTTTGTTTGTCAAGAGCTGTCTTAAAAATTTCCTCGAGTCTGGCATCTGAAAGAGAACTTCAAGAAGAGGTAAGTTAATATGTAATTTCTTTAAAAGTTTAAGAAATTTACCGAACTATTCTTTTGAATTGTCTCTTTTTAATGCTTCGGAATAAGGAATGCAAGGTTGGTATTCTCTGATTATCGGTTTTGGCTTTTCCTGCATTACCTCAATTTTCCCTTCTTCTTCCTTGGTTTCTTATTGTGGGATGGGTTCGTCTACCTCTGTATTTTCTTGAGCTGTTACGGCTTGAATCTGTTCCTTCGGGTTAATCTCGGTGTTACTTGGTAGACGTCCTTGTGGTCGTTCTGACATCAGCTTTGCGAGTTGTTCGACTGCATTAGTGACTTCTTTGACTGACTTGGTAATTTCTCTAATTCAGCTCTCGTTGCTTTTAATTGTTCTCTGAGTTTCCTGGAGAGGTTTTTTTATGTCTGCTGAGAACTTTGTCAGTATCTCCTCGAGGGTTGGTTTCTTCTCTTGTGGATAGGGCTGATTTTGGAAGTTTTGAGGAGGTTGTTTCCTTTGATTTCCTTAACTTCCTTGTTCTCCCCATGAAAAATTTGGATGGTTCCTCCAACCTGGATTGTAAGTATTACTATATGGATTATTATTAGCTCTGAAATTGTTACCTATATAGTTCATCTGTTTGCTCTCTGCTTCCGGTTGGTAGGGTGGGTACTCAGGTTTCGCCCCGGTTCCACTTGCGTCCAACTGCATGACTGGATGTACCTGCGAAGAAAACAAATTGTTAATCTTTTTATTCATCATCTCCATCTGTGTTGATAGCATGGTTATTATGTCTATGTTGAAAGCTCTGGCTGATTTTGTCGGTTTCGTCCTTGTAACTTGCCACTGACAATTATTCAGTGACATCTCTTCAATGAACTCGTATGCTGCTTCAGGAGTTTTGTTGTTTAGGGTTTCACCGGTGGCTGAGTCGATTAGTTGCCCCGTTGAGGGGTTTACACCGTTATAGAATGTTTGGACTTGTAGCCACAAGGGTAAACCATGGTGTGGACACCTTTTCAAGAGATCCTTGTCTCTCTCCCATGCGTCATGTCTCTAAATCCATTTGCACAAAAGAAGAGATATCATTCTTTAATTTGGTCGTTTTGGCCAGTGGGAAATATTTTAATAAAAGCTTTTCGGTCATTTGCTCTCATGTAGTGATTGACCCTCGTGGTAACGAATTTAACCACTATTTGGCTTTATTCCTTAATGAAAAGGGGAATAACCGAAGATGTATGGCATCATCAGAAATGCCATTTATTTTAAAGGTATCGCAGAACTCTAAGAAGTTAGCTATATGAGTGTTTGGATCTTCTTCCTGCAAACCATCAAATTGAACAAACTGTTGAATCATTTATATTGTGTTAGGCTTTAATTCAAAATTATTAGCAGCTATAGCAGGCCTAACAATACTCGATTCCGCTCCTGTTAAATGCGATTTAGCATAGTCAAACATTGTACATAGAGCATTGCATTCCCCCATATTATGTGGCGGTGGATTAATCTCATCCATCCCTTCAGTGGGATTGGATCTGACTTCTTGATTTTCCTCTGTGTAATTTAGGGCTCACCTGATTTCTCGGTGATTCCTACGAGTGGTTGCTTCAATATCACTGTCGTATACTAAAGGTCCTCTTAGGTTTCTTCTAGTTATAAACTAGAAGTACCTGAAAAGAAAAGAGGAGAAAAATTAGCAAAATTAGAATTTAACCTAAAAATAAAAATAAATTGCTGAAAATAAAAATAATGGCTAAAGTAATAAAAATAGAGTTATCTTAATATTTTAGTTCCCCGGCAACGGCGCCAAAAACTTGATCGTTGAAATCAGAGCTTTAAAATTTATAAAAGAATGATCGAACCTGGAAACTAACTCTAACAACGATTAAAGGCAAGTGTACCTATCGAACAGTAGTATAGCTTAGGTAAGACCAGATTGACGAACCCAAAGGAACTAAAAGTACTAATCCTAAATTAACGATGACTAAGCTAAGAACATTAAGACAAAAAGAACGAATTGGAGAATAACTTGAAGAAAAACTCAATTGATCATGATGATACCTTCAAGAAGAATCCAGCTAGACTTCACTTGTTATCTAACCCTGAATTATATGATTTGTTTACTTAACTTGATCCGTAGGACTCCCTAACGTATATTAAACCCTCTCTCGAGGCGAATAACATCTAACCCTAGGTTAATTAGTGGAACTCTCGTTCTCTTATAATAACCCCTAGAATAGTAGTAAATCGATCTATGGATTCTGTAACATCCTGAATTAATGGGCTTATATGTTTAGTGTGTGGATATGTTTAATGTGTTAATTTAAGTGTTAAGGGTTCAAATTGGGCTCAGGTTTGGGCTGAGGCCTTGGTTAAATTCTCTATTTGGGCACTATAGGGTTTAAAAGGTGGTATCTATGTTTAAAATACCAAAGTGGGCTTGTGGCCCAATGTTTAAAATACCAAAGGAGCTAGAGGGTGGCATCACTAGTAGATGGAGAGGGCCCAAGTGTTGGCCGCATGGAGCCCATGTATTTGAGCCATTTTTGGCAATTAAAGGAAAGCTAGTTGGGACGGCAATGGGGCTAGAAAATAGGTGGATTAAATGACATGGATAATGGGGATAATGAGCTGATAAAGGAAGGAAGAGGTGGTGTAATCTAGGCTTCTTTTGAAGGTGAGAATAGATTAAGATAGAGGAGAAAAGATAGGATTTATCTACTGAGTGCAGTGTTGGCCGAATTTCCATCTCTTGGAGGGGGAAAGAAATCGGTTTCAATATGCCATAGGGGTGCCGAAATTTCCCCTATTATTTGATTAGTTGTTAGTTAGCAGGAGTGGCACTTTCATTTTTGATAGGTAAGTGCCGAAATTCTCTATAAATAGGGGGTATCTCTTCAATTCTGACATTTGAACCCCATTCTTTTAAAGCTTTTCTCTCATTCTCTATGCCGAAACCCTCAGCCATTCTCTGCAATCTTTCCTTTTGATTTCTTCAGAAGCCAAAACCTCTCACTCCACTCTCTTTTCCATTCTTTTCCTCTTGTGCCAATTTCTCCATAAAGCCAGAATCTTTTAGAAGTTGTCGAAACTCTCTGTGTGGGGTAAGTGATGATTTTCCTCTACTCTTTTTTTTTCTCGATTTTGGAAGGCAAAGCTGAAAGACTAATGAATGGTTGATTCTTGTGTTTACTTGTTCGGTGACCCTCGGGAATTGAAGAAGAACTCTTAGATCTAAAAGCCAGGAACGCCTAGCCTTTAAGGTTTATCTTTTTGGAGATTTCAAGGTAAGGGTTCAATTCTTCCTACGTTGTTTAATCAGGTTCTTTTTCATTATTCGTGCCTTAACCTAATGTTGCGTTAAGCAATCATCATAGTATCTTCTGACCAAGATCACTTATGGACTCGAATGTCAGCAAATCAAAGGAAGGGATTGGATCTGTAGTCTCAGCCCCAAAGTTCAAGAAACGTGCGGTGTCTGCTGTTCGAGATTGGCCACTGAGTTGTGGACCGGCTTCTAAACAACACCTTAGGCAGATAGCAGTTGTGTCGGCTATGGACAGCGTCGACATAGAAAGTATTGTTTTATCGGTAAACAGGTGTGTAGATCCCTAACACACTAATTACTCTGTACTAAATATATGTTATGGGCTAAAAGCCAGAAAAAGGCTGTATAGTAATCTGTACTAAATATATGTTATGGGCTAAAAGCTGAAAAGAGGTTGTATGGACAGTCGTAAAACTCGAAAAGGGTTAGGCAAAGGATGCCAGGTACGTAATCATAGAAATCTCTCTATGTGTATCGATATATATATATGGATGCCTGTTTCTTAAAGATGGTAAGACGTTCTCAATTTTTCATGTGTGTATGCATGGGGTGAGAGTATGATAATGAAGGGGAAGAGCATGATAGGTCACTTGGTGATCGGTGGTTAAACCACGAATTCAAATGTTAGGTCACATAGTGATCGGTGGCAAAGCCACACTTAAATGATTCCTGATTAATAGGAATAGGCAGTACGGCTGTCGATATGGTGTGTAGCAGTTAGTAGGTTGATTGTAGAAATCCTCGAGGTGTGATGGTTGGTACGGGTTGGTGTGTAGAGGATAGACTTTTAGGATGGGTTGGGCCATTTACCATTCATCATTTAATATGTATGTATGTTTGTTGCCATAATGTATGGGCAAAGGCCCATAATATGTTTGTGGGCCTCAGGTCGTTGTGTGTTTCGGGATTTATACACTGAGTCTTGGTGACTCACCCTTTTATTTTCCTAACTTTCCAGATGAGCAGTAGATCGTGGACATGGGAGCCGAGGCGGACTTGAGGGGCCACCACGCCATTTAATTTCTTAAACTATTTTCGATTTTTCTTTAAGTTTGAATTTGGGACTATTTTTGTAATAAGGCCTCCCTAGCTTGGTGCTTTGATTTATATTTGAGGATGTTTACATTTATAAATGTATGTTCAAAGTTTTATTTATAAACAGAGATAAAAATGGGATTTTCAAACAAGTAATTTGTATAGAAGAAATAAAAATATTACAAAGGTTTTCTTCAAATAACACTTATTTAACGAATACTTCTACAAATCAACCGAGATTTCAAATCCTTTGAAAGTGAAGTTTTTAAACTTTAAACTCGTAACATACCAGATCTGGTCGTGGCGTTTAGGCCAGGTTTGGGGGTGTTACAGATTCCCATATTAGGTTTCACCCTAATCCGGCAAAATCTCGTAACCCTATCTCTAGGCGTTCGATCAACTCTGCTTAATTACGCTAGATCTACTCTTAAGCAGGGTCTATTCCTCCTCCACCTAAGCACATCAGATTTGGATTAAGCATGCATAACTAAGAACAAAATAAGTATTTATCATATAATTCAAAAATCAAATAACAAGATTCATCTAGGTTTCATCCCCTTCAGGTATCTGAGGGGTTTAGTTCATAATGAATAAAGAAAACATCTCAAAAGAAAAGATAAAACAAAACATAAGAAATTTCTAAAACTCCCTGAAGGAATTGAAGGAGAATTCCACCGTCTTGAGTATAATTCTAGCTTCTTGGGATGGATCAACTGGCTAACTTCGAGTGATTCCCTCAATTCAGACCTTTCCGGCTTGGCTCCTTGGCCTAGCACGACGCCCTCTCAATGGTAGGACTTAGGGGATATATATAGGCTCTTTGGAATGCGATTCTTTCTCCCTAAGTATCCTTTTTCGATTGAAATTGCTCTTTCCAGCGACAGGGGCATGGCAATGGCACACGCCCGTGTGGATAGACTTCAAGCCGTGTTCGGATTTCTTATTTGAGGTACTGCCGTGTAAGTCGAGAGTCAGGCCGTGCTCTAGGTGATCGTCGAGGCACGACCATGTGGGCTTTGGGCCAGGCCATGTCAATTTCGTGCTAAGGTCCAATTACTCCGTTTTGGGCCTGTTTTATGTTCTTTTCATCCTCGGGTGCTTTCCTGGGTATAAGACATGGAAAGAAAGGATTAAAAGCACCTTTTTACATAAATCGAGGGATAAATCATCCAAGAGCATACTAAATGTGGGTTTAAAATATGTTATAATTACGGTTTATTAATTGGCTATTACAGTTCCCTTTGGATATCCTACAAACATGCACAATTCTATCCGTGAATCCAAATTCCTTTCATCTTTATCAAATACATGGGTCGGGCATCCCCGAATCTTTAAATTGTTTAGATTCAACTTCTTACCATGCCACAATTCATATGGAGTTTTCGATGCTGTCTAAGTTGGTACATCATTCAGAATATAACCTCATATCCCTACAAATGGATTGGTAGCTTTGAATAATTAAACATTGAACGAACCATGTCTAACAATGTTCAATTCATTCTCTCTGTCATGCCATTCTGTTATGGAGTGCCTGGAATGGTTAACTAGGATAGAATCTCATTCTTGGTGAGGTACCATATAAAGTCATTTGACAAATATTCCCCACATCAATTAGACTGAAGTGCCTTTATGAGTAAACCTAATTGTTTCTCCACTCTCGCATGAAACTCCTTGAATTTATCAAAGGTTTCACCCTTGTGGTGCATTAGGTACACATACCCATATCTGGAATAATTATCAATAAAGGTTACATAATACTCATAATCCCCTTTTGCACAATGCTCATGGGGCGACATACGTCAATGTGTATAAATCTAAGGGTTTCAAAGTCCTCGTTCCTTTTACACTAAAATACTGCTTAGTCATCTTACCTTCCAAGCAAGATTCACATTGTATAAAATCAACTTCTTTAAGTGAACTTAAAGTGTCATCTTTATCAAGTCTAGTGATTCTTTCTTAGTTAATATGGTCAAGTCTCAAATGCCAAAGGTATGCCTTATTAGAGTGAGATGTTTTAAGTTTTTTATTTGAAATTTTAGTCTCAAATAGTGTGTACATATTTAGTTTGATAAAATAGAGATTATTTGATATCTATCTATTACAGATAAGTTTTTGATTTTTAAATATTGCAATACTATTATTAAAAGTCACAATGAAGCCGTCTTTATATGAACATGAAACAAAAATCAAGTTTCTTTTGAAACTTGGTACATAGAAAATGTCTTTCAAAATAATTTTTCTAAAATTATCAAAATAAAGATTTACATCTCCAACTACTTCAACTACCACATTTGTCTCGTTTCCAGTCTGCAATGATAGACTTTCATCTGTAAGGTCTTTCATCTCTTTAAACCCCTGTAGTGAAACACATACGTGATTAGTGGCTCCCGAATCCATGACCCAGTGGTCTATTGAATCTTCCACTAAACAAGCTTGTATCATAAAGAGTTCCATAGCTTTGCCTTTGGTGGCTAGGTATTCCTTCCACTTTTTATAGTTTGTCTTAAACTGCCCTTTCTTATTGCAAAAGAAGCATTTAGAATTGAATAAGTCTTTAGGCTTCCTGGTTCTCTTCCTTTCCACTTGTGGTGGCCTAAAGACCTTAGTGTTGCCTTTCTTAGCACGCTTTTCTTTCCATTTTGAGGAAGTAGCAATGACTATGTTTTCTTCTGCTCTTTCGACTGATTGACTACCATTCAACACCAACTTATATGGTTGTGAATCCTTTATAAGTTGTGTAAGTGTCAGGGTCTTGTTCTTATGGTTATATATGACTCGAAAGCTTGGAAAATCCTTAGACAAGCTCTTAAACACCATCTCAATCGAGTGTTCTGGTCCAAATTGGCCTCATTATTCGCAACCTCTATAAATTATCCCATAAGGTTAATTATATTATCCTTGACTGTAGTGCCAGACTTTTGCTGGGCATTCATCAAACTAGTAATAGTTGACTATCAAGCTAAGGTAGCTTGGCCTCCAAACATGTGTTCTAGTTTGTTTAGAATCGCTTTGGCAGTCTTACAGCTCTCTAGTTGCTTATAAAGGGTGCTGGTCATGCTTGCCAGCATATAGCAAAGAACTATCTCATCAAAATCCTCCCTACATTTTCTAGCTTGAACTAGAATGGCCAAATGGTACTTATTATCAAGAACTATTTTAATTTTCTCATAGCTTAGGATAACCATCAAGTTTCTTTTCCATTATTTATAGTTATTTCTATTTGGTTTGTTCCCAGTGAGTATATTTAATAATAGAGTAAATGTCATTTTTGAATTAAAAATAAAACATTCATTCATTAATATCTTTATATTACGAAAATATTTGAAAATATTTTGCAACATTATGATATGCATTAAGATGATGCATGCATCTTACATTAAACATTGAAAACATTTGTAAGTTATTGCAATGATAATTCTTACACCCATTGAATTAAGCCATCGTTGGGGTGATATGATCAACTAGTAAGAACATGATTTCCATCCAGTTAGTACATGAACCTAATTCCTTAGGCATTCACATCTACAAATAATCGTGTAACATTTGGACATCACTTTAACTTAACTAGAGCTTCGTGGGAAGTTACTTAAATAGAAGATCTTGAGTGTATAACCATTAACTGGACACCTATCGCATCGTTGATCTGCCATAATTCTGGGTAGTACATTAAACTGGCTTTCATACTTAAGGAGATTAAATATGAGCAATTTCATTATGTTTTAGTCAATTTTCTTATTTTAGTTTGAATTCAATAAAAAGTGTAAAATGAGTCTTTTTATGATTTTAGAGGCCAAATGAGGCCTAAAGGTGAGCTAACGTACTTAATGAGTGTGCAGAACACCATTTAAAGGCATAGGAACTCAAGGCTAGTCGTTATGTTGAAACACAAGAAGTTCAATGTCGCAACATAGGGAGCAGAATACAAGAATTGCAAGACTGCCTTTGGTGTCGCAACACAACCATAGGATGTCAAGACACATCCTTGAAGCCAAACTTGAATCAGAGTACACTAGCTTCGATGTCGCGAAACAAGCACTGGGTGTTGCGGCACCGACCCTATATGAGAAGAATTACAAACGAGGGGAATTTTGGTCTGTACAATGTAAATTAACATGAAAACATTAGCCAACCTAGGGTTAATGACGACGACTGATCCAAACTCTATAAATTGGCTCAGTTAACACTTGTTTATGGACAACTTTCAGATTCTCAATTGTTCCCTTTAGTTTAGTACTCACCTCCCTTGGGTACGATCCTTGTAGTACTCACCTACTTCATTGTTAAAAACTATATTACAACCTGACCCGTGTACTTGCGGACACCATATCAATATTATATCTTTAGTTGCAGTATTCACACTCTGGACGTTAGTACATCCAAAGGCTGTCAATCATGCACCACAAATAAGTCATCGTGAGATAATCTCACCAAGGAACATGCTGTGACTAGTTGTCCTCTTTGAAAAGAAAGCTTCTTGTTATATCGTATCATAATACCTACCAGGCTAGTCTAACTATCATATGATTACAAGACAATTCTATTTAGTGTCAAGAAATCTCCTCTGTGGGATCCATATGAAAATCCTTCCGTAGGGTAGTTAAATTGTCATGCCATTACAAGAGACCATTGATGGAGGCCATAGGTCTTGTTTAGAGAACTTTTCCCCCTCAATATTTTAAAAACATGTAAGGTTTTTAATGTCTGATTTCAATCATGAATTATCAATATATGCATGACAAGTACATGTGATATTCTTCCCTAAATTATATGGCATGCTTATCTTACATATGCATGAATATACATTCACAGTCAAATAAATCATCATGCTTATCACATATATAAAAGCATAAGTATTTAAATGACCTTCATTAGCCGAAGTTTCCATGATTCCATCTTAGAAAAATATAAAATTACAAAATTCACCCCAAAGCATACTTTCATTCTTCTATTTTGCCACCACGGACTTTTGCTGTGCTATCAGTTCACGTTTCCATTGTTGTTATTTTTGTGTCGTCGTCATTGCCAGCCAACGCTGAACCACCGTCGGTTGCCACTGACCACCACCTTCGGCCTGTGTTGTCGAACCTTGTCATTGAATACTAATGTCGAACCACTGACAGCCTTCTACTGCCGGACCACCATTATTTTCTTGTTGATTTGTCTAGGTCAGATTTACATCAACTCGATCGACCTAGACACGTCTCGATTCTTTGGGTTTTGTCAAAAATTATAGGTAACGAATTCATATGTCAATTTTTGACTCGCATAATTTATTCTAAAATAATAAAATTAAACCTTGCGTGGAGATGATAGTCCAAAATCTAGAATATACATACCTGAGAAATTAATAAATTACATTTGATTTTCTAATAATCACAATTTTGAAAAAATTACTTTATCATACATAATAATAAAATAATATCATACATTAATTCGCATACATTCCCTTAAACAGGCATGCAATTACAAGAATGTCGCATTTTATCAAAATTAATCACACATGAAGAAGAGAGAGAATTTTGATCTCAGTTTATACTATAAACATAGCATAGCCTAGTGTTTTGACATCAATTGTGTAACACCAGAAACTCGACCTAGAAGTTTAGATCGAATCCCGGATGTCACTTGATCACCGAAGTGATCATAGGTAAATTTTTACAAAGCAATTTATCACGTCAAATCGAAACACTTAACCTTTTAAAATTCAGAGAGTAAAATTACAGTTAAGTTCTTAAAACAGGATTTTTACCACAATTTTTTTAAAACCTTACATTTCAAAAATGATTAACAAAGTAGTAACTGAAAACCCAAACTGATAATTTATTTTCCACTGAGACTGTCTGAGACCTCCGCATACTAAGTCCATCGTCAGAATTCAAAAAGGGTACCTAAAAAGAAACACTAAGAGGGATTGAGCCACTCGAGCTCAGTGTGAGTCCGAAACAAGTCTCAAACAGAGATACAAAATTCAAAACAGTAGCACAATAGATTTTCAGTTACTCACGGAGTCAGAACGCACACTTGGGACTAATGTCCCAACAGAAGTTAACAATCAGAGTAGATCAAATTCACTCAAATACTCAGCTCAAATGCTGATTAGACAAACAGATTACAGACAACTAGTTTTGCAGTCAGAACACACAAACAAATGTAGATGAAATGCAGTCAGATAAATATAACCCACCCATCCAGCCAACACACCTCTCCGTCCCCCGATCACACCTCATAAGAGCTGTTAAGGCTCATCCAACCAATCACACCAATTAGGACCTCAGAAGGCCCATCCAACCCTGCACTCCACATATGTGGACTAAGCCACTCAGATAATAATACGCAGCAGGCTAGCTATATGTGTGATATACATCGTGCAATACTGGTGAGACCGCGGTATAGGCGGATCGAGATAATGGAACACAAAGAAAGCGACGACGTCGACATCTGATGCGATGTAATGCGATAATCCATCAGTATAGTTATGTTGCAATTAAACTGCCAGATCAAATAATATTGCGCAGCGAAGCTAATGCACGTACGGTACAATGCGATAAATCACTGTACGTATAAATTTGTAGTTAAACTGCCAGTTCAGAATAGATACAGTCTTCCTTCTCTTCACAACCCAACCCAGAATATTTTATGCGAATGCATGAATGCATTCAAGCTAACAGAAAAGAGACACATTATGAGATATCGATCGTAATGTACGATTCACGTAGCACACTCTTCAGACCAAATTCAAAATCATACATCACACACAACCATCATAGGTATCGAGTCTTGAACACCCTCACTAAACTTAGTTAAGGGTCGGAGCACACACAAACACATATTCAGATCAGAAATGCATACAAAACCATTATAAATGTCTTAAGACCACACGCCTGTGTGCTATGGCCGTGTGGTATTGCCTAGGCCATGTGGGAGATCAAAGCTCGTGTGAGGATGGGCACATGGCCGTGTGACAGAGGCACACGGCCGTGTGATTGAGGCACACGCCCGTGTGGACCAGGGACAGGTCGTGTAACTCTCTGTCCATTTGTAGTAGTACAGGGCTGACACGGCCGTGTGAGGGTCTCACATGCCCGTGTGCCCACCAGACACGACCGTGTGTCCATAACACATACGCCCATATGGAATCCCTAATTCCCAAATTATCCACACGACCGTGTGGCACCAAACCAATCAAACCTTAATCCTACAATCACAGATGCTCGTGTGCCCGGGGGACACGGCTATGTGAGAAACGATAAAATCCCCAAGTCTGCCACACAACCGTGTGGCACCAAAATTGGCTTGAAAAGCCTAATTCCCAAAAGCACACGGTCGTGTGGACCAGCACACGCCTGTGTGGAAACCCTAATAGCCACGAAACCACCTCAGAATAGGTTGAAAACACCATTCTAGCCATCCAAACCCGTCCCTAACCTTTACAATAACGAGAGTATAGCAAAATATGCCATATGCCCCGTATTATTCAACCTCTAACACCCAAAATCGACGGAATTGAAAAACACTCAAAAGATACCGAAACGAATAATCGTAAAGTAAAATATAAGAGTTTCACATCTCACACCTGATTCAATGACGGAGGAGCAAAAATCTTCGAAGTATCCGCAGCCAAACTGTTTCCCAAAAGAACGAAAGAAAAAGAAAAGGAAAAGCAAAAAAGAAAAGAAACAAAGAGAAGAACTTCTAGAAAACCAGAATAAAAAGAATAAAATAAAAATAAAAATAAAAATAAAAATAAATAAATAAAAACTAATTATTATTACTAACTAAAAACAAAACATAATAATAAGGTTCCCCCAAAATGCACACCCAAGGACTCGAACCCAGAACCTTGAGATTAACTTCACACAACCAAACCACCAGACCAGCAGGCCCATTCTTGTCACTCACAGCAAGACTAACCACGAAAGCACACATTTCCCTCAGATCCTAACCACTAACACATAACTTCTAGCCCCAAAATCCAGGGTGTTACAAATTATTAGAAAAAAATCCGATTCAATAATGATTTTCTTGCACAGTAGAAAATAAAAATTTTAAAAATCGAGCCGATTTATGATATTTATAGTAATTAACCCTTTATCAAAATCACACCTGTGTTTTCGACTAGACAAATCCTTTTCGTTCTTAGCTTTCAACCAAACAACCTTCTCCATTATTCTCGTACCACGAACTACTTTGAGTGTGGGCACGAACGATTCGAATCAAACACAGAACCAAAAATAGTTTTCTTTTGCTTTCAGTGTGAAAGCAAAATCTCTTCTCAATAGAAACTAGTAGAATTGTTATTCCAAAAAATAGATTTAATACTCAAAGAATAAACTCTTACTATTTTTGGGTAGAGTAACAATATCTTAAAGTTGTATATATAGCCCTCTCGATGCCATCTATTTATTGGGAGAAGAGGTAAAACCCATGTTGAATTGTAGAAGTATGTTTCAATTGAAAAATGTACACTTAGTTTAACTAGGAGTAGGTGGGGGTGGCAACCCTAGTTAAACTAACTAGGGTTGGTCGTCTTTCTCGTAAACATGAAGGGCTTTCCGGCCTCTCCTATATCTTATCCAATTACAAGTACTTCCTAGACTTTTAACCTAGTATTGTATAATTTGATCCAACCCAATATTTATTTTTCTATTTCTCAAAATAAACATATTAAATTAATTGAAATCATGACGTCTTTACCACAAAATAATCTATGAGAAAATATATTTAATATTTCTACATTTAACGGATTCACTATGACTAAATGATTTATTTCGATTTTTGATTTTCATTTAGTTCGAAACCATAAATTCATTTCCAAGTCATTTTTTTGGAGAAAACCACATTCATTTCCAAATGTATCCCATTTATCCATTTTTACCATTTCTATCAATTTCTGTTAATTTGATTCAACATGCAATTTGTTTCTGGTTTCAATGAGCTAGTGGATAGATCAATTGGAAATATGCGATTAGGGCTCAAATGATTTATAATTAAGTTCCTGTAACAGCTCGTTTTTTAGTGTTACCAAAAATTACAGTTTCAGAATCTTGTATTTTGATAATCAAGGAAGTAAATATTATTTATTAATATTTAAAAGTATATTAAAGTGTTATAGTGATTTTTTGGCCCAATAATTTTGTTGATCGGTTAGTAATTAAAGTACAATGACTAAATTGTAAAAGTGGTAAAAGTTGATTATTATAGATTCTTATTTGTAGACGAGGAAATAATAAATAATTAGGGCTGAAAAAGATATGTTTTTCTTATCGTTGTAGCTTAATTTAGCTAACTTGGATATTAAATCGTAAAATTTTTGAAGTTTTTAAATGTTACCATTTATGAATTTTGAAGCTTTTGGTGTTAATATGTTAGTTTATAAGCTTGAAGATGAAATAGTGACTAATTTGTATAGTAAAATTTATTAGTTTCGAGTTTAGCAATTAAAATGCAATTATTTTAAAATTGTCATGTAATTTCCATAATTATGAATTCTAGAAGGGTATAAAAGGATGAAATTTAAAATGGATTGAAAAATGAAGCTTATATGTGATAGTTAGAGTTATTTTGATTTTAGGGACTAAATTGAATAAAATGTAAAACTATAGGGAAATTGTGAAAAGTGATAACTAGATATCAAATGCATCAAACACACTGCCATAAGGAATTTACAACTGATAATTTCAAATGAATTATCGTATAAATCAAGAAATGAACCAACTAGTAGATAATAAAGGAATAGGGAAAATCGAAGAATAGTCACTGATACTTCAACCATCACCAATTTTACCAGGTAAGTTCATAAGATATAGTTATATACATAAATGTTTGGAATATAAATTATGTTAACTAAATATATTTTTAATTATATTCAAATTGGTATAATAAGGTGATGAATTGACTGAATTGAAATGAATGATTTTGATGTGTAGATTATGCCAGATGAACGTGAGATAGGGTAGGATACAATTGGCATGCTAATAGGGTTATTTGCGCAATGTACGAGATTGTAATGAGATGTTATTGACGTACAAGAATACATTGATTGTACCGAAATCCAACATTTGTTGCGGATTACGAAGTTTATCTCTATGAGACCATTGTTACTGATTATTTCTACGGAGATCCAAGAGTGTTTTGGAGGGATGTGCAGCCTATGGGCTTAGCACTTTGTTACTCAGGTGTGTATTATAGTTATAGCTCAAATGAGCAACTAGGTATGTTTTGGTGGTTACCCGCATATCCAAATCTATTAATTTAGTTCATCAGGCTTAATGGTACAGATGAAAGCTTATGTGATTGATGATATGTGTATGTTGTAGATAGAAATGACTATATGATGTTGAATTGATATAAATGGTGTATATATATGTTGACAATGCTATTTGGAAGGCTATATGAAATATACATGTTATACCCACCTTTTATATGTGAACTGTGAAAACAAAAATGTCATGTGATTAGATAAATTATTTTGTTAACTGTATATCGAGGTGAGTTGATGTTTTAAACTATGAACTTACTAAGCATTAAAATGCTTACTCGGTTATGTTTCTGTTTTGTAGTTGCTTTTTGTGGAACATGGTGATTGGATCACATCAGAGCTCACACTATCAAGCCTCCGATTTAGTAAAATTTTATCGTTCTGAACCTGATTATGTGGCATGTATATAGGGGATGTATTGTATATATAATTATTTTGACAGTTTACAAGTTGAACTACATGTGATTCCTAGTTTTGAAATTTGCATATAATGCTTATAAGTGTGTGTGTGTGTGTATATATATGGAAAATGTCGAATGTGGCTTGTTTGAGCTAATGTGGAGTAAATGGCCATAAGGAATTGGCCTAAAAAACGTGATGGCAATGTGGTAGGTTAAGCTTGAATGAATTAAGTAGTTGAATAGCTTGTAGTGGTACAAGATACCTTGAATTGTATTAGTACCAATGTGGCATATTGGTTAAATGTTTTAGAGAATGATATATGTATTGTACTTGAAAGTGATTACTTTGGCATTATGCCAAGTAAGGGTTGAAGCATGAATGACATATTTTGATTGTGAATTGTTTGAGTTTGGAATCTACATATGAATGATGAGCTATGTTTGATTAGATGATAAATATATAGGTTTTTATGTTTAGGAAAGTGTCAATTTCATGTGGAATTGTTTGAATGGTCTTAGGGTTGGTTAGAAGAATGCTTTGTCACGTGTTTAAGTTGATATTGTGTAGGTTGGAATGTGAAAATATGAACCATTTGAGCTATTGGATTGCCTTGGCACGAAAAAGCTATCAAATGCTCAATACCAAAAATAGAGTCCTCATCTCAATGTGAAATCCTCCTCCTCGCAACATCGGACGATAGTTTCTGACATCCCGATGTCAGGTGGTTCGACATCGTGATATGAGTCACTATTTTGGACTACATCATGACCTGGGAATGGGTTGTAACGATGTGGAGTCCAAATTTCTAAAAAGTTGCAATCTGGTCCTATTTCATGCCCAGGTCTGAAACACCCCACACCCGGCCCACGAGCCTGAACCGGATCTGGTATGTTCCTTAAGAAAATCGGTTTCAAAATTCTTTGTTACTTAGAGAAAATTTGTGTATTTTGAGAAAATATTGGTTTGGGTTAGGCTTAGATTGAAAGCCCACTTGTCTTACTCAGAAATCTTTTAATTAGGGTGACAAAATAATTTAGGGTTTTAAATAATTAATTCTACTAGGACTTTAAATCCAAAAAAATAGTTAAGTAACATAGTAAATAAAAAAATTTAAACAGAAATAAAGAAATTCAACTTGGGCCTTATGGCCTTATTACATCAAATAAAACCCAATAATAAAATTCAAAGTACTTAAAAAAAAATATAATGTCCAAATGAAGTGAAATAATCCTTGCTGAGCATGGCCACCACTAAGCTCCTTCCGCTTAGGTCCATCATTGCATCACACGAAAAATAGTCCCACAATGGGGTGAGTCAACAGACTCAATGTGTACACAATATTAACATTCAACAAATCAGGCATACAAGTTCATATCAGGTTCATATTCATATACAATTAAATGATGCAACCCAAACCCAAGCCTATTTATCCATCCGCTACACACCACCCATACCTGCCAATCATACCGTGGGGACTACTAAGTCAACCCTCCATCCGCTACACACCATCGAAGGCAGTCGCTGCAGTCGACGTACTCATCACCCATATAATTTGTGTCATTAGACACCATATTCAGATAATGTAACCGAAGTTACCAAATTCAGATAATGTAACCGAAGTTACCATATTCATATTACGTGACCGTAGTCACCATATTCCGTTGGTGAGACCGAAGTCAACACCTTCTTCCCCTTTCACATATAGCCCGAAATGCCCCAAATATTATTATATCATGCATAACATACTTATTTCTCATTCATGTTACTATTCACATGTTCAAAATATATCATATTCGTAATCCTATCAGAAGTAGGAAATGTAACAACCCAAACCCGGCCCAAACACTATGGCCGAATCTAGTTCGTTACAGTGGAAAATATTTTTGGAAAACACTTTTTCTAAGTCAATTTAGGTTGTCGAAAACCCTTTTCAGTTGATAGTCTAAAGAAAAAGAATACTTAGCGTTTATTTAGAAATTAATTAAGTCGAGTTGTTTTAAAGTTCCAAATGTGCCCGACGGCATGATAAAACATCTTTCGTTTAATATTTAAGAAAACATGTGCATCTAACTTAGTATCAATAAGACAGTTTAAACTGAATCATTCAACATGTAAAAAGTAATAAAACAAGTCTAGGAGGCCTTATTACAACTGAAATAAAATAAAAACCGATAATAAAAATATTAAAACAAAAATTAAAGTTCATTCAAATTAAAGTCCGCTGCATGGCCACCTCGAGTCCACCCGGCTCCACATCCGCGATCTACGTGTCACCTGAAAAATGTAAAGGAGAAGGTGAGTCACCAAGACTCAGTATGTAACCCTTCCCCCGGTTTAAAGCCACATCATACACAAGTTATAATAATTAACATGCATCAGGTTATGTACCCAACCTAGCCAACCAAACGCCTCTGTCTACCCCGTTGTGGTACCAAACCACTGGTGGTGCCAAACCACTGGTGACATATAGTCACAGATGTGATGCCAAATCACTGGAGGTGCCAAACCTCTGGTGTCCGAAGACACAAATCGGTTGATGGGGCCAACCCATCGTGTGATACCAAATCACTGGCATCAATCCCATTTTATCATCTGTGGGGCCAACCCACTGTGGTGCGAAGCCACTGGGACGAGACGCTATGAGGTGCCAAACCTCTGGAGGTACCAAACCTCTGGTGACCGTAGTCACAGTGTGTTACCAAAACACTGGTGTCCGTCGACACAATATCTCTGCCCCCTCCACTCATCAACCCATATCAAATCATTGTATAACAGATCTCATGCCATCACATATTTAAGTAACATATATTAAACAATGTCATGCTTCCCAAAAGCATTATTATCAATCTCATACTGACAGAGACTTACCGGAATCCTCGCTTGTACCTTTAAGGCACTAAATCCATATCTACATAAAGCAGATTTACATACAACATGCATTTAATACAATTTATTAATTATTATAAGTGTGTATGTACACACCTGTCACCCACGAATAATCTAAATCCCGAATGGAGGAGTCGGTCACACTAGATCTACTTGTCCCTTCTCGTTTTTGGGATACTAATCACAACACCCGATTCCCGAATCTGCTTCACCAACTACCATCGGTTAATAAATAAAGCTAAAAGCCTTCGGCTTTAAATCTTTGAAAGTTAAATCTTATGAAAATCGATCCTTACCACCACTTACCACCCGTTTGATCTCGAATGACGGCTTGCTTTGTCGATCTCCAAAATCCCGGAACACCAAGACAGATTCAGTTTTCAAAACAGATACTTAGCACCTTGTAAATAAATGCCGACATCGGCCCTTAATCCTTAAAAAGTCGACAAAGATAGGGAAAGGGAACATAGGCATTCGGCCAACCTTACTTACCTTCACAATTGATTGAATACTAGCAAAATCCCGGTTGTGTCCGTACCACTATACTATTCGGCCAAAGTGAGTAAACAGGAGGAAAGGAAATCGGCACTTCCAAGGGAGTGTATTCGGTCAAGGTATAAGCTTAAAAGAAAAGAGAATTTTGACACACTAAGGAGTATATTCGGCTATAGGGAAGAAAAGAAAATAATGGGAAGAGATAAAGTTTCGGTTGAGGGTTTGAGAAGAGGGAAGAAGGAAAATAGATGGGGGATTATGGTAGAGAAGATTCGGCCAAGGTCTAAGAGAATGGAGAAAAAAAAATAAAAATAAAAAAAAGAAGAACCAAGGAGAGGTTAGGGATTTCGGTAAATAGTGAAAATGAAAAAAAGAAAACAAAGTGATGGATAGGTGCTTATAAAGGAATTCGGCACCCCCTCCCCCTAATGCTTGCCGTCCACTCCATTTGAGGAGTTCAAATTCTAATCAACTCCTTAATTTGAAATAATTCAAATGAATTTGAATTAACAAATGCCTTCTTTTTCTCACGAAATTAATCAAATAAAAATCCCATAATATCTAATTAATAATCTAAATAATATCCTTAATATCTTTATTATCTCTTATCTAAATAAAAAAAAACAAAGAATCCATGTGCTTGCCAAACTCCAGCCGAATGCAAAAACAAGGGACCACAGACCCATGTGCCGTCCAATGCCTGCCCAGCTGCTGCAAAATAAAAGAAAAACCACCCGCTGCCTATAGGTCTCGAACATGGGACCTATTAGAACCCATGCTGCAGGTAGCGCCCTAGGCCATTCGGCCAAAGCGCTTTTTGTGACATACCCGCGCAAAATATTCTTTTAAGCCCTTTCCACCTCCGACGCCAGTTTGCAAGAATGAATATCAAAATTCTGCCTCCCTTGCGCCTTGAACTCGCGACCTGCACCGAAGCCCCCCCTTTTAAACCTCGCCTCAGCCACTCCGCCCACCTGCCTCTCATGTCAAGAAGCCCTCTTGATTTATTTATAAGACCTCCCTGGGCCGTTTACCCCAAAAATTAAAACTGCGAAACGCTGCTTTAGTAGCTCGAACCTGCGCCTAACAACCTCCAAGCCTCTAAGTAGCACACGCTAGCCACTTAGCCAACCCACTTTCATGTCAATAAGCCCTCCTAATTTAATTAAAAGGCCTTCCTAGGCCTAACGCCCAAAAACCCAAAAGGAAAAAATATTTCCCCCTTGTTTCTTCCACGAATCGAACCCAAGGCCCCTAGCAAGCTCTTAAGCGCCCCACGCCACCTACACCAAGCCCATCTTTTGTGCCTTAACTCGCCCAAAATTCTATTAAAGCCCTAACTAACCTAGCTCCTTCCTTTTACACACTTAAAAATAAATTTTTAATACTGGGCCGAGCTTAGCTCGAGTTATTTTTAGACCCTTAAACATGTCAAATAAATCCTAGAATTTAACTCTTCAAGCACACACTTGGGAAAGTATTTAAAATACTTAAATTCTCAACAACCCCTAATTTAGGGTGTTACAATTCTACCCCCTTAAAATAATTTCATCCTCGAAATTACTTACTATCGTCCAATCGTGCATCCTTAACTCATCACACTACACTACTGCTGCGCACTCTGATCTTAAAGAACTATCATACTCCCTAGAAACATTTCCTACGTTCAGAATCCAAATTTATACACTTTACTAGCAATCATAAGAATGAACCAACGTAACCATAACCAAGACAATTGAGGGTATTCCGAAAATAAGAAACTTACCCGTTGTCATGTCTGGCACCTCTTCCTCCTCGCGACGGCCAACTACATAAACCAACCTTGGTTGCCTCGCCTCTGCACCTTCAGCACCTCGGCCACGCCCGTTACCTTTATCATTACTTCTAGCTGCACTACGACCTCTCTGTGCTTGCTGGCCATCCTTCCTAAATTGACCACGTCCTTGATCCTCAGCTTGAGTCCTTGTCAACTTCCGCGGACAATCCCTTACACGGTGATCCAACGATCCACACTCAAAGCACCCTCTACTTCCCGCCAAACATTCTCCCGAATGGGATTTCCCGCATCTAACGGATCGAGGTGGCCAATCGGAAAAAGCTTTGTGGCTCTTTCTGATTCCCCAAATCTAGCCCTCTTCTCTACATTACTGCCCGATCCAGGCGATCCAAAGCCTCTCTTCTATTTGTTCCTATCACGCTTCTGTCTTACAGTCTCCTTGATCCCTTCGGCCACCTTAGCCTTTTCCACTAGCGACGAAAACTCACGAACCTGCTGTGGAGCATTTATCAGCCTCAAGTCATCTCTAAGCCCGTCTTCAAAGCGGACGCAACGTTCAGGTTCAGTAGCCACGATGCCTCTAGTGTATCTACTTAGCCTTAAGAACTCCGCCTCATACTCCGACACTGACTTAGTCCCTTCCACCAACCCCAAAAAAGCCTTCCTTTGCGCGTCAGTGTAGCTGGTACCCACATACTTTTTCTGGAAAGCAGCCTTAAAGTAATCCCATGTAAGATCCTCTGCCGTGGCTCCATCTCGGACCGTCAGCCACCACTGGTACGCTTCATCCTTTAGAAGCGACACAGCCCCTTTCAGCTTTTCCTCCTCAGTCCGGTCAAGATCATCCATGATCCTTTCAGTCGACTCTAACCAGTATTCCGCTGCACTGGGTGCCACGCCCGATACACCCCGGAATACCTCAGCTCCGTTAGACCGAATTTGCTCGGGAACAGATTTCTGAGCTCCTAAATTTCCACTAGCCCCAGCCACTAACTCGAGGACTCGCAACACCGCTTGCGATCGCTCTCTCCTCGTCGATCCTGCTCCTCCGGCCCAAAAGTGCGGAGGTGGTGGTGGCGGTGGTACTTCATTTTCAGAACCTTGACCCGACCTGATGGGTTCAGACACCGTCATCCTACCCCTACCGCGTCCACGGCGTCCACGTCCTCTAGAACTCATTCTATCTATCGCGCTTTTAATCTGATTAAGAAAATTTTTATGCGTTAGCATTTGTTCCACTTTATTACTCGCGAAGCAATTTTATGGATAAGGTTTAATCAGAGATTCTTTCGAGCAAACAAGGTTTCAGTCTTCTATCCTAGTTCACACAAAGGAGTTCATGCATCCATTCCTTAATACTTTCCATACCTATTCACTCTTCGGACATTTCTGCCCATTTCTAACCCAGGGGTATTTTCGTCATTTTTCTTACAGGGTTATTTTCGTAATAGAAGAAGTTGTAAAATTTTAATAAAACCAATCACTTTGAAATTCCCCAAAACTGGAGGATGTTTCTGAACATTTGTAAAATTTTAAAGATATGGCATCGTTTTATAAACCAGGGGTATTTTAGTAATTTTTTGGTCAATCAGGGGTAATTTCGTAATTTTAATAAATCAGGGATATTTTAAACAATTGTAAAACTTCGAGGGTTCCCTTTTTGAAAATTTTCCTTTTTCAAATGGTGATGTTTGTAAGGAATTCAAAAAAAACCAGGGTCATTTCGGTAATTTTACAATTCGAGGGCGTTTTCGTAATTTTCCAAAACCAAAATATTTTATTGATGATGATCAAAGTAGAGTTGTTGAATATTTGCAAAATAATTGAAATCTTTGGGCAAAACCATTGAGTTGATAGTTTTATGAATCAAGGGCATTTTGGTAATTTTACCCCCTAAGGGCATTTCTGTAATTTTTTTCACAAATCAAGCTTTTCGGGGAAAACATTGTAAAAACGATTATTCTTAGATTCAAAAGGGTAATTTTGATAGTTTTGAAAACATTAGGGTTTTGTTGTTTCATTTCTTTTCAAAGACGCAGCTAGTTCCCTTTCGGGTTTTAGTCGATAGATTTAGCCTATGACCGAGCCTTCTCGGTCAAGGTGAACCAAGGCTACGCACCAGGCAGGATTCGAGTGGAGAGGAGGTGAGTCACGTGGACTGCTTAAATACCAAGCTCTCACTGAACCTTTCTAGACATGCACACAGAGGTTGCCACACCACTGAGCCCTCTGAGTTAGGGTGAACCGAAGCTACGCACCAGGTAGGATACCTGCGAAGAGGAGGTGAGTCACGAGGACTGCTTAAATACCAGGCTCTTCCGGATCCACTCCTATACATGCGTACAGGGGTTACCACACCCTAGCTCAGTGACTAAGTCATAGGTTGGTTAGTTCATTAAGTCTTATGTTTGGTTTGTGTGTGTTTGAGTAGTCTAATCCTAGGGTTCAAGTTCCTATAAGACTATTCTACGTTCCATGCTTCCTACCCTTCTTTCGAAAATAATTCACAAAAAGGTTCAGAAGTACTTACCTGGGCAGATAGGTGCCGGAGACTCGGTGCCATGCTGTCTAAAGTCAAAACCATTTTTTTTAATAAGGCCTACCAAAACATTTTGGGCCTTAGGCCCCCACAGCCGAGCTTTGAACTGGGCTCTGATACTAATTTTGTAACAACCCAAACCCGGCCCAAACACTATGGCCGAATCTAGTTCGTTACAGTGGAAAATATTTTTGGAAAACACTTTTTCTAAGTCAATTTAGGTTGTCGAAAACCCTTTTCAGTTGATAGTCTAAAGAAAAAGAATACTTAGCGTTTATTTAGAAATTAATTAAGTCGAGTTGTTTTAAAGTTCCAAATGTGCCCAACGGCATGATAAAACATCTTTCGTTTAATATTTAAGAAAACATGTGCATCTAACTTAGTATCAATAAGACAGTTTAAACCGAATCATTCAACATGTAAAAAGTAATAAAACAAGTCTAGGAGGCCTTATTACAACTGAAATAAAATGAAAACCGATAATAAAAATATTAAAACAAAAATTAAAGTTCATTCAAATTAAAGTCCGCAGCATGGCCACCTCGAGTCCACCCGGCTCCACATCCGCGATCTACGTGTCACCTGAAAAATGTAAAGGAGAAGGTGAGTCACCAAGACTCAGTATGTAACCCTTCCCCCGGTTTAAAGCCACATCATACACAAGTTATAATAATTAACATGCATCAGGTTATGTACCCAACCTAGCCAACCAAACGCCTCTGTCTACCCCGTTGTGGTACCAAACCACTGGTGGTGCCAAACCACTGGTGACATATAGTCACAGATGTGATGCCAAATCACTGGAGGTGCCAAACCTCTGGTGTCCAAAGACACAAATCGGTTGATGGGGCCAACCCATCGTGTGATACCAAATCACCGGGCGTCAATCCTGTTTTATCATCTCGTGGGCCAACCCATCGTGGTGCGAAGCCACTGGGATGAGACGCTATGAGGTGCCAAACCTCTGGAGGTACCAAACCTCTGGTGATCGTAGTCACAGTGTGTTACCAAAACACTGGTGTCCGTCGACACAATATCTCTGCCCCCTCCACTCATCAACCCATATCAAATCATTGTATAATAGATCTCATGCCATCACATAAGTAACATATATTAAACAATGTCATGCTTCCCAAAAGCATTATTATCAATCTCATACTGACAGAGACTTACCGGAATCCTCGCTTGTACCATTAAGGCACTAAATCCATATCTACATAAAGCAGATTTACACACAACATGCATTTAATACAATTTATTAATTATTATAAGTGTGTATGTACACACACCACCCACTTAATAATCTAAATCCCGAATGGAGGAGTCGGTCACACTAGATCTACTTGTCCCTTCTCGTTTTTGGGATACTAATCACAACACCCGATTCCCGAATCTGCTTCACCAACTACCATCGGTTAATAAATAAAGCTAAAAGCCTTCGGCTTTAAATCCTTGAAAGTTAAATCTTATGAAAATCGATCCTTACCACCACTTACCACCCGTTTGATCCCGAATGACGGCTTGCTTTGTCGATCTCCAAAATCCCGGAACACCTAGACAGATTTGGTTTTCAAAATAGATACTTAGCACCTTGTAAATAAATGCCGACATCGGCCCTTAATCCTTAAAAAGCTGACAAAGATAGGGAAAGGGAACATAGGCATTCGGCCAACCTTACTTACCTTCACAATTGATTGAATACTAGCAAAATCCCGAAATGTCTGTGCCACTATACTATTCGGCCAAAGTGAGTAAATAGGAGGAAAGGAAATCGGCACTTCCAAGGGAGTGTATTCGGTCAAGGTATAAGCTTAAAAGAAAAGAGAATTTTGACACACTAAGGAGTATATTCGGCTATAGGGAAGAAAAGAAAATAAAGGGAAGAGATAAAGTTTCGGTTGAGGGTTTGAGAAGAGGGAAGAAGGAAAATAGATGGGGGATTATGGTAGAGAAGATTCGGCCAAGGTCTAAGAGAATGGAGAAAAAAAAAATAAAAATAAAAAAAAGAAGAACCAATGAGAGGTTAGGGATTTCGGTAAATAGTGAAAATGAAAAAAAGAAAACAAAGTGATGGATAGGTGCTTATAAAGGAATTCGGCACCCTCCCCTAATGCTTCTTTGTCCCACTCTATTTGAGGAGTTCAAATTCTAATCAACTCCTTAATTTGAAGTAATTCAAATGAATTTGAATTAACAAATGCCTTCTTTTTCTCACGGAATTAATCAAATAAAAATCCCATAATATCTAATTAATAATCTAAATAATATCTTTAATATCTTTATTATCTCTTATCTAAATAAAAAAAAAAAAACAAAGAATCCATGTGCTTGCCAAACTCTAGCTGAATGCAAAAACAAGGAACCACAGGCCCATGTGCCGTCCAATACCTGCCCAGCTGCTGCAAAATAAAAGAAAAACCACCCGCTGCCCATGTCTCGAACATGGGACCTGTTAGAACCCATGCTGCAGGTAGCGCCCTAGGCCATTCGGCCAAAGCGCTTTTTGTGACATACCCGCGCAATATATTCTTTTAAGCCCTTTCCACCTCCAATGCCAGTTTGCAAAAATGAATATCAAAATTCTGCCTCCCTTGCACCTTGAACTCGCGACCTGCACCGAAGCCCCCCCTTTTAAGCCTCGCCTCAGCCACTCCGCCCACCTACCTCTCATGTCAAGAAGCCCTCTTGATTTATTTATAAGACCTCCCTGGGCTGTTTACCCCAAAAATTAAAACTGCGAAACGCTGCTTTAGTAGCTCGAACCTGCGCCTAACAACCTCCAAGCCTCTAAGTAGCACACGCTAGCCACTTAGCCAACCCACTTTCATGTCAATAAGCCCTCCTAATTTAATTAAAAGGCCTTCCTAGGCCTAACGCCCAAAAACCCAAAAGGAAAAAATATTTCCCCCTTGTTTCTTCCACGAATCGAACCCAAGGCCCCTAGCAACCTCTTAGGCGCCCCACGCCACCTATACCAAGCCCATCTTTTGTGCCTTAACTTGCCCAAAATTCTATTAAAGCCCTAACTAACCTAGCTCCTTCCTTTTACACACTTAAAAATAAATTTTTATCACGGGCGAGCTTAGCTCGAGTTATTTTAGACCCTTAAACATGTCAAATAAATCCTAGAATTTAACTCTTCAAGCACACACTTGGGAAAGTATTTAAAATACTTAAATTCTCAACAACCCCTAATTTAGGGTGTTACAGGAAACGTACCTGGGTACTCTTTACCACATTTGTGGTACTTAGCCACATTCACATTCTTATGCATATTCATATATTAAAATAATTATTGCCATAATATATTGAAAGTTAGTGTGAGTACACACACGATTTGCTTAATAGGTTCCTTGATATCCCGAAGAAATCAATCTGCATTTGCTTTAGATCTCAATCCCTATATTCGGCCAAATTATTTAAACACATAAATAAACCTTTTTGACCTTAAAACCAAATCCTAGTAGGATTTGTATTTCTAAAGAATAAACCTTGGCCGATTGGATCTATGGACTTACCTTAAAATTTCCAAATCCCGAATGTAATCCTTGCCTTGTATGTCCATCCGAAATTCCTATAGTTTCATGTTAGACTTAAATCTCACATATAATCCATAACTTTGACCAAATATGTGTAGATCTTACCTTAGATTCTTGAATCCCGAATGATCTCTTCCTTGTAGTTGATAGCACTAGAAATCCCAAAACACTCCTTATAGTTTCTACCCACAAAAATAATAACATTAGCCTCTATGTTTGACTTAAAGAGGAGAATAATCAATAACCACAAGATTCTTACCTTTTGAATTCAATGCATCTTTCCCGACAATTACTTTCAGATTCGGCTTTGGCGGAATTTCGGCTTTTGATGCTATGAAGAATTCAACTAGGTTGGATTGTGATTTTTTTTTTTTTTGATTTTTGAAAAGAAGAAAAGAAAAAGAGAGAGGAGGCTAGGGAATTCATTAGACAAAAGAAAAGAGAAGAGAACCCTAAAAATTTCTGCAGAGAGATGAGGAGGAAGCAAAATTGATGAGTAGCCCTCCTCGCCTTCCTTTTATAGCCGAAATTATCGGGTTAGGAGTCCCTTACTTGGCCACCACTCCTCTATCTCGATAGCTTTATCTTTTATTTATCATAAATAAAAGAGTTTAATCCATTATTTAACTCCTCCGAGTAATCCTAAAAATCCTCTATTATCTTCATAAATTGCCGAATTTTAAAAGGATTTAAATCCCTTTTTCTAGAAGCCTTGCCGTCCACTCTTAGCCTTCTGAAGCAAAAATAAAACTTCATTTATTTGCTTCCTTGTGACTCGAACCTGTGCCCATGCCTCTTGCACATGGCGCCATTTCCATAGGCCCTAAGTGCCATCTTCGTGCCACTTTTCCAAGCCTGTGTTTGTGTGTCAAATTTTTCCAACTTTTTCTTTTAAGGCCATCTTGCCCTTATTTCCTATTTTAAACTTTAAAATTTGACATTTCTGCATCATTTCTAAGTTTCCTAAAATTTTCGATCACTCTGTTTGCCATTTTCTTACATTTCCAAGTTTCCTAAAATGTATACTTTCCATTTTGAACCATTTCCATTTTCATTTCTTAGTTTCCAAAAATGTGTACTTTCCATTTTTGAACCATTTCCTTACATTTCTGGGTTTCCTA
This sequence comes from Gossypium bickii, assembly GCA_025503065.1. Classification (NCBI taxonomy): domain Eukaryota; kingdom Viridiplantae; phylum Streptophyta; class Magnoliopsida; order Malvales; family Malvaceae; genus Gossypium; species Gossypium bickii. The sequence goes on from CP106719.1 coordinate 31,479,474, forward strand.
AAATGTTCATGTCCTAATGCATTTCTAGGTTTCCAAAAATGTTCAGGTTTCAAAAAATTTTCAGGTTTCCAAAAATGTTCATTTCCATTTCCATGCATTTTTATACATTTCTGAATTTCCAAAAATATCAAAAATTTATTCATAATGCTTAAGACTTGTCATTTCATACAATAAAACCGAAAATGCATAGGCCCTTTCCAGGATGTTACAGTTCTACCCCCCTTAAACAAAATTTCGTCCTCGAAATTTCCTAACTAAACAACTGAGGGTATTGCTGTCGTATTGTCTCTTTTGACTCCTACGAAGCTTCTTCCGATCCATGGTTGCGCCATAACACCTTGACTAGAGGTACTGACTTCCTCCGTAGTACTTTCACATCACGTTCCAAGATTCGAATCGGCTCTTCCTCGTAGGATAGGTCTGGCCTTAGCTCCACTTCCTCGATTGGTACCACATGAGATGGATCCAATTGGTAGCGACGTAACATGGACACATGGAAAACATCATGCATCTGCTGCAACTCTGGTGGCAACTCTAATTGGTATGCCATGCCTAACTTTCGCTTGATGACTCGATAAGGCCCTATAAACCTTGGGCTTAACTTCCTTTTCAACCGAACCTCATTACCTTCTTCCAAGGTGAGACTTTCAGAATACTTGATCTCCCACTTCAAACTCGATCTCCTTCCACTTAAGGTCTGCACGACTTCGCCTATCTCGAGAGGCTTCCTTCACCGTGCCCAAATTAACTCAACTTTCTCTTGGCCGCCACTAACTTCGGGCCCAAACTCGGCGTTCTCCTAACTCACCCAACAAGTAGGAGTTCTACACTTTCGACCATACAATGCTTCGTATGGTGCCATCCGAATGCTTGCACGATAGTACTGTTGTTGTAGGCGAACTCACCTAGAGGCAAGTAATCTTCCCAACTTCCTCGAAATCCATCACACGACTCTCGGCAAGATATCCTCCAACACTTGTATAACTCGTTCGGTCGCCCGTCGATTGTGGATGAAAAGCCGTCGTGAAGTCCAACTTAGTGCCTAACGCTTGATGAAGTGCCTTCCAAAATCGAGACGTAAACCTTGGGTCTCTATCGGAGATGATCGATACTGGTACTCCATGTAACCTTACGATCTCCGCCACATATAACTTAGCCAACTTCAAGAGAATAATCCATTCTTATCGGGATAAAGTGCGCGGACTTGGTCAAACGGTCCACTATCACCCATATTGAGTCCTTCTTAGTAGGCGTAAGGGGAAGCCCGCTAACGAAGTCCATGGTAATTCTTTCCCACTTCCATTGGGGAATCCTAATTGGTTGAGGTAATCCCGATGGAACTTGGTGTTCAGCCTTAACTTGCTGACACGTCAGACATTTTCCCACGAATTCAGTCACTTCCCGCTTAAGATCAGACCACCAAAATTGTTCTCTTAGATCCCTATACAGCTGAACACCTCCGGGATGCATGGCATAAGGGCTACCATGCACCTCCCGAAGAATCCTTTGTCTTAACTCCTTATCCCTTGGCATACAGACTTTTCCTTTATAGCACAGTACTCCATCATCATTGACGCCATAATCTTTTACTTCTCTATTCTCAGACTTGCTGTAACTTAACACTTAGATCCTTATCACGCCAACCGCCCTCTTTCACCTCATTCACCATGTGGGCTTGACTTGTAATTCTCGCCAACAAAGCTTCCATCATCATATAGACTTAAGTGAGCGAACAAAGCCCTTAAATCCGACACAACCTTCCTACTCAGGGCATCAGCTACCACATTCGCCTTGCCTGGATGATATTCTATCGAACAATCGTAATCCTTCAACAACTCCACCCACCTTCGTTGCCTCAAGTTCAACTCCTTCGAGTCAACAAGTACTTAAGGCTCTTGTGGTGCATGTAGATAACCGACCTTTCTCCATAAAGGTAGTGCCTCCAAACCTTGAGGGCGAAAACCACTGCTGCTAGTTCCAAGTCATGGGTTGGATAATTAACCTCATGAGGCCTTAACTGCCGAGACGCGTAAGCGACCACTTTTCCATCTTGCATTAGCACACAGCCTAATCCCGTATGCGGCGTCACACAAGACACCACAAAATCCTTTCCGCCTCCGTTGACTAACACCGGAGCTTCCACAAGACCTTCTTAAGCTTTTCAAAGCTCTCCATGTTGCTTATCTGTCCATACAAAGGATACTTCCTTCCTTAGCAACTTTGTCAAAGGCGCGGCTATTGACGAGAATCCTTCCATGAACCTTCTGTAATAGCCCGCCAATCCTATGAAACTTCGAATTTCAGCCACAGACCTAGGTGGTTTCCAATCCAACACTGCTTCGATCTTCCTAGGATCCACTCTTATTCCTTCTGCGGATACCACATGACCTAAGAATGCCACCTCCTTAAGCCAAAATTCACACTTGCTAAATTTGGCATAGAGCTTCTTCTCCCTTAACACCTCCAACACATCTCGGAGATGCTCATCATGCTCCTCCTCCGACTTCGAGTACACCAAAATATCGTCGATGAACACAACGACGAACTTATCCATGTAGGGTTGGAAAACCCGATTCATCATGTCCATGAACGCGGCTGGAGCGTTCGTTAACCCAAACGGCATCACCACAAACTCGAAGTGGCCATATCTTGTCCTAAAAGCGGTCTTATGAATGTCAGCCTCCTTCACCTTCAACTGGTGATATCCCGACCTTAGGTCTATCTTCGAGAACACAGCTGCCCCTTTTAGCTGGTCGAACAAGTCGTCTATCCTTGGCAAAGGATACTTATTCTTGATGGTCAGTTTGTTCAACTGACGATAATCTATGTACATACGCATAGTTTCGTCCTTCTTCTTCACAAACAAGACCGGTGCACCCCACGGAGACACACTGGGTCGGATGAACCCACGATCCAACAGTTCTTGGATTTGAGCCTTGAGCTCCACTAACTCCTTTGGCGCCATTCGGTATGGAGCGATTGACACAGAGTCGCTTCCCTGTAGCAAGTCCTGCTCCAAATTCCACCTCCATATCCTGGGGTATTCCTGGTAATTCATCTGGGAACACATCTACGAAATCCCTTACCGTCCTAACTCCATGAACACCTTCATCTTTACCTCCCAACGCACTTACGAAGGCTAAGAACGCCTCGCACCCCTTCCTAACCATTTTCTCAGCCTTCAGCTCCGAAACTACGTTAGACAAGTAGTTCCTCCTTTCTCCGATCATCACTACTACCTCATCCTCAGGGGTTCTTAGTTCCATACGTTTAGCCGCACAATCCAACACGACTCGATGCTCTACTAGCCAATCCATTCCAAGTATAAGCTCAAACTCTCCGAAGGGTAACTCCATTAAGTCAGCCCGAAAGTTCACTCCCTGAATTTCTAAGGGTACATTCCGAAAGATCTTATCTATCATCACAGCTTGGCCTAATGGGCTTACTACAGTCATCTGCCTATCAGAGAGTTCTGAGTCTAGGCCTAGTGTTTCCACTACACTACATGCAACATAGGAATGGGTCAAGCCCACATCAATCAGAGCAAAATAGGGTTTGTCAGAAATAAAGAACATACCGGTTATTACATCCGGTGCGTCACCATCCTCCCTTCGGTGAACCGCATAAACCAAACCCGGTTGCCTTGCTTCTGCATTAACAAAGACCTCACCACATGCTCCACGGCCTCTGCCAAAGACACCATTACCTCTGTTGGCCGAACCACGACCCCGTTGAGGCTGCTGTCCACCTCTACCAGCCTGACTAACATTCTAAGCTGCCGGTCGGCTCTCTTCTAGTTGCTTAGGACAATCCTTAAGCATATGGTCCTTGGACCCACACTCGAAACATCCTCCCGTCTTTCTCCAACATTCTCCCAAGTGCCTCTTTCCACAATGCTCATAAGGGCGATACTGCCAGCCTGTACCAGCTTGTTGATTCCGTGGCCCGTCAACTCTAGGCCTCTTATGACCCTTTCCAGATGGCCTAAAACCTCTTTTGGGCTTATTCCTATCCACAGCCTGCTTGGTAGCATCCTTGATTCCCTCGGCCACCTTGGCCTTTTCCACCAAAGCAGAAAATTCCCGCTCCTGATGCGGTGCTATCAGCCTCGAGTCGTCTCTCAGTCCGTCCTCAAAACGGACACAGCGTTCATGTTCAGTCGCCACTACACCTTGAGCATAACGGCTCAACCTTAGGAATTCTACTTCATATTCCGCGACAGACTTACTGCCTTGCACCAACCCCAGAAAAGCCTTTCTTTGTTCATCCGTATACCTGGTTCCCACATATTTCTTTTGGTACGCTTCCTTAACGTACTCCCAGGTCAGATCCTCAGCCGTGGCACCATCTCGCACAGTTAACCACCATTGATACGCTTCATCGCGTAACAGTGCCACCATTCCTTTCAACTTCTCCTCAGGTGTCAAGTCGAGCTCATCCATGATGCGCTCCGTCGCTTCCAACCGATCTTTCAGGTATCTTGGTGCCACTCCCAACACTCCACGAAACATCTCAGCTCCATTAGCTCGGAGCCGTTCCGGCACAGATTTTTGGGTTCTCGAATTTCCACCCGCACCAGCCACCAATTCCAAAACTTCGCAAAGACGGCTGCGACACGATCTCTTCCCCGTCCCGAGCTTGCTCGCCAAAGACCCACAAATTTGGGGGTGGTGGTGGCGGTGGTATTTCATTGTCAGAACCCTGACCCGATCTAACGGGTTCTGACACAGTCATCCTTCCTTTACCTCGCCCACGACGACCACGTCCTCTGGAGCTCATTTCTTAGCGTCGAGATCCGATTAAGGAATTTTATGAATTAGTATTCTTGTTTCACTTATTACCCATGAAGATGTTTTATGAAAAAGAATTTAAGAGTGGTTCTTTCGCATTCATACAAAGATACAGCCTTTTTCCATTCATTCATCCATCCATCGGACAAAGTATGAACTTTCGTTCATTCGTAGAAACGTTGTAGTTTTTTATCGTTGTTGTTTTTCCACTACCTAGGGGTATTTTCGTAATTTTATCCTACAGGGGCATTTTTGTAATTTTTTAAAAGGAAAAAAAACATTCTTTGGTGTTTTTGTCGAAAAGTATTTTGAGAATTCAAAGTCTCGGGGTAATTTGGAGAAATTTCAAAATCCGGGGGTATTTCGGTAATTTTCGACCTTAGGGGTATTTTGGTAAATTTTCACAAATTAGGGTAAATTTGTAAAATTTAGTAAATCAGGGATATTTCAAAAGTTATAAAACTTTGTGGGTTCTTTTTGAAAGTTCCTCTTTTCAAATGGTGATGTTTACAAAGATTTCGAAAATCGGGGTCATTTTGGTCATTTTGTAAGTTAGGGGAAATTTTGTAAAATTTTCCAAGATCAAGGTATTTTTTTTGATGGTTCGCAAATTAGGGTTTTTGTATGTTTATAAAATAGTGGAATTTTGGTAAAACTGTTGAGTAGTTGGACATTTGATAAACCAATGGCATTTTGGTAATTTTACCACTAGGGTATTTTTGTAATTTTCACAAATCGAAATTTTTAGGAAATTTTGTAAAAATAGTTTTACAAATTTAAAAAAAAGTTTTAAGAATTTTAAAACTAGGGTTTGTTGTTTGTTCTCTCTTTTTTTTTAAAAAAACATGGCTAGTTCCCTTTCGGGTTTTAGTCATTATGTTTAGCCTATGTCAGAGCCCTCTTTTGTTAGGGTGAACCAAAGCTACGCACTGAGGCAGATTCAAGTGAAGAGGAGGTGAGTCACACTGATCGCTTAAATACCAAGCTCTCACTGAAACCATTCCTGACATGCGCATGCAGGTTGCCACACCATCGGGCCTCTCGAGTTAGGGTGAACCAGGAAGCTACGCACTGGTAGGATTCTGCAAGAGGAGGTGAGTCACTAGGGGCCGCTTAAATACCAAGCTCTTACGGATCCAATCCTAGACATGCGTCTGAGGGTTGCCACACCCTAATCTCATTGACTTAGCCATAGGTTTGTTAAGTTCATTAAGTCTTATGGGTTCTGTGTTTGAGTAATCTAGCCCTAGGGTTCAAATTCCTATCATTCTATTCTACGTTCCATGCCTTTCCTACCCTTCTAAGGTTCATAATATAGTTCACATAATCACCCAAAAGAGTTAGGGGTACTTACCGGTGGATCATGGTTTGAGACTTAGGTGCCATGCCGAACACTGCTTTATTTCAAAGAAAATCATTTGGGCTCGAATTAAAAACATTTTGGGCCTTAGCCCACAGGCCGAGAGTTAAAAACTGGGCTCTGATACCAAACTGAAACACCCCACACCCGGCCCACGAGCCTGAACTGGATCTGGTATGTTCCTTAAGAAAATCGGTTTCAAAATTCTTTGTTACATAGAGAAAATTTGTGTATTTTGAGAAAATATTGGTTTGGGTTGGGCTTAGATTGAAAGCCCACTTGTCTTACTCAGAAATCTTTTAATTAGGGTGACAAAATAATTTAGGGTTTTAAATAATTAATTCTACTAGGACTTTAAATCCAAAAAAATAGTTCGTAACATAGTAAATAAAAAAAAATTTAAACAGAAATAAAGAAATTCAACTTGGGCCTTATGGCCTTATTACATCAAATAAAACCCAATAATAAAATTCAAAGTACTTAAAAAATATATAATGTCCAAATGAAGTGAAATAATCCTTCTTGAGCATGGCCACCACTAAGCTCCTTCCGCCTAGGTCCATTCTTTGTGCATCACACAAAAATAGTCCCACAATGGGGTGAGTCAATGCAGACTCAATGTGCACACAATACTAACATTCAACAAATCAGGCATACAAGTTCATATCAGGTTCATATTCATATACAATTAAATGATGCAACCTAAACCCAAGCCTATTTATCCATCCGCTACACACCACCCGTACCTGCCAATCACACCGTGGGGACTACTAAGTCAACCCTCCATCCGCTACACACCATCGAAGCGATCATTGCGATCGAGCGTGCTCATCGCCCATATAATTTGTGTCATTAGACACCATATTCAGATAATGTAACCGAAGTTACCAAATTCAGATAATGTAACCGAATTTACCATATTCATATTACGTGACCGTAGTCACCATATTCCGTTGGTGAGACCGAAGTCAACACCTTCTTCTTCTTTCACATATAGCCCGAAATGCCCCAAATATTATTATATCATGCATAACATACTTATTTCTCATTCATGTTACTATTCACATGTTCAAAATATATTATATTCGTAATCCTATCGTAGTAGGAAAACGCACTGGTACTTTTACCACATTTGTGGTACTTAGCCACATTCACATTCTTATGCATATTCATATATTAAAATAATTATTGCCATAATATATTGAAAGTTAGTGTGAGTACACACCTGATTTGCTTAATAGGTTCCTTGATATCCCGAAGAAATCGATCTGTTGCTTTAGATCTCAATCCCTATATTCGGCCAAATTATTTAAACACATAAATAAACCTTTTTGACCTTAAAACCAAATCCTAGTAGGATTTGTATTTCTAAAGAATAAACCTTGGCCGATTGGATCTATGGACTTACCTTAAAATTTCCAAATCCCGAATGTAATCCTTGCCTTGTATGTCTGTCGAAATTCCTATAGTTTCATGTTAGACTTAAATCTCACATATAATCCATAACTTTGACCAAATATGTGTAGATCTTACCTTAGATTCTTGAATCCCGAATGATCTCTTCCTTGTAGTTGATAGCACTAGAAATCCCGAAACACTGCTTATAGTTTCGGCCACAAAAATAATAACATAGCCTATATGTTTGACTTAAAGAGGAGAATAATTGATAACCATAAGATTCTTACCTTTTGAATTCGACAGATCTTTCCTGACACTGCTTCAAAGATTCGGCTTTGGCAGAATTTCAGCTTTTGATGCTATGAAGAATTCGGCTATGTTGGATTGTGTTTTTTTTTTTTGATTTTTGAAAAAGAAGAAAAGAAAAAGAGAGAGGAGGCTAGGGAATTCGGCTAGACAAAAGAAAAGAGAAGAGAACCCTAAAAATTTTGGCAGAGATGAGGAGGAAGGAAAAATTGATGAGTAGCCCTCCTACCTTCCTTTTATAGCCGAAATTATCAGCTAGGGAGTCCCTTACTTGGCCACCACTTGTAACACCCCAAACCCGGCCCAAACATTATGACCGAATTTGGTATGCTACAGAGAAAAACATTTTGAAAACCATTTTAAGACCGATTTTGAAATTAGTTGAAATGCCATTCAATTTAAATGTCTTTGTTAAAAACCATGCTTAATTTATATTTTTTTAAAAAAAATATTTGTTGAGTCGTGTTGTTTACAAATTTCAAGTGTACTCGATGGCACAATAAAACATTTTACGTATTAATTTTCATAAAACATGTGTAACCATTTTTCAAGTCATTAAGTTGTTAAACAGATTATCCAAAATAGATAAATAACCAAAATATAATTCTAGGAGGCCTTATTACAAAATAAATCAAACCCATAATAAAATAAAATAGTTCAAAATCCACCTAGTCCTTATTTTCATCGCATGGCCACCTCGAGTTTATCCGACTCCTTATCCGCATGACTACGAATCACACGAAAATGTTAAAGGAAAAAGGTGAGTCATCAAGACCCAATGTGTAACCCTTTTTCCCGGTTTAATTCAACAACATACACAATTTACAACAATTTAACATGCATTAAAATATGCACCCAACCTAGCCATCCAAACACCTTTTTCTACCCGTGTGGTACCAAACCACTGGTGGTGCCAAACCACGGTGACATATAGTCACAAATGTGATACCAAATCACTTTGTGTCCAAAGACACGATTGTGTTACCAAAACACTCGGTGACCAAAGTCACAAAAGAGATGATGGGGCCAACCCATCGTGGTGATACCAAATCAGCGGCAGACAATCCCATATCTCAAAATGGGGCCAACCCACGGTGGTGTAAACCACGGGACAAGTCGCTATGAGGTGCCAAACCTGCGGAGGTACCAAACCTCTGGTGACCGTAGTCACGATGTGTTACCAAAACACCGGTGTCCGTCGACACGAATATCACGCCTCCTCTCATCAACCCATATCAATCATTCATATGCATATACAAAAATCATGTTGATAGATTTATTTAACAACATCCAATCGATTATCATAAGCCATATATCAAATAATACACATACCAAATGTGTCATGCTTCCCAAAGCATCAAATAATAATCTCATAGCAATAAAGACTTACAGAGTCCTTGTTAATACCATGAAGGTATTACATCCATGTCTACACAAATTGATTAGACATAAAATAACACTTAGCATATTAAAAGTCATAAGATGTGTATGTACACACCGATACTAACGAAAGTCCTAAATCTCGAATAAACAAATCGGCCACACAAGTATTCTTGTCCCTATATTCGGCCAAAAATGATCATTAGAACCATGGCCTATTCGGCCAAACCAAAATAATTGAGAAAGGTTCCTTGTGAACCCAAAATCTTACCCAAAAGCCTTGAACACTAGCCAACACACTCCTAAATGAATCGGCCTCACTTTCCTACAATCAACCATCATTATCAAGGTTATTAGCCTTCGGCTTAAACGAAAACTTAAAAGAATAATCCTTTGAAATAAATCCTTACCACCTTCAATATTCGGCCAAGATACTTCTAAATGGAAGAAGAGAGTTTGGCACACCCAAAGGAGTATATTTGGCTAATAAAGAAATTATTGAGAAGAAAGGAGAAATAGGGGATTCGGTTTTGAGAAGAAAAGAAAAGTAGTAGATGAAAGATAATGGTGTAGGAGATTCACCAAAGTTTAGAGAAAGAAAGAATGGTTTTTGGTTTTGATAAAAGTTGAAAAGAGAATGAAAAAGAATTGATCAAAGGAACAAAAGAGAAATGGAAGAAATGATATTCTGGTCACCACAAACTTTACCAAAGAAGAAAATGCACAAGATGCAAAAATGTAGTTTGGTTCAAAAGACAAATGAGAGAAAGAAAGTGGTATTTTGTTTCCAACAAAATGAAGTTGTCATCAAAAGAAATATTTTTGCACCAAAAGTACCCTATACATTCGGCCAAAGATGAGAGCTTTTTGGAGAGGAAAAACAAACACAAAATGATACACAAAACAAAAGGTTGGTCAACATCCCCTCGAAGCTACCTACCAAAAATTCGGCCACTCCCCCTAGCCTTACATGCCGTCCACATTCATGCATTAAGGCATAGGATTTCTTTCCAAAACATCCTCCACCTTCCATGCCTTTGTCCCCTCATTATACCATAAACTCAAGATATCCTACCATAACCTTAGAAATCTTATCCTTTTTTCCATGCTTTCCTTAAAAATAATTCAACTAACCAAAATTATTAGTACACCTATCATAATTATGTTTGACCGTCCATTAAAGCTAACATACAAAAATAAACTTTAAAAATGCTATACCTACTACTCGAACTATTAACCTCATGCAACCTTTCAAGCTCTTTAACCAACTTGCCACTAACTCCTCTTGTGCTTTAATTTACACTTAAATTAACTTAAGTGCTAAGCTCATTTAATCCACTTCATTAAATAAGCTGTAACACCCTAAATTAGGGGTTGTTGAGAATTTAATTATTTTAAATATTTTCCCATGTGTGTGCTTGAAGAGTTAAATTCTAGGATTTATTTGACATGTTTAAGGGTCTAAAAATAACTCGAGCTAAGCTTGGCCCAGTATTAAAAATTTATTTTTAAGTGTGTAAAAGGAAGGAGCTAGGTTAGTTAGGGCTTTAATAGAATTTTGGGCGAGTTAAGGCACAAAGGATGGGCTTGGTATAAGTGGCGTGGGGCGCCAAAGAGTTTGCTAGGGGCCTTGGGTTCGATTCGTGGAAGAAACAAGGGGGAAATGTTTTTCCTTTTGGGTTTTTGGGCGTTAGGCCTAGGAAGGCCTTTTAATTAAATTAGGAGGGCTTATTGACATGAAAGTGGGTTGGCTAAGTGGCTAGCGTGTGCTACTTAGAGGCTTGGAGGTTGTTGGGCGCATGTTCGAGCTGCTGAAATAGCGTTTGGCATTTTTAATTTTTGGGTAAACGGCCTGGAGAGGTCTTATAATTAAATAGTGGGGTAAATAGGCAAGAAAGTCGGGCTGGAAGAGTTGGCAAGGGCGTTGGAAGAGGGGGGCTGCAGTGGGGTCCTGGTTTCAATCCCAAAGAAATGCAAGTGGGTTCTATTTTATTTTGTTTGGCGTGAAAGTGGAGTGGCTCGCACATGGTTTTTTGCTTTTTTGTTGAGCATTCTATTTGGAGTTTGGCAAGCACATGGATTCTTTGTTTTTTTTTATTTGATGGGATAACATGAGGATAATAATTAGTTTTTAAATTGGATTTTTATTATTAATTCTAAGGATAATAAAAGATAAAGAAGATATTAGTGGATTATTGGATTATTGTTTGGGATTAATTCAATTATTTGAATTAAATCAAACAAGTGGCCTAGAGTAAATTAAGGTAGTGGAATGAATTTTAAACTCCTTGGTTGAATGGAGTGGACGGCAAGCATTAGGGGAAGGGGTGCCGATTGTATATAAAAGTCTTAACCTACCATCTTGTTTTTCTTTTTTTTTTTATTTTAGCCGAACCCCTTCTTTCTTTGTTTCTTTTATTTTTTTTATTTTTCTCTCCATTATTTTTCCCTCATAATAGCCGAATACACCCATTTAAAGTGCCGAAATCCCTTTTCTTTATATTAAACTCTACTTGGCCGAATATTGTGCAAGAGAAGGTGGCTTTCCTTTAGTCAATTTTGGAAGGTAAGGGTCTTAGGCTGAATGTTTATGTTTTTCTCATTATGTCGACTTTGGTAAAGGTGGGTGTGGGTTTCGGCAACTGTTAATTAAGGGTACTAATCACAGATTAAACCGAATTCTCTGTAGGATCTTCTGGATTTGAAAACAAGCAAGTGAGTTCGTTCAACGTTAGCCAATCAATTTTTTGATTCGCGATTCGGTGTCAAGAAGCTAGTATTCAAAGTGATTAGGTAAGGATTCGGTACAAAAGGTTACCCTTTAACTTATGTGGGTTGGTAGAATAGGCCATAGTACTAACCCTATGGTTGGCCGAATATAGTGCAGAGAGATCTAGTGTGGCCGACTTTGCCTTTTCGGGATTTAGAGCATCCAAGGGTGACAGTGTGTACATACACACTTATAATTAATTAAATGTGCTAAATTGTTGTGTGTGTGCTAACCTGATCTGTGTAGATTCGGGATTAATACCATGAATGGTATAAGCAAGGAACCAGGTAAGTCCTTGTTGATTATGAAATATTTTAAGATGCTTTTGGGAAGCATGGTATGTTTAATACACTTTGCATATGGCTGATGATAAAACCCGTACATGTGATTAAGTATATGGTAGCATGAATTATGTGATATAAATGTTTGATGTGGGATTGATGAGTGGAGGGCGATATATCCGCGTGTGTCGGGCACCAGTGTTTTGGTAACACACTGTGACTACGGTCACCAGAGGTTTGGTACCTCCAGAGGTTTGGTACCTCATCGCGTCTCGTCCCAGGGGTTTAGCACCACCGTGGGTTGGCCCCACAGATTATCATAAGGGATTGACGCCAGTGATTTGGCATCACACGATGGGTTGGCCCCATCAATCGATTTGTGTCTCTTTGACACCGTTGTTTTGGTAACACATTGTGACTCTATGTCACCAGTGGTTTGGCACCACCAGTGGTTTGGTACCACACGGGGTAGACAAGGTGTTTGGATGGCTAGGTTGGGTGCATGACTTAGTACATGATGATTGATTATATGCTGTGTATGAAATTGTTTAAATACGGGGGAAGGGTTACATACTGAGTCTTGGTGACTCACCTTCTCCTTTACATTTTTCAGGTGGCACGTAGATCGCGGATGTGGAGCCGGGTTGACTCGAGGTGGCCATGCAGTGGATTTAATTTAAATGGACTTTAAATTTAGTTATTTCATTTCATTAATGGTTAGATTTTATTTTGAATGTAATAAGGCCTCCTAACACTGTATCTTTGTTATTTTTCATTGTTAAATACTCTGCTTTAAACTCATCATTATCCATATTGCATTTAAAATCACATGTTTCCAAATTCAATCGAAAAATGTGTTAATGTGCCATCGCACCTTCAAATTTTTAAAAAATAACTTGACTTAATTGATTTCCAATAAACACTAAGTAGAGTTTTCACAAGACAATCAAATGAAAAGTTTTCACAAACTTAAATCGACTTAAAAAGGTTTTCTTTCAAAAATATTTTTCCCTCAGAACAAACCGATTCGCCATAATGTTTGGGCCGGGTTTGGGTTGTTACAAAATTGGTATCGAGCCCAGTTCAAAGCTCCTACTGTAGGGGCCAAGGCCCAAAAATGTTTTGGTAGGCCTTATGGAATGATTTTTGGTTTTGAACAAAGATGGCCCGAGTCTCCTGCCGATCCGCCTGTAAGTACATCTAAACCTCTTTGTGAATTATATTCAGTAGAAGGGTAGGAAGCATGGAACGTAGATAGACTTATAGGAACTTGAACCCTAGGATTAGATTACTCAAACACACAAACAGAACATAAGACATAAGGAACCAAACCAATCTATGACTTAGCCATTGAGCTAGGGTGTGGTAACCCCTGTACGCATGTCGAGGATTGGATCCTGAAGAGCCTGGTATTTAAGCGGCCCCGTGACTCACCTCCTCCTCTTCGCAGTATCCTACACCGGTGCGTAGCTTTCTGGCTCACCCTAACTCGCAGGGCTCGGTGGTGTGGTAACCTCCATGCATGTCTAGAAAGGTTCTGTAAGAGCTTGGTATTTAAGCACCACGTGACTCACCTCCTCTTCACTCAATCCCGCCTGCAGTGCGTAGCTTTAGTTCACCCCGACCAAGAGGGCTCTGGCCATAGGCTAAACATGATGATTAAAACCCGAAAAGGAATTAGCCATGTTTTCAAAAAGAATGAAACAACAACAACCCGAATGTTTTCAAAACTTTTGCAATAACTCTTTCAAATTTGAGAACGTCATTTTTACAACGTTTTCTTCGAAAAACTCAATTTGTGGAAAATTACAAAAATACCCTTAGGGGTAAAATTACTAAAATGCCCTCGGCTCATAAAATATCAGTTCAATGGTTTTGCTCAAAACTTTCAACTATTTTACAAATATTCAACAACTTAGCTTTGAAAATCATCAGCAAAACATTTTGGTCTTGGAAAATTACGAAAACGCCCTCAATTTGTGAAAATTACCGAAATGACCCTGATCTTTGAAAATCTTTACAAACATCACCACTTGAAAGGGAAAGTTTTCAAAAAGGGAACCCTCAAAGTTTTACAACTGTTGGAAATATCCCCGATTTATCAAAATTTCAAAATTTCCCCTGATTGACAAAATTACCGAAATACCCCTGGTTTCCAAAACGATGCCATATCTTTAAATTTTGCCAATTTTCGAAAACATCCTCCAGTTTTGGGGAATTTCAAAGTGATTTGTTTATTAGAATTTTACAACTTCTTCTATTACGAAAATACCCCTTTAGGAAAAATGACGAAAATACCCCTAGGTTAGAAATGGGCAGAAATGTCCGAAGAGCGAATAGGTATGGAAAGTATTAAGGAATGCATGCATGAACTCCTTTGTTTGAACTAGGATAGAAGACTAAAACCTTGTTTGCTCGAAAGAATCTCTGATTAAACCTTATCCATAAAATTTCTTCGCGAGTAATAAAGTGGAACAAATGCTAACGTATAAAAATTTTCTTAATCAGACTAAAAGCGCGGTAGATAGAATGAGTTCTAGAGGACGTGGACGCCGTGGACGCGGTAGGGGTAGGATGATTTGGTGTCTAAACCCGCAGTCCTGGTCAAGGTTCTCGAAAACGAGGTACCACCGCCACCACCACCTCTTACTTTTAGAGCCGAGGAGCGAGGATCGCACCGGTGGCGGTCAGATCGCAAGTCGCTTTTCGCGAGTTTTGGAAATGGTGGTGAGTGGTGGAAATTTGGGAGCTCAAAAATGCTCTCGAGCGACTGATCTAACGGAGCGGAGGTATTCCGGTGTGTCGAGTGGCACCCAAAGTCGCGAGATCTTCACTAGAGTCAATCGAAAGGATCATGAATGATCTTGACCGACCGAGGAGGAAAAGTCCGAAAGGGGCGTGTCGCTTCTAAAGGATGAAGCACACCGGTGGTGGCCGACGGTCCGAGATGGAGCCACGGCAGATGATCTCACGCGGGGATTACTTTAAACCGCTTTTGTAAGAAGTATGTGGGCACTAGCTACACCTGATGCTCAAAGGAAAACTTTTCCGGGACTAGTGCAAGGAACTAAGTCAGTGTCGGAATATGAGGCGGAGTTTTTAAGGCTGAGTAGGTATGCTAGAGGCATCGTGGCTACTGAACACGAGCGCTGTGTCCGCTTTGAGGACGGACTCCGAGATGATTTGAGGTTGCTGATTGCCCCACAGCAGGTTCGTGAGTTTTCGTCTCTAGTGGAAAAGGCTAAGGTAGCCGAAGGGATCAAGGAGACCGTAAGACGTATACATGATAGGAACAACCAAGAAGAGAGGCTTTGGATCGCTGGATCGGACAAAGAATGTGGAGAAGAGGGCTAGATTTGGGGAATCGTAAAGAGCCACAAAGCTCGCCAAAGGCCACCTCGCAAGATGTTAGATGCGGGAAATCCTATTCGGGAGAATGTTTGGCGGGAAGTAGAGGGTGCTTTGAGTGTGGATCGTTGGATCACCATGTAAGGTATTGTCCGCGGAAGTTGGCAAGGACTCAAGCCGAGGATCAAGGACGTGGCCAATTCGGAAGGATGGCCGCAAGAACCACGGAGGGGTCAAGGAGCGCCTAGAGGTAATGATAATGGTAACGGGCGTGGCCGAGTGCTTTGAAGGTGCAGAGGCGAGAGGCAACCAAGGTTGGTTTATGCAGCTGGTCGTCGCGAGGAGGAAGATGTGCCAGACATGACAACGGGTAAGTTTCTTATTTTCGGAATACCCACAATTGTCTTGGTTATGGTTACGTTGGTTCATTCTTATGATTGCTAGTAAAGTGTATAAATTTGGATTATGAAGGTAGGGAATGTTTCTAGGGAGTATGATAGTTCTTTAAGATCAGAGTGCGCAGCAGTAGCGTAGTGTGATGAGTTAAGGATGCACGATTGGACGATAATAAGTAATTTCGAGGACGAAATTATTTTAAGGGGGTAGAATTGTAACACCCTAAATTAGGGTTTGTTGAGAATTTAATTATTTTAAATATTTTCCCATGTGTATGCTTGAAGAGTTAAATTCTAGGATTTATTTGACATGTTTAAGGGTCTAAAAATAACTCGAGCTAAGCTTGGCCCAGTATTAAAAATTTATTTTTAAGTGTGTAAAAGGAAGGAGCTAGGTTAGTTAGGGCTTTAATAGAATTTTGGGCGAGTTAAGGCACAAAGGATGGGCTTGGTATAAATGGCGTGGGGCGCCTAAGAGTTTGCTAGGGGCCTTGGGTTCGATTTGTGGAAGAAACAAGGGGGAAATGTTTTTCCTTTTGGGTTTTTGGGCGTTAGGCCTAGGAAGGCCTTTTAATTAAATTAGGAGGGCTTATTGACATGAAAGTGGGTTGGCTAAGTGGCTAGCGTGTGCTACTTAGAGGCTTGGAGGTTGTTGGGCGCATGTTCGAGCTGCTGAAGCAGCGTTTGGCATTTTTAATTTTTGGGTAAACGGCCTGGAGAGGTCTTATAATTAAATGGTGGGGTAAATAGGCAAGAAAGTCGGGCTGGAAGAGTTGGCAAGGGCGTTGGAAGAGGGGGGCTGCAGTGGGGTCCTGGTTTCGAATCCCAGCAGCTGCAAGTGGGTTCTATTTTATTTTGCTGGCGTGAAAGTGGAGTGGCCTGCACATGGTTTTTGCTTCTTTGTTGAGCATTCGGCTGGAGTTTGGCAAGCACATGGATTCTTTGTTTTTTTTTTATTTGATGGGATAACATGAGGATAATAATTAGTTTTTAAATTGGATTTTTATTATTAATTCTAAGGATAATAAAAGATAAAGAAGATATTAGTGGATTATTGGATTATTGTTTGGGATTAATTCAATTATTTGAATTAAATCAAACAAGTGGCCTAGAGTAAATTAAGGTAGTGGAATGAATTTTAAACTCCTTGGTTGAATGGAGTGGACTGGCAAGCATTAGGGGAAGGGGTGCCATTGTCTATAAAAGTCTTAACCTACCATCTTGTTTTTCTTTTTTTATTTTAGCCAAACCCTTTTTCTTTCTTTTCTTTTTTTTTTTTTTATTCTCTCTCCATTATTTTTCCTCATAATAGCCGAATACACCCATTTAAAGTGCCAAAATCCCTTTTCTTTATATTAAACTCTACTTGGCCAATATTGTGCAAGAGAAGGTGGCTTTCCTTTAGTCAATTTTGGAAGGTAAGGGTCTTAGGCTGAATGTTTATGTTTTTCTCATTATATCGACTTTGGTAAAGGTGGGTGTGGGTTTGAAATCATTAATTAAGGTACTAATCACAGATTAAACCAATTCTCTGTAGGATCTCCTGGATTTGAAAACAAGCAAGTGAGTTCACAACATTCGCCAATCAATTTTCGATTCGCGATTCGGTGCCAAGCTAGTATTCAAAGTGATTAGGTAAGGATTCGGTACAAAAGGTTACCCCTTTAACTTATGTGGGTTGGTTTAATAGGCCATAGTACTAACCCTATGGTTGGCCGAATATAGGTACAGAGAGATCTAGTGTGGCCGACTGCCTTTTTTTCGGGATTTAGAGCATCCAAGGGTGACAGTGTGTACATACACACTTATAATTAATTAAATGTGCTAAATTGTTGTGTGTGCTAACCGGATCTGTGTAGATTCGGGATTAATACCATGAATGGTATAAGCAAGGAACCAGGTAAGTCCTTGTTGATTATGAAATATTTTAAGATGCTTTTGGGAAGCATGGTATGTTTAATACACTTTGCATATGGCTGATGATAAAACCCGTACATGTGATTAAGTAGATGGTAGCATGAATTATGTGATATAAATGTTTGATGTGGGATTGATGAGTGGAGGAGGCAGTATATCCATGCCGACGGGCACCAGTGTTTTGGTAACACACTGTGACTACGGTCACCAGAGGTTTGGTACCTCTTCGCGTCTCGTCCCAGTGGCTTAGCACCACCATGGGTTGGCCCCACAGATTATCATAAGGGATTGACGCCAGTGATTTGGCATCACACGATGGGTTGGCCCCATCAATCGATTTGTGTCTACGGACACCAGTGTTTTGGTAACACATTGTGACTCTATGTCACCAGTGGTTTGGCACCACCAGTGGTTTGGTACCACACGGGGTAGACAAGGTGTTTGGATGGCTAGGTTGGGTGCATGACTTAGTACATGATGATTGATTATATGCTGTGTATGAAATTGTTTAAATATGGGGAAGGGTTACATATCGAGTCTTGGTGACTCACCTTCTCCTTTACATTTTTCGTGTGGCACGTAGATCGCGGATGTGGAGCCAAAGTTGACTCGAGGTGGCCATGCGAAGGATTTAATTTAAATGGACTTTAAATTTAGTTATTTCATTTCATTAATGGTTAGATTTTATTTTGAATGTAATAAGGCCTCCTAACATCTTTGTATCTTTGTTATTTTTCAGCTTGTTAAATACTGCTTTAAACTATCATATCCATATTGCATTTAAAATCACATGTTTCCAAATTCAATCGAAAATGTGTTCTGACGTGCCATCGGGCACCTTCAAATTTTAAAAAAATAACTTGACTTAATTGATTTCCAATAAACACTAAGTAGAGTTTTCACAAGATAATCAAATGAAAAGTTTTCATACAAACTTAAATCGACTTAAAAAGGTTTCCTTTCAAAAATATTTTTCCCTGTAACAAACCAGATTCGGCCATAATGTTTGGGCCGGGTTTGGGTTGTTACATAAGCCATACTAAAATTTATTCTAGCTTCCTAAATAAAATCAAGCCCTCACAAGACTATACTAACACATAAAATTCATACCTGAGCCAACACAAATAAATAAATAATATTCTAATTTCCTAAAGCCCAAGCTCCAAATGGCCCAATCCTACTAGGCCCAATTTAAGGATGTTACAATTCTACCCTCCTTAAAAAAAATTTCGTCCTCGAAATTTCCAACTAACTAACAATCGACATCCTATCTCACCACACTACGCTCTTGTCACGCACTCGATATTATTAAAAATTACTATACTACTAACAACATTTGAATACGTCGAACCCACATCAATCAAAGCGGTATGTGGAAAACCAAAGACTAAGAATGTAATCGATTATGACATCCGGTGCGTCTCTCTCCTCACGACGCCACAAAGATACACCAAAACCAGTCGTTTTGCCTAAGTGTTGTTTGCACCTCTCGCCCAATGCTCCTCGACCTCGACTGCAGCCATTACCTCCTCTACCGTTATCACGACCCTTACGTGGTGGCGGTCCTCATTCTCGAATCGAGCACGACCTTGACCTTCAAATTGATTCCTGGCTTGCTTACGTGGGCCGTCTCTCATCGATGATCCAATGAGCCACACTCGAAACATCATTTTCCTCCGGTCCAACATTCGCCCCAATGAAACTTCCCACATCGATTACAATCGTCGCTGGTCCCGATTAGCGATATGTGCCTCCCGCATCGATTCGACCCACTTTGCCTAGCCCTCTTCTGAGAATCTTCGGCCGACCCAGATGATTCAGAACCTCTCTTATGCTTATTCCGGTCGTAACTCTGCCTTACAGATTCCTTTATTCCTTCGGCTATCTTAGCCTTTTCAACTAAAGCAGCAAAATCTCGCTCCTGATGTGGAGCAATCAACAGTCTCAGCTCGTCCTTCAAACCATCCTCGAATCGAACACAACGCTCGTGCTCCGAAGCCACAATACCTCCAGCATACCGGCTCAATCTTAAGAACTCAGCCTCATACTCCGATACGGACTTACTCCCTTGGACCAAACTTAGAAATGCCTTACGCTGCGCATCAACGTAACTAGACCCGATATATTTCTTCTGATATGCTACCTTAAAGAAGTTCCAAGTGAGATCTTCCGCCGCAGTACCATTCCGTACCGTGAGCCACCATCGATATGACTCATCCTTGAGAAGCGACACCGCTCCTTTCAGTTTCTCCTCATTTGACAAATCTATCTCATCCATGATTCTTTCGGTCGATTCTGGCCAATACTCAGCTGAATTGGGCGCTACACCGGACACACCTCGAAAAAATTCAGCTCCGTTAGCTCGAAGTCTCTCAGGAACCGACTTCCGAGCTCCTCCACCTCCACCCATTCTAGCTACCCTTCCTAGAACCCGCAGCATTGCTTGTGAGACTGCGTCATCACCCGTTTGATCCTGCTCCTCAGCTCCAAAGGTTGGGGGTGGTGGTGGCGGTGGTATCTCGTTCTCAGATCCCTGACCCGACCTGACAGGTTCTGACACGGTCATCCTACCCCTTCCGCGTCCACGACGGCCACGTCCTCTAAAGCTCATTCTAACTATCGCGTTTTAATCTGATTAGGAAATTTTTATGGATTAGTACATGTTTCACTTGATTATCCGCGAAGAAATTTTATGAAAAGAGTTTAATAGAGATTCTTTCGATCAAACAAAGTTTGAAGTCTTCTATCCTAGTTTACACAGAAAAGTACATCCATTCCCTAATACCTTTCATACCTATCACTCTTCAGACATTTCTGTCTGTTTCTAACCCAGGAGTATTTCCGTCATTTTCCTATAGGGTATTTTTGTAATAAACCGAAGAAATTTTGAAAACTTTAATGAATCAAAACATTTTGTAGTTTCTAAAACTGAGAAGTATTCTTTGTAAATTTCACAATTTAAAGGTACAGTAAAATTTTGAAAACCAGGGGTATTTTGGTAATTTTGTCAATCAGGGGTGATTTTGTAAATTTCCAAAGTCAGGGTATTATTTTGAATACATCATTTTCGAGTATTTTTGTAAAATAAAAATTTTATCAAAACCGGGATAATGTGGAAATTTTAAGAAACCAAGGGTATTTTCGTAATTTTATCACTAGGGGCATTTTGGAAATTTTGGTAAACCAGGAATATTTGATAATTTCAGAAGATAAGTTTGTCCTACTATCTAAAAGAGATAATTTAGTGGTTTTAAAACCGAAGTTTTCCTTAAAACATGGCTAGTCCCTTTCGGGTTTTATTTAGGGTTTTACCTATGACCAAGGTCCTCTTGGTTTAGGGTGAACCAAAGCTATGCACTGTGTAGGAATCTCGCGAAGAGGAGGTGAGTCACGAGGACTGCTTAAATACCAAGCTCTTCTGGATCCAATCCTAGACATGCGCACCAAGATTACCACACCCTAACTCGGTGACTTGGTCCTAGGTTGGTTTTATTTAGGCCATTAAAGTCTTATGTCTTTGTTTAGGGTAAACTAGTCCTAAAGTTTAAGGTATTTATCACTATCTACGTCCCATGTCTCCTACCCTTCTACAATAATAATCCACACAAAAAGTTAGAGGTACTTACCAGGGCGGATAGGTGCCGGAGACTCGGTGCCATGCTTATTCAAAATCAAAATATTTCAAAAAAGGCCTACCAAAAACATTTTGGGCCTTGGGCCCCCCACAAGGAAGCTTTGAACTGGCTCGATATACCAATTTTGTAACACCCCAAACCCGCCCAAACATTATGACCGAATTTGGTATGCTACTGAGAAAAAACATTTTGAAAACCATTTTAAGACCGATTTTGAAATTAGTTGAAATGCCATTCAATTTAAATGTCTTTGTTAAAAACCATGCTTAATTTATATTTTTTAAAAAAAAATATTTGTTGAGTTGTGTTGTTTACATATTTCAAGTGTACCCGATGGCACAATAAAACATTTTACGTATTAATTTTCATAAAACATGTGTAACCATTTTTCAAGTCATTAAGTTGTTAAACAGATTATCCAAAACAGATAAATAACCAAAATATAATTCTAGGAGGCCTTATTACAAAATAAATCAAACCCATAATAAAATAAAATAGTTCAAAATCCACCTAGTCCTTATTTTCATCGCATGGCCACCTCAAGTTTATCCGAATCCTTAGCCGCAGCTACGAATCACCTGAAAATGTTAAAGGAAAAAGGTGAGTCATCAAGACCCAATGTGTAACCCTTTTTCCCGGTTTAATTCAACAACATACACAATTTACAACAATTTAACATGCATTAAAATATGCACCCAACCTAGCCATCCAAACACCTTTTTCTACCCGTGTGGTACCAACCCACTGGTGGTGCCAAACCACTGGTGACATATAGTCACAAATGTGATGCCAAATCACTGGTGTCCGAAGACACGATTGTGTTACCAAAACACTGGTGACCGAAGTCACAAAAGAGATGATGGGGCCAACCCATCGTGTGATACCAAATCACTGGCAGACAATCCCATATCTCAAAGTGGGGCCAACCCACGGTGGTGTAAACCACAGGGACAAGTCGCTATGAGGTGCCAAACCTCTGGAGGTACCAAACCTCTGGTGACCGTAGTCACGATGTGTTACCAAAACACTGGTGTCCGTCGACACGAATATCACTGCCCCCTCCTCTCATCAACCCATATCAATCATTCATATGCATATACAAAAAATCATGTTGATAGATTTATTTAACAACATCCAATCGATTATCATAAGCCATATATCAAATAATACACATACCAAATGTGTCATGTTTCCCAAAGCATCAAATAAAAATCTCATAGCAATAAAGACTTACCTGAGTCCTTGTTAATACCATGAAGGTATTACATCCATGTCTACACAAATTGATTAGACATAAAATAACACTTAGCATATTAAAAAGTCATAAGATGTGTATGTACACACCTGATACTAACGAAAGTCCTAAATCTCGAATAAACAAATCGGCCACACAAGTATTCTTGTCCCTATATTCGGCCAAAAATGATCATTAGAACCATGGCCTATTCGGCCAAACCAAAATAATTGAGAAGGGTTCCTTGTGAACCCAAAATCTTACCCAAAAGCCTTCGAACACTAGCCAACACACTCCTAAACGAATCGGCCTCACTTTCCTACAATCAACCATCATTATCAAGGTTATTAGCCTTCGGCTTAAACGAAAACTTAAAAGAATAATCCTTTGAAATAAATCCTTACCACCTTCAATATTCGGCCAAGATACTTCTAAATGGAAGAAGAGAGTTTCACACACCCAAAGGAGTATATTTGGCTAATAAAGAAATTATTGAGAAGAAAGGAGAAATAGGGGATTCGGTTTTGAGAAGAAAAGAAAAGTAGTAGATGAAAGATAATGGTGTAGGAGATTCGGCCAAAGTTTAGAGAAAGAAAGAATGGTTTTTGGTTTTGATAAAAGTTGAAAAGAAAATGAAAAAGAATTGATCAAAGGAATAAAAAGAGAAATGGAAGAAATGATATTCGGTCACCACAAACTTTACCAAAGAAGAAAATGCACAAGATGCAAAAATGTAGTTTGGTTCAAAAGACAAATGAGAGAAAGAAAGTGGTATTTTGTTTCCAACAAAATGAAGTTGTCATCAAAAGAAATATTTTTGCACCAAAAGTACCCTATACATTCGGCCAAAGATGAGAGCATTTTGGAGAGGAAAAACAAACACAAAATGATACACAAAACAAAAGGTTGGTCAACATCCTCCAAGCTACCTACCAAAAATTCGGCCCTCTCCCCTAGCCTTACATGCCGTCCACATTCATGCATTAAGGCATAGGATTTCTTTCCAAAACATCCTCCACCTTCCATGCCTTTGTCCCCTCATTATACCATAAACTCAAGATATCCTACCATAACCTTAGAAATCTTATCCTTTTTTCCATGCTTTCCTTAAAAATAATTCAACTAACCAAAATTATTAGTACACCTATCATAATTATGTTTGACCGTCCATTAAAGCTAACATACAAAAATAAACTTTAAAAATGCTATACCTACTACTCGAACTATTAACCTCATGCAACCTTTCAAGCTCTTTAACCAACTTGCCACTAACTCCTCTTGTGCTTTAATTTACACTTAAATTAACTTAAGTGCTAAGCTCATTTAATCCACTTCATTAAATAAGCCATACTAAAATTTATTCTAGCTTCCTAAATAAAATCAAGCCCTCACAAGACTATACTAACACATAAAATTCATACCCGAGCCAACACAAATAAGTAAATAATATTCTAATTTTCCTAAAGCCCAAGCTCCAAATGGCCCAATCCTACTAGGCCCAATTTAAGGATGTTACACCACTCCTCTATCTGATAGCTTTATCTTTTATTTATCATAAATAAAAGAGTTTAATCCATTATTTTACTCCCCTGAATAATCCTAAAAAAATCCTCTATTATCTTCATCAATTGCCGAATTTTAAAGGGATTTAAACTCCCTTTTTTTTCTAGAAGCCTTGCCGTCCACTCTTAGCCTTCTGGAAGCAAAAATAAAACTTCATTTATTTGCTTCCCTTGTGACTCGAACCCAGGCCCATGCCTCTTGCACATGGCGCCATTTCCATAGGCCCTAAGTGCCATCTTCAGGCCACTTTTCCAAGCCTGTTTGTGTGTCAAAATTTTCCAACTTTTTCTTTTAATGCCATCTTGCCCTTATTTCCTATTTTAAACTTTAAAATTTGACATTTCTGCATCATTTCTAAGTTTCCTAAAATTTTCGATCGGCTCTGTTTACTTGCCATTTTCTTACATTTCCAAGTTTCCTAAAATGTATACTTTCCATTTTTGAACCATTTCCATTTTCATTTCTTAGTTTCCAAAAATGTGTACTTTCCATTTTTGAACCATTTCCTTACATTTCTGGGTTTCCTAAAATGTTCATGTCCTAATGCATTTCCAGGTTTCCAAAAATGTTCAGGTTTCCAAAAATGTTCATTTCCATTTCCATGCATTTTTATACATTTCTGAGTTTCCAAAAATATCAAAAATTTATTCATAATGCTTAAGACTTGTCTTTTCATACAATTAAACCGAAAATGCATAGGCCCTTTCCAGGATGTTACAAGGTCACCAATAGAACTTCAGTAAGCTTGATTTAGTCTCGATTTCAATTTGAATGACAACTTATGATTACGATTTTGATATGAATGATTTTTGTATGATTTATTCTAAATTTTTCAATTTCGATTAGTGCGATAACATCCCGTAGCTCGGGTTCGGTGATCGAACTAGGTAAGGAGTGTTACATTTAGTGGTATCAGAGCTACAATTTATTTAATTCTTGATCATCACTAGATGTGCGAACGACTGGACTGGAAATACTATAGCAAAAAGATGATAAATAAAGCAGCGATGTCTACAAGTATACAGGTCAAATTGTAATATCATAAAGTGTTACAACGAAGCACTCCGGAAGTATTCCGAGGATAGTATCCAAGGGATTATAGATTGAAGAATTTTATTATTAAATGAATTACTGAAAATAATTACTAACTTAATCGAATCATGAATTACTAGTGTAAATACAAAACTAAAATATTAATTAAATTAATTAACCTAATGGAATTTCCTATTCTTAGTGTCGACCATGCAAGCTCCTGGCCTATGATCGATTAAATACCTAATTATCATTTAAATCGCTAATTACCCTTAATTGAGCTATTTACCACCCTTAATTAAGAATACATTCTTGGTCTTATCTTCACTAAGAATTACTACTTAAGTCACTCTTTCGATCTCTTCCTAGGTGTAATAGGCCAATTTAGCCTGGGCCCATACAAAAAATAATAAACCCAAAATAATAAAACAAAGTCCAAGTCCAGTCCAAAATATATCATTTGGCCCAATCAGAATGGCCCATTACTTGAAAAGATTGAAGGTCCCTCTACAAGCTTGACATATATGGGAACACAATCTTCAAGGATATGCAATCTTAAATGTAACACCCCAAACCCGGCCCATACGCCACTGCCAAATTTAGAATGCAGCTGCGAAAAACGTTTGAAAAATATTTTGACTTAGAGTGAAAACATAAAATTTATTGTCTTTACTAAAACATTGTATAATTAAAATTCCAAATAAAATTAAGTTGTTACAAAATTTCCGACTTGAAAACTTTAAACATAATTTGCTAAAAATAAAATATTTTCAAATAATGATATAATCGACAATCCAACTTAAAACATATAAAAATACTTAAATACTTAAAGTGGCCCTTATTACAATAAATAACCTTTCATAAATAAAATGTGTAAAACAAATAAAATATCTTCTGCATGGGCCACCTCGTATCCACTCCAACCCGGTCCAAGCTTTATGCATCACCCATAAGGTTTGAGAAAAATTGGGTGAGTCACACTGCACTCAGTGCATAGTTATTTCACATGTCCCCACATATGGGCTTGGCCCATAACCACACAGTCCACATACAAAATTATGCAATTATGAAGCCTAGCCCAACCTAGTATCCATCCATTACACCTACCTCAGCACACCTGCTGCCCAAGGCCGTGGCTAATCCACCGATCACCTAAGTGATCCCACATATCTCACCTTGGCAGACTTGCCGCCCAAGGCCGTGGCTAAGCCACCGATCACATAAGTGATCCCACATATCAATTAATCCACGGTGATGCACACAGCTATCAACCGCCGAGATAGGCACCTAGCCCACACCTCCCTTGATGAAGCACATAGCTAACATCAAGCGCTAATGTAGCACAAGGCTAACATTAGACCACGTACATAAATATGTACACCCTTTCCTTCGATTTTCACATCCCAAGTCCCATGCATATATGTGTACCATGTCAGATTAGCATTTAGAGTAAATATTCGTCACATGCTCACCACAAATATCACACATATATCATAGGCAAAATAGAGCACTGACCTGATTAATTGATTACCCACTACGGGTATCCACCTTCTTAGCCATTATTTTCGGCTAACATACACACACACACACACACACACATATATATATATATCAATATATACAAATAACAGGAGAATAGCGCGATAACTACGCACCTACTTTGGCACAATCAATCAAATCCCGAAACCCACGTCTAACTATTTGCACTCCTACGATTGTTGAACTCTTTCCTACACAACCTAAGTTAGAATCGGCTTTAAGTAATAATCCATAAGAATGGCCCTTGGCCGAATGCTACACTTACTTACCTTGAAGAATCGAATCCAAAAGACTCCTCTATATGAGTACTTCACACTTTAAAACAAAACTAAGAGCAAGAGATCGATGGTATCACCCTCAGAGAATCGATTTCAAGTCCCAAAGAGAAAGATTTTGGCACTTGAATGGTGAAGAGAGAGAGATCACGCCAAAGTGGAGGGAGTTGAATGCTAAGAGGATTCGGCTATGGTGTTTCTTAAAATTTCAAGCAAAGACAAGAGAGAAAGAGGCTATAGGGTTCGGCCAAGCCTTACCAATGGTGATGACATACTCGGCTATCAAAAGGAAAAGAAAGAGTTTGGGAAAGGAGATAGATTTGAAGAAAATCTAGCAAATAGAGAGAAGAAGAAAATGCTAGTGACCTTAATGATCTTTGAAGCTTCGAACACAAAACAAAGAGAAGGGAAACCGAAACTAAATGGCTTATGCACAAAAACGGCACTTTGATGGCATTAGGATTTCAGCACTACACTAGAGAAAGAAGAATAAACCCGAAAAGAAAACATCTAAACTCCTTAAGAGAAATTCGGCTACTCCTCTCTACTCACAAAACCGAAATAGTCATCAAAGAAATCCCCCTTGGCCATCCAACTCACATATTCATCACAAATCCCACAATTTCCTCTTTATTTCCTCCTAATCCTATTCCTTCCAAAATTCAGCCAACTCCCCTAGTCCATGAAACCATGCATGTTCATGGACAAAATGCCATAGAAGAGTTTCCAAAACAACACTCCATAATCCATGCCTTTTGTCCCCTCATTATACCATAATTCCTTGATACCATACCATAAATAAGTATCCATAAATAACAAAGTCCATCCTTACCATAAGTAAAATTTGACCAACACATGCCATACAAAAATTAAAAGTCACCTTAATGTCATCCATGGGATTCGAACCTAAGACCATTAATACACTCCACACTCTACTTGCCACTTTACCAATTGACTCATTGTGATTAAAACCTCAAACTAATTTTTTTAAGGCCAATTTTGCTTAGCTCCCTTTCTAAGAATAAAAATCTAATATTTTTCTAAGGCATTCCCTTACATTCTAAAATACTAAAAACCCTTAAAACATATCCAAACACACACTAAGCCCACTATCACTTGAATTATGCATAAACGCATAACCCCTAAATCTAGGATATTACATTAAATATGATATGCAATCCTAGAAGATATTGTATGCAATCTTTGAAGATATGATATGCAATCTTAGATATGATATGCAAATCTTAGATATGATATGCAATCTTGGAAGATATGGTATGTAATCTTAGAAGATATGATTTTGTAATCTTAGAGATTTAATTTGTAGATACCTTTTAATCTTAGCCGTTAATATAATTGATCTGTACCGTTGGATTTGGGGAGGCTCAAATATAAATAGAGGCCTCTCCCTTCATTGTAAAAGGGACTTGAGTTTTGAGTAATAAAAATTCTTGCGAGCATTCACTCAAATTTCTCTCTCTTTTGCGTTCTTATTTTCTGTGGCTTATTCTTATTTTGTTCTTCGCTCATCTTCGTTTCTTTTTGAGTTGCTTCCATTCGAGTTAGATTTTGGTGGAGGAATTTCGTTGAATCCTCATATTGCGGGAGTTAGGTTGACTTATGCATTTTTTTTTTTACTTTTGTTATTTATCCATATCATTTTTATACTTTTCTTTAATTTTTTAAAAATTGTTGTAATATTCATTAATTGTTTTGAGTATATTATTTAACTTATATTATTATTTTTTTATACATGAATTTAATCTTGTGAATAAATTTTTTTCCTTAATTTTTTTCATAGATTCTTTTAAAATTGCTCTTATCTACTCTATATTTTTTTATTTTGATTGTTCTTTTTTTTAAATTTTTTTTTGAATCCATTATTTACCTTAACATTATTATTATTGCTTTTCATTCTTTTACTTAATTGTTTATGTTAGTGCTAATTGTTACTATGACCTGTAACTTTAGTAAATTGCACTTTTTTTGTAACAACTTAATGTTATTTTTTAATATTTGTTTAAAGATATCTATCTCCTTTAATTACCACATTTTATCCAAAAGTTTTTCTTAAATAAGGCAATGTTTTGTGTTTAGAAATTCGGGAAATAGTGCCTAATGTGTTGGGTTTCGATTTTTTGTTTGACTAAATAGCTAAATATCCTTTTAATGAATTTTATAAATCATGAGATGATGTTGGTTATGAGGGTTTAAAACATCATGTCCTAATATGCTGGATGTGATGTTTGTATTCTTTCAAAATAAAGGAATCTCAAGTTCTAACTCAAATTGTTCAAGTTTTTAAAGAAATCATGTTTTCAAATCTTTTCAAATTTTTGACATTAGGACAATAACTAATCAATCCGGTACCAATTTTGGGCGTTACGATGGTGCTAATCCTTTCTCGTATGTAACTGACTCCTGAACCCGTTTTCTTGAATTTCGTAGGCCAAAATCAATATTTTGAAATAAAATGTTTTATAAGGTGATCCGATCACACCTAAGCAAAAAGGGATTGGTGGCGACTCCATTTTCGTTTTTTAAAGTCGACCCCGTTTTTCAAAAATATAAAAATGGTTTTGACAGCTTGGCGACTCCATTGGGGACAATAAGAGAGTCAAGCCATAAAATTGATTATTTTCTTTCCATTTTTGGAAATTAAAAATTATTTGATTTAATTTGGAAATCTGATTTGAAAATTACGATCCTTTTGTTGCATTTGTTTGTGTCATTACATATGATTGTTTTTTTTTTTTGCGCACATTGCATTGCATGACCGTTGTGGTTGCACCCTCAAGTGGGAGTAAGAAACTATGCCTTCGTGAGGTTCTCACCTTCGCATAGGCTAGTGGATTGCTTCTGGGATACATCTGTACCTATGTCTTCATAAAGTTTTCACTTTCCCATGGCCATAATCCCCTGAACTGAACTCGATCGGTATGAGCCTATAATGGGTGAAGATTGAGGAATCTGCTGGTTCAGGTACCTTTTCTTTAGAACTAAACCGCATATAGTGAACCCTAAGAGCCCACCTTAGGTAGAAATATGCCAAACCCTAGTGGTCACCCAGATAGGTGCCCTATTTTGTTATTTATTTCTCTTGTGCAAATGTGTTCTCTTTTGTTTTGATTGCATTGCATTCACATCATAGAAAAGAGGTGTTGGTTCAAATTTGATTACTAAATAGAAGAGTTTGTCATGAGAAAATGAATTTCTTGATAAAGTGGATCATAATACGGTCGTCCGAATATGGTCCAAGTAAACACAACGAGAGAAGATAGATAGTCCGTGAAGGAATACAAGACTTTATTGCCCAAGGATTCAAGCTAATGAAGACTATTCGAGAGCCGCCATGTCTTGATTTTCTAACAAGCATTGCAAGGATAAGTGAGTAATGAGTCGCTGCCCAAGCAAAAAGGAGCTAGTGGAGGCATCTATTAGAAGTTTACAAGATTTGACCTTTGCGAAGAAGGGGATTGATGTTTTTTGCTTGGAATATGAGGGCAAGGTTGCATATGTAATCCATTTTATGTAAAGAAATTTGCTTTCTAGAGAAGTTTTTCTAATGGAATTGAATTCAAAATCAACGCCTCTCTTTCTTTTACATTCATTCCATGCATCTGCATTGCATTGCATTATTTACATTAGACTTTTACAAAAGGGACCCTAATTAGTTAAAGTTATTTCAGAAAAAGAGAGAAAGAGATAAAGTTAATCTGGAAACTAAACATCATTACGGTACTCAAGCTAAGACAAAAAATATGAATCAAAGACTCGAACAGTTTCAGAGAGACATGCAAGACTAGCTGTAAGATCAGTTGGTAAAGATCCAACAAGAAATGAGTGACCAAATACTGGAAGTCCAAAGAAATATGATGGCTCAAATGGCTTAGCTACTGAACAGGGCGATGGACAAAAGAAAAGGTCACATGACTATTTTCGGAGAAGATAATGAGGACTTTCCTTTGGATTTTACTCCACCGCATAGACAAGCACACCCTGAAGAGTATCTCCGAAGGCCATCCGTCACGATTAGGCCTCAACAAGGGCAAACTGATGTAGGAGTGCCCATGAACTTCCAAGTGGGCGGAGGATCTAACCCAAGAGATAACCCTGCTAATCCTGTTATCCCTAACTTAGATATAGCAGAAAGGGAAAAGACAAGAATTGAGTCCTCAAGGCAGTTAGAGGATCACTGTAGATGGTTGGAAGAAAAGTTCAAGGCCTTGGAAAATGCTGATAATCACCATGGAATTGATGCTAAGGATCTGAGTTTGGTTCCAGATTTGGTGCTTCCTTACAAGTTTAAAATGCCAGAATTCAAGAAGTACAATGGGACTAGCTACCATGTTCTGTAGATGGATGGCTGGGTATGTTAATAATAATCAATTGCTGGTCCACTATTTCCAAGATAGTTTGGTGGGGGTAGCATCCAAGTGGTACAATTAACTCAGTCGTACTAGGATTAGCTCCTGGAGAGATCTGGCCCAAGCTTTCATGAATCAATACAATCATGTCACAGACATGACGCCTGACAGAATCACCTTACAGAACATGGAGAAAAAATCGAATGAAAGTTCGAGGCAGTATGCGCAAAGATGGAGGGAAGTTGCCCTACAAGTTCAGCCATCGCTTTTAGAAAAGGAGACTACAATGGTTTTCATTAATACTCTGAAAGCCCCATTCATTAACCATATGTTAGGAAGCGCCAGCATAAGCTTTTCAGATATAGTAATGCCTGGCGAGATGATTAAAAATGTGGTAAAGAATGGGAAGATAGACATGGGAGAAAATGCCAAAAGATTAGCCCCGAGAAACAAGGAAAATGAAGTGAGTACCTTAAGCAGGCATCCCAAACCAGTCACTGTAAGCCAGCTGAAGGCTGTAGCCACTGGTTTCCAAGGCTCTTCAAGGTAGGAACCCAACTCGAGGCCAAATATAGAAAAGCTCCAGTTCACACTCATCCCGATGACATATAATGAGCTGTATCAGAATCTTTTTTATGTGCATGTGGTGTCTCCGTCCTACTCGAAACCTGTGCAACCTCCGTTCCCAAAGTGGTATAATAAGAATGCCCAATGCGAGTACCACGCAGGAATAACGGGTCACTCAATTGAAACCTGCACTACGTTTAAAAAGTTGGTCGAAAGGTTCATTAAAAATTAGAATTATGAAGTTCGACGATTCATCAGAACTTAATCACTTTGATGAGGCAGTAAATGCGATAATTGAAGGAGGATACAAGAAAGCTGCAACTCCTTGTAGAAATCAAAAGAGAAGAGGGAACCAAGGAACGAGGTTTCCAAGCTCTTGTGTACTTGGAAGTGTTTTGAATAATGAGACTGTGGAAGAGATCCCTGTATTTTTAGAGCTAATCTAGAGTAATGTTCAAAACGCGTTTGTTCCTTAAACCTAGAGGCAATAAGAATCCCTTTGTGAAATAGGTTCATGTTTGAATTTTTTATTTCAATAAAATGCATCTTTTTGAACAAATATTCTTTTATTCTTTCCATAAATAGATTCTTTTATTTTTAGACTTTCTTTCAAGTATTCTTTCATTCTTCATTCATGACCATACAAATAATCATTCTTTGAATCATTTATTCTTTGGAATCTTCCTTCAAACCTACAATAGGTCTCCAGACATCAACGATGTGAGCAACGCTGCTACTGACTTAGAGTCTCCTTTCGAGTAAGACATGTGTCTAGAGGGATCTTAGGACTTTGAAGATGACAGAGATTGTAACCTATCTTCTGATTTGTTAAAGATGGTAGAACAAGATGAAAAACAGACCCTACTCTACAAAGGGTCAGTGGACATTGCGAGCCTAGGAAAGGGGTGAAGATCGAAGCCTAGCTCACCATAGAAATAAGGCAAGACATCATTGAGTTATTTTCAAGAATTCAAAGATGTTTTTGCACGATCATATTAGGACATGCCTGGACTGCTTAGACACGGGTACTTTGAGATCTTAAAAGAGGTCCATAAGGATATCAGAAGAACACATGCTAATGGTTTTACAATAGTCAAGCTAAGCATGAGGTTTGGGTATTTTTAATCTATATAGAAGGGGATGGTATCAGCTATGCCGTATTTAAGGAGACAAGATTCATGTGCCTTCTCCATTTCTTCACAAATTTTCCATACGTGGAGCATGGATGTGATGGGGCCAATCTCGTTAAAAGTTTTTTAGCCAATATCGATTCATCGTCGTCGTCGTCGTTTACTTTACTAAGAGGGTGGAAGTAGCTTCATATGCCAATGTTACAAAGTCGATAGTCATCAAATTCTTAAAAAAAGGAGAGAGACCAAGCGCCGACAAAGAGTGCTAAAAAGGACAATGTCAAAAGTTTGGAAGTTTGTTCAAAGATCAGATGCCATATCACAATGCAGTAATGGCAGCAAAAAAAAAAAGGATCAGGGGAGAGATGACTGAGACTTGTAAATGTTGACATAAGAAGTTACCATTTACCTTCTATCATATCAAACATTGCCTGGAAGCTTCGTTGGGGCAACTCATTTCTCATTTGAATAGAAACAGTTTTTGCCAATTGAACCTAGTCGAAGAAAAGGTTAAAAGTTATCCATCACAGTCAGATGATGCAAGCTTACAACAAAGAGGTTCATCCCAGATAATTCCACGAGGGGAACCTGATGTTAAAAAATCTCTTATACAAAAATATTTAAGAGGAAAGCATATGCCAAACTGGGAAGGACCTTATGTAGTAAAAAAGGGCCTGTTCTAGAGGAGCATTGATATTGACCGAGACAGATGGTGAAGACTTGCCCAATTCAGTGAATTCAGGTTCAGTCAAGAAGTATTTTACCTGAAAGAGGAAAGGCCAAGGTGAAAACCCGCAAAGGGTGCCTTGAGATCAAATGCAAAAAAAAAAAAAAGAAGAGGCCAAGGTGAAAACCTGCAAAGGGCGCTTTGAGACCAAAGGGGTTTTGAGCTGAAAACCCGAAAAGGGCAACTCAAATTTTGATCAAAGACAGGGCATGTGGTAGTCTTGCTATGCCTGAATTAACAATGAGGAAGTATGCTACGTCTTGGGGCATTGACAAAGTACTCTAGATCCTCTAAACACATATTGAGCTCAAAATGATCCTCAAGAAGTTTGTACAGAGAAGCTCAGGCTGCGATATCTGGGGCACCTAGCGTCTATCTTACCCATTTTAAATTTTCTATCTTTAATTACTTTATTCTTTTCAAGGTACACCCAATCAATTTTCTTTTATTACCTTGGTTATCTTTAATTAACTTATTTGTTTCGAGCTATGCTCCTGATTAATTTCTTTCTCGTACATTGTTGTGATCTTTTTCAAGCATTTTATATTGAAATAACGATTAATGGACTAATAACACTTTCATAAAAGGAGTTTCGCATATTACTCTAGAAGCTTCTAAATAATATGAGAATCTGAAACAGGACTATTGTTTAGAACTCATCAAGCCTAAGGGTTGGAAACATTGAAAGATGATTATCTCTTCGAATTTTTATTGGATAAGACATTTCGTTGGTGATACCATCTCGATAAATGACGAGCAATGTTAACCCAAGTGTAAAACGGGATTATTCTCGGAAAAAAATGATACTTTGCATTCATGCAAATTTCAGATGCATACATCGGGCCATTACACCCAGGGAATGGTGTACCAGATCAACTTGATTGAAGATGATACAAATTCCATACCTCTGAGTGGTAATAGAATGGATGAAAGAAACTAAATGTTATTCTCCTGAATTTGCTGTGGGAGGTACAAACTTTATGTCCCATACGGTACAGTGGAAGGGACTCTAAAATTATAGTGGGGCTAGCTTGCTGAACAGAATATGATTGTTTCTTTGGGTTTCCTGTCAAAGATACTAGTTGAACGAGAAAGCATGATAACACATCAATGATAGAACCTTGATGAACTATGAGTGGGGACAACCCAAACATTAAAAAGGGATCATTCTCATGCATTTATGTAAATATCATTCACACACTTCCAATTAGGAGCATTTGATTCATTCCGATCATTATGTCCTAATTGTTGTACATGAAAAAAAAAAGAGAGAGAGCAGATCATTCTCATGACATTCTGCATTCATGCAAATGTCATCCCTAATATCATTTAGTTATGAGCATTAGATTCATTCTGATCATTGCATTCTAATCATTATACATTAAAAAGGGATCATTCTCATGACATTCTACATTTATGCAAATGTCGTCCATAATACATTTAGTTAGGAGCATTATAGCATCCTAATCATTTGGCATAAACATAAGCATATAAAATCGAGTCTAAAGAGGACGGTGTAGCAACATCAGTGAATCCATAGATCTTATCTCCCTAAGCAGTAGCGGAGCAGATCGAATTTGGCGAATCTTATCTCCATGTATCAGCAATGGAGCAGATTCAAGCCTCCAACCTTATCTCCCTGAGGTAACAAGGGAGCAGGTTGAAGTTTGTAGTCTCATCTTCCTGAAGGTAGCAAGGAAACAGACTGAAGATCACAGATCTTATCTCCCTGAGCGGTAGCAGAGTAGATCGAATTTGGCAAATCTTATCTCCATGTATCAGCAATGGAACAGATTCAAGCCACCAACCTTATCTCCCTAAGGTAGCAAAGGAGCAGGTTGAAGTTTGTAGTCTCATCTTCCTGATGTAGCAAGGGAGCAGACTAGAAATTGTAGATCTTATCTCCTTAAGCAATAGCAGAGCAGATCGAATTTGGCAAATCTTATCTTCCTGATGCAGCAAGGGAGCAGATTTTAGCCACTAGCCTTATCTTCCTGAGGTAGCAAGGGAGTAGACTGAAGATTATAGTCTCATCTTTCTGATGTAGCAAGGAAGTAGGCTAAAGATAGCAGATCTTATCTCCACTGAGCAGGAATGGGGCAAATCGAAGATAACAAGTCTTATCTCAATGTATAAACAATATAGTATACTAATGATAGCAGATTTTATCTCTACTGAGCACTAGTGGGGCAGATGGAAAACAGCAAGTCTTATCTCTATGTATCGGTAATGGTGTAATATCCTGATTTTGTGGGTCTGTGCATTTGGTACGTTGCATGGATAAATTAGTAGGTTAAAAGCTTTGAGGTGTGTATTGGGCTCAGGTTTGTGCTTAAATTTGGGTAAAGTTGATTAAAAATAGTGCTAGTAGTATTTTAATTTAAATTATTATGTTTAGTGGCAAGTTGGGCTTCTGGCCTAAATTTTGGAGGTGTTTTAAGTGGGCATTAAGGTAGCGTCACAAGGGGGGAGGAGTTGGGGCTAGCGTGTGGCTGCTTGGGGCCCAAATTGATGGGTCAAATTTTGGCACTTCAAGAGGGAAGGGGTGGACGGCATAGTGGCTACATTTTAGGAGCTTTAATTCTTTTTATTTAAGTGATAAAAGATGAAAAAAGGAAGGAAGGAGTTGGGTTGAAGATGGTCTCTTTTAAAGATAAGATAAGGGGTGTGTTATGAGATGGATAAGATAAGGGATTAAGGCTATCAGGAGAGGGGAGAGTTGGCCGAAACTCCAACTCTGAGGTGTGTGCATGTGTAGCCGAATTTTGAAGCCCAGTGTCTATCTTTTCCATTCGTTTTCTTTCCTTTCTTTCTCACTTACTCTCCTAGCTGAAAATTCTCTTTTTCCCCTATTCTCTCAAATTCTTTTCTTTGCCGCAACTCTCTAGCACATTCTTCTTTTCATTCTTTTCTTCCAAAGTCGAATACCCTGGTCTTCATCTTTCTCTCCCATAGCCGAATCTACAGGGGTGGATTTTTCCCAAAGGTGCACCATAAGCCGAGTACTCCTCTTTAATCTGGTGAGTTTCGGGATTTTGCTTCTCTGTGGTTTCTCTTTTTCTTTTCATTAAGTTCTAACTCGAATCACTTGTTCAAAGGCCCTGTCGATTTCACTCTCTGCCCCTAGAAGTCGAATCCTGTCTTGCTGAGATCTGTACTGTCGATTGGTAGAAAAGCCGAAGGTAGGTTGATGGTAGGTTCGGCCAAATGGCCACTCTCTTGATTTTCCTCTTTGGTAAAATGTTGTATGGCACTCGACTGGGTGCGATTAAGAGACTGATTTAATTTTTTGGGCTTGGCCGAATATAGGTGGGAAGGTGACATTTTCTTAAAGACTTTCGGGATTCGACAGTGTAGGTAAGGGTTCGTTTTAAGTGATATCATTATTTAATTATTGAGATCTCATCGTTTAATTGGTTTGGTGATTAAGGGATTATTTTGAACTAGATGAACAGTTAGGCAGTGGAGGTTGTATCTGCAAATCCAAACGAATAAGTACCGGGAGTTGGATCATAGGCCGATACTGGTAGTCTCGAATGACAGTAGCATAAAAGCAGTAAGAGCGTTAGTACGATAACCAGGTGTGTAACTCGTACACACTTTCTATACTTGATATGTTAATGTTGTGTGTTGTAAAAGCCGGAATGACAGTAAAGGTTACTAAAATACCCTTGTGGGTAAAAGCGAGGATGCCGGGTAAGTTGTTATTATTGCTCGTGTTGATTGTGATCTATGAAAGCATGTTATTCTGTAAACGTAGTTTTATATGTTAAACATGATCATACTGATACTGATTGCATAAGTATATGCCATGGGTGATGAGAGGAGGGGGGAGTATGATCTATTAGACTGTCACCAGTAATTTGGTATCACACAGTGGGTTGGCCCCACATATATTATAAAAATTGTGACTAAGTCTCAATGGTTTGGCACCACCAGTGGTTTGGTACCACATATGTTATTTTTGTAACCTCGGTTACCAGTGGTTTGGTACCACAAGGGGTAGATTGGGGAGACCCTGATGGATACTTAGGTTGGATGGGTTGCATGACTAGCATAGTATTGTATGAATTTGTGTAAGAGCATAATTTCTATTGGGATGGAGATTTATACACTGAGTCTCGGTGACTCACCCCCTTCCTTTACATTTTGCAGATCAGACTTAGATCGTGGATATAGAGCCGGAGTAAACTTGAGGTGGCCATGCTAAGCATTTGTTTTATATCAAAGTTTTCTGTTTGGACCTAGCTGTTTATTTAAATTTTGGGTTTACATCGTTGTAATAAGGCCGACTAACTTTTATTTTTGGGATGTTTTATTTGGTTGTTTCTATAACTTTTGATAAGCATACCTGATAGATATGAATTGGTTGTTTTTTAAAACCTCGATAAGTACGTGTTTTCTGAAATGCTCACTGATAAAGTAAATGATATGGAATAACAATAAGGCAATTAAGTTTTCTAAAACAAGTTTTAACACGTTTTAAACTTCACCAGATTCAAATTCGTTTTCTCTAAAATTATCCAAAAGTTTTCTTCACCAACAAAATTGACAAATCGATTTTCAAACCTTTTTCTTCCTCGTAGCACACTAGACTCGGTTGTAGTATTTAGACCGGGTTTGGGGTGTTACATTTTTGTATCAGAGCCAGGTTCAAAAGCTCGGTTGTGGGTTTAAGGCCCAAAATATGTTTTAAGAGTTTGTGAAATAATTTTTCTTTTGGAAAGCATGGCACCTGAGTCTCCGGTGCCGATCCACCCAGGTAAGTACCCTAACCTTTGATTTAATGTTTGTATGGGCTTTGGCGGCTTTAGACGTAGTTGAGCATGGTAGAACTGATGGACCATAGGGTTAGGTTACACAACTTCTTAATTACATAAGACTTAAGCCGAAACAAACAAACCTGTGAGTAAGTCGCCGAGTTAGGGTGTGGCAACAGTCGTGCGCATGTCTAAGATTAGATTCAGGAAGAGCTTGGTATTTAAGCAGTCCTAGTGACTCACCTCCTCTTCGCTCGAATCCTACCTGGTGCGTAGTGACTATTCACTCTGACCATAAGGACTTGTTCACAGGCTAAATCCGATAATTAAAACCCGAAAGGGACTAGCCACACTGTTTTGTAAAAACTCTAGTTTTGAACTTATCAAATTACCCCTTGATTTGTGAAAACTACCCTGAATTTGGAAAAAGACCAAAGTACCCCTAGTTTGTAAATTACCAAACTACCCCTGATTTACAAAATTACCAAGATACCCCCGAGTTGCAAAATTACCAAAACACCCCTACTTCACGAAATTACCAAAATACCCTTAATTTGCAAAATCACCCGAAACTTTATTTAGGAGAAAAAATTTCAAAAATACCCCTGTAGGTTAAAATTACACAACTACCCCCGGGTAGTAAAGATGATGAAAATACCCCTACACGTTGAATGTGGTCTATGGATGTTGTTTGTATGACGAATGCACTTAGAACTAGGAGATAAGCCTGAAACTGAAACTATAGATAGATTCGACATCGAAAGAATCACTTTTAAAACTATCTTCTATAAAATTGCTCGTGGATAAACAGTGAACAGAATTAATAATACATAAAATTCTTAACCAGATAAAAGCGAACGGGAAGAATGAGTACACGAGGTCGTGGACGTCCGCCGTGTGGCCGGGGTAGGGGTAGGATGACCTTGTCAGAGCCAGCAGGGTTTGGCCATGGGTCTGGGAATGTGCTGCCAGATCTGCCGGCGATAGAAGTTGAGTTTCAAGATCAGACTGGTGGTAATGATGCAGTATCTCAGGCAGTACTGCGAGTTTTGAAGAGAGTTGCCGGGCGGTAGCGCGGTCTGGCCCGAAAATCGATGTGGTGGCGACTCGAGCTAACGGAGCGGAGGTGTTTAGGGGGTGTCCGGTGTAGCTCCCAACACTGCTGAGTACTGGTTAGAGGCAACAGAGCATATAATGGATGACTTAGACTTCTCAGCTGAGGAGAAGTTGAAGGGGATAGTGTCTCTTCTCCGGGATGAGTCGTATCAATTGTGGCTCACGGTCAGGGATGGTGCAATGGCCGAAGATATCACCTGGGATTATTTTAAGGTAGCCTATTAGAGGAAGTATGTGGGAGCTAGTTATACTGATGCGCAATGTAGGGCGTTCCTGAATTTGGTTCAGGGGAGTAAGTCGGTACCTGAGTACGAGGCGAAATTTTTGAGGTTAAGTGGGTATGCTTGGGGTATGGTGGCTAAGGAACATGAGCGCTGTGTTAGGTTCGAGGATGGGCTAAGAGATGAGCTTCAGATGTTGATTGTACCCCAGCGAGAAAGGGAATTTTCCATTCTCGTGGAAAAGGCCAGAATAGTTGAGGAGGTGAAGCGAACCGAGAAACGAAATCAGAATAGAGGCAGGGATAAAAGGAGTTTTGGGCCATTAGGGTCTGGTGGAAGTACTCAGAAAAGGGCTAGATTTGATGCACCGGATCGAGCGGCAAAGCTTACTACCGCTTAGTGGCCACCTCAGTGCGTTAGATGTGGGAAGTCTCATTTGGAAGAGTGTTGGCCTAGTAATAGAAGATGCTTTGAGTGTGGGTCAATGGAACACCGGGTAAGAGATTGTCCGCAGAAGTTAGCTAGGACTCAAGCTGAGGGTCAAGGACGTGGCCAATTCAGGAGAGATAGCCAGCAACCACAGAGGGGTCGAAGTGCAGTTAGGGGTGGTAAT
The DNA here is from genome assembly GCA_025503065.1 of Gossypium bickii. Lineage (NCBI taxonomy): Eukaryota > Viridiplantae > Streptophyta > Magnoliopsida > Malvales > Malvaceae > Gossypium > Gossypium bickii. The sequence goes on from CP106719.1 coordinate 31,520,198, forward strand.
GGTGATAGTAATGGATGAGGTCGTGGAGCACCTGGCCGAGGTGCTGGGGGTGTTAATGTTAGACAGCCTGGGTTTTTCTATGTAGCCAAGCGTCAAGAGGAGGGCGACGCACCGAACGTCATAACCGATACGTTTTTAATTTCTGGGTGCCTTATACTGCTTTGATTGGCGTTGGTTCAACACACTCATATGTAGCTAGTAGTATAGTGGGAACTCTGAACTTAGCCTATGAGATTTCTGCTAGGAAGATGACAGTAGTTAGCCCTCTAGGACACTCTGTGGTAGTAGACAAATCAGATAGGGGATGTACCCCTAGAACTTCAAGGGGTCGTGTTTCAAGCGGATTTGATGGAACTACCCTTCGGGGAGTTCGATTTAATCTTAGGAATGGATTGGTTGGTTAAGTACCGTGCAGAACTGGACTATGCGGCTAAGCGCATGGTGCTAAAATTGGCCGAGGGTGAAGAGGTGGTGATGATAGGTGAGAGAAGGAATTACCTATCTAATGTGGTGTCCGCACTGAAGGCAGAAAAGATGGTAAGAAAAGGATGTGAGGCGTTCGTGGTTTATGTTTGTGCCTTGGAAGTTAAGGATTTGGCTGTAGGAGGTGTTCAAACGGTGAAGGACTTTGTCGATGTCTTTCCGGTAGAGCTTTCGGGTTTGCCACTGGATCGAGAGGTGGAGTTCGGTATTGACCTTCTACCAGGAAAAGCGCTAGTGTCTATTGCTCTGTATAGGATGGCGCCAAAGGAATTGGTGGAGTTGAAAGTACAAATTCAGGAGTTATTGGATCGGGGTTTTATTCGGCCAAGTGTATCACCTTGGGGAGCGCCTGTGCTCTATGTTAAGAAAAAGGATGGGTTGATGCGAATGTTCATAGACTACCGTTAGTTGAATAAATTGACAATTAAGAACAAGTATCCGTTGCCTAGGATAGATGACCTATTCGACCAGCTTAAGGGAGCATCAGTCTTTTCCAAGATAGATTTGAGGTCGGGGTATCACCAACTTAAGATAAAGGAGGAGGATATTCATAAGACGGCGTTTCGTACTCGATATAGACACTATGAATTTCTGGTAATGCCGTTCAGGTTGACGAACGTACCGGTAGCATTTATGGATATGATGAACCGGGTGTTTCAGCCGTACTTGGATAGGTTCGTCGTAGTATTTATAGATGATATTCTGGTGTACTCGATGTCGGAAGAGGAACACGACGCGTATTTGCGAGTAGTGTTGCAGTTTTTAAAGGAAAAGCAATTATACGCCAAGTTTAGTAAGTGTGAGTTTTGGTTGAAGAAAGTTACTTTTCTGGGTCATGTGGTATCCACAGAAGGGATAAGAGTGGATCCTCGAAAGATTGAGGTAGTATTGGATTGGAAACCACCTAAGTCGGTAGCGAAAATTCGTAGTTTCTTGGGGTTAGCAGGCTACTGTAGGAGATTTGTGGAAGGATTTTCTTCGATAGCGGCACCTTTGACAAAGTTATTGAGGAAGGAGGTACCTTTTGTATGGATAGATAAACAACATGAGAGTTTTGAGAAACTGAAAAGGGTTTTAACTGAGGCTCCGGTCTTAATTCAGCCTGTGGCAGGGAAAAATTTTGTGGTGTATTGTGACGCTTCCCATATGGGGTTAGGTTGTGTATTGATGCAGGAGGGGAAGGTTGTTGCTTATGCGTCTCGGCAGTTGAGACCGCATGAAGTTAACTATCCGACGCATGATCTGGAGTTGGCGGCAGTGGTCTTCGCTTTGAAGGTGTGGAGGCATTATTTGTACGGGGAGAAGTCAGTGATCTACACGGACCATAAGAGCTTGAAGATCTGCTGACTCAGAAGGAGCTGAATTTGAGGCAACGAAGGTGGGTGGAATTATTGAAGGATTACGACTGTTCGATTAAATATCACCCGGGAAAGGCAAACGTAGTGACGGATGTGCTAAGTCAGAAAGTGGTGTCGGATTTGAGGGCGATGTTCGCTTGTCTTAGTCTGTATCATGACGGAAGCCTGTTAGCAGAATTGCATGTGAAGCCATCATGGGTAGATCAGGTCAAGGAGAAACAGCTGGTAGATGAAGTCTTAAGTGCTCGATGCTTGCAAGTGCAGGATAGTGGATTGGAGGGGTATAGTCTGAGTAGCAGTGGAGTATTATGCTTTCAAGGGAAAGTGTGTATGCCTAAGGATGTGGAGTTAAGGCAGAAGATTTTGCAAGAGGCACATAGCAGTCCATATGCTATGCATCTGGGAGGTAGTAAGATGTATCGGGATTTGCAGGAGCAGTTTTGGTGGCTGGGTCTTAAGCGTGAGGTAACAGAATTTGTGGGTAATTGTCTGACATGTCAGCAAGTCAAGGCTGAACATCGATTCACCGTCGGGGTTTATTCTGACCGATTAAGATTCCACAGTAGAAGTGGGAAAAGATCACAATGGATTTTGTGAGTGGGTTACCCCTCACACCCACTAAAAAGGATGCGGTTTGGGTGATTGTGGATCGTCTGACAAAGTCTGCTCATTTCATACCTGTACGTATGGATTTCTCTTTTCAGAAGCTAGCGAGACAATATATAGCGGAGATTGTAAGGTTGCATGGGGTGCCAGTGTCGATTATTTTGGACAGAGACCCTAGATTTACGTCAAGGTTCTGGAAGGCTTTGCATCAGGCATTGGGTACAAGGTTGGATTTCAGGACGGCATTCCATCCCCAGTTAGATGGACAGTCAGAAAGGGTGATTCAAGTCTTGAAAGTATGCTAAGGGGTTGTGTCTTGGATTTTAGGGGCAGTTGGGAAGAATTTTTACTGTTGGCGGAGTTCGCATATAACAATAGTTATCAGGCGAGTATTAAGATGGCACCATACGAAGCGTTATATGGTTGGAAGTGTCGTATCCCTACGTGTTGGACGGAGTTGGGGGAGCGGCAGTTATTGGGTCCAGAGTTGGTTTGTAACATCCTAGATTATAGCCTATGCATTAGTATGTCTTATGTGTTATGGATGTAATGTGTGCTTTTTTAGAATCTTGGAAATGTAAGGAAATGTCTTGGAAATGTAAGGAAATGTCTTGTCTTGGAAATGTGAGGAAATGACTTGGAAATGTAAGGAAATGTCTTGTCTTGGAAATGTAAGGAAATGTCTTGTCTTGGAAATGTAGGGAAATGTCTTGTCTTGGAAATGTAAGGAAATGTCTTGGAAATGTGAGGAAATGCTTTAGAAATGTTAAGTTTAAAGTATTAAAAGAGGGACATGAAGCAACGTGGTCTTACGAGAAAATGTATGTGAAATATGACATACAAATAGCCTTGGTAAAATGGCTACAAGGCGCCACTTAAGGGCCTAGCAAGTGATGCCACATACATAGGCAAATGGGCCAAGGATCGAGTCGCATGGGAAGCAAATAAAAGAATTTTATTTTGCTACAATGAGCAGAGAGGTGGACGGCATTAAGCTCTTAAAAGAGGAGTTTTATTCTCTTTAAAATTCGGCAAATAGATAGATAATGATGGATTATTATTAGTATTATTAAGAAATAAGAGATAATTATTGGATTAAGTTTCATTAAATTGAATAGGTGATAATTAAAGAGATAAAGCTATCAAAATAGAAGAGTGATGGCCAAGTAAGGGATTCTAAGTTAGTAATTTCTGCTATAAGAGGAAAAGAGGCCATTCATTCTTTCTTTCAACTCTCTCTCTCCGCCAATTCTCTCTAGCAAATATCTCCTTTCTTCATTGTTTTGCCAAGCCGAAAATACACCTTGCGTAGCCGAAACTTCATTACCAAATTGCTCAACCCTTTTCTCTTCTTCTTTCATAATCTTTCAAAAGCCGAAAGCAAGATCTCTCTAGGCCATAGTCGACTACTCTCCAAGTCTCAAAACCGAATTCCTGTGGCGTCTAGCATAGGTGCTGTCGATTTCTTCAAGCAAGGGTAAGATCCAAATTCGGTTTCCATTCTTTTAGGCCTGTCAAAATTCAGGAACTAATCCCTCATATTATTCTTTGGCCGAAACTATGAAGAAAGTTTCAGGATTTAGGAGCTGTCGACTACAAAGAAAGAGAAGTTCTTTTCTCGAAGGTACACCATAGGCCGCGTGTTCCCTAGTTATTCGGTGAGTTTCGGGACTTAAAATCCACAAGGTAAGTGTTTATAGCATTCGGCCAAGGCCATGTTTGGTAAATAGATGTGTTTCATTAATTATTCAAAAGCCAAAACTAATCTATCCAAGAAATCTAGTGATTGCCGATTTCAAGAAAGAAGGATACAAAGTTTCCGGCATTTGATTAGACATCAATCAGCACCAAGGTAAGTTTGAGTTACAACAATCCTAATAGGATTTGGTCTTATAGCTGAACAGGCTCTTTGCTAACATATTAAGGTTGGCCGAATGTAGGGATTTAATATCTAAGGCACTAGATCAGGCTTTTCGAGATTTCAGTGAATTTGTTAAGCGAATCAGGTGTGTACCCTACACTAATCTTAATAGATTTATGGCTTATGTAACATCCTGAAATTGGGCCTAGGAGAATTGAGCCCAATGGGCCTTAGGCGTAGTAGCATTTAAATTTTTGGAGAACAAGAGATCGGCTTAAATGCTAGTTAGACCTATTGGATAAGTGATTTTGGAAGGTTAGAGGGCTTCTATGAAGTCCCGGGATCAAATATTGGCTTTGGGGAAATTTTGGTTTTAGGTGAAAAAAAACCCTAGAAGTTGGCAGATAGGCCTTAAGAAAAAAATATGAAGGAAAATGACACAAATGGAGTGTGTGGTGTAGTGGCAAAGTGACGCCACTTAGGGGACAAGAGAGTGACGCCACAAGGAAGGAAGGAGGTCCAAGGTTCAAGTCTTGGCTTTTGCATTTTGGTTTTCTTTTTACTTGGACCTTAGAATTTGGCTATAGATTTATATTTAGTTGCGCATGGTTTAAGACACAAGAGGAGCTTGTGGCCAAGTGGTTAGCAGCGTGGATTATGTTGCAAGGGAGCCTGGGTTCGAATCTCATGAGAAGCAAGGGAGTATTTATTTTATGATGCGGGCGGTAAGAGTTTCAGTTGAATTTAAACTCTACTAACGAAGGGATCCCATATTGGAAAGACACAAAGAATGAACGTGAAGAGCTAGCTATATAAGGAGCATCCTAGGAGGAGAGTAAACACATCTTGGAGGCGTTTGGGCACAAGAGTGGTCGGGCGGATTAGCCCCTGCAGTCCTATCGGTGTGTACTACTTCTCTACTCTAGTTGTAGAAATGCGGCAAGTCTTAGAAATGCCGTCACACGGCATTAGTAGCCACGAGCGTGCGGCGCGCGTGTGGGGCTTCAACGCGATAGTTGAGGCCATCGATGAGTATTACGTGTGGGTTGGGTTTGCTTGGGCCTCAATGGGCCAAAGTGGGCCCAATAGGCCCGTGGGCCCATATGAGTAAATTGTATGATTGGTTAGTATATGTTGAACTAGACTAGGTGGAACTTATATACGTGGCTACATTTGTGCTAGGTGGGCCACACGAGCGTGTGGGCCCGGATGGGCCGAAATTAGGTTTTAGGCCCAAACGTTCGGTACGACCGGAAATGGTAGCTGAGTCACTAGTGGCCACATTAGGCCTTCGGAAAGGCCATTGCAGGTGTGCATTTACGAAAATACCCTTGGTGGGTAAATTACGAAAATACCCTTGGTAGGTAAAATTACGGTTATACCCATAGAGGTTGATTAGCATGATTATGTTGTTTAGTTTTGGCCGATTGTAGGGGAAGGCTTGATCTCGCATATCTCGGATTGTGACTAGTGCTCGAAAAGTGTTAAGAAAGGAGGATCTAGTGCGCTAGATCTTGATCTACGGGATTTGATAGTCGCGTTAGTAACCAGGTGTGTAAACTTACAGACTCTATTACTTAATAATATGTTTTAATAACCTGAATATGATAAAGTCAAAGCGAGGTGGATGTTGATATGATACCCTATGGGTATGGGCATGGATTCGGGTAAGTCCGTTTCGATATGAGTTCTGCTATTCGATATATATGGTATAATGATTTATGACATATATGTGTTATGTGACTTTGGTACCACATATTGATTTAGTGACTTTGGGTCACCAAAGGTTTGGCACCTCATAGCGACTTGTCCCAGTGGCTTAGCACCACAGTGGGTTGGCCCCACAGTTGACATATCGGGATCGTCGCCAGTGATTTGGTATCACACGTGGGTTGGCCCCACACTTGGATATTGATATTTTGTGACTTTGGGTCACCAGAGGTTTGGCACCTCATAGTGACTCATCCCAGTGGCTTAGCACCACAGTGGGTTGGCCCCACATACGATATTACGGGATTGTCGCCAGTGATTTGGTATCACACGTGGGTTGGCCCCACAGACGGCTTATTCGTGACTTTGGGTCACCAGTGGTTTGGCACCACATTATTGGATATCGTGACTTTGGGTCACCAGTGGTTTGGTACCACACGGGGTAGAAAAGGAGTTATGGATGGCTAAGGTTGGGTGCATTAATTATATTGCTTGGTTATGGTGTGTGTAAGTATGTTACATTATTCGGGAGGAGGATTTATGCACTGAGTCTTGGTGACTCACCTTCTCCCATTTCATTTCAGGTGACACTTAGACCGCGGAGGAGGAGCCGGGTGGACTCGAGGTGGCCATGCATTGAAATAATTCGGTTTTCACGGATTTGATTTGGGTACTTTATTCTTATTTACTTTGGTTTCCATTTTTGCTGAGGTTGTAATAAGTCCTTTAAAATTATGTTTTTATTATTTATGTGATTGGATTTGACTTCAAATCTGCTTAACGAATTACTTGGTTAACTTAATAAAATCGGGACGCAAGGTTTTCTAAACTACAACAACATGTTTTAAACTTTACCATCGGGTAAAACATATCACTTGAAAATGACAACAACTCAAATGATTTCCAAACTCAAGGTTTTCTTCACACCCAATTCAAACGATTTATAAGCATCTAAAGAGAAACCATTCGGATTTAAAATGATACATAGAATTGATTCTAAACCTCTGAATTCGGCAAATGGGTTTTCTAAAATTCCTGGGTTTTTAAAATGGACTATTGATTTTTAAATGATCATGCCCAAGATTTTTGCAAGTACAACGCGACAAAGAGTGTTTCACCAAAATTTTTATCGGTAACCTACTTTAAACGCAAAACATTTTTCTCTGTGACATGTCAAATTCGGTCGTGGTGGGTTGACCGGGTTTGGGGTGTTACAATTATGGTATCAGAGCTAAGTTCAAAGGCTCGGCTATGGGCCTGAGGCCCAAAATGTGTTTAATGTTGGTTTTAAATGTTTTTTTTAAAAAACATATGGTTTGAAAGGTATGGCACCGAGTCTCCGGCACCAATCCGCCCAGATAAGTACCCCTAACTGATGTTTGCATATGATCTTGATGATGTATGATATGAATGAATAGTGATAGTAGGCTACCCTAGAGACTGAAACCTATAGGACTTTGTGAACTCACGAAAACAAAACTCTGTAATAAGAACTATTCATAAGATTGTGCCTTAATACACGGTGGAATAAAGACTGACGCATAAAACTTTTAAATTTGATAAGTCGAGACATTAGACATAGAGTTGGGAGCGTATAAGATATTCGTCTGTTTTAATTGCTAGGTGTTTTTGAGTATGGGTAGGAGTTTTAAATTCTAGTTAAAAGTATATTAGTTTTATTAAGATCAGAGTGCGCAGCAAGAGCGTAGTATGGTAGGTTAGGATGTACGACTGTTAGTTAGTTGGAAATTTCGAGGACGAAATTTCTTTAAGGAGGGTAGATTTGTAACATCCCGAAATTGGGCTTAGGAGAATTGAGCCCAATGGGCCTTAGGCGTAGTAGCATTTAAATTTTTGGAGAACAAGAGATCGGCTTAAATGCTAGTTAGACCTATTGGATAAGTGATTTTGGAAGGTTAGAGGGCTTCTATGAAGTCCCGGGATCAAATATTGGCTTTGGGGAAATTTTGGTTTTAGGTGAAAAAAAACCCTAGAAGTTGGCAGATAGGCCTTAAGAATAAAATATGAAGGAAAATGACACAAATGGAGTGTGTGGTGCAGTGGCAAAGTGACGCCACTTAGGGGACAAGGGAGTGACGCCACAAGGAAGGAAGGAGGTCCAAGGTTCAAGTCTTGGCTTTTGCATTTTGGTTTTCTTTTTACTTGGACCTTAGAATTTGGCTATAGATTTATATTTAGTTGCGCATGGTTTAAGACACAAGAGGAGCTTGTGCCCAAGTGGTTAGCAGCGTGGATTATGTTGCAAGGGAGCCTGGGTTCGAATCTCATGAGAAGCAAGGGAGTATTTATTTTGCGGTCTGGACGGTAAGAGTTTCAGTTGAATTCAAACACTACTAACGAAGGGATCCCATATCGGAAAGACACAAAGAATGAACGTGAAGAGCTAGCTATATAAGGAGCATCTTAGGAGGAGAGTAAACACATCTTGGAGGGCGTTTGGGCACAAGAGTGGTCGGGGCTTGATTAGCCCAGTCCTATCAGGTGTGTACTTCTCTACTCTAGTTGTAGAGCGGCAAGTGCCGAAATGCCGGTCACACGGCATTAGTAGCCACACGAGCATGCGAGCGCACGTGTGGGGCTTCGACGCGATAGTTGAGGCCATCAGTAGTATTCGTGTGGGTTGGGGCTGCTTGGGCCTCGATGGGCCAAAGTGGGCCCATGGGCCCATATGAGTAAATTGTATGATTGGTTATATATGTTGAACTAGACTAGGTGGAACTTATATACGTGGCTACATTTGTGCTAGGTGGGCCACACAAGCGTGTGGGCCCGGATGGGCCAAAATTGGGTTTTAGGCCCAAGCGTCCGGTACGACCGGAAATGGTAACTGAGCCGCTAGTGGCCACATTAGGCCTTTGGAAAGGCCATTGCAGGTGTGAATTTACGAAAATACCCTTGGTGGGTAAATTACGAAAATACCCTTGGTAGGTAAAATTACGGTTATACCCTTAGAGGTTGATTAGCATGATTATGTTGTTTAGTTTTGGCTGATTGTAGGGGAAGGCTTGATCTCGCATATCTCGGGTTGTGACTAGTGCTCGAAAAGCGTTAAGGAAGGGGGATGTAGTGCGTTAGATCTTGATCTACGGGATTTGATAGTCGCGTTAGTAACCAGGTGTGTAAACTTACACACTCTATTACTTAGTAATATGTTTTAATAACCTAAATATGATAAAGCTGAAACAGTGTGGATGTTGATATAATACCCTATGGGTATTGGCATGGATTCGGGTAAGTCCATTTCGATATGAGTTTTGCTATTCGATATATATGGTATAATGATTTATGACATATATGTGTTATGTGATGCGTAACTAAGCATGTTGGCATGATTTGCATGATTTGCATGATTTACATGGGTATGGCATGATGATGGGTGATATGAGAGGAGGGGGAGGTTGATATCCGTGTCTTTGGGACACCAGAGGCTTGGCACATCTAGTGGTTTGGTACCACATATTGATTTAGTGACTTTGGGTCACCAGAGGTTTGGCACCTCATAGCGACTCGTCCCAGTGGCTTAGCACCACAGTGGGTTGGCCCCACAGTTGATATTACGGGATTGTCGCCAGTGATTTGGTATCACACGTGGGTTGGCCCCACAGACGGCTTATTCGTGACTTTGGGTCACCAGTGGTTTGGCACCACATGATTGGATATCGTGACTTTGGGTCACCAGTGGTTTGGTACCACACGGGGTAGAAAAGGAGTTATGGATGGCTAGGGTTGGGTGCATTAATTATATTGCTTGGTTATGGTGTGTGTAAGTATGTTACATTATTCGGGAGGAGGATTTATGCACTGAGTCTTGGTGACTCACCTTCTCCCATTTCATTTCAGGTGACACTTAGACCGCGGAGGAGGAGCCGGGTGGACTCGAGGTGGCCATGCATTGAAATAATTCGGTTTTCACGGATTTGATTTGGGTACTTTATTCTTATTTACTTTGGTTTCCGTTTTTGCTGAGGTTGTAATAAGGCCTTTAAAATTATGTTTTTATTATTTATGTGATTGGATTTGACTTCAAATCTAGCTTAACGAATTACTTGGTTAACTTAATAAAATCGGGACGCAAGGTTTTCTAAACTACAACAACATGTTTTAAACTTTACCATCGGGTAAAACATATCACTTGAAAATGACAACAACTCAAATGATTTCCAAACTCAAGGTTTTCTTCACACCCAATTCAAACGATTTATAAGCATCTAAAGAGAAACCATTCGGATTTAAAAAGATACATAGAATTGATTCTAAACCTCTAAATTCGGCAAATGGGTTTTCTAAAATTCCCGAGTTTTCAAAATGGACTATTGATTTTTAAATGATCATGCCCAAGATTTTTGCAAGTATAACGCGACAAAGAGTGTTTCGCCAAAATTTTTATCGGTAACCTACTTTAAACGCAAAACATTTTTCTCTGTGACATGTCAAATTCGGTCGTGGTGGGTTGACCGGGTTTAGGGTGGTACAGCTTAAACTTGATATATGTATTAATATGAAAGTGTAAGAATGTGGCTAAGGTACCATGTTATGGTACAAAGTACTCAGGTACGTTTCCTACTCCTACTAGGATTATGAAATATGTTATATTTAACATGTGATAAGTGATAAGAATGTGAAATTTGGCATGTAATGCATAATATGTATGATATAGGGCATATGGGTTATTGAAAAGGGGAAGTGAATGTGGTGATCTAAGACCACGATATCTGAATGTGGTGACCTAAGACCACGATATCTGAATGTGGTGACCTAAGACCACGATATCTTGAATGTGGTAACCTAAGACCACGAATATTTATAAGGGCGATGAGCACGTCGACTGCAGCGACTGCCTTCGATGGTGTGTAGCGGATGGAGGGTTGACTTAGTAATCCCCACGGTATGCAGGTTGGTACGGGTGATGTGTAGCGGATGGCATCTAGGTTTGGGTTCGGGTTGCATCATCTTTTCTATCTGTTATATGAATACGTATGTGATATGATAATGTATGCCTGAATTGTTAAATTTTAGTTTTGTGGTACACATTGAGTCTGTTGACTCACCCCGTTGTGGGAACATTTTTCAGGTGATGATCAGTAGTGGACCCAGTCGGCAGAAGCTTAGGGGTGGCCATGCGAAGTTCAGATTTTATTTTATTTCAGACTTTCTTTTATTTTTCTAAGTATTTTAAATTTCATTTTGGGTTTTATTTGATGTAATAAAGCCATAGTGAACTATGTTATTTTCTGTTTTATTTACTATGTTACGTAATTTTATTTATTAGAGATTAAGTCAATTTAATTTAAAATAAACTTTAAATATTTTGTCACTTGAAATTAAATGGGTTTCAATATAAAATAAATTTGTTTTCAACTCGAGCCCAACCCACCAGCAAACTATCTTTAAAACACACAGATTTTCAAAGTAATAGAAGAATTTTTAACCGGTTTACTTCGAGGAACATACCAGATCCGGTCCAGGCTCGTGGGTCAGGTGTGGGGTGTTTCAATTTGGTATCAGAGCCCGTTTTAAACTCTCGGCCTAAGGTTTAAGGCCCAAAACGTTTTCAAAGCGAGCCCAAATGAGTTTTATGAAAATATTTTTGGAAATAAGCAGGTTTCTGGCATGGCGCCTAAGTCTCTGACGCACAGTCCACCAGGTAAGTACCCCTATCCTCTATGTGAATTCTGGTATGAATTATAGAAGGGTAGAAATGGAACGAAGAAATAGTATGATAGGTACTTGAACCCTAGGACGAGTTTTCCCCAACATTTACATAAGACTTAATGCCTAATTAAACAAACCTATGGCTAAGTCGCCGAGTTAAGGTGTGGTAACCCTTGTGCGCATGTCTAGGATTGGATCCGTAAGAGCACTGTACTTAAGCAAATCCTAGTGACTCACCTCCTCTTCATTGGAATCCTACAGTGCGTAGCTACACGTTCACCCTAACCATGAGGACTTATTCATAGGCTAAACCCAATAACTAAAACCCGAAAGGGACTAGCCATGTTTTTATGGAAACCCTAGTTTTAAATCCCCAAATTTACCCCTTTGAATAGTAACAAAAACTTATTTTTAGAAAGTTTTCAAAATATTCCCAATTTACAAAAATTACCAAAAAGCCCTTAGTGCTGAAATTACAAAAATGCCCCTGGTTTCTAAAATTACCTGTAACAACCCAAACCCATTTCAAACATTATGACCAGAATTTGGTTTGTCATGGAGAAAATATTTTGAAATCTTTTAAAACCGATTCAACTTCTTGGTAAAAGATAGCGTCTTGTTAAAACAGTTGAGGTCTATAAAACCCATAGTTAGATTTATTTTAAAAATATTTGTTAAGTCAAGTTAATATGTATATTTTAAATGTACCCGATGGTACTTTAAAACCTTTACGATTGCTTTGGAAATCATATGAACTCGTTCTTATAAGTAAGTAGTTTAAAACAAGTATTCAAACATGTAACAGTAATAAAATAATCCTAGGAGGCCTTATTACAACCCAATTAAAATTTAAACCAACAACCGAAAAGTAAATAAACTGAAATTCAAAGTCTATTAAATTTAAATCCCACTGCATGGCCACCTCGAGTCCCTCCGGCTCCATATCCGCGATCTACGTGTCACCTGAAAAATAAAGGAGAAGGTGAGTCACCAAGACTCAGTATGTAACCCTTCCCCCGGTTTAAGCAATTCTATACACACTGTATAACAATCAACATGCATAAGGTTATGTACCCAACCTAGCCAACCAAACGCCTCTGTCTACCCCGTTGTGGTACCAAACCACTGGTGGTGCCAAACCACTGGTGATATATAGTCACAGATGTGATGCCAAATCACTTGGAGGTGCCAAACCTCACGGTGTCCAAGACACAAATCGGTTGATGGGGCCAACCCATCGTGTGATACCAAATCACCGGCGTCAATCCCGTATTATCATCGTGGGGCCAACCTTTGTGGTGCTAAGCCACTTGGGACGAGACGCTATGAGGTGCCAAACCTCTGGAGGTACCAAACCTCTGGTGACCGTAGTCACATTGTGTTACCAAAACACTGGTGTCCATCGGCACAATATCACTGCCCCCTCCACTCATTTAACCCACAGTAGTCAAATACATGTTCGTACAGAAATCATGCTAATAAATTTATTAGTCAACATTCATAGATTTATCATTGTTATATAACAAAAGCCGCACATACCAAATGTGCCACGCTTCCCAAAAGCATTAAATAGTAATCTCATGGCAATAGAGACTTACCCGTATCCTTGTTAATACCATGATGGTATTACATCCACATCTACACAACCGATTAGGCATAATATAACACTTAGCATATTAAAAAGTTATAAGGTGTGTATGTACACACCTGTTACCACTGAATAGTGTAAATCCCGAAAAGAGAAGTCGGCCACCCTAGATCTACTTGTCCCTATATTCGGCCAAACACTTGGGTTAGTATTATGGCCTATTCGGCCAAATCAAATTATTTGAGAGGGGTTCCTTGTGAACCCGAAATCTTACCTAATCGCCCTCGAGTAAATTTATAGCACACGCTTTACGATTTTGCTTTCCTTTTCCTATAATCGGCAGTCACTAGTATCATAATAATAGCCTTCGGCTTGCTTTTGAGCATCATAAAATAGTTACTAGATTAATTTCTTACCACCCTTACCAAAACCGTTTATTAGAGATTAGGGGCTTGGGTCGAAATATCCCTGAGTACCTAGAGAGAATCAGTTTCAACACTGATTAGTCACCAAAATATATTGGCTTCCCAACCATCCAAATTGACAAGATACCAGAGAGAAAAGAAATAACCATTCGGCTAACACACTTACCTTCACCAATCGAGTGCCACAAGAAATCCTGAAAACACCTCTGTCTTTCTGATATTCGGCCTAGGTGTTGAAAACAAGGAAAGAAATTCGGTACTTCATATGGGTGTATTCGGCCAAAGGAATAGAAGAAAAATAATGGGGAAGAAGGTAGAGTTTCGGCTAAAGGGGTTTGAGGAGGGAAAGGAAGAGTACAGGAAAAAGTGTTTTTAGTCTTAGAAGAAAGGTTGAAGAAGAAAGAAAAAGATGGGGTATTGAGAAAAGAAAATTCGGCTATTGTGACAAAAAGAAAGAAAGAAATCAAGATAGAGAATTTTGGCACTCTCCTCCCTATACTTTGCCGTCCACTCCTATTAACAAGGAGTTCCAATTTTCGGCAATTCCTTGAATTGCTCTTAGCCAATAGTTTGAAAAGTATTCAAAATAATTTAAAAGCCTAAATTTCCTCCTTGGAATTAATTAAAAATCCAATTATAATCTAAATAATATCTCCATTATCCTATCTTTTATCACTTTTTCAAATAAAAATAAAACAACTCATATTTATCCCCCACTCCAGCCGAATTAAAAAAATCAAAACACATGCTAAGCTTATCCCAATTTTCCAATGCCCATGTGCCGTCCATTGCACCGCCCAACTTTTGCAAAAAAAAAAAAAACACCTAAAACGCCCATAGGTCTCGAACATGGGACCTGCTGCTAGCACCCACAGTGCAGTGCGCCCAGAACCATTCGGCCAAAGTGCTTTTGTGATATAAACGCGCCATAATTTCTTTTAGGCCTTCCTTCCTTAGTTCCCTTCTAACGCTAAAACAGAAATAAAATAAAATAAAATCCCCCTTGCTGCTTCTTTGGTTCGAACGCAGGACCTACTACCGTAGCCCTCTCTTCTAACGCCCTTGCCACTTCTCCCATTAGACTTTCATGTCAACTTACCCTTTCCTTTATTTATAAGACCTACTTATTGGCCCTTTTTCTTCTAACGCAAAAGCCCAAAATAAAAATGCTTCCTGCGTCCTTCGAACCCGAGACCTGCCTCTTCTAAACTCTCAAGTGGCGCCCCAAGCCACTCCTACTACCTGGCTTTCATGCCATAAAGCCCCTTATTTATTTATAAGACCTCCTAGGCCGTTTACATAAAAATTAAAAATGCAAAACAGCCTTCAGCAACTCAACTCTTCGCTATCAACCTCCAAGCCTTTAAGTGGCACACGGTAGCCACTTCACCAAAGCTTTTCTTATGCTAAAAATGCCTACAAAAATTCCTTTAAAGCCTTCTTAGCCCAATCCCTTTTTTTTTTAACGCTAAAAAAATATAAGCCCATCTGCTCCCCATGTTACTCGAACTCCTTCCCTTGGCACTCCCTTTTCACCTTAGAGTTTTAAAATCCCTTAAAACATCACCAACTACACTTAAAGCCCTACTAACATTTGAGTTATGCTCCAAACGCACAACCCCTAATTTAGGGTGTTACAATTCTACCCCCTGAAAAATAATTTCGTCCTCGAAATTACTTACTATCGTCTAATCGTGTATTCTTAACTCATCACACTACGCTACTGTTGCGTACTCTGATCTTAATGATCTATCATACTTTCTAGAAACATTCCCTACGTTCATAATCCAAGTTTCATACACTTTACTAGCAACTTAAGAATGAACTAACATGACCATAACCAAGACAATTGAGGGTATTCTAAAAATAAGAAACTTACCCATTGTCATGTCTGGCACATCTTCCTCCTCGCGACGGCCAACTGCATAAACCAACCTTGGTTGCCTCGCTTCTGCACTTTCAGCACCTCGACCACGCCCGCTAACATTACCATTATCTCTAGCTGCACCTCGACCCCTCTGTGGTGGTCCTTCATTTCTAACCTGAGCACGGTTCGACCTCTCTCCGTGATTCTTAGCTAACTTCAGAGGACAATCCCTTACACGGTGATCGAACGATCCACATTCAAAGCACCCTCTACTTCCCGCCAAACATTCTCCCGAGTGGGATTTCCCGCATCTAGCACACTGAGGTGGCCACTGAGCAGGCTTTGTGGCTCTTTCTAATTCCCCAAATCTAGCCCTCTTCTCCACATTACTGCCCGATCCAGGCGATCCAAAGCCTCTCTTCTATTTGTTCCTATCATGCTTCTGTCTTACGGTCTCCTTGATTCCTTCGGCAACCTTAGCCTTTTCCACTAGAGACGAAAACTCACGAACCTGCTGCGTAGCAATCAGCAACCTTAAATCATCTCTAAGCCTGTCCTCAAAGCGGACGCAACGCTCATGTTCAGTAGCCACGATGCCCCTAGCATACCTACTCAACCTTAAGAATTCCGCCTCATATTCCGACACTGACTTAATTCCTTGCACCAATCCCAGAAAAGCTTTCCTCTGAGCATCAGTATAGCTGGTGCCCACATACTTCTTCTGAAAAGCAACTCTAAAGTAATCCCACGTAAGATCATCCGCCGTGGCACCTTCTCGGACAGTAAGCCACCACTGATATGCTTCATCCTTCAGAAGCGACACTGCTCCTTTCAACTTCTCCTCATTAGTCAAGTCAAGATCGTCCATGATCCTTTCCGTTGATTCCAACGGTGATTCTGCGCACTAGGTGCCACTTCAGACACACCCCGAACACCTCGGTTCTGTTGGGCCGACCGCTCGGAGCGATTTCCGAGCTCCCAAATTTCCACTAGCCCCACCACCAACTCCACGACTGCAACACACGACTTGCGTCGCCTCTCTACTCTAGTCCGATCCTGCGCTCTTGACTCCAAAAGCTGGAGGTGGTGGTGGCGGTGGTACTTCGTTTTCAGAACCACGACTCGACCTAACGAGTTCGACACTCTGGTCATCACGCCTTCAAGGCCCACGGCGGCCACGTCCTCTAGAACTCATTCTAACTAACGCGCTTTTAATCGATTAGAAAAATTTTATGGATTAGTAATTTGTTTCACTTGGTTATTCGCGAAGAAGTTTTATGGAGAAAGTTTAATTAGGGATTCTTTCGAGCAAACAAGATTTCAAGTCTTCTATCCTAGTTCACACAAAAGAGTACATCCATTCCCTAATACTGTCCCTACTTATTCACTCCTTGGACATTTACGTCTGTTTCTATCCTGTGGGTATTTTCGTCATTTTCCTCTGAGGTATTTTAAGTAGTAAAATCTAAGGGAATTCAAAACTTTAATAAAGCGAGCCACTTTGTAGTTCCCAAAGCTGAGAGTGTATTTCTGAAAATTTGCAAAATTTAAAGATATGGCAACATTTGGAAACCAGGGGTATTTTGGTAATTTTGTAAATCAGAGATGTTTTAACAGTTGTAAAACTCAGAGGGTTCCTTTTTGAAAGTTTTCCTTTTTAGGAGGTGATGTTTGTAAAGATTCAAAAACCAGGGTCATTTCGGTAATTTTGCAATTTGAGGGCGTTTTCGTAATTTTCCAAAACCAAAGTATTTTATTGATGATAATCAAAGTAGAGTTGTTGGATTTTGATAGAATAATGAGATTTTTGGGCAAAACCATTGAGTTGATATTTTATGAACTAAGGGCATTTTAGTAATTTTACCCTCTAAGGGCATTTCTGTAATTTTTCACAAATCAAGTTTTTCGGGGAAAACATTGTAAAAAAGGTTGTTCTCAAATTTGAAAGAGTGATTTAAAAGTTTTGAAAAACTAGGGTTTTGTTGTTTTCTTCTTTTACAAAAACATGGCTAGTTTCCTTTCGGGTCTAAGTCGTTATGTTTAGCCTATGACCGAGCCTTCTTGGTCAGGGTGAACCAAAGCTACGCACTAGGCAGGATTCGAGTGGAGAGGAGGTGAGTCACGCGGACTGCTTAAATACCAAGCTCCCACCGAACCTTCATAGACATGCGCACAGAGGTTGCCACACCACTGAGCCCTCTGAGTTAGGGTGAACCGAAGCTACGCACCAGGTAGGATACCTGCGAAGAGGAGGTGAGTCACGAGGACTGCTTAAATACCAGGCTCTTCCGGATCCAATCCTCGACATGCGTACAGGGGTTACCACACCCTAGCTCAGTGACTAAGTCATAGGTTGGTTTAGTTCATTAAAGCTTATGTCCTGTTTGTGTGTTTGAGTAACCTAATCCTAGGGTTCAAGTTCCTATAAGTCTATCTACGTTCCATGCTTCCTACCCTTCTACAAAAAATAATTCACAAAGAAGTTCAGATGTACTTACCTGGGCGGATAGGTGCCAGAGACTCGGTGCCATGCTATTCAAAACCCAAAAGTAACTTAGAAA
Organism: Gossypium bickii; assembly: GCA_025503065.1. NCBI lineage: Eukaryota > Viridiplantae > Streptophyta > Magnoliopsida > Malvales > Malvaceae > Gossypium > Gossypium bickii. Next base: position 31,538,330 of record CP106719.1, read on the forward strand.
GGCCTACTAGCATAAAAACAAAACATTTTGGGCCTTGGGCCCCCCACAGCCGAGCTTTGAACTGGGCTCTAATACTATTTTTGTAACAACCCAAACCCGGCCCAAACATTATGACCGAATTTGGTTTGCTACGGAGAAAATATTTTGAAATCTTTTAAAAACTGATTCAATTTCTTGGTAAAAGATAGCGTCTTGTTAAAACAGTTGAGGTGTATAAAACCCATAGTTAGATTTATTTTAAAAATATTTGTTAAGTCAAGTTAATATGTATATTTTAAATATACCCGATGGTACTTTAAAACCTTTACGATTGCTTTGGAAATCATATGAACTCGTTCTTATAAGTAAGTAGTTTAAAACAAGTATTCAAACATGTAACGGTAATAAAATAATCCTAGGAGGCCTTATTACAACCCAATTAAAATTTAAACCAACAACCGAAATGTAAATAAATTGAAATTCAAAGTCTATTAAATTTAAATCCCACTGCATGGCCACCTCGAGTCCCTCCGGCTCCATATCCGCGATCTACGTGTCACCTGAAAAATAAAGGAGAAGGTGAGTCACCAAGACTCAGTATGTAACCCTTCCCCCGGTTTAAGCAATTCCATACACACTGTATAACAATCAACATGCATAATGTTATGTACCCAACCTAGCCAACCAAACGCCTCTGTCTACCCCGTTGTGGTACCAAACCATCGGGTGGTGCTAAACCACCAGTGACATATAATCCTGAGATGTGATGCCAAATCACTTGGAGGTGCCAAACCTCTGGTGTCCAAGACACAAATCGGTTGATGGGGCCAACCCATCGCAGTGATACCAAATCACTTGGCGTCAATCCCGTATTATCATCTATGGGGCCAACCCACCGTGGTGCTAAGCCACCGACGGGCGAGGCAGCTATGAGGTGCCAAACCTCTGGAGGTACCAAACCTCTGGTGACCGTAGTCACAATGTGTTACCAAAACACTAGTGTCCATCGACACAATATCACTGCCCCCTCCACTCATTTAACCCACAGTAGTCAAATACATGTTCGTACAGAAATCATGCTAATAAATTTATTAGTCAACATTCATAGATTTATCATTGTTATATAACAAAAGCCGCACATACCAAATGTGCCACGCTTCCCAAAAGCATTAAATAGTAATCTCATGGCAATAGAGACTTACCCGTATCCTTGTTAATACCATGATGGTATTACATCCACATCTACACAACCGATTAGGCATAATATAACACTTAGCATATTAAAAAGTTATAAGGTGTGTATGTACACACCTGTTACCACTGAATAGTCTAAATCCCGAAAAGAGAAGTCGGCCACCCTAGATCTACTTGTCCCTATATTCGGCCAAACACTTGGAGTTAGTATTATGGCCTATTCACCAAATCAAATTATTTGAGAGGGGTTCCTTGTGAACCCGAAATCTTACCTAATCGCCCTCGAGTATATTTATAGCACACGTTTTATGATTTTTGCTTTCCTTTTCCTATAATCGGCAGTCACTAGTATCATAATAATAGCCTTCGGCTTGCTTTTGAGCATCATAAAAGAGTTACTAGATTAATTTCTTACCACCCTTACCAAAATCATTTACTAGAGATTAGGGGCTTGGGTCGAAATATCCCTGAGTACCAAGAGAGAATCAGTTTCAACACTGATTAGTCACCAAAATATATTGGCTTCCCAACCATCCAAATTGACAAGATACCAGAGAGAAAAGAAATAACCATTCTAGCTAACACACTTACCTTCACCAACCGAAGTGCCACAAGAAATCTCACGAAAACACCTCTGTCTTTCTGATATTCAGCCTAGGTGTTGAAAACAAGGAAAGAAATTCGGTACTTCAAATGGGTGTATTCAGCCAAAGGAATAGAAGAAAAATAATGGGGAAGAAGGTAGAGTTTCGGCTAAAGGGGTTTGAGGAGGGAAAGGAAGAGTACAGGAAAAAGTGTTTTTAGTCTTAGAAGAAAGGTTGAAGAAGAAAGAAAAAGATGGGGTATTGAGAAAAGAAAATTCGGCTATTGTGACAAAAAGAAAGAAAGAAATCAAGATAGAGAATTTTGGCACTCTCCCCCCTATACTTTGCCGTCCACTCCTATTAACAAGGAGTTCCAATTTTCGGCAATTCCTTGAATTGCTCTTAGCCAATAGTTTGAAAAGTATTCAAAATAATTTAAAAGCCTAAATTTCCTCCATGGAATTAATTAAAAATCCAATTATAATCTAAATAATATCGCCATTATCCTATCTTTTATCACTTTTTCAAATAAAAATAAAACAACTCATATTTATCCCCTACTCCAGCCGAATTAAAAAAATCAAAACACATGCTAAGCTTATCCCAATTTTCCAATGCCCATGTGCCGTCCATTGCCTGCCCAACTGCTGCAAAATAAAAAAAAACACCTAAACTCTGCCCATAGGTCTCGAACATGGGACCTGCTAGCACCCACGCTGCAGGTAGCGCCCCAGGCCATTCGGCCAAAGTGCTTTTTGTGATATAAACACGCCATAATTTCTTTTAGGCCTTCCTTCCTTAGTTCCCTTCTAACGCTAAAACAGAAAAAAAATAAAATAAAATCCCCCTGCTGCTTCTTTGGTTCGAACGCAGGACCTACTACCGTAGCCCTCTCTTCTAAAGCCCTTGCCACTTCTCCCATTAGACTTTCATGTCAATTTACCCTTTCCTTTATTTATAAGACCTACTTATTGGCCCTTTTTCTTCTAACGCAAAAGCCCAAAATAAAAATGCTCCCTGCGTCCTTCGAACCCGAGACCTGCCTCTTCTAAACTCTCAAGTGGCGCCCCAAGCCACTCCTACCACCTGGCTTTCATGCCATAAAGCCCCCTTATTTATTTATAAGACCTCCCTAGGCCGTTTACCCCAAAAATTAAAAATGCAAAACGCTGCTTCAGTAGCTCGAACCTGCGCCTATCAACCTCCAAGCCTTTAAGTGGCACACGGTAGCCACTTCACCAAAGCCTTTCCTATGCTAAAAATGCCTACAAAAATTCCTTTAAAGCCTTCTTAGCCCAATCCCTTTTTTTTAACGCTAAAAAAATATAAGCCCATCTGCTCCCCATGTTACTCGAACTCCTTCCCTTGGCACTCCCTTTTCACCTTAGAGTTTTAAAATCCCTTAAAACATCACCAACTACACTTGAAGCCCTACTAACATTTGAGTTATGCTCCAAACGCACAACCCCTAATTTAGGGTGTTACAATTCTACCCCCCTGAAAAATAATTTCGTCCTCGAAATTACTTACTATCGTCTAATCGTGTATCCTTAACTCATCACACTACGCTACTGTTGCGGACTCTGATCTTAATGATCTATCATACTTTCTAGAAACATTCCCTACGTTCATAATCCAAGTTTCATACACTTTACTAGCAACTTAAGAATGAACTAACATGACCATAACCAAGACAATTGAGGGTATTCTAAAAATAAGAAACTTACCCATTGTCATGTCTGGCACATCTTCCTCCTCGCGACGGCCAACTGCATAAACCAACCTTGGTTGCCTCGCTTCTGCACTTTCAGCACCTCGACCACGCCCGCTAACATTATCATTATCTCTAGCTGCACCTCGACCCCTCTGTGGTGGTCCTTCATTTCTAACCTGAGCACGATTCTGACCCTCTGGTTGATTCTTAGCTAACTTCCGAGGACAATCCCTTACACGGTGATCGAACGATCCACATTCAAAGCACCCTCTACTTCCCGCCAAACATTCTCCCGAATGGGATTTCTCGCATCTAGCACACTGAGGTGGCCACTGAGCAGGCTTTGTGGCTCTTTCTAATTCCCCAAATCTAGCCCTCTTCTCTACATTACTGCCTGATCCAGGCGATCCAAAGCCTCTCTTCTGTTTGTTCCTATCATGCTTCTGTCTTACGGTCTCCTTGATTCCTTCGGCAACCTTAGCCTTTTCCACTAGAGACAAAAACTCACGAACCTGCTGCGGAGCAATCAGCAACCTTAAATCATCTCTAAGCCCGTCCTCAAAGCGGACGCAACGCTCATGTTCAGTAGCCACGATGCCCCTAGCATACCTACTCAACCTTAAGAATTCCGCCTCATATTCCGACACTGACTTAATTCCTTGCACCAATCCCAGAAAAGCTTTCCTCTGAGCATCAGTATAGCTGGTGCCCACATACTTCTTCTGAAAAGCAACTCTAAAGTAATCCCACGTAAGATCATCCGCCGTGGCACCATCTCGGACAGTGAGCCACCACTGATATGCTTCATCCTTCAGAAGCGACACTGCTCCTTTCAACTTCTCCTCATTAGTCAAGTCAAGATCGTCCATGATCCTTTCCGTTGATTCCAACCAGTATTCTGCTACACTAGGTGCCACTTCCGACACACCCCGGAACACCTCAGCTCCGTTAGATCGAATTCGCTCGGGAACAGATTTTCGAGCTTCCAAATTTCCACTAGCCCTAGCCACCAACTCCACGACTCGCAACACAGCTTGCGATACTGCCTCTCCTCCGGTCTGATCCTGCTCTTCAGCTCCAAAAGCTGGAGGTGGTGGTGGCGGTGGTACTTCGTTTTCAGAACCCTGACCCGACCTAACAGGTTCAGACACGGTCCTCCTGCCCCTTCCGCGTCCACGACGGCCACGTCCTCTAGAACTCATTCTAACTAACGCACTTTTAATCTGATTAGAAAAATTTTATGGATTAGTAATTTGTTTCACTTGGTTATTCGCGAAGAAGTTTTATGGAGAAAGTTTAATTAGGGATTCTTTCGAGCAAACAAGATTTCAAGTCTTCTATCCTAGTTCACACAAAATAGTACATCCATTCCCTAATACTTTCCCTACTTATTCTCTCCTTGGACGTTTACATCTGCTTTCTATCCTGTGGGTATTTTTGTCATTTTCCTACAGGGGTATTTTCGTAATAAAATCTGAGGTAATTCAAAACTTTAATAAAGCAGGTCACTTTGTAGTTCCCAAAACTGGAGTGTATTTCTGAAAATTTGCAAAATTTAAAGATATGGCAACATTTGGAAACCAGGGGTATTTTGGTAATTTTATAAATCAGAGATGTTTTAACAGTTGTAAAACTCGGAGGGTTCCTTTTTGAAAGTTTTCCTTTTTAAGAGGTGATGTTTGTAAAGATTCAAAAACCAGGGTCATTTCGGTAATTTTGCAATTTGAGGGCATTTTCGTAACTTTCCAAAACCAAAGTATTTTATTGATGATAATCAAAGTAGAGTTGTTGGATTTTGATAGAATAATGAGATTTTTGGGCAAAACCATTGAGTTGATATTTTATGAACCAAGGGCATTTTAGTAATTTTACCCCCTAAGGGCTTTTCTGTAATTTTTCACAAATCAAGTTTTTCGGGGAAAACATTGTAAAAAAGGTTGTTCTCAAATTTGAAAGAGTGATTTAAAAGTTTTGAAAAACTAGGGTTTTGTTGTTTTCTTCTTTTTCAAAAACATGGCTAGTTCCCTTTCAGGTTTAAATCGTTATGTTTAGCCTATGACCGAGCCTTCTTGGTCAGGGTGAACCAAAGCTACGCACCAGGCAGGATTCGAGTGGAGAGGAGGTGAGCCACGTGGATCGCTTAAATACCAAGCTCCCACCGAACATTCATAGACATGCATGCATGCAGGTTGCCACACCACCGAGCCTCTCTCGAGTTAGGGTGAACAGGGCTACGAACCAGGCAGATTCGAGTGGAGAGGAGGTGAGTCACACTGGATCGCTTAAATACCAAGCTCCCACTGAACCTTTCTGAGACATGCGCACGAGGTTGCCACACCACCGAGCCCTCCTCGAGTTAGGGTGAACCAAGCTACGCACCAAGTAGGATACTGCGAAGAGGAGGTGAGTCACGAGGATCGCTAAATACCGTGCTCTTCTAGATCCAATCCTCGACATGCGCGTGCAGGGTTTACCACACCCTAGCTCGATGACTAAGTCATAGGTTGGTTTAGTTCATTAAAGCTTATGTCCTGTTTGTGTGTTTGAGTAACCTAATCCTAGGGTTCAAGTTCCTATAAGTCTATCTACGCCCATGCTTCCTACCCTACTACGTAAAATAATTCACAAAGAAGTTCAGATGTACTTACATGGGCGGATAGGTGCCAGAGACTCGGTGCCATGCTATTCAAAACCCAAAAGTAACTTAGAAAGGCCTACTAGCATAAAAACAAAACATTTTGGGCCTTGGGCCCCCACACCGAGCTTTTTGACTGGCTCTAATACTATTTTTTTGTAACAACCCAAACCCGCCCAAACATTATGACCGAATTTGGTTTGCTACGGAGAAAATATTTTGAAATCTTTTAAAAACTGATTCAACTTCTTGGTAAAAGATAGCGTCTTGTTAAAACAGTTGAGGTGTATAAAACCCATAGTTAGATTTATTTTAAAAATATTTGTTAAGTCAAGTTAATATGTATATTTTAAATGTACCCGATGGTACTTTAAAACCTTTACGATTGCTTTGGAAATCATATGAACTCGTTCTTATAAGTAAGTAGTTTAAAACAAGTATTCAAACATGTAACGGTAATAAAATAATCCTAGGAGGCCTTATTACAACCCAATTAAAATTTAAACCAACAACCGAAAAGTAAATAAACTGAAATTCAAAGTCTATTAAATTTAAATCCCACTTTGCATGGCCACCTCGAGTCCCTCCGGCTCCATATCCGCGATCTACGTGTCACCTGAAAAATAAAGGAGAAGGTGAGTCACCAAGACTCAGTATGTAACCCTTCCCCCGGTTTAAGCAATTCCATACACACTGTATAACAATCAACATGCATAAGGTTATGTACCCAACCTAGCCAACCAAACGCCTCTGTCTACCCCGTTGTGGTACCAAACCACTGGTGGTGCCAAACCACTTTGGTGACATATAGTCACGAGATGTGATGCCAAATCACTTTGGAGGTGCCAAACCTCTGGTGTCCAAGACACAAAAATCGGTTGATGGGGCCAACCCATCGTGTGATACCACCACACCGGCGCTAATCTCAGATATCATCTCGTGGGGCCAACCCACCGTGGTGCTAAGCCACTGGGACGCGAGACGCTATGAGGTGCCAAACCTCCGAGAGGTACCAAACCTCTGGTGACCGTAGTCACAATGTGTTACCAAAACACTGGTGTCCGTCGACACAATATCACCGCTTCTCTCACTCATTTAACCCACGTGAGTCAAATACATGTTCGTATGCAAATCATGCTAATAAATTTATTAGTCAACATTCATAGATTTATCATTGTTATATAACAAAAGCCGCACATACCAAATGTGCCACGCTTCCAAAAGCATTAAATAGTAATCTCATGGCAATAGAGACTTACCCAGTATCCTTGTTAATACCATGATGGTATTACATCCACATCTACACAACCGATTAGGCATAATATAACACTTAGCATATTAAAAAGTTATAAGGTGTGTATGTACACACCTGTTACCACTGAATAGTCTAAATCCCGAAAAGAGAAGTCGGCCACCCTAGATCTACTTGTCCATATATTCGGCCAAACACTTGGGTTAGTATTATGGCCTATTCGGCCAAATCAAATTATTTGAGAGGGGTTTCTTGTGAACCCGAAATCTTACCTAATCGCCCTCGAGTATATTTATAGCACACGCTTTACGATTTTACTTTCCTTTTCCTATAATCGGCAGTCACTAGTATCATAATAATAGCCTTCGGCTTGCTTTTGAGCATCATAAAATAGTTACTAGATTAATTTCTTACCGCCCTTACCAAAACCGTTTACTAGAGATTAGGGGCTTGGGTCGAAATATCCCTGAGTACCTAGAGGGAATCAGTTTCAACACTGATTAGTCACCAAAATATATTGGCTTCCTAACCATCCAAATTGACAAGATACCAGAGAGAAAAGAAATAACCATTCGGCTAACACACTTACCTTCACCAACCGAGTGCCACAAGAAATCCTGAAAACACCTCTGTCTTTCTGATATTCGGCCTAGGTGTTGAAAACAAGGAAAGAAATTCGGTACTTCAAATGGGTGTATTTGGCCAAAGGAATAGAAGAAAAATAATGGGGAAGAAGGTAGAGTTTCGGCTAAAGGGGTTTGAGGAGGGAAAGGAAGAGTACAGGAAAAAGTGTTTTTAGTCTTAGAAGAAAGGTTGAAGAAGAAAGAAAAAGATGGGGTATTGAGAAAAGAAAATTCGGCTATTGTGACAAAAAGAAAGAAAGAAATCAAGATAGAGAATTTTGGCACTCTCCCCCCTATACTTTGCCGTCCACTCCTATTAACAAGGAGTTCCAATTTTCGGCAATTCCTTGAATTGCTCTTAGCCAATAGTTTGAAAAGTATTCAAAATAATTTAAAAGCCTAAATTTCCTCCTTGGAATTAATTAAAAATCCAATTATAATCTAAATAATATCTCCATTATCCTATCTTTTATCACTTTTTTCAAATAAAAATAAAATGCACTCATATTTATCCCCACTCAACCGAATTAAAAAAATCAAAACACATGCTAAGCTTATCCCAATTTTCCAATGCCCATGTGCCGTCCATTGCACCTTAGCCAATCACAGAAATAAAAAAACACCTAAACGCTGCCCATAGGTCTCGAACATGGGACCTGCTAGCACCCACGCTGCAGGTAGCGCCCCAGGCCATTCGGCCAAAGTGCTTTTTGTGATATAAACGCGCCATAATTTCTTTTAGGCCTTCCTTCCTTAGTTCCCTTCTAACGCTAAAACAGAAAAAAATAAAATAAAATCCCCCTGCTGCTTCTTTGGTTCGAACGCAGGACCTACTACCGCAGCCCTCTCTTCTAACGCCCTTGCCACTTCTCCCATTAGACTTTCATGTCAATTTACCCTTTCCTTTATTTATAAGACCTACTTATTGGCCCTTTTTCTTCTAACGCAAAAGCCCAAAATAAAAATGCTCCCTGCGTCCTTTCAACCCGAGACCGCCTCTTCTAAACTCTCAAGTGGCACCCTGCCACTCCTACTACTACCGGCTTTCATGCCATAAAGCCCCCTTATTTATTTATAAGACCTCCCTAGGCCGTTTACCGCAAAAATTAAAAATGCAAAACGCTGCTTCAGCAGCTCGAACCTGCGCCTATCAACCTCCAAGCCTTTAAGTGGCACACGGTAGCCACTTCACCAAAGCCTTTCCTATGCTAAAAATGCCTACAAAATTCCTTTAAAGCCTTCTTAGCCCAATCCCTTTTTTTAACGCTAAAAAATATAAGCCCATCTCCGCTCCCCATGTTACTCGAACTCCTTCCCTTGGCACTCCCTTTTCACCTTAGAGTTTTAAAATCCCTTAAAACATCACCAACTACACTTAAAGCCCTACTAACATTTGAGTTATGCTCCAAACGCACAACCCCTAATTTAGGGTGTTACATTACCGTACTACCTCGATTTCAATGAAATTTTCCCTACTTTATAAAATGACCAAAAATTCTAAATTATAAAATATCAAAATATCTTGATTTTGGAAATTACGAAATTGCCCTTGACGTGCAAAATTACCAAAATGACCCTAATTCCCAAAATTTTTGCAACACCACCATTTTGGAAAACAAATTCTCAAAAATAACCCTAAAGTTTTGTAAAATCTGCAATACCCCTGATTTATTGAGCTTTACAAATTTACCCTGGTTTATTACCAAAATACCCCTGAGTTTCAAAATTACCGAAATGCCCTCGGATTTCAAAATTTCCAAAAATACCCCGGAAATGCAAAATTACCAAAATACCCTTATTGACAAAATCACCAAGGAATCTTATTTTGAAAAATTACTAAAATATCCCTGTAGGACAAATTACAAAAATACCCCTGGGGTAGGAATAGACAAAACTATAGAAACAATGAATGTGTGTGATGGATGTTACTGAATAAATGTTTGGATGAATGTGCTTCTCTGAATTAGGATAGAGAACTTGAACGAAAACTTTGATTGATCGAAAGAACTACTTCTAAACTTCTTTTTTAAAATTTCTTCGCGAGTAATCAGTGAAACAAAACATTAATTCATAAAATTTCGTAATCAGATTAACACGCGAATGTAGACATGAGCTCTAGGGGACGTGGTCGAAACGTACGAGGACGCGGTAGAGGTAGAATGACCGTGTCGGAACCCGTTAGATCGGGTCAAGGATCTGAAAATGAGGTACCGCCACCACCACTACCACCGGTGGTGAGCCGAACAACAAGATCAGATGGGAGATGACGCTGTATCGCAGGCTGTGCTGTGAGTTCTTGAATTGGTGGCTGGTGCAGGAGGAAATTCGGGAGCTTGAAAGTCGGCACCTAAGCGACTTCGTGCCAATGGAGCTGAGGTATTCCATGGCGTACCTGGTGTAGCACCCAGTACGGCTGAGTATTGGTTGGAGGCAACCGAACGCATTATGGATGAGCCTGATTTAACCCCTGAGGAGAAGTTGAAAGGAATGGTGGCACTACTACGCAATGAAGCGTATCAATGGTGGTTAACAGTTTGGGATGGTGCCACAGCTGAGGATCTGACCTGGGAATATGTTAAGGCCGCATATCAGAAGAAGTATGTCGGCACAAGGTATACTGATGAGCAAAGGAAGGCTTTTCTGGGACTAGTTCAAGGGAACAAGTCCGTAGTAGAGTATGAAGCTGAATTTTTAAGGTTAAGCCGGTATGCTCGAGGAGTAGTGGCAACGGAGCATGAGCGATGTGTCCGTTTCGAGGATGGACTAAGGGATGACCTAAGGTTGTTGATAGCTCCACATCAGGAGCGGGAATTTTCTGCGTTAGTCGAGAAGGCAAAAGTAGCTGAGGGAATTAAGGACTCCGTGAGGCAGAACTCTGATCGGAGCAGGCCGAACAGAGGCTTTGGATCGTCAGAATCATCTGGGAATAAAAGGCCAGAGTTGATGGGCCACAAGGCCAGCAAGCTGCTATAGGAGGGCAGTATCGCACTTGTGACCAGTGTGGGAAGAAACACTTAGGAGAGTGTTGCAAAAAGACCGGAGGATGCTTTAGGTGTGGGTCCAAGGATCATATGATTAAAGACTGTCCACAGGATCCGAATAGGGCTCGGACAGTAGGTCAAGGTTATGAGCAGACAGGCAGAGGTGGTCAACAAGCGACAAAGGGTCGTGGTCCGAAGCATGGAGGAAATGGTTCAGGCTGAGGTCGTGGAGCACCAAGCCGAGACGCTGAAGGTGCAGACGCGAGGCAGCCAAGGTTGGTTTATGCAGTTGGCCGTCGCGAGGAGGAAGATGTGCAAGATGTGACAACGGGTATGTTCCTTGTTTCTGGAATACCCTTAATTGCTTTGATTGTTGTAGAGTTTTCTTGCATTGCTAGTGAAAGTGTTCGAAGCCTTGCATGTGAATTTAGAGATTATGCCTAGGAAGTATGGTAGTGTTATTAAGATCAGAGTGCGCAGCATAAGCGTAGTGTAGTGAGAAGGAATGCAGTTAGCCAAGTAATTTCAAGGACGAAATTATTTTTAAGGGGGATAGAAGTGTAACATCCTGGATTATAGCCTATGCATTAGTATGTCTTATGTGTTATGGATGTAATGTGTGCATTTTTAGAATCTTGGAAATGTAAGGACATGTCTTAGAAATGTAAGGAAATGTCTTGTCTTGGAAATGTGAGGAAATGACTTGGAAATGTAAGGAAATGTCTTGTCTTGGAAATGTAAGGAAATGACTTGGAAATGTAAGGAAATGTCTTGTCTTGGAAATGTAAGGAAATGACTTGGAAATGTAGGGAAATGTCTTGTCTTGGAAATGTAAGGAAATGTCTTGGAAATGTAAGGAAATGTCTTGGAAATGTGAGGAAATGCTTTAGAAATGTTAAGTTTAAAGTATTAAAAGAGGGACATGAAGCAAGGTGGTCTTAAGAGAAAATGTATGTGAAATATGACATACAAATAGCCTTGGTAAAATGGCTACAAGGCGCCACTTAAGGGCCTAGCAAGTGACGCCACATACATAGGCAAATGGGCCAAGGACCGAGTCGCATGGGAAGCAAATAAAAGAATTTTATTTTACTACAAGGAGCAGAGAGGTGGACGGCATTAAGGCTCTTAAAAGAGGAGTTTTATTCTCTTTAAAATTCGGCAAATATATAGATAATGATGGATTATTATTAGTATTATTTTATTAAGAGATAAGAGATAATTATTGGATTAAGTTTCATTAAATTGAATAGGTGATAATTAAAGAGATAAAGCTATCAAAATAGAAGAGTGATGGCCAAGTAAGGGATTCTAAGTTAGTAATTTCGGCTATAAGAGGAAAAGAGGGCCATTCATTCTTTCTTTCAACTCTCTCTCTGAATTCTCTCTAGTAAATATCTCCTTTCTTCATTGTTTTGCTGTCGAAAAATACACCTTGTGTAGCCGAAACTTCATTACCAAATTGCTCAACCCTTTTCTCTTCTTCTTTCATAATCTTTCAAAAGTCGAAAGCAAGATCTCTCTAGGCCATAGTCGACTACTCTCCAAGTCTCAAAATTGAATTCCTGTGGCGTCTAGCACAGGTGCTGTCGATTTCTTCAAGTAAGGGTAAGATCCAAATTCGGTTTCCATTCTTTTAGGCTCATTCAAATTCAGAACTAATCCTCATATTATTCTTTGGCCGAAACTATGAAGGAAGTTTCGGGATTTAGGAGCTGTCGACTACAAAGAAAGAGAAGTTCTTTTCCCGAAGGTACACCATAGGCCGCGTGTTCCCTAGTTATTCGGTGAGTTTTGGGACTTAAAATCCACAAGGTAAGTGTTTATAGCATTCGACCAAGGCCATGTTTGGTAAATAGATGTGTTTCATTAATTATTCAAAAGCCGAAACTAATCTATCCAAGTAATCTAGTGATTGCCGATTTCAAGAAAGAAGGATACAAAGTTTCTGGCATTTGATTAGACATCAATCGGCACCAAGGTAAGTTTGAGTTACAACAATCCTAATAGGATTTGGTCTTATAGCTGAATAGGCTCTTTGCTAACATATTAAGGTTGGCCGAATGTAGGGATTTAATATCTAAGGCATTAGATCAAGCTTTTCTACTAATCTTAATAGATTTATGGCTTAAACTTGATATATGTATTAATATGAAAGTGTAAGAATGTGGCTAAGGTACCATGTTATGGTAGAAAGTACTCAGGTACGTTTCCTACTCCTACTAGGATTATGAAATATGTTATATTTAACATGTGATAAGTGATAAGAATGTGAAATTTGGCATGTAATGCATAATATGTATGATATGGGGCATATGGGTTATTGAAAAGGGGAAGTGAATGTGGTGACCTAAGACCACGATATCTGAATGTGGTGACCTAAGACCACGAATATTTATAAGGGCGATGAGCACGTCGATCGCAAATGATCGCCTTCCGATGGTGTGTAAGCGGATGGAGGGTTGACTTAGTAGTCCCCACTGTGTGCGCAGTTGGTACGGGTGATGTGTAGCGGATGGCATCTAGGTTTGGGTTCGGATTGCATCATCTTTTCTATCTGTTATATGAATACGTATGTGATATGATAATGTATGCCTGAATTGTTAAATTTTAGTGTTGTGGTACACATTGAGTCTGTTGACTCACCCCGTTGTAGGAACATTTTTCAGGTGATGATCAGTAGTGGACCGGGTCGGCAGAAGCTTAGGGGTGGCCATGCGAAGTTCAGATTTTATTTTATTTCAGACTTTCTTTTATTTTTCTAAGTATTTTAAATTTCATTTTGGGTTTTATTTGATGTAATAAAGCCATAGTGAACTATGTTATTTTCTGTTTTATTTACTATGTTACGTAATTTTATTTATTAGAGATTAAGTCAATTTAATTTAAAATAAACTTTAAATATTTTGTCACTTGAAATGAAATGGGTTTCAATATAAAATAAATTTGTTTTCAACTCGAGCCCAACCCATCAGCAAACTATCTTTAAAACACACAGATTTTCAAAGTAATAGAAGAATTTTTAACCGGTTTACTTCAAGGAACATACCAGATCCGGTCCAGGCTCGTGGGCCGGGTGTGGGGTGTTTCATGGTTACTGAAACGGAAGATAAGGTGAAGGTGATTCGAGCGCATTTGAAAGAGGCTTCGGACAGGCAAAAGTCTTATGCCGATCTGAAACGTGAAGATATTGAGTTTGCGGAAGGTGACAGGGTTTTCTTGAAGGTATCGCCATGGAAGAAGGTTCTGAGATTTGGCAGAAAAGGTAAGTTGAGCCCTAGGTTTATTGGGCCTTATCGGGTATTGAAGCGAGTAGGACTAGTGGCTTACCAGCTCGAGTTGCCACCCGAGTTGAGTCAAATCCACAATATGTTTCACGTTTCCATGCTTAGACGCTATTGCTCGGATCCGTCTCATGTGATGCCAGTGGAGGAGATTGAGGTGAGCCCAGACTTGTCTTTTGAGGAGGAACCAGTGCAGATCCTTGATCGGGATGTTAAGGTTTTACGTAGAAAATCAGTTCCTTTGGTGAAGGTATTATGGCAGAACCATGGATCGGAAGAAGCGACATGGGAGCCGGAGGATGTCATGCGACAGCAATACCCTCAACTCTTCTGACAAGATAAATTTCGAGGTCGAAATTTATTTTAATGGGGGTAGAACTGTAATATCCTAATTTTGTGGGTCTGTGCATTTGGTACGTTGCATGGATAAATTAGTAGGTTAAAGGCTTTTAGGTGTGTATTGGGCTCAGGTTTGGGCTTAAATCTGGGTAAAATTGATTAAAAATAGTGCTAGTAGTATTTTAATTTAAATTATTATGTTTAGTGGCAAGTTGGCATTGTGGCCCAAATTTTGGAGGTGTTTTAAGTGGGCATTAAGGTGGCGTCACAAGGGGGAAGAGTTGGGCCTAGTGTGGCCGCTTGGGGCCTAAATTTATGGGTCAAATTTCGCTACTTCAAGGGGGAAGGGGTGGATGGCATAGTGGCTACATTTTAGGAGCTTTAATTTTTTTTTTATTTAAGTGATAAAAGATGATAAAAGGAAGGAAGGAGTTGGGCTGAAGATGGTCTCTTTTAAAGATAAGATAAGGGGTGTGTTATGAGATGGATAAGATAAGGGATTAAGGCTATCAGGAGAGGGGAGAGTTGGCTGAAACTCCAACTCTGAGGTTTGTGCATGTGTAGCCGAATTTTGAAGCCTAGTGTCCATCTTTTCCATTCGTTTTCTTTTCTTTCTTTCTCACTTACTCTCCTAGCCAAAAATTCTCTTCTTCTCCTATTTTCTCAAATTATTTTCTTTGCCGCAACTCTCCAACACATTTTTCTTTTCATTTTTTTCTTCCAAAGCCGAATACCCTGGTCTTCATCTTTCTCTCCCATAGCCGAATCTACAAGGGTGGATTTTTCCCGAAGGTGCACCATAAGCAGAGTACTCCTCTTTAATCTGGCGAGTTTCGGGATTTTGCTTCTCTGCGGTTTCTCTTTTTCTTTTCATTAAGTTCTAACTTGAATCACTTGTTCAAAGGCCCTGTCGATTTCACTCTCTGCCCCTAGAAGCCGAATCCTGTCTTGCTGAGATATGTACTGCCGATTGGTGGAAAAGCCGAAGGTAGGTTGATGGTATGTTCGGCCAAATGGCCACTGTCTTGATTTTCCTCTTTGGCCGAATGTTTATGGCACTCGATTGGGTACGATTAAGGGACTGATTTAATGTTTTGGGCTTGGCCGAATATAGGTGGGAAGGTGACGTTTTCTTAAAGACTTTCGGGATTCGACAATGTAGGTAAGGGTTCATTTTAAGTGATATCATTATTTAATTAGTGAGATCTCATCGTTTAATTGGTTTGGTGATTAAGGGATTATTTTAAACTTGATTAACAGTCAGGCAGTGGAGGTTGTATCTGTAAATCCAAACGAATAAGTATCGGGAGTTGGATCATAGGCCGATAGTGGTAGTCTCGAGTGACAGTAGCATAGAAGCAGTAAGAGCGTTAGTACGATAACTAGGTGTGTAACTCGTACACACTTTCTATACTTGGTATGTTAATGTTGTGTGTTGTAAAAGCCGGAATGACGACAAAGGTTACTAAAATACCCTTGTGGGTAAAAGCGAGGATGCCGGGTAAGTTGTTATTATTGCTCGTGTTGATTGGGATCTATGAAAGCATGTTATTCTGTAAACGTAATTTTATATGTTAAACATGATCATACTGATACTGATTGCATAAGTATATGCCATGGGTGATGAGAGGAGGGGGAGTATGATCTATCAGACTGTCACCAGTGATTTGGTATCACACAGTGGGTTGGCCCCACATATATTATAAAAATTGTGACTAAGTCTCAGTGGTTTGGCACCACCAGTTGTTTGGTACCACATATGTTATTTTTGTAACCTCGGTTACCAGTGGTTTGGTACCACAAGGGGTAGATATGGGAGACCCTGATGGATACTTAGGTTGGATGGGTTGCATGACTTGCATAGTATTGTATGAATTTGTGTAAGAGCATAATTTCTGTTGGGATGGGGATTTATACACTGAGTCTCGGTGACTCACCCCCTTCCTTTACATTTTACAGATCAGACTTAGATCGTGGATATGGAGCCGGAGTGGACTCGAGGTGGCCATGCTCAGCATTTGTTTTATATCAAAGTTTTCTGTTTGGACCTAGCTGTTTATTTAAATTTTGGGTTTACATCGTTGTAATAAGGCAGCCTAACTTTTATTTTTAGGAAGTTTTTTTGGTTGTTTCTATAACTTTTGATAAGCATACCTAATAGATATGAATTGGTTGTTTTTCAAAACCTCGATAAGTACGTGTTTTCTGAAATGCTCACTGATAAAGTAAATGATATGGAATAACAATAAGGCAATTAAGTTTTCTAAAACAAGTTTTAACACGTTTTAAACTTCACCAGATTCAAATTCGTTTTCTCTAAAATTATCCAAAAGTTTTCTTCACCAACAAAATTGACAAATCAATTTTCAAACCTTTTTCTTCCCCTTAGCACGTCAGACTCTGTTGTAGTGTTTAGACTGGGTTTGGGGTGTTACAAATAGAGTAGACTGAAGATATTATATCTTATCTCCACTGAACAGGAGTGGAGCTGATCGAAGACAACAAGTCTTATCTCCATGTATCGGCAATGGAGCAGACTGAAGATAGCAGATCTTATCTTCCTGAAGTTGCAGGAAGCAGATCAAAAATGTCAGCCTTGCGTCCCTGAAGTTGTAGCAGAGTAGACTGAAGACAACAGATCTTATCTTTCTGAAGTTGTAGGAAGCAGATCGAAGATATTAGCCTGCCTCCCTAAAGTTGCAGCGGAGCAAACTGAAGACAACAGATCTTATCTTCCTGAAGTTATAGGAAGCAGATCGAAGATATTAGCCTGCCTCCCTGAAGTTGCAGCGGAGCAGACTGAAGACAGCAGATCTTATCTTCTTGAAGTTGTAAGAAGCAGATCGAAGATATTAGCTTGCCTCCCTGAGTTTACAGTGGAGCAGACTAAAAACAGCAGATCTTATCTTCCTGAAGCTGCAGGAAGTAGATCGAAGATATTAGCCTGCCTCCCTGAAGTTGCAGCAGAGTAAACTGAAGACAAAGCAGATCTTATCTTCCTAAAGTTGCAGGAAGCAGATCGAAGATATTAGCCTGCCTCCCTAAAGTTGCAGCGGAGCAGACTGAAGACATTAGATCTTATCCTCCTGAAGTTGTAGGAAGCAAATCAAAGATATTACTTGCTTCCCTAAGTTTGCAGCGGAGCAGACTGAAAATAGCAGATCTTGTCTTCCTGAATATTGCAGTGAAGCAAGATCAAAGATACTAGTCTCACTTTCCTGAAGTTACAGTAGGATTGATTAAACCTACAAGAGTAGGTCTTATCTCCCTGAAGTTGCAGTAGAATAAGATTAAAGTTACAGATTCAATCTCTTTGAAGTTGTAGTTGGGTTAGAGACTACTTGAAGAAAATGAGGATCAAGAAGTTAAGGCTCGGCAAGACCAGGCAAAATTGGTCTTTTTATATAGTCTTTGCTCCATTCTCGTTACATGACAATAAGCAAAGAGGTGCAGCTATAATAGGCCAATTTAGCCCGGGCCCATACAAAAAATAATAAACCCAAAATAATAAAACAAAGTCCAAGTCTAGTCCAAAATATATCATTTGTCCCCGATCGGAATGGCCCATTACTTGAAAAGATTGAAGGTCCATCTACAATCTTAACATATATGGGAACACAATCTTCAAGGATATGCAATCGTAGATATGATATGCAATCCTAGAATATATGGTATGCAATCTTAGAAGATATGATATGCAATCTTAGATATGATATGCAAATCTTAGATATGATATGCAATCTTAGAAGATATGGTATGTAATCTTAGAAGATATGATTTTGTAATCTTAGAGATTTAATTTGTAGATACCTTTTAATCTTAGCCGTTGATATAATCGATCTTTACCGTTGGATTTGGAGAGGCTCATCTATAAATAGAAGCCTCTCCCTTCATTGTAAAAGGGACTTGAGTTTTGAGTAATAAAAATTCTTGAGAGCATTCACTCAAATTTCTCTCTCTTTTGCGTTCTTATTTTCTGTGGCTTGTTCTTATTTTGTTCTTCGCACATCTTCGTTTCTTTTTGAGTTGCTTCCGTTCGAGTTAGATTTTCGTGGAGGAATTTCATTGAATCCTCATATTGCGAGAGTTAGGTTGACTTATATGTTTTTTTTAACTTTTTTTATTTATCCATATCATTTTTATACTTTTTTTTAATTTTTTAAAAATTGTTATAATATTCATTAATTGTTTTGAGTATATTATTTACCTTATATTATTATTATTTTTATACATGAATTTAATCTTGTGAATAATTTTTTTCCTTAATTTTTTCATAGATTCTTTTAAAATTGCTATTATCTACTCTATATGTAACATCCTGAAAAGGGCCTATGCATTTTCGATTTAATTGTACGAAATGACATGTCTTATGTGTTATGAACATTTTTGGAAACCTGGAAATGTATGGAAATGTTAGGTTTAAAAGAGGAAAGTGAACATTTTTGGAAACACTGGAAACGAATGGAAATGTTAGGTTTAAAAGAGGAAAGTGAACATTTTTTGAAACTTGGAAATGTAAGGAAGTGATTTAGAAATGATTCAAAAGAGGAAAGTGAACATTTCTGGAAACTTGGAAATGTAAGGAAATGTCAAGTTTAAAGAGGCAAACGAAAATTTTTGGAAACCTAGAAATGACTTAGAAATGTCGAGTTTTAAAGTTTAAAATAGGAAATTAAGGCAAGGTGGCCTTAAGAGAAAAAGTATGTGAAATTTGACACTAAAAAACAGCTTGGAAAAGTAGCATGGAGATGCCACTTAGGGCCTCTGGAAATGGCACCACATGCAAGGGGATTGGGCCTGAGTTCGAGTCACAGGGAAAGCAAATAAAAGAAATTTTATTTTGCTTCCAGAAGAAGTGAGGTGGACGGCACAAGGCTATAATTTAGGAGCATTATTCTTTTATTTTTAAGAGATAAATAGTGGATAAATAAGGGATAAATAATGGAATTATTTTAGATTAGAGATAAATGAGGAATTATTCTTTAATTAGGAAAATAAGGGAGAAGTGATGGCCAAGTAAGGGACTTTGAGTTTAATAATTTTGGCTAAGTAAGGATAGTTGCTGAATTATCTTTTATTTTAGGAGATAATTAAAGAGATAAAGCTATCAAAATAGAAGAGTGATGGCCAAGTAAGGGATTCTAAGTTAGTAAATTCAGCTTTATAAGGAAAAGACGGCCATTCATCATTCTTTCTCTCAACCCTTCTCTCTGCCGAATTTCCTAGAGCATTTGTTCTTCTTCTTTTTGTTAGCCAAAGCCAAAAATTCAAGATATCACCATTAGCCAATTTCTTTTCTTTCCAATCCATCAAAAGCCTAATCTTTGAGGGGCTTCAAGCATAGGTGCGGTTGATTTCTTCAAGAAAGGGTAAGAACAAGTTTTGATTTCTATTCTTTTCTTTTAGATTTGTCGAAATCTAGGGCTAATCCCATCAATATTCTTATTTGCCGAAATTTGGAAGGATTCTTTCGGGATTTTTGCCATAGTCGACTATAAAGGAAAAGATCTTCGATTTGACCATCAAGGTAAGTCATATCGACATTCGCCAAGGGCCATTGATTGTGATTAAAGGTTAGAAGTTGATCTAACATGTGGGTTTAGGGATTTCGACAGAAGCTACAACTAATGGATAATTTCAGGATTTAAGATCCTTAAGGTAAGTGACTATGAATATTCGGCCAAGGCCTATTTTAGTAGTTAGATCTATTTTTATGTGTTTTAAGCCGAAAACTAACCCATTCAAGAGATCTAGTGATTAGTCGATTTCAAAGGGGAAGAATACAAGTTTCCGGGATTTGATTAATTATCAAATCGACAGCAAGGTAAGAAAGTGGATACGATAATCCTTCGGGATTTGATTAAATTAGCCGAATAGGCTTTTTCCTAAAATACTAAATGTGGCCAAATGTAGGGATTTAGGATCAAAAATGATAGATCGGTTTTTCGGGATTTCAAGGAAGTTGTTAAGCAAATCAGGTGTGTACCTCACACTATTTCATAATATGTTTTATGGCTATGTCTAATTAAAATATGTGATATTAAGAATAAGGAAGTGGCTAACATGGTACTAAGTACTCAGGTACGTTTCCTACTTCTACTAGGAATATGAAATATGTTATTTGTAACATGAGAATAAGAATATGAACTTTGGCATATTAATGCATATTACAAAATGGGGCCTATGGGTTATTGAAAGGGGAAGTGAATGTGGTGACCTACGACCACAAACACGGTGACCTAAGACCGTGGTATCTGAATGTGGTGACCTAAGACCACAGTAATCTGAATGCGGTGACCTAAGACTGCGATATCTGAATGTGGTGACCTAAGACCACAAATGCGGTGACCTAAGACCGCGATATGGAGTGTAGCGGAAGGAGGGTCGACTTAGTAGTCCCCACGATGTAGAGGTTGGTACGGGGGAGTGTAGCGGATGGCTTATTAGGTTTGGGTTTGGGAATGCATCATAACTTGTATGTTATGATATGAATGTGTAATATTTGTTATGCCTGATTCTATTATGATTTAGTGTTGTGTACACATTGAGTCTGGTGACTCACCCCGTTGAGGGACCATGTTTCGTGAGTGATGAACAATGGGACCGGGACTAACAGAACTTGTGGTGGCCATGCTCAACATGAAGTTTTTATTTTTATAGGCTATTAATTTTTAAGTACTCAATTATTTGGATTTACTTGATGTAATAAGGCTATAAGGCCATAGTGCACTATTTTATTTCTGTTTTTATTTATTTTGTTACAAAATTTTTATTAAGTTAAAGATTAAGTAATTTACTTTAAATGTATTCTATATGTTTTATCACCTAAAATTTAAAAGGGTTTTCATTATAAAACAATTTTGTTTTCTACTCGAGCCCAACCCAAAACAATATTTCTTTCAAAACACACTATTTTCCCAAAGTAACAAAAGAACTTTGAATCGGTTTACTTGAGGAACATACCAAATCTGGTCAAAGCTCGTGGGCCGGGTTTGGGGTGTTTCAGTTTGGTATCAGAGCCCATTTCAAACTCTCGGCCTGTGGTTTAAGGCCCAAAACATTTTCAAAGCGAGCCTAAATAAGTTTTATAAAAATATTTTATGAAATCAGCAGGTTTCTAGCATGGCACCTAAGTCTCCGACCCGCAGTCCACCAGGTAAGTACTTCTATCCATTTGTGTGATTTATTGAATGATTTGTAGAAGGGTAGAAATGAAATGGAACGTAGATTAGCATGATAAGTACTTGAACCCTAGGACTAGTTTACCCCAACACTTACATAAAACTTAAGTGCCTAACTAAACAACCCTATGGCTAAGTCACCGAGTTAGGGTGTGGTAACCCCTGTGCGCATGTCTAGGATTGGATCCTAAGAAGAGCTCAGTACTTAAGCAGCCCCTAGTGACTCACCTCCTCTTCGCAGAATCCTACCGTGCGTAGTTTGGTGCTCACCCTAACCGGAGGACTCCTGGTCATAAAGCTAAATGCAAAAACTAAAACCCGAAAGGGAACTAGCCGTATTTTTATAAAAACCTTAGTTTTAAAACTCTTAAAATTACCCTTTTAATTTGTGAGAACTATTTTTTCCGAAAAATTTCCGATTTATAAAAAATTACCTAAATACCCCTGATTGTGAAATTACAAAAAAATGCCCTTGGTTTATAAAATGTCCAAACTACCCATAGTTTAATCAAAATTTCCTTACTTTATAAATGTTCAAAAACCCTAATTTGCAAAATATCAAAATACCTTGATTTTGGAAAAATACGAAATTGCCCCTAACTTGCAAATTACCAAAATGACCCCAATTTCCAAAATTTTTGCAACATCACCATTTTGGAAAACAAATTCTCAAAAGTAACCCTAAAGTTTTGTAAAATCTGCAATACCCCTGATTTATTGAGCTTTACAAATTTACTCTGGTTTATTACCAAAATACCCCTGAGTTTCAAAATTACCGAAATGCCCTCGAATTTCGTAATTTCCAAAATACCTGGGAACGCAAAAATTACCAAAATACCCTTCTTAAAAAAATTACCAAGGAACTTTATTTTGAAAAATTACGAAAAATACCTCATAGGACAAATTACTAAAATACCCCCTGATAGGAATAAGGCAAAAGAGTGTTCGAATAGTGAATGTGGGTGGTAGATACCACTGAATAAATATGTCTCGGTTGATGAATGTGAACGTGACTTTTTGAATAGTGAACTTGAGCTGAGAACTTTGTTTGATCGAAAGAACCACTCTTAAACATCTCTTTGCATAAAATTTGTTCGCGGATAAACAGTGGAACAAAATTTCTAATGCATAAAACTCTTTAATCAGATTAAATCGCGGCATTAGAAATAAGTTCTAGGGGACATGAACTTAGAGATTGTGCCTAGGAAGTATGATGGTTCTATTAAGATCAGAGTGCGCAGCATAAGCGTAGTGCGGTGAGTTAAGATGTTCGATTATTCGTTAATAAGTAATTTCGAGGACGAAATTATTTTTAAGGAGGGTAGAACTATAACATCCTGAAAAGGGCCTATGCATTTTCGGTTTAATTGTACGAAATGACATGTCTTATGTGTTATGAACATTTTTGAAAACCTGGAAATGTATGGAAATGTTAGGTTTAAAAGAGGAAAGTGAACATTTTTGGAAACACTGGAAATGTATGGAAATGTTAGGTTTAAAAGAGGAAAGTGAACATTTTTGGAAACTTGGAAATGTAAGGAAGTGATTTAGAAATGATTCAAAGGAGGAACGTAACATCCTGGAAATGGGCCTATGCATTTTTTATTTAATTATACGAAATGGCATGTCTTATGTGTTATGAATGTATGGTGAACATTTTTGGAAACTTGGAAATGTAAGGAAATGACTTGGAAATGTAAGGAAATGTCTTGTCTTGGAAATGTAAGGAAATGACTTGGAAATGGAAGGAAATGTAAGGAAATGACTTGGAAATGTAAGGAAATGACTTGGAAATGTAAGGAAATGATTTGGAAATGATTCATAAGTGGAAAGTGAACATTTCTGGAAACTTGGAAATGTAAGGAAATGTCAAGTTTAAAGAGGCAAACGAAAACTTTTGGAAACTTAGAAATGACTTAGAAATGTCGAGTTTTAAAGTTTAAAAGAGGAAATTAAGGCAAGGTGGCCTTAAGAGAAAAAGTATGTGAAATTTGACACACAAACAGCTTGGAAAAGTGGCTCTGAGATGCCACTTAGGGCCTCTGGAAATGGCGCCACATGCAAGGGGATTGGGCCTGAGTTCGAAGTCACAGGAAAGCAAATAAAAGAAATTTTATTTTGCTTCCGTAAGAAGTGAGGTGGACGGCACAAGGCTATAATTTAGGAGCCTTTATTCTTTTATTTTTAAGAGATAAATAGTGGATAAATAAGGGATAAATAATGGATTTATTTTAGATTATTTTCAAGAGATAAATGAGGAGTTATTCTTTAATTAGGAAAATAAGGGAGAAGTGATGGCCAAGTAAGGGACTTTGAGTTTAATAATTTTGGCTAAGTAAGGATAGTTGTTGAATTATCTTTTATTTTAGGAGAAAATTAAAGAGATAAAGCTATCAAAATAGAAGAGTGATGGCCAAGTAAGGGATTCTAAGTTAGTAAATTCGCTATATAAGGAAAAGAGGGCCATTCATCATTCTTTCTCTCAACCCTTCTCTCTCACCGAATTTCCTAGAGCATTTGTTCTTCTTCTTTTTGTTAGCCAAAGCCTAAAAATTCAAGATATCACCATTAGCCAATTTCTTTTCTTTCCAATCCATCAAAAGCCGAATCTTTGAGGGGCTTCAAGCATAGGTGCTGTCGATTTCTTCAAGAAAGGGTAAGAATAAGTTTTGATTTCTATTCTTTTCTTTTAGATTTGTCGAAATCTAGGACTAATCCCATCAATATTCTTATTTGCTGAAATTTGGAAGGATTCTTTCGGGATTTTTGCCATAGTCGACTATAAAGGAAAAGATCTTTGGGATTTGACCATCAAGGTAACTCATATCTGACATTCGGCCAAGGGCCATTGATTGTGATTAAAGGTTAGAAGTTGATCTAACATGTGGTTTTAGGGATTTCGGCTGTAAGCTATAACCAAGGGATAATTTTGGGATTTAAGATCCTTAAGGTAAGTGACTATGAATATTCTACCAAGGCCTATTTTAGTAGTTAGATCTATTTTTATGTGTTTTAAGCCGAAAACTAACTGATTCAATGGATCTAGTGATTAGTCAATTTCAAAGGGAAAGAATACAAGTTTCCGGGATTTGATTAATTATCAAATCGGCAGCAAGGTAAGAAAGTGGATACGATAATCCTTCGGGATTTGATTAAATTAGCCGAATAGGCTTTTTCCTAAAATACTAAATGTGGCCAAATGTAAGGATTTAGGATCTAAAGCGATAGATCGGTTTTTCTGATTTCAAAGGAATTCGTTAAGCTAATCAGTGTGTACCCCACACTATTTCTTAATAAGTTTTATGGCTATGTCTAATTAAAATATGTGATATTAAGAATAAGAAAGTGGCTAAGGTACCATGTTATGGTACTAAGTACTCGTGCACGCTTTCCTACTCCTACTAGGAATATGAAATATGTTATTTGTAACATGAGAATAAGAATGTGAACTTTGGCATATTAATGCATAATACAAAATGGGGCATATGGGTTATTGAAAGGGGAAGTGAATGTGGTGACCTAAGACCACGAACACGGTGACCTAAGGCCGTGGTATCTGAATGTGGTGACCTAAGACTACAGTAATCTGAATGTGGTGACCTAAGACCGCGATATCTGAATGTGGTGACCTAAGACCTCAAATGCGGTGACCTAAGACCGCGATATGGAGTGTAGCGGAAGAAGGGTCGACTTAGTAGGCCCCACGGTGTACAGGTTGGTACGGGGGAGTGTAGCGGATGGCTTATTAGGTTTGGGTTTGGGAATGCATCATAAATTGTATGCTATGATATGAATGTGTAATATTTGTTATGCCTGATTCTATTATGATTTAGTGTTGTGTACACATTGAGTCTGTTGACTCACCCCGTTGTGGGAACATTTTTCAAGTGATGAACAGTAATGAACCGGGACGGCAGAAGTTGTGGTGGCCATGCTCAACATGAAGTTTTTATTTTTATGGACTATTAATTTTTAAGTACTCCAAATTATTTGGAATTATTTGATGTAATAAGGCCATAAGGCCATAGTGCACTATTTTATTTCTGTTTTTTTTTATTATGTTACGAAATTTTTATTAAGTTAAAGATTAAGTAATTTATTTTAAATGTATTCTATATGTTTTATCACCTAAAATTTAAAAAGGGTTTTCATTATAAAACGATTTTGTTTTCTACTCGAGCCCAACCCAAAATAGTATTTCTTTCAAAACACACTATTTTCCCAAAGTAACAAAAGAACTTTGAACCGGTTTACTTGAGGAACATACCAAATCTGGTCAAAGCTCGTGGGCCGGGTTTGGGGTGTTTCAAGGAAAGCGAACATTTCTGGAAACTTGGAAATGTAAGGAAATGTCAAGTTTAAAGAGGCAAACGAAATTTTTTGGAAACTTAGAAATGACTTAGAAATGTCGAGTTTTAAAGTTTAAAAGAGGAAATTAAGGCAAGGTGGCCTTAAGAGAAAAAGTATGTGAAATTTGACACGCAAACAGGCTTGGAAAAGTGGCCTGGAGATGCCACTTAGGGCCTTTGTAAATGGCGCCACATGCAAGGGGATTGGGCCTGAGTTCGAGTCACAGGGAAAGCAAATAAAAGAAATATTATTTTGCTTCCAGAAGAAGTGACGTGGACGGCACAAGGCTATAATTTAGGAGCCTTTATTCTTTTATTTTTAAGAGATAAATTATGGATAAATAAGGGATAAATAATGGAATTATTTTAGATTATTTCCAAGAGATAAATGAGGAATTATTCTTTAATTAGGAAAATAAGGGAGAAGTGATGGCCAAGTAAGTGACTTTGAGTTTAATAATTTCGGCTAAGTAAGGAGAGTTGCTGAATTATCTTTTATTTTAGGAGATAATTAAAGAGATAAAGCTATCAAAATAGAAGAGTGATGGCCAAGTAAGGGATTCTAAGTTAGTAAATTCAACTATATAAGGAAAAGAGGGCCATTCATCATTCTTTCTCTCAACCCTTCTCTCTGCCGAATTTCCTAGAGCATTTGTTCTTCTTCTTTTTGTTAACCAAAGCCGAAAATTCAAGATATCACCATTAGCCAATTTCTTTTCTTTCCAATCATCAAAAGCCGAATCTTTGAGGGGCTTCAAGCATAGGTGCTATCGATTTCTTCAAGAAAGGGTAAGAACAAGTTTTGATTTCTATTCTTTTCTTTTAGATTTGTCGAAATCTAGGGCTAATCCCATCAATATTCTTATTTGCCGAAATTTGGAAGGATTCTTTCGGGATTTTTGCCATAGTCGACTATAAAGGAAAAGATCTTCGGGATTTGACCATCAAGGTAAGTCATATCTGACATTCGGCCAAGGGCCATTGATTGTGATTAAAGGTTAGAAGTTGATCTAACATGTGGGTTTAGGGATTTCGACAGAAGCTATAACCAAGGGATAATTTCGGGATTTAAGATCCTTAAGGTAAGTGACTATGAATATTCGACCAAGGCCTATTTAGTAGTTAGATCTATTTTTATGTGTTTTAAGCCG
The DNA here is from genome assembly GCA_025503065.1 of Gossypium bickii. NCBI lineage: Eukaryota > Viridiplantae > Streptophyta > Magnoliopsida > Malvales > Malvaceae > Gossypium > Gossypium bickii. The sequence continues at coordinate 31,565,596 of CP106719.1, forward strand.
AAAACTAACCGATTCAAGGGATCTAGTGATTAGCCGATTTCAAAAGGGAAGAATACAAGTTTTCAGTATTTGATTAATTATCAAATTGGCGGCAAGGTAAGAAAGTGGATACGATAATCCTTCGGGATTTGATTAAATTAGCCGAATAGGATTTTTCCTAAAATACTAAATGTGGCCAAATGTAGGGATTTAGGATCTAAAGCGATAGATCGGTTTTTCGGGATTTCAAGGAAGTTGTTAAGCAAATCAGGTGTGTACCCCACACTATTTCATAATATCTTTTATGGCTATGTCTAATTAAAATATGTGATATTAAGAATAAGAAAGTGGCTAAGGTACCATGTTATGGTACTAAGTACTCAGGTATGTTTCCTACTCCTACTAGGAATATGAAATATGTTATTTGTAACATGAGAATAAGAATATGAACTTTGGCATATTAATGCATATTAAAAAATGGGGCATATGGGTTATTGAAAGGGGAAGTGAATGTGGTGACCTAAGACCACAAACACGGTGACCTAAGACTGTGGAATCTGAATGTGGTGACCTAAGACCACAGTAATCTGAATGCGGTGACCTAAGACCGCGATATCTGAATGTGGTGACCTAAGACCACAAATGTGGTGACCTAAGACCGTGATATGGAGTGTAGCGGAAGGAGGGTCAACTTAGTAGTCCCCACGGTGTACAGGTTGGTACGGGGGAGTGTAGCGGATGGCTTATTAGGTTTGGGTTTGGGAATGCATCATAAATTGTATGTTATGATATGAATGTGTAATATTTGTTATGCCTGATTCTATTATGATTTAGTGTTGTGTACACATTGAGTCTGTTGACTCACCCCGTTGAGGGACCATGTTTTAGGTGATGAACAGTAATGGACCGGGACGGCAGAACTTGTGGTGGCCATGCTCAACATGAAGTTTTTATTTTTATGGGCAATTAATTTTTAAGTACTCCGAATTATTTGGATTTACTTGATGTAATAAGGCCATAAGGCCATAGTGCACTATTTTATTTCTGTTTTTATTTATTATGTTACGAAATTTTTATTAAGTTAAAGATTAAGTAATTTACTTTAAATGTATTCTATATGTTTTATCACCTAAAATTTATAAGGGTTTTCATTATAAAACGATTTTGTTTTCTACTCAAGCCCAACCCAAAACAATATTTCTTTCAAAACACACTATTTTCCCAAAGTAACAAAAGAACTTTGAACCGATTTATTTGAGGAACATACCAAATCTGGTCAAAGCTCGTGGGCCGGGTTTGGGGTGTTTCACTATATTATTTATTTTGATTGTTCATTTTTTTAAAAAAAATTTTGAATCTATTATCTTTGTTTACCTTAACATTATTATTGCTTGTCATTCTTTTACTTAATTGTTTATGTTAGTGCTAATTGTTAATATGGCCTATAACTTTAGTAAATTGCACTTTTTTGTAATAACTTAATGTTATTTTTTAATATTTGTTTAAAGATATCTATCTCCTTTTATTACCACATTTTTTCCAAAAGTTTTTCTCAAATAAGGCAATGTTTTGTGTTTAGAAACTCGGGAAATAGTGCCCTAACGTGCTGGGTTTCGATTTTCCGTTTGAATAAATAACTAAATATCCTTTTAATGAATTTTGTAAATCATAAGATGATGTTGGTTACGAGGGTTTAAAACATCATGTCCTAACGTGCTAGATGTGATGTTTGTATTCTTTCTGAACAAAGGAATCTCAAGTTCTAACTCAAATTGTTCAAGTTTTTAAAGAAATCATGTTTTCAAATCTTTTCGAATTTTTGACATTAGGACAATAACTAATCAATCTGGTACCAATTTTGGGCGTTACGAGGGTGCTAATCCTTCCTTGTACGTAATAGACTCCCGAACCCTTTTTCTTGAATTTCGTAGGCCAAAATCAATGTTTTGAAATAAAATATTTTATAAAGTGATCCAATCACACCTAAGCAAAAATGGATTGGTGGCGACTCCATTTTCGTTTTTTAAAGTTGCCCCGTTTTTCAAAAATATAAAAATGGTTTTGACACTAGGCATATGGGTACCCTTTCAGTCTCACCATTTGACACAAGTTATACATGACAGGATACCCTCTTGGTCTTACCTGTCTAGATATTCTATCAGGGATGTCACTCCCTAATATACTTAGTACTCTTAAATAAACACTCAATTTTGGATAAATAATTACTTAATTAATAAATCAAACCCATAACCGAAATATTCTAAAATACGCACAAGATTATCCCAATATTCATACAAACTTTAGTTGATCAGGATAACAAGATATAAATAACGGAATAAAATAAATATATAAAGAGAAAGCTCATGAATAAATATAAACATGGTTCCTAAACAATCTCTGCTTGCAATTGTCTTCACATTAGAATAGGAAGAATTCCGACTAAATGAATGTAAAAATAAACTAAACTGAAAAAAAGTAAAATAAAACTTTTTTCTAAGCCTAGGTCTAACTAGGTCTAAAACCTCCTCTAAAGTGACTCTAAGACGACTTATATAGGCTAAATATTGATTGGTGCCCACACAACCCTAAATATTCTTTAATTCTAATTAATACAATATACTACCAAATGATTAGGGTATAATTAAGGAAATAATACAAAATTGCCATCCAAGAATCAACCGTATTTTTCTCTAAATTTGCCACGTTGTCGCGACATAAAAAAGCCCACGTCACAACGTCATCCCCATTTCAACCCTAGCAGCTTCGATGTTCAGTGTCGTGACACCGCATGTCTATCTCACGAAACGACCATTGTTCTTTATATTCTTGGGCTTGAACTGGCACCCTAAACACTCAAATAGCCTATTAGTCATTCCCGAGGCTCGAATTGCCTAATGGGTTGTTAAAACACTAAAAACTGTGTAAAAATGCTTATTTTGCAATAAAATGAATCTAAGCTACTAAATATGAAAATGCAATAAATATACATAAAATGGCTAGAAAGTAAGCTTGTTAAGTGTCAAAAAGACTCTAAATTATGTTGGAAAATACAGCGGAAAATAAATATAAGAAAAAAAACCAAAGTTTTAATTTTTTTTTCCAAAACAAGAACTTGGTTGTGATATCTAAAATAATAAACACTTAATCAAAATTGTATCTTTTCGATTTGTCTAAGATGAACGCTTCGACCAAGTAGTTTTTTTTGCTATCCTCAAGCTCATGTTTGCCGAGTGCGGGCTCGCTTTGAATCAGAAAATTTTTCACAAAAATTACAACCAAGTTGTAAATAAGAAAAATATCTCTAGAAATTTTTTAAAATAATTTCTTTAGAGAATTTTATCTCTATAACTTTCTCTTTAATTCATGTGTGCGTAAAATAATGACTGAAGGCTCTCTTTATATAGAAAGAGTTTAGCGAGTTTAACTATAATTAATATTAATCATTTTAATATTAAATTAATATAATATTTATCAAGAAAATATTAGATTAAATTTAATATTAAATCTTATTAAATTAATAAAATATTTATCTACAAAATAAACATTAAATTAAATTTAATATTAGGATAATCACTTTAATATTAAATTAATAAAATACTATTAAGATAAGTATTAGATTAAATTTAATATTAAATATATTAAAATAATATTATTTATGGAATAGTTAACCTGAAATCATATTCTTTGGTAGAGTCTTAGTAGGAGTGTAACTCATCCATTGCTCAACCACCGAAGACCCACCGCCGCCGATTGTTTGTCGACCACTGGAATGCCGCTGTTGGCACCCTGAGATGGTTCGATTGTGTAATACCCCAAACCCGGCCCATACGTTATGACCAGATCTGGTATGCTACGGGTTTAACGTTAAAAACTTACTTGAAATGGTTTTGTAAAACTTTGTCGTTTTTGCAGTATTCGCTAAAAAGATGACACTTGTAGGAAATCTTCGTAATTTATTCTTTTGCATTTTATTTCCTTTTAAACATGAGTCTTTGATCATAAATTTGAAAAGAAATAAACGTTAACAAATATCAACTTAAACCTAAACTATGGGGCCTTATTACATCAAATGATTCCAACATTTAAAACTTAAAATAAAACGGAAAGTATAAAACGAATAACTTGATGGCCCCTCGAGTCTGCTTCGGCTCCCATGTCCACAATCTACTGTTCATCTGAAATGTTTTAAAAAAATAATAGGGTGAGTCACCAAGACTCAATGTGCAAATCCCGAAAACACATGAAAGGCTTAAGCCCATAAACACATTATGGGCCCTGGCCCGTATACAAAGGTAACTATATATGCATCATGGCCCAACCGAGCCTAGAAATCCATCTTCTACACCCAACTCGTACCAACCATCACACCTTGAGGATTTCTACAATCAACTCACCAACTGGTACACACCATATCCACAGTCATACTGCCTATTCCTTATCAATCATGAATTTTAATGTGGTTTTGTACCACCGATCACCAAGTGACCTAACATTTCATTTCGTGGGTTTTCTACCACCTATCACCATGTGACCTTAACATTTCATTACGTAGGTTTTCTACCACCGATCACCATGTGACCAATCATGCTCTTCCCCTTTCCATATCAAACCCATCCCATGCATACATTCATGCAAAATCAAACAATATACTACCTAAGAGATTACAGTTTTTCACATACATCGCTACACATAGAGAAGTTTCTATGGTTACATACCTGGCATCCTTTGCCTACCCTTTCTGGGTAACCCGACTGTTCATACAGCCTATTTTCTGGCTTTTAGCCTTCACATATATATACAGATTATTAGTGTGTTAGAGATCTACAAACCTGATTATCGTTAGAACAAGACTTTCTACGTCGACGCTATACATAGTCGACACAACCGCTATCTGCTTAAGATGTTGTTCAGAAGCCGGTCCACAACCAAGTGGCCAATCTCGAACGGCAGATACCGCTCATTTCTTAAACTTAGGGATTCTCTCCTTTGCCTGATCCATATTTAATTCCATCATAAGTCCTTGTCAGAACTACTATCATAATTTATGATCATAAAGTTAAGATCTTGCATATAATAAGCGAATCTAGTAAAAATCTAGGGAAAATCTTCTTACCTTAAAATCCCGAAATTGGAGACTAACCTTTTTCGGCTTTTAGAACTAGACAACCAAGTTTCCTTCAAATCCCGGAATGCCACCCAACGTAGAACCATTAAACTATTAGCTTTTCGTCTTTTGCCTTTCAAGAACCGAAATAGAACATGAGATCTAACAGAAGTCGACACTTATCTTAGCACAAGGAATTCGGCTAGCACTTGGAGAAAAGATTCGACAATGTCAAAGAAGAAGTTTTAAATATCGGAAGAATAGAACTAACTCACAAATGGGATGAATAGAGAAAAATGATGGGGATTTCGGCTTTTTAGAGAAATTGGCTCAAGAGAAAAGAATGGAGAAGAGAGTGAAAGGAGAGCTTTCGGCTTTTGAAGAAATTGAAGAAAAGAAATTGTAGAGGGAGAGGCTAAGAATTTTGGCACAAAGAGTGAAGAGGAAATTAGGGTTTAAAGGCCCGAATCAATGAGATATCCCTCCTATTTATTGAAATCTCGGCATCTACTGCTTAAAACCGAAAATGCCCTTCCTGATAACTAAAAGTCAAGCTAATAAAAAGGGAAAATTCGGCACCCCTTATCCATGAAGTAGCCGAATTCTTTACTCCTCTAGGTGGTGGATTTTCGGCCATCACCTTGCCTTGCAGATAGCTCTTATCTTTTCTCCTTTTTATCATCTATATTATCAATTATAAAATCCACATAAATCCTCCTATTTTTGAGCCTTGTTGTCGTCCACTTCACCTAACCCTAATGCCGAATTTAGCTAACTTAAATTAAAGGATTTGGGCTCTATGAAACTTGAATTTTGGGCTACTAACTCCTTGTGTGTTGTGTCACCCCTTGCTCCCTTTAAAGTACCGAAAATGGCCCAGAAACATGGGCTCCTTGCAGCCAAAACTTGGGCCCCTTTAATTGTTAATGACGCCACCTTCAAATTCCCTTGCAGTGCCACCTATTGTTGGGCCACAAGCCCACGTTGGTATTTTAAACACAATTACCTCCTTTTAACTCTATAATGCCCAATCAGATAATTTAATCAAGGCCTTTGCCTAGTCCTGAGCCCAATTGGACCCCTATCACTTAAATTAACATATTAAACGTATCCTTACACTAAACGCATAGACCCATTAATTCAGGATGTTATAGTTCTACCCCCTTAAAGAAATTTCGTCCTTGAAATTTCCAACTACAGGAACAGTCGTACAACCTAACCTACAACACTACGCTCACGCTGTGCACTCTGATTCCAATAACCCTCTATTCAGCAACTCCTGAATCTATGCTTTCAATTCCACTAACTCCTTTGGCGCCATCTTATACGGAGCAATAGATACCAGCGCTGTTCCTGGAAGAAGATCGATACGAAACTCCACTTCACAGTCTGGGGGTAATCCCGGAAGCTCTTCAGGGAAAACATCAGGAAATTCCTTTATCGTCCTGACGTCTCCAACGGTCAGGTCTTTAGCTTCTAGAGCCCGAACAAACAATAATATTGCCTCGCACCCTTTCCTCACCATCCTTTCTGCTCTTAGGGCAGACACCACATTTGACGAACAGTTCCTCGTTTCACCTATCACCAACACTTCGCCTCCTTCGGAAGTATTTAACACCATACGCTTGGCTGCACAATCCAAGTTTGCTTGATACTTCACTAACCAATCTATTCCTAAGATCAAATCGAACTCCCTAAATGGCAGTTCCATCAGATCAGCCCAAAAAGCTACCCCTTGAACTCATTCTACCGATTCGCGTTTATCTGATTAGAAATTTTATGAATTATTAGTTTTCTTCCACTGATTAACCACGAATAGTCTTATGAATAGTAGTTTTAGAAGTAGTTCTTTCGGATTCGCAATTTTATCTACAATTCAGTCTCAAGTTCACATCTCCTAGTTCCAGGAAGCACACACATTCAATCATCAAACATACAAGTAGCATCCACGAACCTACATTCATCATGTAGGGGTATCTTCATTGTTTCACTACCCAAGGGTATTTTCGTAATTTATCCTATAGGGGTATTTTCGTAATTTATCCTATAGGGTTCCTTGGTGATTTTGTTAAATAAGGGTATTTTGGTAATTTTGTAATCCAGGGGTATTTTGGTAATTTGGCAATCTGAGAGTATTTCGGTAATTTTAAAATTCGAGGGTATTTCGGTAATTTTGCAAATCAAGGGTAATTTGGTAATTTTACAAACCAGGGATATTTTGATGTTGTTATTGTTGTTGTTGTTTTTTTTTTTGAAACAGGGGTATTTTGGAAAATCCAGTTTCACAATCCAAGTTACTCTCCTAAACATGAAGTTTTTGGGTAAATTTTCAAAACATGGGTAATTTATAAAATCACGGTTGTTTGGAAATTTTCACAAATCAAGTGTATTTTAGAAATTTTACAAAACTTGGGGGTCTTTTTTTTTTTAAATGGAGTGGCTGGTCCCTTCCGGGTTTTAATTATAAAGTTTGGCCCATCAACAAGTCCTCATCGCTAAGGTGAACAATCACTACGCACCAGGTAGGATTCTAGCGAAGAGGAGGTGAGTCACTAGGACTGCTTAAGTACCAAGCTCTCCCTGAATCCAATCCTAGACATGCGTACGCCTGTTGCCACACCCTAACCCAACGATTTGTTCACGGGTTTGTTTGGATAACTTAAGTCTTATGAATATAAAGAGTTGTTTATACTAAGCCTAAAGTCCATTAATGCCTAACATACTAGTCTACATCCATCAAGCCCATCAAGCCCACATACATATCACATCCAAAAGTTTAGAATACTTACCTGCGTGGTTCGGGTGCCGGTAGACTCGAAGGCCATATCTTCTTCCAGAATTTTTTTTCCAAATCCACATCAACTGTACAAAATATTACTAGACCCATTTCACAGCCCGAGTTTTGAACTGGGCTCTGATACCAAAATGTAACACCCCAAACCCGGCCCATACTTTACGACCAGATCTGGTATGCTACGGGTTTAACGTTAAAAACTTACTTGAAATGGTTTTGTAAAACTTTGTCGTTTTTGTAGTATTCGCTAAAAAGATGACACTTGTAGGAAATCTTCGTAATTTATTCTTTTGCATTTTATTTCCTTTTAAACATGAGTCTTTGATCATAAATTTGAAAAGAAATAAATGTTAACAAATATCAACTTAAACCTAAACTATGGGGCCTTATTATGTAACACCCCAAACCCGGCCCAAACACCACGGCCGAATTTAGAATGCAACTGAGGAAAACGTTTGAAAAGAGTTTGACATAAGGGTAAAACATAAAAGTTTGCTGTCGTTTATAAAACATGGTATATTTTGAATTCTAAGTGAAATTATGTTGTTACAAAATTTCGGATTTAAATCTTTAATATAAGTTGTCAAAGTGTAAATTGCTTTTAAAAAAAAAAAACATCCCCAAACATTAATTTGTTCTTCAATCCAACTTAAACATAATAACAATCCTCAAATACTTTAAGTGGCCCTTATTACAATAAATAAATTTTCAAAAGTACTGAAAATATAAAGTGCATGAAATAAGTAAAAACATCTTCTGCATGGCCACCTCGTATCCGCTCCAGTCCGGTCCAAGCATCATGCATCACCTGCGTTGTTTTGGAAAAATATAGGGTGAGTCAAATCGACTCAGTGTGTAATTATTTCACATGTCTCCACAAATGGGCTTGGCCCACATCCACAGAGTCCCCATACATAATTATACAATATGAATCCCAACCCAACCTAGTGTCCATCCGCTACACACCTCCGTACCTGCCGCACACACCAGGGGATTACTAAATCACCCTCCAACCGCTACACACCTCTTTGGCAGTCATGCTGCTCAAAACCGTGGCTTAGCCACCGATCACTTAAGTGACCACACATATCTGTATCCACGAGGTGACTCAAGGTCATCCTCATTCCACGGTGATGCACACAGCTATCATCCGCCCACGATGTGGCACATAGCCAACACCCCACCTTGATGAAGCACGTAGCCATCATCAAGCGCCAATGTAGCACAAGGCTAACATCAGACCACGTACATAAATATGTACACCATGTCCTTCAATATTCATATCCTGATTCCCATGCATATATATATATATCATGACAGAATAACATTTAAATGAGTATAGTCACATGCTTACCACAACTGCACACATATATCACAGATAGATTAATCTCATAAATACTGACTTGGTTAACCGAATACCCACCATGGGTAGCCACCATCTCAACCATTATTTTCGGCTATCATACGCATCTTGTACGCATATACATATACACAACAATAAATACAAGCAATAGGAGATCAGTGCGATAACTATGCACCTTTTTGGCACAGTCGACTAAATCCCGAAACCCAAAGCCTAAAATGATTTGCACCTTGCAAATTGCTGAACTTCCTCCTACATAACTATGTTAGATTCGGCTCTAACATAAATAAGCAAAAGTAATGGCCTTCGGCTTACCACTACCACCATCTTACCTCACTGATTGAATCCCGAAATCACACGTTTGCACCTAAAAATCTGCTGAAATCCCTAAATGGAACCATATTAGTTTCGGCCTTAACTTAAAGACATAAAAAAATATGTGGCCCTTGGCCGAATACTACTACTTCCTTACCTTGATGGATCGAATCCTGAGAGATCTCTACTCCTTTAACATTAGCCTACATAAATCCCGATATCACTTTTATGGATTCGGCCATAACAACAAAATGAAGTTAGATCTTTAACTTTCGGCAATCAGGAGTGTAACATCCTTAAATCGGGGTCTCTACATTTTGCTTGTGTTGCATGTGATAAATTGTCTATTATGGTTATTTATTGTGTTTTGGGGTCTAGGTATAATCGTGGGTTAGGCCTGAGTTAAGGTTAAAGTTTTGTTTTAGTACTTTGACAAAAGGGAGCTAGGGGTGTGAGGTGTTAAAAGAATTTATTGGAGGAATTAGACATAAGAAGTGCCTTGGTAAAGTGGCAAGGAGGCGCACTTAAGGCTTGGAGGAGGTGACGCCACAGGGAGCAAGGAGGACCTTGGTTCGAGCTGCAGAAATCCCCCTTTGTGTCTTTATTTTTGACGCCACAAGCAGGAAGTTGTGCTGAGGTGAGACTCTCATGGATAGATGAGGATTGAGTCAATCTATTTGAAATAGATGGAAGGGAGAAAAATTTAGTGTTTGACTCATTCAGAATTATTTGAATGAGTGGATGAGAGGAATTCAAGGAGAAGTGAAGGGGACGGCAAGTGTTTGGTGTTTAGCCGAATTGTGAGTGGTGGGGTGAGTTAAGAAGCAATCGGTCTTGGTTCTTTTGGGGTGGCAGCCGAATGTGCCTAGGTTGGTAGCTAAGAATCGGCAAAGCTTGGGAGGTCTTGCTCTTTTGTTGTGTTTAGTGTCAAGCCAAAACCTCAATTGCACCCCCTCTCAGTCTCTCTTTTCTCTTTTCGGTATATTAGGTACTTGGCTGAACCATCTTTGTTTTCTTTGTAAAAGCTGAAACCCAAGTGGCATTCTTCCTCTTTTCTTTTGGTTGCCTATTGACGAAACCCTTCTTTTCTATTTCATTCATCTTCTCTATCCTCACCATCTTCAAGAGCCGAAAATTGCTTGCATCTTCTTCTCTTTATTTTGTTCAAAAGCCAAAAGCAATACTCCCTTCTCCATTCGGTTTCTCTTCTCAAAATACTTGTGCCGAAATACCCAACTTTCTTCTCCTCTTCTATTCGATAGCATCATTCCCTGTGCTTTCTTCTTCTCTTTGAGATTCATAAGCCATAGTCAAAACCTTTTTTCTCTATTTTCTTCTCCCTGATTGACACTTTGGCTGAATATTGTGTCCATAAACCCCTCTCTTCTTGCGATTTCTTTTCATCATCTCAAGTGCCGAATCTATCTTGTTCTTTTGGATTAGCCGAATCTCCTGGTAAGTGGTTTCTTCTCCCTCTTCTTCTCTTCTTGATCAATTTGGGTAATGCCGAATCTCTTTTGTCTTCTTTGTCACTCTTTCAATCTTTATTAATCGGATCTTAACCCCTATTCCTGTTCTTTAAGGGTAGCCGAAACCCCTAACATCAATAAGGGGTGCCGATCATTGGTGATTAGAAGCCGGATTCATCATTAAGGTAAGGTGGTGCAAGATTCTGTTGGATTTATGTTATGGCCGAATGGCCTATGGACTCTAAGTGTTGTGTTAAAATTGATTGTAGGGAGCAGCATAGCCGAATACTGTGAATCTCCGGGATTTGGTTGGAAACCAAATCGGCTTTAAGGTGAGTGCTATATTTGGGTGACAAATCCTTCGGGATTTCTATTTGTGCCGAATAGGCTTTTTAGTTACTAACAAGGTGTTAGCCGATTGTAGGAAAGGGAAACAACGCTTTGGGATTTCGCTAGATTCGAGTAGTTTTGGGATTCTTACTTAGATCTGCGATTAGTCAGGTGTGTATCGCTTACACACTTTATTAGTATAATATGCCTATTATGTTACCGTTGTAGCCAATAAAATCAGTGAGTATGCCTAGTGGGTATAAGCTTGGATTCCGGGTAAGTCCCCTGTTATGTGATTTACGATATATGTATATTCATGTTTTGATGAATGCTATGCTATGCATTATTGCATGATACATGATATTATGACACGTATGTTATGGACATGATGCTGATGGGATTGATGAGAGGAGGGGGGATGATTTATTTAGACTGTCACCAGTGGTTTTGACCACAAGAGGGGTTGGCCCCATCATTTGATTTGTGACTACGGTCACCAGTGGTTTTGACCACACTATTATTATTATTTGTGACTAAGTCCCAGTGGTTTTGACCACCAGTGGTTTTGACCACACTATTAATATTTGTGACTACGGTCACTAGTGGTTTTGACCACATATGGATATTGTGACTCGTCCCAGTGGTTTGGTACCACAGTGGGTTGGCCCCACATGATATATTACGAGATTGTCATCAGTGGTTTTGACCACACGATGGGTTGGCCCCATCACTTGATTTATGACTATGGTCACCAGTGGTTTTGACCACACCGATATATTTGTGACTTCGGCCACCAGTGGTTTTGACCACCAGTGGTTTTGACCACACGGGGTAGTTAAAGGAGATTGGATGGCTAGGTTATGGGTTGCATAATCTGCATGTTTTACTGATGATCTGTGTAGATGCTTGAGTTATCGGGTTGGGGATTTATACACTGAGTCTTGATGACTGACCCCTTTCCTTATATTTTGCAGATGAGGCATAGATCGCGGATATAGAGCCGGAGAGGACTCGAGGAGGCCATGCATGTTAGTTTCGGGTTTTGACTATAAAATACTTTCTCGGTTTTATTTATTTTCTTTAAATTTGGTTTGATTTTGTAATAAGGCCGCTGGTTATTATTTTGGGTTTTGGTTATTTGATTTACTTATGATTTTGTTATGCATGTGATTAGAACTTGATTGCTTAATTAATCGGTAAAAACAATGTTTTCAAAACTATACCTCTTCGGGTTTTCCAAACGTTACCATCGGGTAACAAAGTTTACAAGATAATAAAGATAACTTGGATGTTTTCACAAACTTTAATTTGCAAACAACTTCAAATACAAATGGTTTAATCTTAACTATGCTCGACTCACTCGGTTTTAACCAATATTGTATGTTTTTCTAAAATTGGTAACAACAAGTGGATTTTCAAACATGAGTTTTAGAATGAAAGTAATGTGATTTCAACATCATTTTACGCGATTGTTTCCAAACCCTAAGCGATAAAGAGTTTTTCAATAAAATTTAATCGGTAACTCGTTTGCTTAAAAGGTTTTCACTCCGTAGCATGCCAGATTCGATCGTGGTGTGTTGACAGGGTTCAGAGTGTTACAATTGTGGTATCAGAGCAAGTTTCAACAGCTCGACTATGGGCCCAAGGCCAAAAAATGTTTTAAAAAGGATTGTGAAAGGCTTTTATGGGAAAAGTGTAGTGATGGAAAGCATGGCACCGAGTCTCCGGCACCAATCTGCCCAGGTAAGTACCCCGAACTATTGATTGCTGATTATATGATTATGATGATAGCATGATGGAATATTAGTAGGGACTACTTTAGAAACATGAACCATAGGATGATGTGTACTCGCGAAACAATTCTTTACTAAAACTTTTCATAAGACTGTGCTTTAATAGACAGTGGAATACAGGTCTAACGCATAAAACTTTTAATCAGCTTGAATATATCGGTAGATATGAGTGCACAGGGACGTGGGCGTAACACTCGTGGACGAGGTAGGGGTAGGATGACGGTCTCAGAACCAGTAGGGTCCAGACATGGGTCGAAAAATGAGGTACCACCGCCGCCAGCTGTAGGCGCAGAATATCAAGATCAGATGGGTGGTAATGATGCAGTGTCGCAGGCTGTGCTGCGAGTACTAGAAAGGGTCATGAGTGCAGGCGTTGGAACAGGAGCTTGGAAATCTATGACCGAGTGACTCAAAGCTAATGGTGCGAAGGTATTCAGAGGTGTGTCTGGTGTGGCACCTAGTACGGCGGAGTATTGGTTGGAAGCGACAGAACGCATCATGGATGACCTGGATTTTTCAGCTAAGGAAAAGCTGAAGGGCATAGTATCTATACTACGGGATGAGTCATATCAGTGGTGGCTCACAGTTAGGGATGGAGCGATGGCAGATGACCTCACTGGGGATTCTTTAGGGCAGCCTATCAAAGGAAATACATCGGGGCTAGTTATGTTGATGCGCAGCGTAGGGCATTCTTGACCTTGGTCCAGGGTAATAAGACTGTAGCGGAGTATGAGGCAAAATTCCTTCGGTTGAGTAGGTATGCTCGGGGTATTGTGGGCACCGAGCATGAACGCTGTGTCAGATTTGAGGATGGGCTAAGAGACGAGCTGCGAATGATAATTGCCCCACAGTAGGAACGAGAGTTTGCCGTTCTAGTGGAGAAAGCTAAGGTTCTTTGAAGGGTAAGACAGTGCAAGGGGCGAAATTAGAATAGGGGTTGGAATAAGAGGAGTTCTGGATCATCTGAGTTTTCTGGGAACCAGCAGAAAAGGGTTAGATATAGTGGGCCAAATCAAGCTGCTAGGCCTGCTGCTGCTAATACTCAACGGCCGCCGCGGTGTGCTCGGTGTGGAAAGTCTCATACGGGAGAATGTTGGACTGGTAACAGGGGATGCTTTGAGTGTGGCTCGATGGGGCATCGAGTTAGAGATTGTCTGCAGAGATCAGCTATGCTGCAGTCTGAGGAACAGAACCATACACAGTTTAGGAGGGATAATCAGTAGCCACAGAGGGGCCGTGGTTCAGGCAGGGGAGGTAATGGCTCTGGTAGAGGCCATGGAGCACCGGGAAGAGGTGCAGATGGTACAGAGGCGAGACAGCCTGGGTTGGTCTACGTTGCGAGGCGTCAAGAGGAGGGCGACGAACCGGATGTCATAACCGGTACGTTCTTAATTTTTGGAGTACCTTATAATGCTTTAATTGATGTTGGTTCGACGCACTCGTATGTTGCTAGTAGTGGAAACCATGAATCTGGACTCTGAGATTACTTCTAGGAAGATGACTGTGATAAGCCCTTTAGGTCACTCTGTAGAAGTAAGTACACTGTATAGGGATGTACCCTAGAACTTCAAGGGGTCGTGTTTCTGGCTGACTTGATGGAACTGCCATTTGGGGAGTTCGACCTGATTCTCGGGATGGATTGGTTAGTAAAGTATCAGGCTAGTTTGGATTGCGCATCTAAGCGCATGGTGTTGAAGACCATGGAAGGTGAGGAGGTGGTGATGATAGGTAATAGGAGAGATTACTTATCTAATGTTGTCTCTACACTAAAGGCTGAGAAAATGGTTAGAAAGGGTTGTGAATCATTTTTGGTGCATGTTTGTGCTTTGGAAGCTAAGGATGCAGCTGTAAAGAATGTCCGAACTATAGGGGAATTTACCGATGTTTTTCCAGAGGAACTCCTGGGTATACCGCCTGACCGCGAGGTTGAGTTTGGTATAGACTTGTTACCCGGAACTGCGCCAGTATCTATTGCTCCATATAGGATGACGCCAAAGGAATTGGTGGAGTTGAAGGCCCAGATTCAGGAATTGTTGGATAGAGGTTTCATCCGGCCGAGTGTATCACCTTGGGGAGCTCCAGTGCTTTTTGTTAAGAAGAAGGATGGTACGATGCGGATGTGCATAGACTACCGCCAGCTGAACAAGTTGACAATCAAGAACAAGTATCCATTGCCTAGGATTGACGACTTGTTTGATCAACTCAAGGGTGCATCAGTTTTCTCTAAGATCGACCTTAGGTCGGGGTATCATCATCACCTCAAAGTGAAGGAGGTCGATATTCATAAGACGGCATTTCATACTCGGTATGGGCACTGCGAGTTTTTGGTAATGCCATTCGGGTTGACTAATGCGCCGGCAGCATTTATGGACATGATGAATCAGGTGTTTCAGCCGTATTTGGATCAATTTGTTGTAGTGTTCATAAACGACATCTTGGTGTACTCGAAATCTGAGGAGGAACATGACGCGCATCTTCGAGTGGTTCTGCAGGTTCTGAGGGAAAAGCAGTTGTACGCCAAGTTTAGTAAGTGTGAGTTCTGGCTTAAGGAGGTAACTTTCTTGGGTCATGTTATATCAGCTGAGGGAATTAGGGTGGATCCTCGTAAGATTGAGGCAGTATTGGATTGGAAACCACCTAAGTCGGTTGCAGAGATTCGGAGTTTTCTGGTTTGGCGAGATACTCTGAAGTTAGGTTCTGTGAGGGTTTCTTTTTAATCGCAGCACCATTAACTAAGCTGTTGAGAAAAGGGGTTTCATTTGTGTGGACTGAGAAATAACAAGAGAGTTTTGATAAGTTGAAGAAGATTCTGACTAAAGCTCTAGTGTTGATTCAACCTGAGGCAGGAAAGGAATTCACAGTTTATTGTGATGCATCGCATACTGACTTAGGGTGTGTGCTGATGCAAGATGGAAAAGTTGTAGCGTATGCGTCTCGGCAGTTGAGGCCTTATGAAGGTAACTATCCGACACATGACTTGGAGTTGGCTGCAGTGGTCTTTGCCTTGAAGATTTGGAGGCATTACTTATATGGAGAAAAGTCAATAGTCTACACGGATCACAAGAGTCTGAAGTACCTCTTGACTCAGAAGGATTTAAATTTGAGGCAGCGAAGGTGGATCGAATTGTTGAAAGATTACGACTGTTCGATTGAGTATCATCCGGGTAAGGCTAACGTAGTAGCTGATGCGTTGAGCTGTAAGGTGGTAACGGACTTGCAAGCGATGTTTGCTCGCCTTAGCCTTTATGATGATGGGAGTCTTTTGGCGGAGTTGCAGGTTAAGCCATCCTGGATTGATCAGGTTAAGGAGAGGCAGCTGACAGATGAGGTTTTGAGTGCTTGAAGGCTGCAAGTATAGAATGGTGCATCCGAAGGTTACAGTTTGTGCAGTGATGGAGTACTATGTTTCCAGGGGAAAGTATGTATGCCTAAGGATGTTGAATTGAGACAGGGGATTCTTTAAGAAGCTCAAAGCAGCCCATATGCTATGCATCCTGGAGGCAGTAAGATGTATCGTGATTTAAGGGAACAGTTCTGGTGGCCGGGTCTTAAGCGTAAAGTAACAGAGATTATGGGCAAATGTTTGACATGCCAGCAAGTTAAAGCTGAGCATCAGTTGTCATCAGGGCTGTTGCAGCCGGTAAAGATCCCACAGTGGAAGTGGGAAAGGATTACAATAGATTTCGTCAATGGGCTTCCCCTTACGCCTAGTAAGAAAGACTCAGTCTGGGTGATTGTGGACCGTTTGACAAAGTCAATTCGCTTCATACCGGTAAGGGTTGATTATTCGTTTCAGAAGTTAGCCAAGTTGTATGTGCCAGAGGTAGTGAGGTTGCATGGAGTGCCAGCGTCAATCATTTCGGATAGGGATCCTAGGTTCACATCAAGGTTCCGGAAAGCTTTGCATCGGGCTCTGCGGAGTGCGAGGTTGGATTTCAAAGACGACTTATCATCCTCGATCGGATGGGCGATCCGAGGGTAATCCAGATTCTGGAAGATATGTTAAGGGGCTGTGTTTTGGATTTCAGCGGTAGTTGGGAGTACCTACCATTGGTAGAGTTCGCTTATAACAATAGTTATCAAGCGAGTATTCAGATGGCACCATATGAGGCACTATATGGACAAAAATGTCGTACTCCTACGTGTTGGACGGAATTGGGTGAACGGCAGATGTTGGGTCCGGAGTTGGTGACAGAAACAGAGGATAAGGTTAAGGTGATTTGGGCTCGACTAAAGGAAGCGTCGGACAGGCAGAAGTCCTACGCAGATCTTAAGCGCAGAGATATAGAGTATACAGTGGGTGATAAGGTCTTTCTAAAGGTATGGCCATGGAAGAAAGTGTTGAGGTTTGGGCAAAAAGGCAAGCTAAGCCCTAGGTTTATCAAACCATATACAGTGTTGAAGCGAGTGGGACCGGTAGCTTATCAGCTTGAGTTGCCAGCAGAATTGAGTCAGATTCACGATGTCTTTCATGTTTCAATGCTTAGGCGCTATCGGTCAGATCCGTCACATGTGGTACCAGTTGAAGAGATAGAGGTGAGCCCTGATTTGTCTTTCGAGGAGGAATCAGTACGGATTTTAGATCGGGATGTCAAGGTTCTGCGACAGAAGTCAGTTCCCTTTGTGAAAGTATTATGGCGAAACCATGGCACGGAGGAGGCCACGTGGGAACCAGAGGATGTGATGCGGCAACAATACCCTCGACTCTTCTGACCAGGTAATTTCGGGGTCGAAATTATTTTTAAGGGGGTAGAACTGTAACATCCTTAAATCGGGGTCTCTGTATTTTGCTTGTGTTGCATGTGACGAATTGTCTATTATGGTTATTTATCGTGTTTTATGGTCTAGGTATAACCGTGGGTTAGGCCTGAGTTAAGGTTAAAATTTTGTTTTAGAACTTTGACAAGAGGGAGCTAGGGGTGTGAGGCGTTAAAAGAATTTATTGGAGGAATTAGACACAAGAAATGCCTTAGTAAAGTGGCAAGGAGGCGCCACTTAAGGCTTGGAGGAGGTGACGCCACAGGGAGCAAGGAGGACCTTGGTTCGAGCTGCAGAAATCCCCCTTTGTGTCTTTATTTTTGACGCCACAAGTAGGGAGTTGTGCTCAGGTAGGACTCTCATGGATAGATGAGGATTGAGTCAATCTATTTGAAATCGATGGAAGGGAGAAAAATTTGGTGTTTGACTCATTCAAAATTATTTGAATGAGTGGATGAGGGGAATTCAAGGAGCAGTGAAGGGGACAGCAAGTGTTTGGTGTTTAGCCGAATTGTGAGTGGTGGGGTGAGTTGGGAAGCAATCGGTCTTGGTTCTTTTGGGGTGGTGGCCGAATGTGCATAGGTTGGTAGCTAAGAATCGGCAAAGCTTGAGAGGTCTTGCTCTTTTGTTGTGTTTAGTGTCAAGCCGAAACCTCAATTGCACCCCTCTCAATCTCTCTTTTCTCTTTTCGGCATATTAGGTACTTGGTCGAACCATCTTTGTTTTCTTTGTAAAAGCCGAAACCCAAGTGGCATTCTTTCTCTTTTCTTTTGGTTGCCTATTGCCGAAACCCTTCTTTTCTATTTCATTCATCTTCTCCATCCTCACCATCTTCAACAGCCTAAACTTGCTTGCATCTTCTTCTCTTTATTTTGTTCAAAAGTCGAAAGCAATTCTCCCTTCTCCATTCGGTTTCCCTTCTCAAAATACTTGTGCCAAAATACCCAACTTTCTTCTCCTCTTCTATTCGATAGCATCATTCCTTGTGCTTTCTTTTTCTCTTTGAGATTCATAAGCCATAGCCGAAACCTCTTTTCTCTATTTTCTTCTCCCTGATTGACACTTTGGCCGAATATTGTGTCCATAAACCCCTCTCTTCTTGCGATTTCTTTTCATCATCTCAAGTGCCGAATCTATCTTGTTCTTTTGGATTAGCCGAATCTCCTGGTAAGTGGTTTCTTCTCCCTCTTCTTCTCTTCTTGATCAATTTGGGTAATACTGAATCTCTTTTGTCTTCTTTGTCACTCTTTCAATCTTTATTAATCGGATCTTAACCCCCATTCTTGTTCTTTAAGGGTAGCCGAAACCCCTAACATCAATAAGGGGTACCGATTTTTGGTGATTAGAAGCCGGATTCGTCATTAAGGTAAGGTGGTGCCAGATTCTGTTGGATTTATGTCATGGCCGAATGGCCTATGGACTCTAAGTGTTGTGTTAAAATCGATTGTAGGGAGGAGCATAGCCGAATACTGTGAGTCTTTGGGATTTGGTTGGAAACCAAATCGGCTTTAAGGTGAGTGCTATATTTGGGCGACATATCCCTCGGGATTTCTATTTGTGCCGAATAGGCTTTTTAGTTGCTAACAAGGTGTTGGCCGATTGTAGCAAAAGGAAACAACGCTTCAGGATTTCGCTAGATTCGAGTAGTTTCGGGATTCTTACTTAGATCTGCGATTAGCCAGGTGTGTATCGCTTACACACTTTATTAGTATAATATGCCTATTATGTTACTGTTGTACCCAATGAAATCGGTGAGTATGCCTTGTGGGTATAAGCTTGGATTCCAGGTAAGTCCCCTGTTATGTGATTTACGATATATGTATATTCATGTTTTGATGAATGCTATGCTATGCGTTATTGCATGATACATGATATTATGACACGTATGTTATGGATATGATGCTGATGGGATTGATGAGAGGAGGGGGGATGATTTATTTGGACTGTTACCAGTGGTTTTGACCACAAGATGGGTTGGCCCCATCATTCGATTTGTGACTACGGTCACCAGTGGTTTTGACCACACTATTATTATTATTTGTGACTAAGTCCCAGTAGTTTTGACCACCAGTGGTTTTGACCATACTATTGATATTTGTGACTACGGTCACCAGTGGTTTTGACCATATATGGATATTGTGACTCGTCCCAGTGGTTTGGTACCACAGTGGGTTGGCCCCACATGATATATTACGGGATTGTCATCAGTTGTTTTGACCACACGATAGGTTGGCCCCATCACTTGATTTGTGACTACGGTCACCAGTGGTTTTGACCACACCGATATATTTGTGACTTCGATCACTAGTGGTTTTGACCACCAGTGGTTTTGACCACCAGTGGTTTTGACCACACGGGGTAGTTAAAGGAGATTGGATGGCTAGGTTATGGGTTGCATAATTTGCATGTTTTACTGATGAACTGTGTAAGTGCTTGAGTTATCGGGTTAGGGATTTATACACTGAGTCCTTGTGACTCACCCCTTCCCTTATATCTTGCAGATGAGGCATAGATCGTGGATATGGAGCCGGAGAGGACTCGAGGTGGCCATGCATGTTAGTTTCGGGTTTTGACTATAAAATACTTTCTCGGTTTTATTTATTTTCTTTAAATTTGGTTTGATTTTGTAATAAGGCCGCTGGTTATTATTTTGGGTTTTGGTTATTTGATTTACTTCTGATTTTGTTATGCATGTGATTAGAACTTGATTGCTTAATTAACTGGTAAAAACAACATTTTCAAAACTATACCTCTTCGGGTTTTCCAAACGTTACCATCGGGTAACAAAGTTTACAAGATAATAAAGATAACTTGGATGTTTTCATAAACTTTAATTTGCAAACAACTTCAAATACAAATGGTTTAATCTTAACTATGCTCGACTCACTCGGTTTTAACCAATATCGTATGTTTTTCTAAAATTGGTAACAACAAGTGGATTTTCAAACATGAGTTTTAGAATGAAAGTAATGTGATTTCAACATCATTTTACGCGAGTGTTTCCAAACCCTAAGCAATAAAGAGTTTTTCAATAAAATTGAATCGGTAACTCGTTTGCTCAAAAGGTTTTCACTCCGTAGCATGCCAGATTCGGTCGTGGTGTGTTGATCGGGTTTGAGGTGTTACAAGGAGAGATAGAAGAAAATGATTAAAAGAAATCTCTTACCCAATATTGAAAATCGATTGGGGTAGATCCCAGCCTATGATACCTTCGGCCTTGAAGAAAAGAAGAGAAGAAAAGAAGTGATGGAGAGGTTCAATAGAGATTCGGCTATCACAAGAAATATTTCGGCTTTTGAAAGTGAATAGATAAAAGGGGAGAAAAGAAAAAGAATAGGTACTCACAATTTCGGCTTTGGTCAATTGAAGAGAAAAGAAAAAGAACACAAGTTGAATTAGAGATTTTCGGCACAAATGGGAAAGATGAGAAGAGAATCAATTTCGGCACACCTATCCTACTACTACCGAAACCGAAAATACCATCCTCCAAAGCCCCATATTCGGCCAACTCCTCTTCCCTCACCCAAATCCCTTATTTTCCTCCTAATTTCTCTCCATGCCACTCATTCAAAACAATTTGAATGAGTCCACCCTCATCACTCCTCTTTAGCCGAATTTTAAAATAAATTTGACCAAATCTTAATCCTTATCTCCTCAGAACCCTTGTGCCGTCCACCACTGCTCTTCCTTGCTGCAAAAATGTAACTTAAAATGCCAGCTTCGCAGCTCGAACCTTGCCCCTTTTTAGCTCCCTGAGGCGTCACTCCCTCATGCTCTTAGTGGCGCGTCCCTTGCCACTCTACTACAAGGTTACTTGTGTCTAAAACCCCATACAATTTTTCTTAAGGCCTGTTTTGCTCAGCTCCCCTTACTGACTTAAAACCCAATGTTTTTCTAAAGCATTCACCTATATCCTAGGGTTCCAAAACCCCCCTAAAACACATTCAACCATACACAAAGCACACTATCACATGAATTATAAATTAAAATGCATAACCTCTAAATCTTGGATGTTATAGTTCTACCCCCCTTAAAAATAATTTTGGCCTCAAAATTACCTGATCAAAATAATTGAGGGTATTGCTGTCGCATTGCTTCCCCCGGCTCCCACTAAGCTTCTTCCGATCCGTGATTACGCCATAACACCATGACTAGAGGAACTGATTTCTTTTGCAAGACTTTCACATCCCGCTCTAAGATCTGAATCGGTTCTTCCTAGTAAGACAAATCTGGCCTCAACTCTACTTCTTCAACTGGAACTATGTATGATGGATCCGACCGGTAACGACGTAACATCGAAACATGAAACACATTATGCATCTGCTTTAACTCCAAAGGCAATTCTAGCTGATATGCCACTGGCCCCACTCGCTTTACAATCCGATAAGGTCCTATAAACGTGGGACTCAGCTTACCCTTGCGCCCAAATCTCATCACCTTCTTCCACGGCGAAACCTTAAGAAACACTTGATCACCCACTGCAAAGTCTATCTCTTTCCGCTTAAGATCCGCATACGACTTCTGTCTATCAGATGCCTCTTTCAACCTTGCTCGAATCATCTTAACCTTCTCTTCTGACTCTGCCACTATCTCAGGCCCCAAAACATGACATTCACCCAGTTCTGTCCAACAAGTAGGTGTCCGACACCTCCGCCCATACAACGCTTCATATGGCACCATTCGAATGCTTGCTTGGTAACTGTTGTTGTAAGCGAATTCTGCCAAAGGCAAGAATTCCTCCCAACTACCCCTGAAGTCGATAACACATCCCCTTAGCATATCCTCTAACACCTGAATCACCCTTTCAGACTGGCCATCCGTCTGCAGATGAAAGGCCGTACTAAAATCCAATCTGGTGCCCAATGCCTGATGCAACGCTCTCTAAAACCGAGACGTGAACCTAGGGTCCCTATCTGAAATAATTGATACCGGCACCCCGTGTAATCTAACAATCTTTGCTACATATAGCTTTTCCAACCTCTGCAAAGAGTAATCAACCCGAACAGGTATGAAGTGAGCGGACTTTGTCAACCGATCTACAATCACCCAAACTGAGTCCTTCTTAGTCGGCGGAAGAGGAAGCCCACTAACGAAATCCATGGTGATTCTCTCCCACTTCCACTGCGGAATCTTCACTGGTTGCAACAATCCTGATGGCACTTGGTGTTCAGCTTTGACCTGCTGACACGTCAAGCACTTTCCCACAAATTCCGTAACCTCTCGCTTCAATCCAGGCTACCAAAACTGATCCCTTGGATCCCTATACAACTTACTTCCCCCAGGATGCATAGCATAGGGGCTACTATGCGATTCCCGGAGAATTCTCTGCTTCAACTCCTTATCTTTCAGCATACAGACTTTACCACAGAAGCACAAAACCCCGTTGTCATTCACACTGTAATCCTCCACTCCCCCACTCTGAACCTGTGCAAGCTTAGCACTCAGAACATCATCCATCAATTGTTTCTCTTTAACCTGACTTAACCATGTCGGGTTTACCTGAAACTCCGCTAACAGACTCCCGTCGTCATAAAGACTAAGATGCGCGAACATCGCCCTTAGATCTGATACCACCTTTCGACTTAGCGCATCCGCCACCACATTCACTTTACCCGGGGGGTATTCGATCGAACAGTCATAATCCTTTAGCAACTCCACCCACCTTCGCTGTCTCAAGTTCAATTCCTTCTGAGTCAGCAGATACTTAAGACTCTTATGGTCCGCGTAGATTACCGACTTTTCTCCATATAGATAATGCCTCCACACCTTAAGAGCAAAGACTACGGCTGCCAATTCCAAGTCATGCGTAAGGTAGTTGACCTCATGCAGTCTCAACTGTCGAGATGCGTAAGCAACAACCTTCCCTTCCCGCATCAGTACACATCCCAACCCAGTATGAGAGGCATCACAATATACCACAAAATCCTTCCCTGCCACAAGCTGAATTAAGACTGGAGCCTCTGTTAAAACCTTTTTCAACTTCTCGAAACTCTCCTGCTGCTTATCTGTCCATATGAACGGTACCTCTTTCCTCAACAACTTTGTCAATGGTACCGCTATTGAAGAGAAACCCTCAACAAATCTTCTATAATAGCCTACTAACCCCAAGAAACTGCGAATCTCCGCCACCGACTTAGGTGGTTTCCAATCCAACACTGCCTCAATCTTTCGAGGATCCACCCTTATTCCTTCCGCTGATACTACATGACCTAGAAAAGCAACTTCCCCTAACCAGAATTCGCACTTGCTAAACTTGGCGTACAACTTCTTCTCTCTTAATACTTGCAGCACCACCCGAAGATGCTTATCATGCTCTACCTCTGTCTTAGAATACACCAAAATGTCGTCTATGAACACCACGACGAATTGATCCAAGTAGGGTTGGAAAACCCGGTTCATTATATCCATGAACGTAGCTGGGGCGTTCGTCAACCCGAACGGTATTACAAAAAATTCATAGTGTCCATATCGAGTACGAAAAGCTGTCTTATGGATATCTACTTCCTTCACCTTTAGCTGATGACATCCAGACCTTATATCAATCTTTGAAAACACCGCAGCCCCTTTAAGCTGATCAAACAAATCGTCTATCCTTGGCAACGGATACTTGTTCTTGATCGTCAGTTTATTCAACTGGCGACAATCTACGTACATCCGCATAGATCCATTCTTCTTCTTCACAAACAAGACCGGTGCTCCCCATGGAGACATACTGGGCCAAATAAACCCACGATCTAGCAACTCCTGAATCTGGGCTTTAAGCTCCACCAACTCTTTTGGTGCCATTCTATACGGAGCGATTGACACTGGTGCTGTTCCTGGCAGTAGGTCGATTCCAAATTCCACCTCTCGATCTGGAGGCAATCCTGGAAGTTCTTTCGGAAAAACATCCACAAACTCTTTCACTGTCCTGACCTCCCCCACCGTTGTTTCCTTAGCATCCAAGGCACTAACGAACATTAAAAAAGCCAAGCATCCCTTCTTCACCATCTTTTCTGCTTTAAGAGCAGACACTACGTTGGACAGGTAGTCCCTCCTTTCACCTATCACCCTAACTTCTTTATCCTCAAAAGTCTTCAACGTCATGCGCTTAGCAGCACAGTCCAGATTCGCACGATATCTTAGTAGCCAATCTATACCTAGGATTAGGTCAAATTCCCCGAATGGCAGCTCCATCAAATCAGCTGGAAACACTACCCCCTAAACTTCTAAAGGCACTTCTCCAAAAAGTTTATCTACTACTACAGATTGCCCTAAAGGACTAAGTATAGCCATCTTCCTAGAGACAATTTCAGCGTTCACACCCGAAGTTCCAGACACCACACTAGCAATGTACGAATGTGTTGACCCAACATCAATTAAAGCCATAAAAGGTAACCCGTAAATAAGAAATGTACCTGTGATAACATCTGGTGCATCTCCCTCTTCACGATGTTTAACTGCATACACTAACCCTGGCTGCCTTGCATTTGAACTCCCAGCACCTCTGCCTGGTGCTCCACGACCTCGGCCAACACCATTTCCTCCACGATTCAGACCACGACCCCTCGACACTTGTTGACCACCCCTTTCTGGTTGCACATACTCCTGACCTACTGGTCGAGCCCTATTCAAATCCTGAGGACAATCTTTAATCAAGTGAGACTTAGACTTACACCTAAAACACTCCCGATCCCGTCCCCAATATGCGCCAACATGAAACCTTCCACATCATGCACACGGACGATCCTGATTTCCAGCAGTTGGCATAGAAACACGAGCAAAATTTTCAACCCTCAGTCTTTTCTGAAAACCTCCAGAAGACCCTGATGATCCAAAACTTCTCTTGTTCCGACCTCTGTCCTTATCCCTGTTCTACCTTTCAGTCCGCTTGACCTCTTCGGCTATCTGAGCTTTCTCTACCAAAGTATCAAAGTCCCTCTCCTGATGAGGGGCTATCAGTACCCGCAGCTCATCTCGCAGCCCATCCTCAAACCTCACACAGTGCTCATAATCAGTAGCAACAATCCCTCTTGCATATTGACTTAGCATTAAGAATTCTGCCTCATATTCCGCTACGGACTTACCCCATTGTACTAGGTTCAGAAACGCTTTCCTCTGCGCGTCTACATAACTAGCTCCGACATACTTTCCTTCAAACTTTACCTTAAAGTAACTCCAGTCTACTCGATCTGCTGGAGTACCCTCTCTGACAGTGAGCCACCACTGGTAGGCTTCATCCCAAAGTAAAGAAACAAAGACTTTCACTTTTCCGTCGAAGATGTGACCTCAAGTCGTCCATGATCCTTTCGACCGCCTCTAGCCAGTACTCTGCCACGTTCGGAGCTACCCCCGAAATTCCCCTAAAAATCTCAGCTCGATTGGATCTAAGTCTCTCCACTACTGACTTGCGAGTCCCATTACCCATACTAGCTCCCGCTACTCACTTTAAAACTCACAGCATAGCTTGTGATACTGCGTCATCTCCTCCCGTCTGATCCTCGATCCTCATGCCACTGCACTGCCGCGGCAAAGACATCATTTTCTCGACCCATGGCGCACTCCTACTGGTTTCGACACAGTCATTCTACCTCTACAGCGTCCACGATGACCACGTCCCCTAGAACTCATGTCTACTATCACGATTTAATCTGATTTAAGAAATTTTATGCACTAGTACTTTGTTCCACTGATTATCCTCGAATAATTTTATGTAAAGAAGATTTTAATAGTAGTTCTTTCGATCAACCAAAGTTTTCATCTCAAGTTTACTATTCTAATTCAGAAAGTCACATTCATTCATCAACAACATCCACCATACTACTTTGGGCATTTTGTCCGTTCCCAACCCAGGGGTATTTTCGTAATACAGGGGTATTTTCGTAATAAATTGGAATTAAAAAAACAATCTTAATGAATCAAAGGTATTTCCAAAATTTTTAGAAATCGGGGTTACTTTGAAAATTTGTACAAATCAAAGGTAGTTTTGGAATTTTTTGAAATCGGGGTCATTTTGGTAATTTTGTAAACCAGGGGTAATTTAGTAAATTTTACAAATCGGGATATTTTGGTCATTTTTAAATCTTAAGGTAGTTTTTACAAAACTGTGTAGCTGGTCCCTTTCGGGTTTTAATTATCGGGTTAAGCCGGTGAATAAGTCCTCTTGGTTAGGGTGAACGGTCACTACGCACCAGGTAGGATTCGAGTGAAGAGGAGGTGAGCCACTACGGCTGCTTAAATACCAAGCTCTCACCGAATCCACTCCTAGACATGCGTACAACTATTGCCACACTCTAACTCGGCGACTTACTCACAGGTTTGTTTGGTTGTACTTAAGTCTTATGTATTTTGTGTTGGAGTAAACTAGTCCTAGGGTTCAATAGCTCCTAATCTACTAATCTACGATCCCATAATGCCCATAAAGTTTCACATACCAATCACTTCAGTAGTTAGGGGTACTTACCTGGTGGACTTCGGGCCGGAGATACAGGTGCCATGCCAGAATAAACCTGAAATAGTTCATGAAAGTCTATGTTTTTGAAAAGCCCATCTTTGAAAAATGTTTTTTGGGCCCAAAACCCTCAAAGCTGAGTTTTGAACCTAGCTCTGATACCAAATTGTAACACCCCACACCCGACCCAAACACCACGGCCGAATTTAGAATGCAACTGAGGAAAACGTTTGAAAAGAGTTTGACATAAGGGTAAAACATAAAAGTTTGCTGTCGTTTATAAAACATGGTATATTTAGAATTCTAAGTGAAATTATGTTGTTACAAATTTCCGGATTTAAAACTTTAATATAAGTTGTCAAAGTGTAAATTGCTTTTAAAAAAAAAATAAAACATCCGCAAACATTAATTTGTTCTTCAATCCAACTTAAACATAATAACAATCCTCAAATACTTTAAGTGGCCCTTATTACAATAAATAAATTTTCAAAAGTACTGAAAATATAAAGTGCATGAAATAAGTAAAAACATCTTCTGCATGGCAACCTCGTATCCGCTCCAACCCGGTCCAAGCATCATGCATCACCTGCATTTTTTTGGAAAAATATAGGGTGAGTCAAACCGACTTAGTGTGTAATTATTTCACATGTCTCCAAAAATGGGCTTGGCCCACATCCACACAGTCCACATACATAATTATGCAATATGAATCCCAACCCAACCTAGTGTCCATCCGCTACACACCCCCGTACCTGCCGCACACACCAGGGGATTACTAAATCACCCTCCAATCGCTACACACCTCTTTGGCAGTCATGCTGCTCAAAGCCGTGGCTTAGCCACCGATCACCTAAGTGACCTTATATATCTGTATCCACGAGGTGACTCAAGGTCATCCTCAATCCACGGTGATGCACACAGCTATCATTCGCCCACGATGTGGCACATAGCCAACATCCCACCTTGATAAAGCACATAGCCATCATCAAGCGCCAATGTAGCACAAGGCTAACATCAGACCACGTACATAAATATGTACACCCTGTCCTTCAATATTCATATCCCGATTCCCATGCATATATATATCATGATAGAATAACATTTAAATAAGTATAGTCACATGCTTACCACAACTGCACACATATATCACAGATAGATTAATCTCATAAATACTGACCTGGTTAACTGAATACCCACCATGGGTAGCCACCATCTCAGCCATTACTTCCGTCTATCATATGCATCTTGTACGCATATACATATACACAACAATAAATACATGCAACAGGAGATCAGTGCGATAACTACACACCTTTTTGCCACAGTCGACTAAATCCCGAAACCCAAAGCCTAAAACGATTTGCACCTTGCGAATTGCTGAACTTCCTCCTACATAACTATGTTAGATTCGGCTCTAACATAAATAAGCAAAAGTAATGGCCTTTGGCCTACCACTGCCACCATCTTACCTCACTGATCGAATCCCGGAATCACACGTTTGCACCTAAAAATTTGCCAAAATCCCTAAATGGAACCATATTAGTTTCGGCCTTAACTTAAAGACATAAAAAAAATATGTGGCCCTTGGTCGAATACTACTACTTCCTTACCTTGATGGATCGAATCTCGAGAGATCTCTACTCCTTTAACATTAGCCTATAGAAATCCCGATATCACTTTCATGGATTCGGCCATAACAAGAAAATGAAGTTAGATCTTCAACTTTCGGCAATCAGGAGAGATAGAAGAAAATGATTAAAAGAAATCTCTTACCCACTATTGAAAATCGATTGGAGTAGATCCTAGCCTATGATACCTTTGGCCTTGAAGAAAAGAAGAGAAGAAAAGAAGTGATGGAGAGGTTCAATAGAGATTCGGCTATCACAAGAAATATTTTGGCTTTTGAAAGTGAATAGAAAAAAGGGGAGAAAAGAAAAAGAATAGGTACTCACAATTTTGGCTTTGGCCAATTGAGGAGAAAAGAAAAAGAACACAAGTTGAATTAGAGATTTTCAGCACAAATGGGAAAGATGAGAAGAGAATCAATTTAGGCACACCTATCCTACTACTACCAAAACCGAAAATACCATCCTCTAAAGCCCTATATTCGGCCAACTCCTCTTCCCTCACCCAAATCCCTTATTTTCCTCCTAATTTCTCTCCATGCCACTCATTCAAAATAATTTGAATGAGTCCACCCTCATCACTCCTCTTTAGCCGAATTTTAAAATAAATTTGACCAAGTCTTAATCCTTATCTCCTCAGAACCCTTGTGCCGTCCACTACTGCTCTTTCTTGCTACAAAAATACAACTTAAAATGCCAGCTTCGCAGCTCGAACCTTGCCCCCTTTTGGCTCCCTGAGGCGTCACTCCCTCATGCTCTTAGTGTCGCCTCCCTTGCCACTTTACTACAAGGTTACTTGTGTCTAAAACCCCATACAATTTTTCTTAAGGCCTGTTTTGCTCATCTCCCCTTACTGACTTAAAACCCAATATTTTTCTAAAGCATTCACCTATATCCTAGGGTTCCAAAACCCCCCTAAAACACATTCAACCATACACAAAGCACACTATCACATGAATTATAAATTAAAACGCATAACCCCTAAATCCCGGATGTTACATATTACATCAAATGATTCCAATGTTTAAAACTTAAAATAAAATGAAAAGCATAAAATGAATAACTTGATGGCCCCTCGAGTCCGCTTCGGCTCCTATGTCCACGATCTACTATTCATCTGAAATGTTTAAAAAAACTAATAGGGTGAGTCACCAAGACTCAATGTGCAAATCCCGAAAACACATGAAAGGCTTAAGCCCATAAACACATTATGGGCCTTGGCCCGTATACAAGGGTAACTATATATGCATCATGGCCTAACCCAGCCTAGAAATCCATCCTCTACACACCAACCCGTACCAACCATCACACCTTGGGGATTTCTACAATCAGCCCACCAACCGGTACACACCATATCGACAATCATATTGCCTATTCCTTATCAATTAGGAATTTTAACGTGGTTTTCTACCACCGATCACCAAGTGACCTAACATTTCATTTCGTGGGTTTTCTACCACCGATCACCATGTGACCAATCATGCTCTTCCCCTTTCCATATCAAACCCATCCCATGCATACATTCATGCAAAATCAAACAATATACTACCTAAGAGAAATGGGATGAATAGAACTAACTCACAAATGGGATGAATAGAGAAAAATGGGGATTTTGGCTTTTTAGAGAAATCGGCTCAAGAGAAAACAATGGAGAAGAGAGTGAAAGGAGAGGTTTCGGCTTTTGAAGAAATTGAAGAAAAGAAATTGTAGAGGGAGAGGCTAAGAATTTCGGCACAAAGAGTGAAGAGGAAATTAGGGTTTAAATGCCCGAACCAATGAGATATCCCCCCTATTTATTGAAATCTCAGCATCTACTACTTAAAATCAAAAACGCTTTTCCTGATAACTAAAAGTCAAGCTAATAAAATGGGAAAATTCGGCACCCCTTATCCATGAAGTAGCCGAATTCTTTACTCCTCTAGGTGGTGGATTTTTGGCCATCACCTTGCCTTGCAGATAGCTCCTATCTTTTCTCCTTTTTATCATCTATATTATCAATTATAAAATCCACATAAACCTCCTATTTTGAGCCTTGTTACCGTCCACTTCACCTAACCCTAATGCCGGATTTAGCTAACTTAAATTAAAGGATTGGGGCTCTATGAAACTTGAATTTTGGGCCCCTAACTCCTTGTGTGTGGCGTCACCACTTGCTCTCTTTAAAGTGCCAAAAATGGCCTAGAAACATGGGCTCCTTGCGGCCAAAACTTGGGCCCCTTTAATTGTTAATGACACAACCTTCAAATTCCCTTGCAGTGCCACCTATTGTTGGGCCACAAGGCCACGTTGGTATTTTAAACACAATTACCTCCTTTTAACTCTATAATGCCCAATCAGATAATTTAACCAAGGCCTTTGCCTAGTCCTGAGCCTAATTGGACCCCTATCACTTAAATTAACATATTAAACATATCTTTACACTAAACGCATAGACCCATTAATTCAGGATGTTACAGATTGCTATAGGGTTGGTCCGGGCCAGTGAAGGCCCGATCGGTCCCATCCAGCCACCAGTTGGAGCATTGACCCGATTTCACATACCAAGCCCGGTTCGACCAGTTTTTGGGGCTTGGTCTCGATTTTGGGCTCCCGAGCTCAATTTATGATCTCAGCTCGAACTTTCAAGTTCAATTACCCATTGGACCAATTATCTGACTTGAAAATTAATTTCCAAAAATATTATATTAATTTTAATTAATTTTACTTAATTAAAATTAATTTTCCCAAAAATCACTTAGACTTTTCAAATTAAATTTTTTAAAAAAAATTTTAATCAAATTCTCTAGTTGAACAATTCTTATGACTGCCCATCTCAATTCCTCATCGAATAAAACGACTCAATGAAATTATTTCCAAAGTCGTAGAATTTCCTTCTAGTTCAAATATAATCTGATCGAGCTTTTGTTGAGCTAGTAGAGGGACCAATTAGACATATACAATTAGGCTCTAAATTGCAATTATATCCAGAAGCCTCATTAGATAATTCACAATTACTTAATCATAGAGTCAGTCCATAAGAAGTACCATGATTGAAAACTCCTTATTGTATACTCTTTACGAAAACAATTCATCCAACTGTTTTATCCAATGACCTCGTCATGTGTGTGTTACCCTCATAAGATAACATTGATTCCTTTGAGTTAAATCCGTTCACTCAATACAATCCTACTTTATCTCATTGTCACCATTGTGTTTTCTTAATGATTAATATGATCACTTTGAATAAATGACTAGGATAAATATCTCGTTCGAGAACAAGCAACCCGTGGCCACATTACATATTTATCAATCCACACAATACTAATAAGAGGATATCGTTAACTCTTTAATTGAGTTATGAATTCCACTATTGCTAGTAAAATCGTGCCATACACAAGTCATGTATCCAACATATCGATTATCAGCTCGATCATCTTTAGAGCATAAGCCTCCACTTATATCAAAGCACATGAGTTACATACACATGGTTAATGACTAACTCAGGATTTAGGTAAATCACACTATGAGCGTCACAAGTGAATTAATTGACAAATGGATTCAGAATTAATTCATCTTGGGTCCAGTCTAATGTATCATTCTTCCAATGAATACATGTAACATCCCAAAATTGGGCCTAGTAGGATTGGGCCCAATGGGCCTTGAGCGTAGTAGCGTTTAAATTTTTGAAGAACAAGAGATCGGCTTAAATGCAAGTTGGACCTATTGGATAAGTGATTTTGGAAGGTTAGAGGGCTTTTATAAAGTCCCAAGATCAAATATTGGCTTTGGGGAAATTTTGGTTTTAGGTGAAAAAAACCCTAGAAGTTGGCAGGTAGGCCTTAAGAATAAAATGTAGAGGAAAATGACACAAATGGAGTGTGTGGTGTAGTGGAAAAGTGACGCCACTTAAGAAGCAAGGGGGTGATGCCACAAGGAAGGAAGGAGGTCCAAGGTTCAAGTCTTGGCTCTTGCATTTTGGTTTTCTTTTTACATGGACTTTAGTATTTGGCTATAGATTCAAATTTAGTTGCACATGGTTTAAGACACAAGAAGAGCTTGTGGCCAAGTGGTTAGCGGCGTGGATTATGTTGCAAGGGAGCCTGGGTTCGAATCTCATGACAAGCAATGGAGTATTTATTTTGCGAATTGGACGGCAAGAGTTTTAGTCGAATTTAAACTCTACTAACGAAGGGATCCCACATCGGAAAGATACAAAGAAGGAAGGTGGAGAGCTAGCTATATAAAGAGCATTTTAGGAGGAGAGTTAACATACCTTGGTGGGCGTTTGGGCACAGGAGTGGTCGCAGCGTGGTTTAACACCAGACTCCTATCAGGTGTGTAACTCTCTCTACTCTAGTTGTAGAGTGGCAAAATGCCGAGAAGTCTGGTCACGGCATAGAGTAGCCACGAGCGTGTGAACGCACGTGTGGGGCTTCGACACGATAGTTGAGGCCATCAGTAGTATTCTTGTGGGTTGGGGCTACTTGGGCCGCGATGGGCCAAAGTGGGCCCAATGGGCCCGTGGGCCCTTATGAGTAAATTGTGCGATTGTGTAGTATATAGTGAACTAGACTAGGTGGAACTTATATACATGGCTAGATTTGTGCTAGGTGGGCCACACGAGCATGTGGGCCCGAATGGGCCGAAATCGAGTTTTAGTCTCAATCGTCCGGTACGACCGAAAATGGTAGCTGAGTCGCTCGGGGCGACATTTGGGCCTTTGGGAAAGGCCATTGCAGGTGCAAAATTACTGATATACCCTTGGTAGGTAAATTACGAAAATGCTCTTGGTGGGTAAATTACGAAAATGCCGTTGGTGGGTAAATTACGAAAATGCCCTTGGTAGGTAAATTATGAAAATACCCTTGGTGGGTAAATTACGAAAATACCCTTGGTGGGTAAATTACGAAAATGCCTTTGGTAGGTAAAATTACGGTTATACCCTTAGAGGTTGATTAGCGTGATTTTGTTGTTTTATGTCTATCTGATTATGATGGTAATTCATGTTATACTTATATTTGATATATGTTTAGCATACATGACATACTGCATAAATGAATTATTATGTCATATTGCACAGGTGTAATGAGAGGAGGGGGAAGGCATGATTCTAGACTGTCACCAGTGGTTTTGACCACACAATGGGTTGGCCCCGCTTTTCATACTATTTGTGACTAAGTCTCAGTGGTTTTGACCACCAGTGGTTTTGACCACACGTATATTATTTTTGACTACGGTCACCAGTGGTTTTGACCACACATGGATTATTTGTGACTCGTCCCAGTGGTTTGGTACCACAGTGGGTTGGCCCCACATGTTGATTACGGGATTGTCATTAGTGGTTTTGACCACAAGGTGGGTTGGCCCCACCCATATTATTTGTGACTGCGGTCACCTGTGGTTTTGACCACACTTATATTATTTGTGACTTCGGTCAACCACCAGTGGTTTGGTACCACATGGGGTAGGATATGGAGTTCTGAATGGCTAGGTTTTGGGTTGCATGACATGCATATTTTCATATGAAATTGTGTAAGGGTTTAACACCCATTGGATGGGGATTTACACACTGAGTCTCGATGACTCACCCCTTAGTTAAATTTTGCAGGTAATCATTAGATCACGGATTTGAGAGCTGAGGTGGACTCGTAGAGGCCATACATATGTTTACTCGTAAATTTGTTTCTTTTATTTGGACTTATTTTTATTTGGGTTTTTGTTATGTAATAAGGCCTTGGGTATTTTATTTGGTTTCAGCTTTCAATTTGTTTACTGCTTATTAATAAATGATCAATACGGGATTTTCCTAAAATGTTAATAAATCATTTCTTATTCAAAATTACTTAAACTCGATTTTTCACAATAAATATAAAGAATACGAACTATTTAACGAACGCACAGTTTTTAGACATTCCTTTCATGTGACATGCCAGATCCGGTCGTAACATCTAGGCCTAGTTTGGGGTGTTACAATACATCTATGTCTCTTCCCATGGAGTCAACTGCTCTGGTAGTCAAGACTAGTCATCTCCTCAATTGAAATTGTAGACGACATAATAATCTTTCTCAATATTTGAATCAAATGCTCACTTTGATTCTTTTACAGGATTACAGAGTTATTTAGATTATCTGATGAAATAAGTTGTCTTTATCGCAATGTAAACGTTCTTACAGTGCCACTTATCATCAGTTTGAATTTAGACAATCAATGAGCTAATATCTTCTTGTCACAATTTTACTGTTCATACAAAATATGAAAGAAAAAAATATAAAAGACATAATAGTTAAATGTGAAATTAACTTTATTTATTTATTCATCGTTTAAATAAATAGAAAACAATTACATGTTTATTACAATATGGACACATTTCCCAATAATTTACCATAATAAATTGTAGCAGATCAAACTCCCTCACATTTAACTTGTTGCTTGTCATCAAACAAAACACACACACACACAAAAGAACAAGAAAATTAAACAACTAAATGGTACTTGAGCATGCTTAATACACGAGACAAGTTTGGAACATTATAAACAAGACATTGTAACTAAACACATAATTCTAGCATGATATATAATTGACTTCCAATTTTCAATATCAAACATGTTAGATCACTAGGTTACAAGGTAAAAAAAATTGAAGAATATTAAGCATAGTATTCCATCGAAACAAATACACAAATACAAATTTATGTTCAAAGAATATAAGTGGTCAAAGATGTCAATATTTGGTTCAATTTTCATCCATGACTCGTATCACTTAGGTCACATAGAACTTTTTGGCTTGTAATGTTCTGCAACTTAGGTTGGTTCAAATATGAATAACTGAATCTACAAAACAGTTTAAGCATGAAAATAGTTCAGCATATTATATTGACCTCAATACTAACCCAATTATATCCCTTACTTCACCACCTTATATCCACTTCTCTCGCCTTCCTTTTCTCTCCATTTCCTAATGTCCAGTATAGTATTTATAAGTACAATCATCTTAGCGAGTCTTCTGTGTAAAACTGAGTTTTTCCTTTCTTTCTTTTTCTTTTCTACTTACTTTTCTTTTGCTTGTTTGAGATTTTCTCGTTTGGCTTTTATAACAACTCGTCTAATGAAGTCTCTGTATCTGGTTACTGTTTGGTGTCTTACTAGTAAAATGAGGATAGATATGAGTAATTAAAGTGTTTATTTTAACTAAGCATATGATTTTGTGTGATACGCCATTTAGCAAACCCTTTGTTTTGGCATGTTTCATGGTTTGGTGAAGTCTTCTATAGGTAACTGCCCAACTCATATGCTTTGGGCGAACTCAATAAGTTTGTAGTTTGTTTAGATTTGTTTATTATTTAAGTATGGTAATTTGGTTAGTTAAGTTGAGACATAGTTAGAACGGAACTAGACTACAATAGATTATAAGATTAAATTAAATTAAGAGCACTTAACCATGGGAATCAAGAGAGTTAGTGGAATTATCTAATTTTCCCACTAATCCTTGTCTCGGAGCTTAAGTATATAAGGATAGCAGTGCTCTTTCTAAACACCTTTATGTTTTCTTCTTCTTTCTTAATTTTCTTTGAAAACTCTTTGAAAACCTAAGTTTAGAAAACCTCTTTGAAGTAAGGTTTGTAGTATTCAGCTAACTCATACGTTAGTACTAGCTTACTGGTAATTACTGATGAACCCCAGGTTATTCTTTAAGTCATTTACGTGTTCTTCATTCTGCATGCATAAGTGTCAAAATGGTGTGCGAGGAAGGAAACTTCCTGATTATGGTTTAAGTGTTGTTGATTCTTGCATGCATGGTCAGATTTAATAGATTGATACTCTGATATGTTTAATCATCTTTATTCAGCTCAAGAATATAACAAAGGAACAAGTGATAAGGGCAAATGACTTGCTTTATAGACTTGTGTTAGAGTTTATAGTGAGTCTTTATTTGCATGTGCTGTAGTTTCTTTATTTTATATTTTGTGTAAGGTAAGTATTATTCCTTTGTAAAGGATGAAAAGTGTGAGTGGATAATGAATGAAAGATGTTTGTGTGGGTAATAGTTATCCATAGTTATCAGTCTGAGTACAGTCTGTCTGTAAAATTAAGTATGCGCCGTTCTTCATGCTTAAGCCACTACCATCTGCATTTGATATTTATGATACGGTATGATATGATATGTGGTGATGAGGATGTGGAGATATGTTTGTGTGGCCTCTTGTAGGGTAGATATATTGCAAACTGGATTGGCAGATCATGATAAAACATGATGTTCTGAATGAAAATGATATGAGGAGTTAAGGGGGAGAATAATTGTTAATAAGTCTAAATGATATGCTTCTGAATTTGTATTCTGAATACATGGATGGTGTGAAGATGAATTTCTCTGAGTTATGTTAAATTGGCATACAATATACTCATAAATAATATGTAAGTTGGAGTTATGAGTTTTTCTGTGTAATTCATGTATGATCTTCAGAGGGGTTCGGTTAATGTTCTAAGTAATGTATTGATGATTTTTCTTTAGAACTCACTAAGTTTAAACGAACTTACTCTGTTATTCTTTTTTCCTGCTTATGATTGTTGATAGAAGGAGATTTTGTTCAAAGACTACACCAAAGTGTTGTTACGATTGTGAGCTAACTATTTTGTGTCATTATCATGCATGTCTTATGGGGGTGGCGCATAACTATATTTTGAAAATGAATGTTTAAAGAACTTATTTTTGTTAAGACTCTATTTTGATGAGATTTTTATGAAGTACTAATATTTGGTTTAAGTTAATACAATTTGTTTACAAAGTTACCATATTTAAACTTATACG
Organism: Gossypium bickii; assembly: GCA_025503065.1. NCBI lineage: Eukaryota > Viridiplantae > Streptophyta > Magnoliopsida > Malvales > Malvaceae > Gossypium > Gossypium bickii. The sequence goes on from CP106719.1 coordinate 31,603,342, forward strand.
ACATATGACTTGTATATTATTTTTAAATTGATGATATTTCTTTCACCTTAATAAAATAACAACTAAAATAATTATACATATAACTTTGTAAGTATTTTCCACCAAAATGTTTTAAAGTTGGTTTGTTTTCATGTAGTGATATAAGGAAGATGCCAGACAGATCAAACGAAGCTATTCGAGAAGAGATAGAAAGTCATATGCCTCCTGTTGCTTAAGAGAAGACCCCTATAAATAGTATGGGCACTGTTGGAAACGTTTTCAGAAACATTTTTTTCACAATGATGGCATAAATGTTTGATCGGTTTATGGAGAATACTCAAATGCCCTAGCAACAACAGCCTTAGCAACCATAGCCTGAAGTGGTTCGTCCAGCATAACCAACCTCACCAATATTACTGTGATTCCATCTAGAGTTGACCCTGTGAAAGAATTTCTTAAAAAAGGTATTAAGGAGTTTTTTAGGGATTAAAGTGATAATCCCACTATAACTGAGAAGTGGTTGTCTCGTATGATAAAAGAATTGAATTGTACACCAGAAGACAGTCTCTTATGTGCCATATCTTTGCTAGAAGGAGAAGCTTACCAGTGGTGGGAAACATTGATTAGTGTGACTTCTAAAGAGATAATTGACTAGGATTTCATTTTTAAAATTTCCAGAGAAAGACACGTAAACTAGATTTATGTTGAACAAATGAAGAAAGAATTTCTGTATCTAAGAAAATGAAGAATGTCTGTGATGGAATATGAGTGAGAATTTGTCAGATTTAGCCGTTATGTTAAAAACATGTTCCAAACAAAAAAAGAAATGTGTGATAAGTTTGAGTGGGGGCTAGGAGATGAAATTCATGCTTTAGTCCAACTTCTGAGTGTAAAAAGGTTAGCAGCCATGACAACCAAGGCTCATAAGATGGAAACTTTTATTAGAGATAGAAGCAGAAATTTTGAAAGAGAAAAAAATGAAGAGGGGAATGACTAGTCCTTCACCTTTATCGAGTTTTAAGGAGCCCATAGATGAAACTTTCTCAACTTCAAGAAGAGATTCACAGTTTACAAGTTTCAGGCGTGAAGGATTTAATAGATTAGCCATCTCAATGGCAAGTTTGGGTGGGTCTAGAGTGGTAAGAAATGTTAAATGTGAAACTGTAGTAGAAACCATGGTGAAGAATACTGGAAATCTTCAGGGGCATGTTTTGGATCTGGATCCAAGGATCATATGATCAAATATTATCCTTCCAAGCTAGAAGTAATCGTAGAACATTTTGTACAAGGACCTCAGAAGTTTCAGCAAGAGACCAGATCTGGAATGATAGCAAAGTCTAGTTTAGTACAAGGAGCACCAAGGAAATATTTTAGTAAGCCAAGTTCTAGAGTGTCAGCCCGAGCACATGTAATGAAAAAAAAATATATATCATAATTTTTTTAAATAGAAAATCAATTGAAAAGGAAAGGAAAACTCTCTCATTTTTCAACAAAAAGGTCATTACCAAACTCATCTGTGCTACCCTCATGCTCATCTGAGATAACCCTCGCTAGATCCCCTCTCGATGTGGATGGATCTACTTGTATGGGTCAGGTGGTGTTAGGTGCATCACGAATAGATATCATTTCTTAGAGTCGTAGTGGTGGAAACGGAGGTACCCTAGTAGGAGTGGTCCAGAACGGTGGTGGTGGTGACCATTGGAAGTTCTCAATGTGAAATTGCTCCCCAAATTGGGTCATAACTTTCCCTTATTCTTTGTAGCACTTTGTGTGATGCTCGATATGTGCAAGGATTTTCATGATAATTTTCTTGCTCATTGGATCAGCTTGAATTCCCTAAGTTCGATGTACCCATGGTTGTACTGGTTGGGGTGCTTCCATCAATTTCGAACGCTATAGTCTCTGGAGTACTTTCTATGTGCGACCACTTGTTCATTCAGTGTTTCTACTCGACTGGTTTGTTGGTCGCAAAACTTCTCGTAAATGATGTTTTTTTAACACCCCTTCTGGTAGGCATGTTGGTTCCTTAGGATCAATTGCTACACTATCCCTCATTCACATCTCCGTAATCAGGTGCGAATATGGGAGTCCTCATGTGTTTCCTTCGACACATTGCCTCATATTTGTGAGAATCTAGTCTCCCACGTTGATTTTCCAACCCTGCAAGCTAGCATATAAGAAAAGAGCATGATCATGGTAACTTTTGTGATGTGTTGAGCAAGAAGCAATTTGGTGCTAATAAAGTACATCAATATTTTGGCCACCTTGGTCTTAATTAACTGTTGAAACCTTAATGCTTCTTTGGTTATGGCCTTTCGGACCCATGTACCTCTACCTTCGATTAAAATATTTATTATTTCATCGTAGTGTACCTTACTATCTTGTAAATTTTCGTAAAAATCTAGGGTATAGTGAGGTGCCCTATGAAATGTTTTGATTGGAGTCGAGGAGGCATCTACGAAAGTGCTTCGCACGAAGACTTTGTTATCTTGTGCATTTAGGAAATTCACGTAGAATTCCTGTACAATCGATATCATGACCAATTTTAGAGGTTGCTAGCAAAATTAGGACCACCTTAATCGATCAACCCTAGCTATGATCGGGCCGTGAAATAATTGTGTTGAAAAATAGAATCCAAGCTCGAGAATTAGCGGTTTGTCTACAAAATTTTTAGCTCGAGTTACAATGTCGTTGGAAACAAATCGTCTCCTCGATTCAATTGGGGCATCATGCTCCTTACTTCTCTAAGACGCTAGTCATTTACGAGGGCTATATTATGAAATTTCAACAATCAATTAGAACAATTGAATCGATCCAAAACAATTCGGGTTCTCTACTCTAATTTTTGAAATATAGTGCAAATATTAAAATATTTAGAGCAATTGAATATCACCAGGGTTTTGGTTACTGTCGAGACGATTGGAGTATGGTGCTTCCCCGTCGACTACCGTCGATTTTTGGTTGCTGCACTTGTGGAAGGATTTTTGGTTTATAAACTACTTAAAAGTTAAGGATTAAAGTTTAGAAATGAGAAAACTTAAAGAACTATGGGCTCTTGAGCCCTTTAAGGGTGGAGAATAGCGGCAACGGGAGAGAAAAAAAAGAGTGGCAGTGGCTGACTAGGGTTTGTTGTGATGAGATCCCTTTTATAATTGTCCCCACGTTGTGACGAAAGTTTCAACTCGTCACGACATTACCTCATTGGTTCAACTCTAAAACCATTACACATTGGCTCATTGCAACTTGCTATGCCTCTTTTTGCGACGTAGAGCCTCTTATCAAGATGACGCGATACGACTCGTCATGATGTCACCATCTATTACATTGCTTGTTGGGCTAGCTCATTACGATGTTTCCAGGCCACATTGGGATGTGGCTTGCACATCATGACAATGCGGTTTCCCACGTCGGGACGAGGATAGCTCGTCATGACACCTTGTTAAGACTCATCATAACATCACGGCTATTTCTATCCTCTCTATGTGTTAATTTTTTACTTCTCATTTCATCCGTTTTTTAACTTTTTACGAACACAACAACCCCTAAAAATACAAAAAAATACTCTAATTAAAAAAAATACTTAAATGGAAATTAAGAATTTGAAATTAAAATAAATTCAAATGAAAAGTCTTTTTTTAGATTCGGGGTGATCCATAGCTATTCCTTCTTCGAGCTACCGAAGAAGATGATAAAGGAGAAAAAATGATACAAAGTCGGGAAGAAAATCATCCCTAGGAAGCCATTTCCATCTATTTATAGTCCTTCCCACTCTATTACCAACCTCATGAGAACCGTACATTCACCATCATTGTGTCTCCCATAATGGAATCGGCTGGTACCTTTCTAACCAAGCAAGATTTGGTTCTCAACCATGTCCAATTTTGTTTCTAGCTTTCCCATTTCTTTCAATGTAAGTCACCAACTTGTGATTTCTTTCAATTTAGTCTTCCAATCATTTCAAATTTCTAGGTTATTAGGAATCTAGATGTTACAAAACGCATATGTTTAAATGCTTACCAACTTAGTACCTTGGCTGCACTGCCTATGTCAATCAAAATTCTTTTGACTTAAAAACTGGTGATCATAGCTAAGATAACAAAAAGGTCATTGCCTTCAACATCAAGCCACTTCAACTTATCTAATTTATAGAAACCTATTTGCCATCCCATAAAAGGGCAAGGTTTTTTGGCAGGGTAGTCATTAACATCACATAGCAAAGGTACACCTTTCTCTTACTATTAAATCTTGCCCGTTCCTCATTAGAACCCACGATGACATTATTGACTCCTTCTAATCGCCTGTTTTCCCTTACCTTTACTTATATGATCTTTACGAGCATCTAAAGAACATGCGCTTGCATTGTATGAACACCTCTAACCTCTAAGCTTCCATATATGAGCTAAAAACTACTTGAGTTGGCCCTTATGTAGCGCGGACTCATTGTATCACTCAATTGGACAAAATCTTTTATTTTGTGGTCGAGTGATTGCTATAAATCAGAGTTTTAAAATTTATAAAAGAATGATCAAAACCTGAAAACTAACTCTGACAACGATTAAAGGCAAGTGTACCTATCGAACAGTAGTATAGCTTACGCAAGACCGGATATCGAACCCAAAGGAACTAAAAGTACTAATACTAACTTTCTTTTTATTATTTAGCCTTAAAAATAGAGTGAAGTTGCTTTTGACGAAGACTAAACTAAGGACACAAAGACAAAAAAGACGAATAGGAAAATAACTTTGAAGGAAAACTCAGTTGATTACGATGATACCCTCAGGAAGAATCCACCTAGACTTTACTTATTAATTAACCCTAAATTATATGATTTCTTTTACTTAGCTTGACCCGTAAGACTCCCTAACCTATATTAAACTCTCTCTCGAGGCGAATAACGTCTAACCCTAGGTTAATTAGTGGAACTCTCGTTTGCTTATAATAACCCCCTAGGATAGCAGTAAATCGATCAATGGACTCCCATATTAGGTTTCACCCTAATCTGGCAAAATCTCGTAACCCTATCTCTAGGCGTTCGATCAACTCCACTTAATTATGTTAGATCTACTCTTAGCCAGGGTCTATTCCTCCTCCACCTAAGCACATTAGATTTGGATTAAGCAACATAATTAAGAACAAACAAAGTAATTATCATATAACTTAAAAATCAAATAAAAAGATTCATCTAGGTTCATCCCCTTCATGTATCTTGTAACACCCCAAACTCGGCCCTTAAGCCCTGACCGGATCTGGTATGTCACAGAGTAAAAACGGTTTGAAATATTTCGATTAATCGGTGAAAATCTGAAAATATGTTGAGGTTATAAAATGGTGTTTATTAAAAACTCAGATGGGATTGATTTTATAAACATGGTTGAGTCGAAACCCTTTTCCTTTGAAAACATTTGATCATTTAATTTTTTTAAAACATCAGAGTTATTGTTAACTTGGTAAATTTTGCTACCCAGCAGTAACCTCCTTGAAAACTCGTAAAAGTACTTATTTTGAAAATGTTACTTTTAACCGATTTACTTTACAATTTATAAAATCATTAGTAATATAGTAAAAGTGAAATATAAACAACTACTTGAACATCCAAAATAGTAATTAGCGGCCTTATTACAATCCAAACCAAAAATTAAAAAAATAATAAACTTTAATCATAAGCTAAATATAAATTCAAATCCAAAGAACAAGCATGGCGCCCGAGTCCTCTCTGGCTCCATCTCCGCGATCTACTCATCTGCAAAATGATATGGGAAGGGGCGAGTCACCAAGACTCAGTGTATAAATCCCCAACCCAGAAGTGCGAACTCATACACAAAATATTAGTAAGACATGCAAAACATGCAAACCCATAACCTAGCCATCCATACTCCTTTACTACCCCGTGTGGTCAAAACCACTGGTGGTCAAAACCACTGGTGACCGGAGTCACAAATCCAATGATGGGGCCAACCCATCGTGTGGTCAAAACCACTGATGACCATAGGTCACAATTATCAATATGTGGTCAAAACCACTGGTGGTACCAAACCATTGGGACTTAGTCACGATTTATCTCAACGGTGTGGTGAAAACCACTAGTGACCGAAGTCACAATTAAATTGATGGGGCCAACCCATCTTGTGGTCAAAACCACTGGTGACAGTCCATAGAGAATATTCCCCCTCCTCTCTTCAATCCCATTACCAACATGCTCACAACATGCTTATCATATTATCATCAATCATGCATATACGTCATGGCATAGCATATTACCCAACATGTCATTCATATAATATATTTAAAATCATAAGCGACTTACCCGGAATCCATGCTCAAGCCCACAAGGCAATTCACTATCACAAAAGTTACGGTAACATAATAAGCAATACCAACTAATAAAGTGTGTAAGAGTTTACACACTGCTTTAACCAAGATCTAAGGAGAAATCCTCGAATCTATACGATATCACAAAATCCCAAACGTATTCCCGTATTGCTCCAAAGCAAATTGAAATCCCCGAAGCCGCTGTTTTCCTTTGCCGATTAGCCCCTAAAACCATAGTGCACGTTCGGTTATACTTAGATACCAAAAAGGGCCTTTGGCCCAATATGGCTAACCACTTCCCACTCTTACCGAAATCCCGAAGTTGTCACTTGTCTTGTCGAGATCCCTTGAAGAATCAAATCCCGAAAATGCTCCTTAGTGTTGGCTACACACAAAAGTTACAATATCAAGACCCTATACATATTCGGCCAACCTTACCACGGCCTATTCTCAAGCTTTCGGCACATTAAAAGGAAGAGAAAAGAACCCGATTTTTAAAAGAAACACTTACCTCTATTGTTTCCTTGAAGAGACTAAAAGTGAAGAGATTTCGGCTATGGCTCCCAAGTATTGATGAAGATATTCGGCTAACACCAAATGGGAGATGAATTTTTGAGTAGGATAGGGGTGATAGGTTCGGCCACATAGAATTTTGGGGTTTGAAGAATTTTGGGCAATGTGGACAAGAGAGAATTCGGCCAAGAAAATTGGGAAGAAAATAAGAGCAAAAATTAAATGAATTTCTAAGACCCCTTATTACTCAAAACCGACAAGCAAGCCCTAAAGAGTCCCTATTTTGGCCATCTCCCTAATGTGATAATTATCACCCATTTGAAATAAAATAAAACAATGTTTTATCCTTTATCCCATCACTTAGCCACCTCTTCAAATAAATAAATTAAAATAATAATAATACTTACCCTTCCAAATTAATTTAGAAACAAACATTAAGCTTATCCCCATCCATTTAAAATTAAAAACAATACCTATTTTTATCTTATCCCTTATCACCTCTAAAAAAATAAAAGAAATAAAATAATATTTATTCCATACTTCCAAATTAATTCAACAACAAAAACAAGTTCTATCCTTATCAAACTAAAAGTCCCACGTGCAGAGCCATTAGCTCTTCTTCTTCACGCCAAAGATGCAAAAACAAAACACCCATTTGTTTCGCCACGCCACTTGAACCTAGGACCACCGGGCTCAAGCATAAGTAACGCCCAGAGCCACTTTGCCAAGGCATTTATTTGTGATATAAACCCCTACAATTTCTTTTAAGGCTCTTTCCCTACGCTCCCCATTGTCTTAGCGCTTAAAGGCAAAAATAAACATACCTCGCCTCCATCGTGATTTGAACTCGAGTCCTCCTCCCCGCTAGGCGGCGTTCACCTGTGCCCTAAGTGGCGCCCCAAAGCCACTTTGCCAGTGACTTTCATGTCCCTAACCCCTACCATTTATTTTTAAGGCCTTTCTAGCCCAACACCTCATTCCTAACTCAAAAATAAAAGCCCTGTTGTAAATTCGGTAGCTCAACCCCATTCTCTGCGCGCCATTCTAGCTCCCTAGGTAGCGTCCCAACCACCTTATCACCGCCTTCCTTGTGTCATGTTTCTCGCACCAATAATTTTAAATCCTCATTTGTCTAGCTCCTCCTTTCAAGTGCTAAAAAGAAGTTTTTAACCCCAAGTCGGACCTACCACAAGGTTATGACTAGACCCTAAAACAAGTCAAATGAGCATAGCATTCCAATCTCTTCAAGCATATACATGAAAATAATTTAATAAAAATTTACCCCTATTTCAAGATATTACATATCTGAGGGGTTTAGTTCATAATGAATAAACAAAACATCGCAAGACAAAAGATAAAACAAAACATAAGAAAATCCTAAAACCCCCTGAAGGAATTGAAGGAGAATTCCGCCGTCTTGAGTATAATTCCGGCTTCTTGGGATGGATCAACTAGCTATCTTCGTGGTTTTTCCCTAACTCTGACCTTCTCAGCTTGGCTCCTTGGCCTAGCTTTGACGCCCTCTCAAAGGTGGTACTTAGGGGATATATATAGGCTCTTGGAATGCAATTCTTTCTCCCAAAGTATCCTTTTTCGACTAAAATTGCTTATTCTGATGACAGAGGCACGGCCATGTAGCACCCCCGTGTGGATTGACTCCAGGCCGTGTTTGGATTTCTAACTTGAGGCATGGCTGTGTGAATTGGAGGAGAGACCATGTACTAGATATTAGGCGTGGCACGGCCGTGTGGCTTGAAGTCTAGGCCGTGTCGATTTCGTGAATTGACCCATTTGGCCAATTTTAAGCCCGTTTTCTGTTCTTTTCATCCTCGGGTGCTTTCCTGGATATAAGACATGAAAAGAAAGGATTAAGAGCACCTTTTTACATAAATAAAGGTATAAATCATCCAAAAGCATACTAAATGCGGGCTTAAACTATGTTACTTTTATAGTTTATCAAATACCCCCACACTTAAGCTTTTGTTTGTCCTTAAGCAAAATTCTCAACTTACAATGAAAACGAACTTTCCATGATTCAAAATTCCTATCAACAATGCCTTATCCTAATTCATAGATAATTTATACATGGATAATTTAACTCAAAGATTCCTAAAGATTCAAACAAGATAAGGCATACAATTGTGGCACGAAAACATAGGTGTTTCCCTTCATCTAAATAATTACCTTTAATTCAAAATCTACAAGGATTGACATCCTCACAAAAGATTCACTCAAATCACTCAGAAAGTATTTAAGGGTCAAAATTAAGCACTCATAGGTCGAACCTAAAAAGTTAATCCCATAGGCTTGCGTGAAAATCAAATCTCCACCACTGTAAAATGAAATGATAAACAGATCAAAAGGTCTTTGTTAGGGTTGTAACGGGGCTAGGGTTAAAGGTGTGGATAAAGGCTGAATTAGAAGGTTAGAATTGAGATTGAATTGATAAGTTACCTACCTAAAAATTTCTAAGAAAACAATTACATATACTGAAAAAAAAATCCTACTAATATGAGTTTTTCTTTTTGAACATAGTCTTTGATTGTGTAAGCTCACTTTTCATACAACTAATTACTGAATATACTTTGATTGATTTTTTTTTTTTTAAGAACAAACTAAAAGGAATACAAGATAATTTTAACTATCAGAATAATATATTTATGTAACTGAGCAAATCAAATCTAGGTTAAGGGGTAGTCAAAGGAGAGGGTGATAACAAATACAAAGGGGTTTTTGGTTAATATCAGTAGGTGAGTCAATAAAAGGGTTTGTTAGGATCAACGAGGTTCACTAGGGGTCAATTATAAGGGTAGGCTATTTAGTGGAATTAATGGGTTAAAATCTAGATGCCTTTATCATCTCGGTATATCAAATCATAACTGTGGTATTGACATGTATAGTCAAGGCAAGCTCTAGAATAACAGTTCATAGTTGACACACTCTTAATCAAGAAGTGAGCATGAAAAAGAATGTATGCTCTATAAGGCTCAAAATCTCACAAAAATTATGGATGTTTTTGACATCAACCTTGTAAATCCCAAATTTCAAAATAACATTCAAATTCCGATTGACAACCAAAATTTTTAATTTTTTTGAAATTTAGACTTATCATGCCTGATTCCCTAGTATTCTTCAATTTCAATCACCAATGCATAATTAACTATGACTTATTCAAAAGCACATCAATAAAAATCACAAATCATCAGAAATTTCATCTTAATTAGTAATATGACAACTTTGCTTAAAAACAAGACTAAATTCAGGGATTTGAGAATCATGCAGAAAGTTAGGCATTTTTATCCTCAGGGTTTGAGAATAATGCAGAAAGTTTGGTATTTTCTCAAAATAGTTATTCACCCCCCACACTTAAAATGTACATTGCCCTCAATGGACAAACATAGATAATAGCATTTAAAGGATAAATCAAAAGAGAAGGGGAAAGAAGAACTCCCTGAATTGTGGATGTTTTCCCGAATGAGTGCCTTTGGTGGCGGTGATGGTCAGTCGGGATAACGATCCTGCACTAGATGAAGAAATTGGGTAGCTCTTTGAGAAGTAGCCAGGCTTTATTAAGACCTAATAAAAATAAATGAAATATAAAGTTATAGAAAGACAAACTAAAGGGAAGGAGACTAAGAAGAAAACTAAAATGAAAAGAAACTATTAATGGACTATGAAGTCCTTATTGAAGGATGGTTCACAAAGTAGAAGTGACTTCTAAGGCTGGGGAGGTGCTGGCGGTGGTGGAAGTGAAGAGGTTATCGTGGTGGTCGGCGTGATTCCCTAGCAGCCTGGTGAACCTGACACTACTAAATTAAGTTAAACTAAATTAAGCATAAGATTATTAAAGAAAAGGAGAATGAAAGGATAGAGAAATAGAAAATAAAAATTAATTGGTCTCGAAGATCCTTGGCTTGGTGTTGAGACGAAGCTGCCGGCATGAACTCATGTTGATCATTCTTTGTTAAGGAGTCTATGCTTAGCTTCCTCCGCTTCTTCGACATGGTGTTGGCTTGCTCAAGGATCTAGAGTCCTAGTGAGTGAAGAATCTGAGATGGAAGAGAGTGAGAAGCAAACAAAATAAGGATGAAAATTAGATGGAGGGAAGGGGAAGGGTTGAGGGGTTTAAATAGATTTTTGAATTTTCTGCTTCCCCACGGCCGTGGTCCTAGGGGATGTCGATGCACACGGCCACCTCGCGCGGCCATGTCGATGAGTGTGTTTGTCACACCATACTCGTGCTGCATCACCCACGCCCGTGTACGTCAAGTTTTTCTTTTGGCACGGTTGTTCTGCACGGGCGTGTTGTTCCCGTGTTAAATAAGTCAGTAGCTTCACACAGTTGAGGGCACGGCCGTACCCTCTCTTTCTGTGCCCGTGGGGAGGGTGGTTGGATCCGTGACTTTGGGGGGTGGTTGGACTGACTTGCACGGCCTTTACTCTATCAGTGTGGCAATTTCGGTGGTCCACACAGCCACGGACACGGCCGTGTGTAAGGCCATGTGACCTGGAAATCCTGCATTTTTGGTTAGTTTAAAAAGAAGAAAAAGGAAAATAGATTTAAATGCAAATAAAAGTAAAAAGAAATAAAGTTAGTGCTCGGGTTGCCTCCCGAGAAGCGCTCGTTTATAGTCTTAAGCTAGAATTTACCTCGTTATTTAAAAATTTTAGGGAGGTTTAAAGGTTTGAATATCTTCCCTCGTACTTATGGTTTTATTCTCTTGACAAAGTTGAAGGCGTTTACCTTGAAAGTGCCGAATATTGGATTGCTCAGCTCGACTTTTCCGTGCGGGAAGATATTGGTGTCAGGGTCTGGAGGAAATAGTCGTGGGTCTGTTTTATCTGACAATACCTGATCTTTGACTGTGGACTTATCTATCTTATAGAGTGGTTTTGATTCTATTTCTTATATCCCTAATTTCTCCTTAAAGTGTGTTTTCCACTCTTCTAAGTCATTGATTTGAATCCTTTGCTTCTCGTGAGTTGTTTCTTTGTTGGTGCTGAACTGAAGATCAGGTTCAATTGCGCCCTTTTTCGGTGGTTCCTCTGATTTCACTTTGTGTGGTTCAGGTTCTTCCTTGACCCGTGTCTCATGCTCATCTAATTTATCGACCTTAAGGCTTTGTTCCTTATATACTTCTTTAGCTTGGGGTTCGTGTTTCGGCTCAGGTTTTTGTCCTTTTGATTTTTCCTGCGATGAAAGTTGAACAAATTGGTTATCATCTATATTAGCTTTCTTACCTTCATCGATTGTTGCCCTGGTCGAATCAAGAGCTTGAAGATCGATTGATTTGTCACCTACAAAAAGTATGAGTTCTCCTGTGGCAACATCAATTTTAGTCCCGCAAAGCGATTCTAAAAAAGGTCTTCCTAAAATTAAGGAATTGAATTATCATTATCCATGTCTAAAACAACAAAATCTCACTGGGAAAACAAATTTATCGATTTTTACGAGAACATCTTGATCGCCCTAGGAATTCTAACAGTTTTATCAGCTAATTGAATACTCATTCTAGTTTGTTTGGGCTTCCCTAGACCTAGTCGTTTAAATAGTGCATAAGGTATGACATTTATGCTTGCCCCTAAATCAGCTAACGCATTATCAATAGTTAAACTACCAATTAAACATGGAATTGTAAAATTCCCTGGATCTTTTAATTTCTGTGGTAGTTTATTTTGTAGGATTGCTGAGCACTTTTCGTATAGTTCGATATGTGGCTCTTCGTCTAATTTGCGTTTATTTGTCAAGAGTTGTCTTAAAAATTTCCTCGAGTCTGGCATCTGAAAAAGAGCTTCAAGAAGAGGTAAGTTAATGTGTAATTTCTTTAAAGGTTTAAGAAATTTACCGAACTGTTCCTCTGAATTGTCTCTTTTCAATGATTCAGGATAAGGTATGCGAGGTTTGTACTCCTTGATTACCAGTTTTGACTTTTCTTGTGCCACCTCTGTTATACCTTCGTCTACCTTACTTTCTGGAATTGGTTTTGGTTCATCTAACTCCTCGCTCTCCTGAGTTGTGATGGCTTATATTTGCTCATTTGGATTAATCTCGGTGTTAATTGGTAGACGTCCTTGTGGTCGTTCTAACATGAGCCGTGTGAGTTGTTCGACTACGTTAGTTATTTCCTTGACCGACTTAGCAATTTCACTCATTCGGCTCTCATTGCTTTTAATTGTTCTATTTATATCTTGTAGGCGTTCTTCTGTGTTTGCTAATTTTTTTAGTTCCTCCTCATAGGTTGGTTTCTTTTCTCGTGGATAGGGCTGATTTTGGAAGTTGAGGAGGTTGTTGCCTTTGATTTCTTTGATTGCCTTGACCTCCCTATGAAAAATTTAGGTCGTTCCTCCAACCTGGATTGTAAGTGTTACTATAAGGATTATTATTGGATCTGAAATTATTACCTATATAGTTCATCTGTTTGTTCTCTACTTCCGGTTGGTATGGTGGGTACTCAGGATTCGCCACGGTTCCACTTACGTCACATTGCATGATTGGATGTACCTGTGAAGAACACAAACTATCAAGCTTTTTATTCATCATCTTAAGCTACGTTGATAGCATGGTCATGGTGTCGACGTTGAAGACTCCTGCTAATTTCGTTGGTTTAGTCCTCAAAACTTGCCACTGATAATTGTGTAATGACATCTACTCAATGAATTCGTAGGCTGTTTCTAGGGTTTTGTTGTTTAGAGTTCCACCGGCGGCTGAATCAATCAGTTGCCTTGTTGAGGGGTTTACACCATTGTAGAATGTTTGGACTTGTAGCCACAAGGGTAAGCCATGCTGTGGACACCTCCTCAAGAGATCTTTGAATCTCTCCCATGCATCATATAGTGTTTCTAAATCCATCTGCAAAAAAGAAAAGATATCATTCCTTAATTTGGCCGTTTTGGCCGGTGGAAAATATTTCATTAAAAACTTTTCGATCATCTGATCCCATGTAGTGATTGATCCTCGTTGTAACGAGTTTAACCATTGTTTAGCTTTATTTCTTAATGAAAAAAGGAATAACCGAAGACGTATGGCATCATCAGAAACGCCACTTATTTTGAAGGTATCACAGAACTATAAAAAGTTAGCTATATGCATGTTTGGACCTTCGTCCTGCAAACCATCAAATTGAACAAACTGTTGAATCATTTGTATTGTGTTAGGCTTTAATTCAAAATTATTAGCAGATATAGCAGGCCTAACAATACTTGATTACGCTCTGTGTAAATCTGATTTTGCATAATCAAACATTGTACGTGGAGCGTTGCGTTCCCCACATCGTGTGGTAGTGGGTTATTCTCGTCTATCCTTTCAGTGGATTGGATCTGTCTTCTTCTTCCATTTCTGTGTAATATAGGGCTTGCCTGGTTTCCCGACGATTCTTTTGAGCAGTAGCTTCAATATCACTTTCGTATACTAAGGGTCCTCTCGGGCTCCTTCTAGTCATAAACTAGAGGTACCTGGAAAGAAAAGAAAGAAAGAAAAAAAATTAGCAAAATTAAAGATTATCCTAAAAATAAAAATAAATTGCTAAAAAATAAAAAATAATGGCTAAAGTAATAAAAATAGAGATTTCTTAATATTTTAGTTCCCCAGCAACGGCGCCAAAAACTTGGTCACTATAAATCAGAGTTTTAAAATTTATAAAAGAATGATCAAAACCTGAAAACTAACTCTAACAACAATTAAAGGCAAGTGTACCTATCGAACAGTAGTATAGCTTAGGCAAGACCGGATATCGAACCCAAAGGAACTAAAAGTACTAATACTAACTTTCTTTTTATTATTTAGCCTTAAAAATAGAGTGAAGTTGCTTTTGACAAAGACTAAACTAAGGACACAAAGACAAAAAAAGACGAATAGGAAAAGAAATTTGAAGGAAAACTTAGTTGATTACGACGATACCATCGGGAAGAATCCACCTAAACTTCACTTATTAATTAACCCTAAATTATATGATTTCTTTTACTTAGCTTGATCCGTAAGACTCCCTAACCTATATTAAACACTCTCTCGAGGCGAATAACGTCTAACCCTAAGTTAATTAGTGGAACTCTCGTTCACTTATAATAACCCCCTAGGATAGCAGTAAATCGATCAACGGACTCCCATATTAGGTTTCACCCTAATCCGACAAAATCTCGTAACCCTATCTCTAGGCATTCGATAAACTCCGCTTAATTATGTTAGATCTACTATTAGGCAGGGTCTATTCCTCCTCCACCTAAGCACATTAGATTTGGATTAAGCAACATAATTAAGAACAAACTAAGTAATTATCATATAACTTAAAAATCAAATAAAAAGATTCATCTAGGTTTCATCCCCTTTAGGTATCTGAGGGGTTTAGTTTATAATGAATAAACAAAACATCGCAAGAGAAAAGATAAAACAAAACATAAGAAAATCCTAAAACCCCCTGAAGGAATTGAAGGAGAATTCTGCAGTCTTGAGTATAATTTCGGCTTCTTAGGATGGATCAACTGGCTGTCTTCGTGGTTTTTCCCTAACTTTGACCTTCTCGGCTTGGCTCCTTGGCCTAGCTTTGACGCCCTTTCAAATGTGGTACTTAGGGGATATATATAGGCTCTTGGAATGCGATTCTTTCTCCCTAAGTATCCTTTTACTCGACCGAAATTGCTTATTCTCGACGCAATGCGAGGCACGGCCATGTAGCACGCCCGTGTGGATCGACTCCAGGCCGTGTTTGGATTTCTAACTTGAGGCACGGCCGTGTGAATCGGGGGAGAGACCGTGTACTAGATATTAGGTGTGGCACGACCGTGTGGCTTGAAGTCTAGGCCGTGTCGATCTCATGAATTGACCCATTTGGCCCGTTTTAAGCCCATTTTATGTTCTTTTCATCCTCGGGTGCTTTCCTGGATATAAGACATGAAAAGAAAGGATTAAGAGCACCTTTTTACATAAATAAAGGGATAAATCATCCAAAAGCATACTAAATGTGGGATTAAAATATGTTACTTTTATGGCTTATCATCGAGTGCATGGTGAAGTTGACATCTTTCATTGGAGTTATCTCTATAAAGACTAGGCCTTATGGGTGGTGGTGGATCAAAGATTCCCTGGTGCTCAATTTAAATAATTATTTAAGTTGGGGAAGTGGTTAAACCATGGTAGGAATTAAATTTGTTATATGGAGCTCTATTTTACTTCTTTTGTTGGTGTTGATTGGTTCTGTCATCATTGGGGATCATTTGATACCTAGGAGAATTGTTTAGTCTATAAGTTAGTTGCTTCCTTAAGTATGGTTGTTTCATAAATTAGTTGCTCCCTTAAGTATGGTTGATTCATAAGTCTCTCCTTGGCTTGTCACCAAGTGGTGGCCTACCTTCCTTGGAATTACCAAAGTTTCCTAGAGTGCACTGATATTCATAGTGGAAATGAGCATTGCCCTTTTGGATTTCATTGCTCTCGATGAACCTATGAGTTACTTCATAAAGGGAGGACAACTTCGAAGCTGATTTTCTAACCAATTTATACTTTAAAAATTGATGATTGGTACTGTAACATCCCAAAATTGGGCCTAGTAGGATTGGGCCAATTGAGCCTTGGGCGTAGGTGTGTTTAGAATTTTTGAGAACAAGAGAATGACATTATTTCATGTTTTACTTATTAAGAATGACATTAATCACTTTAAGGAGAGAAGGTAAGTGGCATCAAGGCTTAAGGAAATAAGAGTGTATTTTGCTAGCATAAGTTGAGCACATGGTGGGGTGGTGTGGTGTCAAGTGGAGAGCATGAAGGGAAAGGGTTCAAATCCCATCTATTGCAATTTTGGATTTATTTTAGTGCTTTCTTTCCAAGTGTCGGCTATGGTACTAATTAAGGCAAGGTGGACTTTTTAATTTGGGAAAGATGGCTAAGGAATATGGTAAGGAGGAAGACTAGGGAAAAAGAGGGAAAGAAATGAAGGAAAAAGGTAAGAGAAGGGAACATGTTGGCCTATTATGTGGTGGATGTTTTAGAAAGCATTTTTGGAGGTCAATGCTCATCTTTTGGAAAAGATGATACATGGTTTTGGTTAAGGGAAATAGGGGGAGCCGAATTTCTCTAGCTCTCCCTTGCATTTTGACATTTTTGGGGGTCATTTCTATTTCCTTTCTAAATATTTTGGTTCTTTTGATTGCATTCCTTCTTGGCCGAAACTTCAATTTTCCTATTGACTTCTACTCTTTTATTTTCAAACATTCTCCTTTATACACCATAACCGAAACATCAACTTCATCTCATAGCCGAAATTTGGTTATTGTGGTTGCCAAGCTTCTTTGCCTTCTCGGGTTTTAGGTGGTTGCAAGGTAGTGTTCTTCCTCTTCTATTATTTTCTTCCTGTCTCTCTTTTACTCCCTCTTCTAAAACCGATTATTCACCCTGCTCTTTTGACCAAGGCCGAATCTATTCTTTACTACTTCTATCTTTTTGGTTCTCTTGGTGTGGGCCAAATCGGTAGAGTGTTAGCTTATACTCCCATCATCTTTCTAGCCGTTGGCTTTTGGAAGAAGGATGGTAAGTAGGTCTCGAAGTACTTTATCGGAGGGCCAATCAAACACCTATCCCTTGTAATAAGAGACTCGGATTGTTGGTAAGTGATATAGATTGTTAATAAATCGCAATACTTGATTGAAGTTGTAAATTGGGCTTTGGACTAATTGTTGAACGATTGTACCTTTAGGTGCCGCGAGGAGTATCGTGTTACGGATTTCAAATAAGGTGTACAATCCTGTTCCTTCCGAATACATGTTTGAAATGATGTGTAATCTCACATTTCTCTAAAAGTTTGCATGAAATATTCTGTTATTCGGCTGAAATACCGAAGAAAACCAGAAACCGGCATCCATGATCACTCGGGCCTGCGTAGGTTCATAGTGGTAACCATATTTTGCAATGAAACAATTTTGGTTAGTAGCAGTGATGTGATTTTGAAAAATCACAAAAAATAGGAGAAAGGGAATTAAAAAGTGAATAAGATATAGAATGAAAGCTTACTGTGTCTATTTTTATATGAAAGAAATAGAGAAGAAAAAGGAATTTCATATTCTGTGATATTTTAATTTTAGTGAGACTGGTTCTGATTGACTTCGCCGTTCTCTATTCTATCTTGGAAAAATCATTTAAAATTGTAAAAATTGAATTATAAGTTATAATTTACATTTATAGATTCCTTAGTGAGCCTATTTTCAATAGAAACAAGTGGGAGCAACATATAAAAACTGTACAGTGAGATATTTGAGTTTAGGGTAAGAAAGGTCAAAATTGTTGGACAGTGAAACAAGGGAAACTTTAATGAATAAACTCTACTAAATGGATAAGCCAAAAATTCCGGAAATATTGTAGTAAGAAGATATATGAGTCTAGTTTCAAGGAAAATTTACAGATCTAAATTTCGAGTTTCCTAACTCGAGTTATAGTCAATTTAGTCAATATGACGCATATGGACAGTTTCAATTTTTATACCCCAAATTAGCAGTTAAGTCTGGGTTGCGAAATTACCAAAATTACCCTTAGTGGGTAAAATTACCGAAATACCCCTAGGTTGCGAGATTACCGAATTACCCTTAGTGGGTAAAATTATCGATTTACGAAAATGCCCCTATGGGCCGAATTACGAAAATGCCCCTAAAGGGCTGAATTGCTAGAATGCCTTAGTGGGCCGAATTATTATTGCTTAAATGGGTCGAGTCATTGTAATAAACTACTTGATTAATGGTTGTTATTTATATGTGAACATCTTATTATGTATGCTGCATTTTATTATATTGAATGGGCTGGGAAAAATGATGAAGAGAAGTGTAGCCTGGTGGCTCTGCCACATTCTGATTTTGGTGGCTCTGCCACAAATTCTGATAACGGCTATGTGCCTAACATATGAATCAATGACTTTATTTCGATCATATTTACCCAAGGCTGTGTGCCGATTATATTACCATTGATAGTGGCTATGCCACGTATATTCTGAATTTGGTGGCTTGGCCACAATAAAAATATATATTATAAATGGCATCTTGCCTACAAATTAAATGGCATCTTACTTGCGAATTAAATGGCTTCTTGCCTGCGACTGGTATGTTTGGCGGGGTGGGTTGACTTAATCCCCACAGGTGTGATGGGATGGTACGGGGGTGTGCTGGTTGGATGGGTTGGGTTGTATCCATTTGCATACATTCATACATTTCATTTTAATATTGTTAAGTAATGGGCTTCGGCCCAAGATTATGCTATATGGGCTGAGGCCCAATTTATTGCTATGCGGGTTCAGGCCCAGTGAATGATGGTAAGGGGATTTCACACTGAGTTCTTGTAACTCACTCCCCCTTTTTCTTTACCCTTGTAGGTAATGCTCAGCGATGTGGACTTGGGTCATGGATGGCTCGGTGGAGGCTATACTTCAGCAATGGTGTTTTTGAACTTTAGATTTCTATTTCTGTTTACTTTATTACTTTTACTATTTTGGGTTTTTAAGTTGTAATAAGACCACTGGACTATTTTTGTAACATCCTGAATTTTTGGGCCAATGTGTTTGGTGTAGGGATATGTTTAATGTGTTAATTTAAGTGTTAGGGGTCCAAATTAGGCTTAGGCTTAGGCAGAGGCCTTGGTTAAAATATCTGTTTGGACACTATAGGATTTAACAGGTAGTATCTGTGTTTAAAATACCAAAGTGGGCTTGTGGCCCAATATTAGGTGGCGCTGCAAGGAAGCTAGAAGGTAGCGTCACTAGCAGTTGAAAGAGGCCCAAGTTTGGCCGCAAGGAGCCCATGTCTTTGGGCCATGTTCGGCACTTAAAAGGGTAACAAGGGGGACGGTAATGGGGCTAGAAAATAAGAGGATTAAATGATGTGGATGATAAGGATAATGAGCTGATAAAAGAAGGAAGAGGTGGTGCTATCTAGGTTTCTTCTAAAGGTATGAATAGATTTAGATAAAGGAGAAAAGATAGGAGCTATCTGCAAGGCTAGGTGTTGGCCGAAATTCCATCACCTAGAGGAGGAGGAATCGGTTTTATTTGCCAAAAGGGGTGCCGAATTTTCTATAAATAGGGGGGATATCTCACCAATTCTGGCATTTGAACCCTACTTTTTCCTTCATTCTTTGTGCCGAAATTCTCAGTTTTTCCCTCTGCAATTTCTGTCAACTTTCTTTCAAAAAGCCGAAAACTTTCTTAAGCCATCTTTCTCTTCTTTCTTCTAAAAGCCGAGATCTCTTATTTCACTTTCTTCTTCATTTTATTCCTCTGGTGCCGATTTCTCTATAAAGTTGAAATCTCCATAGTTTTTCTCTGATTGCCGAATCTCCTCTCAAGTGTTAGCCGAATTCCCTGTGTTGAGGTAAGTGTCGACTCCTGTTATTCCACAAGATTTCTTTCGGTTTTTAGGAAACAAGGCCGAATGGCCACTTGGTTTGTTGAGGCTGTCGATTGAGGTTAATATTTCTCTCTTTTTGCATTTTGGGCGGCATTCCGGGATTTGAAGGAAACTCGATCGTTTAGATCTAAAAGCCGAAAATTGCTAGTCTCTAATTTCGGGATTTCTAGGTAAGAATTTCAATTATCCTTAAGATGATCAACTGTTTTCTCTTCGTTAGGCGAGCCTTAACCTAATGTTTCATTACCAGCCTCTAAACAACACATTGGGCAGATAGCAGCTATGTTGACTACGGATAGTGTTGACGTAGAAAGTCTTGTTCTAATGGTAATCAGGTGTGTAGATCTCTAACACACTAGTTAACTGTAATATATATGCTATGGGCTAAAAGCCGGAAAGAGGCTGTGTAGACAGTCGAATAAAACCCTAAAAGGGTTAGGCAAAGGATGCCAGGTACGTGATCATAGAAATCTCTATGTCTATCGATATGTATTTATGAAAGCCTATTTTCTTAAAGATGGTATGATGTTTCAATTTTTCATGTGTGTATGCATGGGGTGGGATTATGATAATGAAGGGGAAGTGCATGATAGGTCACTTGGTGATCGGTGGTCAAACCACAAAATCTAAAATTAGGTCACAATAGTGATCGGTGGCTGAGCCACGTTATATCATGAGGTCACATAGTGATCGGTGGCTATGCCACGTTTAATGATTCCTGAATAATAGGAATAGGCAGTACGGCTGTCGTTATGGTGTGTAGCGGATGGAGGGTTGATTGTAGAAATCCCTATGGTGTGATGGTTGGTACAGGTTAGTGTATAGAGGATGGAATTCTAGGTTGGGTTGGGCTATGCATCATTTATTATTTATCATGTGATTATGTTTGTTGCCTTTATGTATGGGCCAGGGCTTATAATGTGTTTGTGGGCCTCAGGTCATTGTGTTTCGGGATTTATACATTGAGTCTTGGTGACTCACCCTTTCATTTTCCTCTACTCTTTCAGATGAGCAGTAGATCGTGGACATGGGAGCCGAGACGAACTCGAGAGGCCATCAAGTTTTACTTCTATAGATTATTTTCAGATTTCTTTAAGTTTTTTTATCTTGGGAATATTTATGTAATAAGGCCCCATAGTTTATCTTCATCTAGTAGTTTTTAATATTTGCAACTTATTAAACTATGTCAAAGGTTTAAATATACGAAATAATAATAATACAAGGTTTTCTTTTCAAATGTCACATATTTATTAAATTATTGCCCAATTAATCTACGATTTCCAAAACCAATAAGGAACTATGTTTTCAACATCAAACCCGTAACATGCCAAATTTGGTCGAAACGTATGGGTCGGGTTTGGGGTGTTACAATTTTTATTTTTTCTTTATGGTTGGGAAGTTTTTATTATTTTTCTTAAATTTTTTAAAAAGGGGATTTTCTAAAATCGTAAATAACGGTTTCCAAAGTTTATTAACAAATGGATTTCATAAATTTTCTACAAATATAAATAATGGTTTCCAAAATTGATTAATAAATGGATTTTACAGCAAACCTTTACAAATGATTTACCTCGAATTTTCTTTCAAAATTTTCTACGACATTTTCAGAAGTCCCGATTTTTAAAGCTCACTACCTCGATTTTCGACTCATCAAATGATCTTTCAAAAATAGCTGTATTTTAGCAAATATTTACATACAAAACTTGTTTATTTAAGCACAATCAAGTAATGCCTATTTTAGTAAGGATCATGATGTTTTACACTTTCTTCATGTGGCATACCAAATCCGCGCGTAAAGCATGGGCCGGGTTTGAGGTGTTACAGGTACCTAACATAAATTCCTGAATTGTAAAACCATTTGATACATCTTTGGTGATCATTATCACAACATTAAACATCTTGACAAAATCTCTTAGGGACTTGTATTCTTGTTGCTTAATCAACATCAGGTATGGTGGAGATTATTGCATGTTTTATTTGCTAGGGAATTACTCATAAAAAGTATTCAAACTACTAAAAGTTGGAGATAGAATGCTGTGGAAGTACCTACGTAGGATCTTTTAAATTCATCAAAAATTCTTTACACTTCTCTTCATCCAAAGCACTAAAAATGTTCATGTGGTTTCTACGCTAGGTGATCTTGCAAATCTTCTCATTCGTCATACAACATCTTAGGAAATCTGACCGTTCGACGGACATGATGCTGGAGTATTTCTGGAGCTAATGGCTCATTGGTTTAATTCTTGGGTAGGCCAAATAATTGTGCCTTCTTGAAATCTTATGTTTCTTTTCTTAATTGCTGAATTTTTATCCTCAAACACATATTCTTTCAATAGAAGAACTCGACTAATACCATGGTCTGTAGGATTGCTTTTACTCTCAATATCACGCTATTGTATATGAGTGGAATGAGTTGTCTCGTATTTTTGCTTTTGGGGGGCATTAGTGTGGCCTTATGGGTAATAATTATAGTACCATAGTGGTGGGTATTTATATTACTACAGAAAGAGGTTGTACTATGCATGTTGATTATCTTAGGTGGCCTTTTTGGAACTTGTTTGCCTACAAGCAATGTCTCTTGGGGATATCAACATGGGAGTTGCACTCGATAGTTAGAGAGGCATTAGTATTTAGATTTCTCATTGTGATCTATGCTCATCGCACTTAATTATTGATGTGTTGAATTGACAAAAGGTAAGTGGATTAAGATAATAGTGGCGGTTCACCCAGACTGGGTGGAAAGCCATCGCGTTTGATCATTGGAAAGGGTGGAGAAGATGAATGAGGAGAGAAAGGGTAAAGAGTTTCTTGAATGTGTTGTCTTTATTTGTGTTCTTAATGTAATGAGAAGGCTTATAAACACAAGCTAAAGGTGTGCCATGTGTTAAGATTTCATTAGTGAAAATGTCACATATTGTCTTCTTATAGGAGCAACTATGTGACTTTGTAGGTTAATGACGTGTCATCTTAGGATAGCCGAGCACTCAATAGATGATGGTCACTAAACTAACGAAAATTATGACAAAGGCAAGCGCACCTATCGAACAATAGTATTGCTATGGTGAGTAGGGAATATCGTATCCACGAGGACTAAAAGTACAAGTAATTATTGTTTTCCTATTATTTAGTCGATAAAATGAGATGATTGTTTTTAATCTAAAGTTAACTAAACTAATTTACTAAGAACGCAACAGAGAATGAATTGGGAAAATAAACAAATATAACCAATAAGATAGACAATACCCAAGAAAGAATCCACCTAGACTTCACTTATTATTCTGAATCTGAATTAAACGATTTATTCACTTATGTCTTGATCCGTAGAAATCCCTAAATTATGTTAATATCTCTTTCGAGAGTAAGAACAACCGACTCTAGGTTGATTAATTGAAATCTCTTCCTAATTAAAACCCCTATTATCGCATTAACTCGATCTATGAATTCCTCTATTAGATTTGACTCTAATCCGGTAGATTTATGTCGTCATATTTTTAGGATTGCATGCAACTACACTCAATTATGCTAGATCTACTCTTAAATAGGGACTTTTGCTCCACCAAAATAAGCACATTTAACATGAATCAATATCCTGAAAATATTAAAACATGAAATAGGCATACATAATTGAAAATGAGAATCAAGTATTTATCATGTAATTCATAAAATAAAATATTAAGACTCATCACAGGTTTCATCTTCCCTAGGTATCTAGGGAATTTAGTTCATAATCTGGAATGAAAACATCTCAAAGTTAAGATAACAACAAGACATAAAGAAACCCAATAAAACTTCTAGAGAAATTAAATGGAGATCCTCAATTTTGAAGGAGATTCGCTTCTGAGTTGCTTCCGATGGTTTCTTCGAGTAATTTCTTCGTTCTTCTTTGCGTCCCCCTAGGTCCTCTTCTAGTGTGTATTTATAGACTTTAGAATGCTCAAAAAGCCTAAATTTTGGGTTTTCCCACGTGTTCGGGAAACATGGAGCAATATTGACATGAGATGGCAAATGAGCATGTAGCCAGCCCGTGTGGCTCACACGGGCGTGTGCTCAGCCCGTATAGAAGTGCACAGGTCGTGTGGATCCTGAAAGCAACTTTTTTTGTCTAATTTTGGCTCATTTTTCACTTCTTTCACTTCCCTATACTCACCTAAGTATAGAAACATGAATTTAAAGGATTAAGAGCATCAAATTCACTAATTTACATAATAAATCATCCAAAAACACATCAAGAATGGGATTAGAACATGTTAATTTTATAGCTTATCAAATATGCCTACACTTAAGTGTTTGCTTGTCCTCAAGCAAAATCCTCAACTCACAATTAAAAATTAGTCTTTCTCAACTTATAATTCTCATTAATAATGTTTTGAAATAATTCACAAATAATAGTACATTGATAATTCAACTAAAAGAGCACTAAAGATTCAAACAATCTAAGTCAAATATTTTTAAAGCACAAAAACATAGGTATTTCCCTTTATCTAAGTAATTACCTTTAATTCAAAACCAACAAGAGTTGATATCCTCACTAGATATTCACCCCAATCACTCAAAGTGTTTAAGGTTCAAAAAATAAGCACTCAATAATCAAACATGAAAAGTCATTACCATAGGCTTGCATGAAAATCAAATCTCCACCACTATAAAATAAGAAGATACACAAATCAAAAGGTCATTAAAAGGTTATAATGGGGCTTAGGTTAAAGGCGTGGAGAAAGGCTGAAAAATATGGTTAAAATGGATATCGAATTGATAAATTATGAAACTAGAAAAATAAAAAAAATGTTGAATTAAAAATAATTACACCAATCGAAAACTATTCAAGAATAACACGAGCTTCTTCTCAAAATATGAATTTAACAGCTCAATTAACATAAAACTAAATAATAATCAACATATATGTGTATATATATAGTTGTTTCATCATTTTTTTATTTTTTTATTTTTTTATTTTTTATAAAAATAATAAATAATTCAGCAAATGAAACAAAAGAGTATAGTTAAGCAACTAACCAAATCAAATCTCGACAAAAAGGTAGTCAATAAAACGAGAAAAATTCTCAACGAATCAAAATATTGAGTTATGGGTTAACATGAATGGGTAAATCAAGAAACGGTGTGTTAGGCTCAACAGGGTTCACTAGGGTTAATTATGAAGGTAGGCTTTTTATAGGATAAGTGGGTTAAAACCTAAGTGCCTTTATCATCTCAGTATATCAAATCAAAAGTCTGTTCTCGACATGCATAATCGAAACAAGTTCAAAAATAACAAATCAATATTGACGCACTCATAACAAATAATAAAATAGGCAAGAAAAATGTATGCTCTAAAGGCCCAAAATATCATAAAAAATTATGGTTTTTGATGTCAATCTTGCAAATCTCAAACTTCAAGGTAATACCTCAATTTAGGGAAACAACCTAAAGATTTTTAATTCTAAAAATAGACTTATCATGCTTGATTCTCTAATGTCTTAAAGTTTAAACAATCAATGCACCAATACCTATGAATTTAATCCAAAATACATCAATAAAAATCACAAATCGATAAAAATTTATTCTAATATAGTATGAGAAAATTACTTAAACGCAAGATATAAGTAAGGGTTTTTCTAATAATTCTGTAAATAATCTCCCCACACTTAAGATGTACATTGTCCACAATGTACAAACATATATAATCACAGCATAAACATAATATCATAAGAGAGAGAGAGAAAACTGAAACTGCTCTGAATATTGGATGAAATCCCCAGAATAGTGAAAAGCGGAATTATAAACCAAGCTAGAAGTAGTGCATGATTTTGAGCAAACTAATAAGAAAATAAACACAAGCAGTGAAGAAGATTAAGGGATTATACTCGAATAGAAACAACCATAAAAATAAAAATATAGTTCAAAAGATAAAAACGAAATAAGTTTAAGAAAATAAAAATAAAAATAAAAATAAACATAAAAATAAAAATAAAGTAAAACAAATGGACTCAATGGTCCTCATCATCAGACACGTCGGTGTCGTGAGTCGTCAGCACTAAAGAGGAGATATGGAGATGCTGATGTAACACCCCAAACCCAGCCTAGATGTTATAAGCGAATATGACGATGTCACATGATAGAGCTTTAGAAAACACAACTACGATAAGACCATTTTTGTTATCTTATGCTACTTTCAAAAGCATGTCGTTTGTTTCAATCATTATCCATCTTCAAAATGTTATACTTTTTCCAAAAAAACATTTATATTTTGTGGAAGCATTTAAATCAATTTGTGTAATCGTGGTGTTCTGGTAAAACATTTGTTTATTTTGAAAACTCGAGCTTTCCTACTGCTAACGGTAAAACCTTAAGCGTTGCAAATCCCGATTAAAAAAAAATACGTAAAGGCCATATTACATAAAACTTTCCCAGATATCATCAATACCATAAATAAAAATAAAAATCATAAAGGTCTAGAACCCTGGTCACTACTGAGTCTTCTGCCGCACTAATCCGTCTAATGCTAGGGATTACTAGAACAGATTAAACAGAAAAAGAATGAGTTTTCGCAACTCAGTGTGTAATCCCTACAGAAAACAGGCACATAGCATAATATCAAAAAATAGTCATGCATTTACTGTTCGGGTCTGAGCATAATGTGTCTTTAACTAACTATGATCACAATAAAGGCAAGCTCACCTATCGTTTAATAGTATAGTTATGGGATTTAGTTTCATACTGATATAGGGAAATATCTTAAAATAAGGAAAACTAAAAAACATAAGAAAACCCAAAAACTTCAAGAGAAATTGATAGGAGATCTTCAGTCTTGATGGAGATCCTTCTTCCAAGCTGCTTCCGATGGTTGTCTTCGAGTATTTTCTCCGTTCTACTCTGCGTCCCTTTTTAGGTCCTCCCCTAGGGTGTCTATATAGACTTTGGGACGCCTTTCTTGGCCCACAAGTAGACTTTTTCGAATGGAATTAAACTTGGGTCCGGCAGGAACATGCCCGTGTTCAATAGCCTTAGGCCCTGCTTGATTCTGTTTGTCACACATGGCCGTGCTCGATGACTTAGGCGGTGTTCGTTTCTGCTCGTCATACACAGCCGTGTGGTCTACCCGTGTGTGATAGTCCAAGCCGTGTTGATTTCAAAAGTAGGCCCATTTTGTCCCTTTTTGGCCCGTTTCTCATTCTTTTCGACTCCCTAAGCTCTCCCGAGAATAAAACATGAAATTAACGGATTAGGAGCATCGAATTTATCAAATATAATGAAAATTCATCCAAAAATAAGCCAAGCATAGGGTCAAAATATGTATAAATTATGGTTTACCAGAGCCCATTACAGAAATGGTGCGGATCTTAGCCCGCTCAGATACAGAATCAGATATAATCTAGGGCCTTTTCCCATTTCAGACATAATATGCAGATCAGAACAGAATAGCAGAATCCTACCCACCAGCCTCTACACACCAACTCCGTCCAACCCTATATACCATGTGGGGATAAAATCAACCCACCCATCCCTACACACCATGCTGTATCGAATGTGTAATGCCCCAAATTTGGGCCTAGTAGAATTGGGCCTATTGGGCTTTGGGTCTCATAAAATTTTTAAATGAGCAAGAAAATGACAAATGACATGACGGCTTTAAATGTTTAATGAATTTGGAGTGTCTTGGTGTGTTGGAGAAACTCTGGATTTGAGTTTTGTGGTGAAGGATTCTTAATTTAATTAATTAAGGAATCAGGGTTGTGAGTAGTGGGCTTTTAAATAAAAATAAGTGAAAAATGGCACAAAAAAGCCAGTGGTGAAGCGGCTAAGTGACGCCACTAGGGTGTAGAGAGGTGGCGACATATGCATGCAGGAAGGTCTGAGGTTCGAGTACTAGCTTAGCTTTATTTTGGAGTTTAATTTTAGGCTTCTAGAAGGCTAGAAGTGGCATGTAGAGGGACTCTAAGGAGAAGTGATCAGTAGAGAGAATTTAGGAGAAGGATAAGGGAGATATCATGGAGAAAAATTAAGAGATGAGTAGTGGATGAAGTGGTGCCGAATTGGACTTTAGGGGTGGCTAAGTTTCGGCTATAGGCTATATAAATGTGTGTGTGCCGAATCTGGGGTCCTAGGTAATGCCGAATTTTCCATTCTTTTTCTTTTCCTTGCCGAAACCTTATTTTTCCACAACCAAAAATACCTTGCCTTGTTGTCGAAATCTCCTATAGCCGAATCCCTTTTTTCTGAATTATCTCATAGCCAAACTCTTTTATTATCAAAGTATCATCATCTTCTCTTGCCGAAATCCCTATTAGTGTCGAATCTTTGTTGATTTCCTCCATCACAAATCGATTGTTATCTACTATCAGTCAAGATTAAAAGTCGAATCTCGTTCAGTAGCTATTTAGGTCACAGGATCAAAAGTGGATTCGGTAAGTATTCAGTTAACCCCTTAGTGTGCTTTGTTAAAAGCCGAAGGGCTATCTAACTTCTCATTGTCATTAATCTTGTATTAACAAGGGTAAGGTTCAGAGATCGCAAGCGTGGTAAGGATCGTTAGCAAAGTGTAAGTGTACTCAACTCGATTATGGTTTAAGTAAATGGCCGAATGTGAGTATGACCTATAGGGGTGACTTGTGTGGATTATGAGTCATTCGAAGTTTGATGGTGTATGTGTGAGTGCAGATCTAGGGGATACTCGTGATTAGTAGCTAAGGAAGGGCTATTAGAACCTGGTGGCACACGGTAAGGTTACGGTAAGGCTTCGGCTTTTGGTAAATATTTTGATTAAGTATGGGTGATTGATTGAAGGTTGATTGGTTGTAGGTTCAAGACCAAAGATAGTATAGCACGTCACAGTAACCAGGTGTGTACAAACACTACACACACATGATATCGATAATGCCGAAAAGCTGAAAGTGGCTAAATGGGCCCGGTGGGCCCTGAGGCTAAGTTTGATGAAATTTATTGATTTGGTTATATGAATTGAGTTAGTCATGCATGTTGCATGATCTGGAATTATTTTGGGCCTAATAGGCCATATGAATGAGATCTGAGCTAAATGGGCCATAAAGATGTGATTTGGGCATAATGGGCTATATGAATGTGAAATGGGCTTGATGAGCTTTATGGGGATGTAGACAAGTATGTTAGGATTTAATGGACTTTAGGCCTAATTCTGAACAACTCTTAAACCGCATAAGACTTAATCTAATAATTAAACATGTCCGTGGACAAGTCGCTGGGTTAGAGTGTGGCAACGGACATACGCATGTCTAGGATTGGATCTAGGGAGAGCTTGGTACTTAAGCGGTCCTAGTGGCCCACCTCCGCTTAGTGTCTGTTCACTTTAGCCGTAAGGACTTGTTAATGGGCCAAAGTTCATAATTAAAACCCGAGAGGGACCAAAATAACCTTGATTCAAAAATTACCAAAATACCCTTAGTTTGAAAATTTCCAAAATATCCTTAGATTTGCAAAATTAGTAAAATACCCCTGATTTGTAAAATTACCGAATACCATTGATTTGTAGAATTACCAAAAGATCCCTAATTTACAAAATTTCCAAAATACCCCTATTTTGCAAAATTACCTAAATACCCCTATAGGGTAGAATTACAAAAATACCCCTGGGTAGTGAAATGACTAAAATACCTCTATGTGCTTAATGTGTGAAATTGTGTATGTTGCATTCACGAAATATATGTTTCATTTGGGTGGGTTTTGATGATACGGAGGAAGATTTGAGGATCGCATAGTCACTTGACGACCATGGATCCACCGGTGGCTTTAAGTCCATTATAGCATCTTTGCTGCAACGTTTGAGTAGTGCCGCTGCTTGTGCTACCTTTGGAGTATAAGGATGGGTGGGTCGATATTTATATCCCCACAGGAGTGTAGGGTTGGAAGGGAAATGGAGTGCAGGGTTGGATTTGGGATGGGTGCATTGCATTCATGTGACACTGATGTGATGTGAGGTCATTGTGGGCTAAGGCCGAGGACCACTGAATTTGATAGGGCTTAGGCCCAATGTGATATTTGCATGTTGATTGGTTACCAAGGGTCGTACACACTGAGTTTCGAAACTCACACCCTTTTATTAAATGTTTCAAGTGACCCTCAGTAAACGACTCGACATGGGAGAGGACTCAGAGATGGCCACACTACAAGATACTAAGGAGTTTTTTTTATTTTTTTCAAAGGACATGATTTTAATTACTTTATTTTCGCTAGTTGTAATAAGGCCTGGTACTCCGATTTGACTTTAGATTTTGTGTTTTGTTATCATTGTTCAACTGTTTACTTAATTGTTAAACTTAAATAAATTTTCTTAAACATGGTTTTCAAAATACCTAAAAATATGGGCTTTTATCATTACTTAACAAGATTCAAGGGTTTTATGCTTTTAGACCTTAAATTTTAACTTAGCAAAATCATTTTAATTAGGCCTGAATTCGGCATGTCACATTGAAGTGTTTTTGCGAAAACCTTATTTTCATTGAAAACCTTTCTAGAGAAAAGTTAAGTAAAATCCAGTTTGCTTTAAAAACGAGGTGTATCAAAAAAAAAAAAACCATTTCCCTGTTACTATGTAAAAATTTCCTTTGACAGCGGAAGCTCATTCTTAAAACACAATTATTTTCAAAAATTTGAAATTTGGTTAAAAGAAATAAATCCAGGTTCCGTTTCAAAATTACAATGCATAGTGGAAGTAATGGAATAATAACTAGAGGGAAACCTTATTACACTCTGAAATAAAATAACTTAAAATCTAGAATTTAGACATTTAGAAAAACCGGTCTAATCGTCTTGCTAGTTGGCCACCCCTAAGTCCTTCCATCCGTCGAACTGCCTACTGAGGATTACCTTGAGAAAAATAAAAGAGGGAGTGAGTTTTTGAAAACTCAATGTGTACGAACCTCGTCAAACAAATAGCATACATACCATATTATTAACATAACAATATCATACATGCAATGCTATGCAAACCCTCCCCAAATAATCCATCCGGTACACATCACCTCCGTCCTGCCGAAAAACATCTGTGGGGATTTCTAAATCGACCCACCCATCCGATACACGTCAAGGGTAGCCCGGTTGCGGTACTACCAAATGTTGCAACAAAGGTGCTAATCATATAATGGGCTTAAAAAGCCATCGGTGGATCCACAGTTGTCAAGCAACCATGCGATCCTCATATACTTCCTCCGTTCCATAATTCCCACCCATATGCAAAATTTAAAACGAATATCATATGAATGCAGCAAATGTACATGTAACATCCATAAATCTTACATTCAACACATAGGGGTATTTTAGTCATTTCACACATCACGGGTATTTCGATAATTCTACCCTATAGGGGTATTTCAGTAATTCTTAACAGTATGGGTCTTAATTACGAACCTTGGCCCGTCAACAAGTCCTTGCGACTAAAGTGAACAGACACTACACACCAGGTAGGATTCCAGAGAAGAGGAGGTGGGTCATTAAGATCGCTTAAGTACCAAGCTCTCCCTAGATCCAATCCTAAACATGCATATGCGAGTTGCCACACCTAAACCTACAGTCGCACTTAATAAATTATTAAAGTTTTATGTAAGGTTAAGCAATTTACCAAATACTAAGCCCAAGATCCCTTATAATGCCCAAACAAATTCACATACGTTCATATGGCCCACTAGGCCCAATCTCATTCGTATGGCCCACTAGGCCCAAATCACAATCATATGGCCCATCTGCCCAATCACATTCATAGGGCCCATCTGGCCTAAATCAATTCCAAGCAATGTAACCAGCATGACTAGTTCATCACTTATTACCCAACCATTAAATTCACCTATTTTGAGCCTAAGGCCCATCAGGCCCATTTTACCCATTCTGGCCCGATTGGCCAAAACACGGCCCAAGTCCATGAGGTCGCTCATGGGGCCTTTGATAATGTATCAATTTTCCTTTACGAGTGTTCGCGCACTCGCGAGACTACCGTAGCCAAAATTTTCGGCTTTTGTAATATCCTGGAATTGGGGTTAATTTTTAATTGAACTGTTTTGCTTGTGTTCGTATTATGGTATTATTAATTGTGATGTTTTAAGACTTAGTTGTAAGTCTAGAGCAAGCCTAAGGAGTAGGAAAATTTTAGTTTTAAGTTTTAGGTGAAGGGAGCTGAGGGAGCTAAGGGTTATAAGTAATTCAAGGGTGATTTTTAGCACAAGAAAAAGGCTTGGCAAAGTGGCAAGGAGGCTCCACTTAGAGCCTGTGATTGACGCCACTAGCAGGGGAAGGAGGTCTCAGGTTCAAGCAGCGGGAATTCCACCTTTTGCTTTCTATTTTGACGCCAAGGAGGGGAAGGAGTTGTGTGCAGCTCAAATTCTGCCTGATAAGGGTGGACTAAGTCAAACTATTCAAATGGTTGGCAGAGAGAAAAAGTAGGAATTTGACTAATTCAAATTCTTTTGAATTAGTGGTCAGGAGTGATCTTGGGTGTTGGCCGAATTTTGAACTCCTCATGGGAGGAGTGGCCGGTTTTGGTAGGGTGGGTAGAGGGGAATGCCGAAACCTCCTTAGGTGTTAGAGTGCATTTTTGGTCAGCCTTGTTTTTGTACCAAAGTTGAAATTCTTTTTGTTCTTGCTCCTAGCCGAAACTTCAAGTAAGCACACCCTTCCTTTCTTCTTTGAAACCGAAAGTCCCAAGCAACATATACCCTTGCCGAAATATGCTCTCTTGAGTTCTTAAACATCTATTTTGTTATGCTTCTTTTCCTTCTTCTTGAGCCTTGGCCGAATCATTTACCCTCCCACCTCTCTCTTTTCTTTTCTCATTTGTGCTAAGCCGAAAGTGTTCATCTTCTTTCTCTCATACTTTATTTTCTTCTTCCTTAAAACTCTTGTGCCGAAATTACTTTGCTTCTCTTTGACCGAATCCCCTCTTCCACTTTCACTTCTCTTTTCCTTCTCTTTTTCCACTCTAGCCAAATCATCCTATTTCTTTTAGTCTGCTTTGGCCGAATATTAAGCAAAGGTGGAACTTTTGGGTCCTTTCACTAATCGATTTTGGAAGGTATGTATGCATGGCCGAATCTCTTTATCTCTTTCCCTTCTTTTTTTCGATTCTCTTAGTGGTAGAAGCCAGTTTCGGCAATTGTTGGCAAGGGTGCTAATCACTTGTGGTAACAGATTTATTATAGGGCCTCCGGGATTTTGGGAAACAATCAAGTGAAGCCTTCATTCTTTGATAATCAGATTCGGTAAGTTGTGGTAAGGATTCGTTGTAGTAAATCATTCTTTTTAGTATTCGAAGAGCCGAAGGCTATTGAGGTTGATTATTCTTCTTAACAGGGTGTGGCCGATTGCAAGGGAGAACCATCGTATAGTTCGGGATTTGGTAGGAAACCAAATCGGCAGGTGAGAGGTTTATGTGTTGACCTTTGAGGTTATTTGGTTTGGC
Source organism: Gossypium bickii (assembly GCA_025503065.1). Lineage (NCBI taxonomy): Eukaryota > Viridiplantae > Streptophyta > Magnoliopsida > Malvales > Malvaceae > Gossypium > Gossypium bickii. Next base: position 31,636,931 of record CP106719.1, read on the forward strand.
CGAATGGTCCATGTGGCTAACCTTAGTAATGGTCGAATGTAGGGATAAGGGATCTGGTGTGGTAGATCGACTCTACGGGATTTAGGGCTTGTGTTATAGCAGGTGTGTAAACTTACACACTCTATACTTAGTAATATGTTTTAATAATCTGATTATTAATAAAAACCGAAACAGTGGAGGTATTGATATGATACTCTATGGGTATAAGCACGGATTCGGGTAAGTCCGTTTCGATATGAGTTCTGCTATTCAATATATGATGTTATGACTATGACATATATGTGTTATGTGATGCAACACTAAACATGTTGGCATGATTTGCATGATTTGCATGATTTACATGAGTATGGCATAATACTGGGTGTTATGAGAGGAGGGGGAATGATATCCATGTCTTTGGGACACCAGAGGTTTGGCACCTCCAGTGGTTTGGTACCACAGATTGATTTAGTGACTTTGGGTCACCAGAGGTTTGGCACCTCTTAGCGACTCGTCCCGGTGGCTTAGACCATAGTGGGTTGGCCTCACAGTTGATATTACGGGATCGTCGCCAGTGATTTGGTATCACACGTGGGTTGGCCCCACACTTGAACATTGATATATTGTGACTTTGGGTCACCAGAGGTTTGGCACCTCATCGCGACTCGTCCCAGTGGCTTAGACCACAGTGGGTTGGCCCCACATACGATATTACGGGACAGTCGCCAGTGATTTGGTATCACACTTGGGTTGGCCCCACAGACGGCTTATTTGTGACTTTGGGTCACCAGTGGTTTGGCACCACATTATTGGATATCGTGACTTTGGGTCACCAGTGGTTTGGCACCACCAGTGGTTTGGTACCACACGGGGTAGAAAAGGAGTTACGGATAGCTAGGGTTGGGTACATTGATTATATTGCTTGGTTATGGTGTGTGTAAGTATGTTGCATTATACGGGAGGAGGATTTATGCACTGAGTCTTGGTGACTCACCTTCTCTCTAATCTTTTCAGGTGACTCTTAGATCGCGGATGGGGAGCCGGGTGGACTCGAGGTGGCCATGCATTAAAACAAAATTGGTTTTCATGGATTTTGGTTTGAGTACTTTACTTCTTTTAAATTTGGTTTATTTTTATTTGGGTTGTAATAAGGCCTTTTAAGTTAGAGGTGTGCATGGGCGGTCGCCGGCCGGTACGGCCGGGTCCAAAAAAATTTCGGCTGATTGGTAGGCTCGAGCTCGGCTACCAAAATATGGGCTGAAAATTTGTCCAGCCCACCAGTCATAAAATTGGTAGGCGAGCCCACCCGAGCTCCGGCCCATCTAATATAAATTTTTTTACTTATTTTATTAAAAATAAAATATAATAAATTAAATACATTTTAAAAATAAAAATAAATATTAAAACAAAAAACAAATAAATATATAATAAACCAAATATAATACTAAAGTTAACATTTTATCAATAAAAAATATTATTATTAAAATATTTGGGCCAGGCAGGCCAAAAATCATACAGAGGCCCGGCCCATTTTTTAAACGGCCTCATTTGTTTGCCCAAGCCCATTTTTCGGGCCTATATTTTTGCCCAAACCTCCCACATTTCAAGTGACCTTGAATGCACGTCATTGCCTACCCATGCACACCTCTATTTTAAGTTATGTTTTGACTTATTTATATGTTTTGGATCTGATTTTAAATCCGGCATAACGAATTACTTGATTAATCTATTAATTCAAGCACAAGGCTTTCTAAACTACAAAACGAAATGGGTTTTTCCAAAACTTTACCATCGGGTAAACACTTATTACTCGAATATAACAACGACTCAAATGATTTCCAAACTTAAGGTTTCCCACACTTAACACAAACGATTTTCCTCTGTGACATGCCAGATGCGATCGTGGTGTGTTGACCGGGTTTGGGGTGTTACAATTGTGGTATCAGAGCCAAGTTTAAAGGCTCGGCTGTGGGCCCGAGGCCCAAAATGTTTTAAAAGTGGGTTTAAGATGTTCTTGTTTGAAAATATATGTTTCGAAAGGCATGGCATCGAGTCTCCGGCACCAATCCGCCCAGGTAAGTACCCCTTACTATTGCTTGTGATTTTGGATGTGATAAAATTGAATGACTAGTAATAGTGGACTACTCTAGAAACTGAAAACTGGTAGGACTCTATGGACTTGCGGAAATGAAACTCCTTTAATCAGAATTATTCATAAGACTGTGCTTTAATAATAGTGGAATAGTTACTAATGCATAAAACTCCTAAATCAGATAAGTTGAGACTTAGTAATGAGTACTCGTGGTGGGCGTGGTCGTAATATACGTGGACGTGGTCGGGGTAGGATGACGGTTTACAACCAGCAGGTCCGTCGTGGGTCGGAGAATGAGATCTCGTACCACCACCACGTTCACAGTGGTGAGTTTCGATCGATCGATGACACAATGTCGCAGGCGATGCTGCGAGTTTTGGAAAGGGTAGCTGGAGTAGGTAGGGGCGCAGGAGCTCGAAATCAGATCCGAGTGACTCGAGCCAATGGGGTGAAGTATTTTCGAGGTGTTTCCGGTGGCTCTCGATGACGGTTGAGTATTGGCTGGAGGTGACAGAACGGATCATGGACGATTTGGACCTGACTGCTGAGGAAAAGCTGAAGGGAATAGTGTCGCTTCTTCGAGATGAGTCATATCAGTGGTGGCTCACGGTGCGGGATAGTGCTACAGCGGAAGATCTTACTTGGGATTATTTTAAGGCCGCATATCATAAAAAGTACATTGGATCTAGCTACATCGATGCGCAAACTAAGGCATTTCGAGGGTTGGTTCGGGGAGTAAAGTCCGTGGTCGAATATGAGGCGAGTTCTTAAGGTTGAGTCGATATGCTAGAGGCATTGTGGCTACTTTAAACACGAGAGGTGTGTCCGATTTGAGGATGGTCTGAGAGATGAGCTGAGGCTGCTGATTGCTCTACAGCAGGAGCGTGAGTTTGCTGTTCTGGTAGAAAAGGCTAAGGTAGCCGAAGGGGTTAAAGAGTCCGTGAGGTAGAACATGGATAGGAACAGACATAAGAGAAGTTTTGGTCATCTAGGTCAGCTGGTAATTCTTAAAAAAGGGCTAGACAGAGCGGGCCGAATCGATCCAGTAGGTCTGTTGTCGCTAATCGAGACCAAAGACAAAGTGTAACCGCTTGAAAAATCTCATTGGGGAGGATGTTGGACCAGTGGAAAAGGATGTTTTGAGTGTGGCTCAATGGATCATCGTGTGAGGGACTGTCCGCGTAAGTTGGCCAGGGTTCAGTCTGAGAGTCGGGGTCGTACTCAGTTCAGAAATGAAGGACCGCCACCGCAGAGGGGTCGTGGCAATGATAGAGGAGGTAATGGTTCTGGTCGGAGCCGTGGAGCACCGGGCAGAGGAGTGGGTAGTACTGAGGCAAGACAGCCTGGGTTAGTATATGCAGCGAGGCATCGAGAGGAGGGCGACACACCGGACGTCATAACCGGTACGTTCTTGATCTTTGGTTTTCCATATACTGCTTTGATTGATGTGGGTTCAACGCATTCATATGTTGCTAGTAGCATAGTAGAGACCATGAATTTAGACTTTGAGGCTACTTCTAGGCAGATGACAGTGATTAGCCCTCTAGGTCACTCTGTAGTTGTGAATAAGCTGTATAGAGACGTACCCCTAGAACTCCAAGGGGTAATGTTTGTGGCTGATCTGATGGAACTGCCGTTTGGGGAGTTTGATCTGATTCTTGGAATGGACTGGCTAGTTAAGTACCAGGCGAGGTTGGATTGCGCGGCTAAGCGCATGGTTCTAAAGACGACAGAGGGTGATGAGGTGAGTATGATAGGTAATAGAAGGGATTATCTATCCAACGTGGTATCTGCTTTGAAGGCTAAGAAGATGGTCAGGAAGGGCTGTGAAGCATTCATGGTTCATGTGTGTGCCTTGGAGGCTAAGGAGTCTACTGTGGGGAATGTTCGAATAGTAGAGGAATTTGCTGATGTGTTTCCTGAGGAGCTTCCGGGATTGCCACCGGATCGTGAGGTGGAATTTGGCATAGATCTATTAGCGGGAACTGCGCCAGTGTCTATTGCTCCGTATAGGATGGCGCCAAAGGAGTTAGTGGAATTAAAGGCTCAGATTCAGGAGCTGTTGGATCGAGGCTTTATTAGGCCAAGTGTTTCACCTTGGGAGCGCCAGTACTCTTTGTCAAGAATAAAGATGGTACAATGCAGATGTGTATAGACTATCGCCAGTTGAATAAGCTGACGATCAAAAACAAGTATCCGTTGCCAAGGATAGACGACTTGTTTGATCAGTTGAAGGGTGCATCGGTATTCTCAAAGATCGACTTAAGATCTGGGTATCATCAGCTAAAGGTGAAAGAGGCTGATATCCACAAGACGGTGTTTCGTACTCGGTATGGGCATTATGAGTTTCTGGTAATGCCGTTTGAGTTGACTAACGCGCCGACAGCATTCATGGACATGATGAATAGGGTATTCCAGCAGTATTTGGATCAGTTCGTTGTGGTATTCATAGACGACATCTTGGTATATTCAAGAACAGAGGAGGAGCATGATGCACATTTGCGAGTAGTATTGCAGATTCTAAGGGAAAAGCAGCTTTATGCTAAATTCGATAAGTCGAGTTCGGCTTAGGAGGTGACTTTCTTGGGTCAAGTAGTGTCACCGAGGGATTAGGTGGATCCTCGGAAGATTGGGCGCGAGATTGGATTGGAAGCCGCCTAAGTCAGTGGCTGAGATTTGGAGTTTCTTAGGTCTGGCAGGGTATTACCGAAGATTCGTAGAAGGATTTTCGTTGATCGCAGCATCGATGACCAAGTTGTTAAGAAAAGGAGTTCCGTTTGTATGGACTGAGAAGCAGCAAGAGAGTTTCGACAAGCTAAAGAAGATTTTGACTGAAGCTCCGGTCTTGATTCAACCTGAGGCAAGAAAGGAATTCACGGTATATTGTGATGCGTCACATACGAGTTTGGGTTGTGTGTTGATGCAAGAAAGGAAGGTAGTGGCTTATGCATCTCGTCAGCTGAGACCGCATGAAGTTAATTATCCGACGCACGACTTGGAGTTAGCAGCAGTCGTCTTCGCATTAAAAATCTGGAGGCACTACTTGTACGGGGAGAGGTCGATAGTTTACACAGATCACAAAAGTTTGAGGTACCTTTTGACTCAGAAGGATTTGAACTTGAGGCAGCGCAGATGGATCGAGTTGCTAAAGGACTACGACTGTTCGATTGAGTATCATCCGGGCAAGGCCAACGTAGTGGCAGACGCGTTGAGCCGTAAGGTTATATCGGACTTAAGAGCAATGTTTGCCCATCTCAGCTTGTATGACGACGGGAGTATTCTGGCAGAATTGCAGGTTAAGCCTATTTGGGTTGAGCAGATTAGGGAGAAACAGTTAGAGGATGAGGCTTTGAATACGTAGAGGTTGCAAGTGCAAGATGGTGGTTTGGAGGGTTACAGTTTATCTAGTGATGGAGTACTATGTTTTAAAGGGAGAGCTTGTATGCCGAGGGATGCCGAGTTAAGACAGAGGATTCTTCAGGACGCATATAGCAGCCCATACGCTATGCATCCTGGGGGTAGCAAAATGTATCGGGATTTGAGAGAGCAGTTTTGGTGGCCAGGTCTGAAGCGGGAAGTAACGGAGTTTGTGGGTAAGTGTCTGACGTGTCAGCAGGTCAAGGCTGAACATCAGTTGCCGTAAGGGTTGCTTCAGCCAGTGAAGATTCCGCAGTGGAAGTGGGAAAGGATTACTATGGATTTCGTCAGTGGTTTACCTCTTACGCCTAGCAAGAAGGATTCAGTTTGGGTGATTGTGGATCATCTGACTAAATCAGCTCACTTCATACCGGTAAGGGTTGATTACTCACTTCAGAAGTTAGCTAAGCTGTATGTGTCAGAGATAGTGAGGTTACATGGTGTACCAGTATCGATCATCTCGGATAGGGATCCCAGATTTATGTCAAGGTTTTGGAAAGCGTTGCATCAGGCTTTGGGCACACGCTTAGATTTCAGTACGGCATTCCATCCACAGTCTGGCGGGCAGTCGAAAAGGGTCATACAGATTTTAGAGGATATGCTGAGAGGTTGTGTTCTGGACTTCAGAGGTAGTTGGGAAGAGTTTCTGCCATTAGCGGAGTTTGCCTACAACAATAGTTACCAAGCAAGCATCAAGATGGCACCATATGAGGCGCTGTATGGTAGGAAGTGTCGCTCACCTACATGTTGGACGGAGTTGGGTGAACATCAGATGTTGGGACCTGAGTTAGTTGCGGAGACTGAAAACAAGGTTAAGTTGATTCAGGCTCGATTGAAGGAAGCTTCGGACAGGCAAAAGTCGTATGCCGATCTCAAGCGGAGGGATATAGAGTTTGCTGTGGGTGATAAGGTCTTTCTAAAGGTATCGCCATGGAAGAAAGTATTGAGGTTCGGAAGAAAAGGTAAACTAAGTCCAAGGTTCATTGGGCCGTAAGATAATCTTGAGGCGAGTGGGACCAGTAGCTTATCAACTTGAGTTGCTCGCAGAGTGAGTCGAGTCGAGACGCGACGTATTCCATGTTTCCATGCTTAGGCGCTATCGTTCAGACCCATCACATGTCGTGACAGTAGAGGAGATCGAGGTGAGTCCGGACTTGACCATGGAGGAGGAACCAGTACAGATCTTAGATCGGGATGTGAAGGTTTTGCGCAAGAAGACCGTGCCGCTGGTAAAAGTGTTATGGCGGAACCATGGCTTGGAAGAAGCTACATGGGAACCAGAGGATGTGATGAGGCAGCAGTACCTTCAACTCTTTTGTCCAGGTCATTTCGAGGCCGAAATTATTTTTTAGGGGGGTAGAGCTGTAATATCCTGGAATTGGGGTTAATTTTTAATTGAACTGTTTTGCTTGTATTCGTATTATGGTGTTATTAATTGTGATGTTTTAAGACTTAGTTGTAAGTCTAGAGCAAGCCTAAGTAGTAGGAAAATTTTAGTTTTAAGTTTTAGGTGAAAGGAGCTGAGGGAGCTAAGGGTTATAAGTAATTCAAGGGTGATTTTTAGCACAAGAAAAAGGCTTGGCAAAGTGGCAAGGAGGCGCCACTTAGAGCCTGTGATTGACGCCACTAGCAGGGGAAGGAGGTCTCAGGTTCAAGCAGCGGGAATTCCACCTTTTGCTTTCTATTTTGACGCCAAGGAGGGGGATGAGTTGTGTGAAACTCAAATTCTGCCTGATAAGGGTGGACTAAGTCAAACTATTCAAATGGTTGGCAGAGAGAAAAAGTAGGAATTTGACTAATTCAAATTCTTTTGAATTAGTGGTCAAGAGTGATCTTGGGTGTTGGCCGAATTTTGAACTCCTCATGGGAGGAGTGGCCGGTTTTGGTAGGGTGAGTAGAGGGGAATGCCGAAACCTCCTTAGGTGTTAGAGTGCATCTTCGGTCAGCCTTGTTTTTGTACCAAAGCCGAAATTCTTTTTGTTCTTGCTCCTAGCCGAAACTTCAAGTAAGTACACCCTTCTTTTCTTCTTTGAAATCGAAAGTCCCAAGCAACATATACACTTGCCGAAATTTGCACTTGTTCTCTCTTAATTTCTTTGGTAGCCGAATGCTCTCTTGAGTTCTTAAACATCTATTTTGTTTTGCTTCTTTTCCTTCTTCTTGAGCCTTGGCCGAATCATTTACCCTCCCACCTCTCTCTTTTCTTTTCTCATTTGTGCTAAGCCGAAAGTGTTCATCTTCTTTCTCTCATACTTTATTTTCTTCTTCCTTAAAACTCTTGTGCCGAAATTACTTTGCTTATCTTTGATTGAATCCCCTTTTCCACTCTCACTTCTCTTTTCCTTCTCTTTTTCCACTCTAGCCGAACCATCCTATTTCTTTTAGTCTGCTTTGGCCGAATATTAAGCAAAGGTGGAACTTTTGGGTCCTTTCTCTAATCGATTTTGGAAGGTATGTATGCATGGTCGAATCTCTTTATCTCTTTCCCTTCTTTTTTGTCAATTCTCTTAGTGGTAGAAGCCAGTTTCGGCAATTGTTGGCAAGGGTGCTAATCACTTGTGGTAACCGATTTATTATAGGGCCTCCGAGATTTTGGGAAACAATCAAGTGAAGCCATCATTCTTTGATAATCAGATTTGGTAAGTTGTGGTAAGGATTCGTTGTAGTAAATCATTCTTTTTAGTATTCGAAGAGCCGAAGGCTATTGAGGTTGATTATTCTTCTTAACAGGGTATGGCCGATTGCAAGGGAGAACCCTCGTATAGTTCGGGATTTAGTAGGGAACCAAATCGGCAGGCAGGGAGGGGTTTATGTGTTGACCTTTGAGAGTTATTTGGTTTGGCCGAATGGTCCATGTGGCTAACCTTAGTAATGGCCGAATGTAGGGATAAGGGATCTGGTGTGGTAGATCGACTCTACGGGATTTAGGGCTTACGTTATAGCAGGTGTGTCAACTTACACACTCTATACTTACTAATATGTTTTAATAATCTGATTATTAATAAAAGCCGAAACAGTGGATGTATTGATATGATACTCTATGGGTATAAGCACGGATTCGGGTAAGTCCGTTTCGATATGAATTCTGCTATTCAATATATGATGTTATGACTATGACATATATGTGTTATGTGATGCAACACTAAACATGTTGGCATGATTTGCATGATTTACATGATTTACATGAGTATGGCATAATAATGGGTGTTATGAGAGGAGAGGGAATGATATCCGTGTCTTTGGGACACCAGAGGTTTGGCACCTCCAGTGGTTTGGTACCACAAATTGATTTAGTGACTTTGGGTCACCAGAGGTGTGGCACCTCTTAGCGACTCGTCCCGGTGGCTTAGACCACAGTGGGTTGGCCCCGCAGTTGATATTACGGGATCATCGCCAGTGATTTGGTATCACACGTGGGTTGGCCCCATACTTGGACATTGATATATTGTGACTTTGGGTCACCAGAGGTTTGGCACCTCATCGCGACTCGTCCCAGTGGCTTAGACCACAGTGGGTTGGCCCCACATATGATATTACGGGATTGTCGCCAGTGATTTGGTATCACACGTGGGTTGGCCCCACAGACGGCTTATTTGTAACTTTGGGTCACCAGTGGTTTGGCACCACCAGTGGTTTGGTACCACACGGGGTAGAAAAGGAGTTACGGATGGCTAGGGTTGGGTGCATTGATTATATTGCTTGGTTATGGTGTGTGTAAGTATGTTGCATTATACGGGAGGAGGGTTTATACACTGAGTCTTGGTGACTCACCTTCTCTCTAATCTTTTCAGGTGACTCTTAGATCGCGGATGAGGAGCCGGGTGGACTCGAGGTGGCCATGCATTAAATAAAAATTGGTTTTCATGGATTTTGGTTTGAGTACTTTACTCCTTTTAAATTTGGTTTATTTTTATTTGGGTTGTAATAAGGCCTTTTAAGTTATGTTTTGACTTATTTATATGTTTTGGATATGATTTTAAATCCGGTATAATGAATTACTTGATTAATCTATTAATTCAAGCACAAGGCTTTCTAAACTACAAAACGAAATGGGTTTTTCCAAAACTTTACCATCGGGTAAACACTTATTACTCGAATATAACAACGACTCAAATGATTTCCAAACTTAAGGTTTCCCACACTTAACACAAACGATTTTCCTCTGTGACATGCCAGATGCGGTCGTGGTGTGTTGACCGGGTTTGGGGTGTTACAGCTTTTCGGCATTTTGGCTTTTCAGCATTTTAGGATTTGCCGATCTAATGTGTATGTAGTCTATGTACACACCTGATAACAAGACGCACTGCGATCTCCTTAGTCACGATCCTACAAATGATATCACTCAAAGATTAATCACAAATACTTATTGAATACTTTACCAAAAGCCGAAGTCTCACCTTAACCTTACTTGAAACACCAACCCTTATTAGCCCTTCTTTGATCACTAGTCACGCGTATCTCTTAAATCTGCATCATTCTTAATTATTAAAAAAAGAATAATAGGTGACTTGTATCCAACACAAGTCCCTCTTTCCCTATCTATGACCATTTTGGCCAACACCTAAACAATAATTGAGAATACTTACCCAAGTAGCAATCGACCCAAGAGGTATTCGGCTTTTGAGATTAGTATAGTGAAAGGGGTTATTCGGCTCAAATAGGAAGAAGGAGAGAAGAAGGAATCGGCTAAAACCAAGGGTGTATCAAAAGAGAATTTGAGAAGAAAAAGTATGAAAGATCAGCAAGCAAAGATGGAATTCGGCTTCTGAGTACATAGAGAGAAAAAGTGTTTTGGCAACTCAAAAATGAGGAATTCAGCTAAAGGGAAAAACAATTTTGGCATTAGCCTAGAACATAGCCTATAGACGAATTTCCTATCCCCAAATTTCCAATTCGGCTCAACCTCTTCCACATATCTCATCTCCTAATTTTTCTCCACAATAAGCTCCTCAATCCCTTCCTAACTTTTCTCTTCTGATCACTCTCCTTAAAGTCCATCATCACACCACTTCCAACCTTCTAGAAGGCCAAAATTAAACTCCTAAAAATACTAAGCTAGGATTCGAACCTCAGACCTCCCTACATGCATATGTCACCACCTTTCTACAACCTAGTGGCGTCACTTAGCCACATCACCACAGGCTTCTTTATGCCATTTTCACTTTTTTTTATTTAAAAGCCCACTACTCACAACCCTGATTCCTTAATTAATTAAATTAAGAATCCTCCACCACAAAACTCGAACCTAGAGCTTCTCCAATACACCTAGACACTCCAAATTCATTAAACCTTTAAAGCCGTCATGTCATTTGTCATTTTCTTGCTCACTTAAAAATTTTATGAGACGTTAAGCCCAATAGGCCCAATTCTTCTACGCCCAAATTCGGAGCGTTACAATTCTACCCCGTTAAAGAAATTTCGTCCTCGAAATTTCCAACTAACTACTAAATGCCCCGCTCAAGTAACACCACTATGCTTTCGCTGCGCACTCTGATTTAATAACACATAAACATTGCACACATACAGTTTCTATACCCAAAAGTATCGCATCCACACAAAACATACCCGAATTAATGGTGATTGAACAATCCTGAGCCTTATGCTCCTTAGACCCGCATTTGAAACACGCTCCTGACATCTTCCAACATTCACCCAGATGACGCCTTCTGTAATATTCGCATGCCGAAAAGTTTGGATGTACCTTAACATGCTTCACAGAACGAGACTGCATCCCTAGAGAACTACGATCTCCTTTTTTCTTACAGTCCACGCACCTAACCCGAAGTGTTTCACCAATTTCTTTAACCTCCTCCAGTACCTCCCTAACTAGCTGAGTCAGCACATCAACCCTAACACTTCCACGGCCTCTGCCGCGACCCCTTGCACTTCTTATAGCGCTCATCGCTGATTCTCATATTATTTGAATTAGGAAGTTTTATGAATTTAGTTCATAGTTCCACTATTTAAAGCACATGTCTTATGAAAGTAACGATTTAAAAGGTTGTTTCGCAATCGTAAATCCACTACAGGCTTAAGTTCCCTACGGGCTTTCATCTTTAAGAACCTATTGTTTAAAGTAGCCCAATATCTAAATACAGTTTAATAATTTAAATAGATGTAATCACAGAAAAACTTACTTGGCTCGACGTCAAGGGTATGGTGAACCACACTTCAAGAATCCTACTAAAACTTTTTAATCAACTTGTTTTTAAAAAAAACAAAATCTAAGGCCCATTTCACAGCTCGAGCTTTGCAACCGGGCTCTGATACCACTAAATGTAATACCTCCAGATTCGACCCAGGCGCTACGGTCGAATTCGGTGATGTCACATCAAAGGGATAATTCAAAACGATTTTTCTAAGTTAAAATTTAAGGCCTAAAAGCCCAAAATCCTTGAATCTTGTTAAGTAAGGATAAAAGCCTATGTTCTAAGGGTTTCAAAAACCATGTTTAAACTTAAGAAATTTATTTACGTTTAATAAATAAGTAAAGAGTTGAAACAATAACAAAACTCAAAATCTAAAGTCAAACCAGAGATACAAGGCCTTATTACAGCAAAGTAATTAAAACTAAGTCTTTCAAAACTAAATAAAACTGCTTGTAATGTGGCCACCTCCAAGTCCTCTTCCATGTCAAGTCGTCTACTGAGGATCACCTAAAACATTTAATAAAAAAGGTGTGAGTTTCGAAACTCAGTGTGTACGACCCTTGGTAATCTAATCAACATACAATTATTACATTGGGCTAAGCCCCATCAAAAACAGTGGTCTTGGGCCTTAGCCCACAATGACCTCATATCACATCAGTATCACATGAATGCAATGTACCCATCCTAAATCCAACCCTGCACTCCATTTCCCTTCCAACCCTACACTCATGTGGGGATATAAATATCAACCCACCCATCCCTACACTCCAAAGGTAGCACCAGCAGTGGCACTACTCAAATGTTGCAGCAAAGCTGCTATAATAGGCTTAAAGCCACCGGTGGATCCACGATCGTCAAATGACTATGCGATCCTCAAATCTTCCTCCGTATCATCAAAACCCACCCAAATGCAACATATATTTCATGAATGCAACATAAATGCAGCACATAATCAGAAATTTGCAGCTGAGCTGCCAGATATCAGGCTTAAGAGCCTTTAAGACACTTCTTCCAGTAAATCATCAACCCACCCCGATGTAATGCAACATACACAGAATGTCATGCTATAATGCAGATAACAGTTCATACATTCAAACTAGTATACATGCTAAGTGTAACATGCTTAATACAGATTCCACATAATCAATTCACATAACTATGGGTCTAAGTACTGCTTACCGACCATTCAGTAGGTCCACAGTCAACTTGGGTGACCCGTGCATCCTTATAGAACATTCCATAAAGATGGGCTCACACGCCCATGTGGCCTGCCTGTGTGGGCCCACACTACCCAAATTAGCCTTGGCCGTGTGGATCACACGGCCTGGCCCAAAATCCCACACACTCGTGTGGCACACACGGCCCGATAGTCGAGCCTGTGTCTTGCACACGGCCTCGCTTGGCCATCACATGGCCGCGTTGCCGGTGCACAGCCTGGCTCATCGATCACACGGCCGTGCAATGGCTCACAGCCTTGCAAGCAGCCTACCACACGGTCGTGTAGCATGGACAGAAAGGTTTTTAGCTTCCACCAAAACCTTATTTTTTTGCATTTTTGGGTACACACCTGGTTCGTTTTCACTATTTACGCAATTCCAAGACCACCAAAACCTATAATTGATCACTAATTCACTCAATTAATCCCTTAAAAATTGAACTAAAATCAAACCCTAATCGAGATACTCATCCTCAAAACGACGAAAACTTACCCCAACACCTCGAATCAGTCAATTACAAGACAGCACGAGAAGAACCTCGATCCTCGCAATATGCTGCTGCCAAAATGTCAATAGCCCCAATCAAAAACTTAGCATTCACAACTTATAAAGTAAAAAAACTTACTTACTAAAACATGTGACCAACTCAAACTAGAGAAGGCGATGGCGATAGACAACAAAAAGAAATGAATCAAAAAAAAGATGGAAGTAAGAAGAGGAAAAAAATCGAATATGGTAGAAGAGAGAAAGGGAGAAATTTCGTCAGTAAAATTGGAAGAGAAAGAATTGAATTTGCCAAAATCAACCAAAATTAAATATTACGATAACTCCCAAAATCCCTTAATTCACTCCTAATTTTACTCAACCCCACTCTCCACTACTCAGAATTCTAACTCCAATGAAACTCTTCTAATCAACTGAGCCAAAATATTAACTCCCACGCTTGTACAAGGGTTCGAACACATGACCTCCAGAAATCCAACACACCAGTTAACGACTAGACCAGCAGGGCCATTTTGATATGTACTTACACACAAATAAACAAAAGCCTACTGAGCAAGAGTGAGGCTTTACTTGGAAAAATTTCAAATCTCTACCCAAGACATGGCTTGAGCTTGAGACCTTTCGCACACACAGAACACTTAACCACTGAGGCAGATACACACTCATGTCACAAAATCACAAAAGCTAGAATTAAAGAAAATTGGGGTGTTACAGCTGACTTATCTGCTGTAATGTCGCGTCAAGACTGTCGAACCTCTGAATGCAATACTACTCGTAACGAGCGTACCACTCAGGGAGGTCCGCTAAAGTAGCAGTTAAAAGAATATGGCGGTGACTCAAAGGTAGAGGTTGTGCTGGGTCCTCGTGATGGAGAGGAACATCATCAGTGAAGTCCTCAGGTTCATTCTGAGTGTCAAAATGAAATACTTGATACTAAAGGGATCCACTCCACGATGCTGCTTAATCATCCTCATATGAATCATGCTCGTGATTCCTTGTGGGGTCATCTGGCCGACGAGAGTAAGTATAGAAGACTGCTCTGATATGTCGAGGGGACCGAAGTGTCGAGCAAGGCGAGTCACATAAGGGCCTAAATAGATGGGGCCCTTCTTGTAGCAGTCAGTCTGATGGCAGAAGGCTAAGGTGATGAAGCATGCCAAATCAAAGATATGCCTATTGGCCATGCTCCATATGAAATAAGCATCATGAGTGCTAACGACTCCGGTGCTCTCTCTCCTATCGCTCAACGTGTGAGCTAAAAGTGCATGAAGATACCGTAAAGCTTGAGAGAGAGAAGTCACCTTCGAGCGAATCGCATCATAGAGTGTCGGACTCATTGTAAGCTCTGCATAAAAATGAGATGGAGTGTAATGGATGTGTCGATGTAGACGGTGGAAGTGCTTGGAACTCATGAACTCCTCAGTGTAGAGTCCCATAGCAGCCCTTAACTCGAGGACACTCATCTGGCACACCAAACCACCAAGTCGGAAAGTGATGGTGCCTCGCTCGTCATGAGTCATCATGACCTACTGTAGAAGAAATGACACGCAGAACTCCAAAGTAAGCTCCATATATGTGGGCTCGATGATGGAGAAGAATCTGTCCCATGGAGCTGTGGCAATAAAGGCGCGAACATCATCAACTAGTCAGACTTGCTCCAGCGCGGCCCGATCAATACATCGGCCTAAGCTGAGTGGGCCCTAACTAAGTAACTGAAATAGATCCTCTTGGGGGCCTGCCGATAATCGGAGAAAGGGTGGCGAGCCTCGATGGAAGTGCTCGAGAAGGAGGTTGCACAACGGGTCTTCTGCTTTTTTGAAGCGGGGACGGCGGCCTTAGTCTTACCGCGTATATTTGTCATGATGTACCTGAAATAAAATAATTCACTATCAAAAAATGCGCATCACCAAATAAACACACAATTAAGTTGAGAAACAATCGTGTAAATTAAAATTCGACACGATGAATCATCCAAAGACGCGCATCTAAATCTCAATCGTCCAAATAGAAAATCAACTCTTAACATACTATGAACTAGTGTCAAGCAAGCAATAATAATGAAATAGCATTAACAATGGAAATACAAACACATAATAATAATAATAAATAAATAAATAAATAAATAGAATAATAGTCATATAAACAGTGAGCAAGTAAAATAATAAACTAATGAAGAATCAGAATAGTAGTTATGAACGAAAATAGTAGCATGAAGAATGAACATTGAATGATATAAAAATGAAAGAGAATAAGAGCAATAATCAAGTAAAAATGTATATATATAACTAAGTATAAAAATAACAATAAACAATAAACAAATAAAATAATATAACTAATAAGAATAATAAAATAATAAAAAAATATACAAATCAAATAAAAATCAAATAAAATAAATGGTGGATGATGGTGACCGGAGTAAAGGCGGTAGAGTAGTGGTGGTTTGGGGCGGCGCCAACTGTTGTGGAATGGGAATGAAAGGAGGTGGCTGAGGGGGTCACGGTTGGTGTAGGGAAAAGAGGAGGAAAGTGAAAGTGAGAGGGTCGGGGGAGGGGTGAGTTCGGGGTGGAGTGGGGCAACAAAGTGGGTAATCGAGGAGAGGGGAAGAGGAAGGGTGGCTGGTAGGGGGTGGAAGGATGAGAGAGAGGAGAGAGGAGAGGAAAGGATTATGCGGGCCAACGAGGGGATGAGAGGTGAGGGTTGTAGGCGAAGGGGGGAAGTGCGGTGATGTGAAGGGAAGGGGAAGGCTAAAAGAGAAGGGTTTAGGTTGGTGGGACGACGGTCGGAAAGGGCAGGCTAGGTGATGAGAGGCGGCAGTCAGAGTAGAAGACAAAAGTGGGAGTAGAGGCTGAAGGGAAAGTGAGTTGAGGAAAAAGACAAAAATCAAGAAATATAACGGGGATTAGGGTTAAATGGGTGACAGTGTCATGTGAGGCTGATGTTGGGCCACATGGCCGTGCCACACGCCCATGTGGGTGTTTTTCAAGCCTATGTCGATAAAAATCCTTGCCCAGTCTTCACACTGCCTCTGACACGTCCGTGTGTCCAAGCCGTGTAGAACACACGGTCGTGTTGCATGGCTGTGTGCAACCTCTTTCGCTTCTCCCACGCCCGTATGGCTCGGCCGTGTCTTGCACACGCTCGTGTGGCTTGGTCGGGTCTCACACACAGCCGTGTGCCTTGCTCGTGTAACTCTCTGACTTGTTTTAAAATTGAAAAAATTAGTTCCAGGTTTCACAAGGCCTAGGACATGCCCGTGTGTCTAGGCCGTATGGACTATTTTAGGCCGTGTCTCTGTTGATTTTTAGAAAAATTAAGTCCCAGGATCCACACGGCCAAGGACACACCTCTGTGTCCAGGTCGTGTAACTCACTGTCGAACCGCTTTTAATCCATACTGCCTGGGACATGCCCGTGTGTCCAAGCCGTGTGAGTCAAAAACACATTTTTTTAATTTTTGAAAATTAATTAATTTTAAAATATCATTAGATAAAATTAAGAAAATTAGCAGTGTTAACACTCGGGTTACCTCCCGAGAAGTGCTTATTTAAAGTCTAAGCTCGACTTATTTCAAATTTGCATGGTCACAGTGGTTTGCAGAGTTGAAACTCCTCTTTCTCGTTGTCAATTCTTTTATTAAAATAAGGTTTGAGTCGAGTAATATTTACCTTAAAAGTGTTGAATTTAGAATGAGTTACTTCGACTGTATCGTATGAGAAGACATTCAATACTATAAAAGGAGTAGCTCCTTTTGCATTAAGCTCTGAAGTTGCAATTCGAGGGTCTATTTTATCTAACAGTACCTGGTCCCCAACCTTAAATTGATTCGTTCCATCCTTATGCTCGCCATGGCGTCACTTGGGTTCTGCATCGTGTATTCTCAGTTTCTTCTTAACATGTGTCCGCCATTCATCTAGTTCATCGATCTATAGCCTTCGTTCTTCATGAGTTGTTTTGTTTTTGTCGCATAAGCTGGAACATGGCTCTATCACATTTTTTTCGAGGTGTTTCCTACAAAGAATGTTGAGCCACAAGGTTACTCATATTAACAGAACTCGTATAATCATCTCGATCAGTAGATGTCTTAACAGAATCACGAGCTTGGAGTTTAATCGTGTCATCACCTACACGAAGTATTAATTCACCTGTAACATTAATAATAGTTCTGGCAGTTGCTAAAAAAGGTCATCCTAAAATTAAAGGTACGTCATTATCCTCATCCACGTCTAAAACAACAAAATCAACTGGGAATATAAATTTATCGATTTTCACAAGTATATATTCAATAATACTCCTAGGAAATCTAATGGTTCTATCTGCTAATTGAATACTCATCCTACTTTGTTTGGGTTTCCCAAGACCTAATTGTTTAAACATTTGATAGGGCATGACATTAATACTAGCCCTTAAATCAGCCAAAGCATTATTAACATTTAAACTACCAATTAAACAAGGAATAGTAAAACTCTCTGGATCGTTCAATTTATTGGGTGGCTTGTTTAGCAAAATGGCTGAGCATACTACATTTAGCTCCACGTGCAACGAATCATCTAACTTCCGTTTGTTTTCCAAAAGCTCCTTTAAAAATTTTACGGAATTGGGCATCTGGGAAAGAGCTTCAATAAATGGTAAGTTAATATGAAACTTTTTCAAAACTTTAAGAAATTTGCCAAATTGTTCATTTGTGTGGTCTTTCTTTTTCGCTTTGGGATATGGCACACGAGGTTTATTGTAACAGTCCGGTTTCGACCCTAATCGAAACAGTGGTTTCAGGACCACAAATTTGATTTAGAATAATATTTAAATATTATTATCTGTGTTTATATTATGTGAATTTATATCTGCAAAAATTTCGTAAATTAATTTTAGCGTTTGTGTGCTTAATTTAATTAAAAGGATTAAATCGCGAAAAAAGGAAAAGTAGCTAACTATTTGTTAAAGTGTTAAATTGCCTTGTTCTTTTAATGTGGGGCCCTTAAGTAGCAAATGGACCATTAAAAAATAGCATGGACGGTAATGGGCTGTAACACCCCAAACCATATTAAACCCTTTTTTTATATATTTTTTTTCGTAATAAAATAGGTATTGCTTTGTTAAAATGAAGAAAACAAGTTTGATTTGAAATATTTGATAAAATACTACTAAACTCGAAGATTAAGTGATAAATCGATAAATTTGAACTACCGATCTTATAAAACGTGACTTTTGAAAACGACGTTGAAAATTTGAAAGAGAATCCGAGTCTTTTGAAAATTTCATTCATAATTCGAAAGAAAATTCCGTGTAAAAAAATATTTGTAAAAGTTTATTTTGAAATCCATTTGTTAATCGATTTTGGAAAACCTTTATTTAAGTTTTTAGAAAATTCCCATTTAAAACAATTTAAGTAAAATAATAAGTATATCAAACATAAAGCAAATAATAAAATACTCCAGAGGCCTTATTGCAACATAAAACCCAAAATAGTAAAGTGAACGAAAATAGAAATCTAAAGTTCCAAAATAAAAGCACCATTTTTGAAGTATAGCCTCCAACGAGTCATCCATGGCCCAAGTCCATATTACCAAGCATTACTTACAAGGGTTAAGAGAAAAGGGGGTGAGTTACAAGAACTCTGTCGTAATCCCCTTACAGTATCCATTGGGCCTGAACCCACATAGCAATATCTTGGGCCTAAACCCATTACAGAACAATGTATAAATGCAATAAATGCATGTGCAATGTATGTATCCCAACCCCTCCTAAAAAAATCCATCCGCTACACACCACCCGTACCAACCCTCACACCTGTGGGGATCAAGTCAACCTACCCCGCCAAAAACACCAATCGCAGGCAAGTTGCCATTTATAATATATTGGTGGCTGAGCCACCAGAGTCATAATTAAGCATGGCATAGCCACTATACAGATTGTGGGAGAGCCACCGGAATATCATATACGGTAATATAGCCGGCACACAGCCTTGGGTAAATATGATCAACAAGAGTCATTAATTCATATGTTAGACACATAGCCATTATCAGAATTTGTGGCAGAGCCACCAGAATATGTGGCAGAGCAACCAGAATCAGATTGTGGCAGAGCCACCAGAATATGTGGCAGAGCCACCAGAATCACTTCTCTTCAACAATTTCCCATCCTATGCAAAATCATTTAAATGAAACATAAATAGTAAATCAGAATATTTACAATTATAAACAACAATCATTAATTCAGAGATTCATTACAAAAATTCGGCTCATTAACACTTTGCAAAATCGGCCCATTAGGGCAATCTATCAAATCGGCCCATTAAGGCAAACTATCAAATCGGCCCGTTAGGGGCATTTTCATAATTCAGCCCGTAAGGGCATTTTTGTAATTCAAAAATGATACCCACTAAGGGTAATTCGGTAATCTCGCAACCCAGGGGTATTTCTGTAATTTACCCTCCAAGGGTATTTTGGTAATTTTGCAATCCAGACTTAACTACTAATTTGGAGAAAAAGATTAAAACTGTCCATCTGCGTCATACTGACTAAATTGACTATAACTTGAGTTAAGAAGCTCTAAATTTAGATCCGTAAATTTTTCTTGAAACTAGACTCATATATCTTATTACTATAATTTTACAGAATTTTTGACTTAACCATTTAGTACATTTTATTCCTTAAAAGTTCCCTTGTTTCACTGTCCAACAGTTCTGACCTCTCTTACCTTAATTTCAAATATCTCACTGTACCATTTTCATATACTGCTCCCACTTGTTTCTATTGAAAATAGGCTCACTAAGGAATCTATACATATAATTTATAACTCATAATTCACTTTGTACAATTTTATATGGTTTTTCCAATACAGAACAGGGAACCATGAAGGCAATCAGAACCAGTCTCACTAAAATTAAAATATCACAGAGTTTAAAATTCCTTTTCCTTCTCCGCTTCTTCCATATAAAAATAGACACAGTAAGCTTTAATTCGATATCTTATTCACTTATTAATCCCTTTTCTCCTATTTTCCGTGGTTTTTCAAAATCACATCACTGCTACCAACTAAAACTGTTTCATTGCAAAATATAGTTACCACTACGAACTTACGGACGCCAGAGCAATCACGGATGCCGGTTTCTGGTTTTCTTTGGTATTTTGACCAAATCACAGAACATTCATGCAAACTTTCAGAGAGGTATGAGATTACACACAATTTCAAACAGGTATTCAGAAGGGTACGATATTGCACACCTTGATTAGGATTCCCTAAAGAACCACTCTTCATTGCCCCCTAAAAATAAAATCGATCAAAAGTTAGCCTCGATTTCTTAAAGGTTCCAAAAGTCCAAAAGTACTCACTCACAAGAGTCACTTACCACAATCGTGATCCTTCCCTACTAGATTCTAAAATCCGGTCTTGCACCTTGGCTATTGCAACAAGTTCCAATCAACTTTCGAAACCAAGGCTAAGAGAAAGATAAGTAGCAGCAAAGGATGGCTTGATTCGGCCTTCATCAAAAGAGAATAAGAGGAGTTTAAAGAACAACAAGTGGCTAGTTTTGGCTTAGCCAAGGGATGAGAGTTTTGGCTTAGTCAAGTCAAGAGAAGAAAGAACAAACAACATGAAATAAGAAGAAAGAACCTTTACCTTAATAATAGGGATGAACCAAAATGAAGAACACGGTTTGGCACTAGTAGCAAGACAACAAAGAAGGATCGGTAGTTTCGGTTTTCAAGAGCAGATGAGTGAAAATAATTGGTCACAATGGCTAGGTGTTTTCGGCAGGACAAGAAAGAAAAGAGAAAATGCCCACTATTGTCTTGAAGTTGCGGCAATGAGAGGAGAAGTTGGAAGAATGAACACAAAGGATGCCAAAAGGAATTAGGCCTAACAAGCACCAAAATTATCAAAATATTCCCATCAAAATTCGGCTACCATCTCCCTTTCCCAAACAATTATCATCTTTACCAAAAGATGAACATAAACCAAATAAAACCTTTCCAAAACATCTCCCACGAAAAATGCCAACATGTTCCCCATTCCTTGCCTTTTCTTTTACTCCTTTCCATCCATTCTTCCTTTCCATATTTCCTTAGCCACCTTGCCAAAATTAAAAAGTCCACCTTGCCTTAAATACCATCATGACCGACACTTAGGGAAAGAACACAAAAAAAAAAAAAAAAAATTAAAATTTTACACTTGATGGGATTTGAACCTCCTCCCTCAAAGTCCTTCATGTGGTGCCATATCCCCTTTACCATAAGCTCCTTTGTGCTAATAAAATGCACACTTATTTCTTTAAGTATTGATGCTTGTTGCCTACTCTCCTTAAATGCTTAAACACAACATTTTTCCTATAGCCCATCTTGAACCCGGAACTTCCTAGAAACCTCGTAACCTTCCAAATTCACTTAACTAATAAGTCCAATTTGCAACAACGCCATTCATGTTCTCGAAAATTTTAAACATTCCTATGCCTAAGGCCCATTGGGCCCAATTCTATTAGGCCCAATTTCGGGATGTTACAATTCTACCCTCCTTAAAGAAATTTCGTCCTCGAAATTTGCAACCTACTACTAAACGCACTGCTTAAATCACACCATTATGCTTTCGCTGCACACTCTTATCTAAATAATACTAATGTACTTTTAACATAATCTTGAATCCTCTTTTGCATAGTCAACATCTAACCACAGAAGCAAGCCGTTATCTGCCACTTATACCTAAAAATTTCTACATTCAATTATCACGTCCAACCAAAACATACCTGACTTGATAGTGATGAAATGATAAACCATAAAAGTAACATATTTTAAGCCCACATTTAATATGCTTTTGGATGATTTATCCCTTTATTTATGTAAAAAGGTGCTCTTAATCCTTTCTTTTCATGTCTTATATCCAAGAAAGCACCCGAGGATGAAAAGAACATAAAACGGGCTTAAAATGGGCCAAATGGGCCAATTCATGAAACCAACATGGTCTAGACTTCAAGCCACACGGTCGTGCCACGCCTAATATCTAGTACATGGTCTCTTCCCCCATTCACACGGCCGTGCCTCAAGTTAGAAATCCAAACACGGCCTGGAGTCGATCCATACGGGCGTGCTACATGGCCGTGCCTCTGTCGTCAGAATAAGCAATTTCAATCGAAAAAGGATACTTAGGGAGAAAGAATCAGCTTCCAAGAGCCTATATATATCCCCTAAGTGCCACCTTTGAGAGGGCGTCAAAGCTAGGCCAAGGAGCCAAGCTGAGAAGGTCAGAGTTAGGGAAAAACCACGAAGACAGCCAGTTGATCCATCCTAAGAAGCCAGAATTATACTCAAGACGGCGAAATTCTCCTTCAATTCCTTCAGGGGGTTTTAGGATTTTCTTATGTTTTGTTTTATCTTTTCTCTTGTGATGTTTTGTTTATTCATTATGAACTAAACCCTCGGATACAGAAGGGGATGAAACCTAGATGAATCTTTTTATTTGATTTTTAAGTTATATGATAATTACTTAGTTTGTTCTTAATTATGTTGCTTAATCCAAATCTAATGTGCTTAGGTGGAGGAGGAATAGACCCTGCCTAAGAGTAGATCTAACATAATTAAGCGGATTTGATCGAACGCCTAGAGATAGGGTTACGAGATTTTGCCAATTAGGGTGAAACCTAATATGGGAGTCCATTGATCGATTTATCGCTATCCTGAGGGGTTATTATAAGTTTAACGAGAGTTCCACTAATTAACCTAGGGTTAGATGTTATTAGCCTCGAGAGAGGGTTTAATATAGGTTAAGGAGTCTTACGGATCAAGCTAAGTAAAAGAAATCATATAATTTAGGGTTAATTAATAAGTGAAGTCTAGGTGGATTCTTCCTGAGGGTATCGTCGTAATCAACTGAGTTTTCCTTCAAAGTTATTTTCCTATTCGTCTTTTTTGTCTTTGTGTCCTTAGTTTAGTCTTCGTCAAAAGCAACTTCACTCTATTTTTAAGGCTAAATAATAATAAAAAAAAGTTAGTATTAGTACTTTTAGTTCCTTTGGGTTCGATATCCGGTCTTGCCTAAGCTATACTACTATTCGATAGGTACACTTGCCTTTAATCGTTGTCAGAGTTAGTTTTCAGGTTTTGATCATTCTTTTATAAATTTTAAAACTATGATTTAAAATGATCATGAAACAATCCCGAGCCTTATGCTCCTTAGACCCACATCTCAAGCATGCTCCTGACCTCCTCCAGCATTCTCCCGGATGATGCCTTCTGCAATAATCGCAAGCCGAAAAGTTTGGACGTGCCTTAACACGTTTCATGGAATGAGACTGCGACCCTATAGAATCACGATCTCTTTTCCTCTTACAGTCCACAGACCCAACTCGAAGTACTTCACCTATTCCTTTAACCTCCTCCAATACTTCATTAACTATCTGAGTCAGCTCAACAACCCCAGCTCAGTCATGAGACCCCGTCTTAGCTACTGGCAATGCCAACACCTCCCTTTCGGAAACACGCCTCGATGGTGAAGATCTAGTCCTAGCACCTCGACCTCTAGCATGTCCACGTCTACCGCGTCCACGTCTTCTAGCGCTCATGTTCACTAAGTCGATATAATCTGATTAAGAGTTTTATGAATCATTATGCTATTTTAGTGTTTATTAAACAATATTTTATGGAGTACAATAAGTAAAGTTGTTTTCGCAAAACGCATCATATAGTCTCAATCTCTATAATTTTAGTTCCTAAAACTAAAAGTTCTAGAGTATTCTATTTTGTGGAATTTTCTTACCACAGTACTAACACAATAATCATAAAATAAAAACACATACTTACTTGACTTGGTGCCGGATACTCGTGATGCCATACTTCCTTTCAAACATGCATTTATAATTTAAAATTCAAACAGCTTTGGAAAACATTTTTTGAACCCAAACCACAGCCGAGTTTTGCAACCGAGCTCTGATATCGTAAAATGTAACACCCCAAACCCGGCCCATGCATTACGAGCAGATTGGGTATGTCACACGAGCAAAACATGTTAAACCCTTTTTTTATATATATTTTTTGTACTAAAATATGTATTGCTTTGTTAAAATCAAGAAAACAAGTTTGATTTGAAATATTTGATAAAATACTACTAACCTCGAAGATTAATTGATCAATCGATAAATTTGAACTCATGATCTTATAAAACATGACTTTTGAAAACGACGTTGAAAATTCGAAAGAGAATCCGAGTCTTTTGAAAATTTCATTCATAATTCAAAAGAAAATTTCGTGTAAAAAAATATTTGTAAAAGTTTATTTTGAAATCCATTTGTTAATCGATTTTGGAAAACCTTTATTTAATTTTTTAGAAAATTCCCATTTAAAACAATTTAAGTAAAATAATAAGTATATCAAACATAAAGCAAATAATAAAATACTCCAGAGGCCTTATTACAACATAAAACCCAAAATAGTAAAGTGAATGAAAATAGAAATCTAAAATTCCAAAATAAAAACACCATTTCTGAAGTATGGCCTCCACCGAGTCATCCATGGCCCAAGTCCACATCACCGAGCATTACCTACAAGGGTTAAGAGAAAAAGGGGGTGAGTTACAAAAAATCAGTGCGTAATCCCCTTACCTTTATTCATTGGGCCTGAACCCACATAGCAATATCTTGTGCCTGAACCCATTACATAACAATGTATAAATGTAATAAATGTATGTGCAATGTATGTAACCCAACCCCTCCTAAAAAAATCCATCCGCTAAACACCACCCGTACCAGCGCTCACACCTGTGGGGATCAAGTCAACTCACCTCACCAAAAACACCAATCGCAAGCAAGTTGCCATTTATAATATATTTGTGGCTGAGACACCAGAGTCATAATTAAGCGTGGCATAGCCACTATACAGATTATGGCAGAGCCACCAGAATATCATATACGGTAATATAACCGGCACACAGCCTTGGGTAAATATGATCGACACAGAGTCGTTAATTCATATGTTAGGCACATAGCCATTATCAGAATATGTGGCAAAGCCACCAGAATCAGATTGTGGCAGAGCCACCAGAATATGTGGCAGAGCCACCAGAATATGTGGCAGAGCCACCAGAATCACTTCTCTTCAACAATTTCCCATCCCATGCAAAATCATTTAAATGCAACATAAATAGTAAATCAGGATATTTACATTTATAAACAACAATCATTAATTCAGAGATTCATTACAAAAATTCAGCTCATTAGCACTTTGCAAAATCGGCCCATTAGGGCAATCTATCAAATCGGCCTATTAAGGCATTCTATCAAATCGGCCCTTTAAGGCAATCTATCAAATCGGCCCGTTAGGGGCATTTTCATAATTCGGCCCGTAAGGGCATTTTCGTAATTTGAAAATGTTACCCACTGATGGTGATTCGGTAATCTCGCAATTCAGGGGTATTTCAGTAATTTACCCTCCAAGGGTATTTTGGTAATTTCGCAATCCAGACTTAACTACTAATTTGGGGCAAAAATATTGAAACTGTCCATCTGCATCATACTGACTAAATTGACTATAACTCGAGTTAGGAAGCTCTAAATTTAGATCCGTAAATTTTCCTTCAAACTATACTCATATACCATCTTACTACAATTTTTCCAGAATTTTTGGCTTAACCATTTAGTTTAGTTTATTCCTTAAAATTTCCCTTGTTTCACCGTCCAACAGTTCTGACCTCTCTTACCTTAATTTCAAATATCTCACTGTACCATTTTCATATACTGCTCCCACTTGTTTCTATTGAAAATAGGCTCACTAAAGAATCTATAAATATAAATTATATCTCATAATTCACTTTGTCCAATTTTATATGATTTTTCCAAGACAAAATAGTGAACCACGAAAGCAATCAGAACCAGTCTCACTAAAATTAATATATCACAGAATTTAAAATTCCTTTTCCTTCTCCGCCTCTTCCATATAAAAAAGGCACAGTAAGCTTTAATTCAATATCTTATTCACTTATTAATCCTTTTCTCCTATTTTTCCTGATTTTTCAAAATCACATCACTGCTACTAACCAAAACTGTTTCATTGCAAAATATGGTTACCACTACGAACTTACGCACGCCCGAGTGATCACAGATGCCGGTTTCCAGTTTTCTTTGGGATTTCGACCAAATCCCAGAACATTTCATGCAAACTTTCAAAGAGGTATGAGATTACACACCATTACAAACAGGAATTCAGAAAGGTACGGGATTACACACCTGATTAGGATTCCCTAAAGAACCACTCTTCGTTGCCCCCTAAAAATAAAATTGATCAAAAGTTAACCTCGATTTCTTAAAGGTTCCAAAAGTCCAAAAGTACTCACTCACAAGAGTCACTTACCACGATCGTGATCCTTCCCTACTAGATTCTAAAATCCGGTCTTGCACCTTGGCTATTGCAACAAGTTCCAATCAACTTTCGAATCCAAGGCTAAGAGAAAGATAAGTAGCAGCAAAGGATGGCTTGATTCGGCCTTCATCAAAAGAGAATAAAAGGAGTTTAAAATAACAACAAGTGGCTAGTTTTGGCTTAGCCAAGGGATGAGAGTTTTGGCTTAGTCAAGTCAAGAGAAGAAAGAACAAACAACATGAAATAAGAAGAAAGAACCTTTACCTTAATAATAGGGATGAACCAAAATGAAGAACACGGTTTAGCACTAGTAGCAAGACAACAAAGAAGGATCGATAGTTTCGGTTTTTAAGAGCAGATGAGTGAAAATAATTGGTCACAAAGGTTAGGTGTTTTCGGCAAGACAAGAAAGAAAAGAGAAAATGCCCACTATTGTCTTAAAGTTGCGGCAATGAGAGGAGAAGTTGGAAGAATGAACACAAAGGATGCCAAAAGGAATTAGGCCTAACAAGCACCAAAACTATCAAAATGTTCCCATCAAAATTCTGCTACCCTCTCCCTTTCCCAAACCATTATCATCTTCACCAAAAGATGAACATAGACCAAATAAAACCTTTCCAAAACATCTCCCACGAAAATGTCAACATGTTCCCTATTCCTTCCCTTTTCTTTTACTCCTTTCCATCCATTCTTCCTTTCCATATTTCCTTAGCCACCTTGCCAAAATAAAAAAGTCCACCATGCCTTAAATACCACCATGGCCGACACTTAGGGAAAGAACACAAAAAAAAAAAAAGTCAAAATTTTGCACTTGATGTGATTTGAACCTCCTCCCTCAAAGTCCTTCATGTGGTGCCATATCCCCTTTACCATAAGCTCCTTTGTGCTAGTAAAATGCACACTTATTTCCTTAAGTATTGATGCTACTTGCCTACCCTCCTTAAATTCTTAAACACAACATTTTTCCTATAGCCCATCTTGAACCCGAAATTTCTTAGAAACCTCGTAACCTTCCAAATTCACTTAACTAATAAGTCCAATTTGCAATAACGCCATTCATATTCTCGAAAATTTTAAACATTCCTACACCCAAGGCCTATTCGGCCCAATTCTACTAGGCCCAATTTTGGGATGTTACAATTCTACCCTCCTTAAAGAAATTTCGTCCTCGAAATTTCCAACCTACTACTAAGCGCACCGCTTAAATCACACCACTATGCTTTCACTGCACACTCTGATCTTAATAATACTAATGTACTTTTAACATAATCTTGAATCCTCGTTCGCACAACCAACATCTAACCACAGAAGCAAGCCGTTATCTACCACTTATACCTAAAATTTTATACATTCAATCATCACGTCCAACCAAAGCATCCCGGATTTGATGGTAATGAAACAATCCCGAGCTTTATGCTCCATAGACCCACATCTCAAGCATGCTCCTGACCTCCTCCAGCATTCTCCTAGATGACGCCTTCTGCAATAATCGCAAGCTGAAAAGTTTGGACGTGCCTTAACACGTTTCAAGGAACGAGACTGCGACCCTAGAGAATCGCTATCTCTTTTCTTCTTACAGTCCACAGACCCAACTCGAAGTGCTTCACCTATTTTTTAAACCTCCTCCAATGCATCCTTAACTATCTGAGTCAGCTCGACAACCCCAGCTCGGTCATGAGACCCTGTCTTAGCTACTGGTGATGCCAACACCTCCCTTTCGGAAACACGCCCCGAAGGCGAAGATCTAGTCCTAGCACCTCGGCCTCTAGCACGTCCACGTCTACCGCATCCACGTCTTCAAGTGCTCATGTTCACTAAGTCGATATAATCTGATTAAGAGTTTTATGAATCATTATGCTATTTCAGTGTTAATTAAACAATATTTTATGGAGTACAAGAAGTACAGTTGTTTTCACAAAACGCATCCTATAGTCTCAATCTCTATAATTTTAGTTCCTAAAACTAAAAGTTCTAGAGTATTCTATTTTGTGGAATTTTCTTACCATAGTACTAACACGATAATCAAAAAATAAAAACACATACTTACTTGACTTGGTGCCGGATACTCGTGATGCCATACTTCCTTTCAAACATGCATTTATAATTTTAAATTCAAACAGCTTTCGAAAATGTTTTTGAACCCAAACTACAGCCGAGTTTTGCAACCGAGCTTTGATACCATAAAATGTAACACCACAAACCCGGCCCAAGCATTATGAGCGGATTGGGTATGTCACACGAACAAAACATGTTAAACAATTTTTTTATATATTTTTTTGTACTAAAATAGGTACTGCTTTGTTAAAATCAAGAAAACAAGTTTGATTTGAAATATTTGATAAAATACTACTAACCTCGACGATTAATTGATAAATCGATAAATTTGAACTAATGATCTTATAAAATGTGACTTTTGAAAACGACGTTGAAAATTCGAAAGAGAATCCGAGTCTTTTGAAAATTTCATCGATAATTCGAAAGAAACTTTCGTGTAAAAAAAATTTGTAAAACTTTATTTTGAAATCCATTTGTTAATCGATTTTGGAAAACCTTTATTTAAGTTTTTAGAAAATTCTCATTTAAAACAATTTAAGTAAAATAATAAGTATATCAAACATAAAGCAAATAATAAAATACTCCAGAGGCCTTATTACAACATAAAACCCAAAATAGTAAAGTGAACGAAAATAGAAATCTAAAGTTCCAAAATAAAAGCACCATTTTTGAAGTATAGCCTCCAACGAGTCATCCATGGCCCAAGTCCATATTACCAAGCATTACTTACAAGGGTTAAGAGAAAAAGGGGGTGAGTTACAAGAACTCGGTGCGTAATCCCCTTACCGTTATCCATTGGGCCTGAACCCACATAGCAATATCTTGGGCCTAAACCCATTACAGAACAATGTATAAATGCAATAAATGCATGTGTAATGTATGTATCCCAACCCCTCCTAAAAAAATCCATCCGCTACACACCACCCGTACCAGCCCTCACACCTGTGGGGATCAAGTCAACTCACCTCGCCAAAAACACCAATCGCAAGCAAGTTGCCATTTATAATATATTTTTGGCTGAGCCACCAGAGTCATAATTAAGCGTGGCATAGCCACTATACAGATTATGGCAGAGCCACCAGAATACCATATACGGTAATATAACTGGCACACAGCCTTGGGTAAATATGATCGACACAGAGTCGTTAATTCATATGTTAGGCACATAGCCATTATCAAAATTTGTGGCAGAGCCACCAGAATCACTTCTCTTCAACAATTTTCCATCCCATTCAAAATCATATAAATGCAACATAAATAGTAAATCAGGATATATACAGTTATAAACAACAATCATTAATTCAGAGATTCATTACAAAAATTCAGCTCATTAAGACTTTTCAAAATCGACCCATTAGGGCAATCTATCAAATCGACCCATTGAGGCAATCCATCAAATCGGCCCATTAAGGCAATCTATCAAATCAGCCCGTTAGGGTCATTTTCATAATTCGTCCCGTAAGGGTATTTTCATAATTTGAAAATGTTACCCACTAAGGGTAATTCTGTAATCTCATAACCCAGCGGTATTTCGGTAATTTACCCTCCAAGGGTATTTTGGTAATTTTGCAATCCAGACTTAACTACTAATTTGGAGCAAAAAGATTGAAACTGTCCATCTGTGTCATACTAACTAAATTGACTATAACTCGAGATAGGAAGCTCTAAATTTAGATCCGTAAATTTTCCTTGAAACTAGACTCATATATCTTCTGACTACAATTTCTCCAGAATTTTTGGCTTAAATATTTCGTACAGATTATTCATTAAATTTTCGCTTGTTTCACTGTCCAACAGTTCTGACCTCTCATTCCTTAATTTCAAATATCTCACTGTACCATTTTCATATACTGCTCTCACTTGTTTCCAATTAAAATAGGCTTACTAAGGAATCTATACATATGAATTATAACTTATAATTCACTTTTTACAATTTTATACGATTTTTCCAAGATAGAACAGGGAACCACGAAGGCAATAAGAACCAATCTCACTAAAATTATAATATCTCAGAATTTAAAATTCCTTTTCCTTCTCCGCTTCGTTCATATAAAAATTGACACAGTAAGCTTTAATTCGATATCTTATTCACCTATTAATCCCTTTTCTCCTATTTTCCGTGATTTTTCAAAACCACATCACTGCTGCTAACCAAAACTGTTTCATTGCAAAATATGGTTACCACTACGAACTTACGCACGCCTGAGTGATCACGGATGCCGATTTCCAGTTTTCTTTGGTATTTTGACCAAATTATAGAACATTTCATGCAAACTTTCAAAGAGATATGAGATTACACACCATTTCAAATAGGTATTCGGAAGGGTACGGGATTACACACCTTGATTAGGATTCCCTGAAGAACCACTCTTTGTTGCCCCCTAAAAATGCCCACTATTGTCTTAAAGTTGCGGCAATGAGAGGAGAAGTTGGAAGAATGAACACAAAGGATGCCAAAAGGAATTAGGCCTAACAAGCACCAAAACTATCAAAATGTTCCCATCAAAATTCAGCTACCCTCTCCTTTTCCCGAACCATTATCATCTTTACCAAAAGATGAACATAGACCAAATAAAACCTTTCTAAAACATCTCCCACGAAAAATGCCAACATGTTCCCTATTCCTTGCCTTTTCTTTTACTCCTTTCCATATTTCCTTAGCCACCTTGCCAAAATTAAAAAGTCCACCTTGCCTTAAATACCAGCATGGCCGACACTTAGGGAAAGAACACAAAAAAAAGGTCAAAATTTTGCACTTGATGGGATTTGAACCTCCTCTCTCAAAGTCCTTCATGTGGCGCCATATCCCCTTTACCATAAGCTCCTTTGTGCTAGTAAAATGCACACTTATTTCCTTAAGTATTGATGCTACTTGCCTACTCTCCTTAAATGCTTAAACACAACATTTTTCCTATAGCCCATCTTGAACCTGGAACTTCCTAGAAACCTCGTAACCTTCCAAATTCACTTAACTAATAAGTCCAATTTGCAATAACACCATACATATTCTCGAAGATTTTAAACATTCCTACACCCAAGGCCTATTGGGCCCAATTCTACTAGGCCCAATTTCGGGATGCTACAATTCTACCCTCCTTAAAGAAATTTTGTCCTCGAAATTTCCAACTACTACTAAACACACCGCTTAAATCACACCACTATGCTTTCGTGGCGCACTCTGATCTTAATAATACTAATGTACTTTGAACATAATCTTGAATCCTCGTTCGCACAACCAACATCTAACCACAGAAGCAAGCCGTTATCTACCACTTATACCTAAAATTTTATACATTCAATCATCACGTCCAACCAAAACACACCTGACTTGATGGTGATGAAACAATCCTGAGCCTTATGCTTCTTAGACCCACATCTCAAGCATGCTCCTGACCTCCTCCAGCATTCTCTCGAATGACGCCTTCTGCAATAATTGCAAGCCGGAAAGTTTGGACGTGCCTTAACACGTTTCAAGGAACGAGACTACGACCCTAGAGAATCGCGATCTCTTTTCTTCTTACAGTCTACAGACCCAACTCGAAGTGCTTCACCAATTCCTTTAACCTCCTCCAATACTTCCATAACTATCTGAGTTAGCTCAACAACCCCAGCTCGGTCATGAGACCCCGTCCGAGCTACTGGCGATCAGCACCTCCCTTTCGGAAACACGCCCGGACGGTGAAGATCTAGTCCTAGCACCTCGGCCTCTAGCACATCCATGTCTACCGTGTCCACGTCTTCTAGCGCTCATGTTCACTAAGTCGATATAATCTAATTAACAGTTTCATGAATCATTATGCTATTTCAAATGTTTTATGGAGTACAAGAAGTAAAGTTATTTTCGCAAAATGCATCCTATAGTCTCAATCTCTATAATTTTAGTTCCTAAAACTAAAAGTTCTAGAGTATTCTATTTTGTGGAATTTTCTTACCATAGTACTAACACAATAATCATAAAATAAAAACACATACTTACTTGACTTGGTGCCGGATACTCGTGATGCCATACTTCCTTTCAAACATGCATTTATAATTTAAAATTCAAACAGCTTTCGAAAATGTTTTTTGAACCCAAACCACAGCCGAGTTTTGCAACCGGGCTCTGATCCCATAAAATGTAACACCCCAAACCCAGCCCATGCGTTACGAGCGGATTGGGTATGTCATACGAGCAAAACATGTTAAACCCTTTTTTTTATATATATTTTTTGTACTAAAATATGTATTGCTTTGTTAAAATCAAGAAAACAAGTTTGATTTGAAATATTTGATAAAATACTACTAACCTCGAAGATTGATTGATAAATCGATAAGTTTAAACTAATGATCTTATAAAACGTGACATTTGAAAATGACGTTGAAAATTCAAAAGAGAATCCAAGTCTTTTGAAAATTTCATTGATAATTCGAAAGAAAATTGTGTAAAAAAATATTTGTAAAAGTTTATTTTGAAATCCATTTGTTAATCGATTTTGGAAAACCTTTATTTAAGTTTTTAGAAAATTCCAATTTAAAACAATTTAAGTAAAATAATAATTATATCAAACATAAAGCAAATAATAAAATACTCCAAAGGCCTTATTACAACATAAAACCCAAAATAGTAAAGTGAACAAAAATAGAAATCTATAGTTCCAAAATAAAAACGCCATTTCTGAAGTATGGCCTCCACCGAGTCATCCATGGCTCAAATCCACATTACCAAGCATTACCTACAAAGGTTAAGAGAAAAAGGGGGTGAGTTACAAGAACTCAGTGCGTAATCCCCTTACCATTATCCATTGGGCCTGAACCCACATAGCAATATCTTAGGCCTAAGCCCATTACATAACAATGTATAAATGCAATAAATGTATGTACAATGTATGTATCCTAACCCCTCCTAAAAAAATACATCTGCTACACACCACCCATACCAGCCCTCACACCTGTGGGGATCAAGTCAATCTACCCCGCCAAAAACACCAATCGCAGGCAAGTTGCCATTTATAATATATTGGTGGCTGAGCCACCGGAGTCATAATTCAGCGTGGCATAGCCACTATACAGATTGTGGCAGAGCCACTAGAATATCATATGCGGTAATATAACCGGCACACAGCCTTGGGTAAATATGATCGACACAGAGTCGTTAACTCATATGTTAGGCACATAGCCATTACTAGAATTTGTGGCAGAGCCACCAGAATATGTGGCAGAGCCACCAGAATCACTTCTCTTCAACAATTTCTCATCCCATGCAAAATCATGTAAATGCAACATACATAGTAAATCAGGATATCTACAATTATAAACAACAATCATTAATTCAGAGATTCATTACAAAAATTTGGCTCAGTAACACTTTCAAAATCAACCCATTAGGGCAATCTATCAAATCGGCCCATTAAGGCAATCTATCAAATCGGCCCGTTAGGGGCATTTTCATAATTCGTCCCGTAAGGGCATTTTCGTAATTCAGAAATGTTACCCACTAAGGGTAATTCGGTAATCTCGTAACCCAAGGGTATTTCGGTAATTTACCCTCCAAGTGTATTTTGGTAATTTCGCAATCCAGACTTAACTACTAATTTGGGGCAAAAAGATTGAAACTGTCCATCTGCGTCATACTGACTAAATTGACTATAACTCGAATTAGAAAGCTTGAAATTTAGATCCGTAACTTTTCCTTGAAACTAGACTCATATATCTTCCTACTACGATTTTTCCAGAATTTTTGGCTTAACCATTTAGTACAGTTTATTCCATAAATTTTCCCTTGTTTCACTGTCCAATAGTTCTGACCTCTCTTACCTTAATATCAAATATCTCACTATACCATTTTCATATACTGCTCTCACTTGTTTCTATTGAAAATAGGCTCACTAAGAAATCTATACATATAATTTATAACTCATAATTCACTTTATACAATTTTATACGATTTTTTTAAGACAGAACAGGGAACCACAAAGGAAATCAGAGCCAGTCTCACTAAAATTAAAATATCACAGAATTTAAAATTCATTTTCCTTCTCCGCTTCTTCCATATAAAAATAGACACAGTAAGCTTTAATTTGATATCTTATTCACTTATTAATCTGTTCTCTCCTATTTTCCGTGATTTTTCAAAATCACATCACTACTACTAACCAAAACTGTTTCATTGCAAAATATGGTTACCACTACGAACTTACGCACGCCCGAGTGATCACGGATGCCGGTTTCCAGTTTTATTTGGTATTTCGACCAAATCACAGAACATTTCATGCAAACTTTCAGAGAGGTATGAGATTACACACCATTTCAAACAGGTATTCAGAGTAGTACGGGATTACACACCTTGATTAGGATTCCCTAAAGAACCACTTTTCGTTGCCCCCTAAAAATAAAATCGATCAGAAGTTAGCCTCAATTTCTTAAATGTTCCAAAAGTCTAAAAGTACTTACTCACAAGAGTCACTTACCACAATCACGATCCTTCCCTACTAGATTCTAAAATCCGGTCTTGCACCTTGGCTATTGCAACAAGTTCCAATCAACTTTTGAAACCAAGGCTAAGAGAAAGATAAGTAGCAGCAAAGGATGGCTTGATTCGGCCTTCATCAAAAGAGAATAAGAGGATTTTAAAATAACAACAAGTGGCTAGGTTTGGCTTAGCCAAGGGATGAGAGTTTCGGCTTAGTCAAGTTAAGAGAAGAAAGAACAAACAACATGAAATAAGAAAGAACATTTACCTTAATAATAGGGATGAACCGAAATGAAGAACACGGTTTGGCACTAGTAGCAAGACAACAAAGAAGGATCGGTAGTTTTGATTTTCAAGAGAAGATGAGTGAAAATAATTGATCACAAAGGCTAGGTATTTTTGGCAAGACAAGAAAGAAAAGAGAAAATGTCCACTATTGTCTTGAAGTTGCGACAATGAGAGGAGAAGTTGGAAGAATGAACAGAAAGGATGCCAAAAGGAATTAGGCCTAACAAGCACCAAAACTATCAAAATGTTCCCATCAAAATTTAGCTACCCTCTCCTTTTCCCGAACCATTATCATCTTTACCAAAAGATGAACATAGACCAAATAAAACCTTTCCAAAACATCTCCCATGAAAAATGCCAACATGTTCCCTATTCCTTCCCTTTTCTTTTACTCTTTTCCATCCATTCTTCCTTTCCATATTTCCTTAGGCACCTTGCCAAAATTAAAAAGTCCACCTTGCCTTAAATACCACCATGGCCGACACTTAGGGAAAGAACACAAAAAAAATAGTCAAAATTTTGCACTGAAACTCCTCCCTCAAAGTCCTTCATGTGGCGCCATATCCCCTTTACCATAAGCTCCTTTGTGCTAGTAAAATGCACACCTATTTCTTTAAGTCTTGATGCTACTTGCCTACTCTCCTTAAATGCTTAAACACAACATTTTTCCTATAGCCCATCTTGAACTCGAAACTTCCTAGAAACCTCGTAACCTTCCAAATTCACTTAACTAATAAGTCCAATTTGCAATAACTCCGTTCATATTCTCAAAAATTTTAAACATTCCTACACCCAAGGCCCATTGGGCCCAATTCTACTAGGCCTAATTTCGGGATGTTACATGGGCATTAGTATATGATTTTATAATGTTTATAATAAAGGTTAATTTTGTAATTGGTATATTAATATGTTACATAAATAAAACAAAAATAAAGAAACATGCATGTTCATCTTTTATTCTTCCCAAAATTAAAAGAAAAGGAAAGAAAAAAGAAACAAGTCACATTTGGCTTTGGTCTTACTCAATTAAGGTATGTAATTTGTTTAGTTTTTTATAATTTCTATGTTTTTGTGATCGTTGCTTCGAGTACTACAAAACCCATGTTCTAATTTTTGAATTTGATGATGATTATGTGTTTTGCCATTGATGGTAGCTTTTGATTTTTGTTGTTTGATGATAAAATATTAAAGATATGTGATAGATTAAAATGTTTTGTATTGGAAATTTTGATGATTTTGTGTAATTAGGGTTAAATTGTAAAAATAATAAATTGAGGGACTAAAATATGAAATAAATGAAATATATGGATTTGTATGATCATGGGGTAGATTCAGCCTAGGCATGGGACTATGAAATTTTGCATATTTTGTGTTTTATGCAATAGGAACTAAATTGTAAAAAGTGTAAAATGTCAGGGGCAAAATAGTAATTTTCTCATTTATGTGTTTTTAGACTAAATTGAATAAAATGGTGTTTAAATAAGTTTAATTTGAATATGTTTCGATCAAGAACCAAAGAAAACAAATTTGGATCGGGGGAAAACAAAAATAATCTAATAGTCGTTTATTTCCGTTCGTCGATATCTAAGGTAAGTCTATAAGCATATAAATGTTGTAAATTTTGAATATATGTAAATTTTATATGTTGAATTGAATTTTATGAATATATATATGTATTAGCTGAATGTATTTAAGCTTGGGAGCTATGTTTACGAGTTCGATTCGATCGAGATATGATGTCCGAAAGTCCCGTACGAACCTTAGGAATAGCTAGGATACATATGTCATGACATAGGATTCTGTTATGTGTTATCGTGTAAGACCACGTCTTGGACGTTAGTATCGACTTGTGTTTACGTGTAAGACCCTATCTAGGACAGTGGCATCGTTATGTGATTACATGTAAGACCACGTCTGGGATGCTGGCATTGTACGATATGTTCGACTACCCGAGTATCCTTTTTAATTCTGAATGGTTCAACGAGAAATGATAAGTAAAGGTCAAGTATAACATCGAGTTAGAAAGGCTCAGGTATGTACTCATACTAAGTTATGAAAATAAGGTAAGTTGAAGGTTTGAATTGATGATATAATGCTATATGTTAATGTAAACTATGTGTATATATATGTGAATGTATGTATATTCGGCCTAATGTTGTAATTGTATTATAGAAAGTAAAGGTTAAACATATTAATGTTCAATTGAGTATTCGGCCAAAGGAAAGTTATTACAAGTTATATATGCTTTGATATATAAGATGATAAGTTGGATTGTATATGAAATTATGATGGCTTATTACTACTTATCTAGCTTAAATTATATAAATGATTAAATGTTTATTTGCTTATGACTTTGATGTGTCTCTAACTAACTATGATCACAATAAAGGCAAGCGCACCTATCGTTTAATAGTATAGTTATGGTAAGACCGAAAATATCGTATCCACAAGGACCAAGAGTACTAGTAATTACTATCTTCTTATTATCTAGCCTAAGAATTGGAGTGATTTCTTTTAAACTAAAACTAATTAAGAGCGTGACAGAGAATGAATTGGGAAAATACTTTTAGACAACGTTATGAAATAGGCAATATCCAAGGAAATATCCACCTACACTACACTTATTACTTCTGATTCATACGACTTATTTACTGGACTTAATCTGTAGAAATCCCTGATTTATGTTAATATCTCTTTCAAGACTAAAAATAACTGACTCTAGGTTGATTAATTGAAATCTATTTCTAATTAAAACCCCTATTGTCGCATTAACTCGATCTATGGATTCCCTTATTAGATTTGACTCTAATCCGACAGATTTACGTCATCCTATATCTAGGATTGCATTCAAATCCGCTTAATTGTGTTGATCTATCTTAAACAGGGACTTTTGCTCCTCTAAATAAGCACATTCGACTTGAATCAATAACCTGAATTATTAAAACAAGAATAAGAACTCACAATTAAGAATAAGAACAAGTATTTATCTTATAAATCAAATAGTAATGAGATTGATCTAGGGGTCATCCCCTCAGGTATTTAAGGGATTTAGTTCATACTGATAGAGGGAAACATCTTAAAATAAGGAAGACTACAAAACATAAGAAAACCCAAAAACTTTAAGAGAAATTGATAGGAGATCTACAGTCTTGATGGAGATCCTTTTTCCAAGCTACGCTCGATGGCTGTCTTCAAGTATTTTCTGCTTCCTACCCCCTGTCGTCTTAGGTCCTCCCCTAGGGTGTTTATATAGGCTTTGGAGCACCTTTTTTGGCCCACAAATAGTCTTTTCCGAATTAAATTAAACTTGGGTCCGACAGGGACATGCCCGTGGGTGAAAACTTAGGCCGTGCTCGATTCTGCTCGTTACACACAGCCGTGTGGTCTGCCTGTGTGCGACAGTCCAGGCCGGGTTGATTTATGAGGTAGGCCCATTTTGTCCCTTTTTGGCCCGTTTCTCGCTCTTTTGGACTCCCTAAGCTCTTCTGAGTGTAAAACATGAAATTAAAGGATTAGGAGCATTGAATTCATCAAATCTAATGAAAATTCATCCAAAACTAAGCCAAGCATGGGGTCAAAATATGTATAAATTATGGTTTATCAAATATCCCCACACTTAAACCTTTGCTTGTCCTCAAGCAAAATCCTCAACTCACAATTAAAATTAACTTCCTCAATTCATAATTCTCATCAATAATGTCTCATCATAATTTACAGATAATTCATACATTGATAATTTAACTAAAAGAATCTTAAAGATCCAAACAATTCAAGTCACAAATTTTATAGCATGAAAACATAGGTGTTTCCCCTTATCTAAATAATCACCTTTGATTCAAAACCAACAAGAATTGACATCCTCACTAAAGGTTCACTCAAATCACTCAAAGTGTTTAAGGTTAAAATTAAGCACTCAAAAGTTAAACATGAAAAGTTATTACCATAGGCTTGCATGAAAATCAAATCTCCACCACTATAAAATGAGATGATACACAAATCAAAAGGTCTTTAAAAAGGGTTTTAACGGGGCTTGGGTAAAGGTGTGGATAGAGGCTGAATTAGAGGGTTAGAATCGAGATTGAATTGACAATTTACCTAACTAGAAAAATAAACTAATACTGAATAATTACAATTGAAAAATAACACGAGCTTCTTCTCAAAATGTGAAATTAACTACTTAAGCTCAAATAACATAGAACTAGTAATATATAATAATAATAATAATAAGAACAAAAATAAGAAAGAATTTAACAACTGAAATAAAGAACATAGTTAGGCAACTGCTCAACTCAAATCTCGACAAAAATGGGCTAATACAATAGGAAAAATTCTCATAATGGGTTTTGGGTTAATATTAATGGTGAGTCAAGAACGGTTTATTAGGCTCAAAGGGGTTTACTAGGGGTTAATTATGAAGGTAGGTTTTAATGGAGAAAGTGGGTTAAAACCTAGGTGCCTTTATCATCTCAGTATATCAAATCAAGGGTGTGGTCTCGACATGCATAATCGAAGCAAGTTCTAGAATAACAAATCAATATTGACACACTCATAACCAACAATAAAGTGAGTAAGAAAAATATATACTCTAAAGGGCTCAAAGTTTCACAAAATTTATGGTTTTTGATGTCAACCTTGCAAATTTTAAACTTCAAAGTAATATTTAAATTTAGGGAAACAACCTAATAATTTTTTTAATTTTGAAAATAGACTTATCATGCTTGATTCTCTAATGTCTTAAAGTTTAAACAATCAATGCTCAATTACCTGTGATTTAATCCAAAACATATCAATAAAAATCATAAATCAATAAAAATTCATTCTAATAGTAATATGAGAAAATTACTTAAGAACAAGATATAATTCAGGGATTTTCTAACAATCATATAAATAACCTCCCTACACTTAAGATATACATTGTCCTCAATGTATGAATATATATAATGACAGTATAAGTCGAATATCATAAGAGAGGGAGAGAAGTGAACCTGCCCTGAATTTTGGATGAATTTTGTGGAATAGTGAAAGCGGAGTTGTGGACATAGCTAAGTGAAATGCATGATTCTGAGCAACTATTGTAACATCCCGAAATTGGGCCTAGTAGGATTAGGCTCAATGGGCCTTGAGTGTAGTAGCGTTTAAAATTGGGAGAACAAGAGATCAGCTTAAATGCAAGTTGGACCTATTAGATAAGTGATTTTGGAAGGTTAGAGGGCTTCTATGAAGTCCCGGGATCAAACTTTGGCTTTAGGGAAATTTTGGTTTTAGGCGAAAAAAACCCTGGGAGTTAGTAGGTAGGCTTTAAGAATAAAATGTGGAGGAAAATAACACAAGTGGAGTGTGTGGTGTAGTGGCAAAGTGACGCCACATAAGAGGCAAGGGGATGACACCACAAGGAAGGAAGGAGGTCCAAGGTTCAAGTCTTAGCTCTTGCATTTTGGTTTTCTTTTTACATAGACCTTAGTATTTGGCTATAGATTTATATTTAGTTGTGCATGGTTTAAGACACAAGAGGAGCTTGTGGCTAAGTGGTTAGCGGCATGGATTATGTTGCAAGGGAGCCTGGGTTCGAATCTCATGAAAAGCAAGGGAGTATTTATTTTGCGAATTGGATGGGAAGAGTTTGAGTTGGATTTAAACTCTACTGACAGAAGGATCCCACATCGGAAAGATACAAAGAAGGAAGGTGAGAAGCTAGCTATATGTATAGCATTCTAGGAGGAAGATGAATACACCTTGGAGGGCGTTTAGGCACAGGAGTGCTCGGAGCGCGGATTAGCACCAGATTCCTATCAGGTGTGTAACTCTCTCTACTCTAGTTGTAAAGCGGCAAATGCCGAAGTGCCGCTCATGGCAATAGTAGCCATACGAGCGTGCGAGCGCACGTGTGGGGCTTCGACGCGATAGTTGAGGCCATCAGTAGTATTTTTGTGGTTTGAGGTTGCTTGGGCCACGATGGGCCGAAGTGGGCCCAATGGGCCGTGGGCCCAATTGAATAAAATGTATGATGGTGTAGTATATAGTGAACTAGACTAGGTGAATCTCATATACGTGGCTAGATTTGTGTTAGGTGGGCCACACGAGCGTGGCCCGAATAGGCCAAATTCGGGTTTTAGGCCCAATAGTCCGGTACGACCGAAAATGGTAGTTGAGTCGCTCGGGGCGACATTAGGCCTTCGGAAAGGCCATTGCAAGTGCGAAATTACTGAAATACCCTCGATAGGTAAATTACGAAAATACCCTTGTTAGGTAAAATTACGGTTATACCCTTAGAGCTTTATTAGCTTGATTATGTTGTATTATGCCTATCTGATTATGATGGTAATTCATGTTATACTTATATTTGATATATGTTTTGCATACATGACATACTGCATACACGAATTTTTATGTCATATTGCATGGGATTTGGTATGATATGATGATAAAAGGGAAGTGTTGATTACAAGGTCACATAGTGATCGCTGGCTCTGCCACACTTGATTATGAGGTCACATAGTGATCGATGGCTCTGCCACATTTGATTATGAGGTCACATAGTGATTGGTGGCTCTGCCACATTTGATTATAAGGTTACATAGTGATCGGTGGCTTTGCCACATTTGATTATAAAGTCACACAGTGATCGGTGCTCAGCCACAGTGGATTATAAGGTCATATGGTGATCGGTATTATAACTGACAGCATGACTGTCAAGATGGCATGTAGCGAATGGAGGGTTGATTGTAGAAATCCCCACGGTGTGATTGGCTGGTACGGGTTAGCATGTAGAGGATGGAAAAACTAGGTTGGGCTGGGACATATTGCATTCATATCTTTTGTATGCCATCTTGAGCGGGCTAAGGCCCAATGTGCATCTGTGGGCTTAAGGCCCAGATTGCGTTTATGGGGGTTTACACACTGAGTCTCGATGACTCACCCCTTTGTTTAATTTTGCAGGTAATCATTAGATCGCGGATTTGGGAGCTGAGGCGAACTTGTGGTGGCCATGCAATTTCTTCTCGTAAACTCGATTCTTTTATTTGGACTTATTTTTATTTTGGTTTTTGTTATGTAATAAGGCCACTATAACTTTAATTTTGGTATTTTTATTTGGTTTAGCTTTTAATTTGATTACTGCCTATTATTATTAAATGTTCAATACGGTAATTTCCTAAACCCTTAATAACCATTTTCCAAAATGTTAAATAAAGGATTACCAGCGAATAAATATTTAAACTCGAAATCTTTAACAAATGCGCAGTTTATAAACAACCTTTTTATGTGACATGCCAGATCCGGTCGTAACGTTTAGGCCCGGTTTGGGGTGTTACAACTATTAAAAAAATAAACATAACTGTGGAAGAAAATTAAAGGATTACTTGATTAGGAACAATCATAAAAATTAAAATAGAGTTCAAAATATATTAGACTAGTCTTTAAAAGATAATAAGAAACATAAAATAAAAATAAAACAAAAATAGAAATAAGATAAAACAAGAAGACAAAATAAGAAAAGAGAAAAGGGGTTAGGGTTTTGGGAGGGAAATTTGGGGGATAAGGTGAATAGTAAATGAGGGTTTAAATAGGGATTGGGGCACACGGTCGTGGCCCACGCCCGTGTTCCCTGGGCATGTTAAGTCACACGGTGGAAATCGCACGGCCCTGTGATGCTTCGTTCGTTTTTCCCACGCCCGTGTAGAGGTTTACACGCCCGTGTTAATTAATTAGTATAGACCACGGCCTATAGGCACGGGCGTGTCGCACGCCTGTGTGACTTACTCTGTTTCAACCACGGCTTCTGGGCATGGGCGTGTCACACGCCCGTGTCACTTACTCAGTATTGCCCACGGTCTTAAGGCACGCCAGTGTAGGTTTATCGCATCCCATATTCTTTAGTCAGTTTCGACCACGGCCGCATCGTACAGCTGTGGCATTTTATCGCAGCCTGTGTTTTAGGGAAAAATTTCATCCTGTTTCTGCACGATCTCCGCCACGCTGATGTACCTACTCGTGGTGTCCACACGGCCACAGCCACACCCGTGTGCAAGGCAGTGTGGGTAGGGAAACTTGCGCCTATTAATTTGGTTAGTTTTTAGTTAGGTGCTAAAAATCAAAAATATGGACATTAATGAGGCTAGTGCTCGGGTTGCCTCCCGAGAAGTGCTTATTTAGAGTCTAAGCTCGACTCACCTTTCATTCGCATAATCATGGCGGTTCGAGGAGTTGAAACTCCTCATACCTGCTATCAATTTTGTTAAAATAAGGTTTTGGACGAGTACTATTTACCTTGAAGGTGCCAAATTTGGAATGAGTTACCTCGACTGTACTATATGGGAAAATATTAAGTACCATGAAAGGGTTTGTTCCATTAGGTTCAAAAATGGCAACATGAGGATCTGCATTATCCATTAGAACTCGGTCTCCAACCTTAATTTGGCTCGTTTTATTTTTAGGCTCGTCATAGCTCTGCTTTAGTTCATCGTGTACTTTCAATTTCTCCTTAAACTGTGTTCGCCATTCGTCTAGTTCCTCGATCTGGAGCCTTCGTTCCTCATGAATAGTTCTGTTCTCAATATGAAAGCTAGACCATGGTTCTGTCATCTTTTTCCGAGGGATTTCCTGCAAAGAAGATTGAACATTAAGTTCACTTACATTAACAAGACTTGTATCATCTTGATCACTAGATATTCTGACAGAATCACGTGCTTGGACTTTAACAATGTCATCACCTACACCAAGTATTAATTCCCCTATACCAACATCAATAATGGTCCTAGGAGTTGCTAAAAAGGGTCATCCTAAAATTAAAGGAACGTACTATCCTCATCCATGTCTAAAACAATAAAGTCTACTGGGAATATGAATTTATCAATTTTGACTAGCACATCTTCTATTATAAACATAGGAAATCTAATGGTTTTATCAACCAATTAAATGCTTATCCTAGTTTGTTTAGGTTTCCCTAGACCTAGCTGTTTAAACATTTTATAAGGTATAACATTGATACTTCCCCCTAAATCAGCTAAAGCATTATTAATAGATAAACCACCAATTAAGCAAGGAATCGTAAAACTCCCTGGATCTTTTAATTTGTGGGGTAGTTTATTCTGTAAAATTGCTGAGCAAACTGCATTTAGCTCCACATGCGATGCATCGTCTAACTTCCATTTGTTTGCCAAAAGCTCTTTTAAAAATTTTATTGAATTGGGCATCTGCGAAAGAGCTTTAATAAACGATAAGTTAATATGTAATTTCTTTAAAAGTTTAAGAAATTTACTGAATTGTTCATCTGTGTGGTCTTTCTTCGTCACATTGGGGTATGGCACACGAGGCTTGTACTCTGTACTTACCAGTTTTGGTTTATTATGGCTTACCTCAGCCTTACCTCAGCCTTACCTTTATCTACCATGTTTTC
The DNA here is from genome assembly GCA_025503065.1 of Gossypium bickii. Taxonomy (NCBI): domain Eukaryota; kingdom Viridiplantae; phylum Streptophyta; class Magnoliopsida; order Malvales; family Malvaceae; genus Gossypium; species Gossypium bickii. Next base: position 31,681,810 of record CP106719.1, read on the forward strand.
TTGCCTCAGGTTTGGTTCATCTAACCTTTCACTATCGTGAGCAATGGCATGAAGTTGCTCCTTTGGGTTAGTTTCAGTGTTGCTTGGCAAGCTACCATGTGGTCGTTCTGAGATCAACTTGGCAAATTGACCTATTTAGTTCTCGAGCCCTTGAATCAACGCTTGCTAATTTTTGAGTGCTGTTTCGGTGTTTTGAAAACGGGTTTCTGACACTGAGATAAATTTTGTTAGCATCTCCTCAAGGTTCGGCTTCTTCTCCTGTGGGTAGGGTTGTTGTTTGAAGCCTGGAGGGGGTTGTTGTCTCTGATTTCCTTGACCACCCCATGAGAAGTTTGGGTGGTTCCTCCAACCTGGATTGTAAATGTTACTATAGGGATTATTCTGAGGTCTAGAATTATTACCCATATAGTTCATCTGTTCACTTTTTATGCCAGGGTTGTAGGATGGATATTCTGTATTGTTCGTCCCTCCTCCATTTGTATCGCATTGCATCACTGGATGTACCTACGAAGAACCACACAAACCATCAATCTTTTTATTTAGAAGCTCTACCTGGTTTGATAGCATGGCGACTGTGTAACACCCCCTACCCGTATCCGTTGCTGGAATAACGTACGAGGCATTACCGAGGAGTACGAAATACTTACAGACAATTTAAACCATTTATCGCTCAAATACCGAAATTGATTATAAAAGTTTCTTTACACATATAGTGCACTTGAGGTGCACCATTCTATAATTATGAATGAACACATTTATCAAACATATGCCATGTTTTTATATATATCATAGTTTGATATTTCCATGTATCAATTACCATCATTTCCTCGTATTTCGAAAAATACGTGTAGCAATTCATAAACATGCAATTCACTAACTCTTCCTGCCAATCACAATTTAAATTGACAAATCACTTATTGAGCCCAATTTCAATGTTCACGACAATCTATCATATAAATTTGGATGTACGTATCCACCAATAAATTCCATGTACAGGTCTCATCATCTCATATTTCCACATACATTTCCTTTCCACATTATGAACTCAAATAACATATACAAGACATACCAATGCATTTCAAACACGTTTTCATAATATTTCATTTAGAATTCAGATTATTTCATATTAGAACTCTTCTCATTAACTCATTTGGAATACTAATTCATACGGATAATACACTCAAGGGTGTACAAATTATAATCACAAATGAACTCATTCGTCAACCAAGTTCTATGTTCATGTCTCATCAACTCGTATTTCCTTATATCACATAATATATACCATGATTTCCATTCTCTTGTTATTTTTCCATATTTATCCCGTGGAATTTCTCGGAATTTCGATGGATTTTCAGGGGTACACTTTAATGTACAAATCTGGGTCCGTCAATTCATATTCATGTGCGAACATTTCCATTTCAGAGAGCACACTCCTGCGAACCTCATCCTTACAGCGGGATTACCAGTTCAGGCTAAATCCCCTGTAAGAGAGCACACTCCCGCAAACATCATTTCTTACAGCGGGATTACCAGTCCAGGTTAAATCTCTTGTAATATAAACTCATAGAGTATTGTCAGGATTACCAGTCCAGGCTAAATCCCCTGTAACGACAATTACTCTAATGAGCTTGGATCTGAATTACCAATCCAGGCTAAATTTAGACCCTAATTCGGATTACCCGTCTAGGCTAAATCCATTTTACACATATTCTTCTGGAGGGCTTATATCAGGATCACCCGTCTAGGCTAGATCCTTTTCACACATATTCTTCGGGAGGGCTACATCGAGATAGGATCACCCGTCCGGGCTAGATCCTTTTTACCGTCAATTCCTTTTCAGAAATCTATCGAATTTTCCTTTCATTCAACCGGGATTTCTTCCCCTTTTTATCAAATATATTAATGTTTCATCAATTTTCATACAATGAACATACATTAATAATATACATTTCAAGCATTTAAGAATATGATTCAAGTTACACAAACTTACAATTCGATTTTTATACCATAACGATAATCTTAGTTTCATAATAAATATTTGAAATAAAACATTATATCATTTCTACTTCAACGTTTATCGATTATAATCAGGCATGTGATCAATTTATGCATAAGCCATTCATCTATTTTCCTCCTCCTCCTATCCATTACACATCCTTAGTATAAATAACACATTTGTAAGTAACATTATCTATAATTTTTCACTATTTATTTATGTGAGTATTCAAGCTATTCATCCGTGTTATAGTCACTAAATTATTTTTATCTTGAGATACAGAACTCAAAATTAAGATCCGCTAATTTTTCCTGAAACTAGACTCACATATCTTCTTACCATAAAATTTTCAAAATTTTTGGTTTAGCCAATAAGTACAGTTTATTCTTGAAATTCACCCCTGTTCTGCTGTTTGACAGTTCTGACCCTTCTTCGCTAAAAATTAATTATCTCCTCATACAGATTTGGATGATGTTCCCCTTTGTTTCTCTTGAAAATACACTCATTCAGGATTTTAAAAATATAAATTTAATCCCCTAATTATTTTTATCCAATATTTTATGATTTTCCAAATTCAGAATAGGGGAATCCAAAATCATTCTGACCTTGTCTCATAAAACCTATTATATCTCATAATTTACAATTTCATTGCTTACATCGTTTCTTCTATAAGAAACTAGACTCAATAAGCTTTAATTCCATATTTTAATAATCCTTTAATTCATTTTTTAAAAGTTTTGGTGATTTTTCAAAGTTAGACTACTGCTGCTGTCCAAAACCGTTTTAGTGCAAAGTGTTGATTTCCATTTTGCCCTAGATTTCACAGTTCATGCAATTCAGTCCTTATCCAATTAACCCCTCAATTGGAATAATTTTTCTCAATTAATACCTTATTCTATCATTTTAAACTACTTCCTAACCCTTGAAAATCAAAACTTTAGCATTAAACCTTAAGTCCAACCTCTTTTACAATAAGGTCCTAAAACCAATTTCCATCAATTTTACTTGATAAAATCATCATATATCAAAGCTTCAATTCTATATTTCTTCATCATATTCTTCCAGCACTTATCCATAGCAACTTTAAAAATTTGCCATAGAATCAAAAACTAATGACGTAGTATGTTGGACTCAATTGTAAAAGTCTAAAAATATAGAAATTTCAAGGAGAAAGCAAGAATTAAACTTACATGAAGCTAGAGTATGAAAACCAACTTGAACCCTCTCCCATGGCTGTTTTTCAGCTGATGAAAATGAAGAGAAATGAAGAGAATTCTAGATATTCCAAATTAGTCCTACTTTTATTTAGTAATTTTTTTTATTTTCCCATTTTGCCCTTATTTTAGTAATTCTCCTGATTTTTCTCAGCTTATGCTGCCCAAAATATCTCCTTTGGGCTTATTTGCTCTTTAGGTTCCTCCTCATTTGACAATTGAGCTATTTAATCCTTCTAGTAACTTTTACACCCTTTTCAATTTAGTCATTTTCATTTAATTACCTGCCCAAACGTTAAAATTTTCTAATGAAATTTTAATACCACATTACTAAAATTTTATAAATATTTATAAAAAATTTTCCTACTCAATTTTATAAGATCAAGGTCTCGATACCTTGTTTTTACCCAATTCCTTCAATAATTCCTTTTTCTAACTAACCGCTAAATCGGTAATTTTTTTTCTATTGATATTTTAATACAATTTTCCTATCATATAAATATTCATGCAAAACTATTAAAATAAATTTCTCTTTAAATCGGATTTGTGGTTACGAAACCATTGTTCCGATAACTTTGAATTTAGGCCATTACCTCAAAAATCTTTTAAAAGCTACATTTGGCTCGTAAATATTAAATAATATAATCTACGAGTTCATTTGTCGGATTTAGTGGTCTCGAACCACTATTTCTGACATCGCTGAAATTTGGGCTATTACAGACTGCGTCGAGGTTAAAAACACTGGCGGCTTTTGTCAGCTTTGTTCTCATGACTTGCCACCGATTGTTATTCAGTGACATCTCCTCTATAAACTCATAAGCCGCTTCAGGGGTTTTGTGATTTAGGGTTCCACCGGTAGTTGCATCAATCAATTGCCTAGTTAAGGGGTTCACACCATTGTAAAAGGTTTGAACCTGTAGCCATAATGGTAACCCATGGTGAGGGCATCTTCTCAGTACATCCTTGTATCTCTCTCATGCATTGTAAAGTGTTTCTAAATCCATCTGCATAAAAGAAGAAATATCATTTCTCAACTTAGCCGTTTTAGCCGGCGAAAAATATTTAAATAAAAATTTTTAGTCATTTGTTCCCATGTAGTGATTGATCCTCGTGGTAACGAGTTCAACCACTGTTTAGCTTTGTTCCTCAATGAAAAAGGAAACAACCGAAGGCGAATGGCATCATCAAAAATGCCATTAATTTTGAAAGTATCACAGAATTCTAGAAATTTTGCTAAATGAGTATTTTGGTCTTCGTCCTGCAAACCATCAAACTGAACAAACTGTTGAATCATTTGAATAGTGTTAGGTTTCAGTTCAAAATTATTTGCAGCAATAGCAGGTTTAACAATACTCGATTCAGACCCAGTTAAATTAGGCCTAGCATAGTCCTACATAGTATGAGGAGCAGGATTTTCGGCAACCACCAGAGGAAGCGGATTATTATCAGCTTTCTCCTTGGTAGTGTTAGTATCGTCCTCTTGCTCTTCATCTATGTATTGTAAACTTCGCCTTATCTCCCTACAATTTCTGTGAACGGTACTTTCTATCTCACTGTCAAAAAGCAAGGGTCCTGACGGATTCCTTCTAGTCATAAACTAGAGATACCTGCCAGAAGCAAAGAAAGAGAAAAATTAGAAAAGTAACAATAAGATAAAAATAAATTGCAATAAAATAAAAATGGATAAAGTAATAAAAATTTAGTGTTCCTAATATCCTAGGTCCCCGGCAAAGACGCCAAAAACTTGATGTGTCTCTAACTAACTATGACCACAATAAAGGTAAGCACATCTATCGTTTAATACTATAGTTATGGTAAGACCGAAAATATCGTATCCACAAGGATAAAGAGTACTAGTAATTACTATCTTCTTATTATCTAGACTAAGAATTGGAGTGATTTCTTTTAAACTAAAACTAATTAAGAGCACGACAGGGAATGAATTGGAAAAATACTTTTAAAACACTTTATAAAAGAGGCAATACCCAAGGGGGAATCCATTTAGAGTACACTTATTACTTCTAATTCATACGATTTATTCACTTGACTTAATCCGTAGAAATTCTTGATTTATGTTAGACTAAAAACAACTGACTCTAGGTTGATTAATTGAAATCCCTTTCTAATTAAAACCCCTATTATTGCATTAACTCGATCTATAGATTCCCTTATAAGATTTGACTCTAATCCAACAGATTTACGTCATCCTATATCTAGGATTGCATTCAACTCCGCTTAATTGTGTTGATCTACTCTTAAACAGGGACTTTTGCTCCTCTGATTAAGTACATTCGACTTGAATTAATAACCTGAATTATTAAAACAAGAATAAGAGCTCACAATTAAGAATAAGAACAAGTATTTATCTTATAAATCAAATAGTAATAAGATTCATCTAGGTATCATCCCCTCGGGTATTTAAGGGATTTAGTTCATATTGATAGAGGGAAACATCTTAAAATAAGGAAAACTACAAAACATAAGAAAACCCAAAAACTTCAAGAGAAATTGATAGGAGATCTTCAGTCTTGATGGATATCCTTCTTCCAAGCTGCTCCCGATGGATGTCTTCGAGTATTTTCTGCTTCCTACCTCCTGTCGTCTTAGGTCCTCCCCTAGGGTGATTATATAGGCTTTGGAGCACCTTTCTTGGCCCACAAGTAATCTTTTCCGAATAAAATTAAACTTGGGTCCGGCAGGGACATGCCCGTGTGACACGCCTGTGGGTGAAAACTTAGGCCATGCTCGATTCTGCTCGTCACACACGACCGTGTGATCTGACCGTGTGCGACAGTCCAAGCCGTGTTGATTTCTAATGTAGGCCCATTTTGTCCCTTTTTGGCCCGTTTCTTGCTTTTTTCGACTCCCTAAGCTCTCCTGAGTGTAAAACATGAAATTAAAGGATTAGGAGCATCGAATTCATCAAATCTAATGAAAATTCATCCAAAATTAAGCCAAGCATAGGGTCAAAATATGTATAAATTATCGTTTATTAGACTTACTAAGCTGTGATAGCTTATTGTGTGTATTTGCTTTTCGTTTTATAGATATTAGAAGTTAGTTACGAGCTCGGGGATCATCAGAGAAGTCTATCACACTATCGACTCTTTTTGATATTTTGTTAAGTTTGAATTTGAACTTATGGCATGTATAGTCTAGTTGAAATGTTTGATTTTGGGATATGTAATTATGAGCCATGCGAAAATGGCTTATTTCTTTTGGTTAAGCTTAGTTTCTATGCTTTTGATATAATGGATATATTCAGTGCTTGAGTGATATATATTTCGTCATGGTATATTAAATGGGATTTGTTTAGCATGTTTTGTTAATGATTGATTGAATTTAGCTTTGGTTTATGCTTGGTATATATATATATGTTTTGGCATGAAGTAATTATATATGGCTTATGATTAGTTCATTTGGAAAGCTTGATACATGTGATTGTTGAATGTGTTTTGGGTTATGGATTGTTAATGACTTATTATTGAGATGCATAATTTGAAACATGAATCAATTTGGATATTGTTTATAATGTTAATTATGTATTCGGCCATGTGATGAAATATAAGTGTTAGTTATAAGCTATTTATGATTCGGCAATGGTGTTTAAATTATGTCATTAAGTGTTTAGTTATATGTTAATATTGAAATTGTGGTATTGGACATGAGTGGACTAAGTTAGGTTATGAAAATCTGATTAAAGAATATGTTTTTGTGTCGGATTGAAATGGCATACTTGCATGAGCAATTTGGTTTAGAAATGATAAATAATGTTTATATGTATATTCAGCTAAGGCTTTGAATTCATAATGATAAGTATGTGATATGGTTTGTAGCATAATTATATAATTATATTATATACTAAATGTTGTTAGGATTGATCGAATATGTATTCAATTGATTGGGTTGTGGTTAACTAATTAGGTACGAAAGGAAAAATTGATCATATATTCGACATATGCTAAGTAAAATATTTATTTTCATATCCATGTTATGCTTTACTGTGGTTAAGTATAAAAATGTTATATGAAAATTTTATTAAATGACCAAATATGAGAAAGTTAGTGATCGCTGTGAAATTAGAATTTTAAATATTTATAAAAGAATGATCAAACCTGGAGACTAACTCTGACAACGATATTAAGGGAAGTGTACCTATCGAACAGTAGTATAGCTTAGGCAAGACCGGATATCGAACCTAAAGGAACTAAAAGTATTAATACTCACTTTCTTTTTATTATTTAACCTAACTAAGATAAAGGTTGCTTTTAAACTAAATTGATGACAACTAAACTAAGGAAACGAAGACAAAAAGATAAATTTGGGGATAACTTGAAAAAGACTCAGTTGATTTTTATGATACCTTCGGGAAGAATCCACCTAGACTTCTCTTATTATCTAACCTTAGATTATATGATTTCTTTTACTTAGCTTGATCCGTGAGACTCCCTAACCTATGCTAAACCCTCTCTCGAAGCGAATAACGTCTAATCCTAGGTTAATTAGTGGAACTCTCGTTTGCTTATAATAACCCCCTAGGAAAGCAGTAAATCGATCAATTGATTCCCATATTAGGTTTCACCCTAATCCGGCAAAATCTCCTAACCCTATCTCTAGGCGCCCATCAACTCCGCTTAATTATGTTAAATCTACTCTTAGGCAGGGTCTATTCCTCCTCTACCTAAGCACATTGGATTTGGATTAAGAAACATAATTAAGAACAAACTAAGTAATTTATCATATAACTTAAAATAAAATAATAAAATCTATATAGGTTTTATCCCCCTTCAAGTATCTGAGGGGTTTAGTTCATAATGTAAAAAGGAAACATCATAAGAGAAAAGATAAAACAAAATATAAGAAAAATCCTAAAACCCCCTAATGGGATTGAAGGAGAATTCCGCCGTCTTGAGTATAATTCCGGCTTCTTGGGATGAATCAACTGGCTATCCTCGCGTTACTCCCTAACTCTGACCTTCTCGGCTTGGCTCCTTGGCCTAGCTGTCGCCCCCTTTCAAAGGTGGTACTTGAGGTATATTTATAGGCTCTTGGAATGCGATTCTTTCTCTCGAAGTATCCTTTTTCGACTGAAATTGCTCTTACCAGCGACAGAGGCACGGCCATGTCACACGCCCGTGCAAATCGAGACCTGATCATGTTTGGATTTTACTAATGGCACGGCCGTGTGTGGTGGTGAGGAGGTCGTGCTCGAACTTTTTTAATGAGGCATGGCCGTGTAAATCGGGATTAGGCCGTGTTTTAGATGTTTATCGAGACACAGCCGTGTGGTCCTTGGCCTAGGCCGTGTCGATTTTGTGGAAAGGCCCATTTGCTTTGTTTTAGGCCTGTTTTGTGTTCTTTTCATCCTCGGGTGCTTTCTTGGGTATAAGACATGAAAAGAAAGGATTAAGAGCACCTTTTTACACAAATCAAGGGATAAATCATCCAAAAGCATATTAAATGTGGGCTTAAAATATGTTACTTTTACGGTTTATCAGTTAGCTTAGTAGTGTGAATGAAATTTCGCATGGTTAAAAGCATATGGAAGTGGCATATATATTGATTCGGCTAAGTACATAGAAAAATGGCTAATGAAAGTCAAGTGAACATTATAATGTCTTATAAATAAATGGGGTAATATGTGCACTTGTTTAATAAAATGAAATATGTTTGATTATAACTAGGTATTCGAATATCATGTATGTATTGTTTGTATGTTTTGAATATTTTACTTATTAAGTAAAGTTGTTTAATTGTGAAGCATGGATAGTTTATGTATTAACAGTAATAAAGTATGGTTGGGTTTTAGTTGATTAAGTGATTTATATGTATAATGATTAATATGAATGTGCTTTGATTTATAAGCCGTGTGATATTTTTTATTAAATATAAAATACATGTGTATTGATGTGATTGAATTACAAAGCATGAAATATAATGAATGCCTGTTTTGAGCTATGTTCTGTTCGGTAATGCCTTGTAACCCTAATCTGGCGACGGATACGGGTTAGAGGTATTACATTTATATTCCTTACTAACCGATTGTTGTTCATTCTGACTTACCTCAACCTTACCTTTACCCACCACACTTTCTTGCCTCGATTCTAGTTCAGATTCAACTAACCCTTCTTCATCTCGAACAGTAATTGCATGAAACTACTCTCTTGAGTTAGTTTTGATGTTGCTAGGCAAGCTACCTTGTGGTCCTTCTGAGATTAACTTGGCAAGGTGACCGATTTGGTTCTTGAGACCTTAGATCGATGATTGTTAATTTTAAGTGATGTTTCGGTGTTTTGGAACCAGGTTTCTACTACTGAAATAAATTTCGTCAACATCTCCTTAAGGTTCATCTTTTTCTCTTGTTGTAAGGTTGTTGAAAGCCTAGAAGAGGTTGTGGTCTTTTGGTTTCTGATAAACCGTAATAGTAACATATTTTAATCCCACATTTAGCATATTTTTGGATGATTTATCACTTGGTTTATGTAAAAAGGTGCTCTTAATCCTTTCTTTTCATGTCTTATACTCAGGAAAGCACCGGAGAATGAAAAGAACGAGAAATGGGCCTAAAACGGACTAATTTGGGCCAAAGTGGAAACCGACACGACCTGGACTTAAGCCCACATGGCCGTGCCTCCTTGAGAAACTAGAACACGGGCTAAACCTGATTCACATGGTCGTGCCTTATTAAAGAAGTCCAAACACGGCCTAAAGACTATTCACACAGGCGTGTGCCATGGCCGTGTCCCTGTCGTGGAGAAGAGCAATTCTACTCGGAAAAGGATACTTAGGGGTAAAGAAACCTATTTCAAAAGCCTATATAAACCCCCTAAGTGTAACCTTAAAGGGGGTGGTTAGCTAGGCCAAGGAGCCGAGCCGAAAAGGTCAAATTTGTGGAAATCACTCGAAGATAGCTAGTTGATCCATATCAAGAAGCCGGAATTCTACTCAAGACGGCGGATCTCTCCTTCAATTCCTTCAGGGGTTTTAGGGATTTCTTATGTTTTGTTTTATCTTTTCTTCTGAGATGTTTTCCTTTATAGTTATGAACTAAATCCTTCAAATACTTGAAGGGGATGAAACCTAAGACGGATCTTGTTATTGTTTCCTGAACTATATGATAAATACTTGATTTGTTCTTAATTATGTGTTCTTAATTCTTGTGTTGATATTTCTAGGATATTAATTCAAGTTGGATGTGCTTAGGTGGAGGAGCAAAAGTCCCTGCTTAAGAGTAGATCTAGCATAATTAAGCGGAGTTGATCGCACACCTAGAGATAGGGTGACGAGATTTTGTCGAATTAGGGTGAAACCTAATATGGGAGTCCATAGATCGAGTTAATGCGATTCTAGGGGTTTTAATTAGAAAGAGATTTCAATTAATCAACCTAGGGTTAGGCGTTATTCGCCTCAAGAGAGGGTTTAATATAAATTAGGGAATCTTACGGATCATGTCAAGTGAATAAATCGTATGGTTCAGTGTTAAATAACAAGTGAAGTCTAGGTGGATTCTTCCTTAGGGTATCGTCTTAATCAACTGAGTTTTTCCAATAGTATTTCCCCAATTCATTGTTTTTATCTTTGCGTCTTTAGTTTAGTAGTTAATTAAAATTAGATTAAACTTCACTTATTTTAAAATTAGATAAAAAAAAGAAAGTTAGTATTAGTACTTTTAGTTCCCTTGGGTTCGACAATCCGGTCTTGCCTAAACTATACTACTGTTCGATAGGTGCACTTTCCTTAAGTCGTTGTCAGAGTTAGTTTCCAAGTTTGATCATTCTCTTTTTATAAATTTTAAGACTCGACAGCTACAATTAGTTTCCTTGACCACCCCAAGAGAAATTAGGATAATTTCTCCAGCCTGCATTATGAGTGTTACTGTAAGGATTATTCTAAAGGCATAAAATTGTTACCCATATAATTTATTTGCTCATTCTCTGTCCTAGGACTGTAGGGTAGACATTCTGGATTGTTCGTCCCTCTTCCATTTGTATCGCACTGCATCATCCATGTACCTACATAGAACCATATAAACCATCAAATTTTTTTATTCAAAAGTTATACATGATTTGATAACATGGTAACAACATCTAAGTTAAAAACACCGGCTACTTTCATTGGCTTCGTCCTCATGACTTGCCACTGATAATTATCTAGTGACATCGCCTCCATAAACTCATAAGCTGCTTTAGGTGCTTTATTGTTCAGAGTACCACCGGCTGCTACATTGATCAACTGTCTAGTTAAGGGACACAAACTGTTGTAGATGGTTTGAACCTGTAGCCATAGAGGTAACCCATGGTGAGGGTACCTTCTCAGTAAGTCCTTATACCACTCCCATGCATCATATAGGGTCTCTAAGCTGCACGAAGAAAGAGATATCATTCCTCAACTTACTTGTCTTAGCTGGTGGGAAGTACTTCAGTAAGAATTTCTTGGTCATTTGATCCTATGTAGTGATAGAATCTCGTGGTAAGGAGTTTAACCACTGTTTAGCTTTATTCCTCAACAAGAAAGGGAACAACCATAGGCGAATGGCATCTTCAGAGATGCCATTTATCTTGAAAGTATCACAAACTTCTAGAAAGTTAGCCAAATGAGTATTTGGATCTTCGTCTTGCAAACTATCAAACTAAAAAAACTATTGGATCATCTGAATAGTGTTCAGCTTCAGTTCGAAGTTGTTCACAGTAATGGTAGGTCTCACAATACTCAATTTAGCCCCAGTTAGAGTGGGCTTGGCATAGTCATACATACTACAAGGAGTAGGATTCTGATTTACAAGATTCGCTGCAACCATAGGAGGTAGCTGATGATTCTGATTATCAGTCATCTCCTCAGTAATAACAATAACATCCTCTTACTCTTCCACTATATTCTGTCAATTTTGCCTTGCTTCTCTATGATTTCTGTGAGCTGTGCTTTCAATCTCACTATCAAATACTAAAGGTCCTGACTGGTTTCTTCTAATCATAAACTAAAGGAACCTGTCAGAGGCAAATAAAAGAAAAATTAGAAAACAGAAATTAAACTACAAATAAAAAAATGCAATAAAAATAAAAAATGGCTAAATTAATAAAAATAGAGTGTTCTTAATATTTTAGTCCCCGACAACGGCGCCAAAAACTTGATGGTCACTAAACTAACTAAAATTACGACAAAGGCAAGCACACCTATCGAACAATAGTATAGCTATGGTAAGTAGGGAATATTGTATCCACTAGGAATTAAAGTACTAGTAATTACTGTTTTCCTATTATTTAGCTGATAAAATGGGATGATTGTTTTTAATCTAAAATTAACTAAACTAATTTACTAAGAACGCAACAGATAATGAATTGGGAAAATAAACGAATATAACCAATGAGATAGACAATACCCAGGAAAGAATCCACCTAGACTTCACTTATTATTCTGAATCTGAATTAAACAATTTATTCATTTGTGTCTTGATCTATAGAAATCCCTAAATTATGTTAATATCTCTTTTGAGAGTAAGAACAACTGACTCTAGGTTGATTAATTGAAATCTCTTCCTAATTAAAACCCCTATTATTGCATTAACTCAATCTATGGATTCCTCTATTAGATTTGACTCTAATCCGGTAGATTTATGTCATCCTATTTCTAGGATTGCGTGCAACTCCACTCAATTATGCTAGATCTACACTTAAACAGTGATGTGTCGTTGAAAGCACCAAAAATATCCTATTCCCTGTAAAATAATAAAAATAACAGTAAAGGGGAAGTAGGGTTGAATCCTCAGGGACCAGATTGTACGAATGCTCGTTCTTGAAATCCTGGACAATTTCTTGACCAAGAAAACTTGCGTTCCTAGAAAAAAAAGAATTAATAATTTCAATCTGGAAAATAAAATAAAAATAAAATTGAAAAGTCAAATTAGAATTGCAAAAATTAAAAATAGGAAATAGAGTTGAGATAATGAAATTCTTATGGGGAGATTCCAGCCTCCGGTTGCCTCGATCCGCCTTTGGTTCAATCCTTGGCTTTTAAATGACCCTTCTCAACCTAAATAAGCCAGTTATAGTGGAAGAGGACACCTACGACCACCAGCTCCAAGGATTTAGACTTCGATTTAGTGGAACCTGACTCTAGCCAACAATCGCTCCTGTGGGATCTTCTTATGCTAGATCAACGTTTCTTAATGGCGAATCCCATGTCATTTTGTCTCTTGAGCTCGCCAACCTCTGACGCAATAAGCTAACGAATTGACTGTGCAACCTTCTCAAAATATACAAAGCGGTCGTTCCTTGCACACGTTGAAAAGATCACTTTTTAAGGGACATGGACGGAAGCGTCAACCCCGTAATGCGGAGGAACGATGAATACCCTGTTGAGAAGGCTAAGTACGGATTCTAAACCTCAAGAACCCTTTTTTGGGGATTTTTGGCAACCTTTGGCTAGATGGATTTTAGTGGCTCATGGATGGGATGTAAAAGAAAATAATTATAAAAATAGAAAAGGGAATTTTATTAAAGGAAAATATGGAAAGAACAAAAGATTTTTGGGGAGAGAGTTTACAGAAAAAGATGAACCCCAAACTGAGTCACTTCATCCCCTATTTATAGTGCTAAGATAGATAGACTAATCCTACTCAAATTCCTAAAGATAATTACAAATAATCAAAGATAAATAAAATAAATCCTAAAATTAAATAATATTTAATAATTATCTTAATATTAATGATCCTAATATAATCAAAATAGAGTTTGATAGAATAAAATCTCTTCTTTTTACATTTCAACCCTTGTGTCCTCTATGCTTGCACTTTTGGCACCAACTTTTTCCTGTTTCGCACATTGGCCCATTTTATCTCTAAATTCACGCTTTTGGCCCTTAATTTCACTTTTGCCTCCAATTTAGTCCCTATAAGATAAAAGACCATAAATAGCCCAAATTAGTAGAATCATACTCAAAATAAATATGCAATTAGCACATAAAAACATGACGTTCTAGAGTATTATCAAATTCCCCCTACTTAGCCCATGCTTGCCCTCAAGTATGGTTTCTATCCACTGTGAAAATTAGATTCTGAAAGAAATTCTACTCCAAAGTTTTATAAAAATTAGTCAAAAATGCATATGAAAAATAAAGAGAACTTCTAAGCCTGCTTTAAGTAAAACAGAAAAAGTTTTCTAATTAACACACACAAAAATTAAAATCGTCTTGAATTATTTCATGCTATTTAGGTAAATTACCAAACTTACTAAGACACTCTATTTATTTCCTCATTTAGTCCCCAACTGAAATTTTATTAGTACTATTTATTTCTTTTTTTCTTTTTTTTTTTACTTAGGAATATATTGAACCTTTTGACGTGAAGAGAGATGACAACCCAAGCACCCCACCCCGGTTACTTAGCCCAACATACTCCTAAAAATTATTTATTTCTGGTTAGCGGAGTTTTACCCATCACGTCAAACAACCTTTTGACGCGAAGTAGAATAACAACCCAAGCACCCTACCCCGGTTACTCAGTCAGTCACGTTCTGAGCCGCACTCATAACCTTGGTTAGTGGAGTTTTACCTATCACGTCACACAACCTTTTGACGCGAAGTAGAATGACAAGCCAAGCACCCTACCCTGATTACTCAGTCAGTCACGTTCTAAGCTGCACTCATAACCTTGGAAACATTTATTAAACAAAATTTATACGAAACTTTAATTTTAAGAGGACCTAAGAGAAATAATCAAGTGTCGAAAACAAGTTTTAGTAACCACCTAATAGACGTGAACATAATTTAGGCATGCAAATGTATTAAGTGTCCACTTGATATTAAACTTGATCAATTTTACGAAAAGCAAGATAGAGTTAACTTATTAATCATAATTATTTTTAGCCTAATAAAAATAAAGCAAAGGAGATAAAATCAAATGCAGATGAGAATCATAACTAACTTTCGTGAGCAAGAATCATGCATGTAGGTCAGACAGTGGCAAGTCGTGGTCAAATTCTTGGGCATGAAAAGCGACAGAATATTCTTAAAAAAAAATATGGACAAAATGGAGCCTCAAGCAGCAAACATAAGTCACATCAGCAGACGACAGTAATACGAAAAGTACCTCCCCCTGCTCAAAACACATTGTCCTCAATATGGACGCAAAAGAAATAAATAGGTAGAAAAGTTTAGAAAAACTCCCCGTGTAGCTACTGTCGATTGCGGAGGATAGCAATGAGTTCAGTGAGTTGCTGGCCAAAAGTGTCGAGTCGAGCCTCAATGCGCTCCATTTTACCTAAGCAAAGAAGAGAAATTTATTAATATTTAAATAAAAGAAATTAAAAAGAAAAGAAAAGAAAACAATAAATAATAAATAATAATAAAGGAAAATAAATCATAAAAGAAAAATAAAGATTGGGTTTCCTCCCAACAAGCGCTTGTTTAACGTCATTAGCTCGACGATTTAGATGGTTCCACGGAGGCTCCAAATAAATCTTTTCAATCGAGTGAGCTTGAAAATTCTTGTAAAACGGCTTCAACTGCTGGCCATTGACTATGAACCGCTTTCCTGATTCTTCACCTTCTATTTCAACCGCACCATGAGAGAATACTTCAGTTACAACGAAAGGTCCTTGCCATCGTGATCGAATCTTACCTGGAAATAATTTCAACACAGAGTTATAGAGTAAAACTCTTTGCCCTACCGTAAAATGCTTCTGAGTAATTCTCTTATCATGAAACAATTTGGTCTTGTCTTTATAAATACAAGCGTTCTCGTAAGCATTGTTGCAGATTTCTTCCAACTCTTGGATATCTAACTTTCTCACCTTTCCTGCAGGGTCTAACTCCATATTACATTGTCGAACCGCCCAATAGGCTTTATGCTCTAATTCTATGGGACGGTGGCAAGCCTTGCCAAAAACAAGCTTGTACGGGGTCATTCCAATTGGTCCTTTTGATGCCATCCGATAGGCCCATAGAGCGTCATTAAGCCGAAGACTCCAATCTTTTCGGTTGGGCCGAACTGTCTTTTCCAAAATAATTTTTATTTCTCTGTTTGAGACTTCGGCTTGTCCATTTGTTTGGGGATGGTATGTTGTAGCTATACGATGATGAACTCCATATTTCGATAATAGTGCTTCCATGATTTTATTGCAAAAGTGGGTGCCATGATCACTGATTAGGGCTCGAGGTGTGACAAACCTGGAAAAATAGTTCGTTTTAGAAACACCACAATAGTTTTGGCATTATCATTACGAGTAGGCTTTGCTTCTATCCATTTAGAAACATAGTCCACCGCGAGAATTATATACACATTGCTAAATGAAGAAATAAATGGGCCCATAAAATCGATGCCCCAAACATCAAAGATTTCGCATACATGAATTGGAGATAGGTGCATCTGGTTCTGTTTAGTGATGTTCCCTGTACGTTGGCATCTATCGTAAGACTTACAAAAGTTATAAGCATCTCGAAAAATTGTGGGCCAATATAGCCCACATTCTAACACCTTATGAGCAGTTCTTTTAGGGCCAAAGTGTCCTCCGCAAGCTTCAGCATGACAAAAATTAAGGATAGAAGTTACCTCAGTTTCTGGAACACATCGTCATATTATCTGGTCTAAACAGTGTTTCCACAAGTATGGGTCGTCCCAAATGTAGTATCGAGCTACTCGTCTAAGCTTATCCCTCACGGAATGTGCTAACTCAATGGGTAACGAGCCTGTGGCTAGAAAGTTTACCATATTTGCGTACCATGGGAGACATGCTTCGGTCGAGAATAGGCTTTCGTTAGGGAATTCTTCCTTAATAGGGACGTCGTCAAAAGGCACTTTTATTCTACTCAAGTGATAAGCCACTAAATTCTCGCATCCTCTTTTGTCTCGGATTTCGATGTCGAACTCTTGGAGTAACAAAATCCACCTATTGGGCCTTAGTTTAGCTTCCTTCTTTGCAATCAAGTACCTAAATGCTGCATGATTAGAAAAAATAATCACTTTAGATCCTAATAAATAAGGTCGAAATTTATCTAAAGCAAATACAACGACTAAAAGTTCTTTTTTTACAGTGGTGCAGTTGCTCTGTGCCGCATCTAGGGTTTTTGAAGCATAACAAATGACATGGGGTTCCTTGTCTATCCTTTGCCCTAATACAACCCCTACACTACGTTCGCTTACATCGCACATGATTTCAAACGGGTACTTCTAATTTGGCGGTTGCACTATAGGAGCGGAGACCAGCTTCTGCTTGAGTGTATCAAAAGCCTCATTACACTTTTGGTCAAACTCAAACTTCTTGTCTTTCTGCAACAACTCACACTGTGGTTCTGCTACTTTCGAGAAATTCTTTATAAAGCGTCTGTAGAACCCTGCATGGCCAAGAAAATAACGAATTTCCCTCATAGTGGAGGGATAAGGCAAAGAATTTATAATGTCAATTTTGGCCTTATCGAACTCAATTCCCCTAGAAGAAACTATGTAACCTAGAATTAAACCCTTGTCTACCAAAATGACATTTCTCATAATTTAAGACAAGATTGAATTCTATACACCTGTTCAAAATTATCGCTAAATTTTTAAGGCATTCATTAAAAAAATTTCCATAAACAGTAAAATCATCCATAAAAACTTCGATAATTTTTTCCACATATTCAGAAAATATACTCATCATGCATCTTTGGAAAGTAGCTAGCGCATTGTAAAGACCAAACAGCATCCTCCTATACGCAAATGTACCAAATGGGCACGTAAAAGTGGTCTTCTCTTGGTCCTCTGGCGCGACTGGTATTTGAAAAAAACCTGAGTATCCATCAAGACAGCAAAAGTGAGTTTTTCCAACTAACCTTTCAAGCATTTTACCAATAAAGGGAAGAGGGAAATGATCTTTTCTAGTGTAAGAGTTCAACTTCCTGTAATCAATGCAGACACGCCACCCATTTTGTACTCGAGTTGGCACCAAGTCACCTTCAGCATTTTTCTTTACTGTCACGCCCGTTTTCTTGGCACGACTTGCACTGGACTTACCCATCTGCTATCCGAAATGGGGTATATTATGTCAGCATCTAAAAGCTTGATTATTTCCTTTTTTTTACTACCTCCATCATATTCAAATTTAGTCATATTTGCGCCTCTCACCTCGGTTTCGTGTCTTCCTCCAAGTAGATCCTGTGTGTGCACATGAAAGGGCTTATTCCTTTTAAGTCTGCAATGCTCCAACCAATCACCTTCTTATGACTTTTTAGTACACGAACTAAATTTTCCTCTTCATATATGGAGAGTCTATTGGAGACTATGACTGGTAGGGTATCATCCTTACCCAAAAATGCATATTTTAGATGCTCAAGAAGCGATTTCAACTCCAACTCTGGTGCTTGTATAACGGAAGGTAAAAGTTTAGTACTTGGAGATAACAACTCATTAACAAATTCAAAGTCATCAAGCACAGATTTTAAATCATAAATCGACTCAAAATTTTCCTCCACTAATGAGTCAATTATGTCGACACAATTTACGCTCAAGATTTCACTGGAATGGCTAATGGCGTCCTAGACATTAAACTTCACGATCTCCCCATCAAACTCCATCGTGAGAGTTCCACTTCGAACGTCAATTTTAGTACTAGTTGTACTAAGGAATGGTCGTCCCAATAAGATATCTGAAGATCGGGGAGCACCATCCTCCATTTTTATCAAATAAAAAATTTGCAGGAAAAATAAATTCGTTAACTTTTACCAACACGTCTTCGAGGACTCCTTCGGGATGCACAACGGACCTGTCTGCTAGTTGAATGATAACACCTGTTTTTGTCAAAAAACCTGCGTTAAGGGATTCATAAATAGAATATGGCATTACATTTATGGAGGCTCCTAGATCACACATAGCCTTTTTAATGCCCAAATGACCTATTTTTCATGGTATTGCAAACATGCCCCTATCCTTACATTTTGCCGGCATTTTTCACCGTAACACTGCGGACACATTTTCACCAACATTCACCCTTTCATTACCTATTTAATTCTACTTGTTGGTGCAAAGCTCTTTAAGAAATTTAGCATACATCGGTATTTGCTTGATGGCATCCAACAACGGAATGTTGATCTCAACGTTCCTAAATGCTTCGAGGATTTCCTTATCCTCCTTACCTCTTCAACACTGGTTGAATCGTTCTGGGAATGGAGGTTGAATTTTAGGCAGTGGGGGTTTCGGTCGGACCTGTTCGTCTTTTTTGGGTTTTTCTTGGGCGATTTCTTGGTCAAGATTCCTGTCAGGAATAGGTTCCAGTACCTTTCCGCGTCGCAACGTTACTGCATTCGCATTTTGTCTAGGGTTTGTTTCTGTTTGTGACAGTAGCTTCCCTTGAGAGCTTAATTTCTCAATTGACATGGTCAATTCTCTTATAGATGTATCGTTTTTCTGTTGGAATTCCTTTTTCTCTTTTTGGAAATTAAGAGTTTATGTTGAAAATCAAGAACATTAGCTGCTAACTCATTGACCATGGTTTCTAGAGAATTACCTGAACCTTGCGGCTGTTGCGGAAACCGGTTTTGGTATGGTTGGTTATTTTGTGGATTAGCTCCATAACTCAAGTTAGGATGGTCTCTCCACCCTACGTTGTAGGTATTAGCATAGGGATCATATCGCTTCTGTGGTGGGCCAGGGAAATTTCCCACTGCATCTAAATGAGCCATAGAGTCATCATACAAACTGGGACATGCATCAGTTGTGTGCTCAGGTGTAGCACATATTCCACACAACCGAGCTGGCTTAGCTCTTTTTGCAACAAGAGAGCTCACAATATTAGTAAGTCTATCAAGTCTATCTTCTATGGAAGAATTACTTAGCTGGTGAACCCTTCTGAGGGGTTCAGGATTGGCTCGGAATTGCTGAGAATTTGCAGCCATCGTGGAGATGAAGTCTCTTGCTTGTTGGGGAGTCACGTTGACCAATGCTCCTCCACTAGCAGCATCTGCCATATTCATTTCCATTGGTGTCAAACCTTCATAAAAGTACTGGAGGAGAGATTGCTCTGTTATACCGTGTTGTGGACAGCTCGCACACAATTTCTTAAACCGCATCCAATAATCGTAAAGAGTCTCTGCTTCTTTTTGCCTTATTCCCACGATCTCTCTTGTTAGCTCAGCTGCTCTAGATGCTGGAAAAAACCTGTTGAGAAATAAACGAGATAAATCAGCCCAAGTAGTTATAGATCCAGGAGGTAAATAAAATAACCATTCCCTAGCTAGATCTGCTAGGGAAAAGGGGAAAGCGTGCAATTTAATTTGATCCTCAGTTGTGCCTTAAGGTTTCATACTCAGACAAACCATATGAAACTCCTTCAAATGTTTATGGGGGTTTTCATTTTATAACCCTCGAAAAGTTGACAGCAACTGAATTAACCCTGATTTTAGTTCAAAATCGGTATCCACAGTAGGATATGCGATGCACAGTGGCGGTTGTTCTGTCGGAGCTTTAGCTAGTTACCGAATTGTTTGAGCCATTGGTTGACGTGCCAAATTGAGGTTTTCGTTAACCCTAGTTCCAAATACCTCTCCGGGTGAATCGACTTCTTCTGCTTTGCTTTCTAATGTTTGAGTAGGGTTTTCGTTAACCCTAGACTATGCTTCGTTGTTGATTCTGATTTCTGGTGGTGGATTGCTTTGAGTCCCAACCACCGCTGACTGCTTTTTCCTTAGATTTGTTTCTTTGCGATTAGCTCTCGCAGTCTTTTCAATTTCTGAGTCAAACGCAAGAGTGCCTGGAGCAGATCTGGTCATAAGAAAAAAAAAAGATTAGTACATTACCAATCCCCGGCAACGGCGCCAAAATTTGATGCGTCATTGAAAGCACCAAAAATATCCTATTCCCTATAAAATAATAAAAATAACAGTAAAGGGGAAGTAGCGTCGAATCCTCAGGGACCAGATTGTACAAATGCTCGTTCTTGAAATCCTGGACAATTTCTTGACCAAGAAAACTTGCGTTCCTAGAAAAAAAACAGAATTAATAATTTCGATCTAGAAAATAAAATAAAAACAGAATTGAAAAGTCAAATTGGAATTGCGAAAATTAAAAATAGGAAATAGAGTTGAGATAAAGAAATTCTTATAGGGAGATTCCAGCCTCCGGTTGCCTTGATCCGCCTTTGGTTCAATCCTTGGCTTTTAAATGATCCTTCTCAACCCGAATAACCCAGTTATACTGGAAGAGGACGCCTACGGCCACCAGCTCCAAAGATTTAGACTTCGATTTAGTGGAACCTGACTCTAGCCAACAATCACTCCTATGGGATCTTCTTATGCTAGATCAACGTTTCTGAATGGTGAATCTCACGCCATTTTGTCTCTTGGGCTCGCCAACCTCTGACGCAGTAAGCTAATGAACCGACTGTGCAACCTTCTCAAAATATACAAAGCGCTCGTTCCTTGCACACGTTGAAAAGATCACTTTTCAAGGAACATGGACGGAAGCGTCAGCCCCATAATGCGAAGAAACGATGAATATCCTGTTGAGAAGGCTAAGTACGGATTCTAAACCTCAAGAACCCCTCTTTTAGGGATTTTTGGTAACCTTTGACTAGATGGATCTTAGTGGCTCATGGATGGGATGTAAAAGAAAATAATTATAAAAATAGAAAAGGGAATTTTATTAAAGGAAAATATGGAAAGAACAAAAGATTTTTGGGGAGAGAGTTTACAGAAAAAGATGAACCCTGAGTCACTTCATCCCCTATTTATAGTGCTAAGATAGATAGATAATCCTACTCAAATTCCTAAAGATAATTACAAATAATCAAAGATAAATAAAATAAATCCTAAAATTAAATAATCCTTAATAATTATCTTAATATTAATTATCCTAATATAATCAAAATAGAGTTTGATAGAATAAAATCTCTTCTTTTTGCATTTCAACCCTTGTGTCCTCCATGCTTGCACTTTTGGCACCAACTTTTCCCTGTTTCGCACATTGGCCCATTTTATCTCTAAATTCACGCTTTTGGCCCTTAATTTCGCTTTTGCATCCAATTTAGTCCTTATAAGATAAAAGACCATAAATAGCCCAAATTAGTAGAATCAATGCATTAGCACATAAAAACATGACGTTCTAGAGTATTATCAAACAGGGACTTTTGCTCCACTGAAATAAGCACATTTAACATGAATCAATATCCTAAAAATATTAAAACATGAAATAAGCATACTTAATTGAGAACGAGAATCAAGTATTTATCATGTAATTCAGAAAATCAAATATTAAGATTCATCATAGGTTTCATCTTCCCTATGTATCTAGGGAATTTAGTTCATAATCTGGAATGAAAACATCTCAAAGTTAAGATAACAACAAGACATAAAGAAACCCGATAAAACTTTTAGAGAAATTAAATGGAGATCTTCGATCTTGAAGGAGATCTGCTTCTGAGTTGCTTCCGATGGTGTTCTTCGAGTAATTTCTTCCTTCTGCTCTACATCCCTCTAGGTCCTCTTCTAGTGTTTATTTATAGAGTTTAGAATGCTTAGAAAGCCTAAAATTTGGATTTTTCTGCGTGTTTGGGAAACAGGGAGTGATACCGACACGGGCTGACACATGGGCGTGTGTCCAACCTGTGTGGAAGTGCCGAAGCCATGTGGATCCTGAAAGTATCTCTTTTTTTTTTTTTTTTTGGCCCGTTTTTTGCTCCTTTCACTTTCCTATGCTTAGCTAAGTATAGAAACATGAATTTAAAGGATTAAGAGCATCAAATTCACTAATTTACATAATAAATCATCTAAAAACACATCAAGAATGAGATTAAAAATATGTTACTTTTATAATTTACCTATAGGCACGATGTCTCATGTGCTCTAGATAGAGACAGTCTTGTGCAAAAATCCTTTGAGTTCATCGTGGAGCTACCCAATATCAGAGGTTTGCTTGATGTGAAGTCAACTTGAAAAGGAAATGTGTAAGGTGTATGGGGGTGGTATAACAATTTTAATTTTAATACCTCCAATATAAATACAAGTAATAAGCAATAAAAAAGGTAATAAAGCGATTAATTGCTTATAGCTTCACCACTATAATAATCATCACAATTGGTTTTTTATGATTCAAGTATTTCTTATATTTCTTTTATGGTACATGAAGATTACTATTTTTAAAGATTCATAGTTATCTCTTTCAATAATATCTTTTTCGGAGTTTAAACTTAATACCTTATTTTTACGAAGATAATTATATAATATAAGTTGTTTTGGAATAACTATTAATGGTATATCTAAGAATATACACATCTTCTTACTTCTCAAGTATACACTAATCCCAACCATTTTTACACATTCCTTAGAAATCATATCGTCCTTGAATTCTTTAATGACATCACATTCCATAACAATCATTATGATATTTAAATTCCTTCCAAAAGAAATATATATATATATATATATATATATATATATATATATATATATATATATATATATATATATATATATAACAAAAAGGAAAAAAGAAAATTTTCTTACAAATTTCCTCATGTTTTGTGATAAGGATGTCTTTTTTTCTCTATAATGAAGTCCCCAAAGGCACTTAATATATGTACAATGGAAACAAAATAAATAATTACAGTTGTACCAAAATACTCTATGATCATTTTTCATTATTTGTGGGGTTTGATCTATCTATGGGGTATAGATCAATCATCATATCAATCAGACGCTTGAAAATGATTTTGAAAACAATAGATGGAAGCAAATAATTAACGGAAAATCAGTGAAAAGAATTCTTATCTAATTAATTAATTTATAAAATCATCTTTATAATGAAAATAATTATTAAGCTTAGATATATTTGGCCAAATTCTGTTATCAATTTTTGTACTTTGCAAAAGTTGTGGATTTAATCTTTATATTTTAATTTAGTCATTTTTAATCTCTGTATTTTCTAAAATTTAAAATTTCAGTTCTTAATAAACAATAACGGTTAAATTTATTAAATTCTATTGTTTCCAGAATCTAATGTGTCAAATATATTATTATATATGTAATGTCATGTTAGCTTATTATTTTCACATATTACTCACTAAAAATTCAATTAATTGATTAACGATCGTCATTTGCGTCAAGACTGAAATTTTAAAATCTCAAAAGTATAGGGACTTAGAATGATCCAATTGGAGAAAATGGGCTAAATTGATCATTGTACACATAGTACATGACTATTAATTGAATTTCACCAAACAGATATAACTTCTACCGTTTGGGTCAAGATTAAAATTGATCAATTCGAGAAGTATAGGGACTAAAATTGACCAAATCAAAAAAAATATAGGGACAAAAATTAATCAAATAAAATCACATAAACTAAATCCATAACTTTCACAAATTACAAAGACTAATAACAAAATTTAACCTCTTCTAACACTTTAATTTCCAAACCGTGACATTTTTAGTTTTTTTTTTTTTTTCTATAAAATGAAAATAGAGAAGAAAATGAATTGGTATAGGCGTGTTCTTTAATGAGCTAAAAGGAAAGCAATTTTCATGAGGGTATCCACTTTAACCATTATTGAAGGGAGCCATCTTTCTCCCCAAAAGTAATCCAACCAAGATATTATTCATTAATTATTTTACCTTATGATGGATCAATAAATCTCATTGATCTTCTTTACTAACAAACAAACCATTTGCTCAAACTTTGATTTCCATTTCATACGTGTGTGCATACGTTTGCTACCTAATCTTTTCTCAAAAGCAACTAGCTATCTACCCTTCTTTTCTTTTTGTTTTTTGGTACATTAGCTAGCCTTCCTTTCATGTACTTCCAATCTTTCTAATATATATAGTATATTTGTTTTCACTTCATTTATATAGTATAATTATCACAATTTCAAAAGGATCTCAATTATTAAGTATCTGTATGGAGTGCATAATAATAATATGAATGTATTTTAATTGTTTTATGTGAAGATTAGAATTGAGACCTAAATAAAGTCTGAAATGCAGTTGAGAATTATTACTATTATTTTTCCTGAGGGATGGGTAGGGATGTTAGTTTTTGAACCATAAGTCCAATACCACACAGACTATTTGCTATTAGGTTAGATCAATGAATTTAATTTACTATCAGAATGCTAGGGCTTAAATTAAATCTGTTGCAGTACTTGGAAATTTACCATGTTATGCTTGCACTTTGTTTAATTATAAGCAACACCAACTCAAGATAAACAAAGAAATGAAAGGAATGAAAATATTAATTATTCACATAGTTTATGGATGGGTATTCTTCCTTTAAATGACTCAAAAACAATCTCAAAATGAATGTGAAAAAAAAAAAAAAAGGCTTATCTTTTCTTGTGGTGAAATCATGGCCGACAAGAGCATCATCAAAATATATATAGCTTTTTCTTTAAAGTACATAAATGTTCCTAACTTTGACATGGGTGGTGGAATATAATCAGTAGCTTTTTTTCCCCTTTCTTTGCTTTCACTTTGGGCTTAGGTGGATGCTTACATTTTCTCCCACCAAATGATGGTGGGACAGGAAAACATTTTATGAAACTTCAAAAAAGACCCAAAAAATTAGGTTTTAAAAAAGAAGTTAGGGTTTTGAAAAAAGAACAAAAAAATAAAAACTTTTTCGAGGTTTATAATGATAATGTCTAACATTAGGCTGAAAATATATCCAAAAAGATAACAGTAGAAAGGATTTTATGTTTCCTAAAGTTGGATGATATGGGGTTTGTAAGTTGATGGACCCATTTCCAAAGATTTCTTTATTACATCTGTTTTTGCCGCAAGATGCCAACATCTAAAACCCATGAAATTCACTTTTTTTTCTTACTCTCCACACAAGCAGTGAGCCAATGCTTCTAGCTTAGAAAGCCTTTTACTTGATCTAAACCGAAAATTTTGGATACATGATGTAAAATCATAATACAATTATGCAAATATGGTAATTAATAAACATAAAAAAATGATACCAAAAAGAATAAATAAACATAAAAAAACCAATGTGATAAACATCACACATTTAAATACAATTAATATGTTTAACATTATATGTTCTGAATAAGAAAATTTGATCTAGTCAATTCAAACTCAAATTTCACCTAATCTAATTTCATCATAAAATATTAATAATATAATTTCATCTAATTCAGAGATAAATTATTCAAATAAAAAATAATATAAATATCAAATAATTCAAACTTAAAATAATTAAAGTTTAAAATAATTCAAATTCTTAATAATTCATCTAAAAATAAAAAAGTCTCAAACTTAAATTATTCAAACTCCAAATAATATAAACACAAAATTTACATAAATCAAAATAACCCTAAAATTTTAACCACAATTTGGCTCTATCAAGATTAACCAGACGCGTCAAATTGACAAAACTAAATATACAATTAATATGTTAAACATGACGTGTTCAATACACATACAATTGTACCAAAAAGAATCAATAAACATGAAATTTATGTGATAAACATCACACAACACATTTAAATACAATTAATATATTTTTTTAATTTTTTTTGAAAAGTTTTAAAAACAAGTCTGCTTGATAGTGCGTTTCTCTGTATTTTTTTCTAGGGTTTTGGGCGACTTTGGTTTCGTTAGTTTTGAATCTAAGTTGAAGATTCCATAGTTAATGGAAGAAGAACTGGAAACTCTCAACATCTCATATGATGAAGAGGAGATTTTAGAAGGACAACGAAACGAAGATGAAGGTGAGGAGTATAGACTATTTTTGGTAAGGAAAGTTTTGACAGATAGTGTGGTCCACTTTCCGTCCATGAGAAGCACCTCACCAAAACTATGGCATTCGGTGGGTGGAATATTTATTACAAATATTGGGGAGAAGATGAGTTTGTTTAGGTTCTACCATGAGATAGACTTAAAGAGGGCTCTTCGGGGCACACATTGGTTTTTCAACAGACATATTATTTTATTCCATCGGGTAGAAAAAGGGAAAGAATCGTTGCAAGTTCTGCTTTTCTTTACGGAATTATGGGTTCAGATTCACAACCTGCCGATGGGATTTGTCTGAGGGAATGGCGCGTCAATTGGGTGATTTTATTGGAGAGTTGTAGAATATGATGCACCTTCGGTAACTAGAGGAGTTAAAAAGTATCTGAGTGTTAGAGTGAGGTTCGATGTTCGGAAACCCCTGAAGAGGAAAAAGAGACTAGCCATTGGCTAGAATAGCTCGAGTTATGCTCTATTCCAGTATGAAAAAAATCTCACTTTTCTGTTTCCTCTATGGGAAAATTGGGCATGGAGAAAGTTTCTTTCCAATTAGATTATCACTGGATTCACAAAAAGTAGAATTTGGTTGGGATTTGTCAATAAGAGCACCCCCAAGAAAGGCACCGATGGAGGTTAGTAAGTGGTTGAGAGAGGACAATCTAGTAGCTAAATCAGTGGGATTGGATATGAGGGCGGTATCGGGGATAGAAGGTTCGGTGTCAACTAAAATTCCAGTCTGTATTGGGAACGGAAAGGGAAAGGAGTGATAGGGCAGAAAGGGACAAACTTTGGGGTTCAAACATGGAGGATTGCCCTTTTTGGATGGCAGACAGTAAGAAAAGACAAAGAATGTATCTGACGAATTTGATTGTTTCTCATAAGAGTAATTCAAAGGATTTGGGAGTTTCTTCTGAGATATCGATGACTGTTGTTAAACAGACCGACCGGAAACAATGAAAACATTAAGTTGGAATGTCTGTGAACTGGGGCATCCGCAGGCTGTTAAGCGTCTCAAAAATAAAGTGAGACATGTTCAGCCCGGTTTTTTATAGAAACAAAGGTTAGTGCGAGAAGGGTGGAACGAATTAGGAAGAAGTGTGGTTTTCTAAATGGTATTGATGTGGATGCTATGGTGTCTAGAGGTGGTTTATCTTTGGGTTGGATAGGACATTGCAAGGTCCAGTTAAGAAAATTTTCAGCTTCACATATTGATGTAGAGATTTGAGAAAAAGAAGGTATGACAACATGGAGGCTTATGGGGTTTTATGGGTCACCAGGGGAATATTGTAGGGGTGACTCATGGAATTTATTACGACAGTTAAGCAGAAACAATAGTCTACCATGGCTATCGATAGGGGACTTTAATGAAATTTTGTATTCGTTTGAAAAAAGAAGTGAACACCGTCGATATGAGAATCAAATGATGGTTTTTTTTTTGTCAAGTGTTAGATGAGTGTGACCTTAATGATTTAGGGTTCTCGGGGCAGTGGTTCACTTGGGAAAAAGGCAGGCTCCCAGGGACTAATATTTGAGAGAGATTGGATAGAGGGGTGGCAAACCCAGACTAGTAGAATATGTTCTCGAGATATAGGGTGAAACATTTTACTTATGTTGTTTCCGATCACTGTCCAATTTTGGTAGAAATGATTGACAGTAAACTAAAGCATCGAGTGAGAGGACAAGCTAAGTTTCTATTTAATTCAAATTGGGTCATTGAAGATGATTTTGAGAATGAGATAAGGAGGTAGTGGGAAGCAGATATGTTGGATGTGCCTTCAAATTGAATAATTGGGCAAAGACAAATCTTTTGGACAGAAAATGTCAGACATCCTTGTTGAATTCTAGATTAGATGAGATGAATGCAGGCGTCCTTGATGAGGAAAATTTTGTTGAACTAACTAATATAAAGCTTGCGTTAACTCTAGAAGCTGATAAGAAGTTATTTTGGGAGCAGCGTGAAATAGTGAATTGGTTGTGTTTTGGAGATCGAAACACATCTTATTTCCATAGTTTTGCATCCTCTTGAAAGAAAAGAAACACAATCAAGGGGCTACAGAATAGGAATGATGATTGGGTTAATGAAGAGAACGATATGGCATATATTGCGACAGATTATTTCAAAGAGTTATTCACATCAACACCTACACAAGATAATAATCATGTATTGATGAAGGTTCAGCCTTGTATTAGTGGAAGCATAAATCATAAGCTGATAGCCGAGTTCAAGGAAGATGAGATTGTGGAAGCAGTTAAAAATATGGCACTACTGAAGGCGTTAAGTGAGGATGGCTTTCTGGCTTTATTCTTCCAAAGGTACTGGCATATAATAGAGAAAGAGGTATCGAGTTATTATGTTCATGTTCTCAATAGCAAGTAGGGATTCGAAAAAATTAATCACACAAACATTGTTTTCACCCCAAAAGTTAATTCTCCAAGAAGCATGATTTAATTCCAACCAATTAGCCTGTGTAATGTTCTTTACAAAATAATATCTAAGGTGGTGATCAATAGATTTAGGTAGGTTTTGGATGGGTGAATTGATGAAGATCAAGGAGCTTTTGTACCAGGGAGACAAATCACAGACAACATTTTTATAGCATATGAGATATTGCATTCATTTAAAAACAAAACGGATGGTTTTCAGGGTTGTTTCAATTTAAAATTAGATATGAGAAAGGCCTATGATAGAGCAGAATGGGTCTTCTTGGAGAAGATGATGGGTCGATTGGGAGTAAGTAATGATTGGGTTTCTCTAATGATGAATTGTGTATCTACGGTGTCTTATTCTATGATTTTTAATGGGGGTCTAAGGCGAAGCATTTCGGTCTTCACGAGGGCTAAGGTAGGAGGATCCGTTAAGTCCGTATTTATTCTTAATCTGCGCAGAGGGTTTTTCGAATTTGCTTAAATCTTCTAAGCGTGAGGGAATAATAAAATGGAAAGGGTAGGGCGAAGCAGGCTATTGCTGACACATTTAATTTTTTTGTAGATGATAGTATCTTACGAAAGATACTACTGAAAAAAAAAAGTATAAATAAATCATTTAAACATTCAAACCTTCCATAATCACAGTTATCACATTCAACTGAGCTCATGAAAGATCATTCGCTGTACCAAATATGATGTAGGACCAAATTGAAGATTTTTGACATTTTTGCTCTAATATTGATACTTAAAAAAGGTATTTGTACTTTATAATTTTTTTCTTAATTTTTAAAACGTCAAACATTAAAATGGTATTGATACAGAGGTAAAGTATCGATACTATGAAGAAGGTATTGATACTTTATGACTGGTATTGATACATTAGTTTTAATTTTATTCTTTTAAACATCGAAGCTCAAAATAGTATCGGTACCTAGTAGGGGTATCGATACTTGATCTGAAAATTTGAAAACTTTTCAATTTGGTTCTATTTCATATTTAGTATAGCAAATGAGCTTTCGTAAGCTCGATTGAGTATAAAAAAAAGTTTGTATAGCATGTGATAATTGTGATTATGGAATGTTTAAATGTTTAAATGATTTATTTATATTGGTTTTACAGTAGTTGCTCCGGCAATAAATGTGACATCTTATAGCTCGGACTCGATTATCAAGTCGAGCAAGGGGTGCTACATTTAGTTGTATCATGGCTACGGTTTAGTTGAATCTAAGACTAAACGTAGAGTGAATTGAGTTTAGAAATACATGTCACAGTAACATGTGATAGTGTGATGCCTTCTAATCCAATATGACCTTAATTTTCATATAGATATACTATGTCGGTCGAATCAAATTGTGCTGTGTCTATCAAGGTTGATAGTAATATTCCAGCTTCCCATCAGGGAGCCAGTCATAGTATTCCCATTTCACAAATGCTTGGAAGTGAGGCAAAAGCTATGTTGGATCTGGTGCCCCTGAGTGTAGTATATTTGTTTGTAAACTTGTATTTTTTTTTTTGAACTGATTGATTAATAAAACAAATTTATTGATTATATTAATATAGTTTATATGATTTTCCTCATATGTTTTCTGCATACAGAGCAAAATGGAAGCAAAAGCCGCTCATTGGTTGTTTGTAACACCCCAAACCCGGTCTAGACGTCATGGCCGAATCTGATGATGTCACATGATAGGGTGTTTGAAAACCATGTCATCGCGATAAAACCATTTTCATTTAATTAATTTTCCTTATCTCTTATTAGTTCCAAAATTTGTTTTACTCGTTTAATCAATTGTTCAAAACGTGACTCGTTGCGAAAGCTTTAAAAATAATTTATTTTGTGAAAAACCGAGTTAATTAATTAAATCCGTCCATTTTAAGAAAACCCCTTTGTTTTAGAGAAAACCATTTGTTCGTTGAGTTTGTGCAGTTATAAAATCCATGAAAATCACAATAAAGAAAAAGTCCAAGGAAAATCCCAAATTACATCAAGAAAAATTTACCCAACAATAATAGTAAAAATAATATAACCAAAAATCAAAACAGAGAGTTTTATTAACCGTGGTCACCACTGAGTCCTCCGCCGTACCGCTCCGTCTAAGCTTGGGGATTACCTAATCACATTAAACAGAAGGGGTGAGTTTACGTAAACTCAGTGTGTAATCCCCACAGAAAACATGCATACAGTCAATTAGCAGTAAACAATCAAATGCAGTCTGGGGCCTAAGCCCATTATAGTTTCAGTAGTAGTTTGGGCCTTAGCCCATTTCAGTTTAGTATCAAATATGCATTAGTGCTTTAGCCCATCACAGTAACAGTAATGCAAATAGTAATCAGTGAACAGAGTCCTACCCACCAGCCTCTACACACCATCTTCGTTCATCCCTACACTCTATGTGGGGTTTATAACACCCACCCATCCCTACACTCCAAGTCGCACCGAATGCGACACATATCAGTAAATTTGAAGTCGAGCTGCCAAATAATAGGCTTAAGAGTCTTTCAATACACTTCCTCCAATCATAATCATCCCCACCCCATGCAATGCAACATACAGTATATCATGCTTTTATGCAACTATCAGTCATTCATATATAATTATCAGTGACCATGCATAAATTATCATGCTTAATACATGCATTACATACAGTCTAATCACACATCTTGGGGTCTAAGTAACGCTTACCGACCCTACAGTAGGTTCACAATTGACTTGGGCGACCCGTTCAACCTTAAGAAACATTTCAGTAAAAATGGGCTCACACGCCCATGTGGCCTGCTCGTGTAGGCCCACACACCCGTGGGGCCCACACGGCCCAATTTGGCCTTGGCCGTGTGGATCACATGGCCTGGTCCTAAATCTCACACGCTCGTGTGTCGTACACGACCTACCTGGCCATAACACGATTGTGTCTTGCGCGCACAGCCTGGCCTCATCGATCATACACTCGTGTTATGGCACACGGCCTACCACACAGGCAACCACAAGCCCTTGTGGTGTCGATAGTGTGGGTTTTTGGCTTTCGCTGAAACCCCATTTTCTGTGTTTTTAGGTACACACCTGGTTTTGACTGATGCTACAACGATCCCTGAGCACTCCAGAACCTAAAAATCGTCATCCCAACATCTAATTTCAGTAACATTAACAAAACCTAAACGGGATTGCAATAAGACGTTCATGCTTTAACTATAGAAACCCATACCTTCGATCGAAACGAGAATCCCACGTGCTTAACTAGCCGAATGGGAGCGATGTTCAATCCTTTGATTACTTCCTAGACTGCAAAAAGAACCCCTCTTAGAAAGAATTCAGAAAGCGTTTAGAAAAGCAATCACTGGAACTTACCAACCTACCGTTGACGCACAAACGATATGGGGACGACGAAAAAATGATTCGATTATCAAAAAGAAAGCAAAAAGAGGGGAAAAAAACAAAAGAATCAGGAAATACAAAAATAGCTAAAGGAAATCGGCAGAGAAGGTAGGGGAGACGTTAGAAAAAAAAGCGGTGGAGTAGAGAGGAAGAGAATGCCGAAAATTTCCCAAAAGGAATCCCAACTAAATCGATAACTTCCACATCCCACGATTTTCTCCCACTTACCCCTCCATCACAACCACTTCAGAATTCTAATTTCAATCGAACTCATCCACGGGCCACATGCCCCATGCAAAAAGAATTCCCTTGCTCGCGCAGGGATTTGAACACAAGCCCTCCATCCCCTTAGCACTCCACTTATCCACCAGACCAGCAAGCCCATTCTGATGTAAACTTACAAAAATTACTTAAAAACCTACTAGCCAGAAATAGGGGTTAAGTCAGAAAAATACTAAAATTTTCCAAAGTTAGGGCTTGAACTTAGGACCTCACACACACACATCCAGAACACTTAACCACTGAAGCAGATACACAGTTGTTACATTTTCACAATAACAAAAATAAGAATTTTGGGGCTTACATTGTCTAATGTTTAAACTAATACTAAGCGGTATTACGTGGTCAGATCGTAATATAGAAAGACAACTTATATTAGTAGATAAACCTAAACATGTCCTTAGTCTAATCAGAAATAAGCAAACCAATTGAAAGACTAATATGTCATTTATCAAGACCAAAAAGGGGATGAGATTCTTCTCTAAATCAGACACATGTCTGACATTTGACACGACTCCTCCTTTAATCAGATTATGTGGAGAGCCGCAAATCATCACCCTTGTCCTCAGCCACATCAGCTAACTACGTAATTATTTGAAACTGTCAGAAACTGAAATTTGTGATCCGTCGAACTTCTCGATACTAAAATTTTATCGTTGACATCCTAAATGAGTCTATCTGTGGAAGCTAAACATGGCTCTAATACTAATTTTTTGGGGATCGATATATATAAACAATGAGATAATAAAAGTGGAGAAGAACGAACATAAATATTTTACGTGAAAAACCCTCAAAGAGGGAAAAACCATAGGCAAAGAAGGCTTTGACTGTTCACAAAATGAGTAAGCAAATAAGAGTACTATTTGGAAAAAATAATCCTAAATGTACTAAACATACAAACCCAAACCTTAAAAAATAAAGTCCTAACTCGAGAACAAAATTCTATCTATAGTTACCACGGAAGCTCTCTCCAAAACTCATATGTGACTACATCTTGTCACCCTCAAAGAAAAGCACTTGTTAATTGGCGTGTCTAACATGGATATAATGGACCCTTTAAATAGGCTTAGATTAGAGTTCTAATCATATTAAAATAACCCTGAAGTATTAAGACTCCAACTTGGAGAAGAAATCCTACTTGAAGTCTAAAACGCGATTGCTTACATGGAGAATACATCGCATCGTTCTGACATTCCATGCATGCTCATCATGATGTTGTCGCTTCCTTAAGTTGGGAGTTCGTCGCGTCGTCCCCACGTCGGTCCTATTTTGGCCCTTCATCTGTTGCTCGTCGATTATTGTATAAGGTTCCTGCAACACGTGTGTTAAATACAAGGCAGGCCCCATAAATTATTTGTTGGGGATCGACTCGTATAAACAATGAAATAGTAAAAGTGGATAAGAATGAACATAAATATTTTATGTGGAAAACCCTCAAAGAGGGAAAAACCACAGGCAAATGAGGCTTCGACATTTCACTAAATTAGTAAACAAACGAGTGTACAATATGGAGAAAATAATCTTAAATGTACTAAACGTACAAACCCAAACCCCAAAAACAAAGTCCTAACTCGAGAACAAAATTCTTTCCATAGTTACCACAAAAACTCATATGCAACTACATTTTGTTGCCCTCAAAGAAAAATCCTTGCTGATTGGCATAACAAAATAGGGATACAATGACCCCTTTAAATAGGCTTAAACTAGAATTCCAATCATATTAAAATAACCCTGAAGTAATCAAAATCCAACTAGGAGAAGAAATCTTGCTTGAAGTCTAAAACGCGACTAATTATGTGGAGAATACGTCACGTCGTTGTGACGTCCCATGCATGCTCCTCGCGCCATCAGCGTTGCCTTAAGTTGGGAGTTCGTCACGTTGTCCCAACCTCGAGGACCTTCTTGTTCCGACATTGGTCCTTTTTTGGCCCTTCTTCGATTGCTCGTCCATTCTCGTCTAAGGTGGGTTCAACACATCCGATAAATACGAGGCACACCCCACAAAATATAAAATAAAATATATTTAAATAGGATAGAATAAAAAAAATAAAAATATACAACCATCCGAATAGTGATAACATTTCTAAAACAGATAATAAAAAACAACAAATAAATAATGAACATAGATAAAAAGTGCCCAATCAAAGAATAATCCGTTTTAATGAGAAAAAGAATAAGTAATGCTTTTGAAGGTAGTTTAAAAGGAAAAAAAGAAAAGAGCACAAAATAAATGATGAAAACAACACTTATATATAAAAAAGGGAAAAAATGTATTACTAAGGCACGTGTTTTTTCCTGTTCTTACTTAATATCTTGAATTGCAAATGAGTGAAGCACAAAATAGAAAAACTAAAATAATAATCCCAGGAAAGAAAAGAAAAAAAAATAAATGTGTTACTAAGAAATGTGTATTTTCACATTATTACTTGATATCTCGAATTGCAGGCAAATACAGAATAACACAATTGTTCCAAGTACACTTGAACTTTTATAAGAACGTTGTTATTTCTAAATATGCTATTGAATTTGTTAACACCAAACCAAAATATCAACACCATAAAGTAATCAACAAAATGATGAGTAAATCAAATAACTATATGTAAGCCTGAAATTTTAAAGAAAACCACCACAAAAACCAACCACAAAAGATTACTTTTTTTCCAACATTTCTTATTCAACTATAACCTAACTTTGAATGTGTTCTTCATTCTGATATCAAATCATGAACAATAAATATAAATATTTTTTTTAAAAAAATAAAACCTTTCTCTCTCTTTTTTTTTTATTTACAAAATTTCCAAATTCAATACATAAAATAAAATAATTAATTAATTAATTTATCAAAAAATATTTAAAAATAAAATAACCCATTTTCTACTATAATGTTAAAAATTAAATATATAATTAAAATTATTAAAATCAATTAATTAACCTCAAAATTTATACTCTCTTACTATTAAAACAAATGTTTGTATTTAGATTTTTTTATTCCGCAACTTTAAAAAATTGTCATGTGTCTTTTTTTTAAATATTTGTTTTTTTTAAATCTTTTACTATACTTTAGGACACTTGTGAAATCTAAAAATTTCACTTGCAGCTTATCAAATATTTTTCCTTAAAAAAGTTATTTAAGAACAATAATAAAAAAGAATTTCGTGCTTCACTCTTATATACGATTAGTCTCTTCATTTATAAAAAAAATTGCATAAATAATTTTATTCTTATCTTTTTGTTTATAATCATCATTTAAGCTATTGTAATTAATTAAAGTAAATAAAACTAATGTACATAAAATACAAACTTTAACCTCTTTGCTAGATGTAGTACCCAAATTTTGCCCGGCCCGTTATTAGAGCCAAGGCCCAGTAAAGGAATAAAACCCAAAACAAAGCCAAGCAAAATAAGCCATTAAACAGTCCCAATAATACCAGTCCATTAAATACACCCAAATCTAAACCCAATAGCAGACCCAATTAACTAACAGCCCAAACAACCTAACCCAATTTTACAGTAGCCCAACAACCCACAAAACCTTAAATTTTTCAGAACCCTAGCCCTTAGTTGCCCCAGCTAATGCGCCGCCGGCCTTTGGCCTCCCGCGTGGACCCCACGCGCGCTCCCCTAGCAAACACCACGCGCACCGCTTGATTTGTTGCGCTGCTTCCGCGCCGCTGCTCACGCCACGCGCGCCGCTTTTTGAGATCGGGCCACAGATCCCCACGCGCCTGCCTACTCCATGCGCACGTCGTTTCCCGAGTCACGCGCCGCCGATCTCGCGACGCCCGTGCACCTCGACCTCCGTCTCCACCATTGCCCTCTCTACTCCAACGCCCATACCCCGCAAAACACGCACAAATGCATGCAGAAAGAAACAAGAAGAAGCAGAGAAATATGGAACGGAATAGTAAAATATTAGGAAGATAGTGTGTTTTTCTGCTATAAAGCCATGAAAAACTCGATGTAATACTGTTCGAAAAGTAGAGACCAATGAGCGAAAATAAAAGAAACTACTACGAAAAGTAAAAAGGTGCGAGGTTGTCTTTCGGTCCTCCTCTCGTTAATTTTCTTTGGTTTAATACCGTTTTGGCTTTTATATCTTCTCTCGTACTAATTTCAAAAACTAAAAAATCAACAATAAAACGAATAAAAAGCGAAGGGAGCATACCGATTCTCGAGCGCGTCGTCGTGCTTTTCGTGCCTGGTCGTCGAAACTAGATCGAGAGCCGAAAAACGGGATTTCTTCCCTTGGGTTTTTGGGGTTTCAAAAGGGGTTCGGGATAAGACCAAAAGGTCTGATTTGGAGCACCACCGGCCACCGATACGGTGGTGGCGTGGTGGTACGACAAAAGGCTGAGGTGAAGGGAGGCCGATCGTCGGACGGGTGAGAGGGAGAGAAGACAGGAGAGCTTTTTGTGTTTTTTTGAAGACGAGGGGTCTGCAAATGAAACAAAAAAGGAAAATTCGGGCTTTTAAAGGAACCCGTGTGACCCGACCCGTCTGCCAAGGAATCCGCGCGCTTCTTCATAAAATGGAGTATTTGCGCTTTGGGTCCCTCTCCATTTACGCACGTTATAAAGAAGCCCCAACCTATTTCTTATTTCGGCCTTTAATCTGACCTTCCTCTCGATTTAGTCCCCTCACATCCACTTGTTAATTTAACCAATTTTGTTATTATCGGTACCATTATTAACATTATTATTGCATTATCATGTCGTTACTATCATCATCATATTATTGTTATTATATTGTGCATATAGTTTCTATTATTATTATTATTACTACGTTATTATCTTTATTATTATATTGTTAACCTTACATCATTATTACTACTATATTTATATTAGTACATTGTGTGGATTTCGTACCCTTATTATTATATTCACTATTATCTTCACTTTATTACCATTCATCGCTATTATGCGTTATCGTTATACGTATTATATGCATTATATGCGTTACCATTATCGTATTCCCGTACACACTTTATTAGTACCTAACTGATTTTATTATTATAACTATATCTATATTATCTTGTCACGTGCGTGTTATACTATTTTTAATATTTTATTTTATCCCTTTGTTTTCGTTTTGATATTTTATGATTATCTTTATCCGCGCCATTTTATGTGAATCGATATTTTTAGATGGTCTTGGATTCGAAAGTTTAAAATACCATGTCCTGAAGTATTGGATGTGATATTTTATCCTTTTGGAACAAGAAGATCTGGATTTTCGATTTAAGAAAACCACGGGATAATCTTGGATTCAAAGATTTAAAATATCGTGCCCTAAAGCATTGGATGTGGTATTTTATCTTTTTGGAACAAGAAGATCCTCATTTTCAATTCAAAAACTACGAGATGATCTCCAAATCGAGGACTTAAACTATCATGTCCTAAAGCATTGGATGTAATATTTTAGTCCCTTTGGGAACGTGAAAATCTCAATTTGTACTTTGGAAAACTATGAGAGGATCTCAGGACCGAGGATTTAAACTATCGTGTCCTAAAGTATTGGATGCGACACTTTATTTCTTCGAAACGAGAAAATCTCGATTTAATTTAAGAAAACACCCGCATTTCCAAAATAAATCAAATTTCAAATTCTTTCAAAATCTTCAAACTTTCGACATGAGGACATTAACTAATCAATTTGGTACCAATTTTGGGCGTGACGAGGGTGCTAACCCTTCCTCGCACGTAACCGACTCCCGAACCTATTTCCTCAAATCTTCGTAGACCAAAAACATTATTTTAATAAATCAAAAATGTTTTATTAAAACAAGGGTGATCCGATCACACCTAATAAAGGATCGGTGGCGACTCCACGTTTTATCATTTTCAAAACCAAGTTGATTTTCTTTTAAAAAATGGTTTCGATAGCTTGGCGACTCCACTGGGGACGTTGATAAGAGAGTCAGGCCGTAAATTGATTATTTTTATGTCCTTTTTCGAAAGTTTGAAAATCGGATTTGAAAAATTACGATTCTTTTATTACATTCGCCTTATGTTATCTTATTTGATTGTGTGGTCGAGTCTTGAATAATATTTTTACATCACATTGCATGACCGTTGGGTCACACCTTTTAAGTGGGAGTGAGAAGCTACTCTTTCGTGAGGTTTTCACCTCCGTGCAAGATAGTGGATCGCTTTGGGATACATCCGCACCTATGTCTTCATGAGACTTTCGTCTCAGCAGCCATAGGAAATGTGTTCCCAATCGAACTTGGTCCATATGAGCCTATAATGGGTGAGGATCGAGAATCGCTAGTTCGTGTACCTTTACTCTAGAACCAACCCCATATAGCGAATCAGTAAGAACCACCTAGATAGAGCCGCGCCAAACTCTAGTGGTTACCCGATTAAGTTTTATTTGTTGCTTGTTGAGTACTAAATAATGACCTGCTTCATCTTCATCTCTTCGCATTAGCATGTACATTAAAAGGGTGTTGATTCCCGCTCAATTCTTTGAATAGGTAGCTTATCATGGAAAAGGGGTTTCTTGATAAAGTGGAAGACAATTCGGCCGTCCGAGTATGGGCCGAGGCAGTACAGCGAGAGAAGGGGGATAGCCTCACGGAGGGATACACATCAGAGTTGTGGGATTACACGCGCATCAGTGTAACTCAAAATAATCTTCACGAAATAAGGGAAATCTGGAGCCAATGGGACGACAAGATCAAGCAGTTATTCTACTATCATTACGGCGACTTGCCTTATCTACTTGACGTCAAGATAGACCAACACTTGTTCCGAGCAATGGTACAGTTCTGGAATCCTACATACGGGTGTTTCACTTTTGGGAAAGTAGATTTAGTTCCCACCATAGAGGAGTACACAACCCTGATTCGCTGCCCAAGAATCCAAATTGATAAGGCTTATCTGAGAGCCGTTAATGTCCCTACATTCACAAAAAAGTTGATGAATATAACGGGGATGAGCGAGCAGTGGGTTACGGCCCGGACAAAACAAAAAGGAGATTGTAAGTGCATCCCGTGAAAGAATCTGAGGGATTTGATCATGGCACATCCTGATGAAAAGAAGAGGGTTGATGTTTTGGCTTTGAGCATTTACGGATTGGTTATCTTCCCTAAAGCTCTAGGACATGTGGATGAGGCGGTGTCTGATCTATTCGACAAATTAGACAGAGGGGTCACTCCTATTCCCGCGATTCTCACTGTAACTTTTAGATCTCTAAGCGCGTCTTAGAAGAGCGGCGAGGAGATTCATCGGTTGCGCCAACTCTTAATAGCATGGTTTCACAAATCATTTTTGAAAATAGAAAAGGTATCGTGTCTAATCTTCACCGAAGACTATTCTCCGCTAAAAAATATAGTGGCAACGCCTAGACGAGACGACATCACGGAAGAAAGTTGGATGGTGATTTTGCAAAGCCTACAAGAAGAAGATGTAGAGTGGAAAGCTCCTTGGATGATTCTTGACGAAATCTTATATAAGTGTGGAGACTTTGATTATGTCCCCATGCTCGGGATATGGGGAGCCGCCGGATACACTCCTCTCCTAGTGTTAAGGCAGTATAGGTCAAGACAGTTTACACCGCCTACACAAGGGTTAGCTCAGTGCGAGTTTGAATATAAAGGGGAAAATTACAAAAAGAGAGTTTGCGAGATATCAAAGGCTTGGAGCCGAATTCATAGAATGAAAAGGTTTGCTGCCAACCCAATGACGACCCCTGAATATGTCCAATGGCGAGGTCAAAGAATCAATGACAACATCCCCGCATCTGACCTAGAAAACACCCGATCACTAGAAGAGCAGTTACGGGTGATCCCTTCCGAGCTTGAAATTATCAAACAAGACTTCGAAGAGAGGAACCGGGAATTAAGGAAAAGGATAGAGCAACTAGAGGAAGAGAAAATGCAGGTAGGCTTGGACGTCGATATTCAAAAATCAGAAGCCGAGAAATGGAGGAAAGGGAAGACTAAAGCCGAAGTAGATTTGGAAGATTTGAAGACCGACTACAAGAAGCTACGAAGGTCGATAAGAATGGCGGGGCTGGGAAAAACGTCAGAGCAATGGCGCCAAGAGATTAAAGAAGAGAAGAACAGAGCGAGCCAATGGGAAAGTGAACTCCGGATGCCTTTGAGCGAAAGATGCCCTAAAATGAATTTGATGGAAGGCCAAGATGAGAAAGAAAAATTAAAAATGCGAATGTCGAATCGGAGAAATTGTCAGACATCGATCGGCCGTAATTCCGTAGTCGAATTGAAGGCTAGTCTGAGCAAAATTGAAGAAATGAAGGCAAGAATTGAAGAGTTAGAATCTGCTGTGCATGGCTATGAGTTACGAGAAGGACTTTTCAAAGCTAATGAAGAGCGATGGAAGCAAAGAATCGGATCACTCTCGAGCCAAGTCGAAGCCGGATTATGTTATGGGAGAAGCCATGGCTCGAATCACGAGGAGTGGCGGACCACTTGCGGACTTTGGCAGCTCGAGCTGATGTATTAGGTTTGATGTACGAGTCCTGAGTCGGTAAAAGGGTCGGGAGTTAGCTTGCTTCTTGAGGAGGTCAAGGCGTTAAGTAGTAGGGCCAGCCTTTTATGTAATCCATTTTATGTAAAGAAACTTGTTTTCTAGTAAAGTTTATCTAATGGAATTGAATTAAATCAACACCTTTTTGCATTCGTACCACGCGTTTGCATTACATTGCATTACATTGCATCATATACATTGAATCTCACAAAAGGACCCTAAAATTATGGCAGTTACCTTGAAACATCACTACAGTATAAGAGGCAAAACGAGAATAATGGATCAAAGAATGGAAAGACTAGAACAGATGCAAAAAGAAATCCAGGATCAAATGAAAGGACAAGCTCAATTACAAGAGCAGCTGGCCAAAAACCAGCAAGACATGATAGAACGAATGCAAGAATCCCAGAATAACATGATAAGCCAGCTAATGCAATTACTGTCTAAGGAGCGCGAAAAAGAAAGGGGCGTTGCCACTAGCTCAGGAAACGACAGTGATAACCCCTCTCTCACCCCACCGAACGCACAAACGCCACCGGACACGTATTCCCAAAGGGCATCTGTCACTATCAGGTCGCAATATAGGGCCGATATCGCAATACCGACCCACCTCCCAACGGGTTCAGGTACCAACCCGGGAGAAAGTCCAATCAATCCCAACGTTCCCAACTTAGATGAGATGGCCAAAAAGGCAAAGTTGGAATTACCAAAATAGCTAGAGGATAAATATGAGTGGTTGGTGGAGAAATTTAAAGCTCTAGAAAATGCCGGTAAACGTCGGGGAATAAAAGCCAATGACTTAAGTTTGGTCCCCGACTTGGTACTCTCGTACAACTTCAAGACACCTGAGTTTGAAAAGTACAATGGGACGAGCTGCCCAGAGGCCCATATTACCATGTTCTGTAGAAGGATGGCGGGCTACACTAATAATGACCCACTACTGATCCACTGTTTCCAAGACAGCCTGGTGGGAGCTGCAGCCAAATGGTACAATCAATTGAGTCGTGCCAAAATTTGTTCATGGGATGATTTGGCTCAAGCATTCTTGGAGCAATACAACCACGTAATGTGATATAACCCCGATAGGATCACTCTTCAAAACATGGAAAAGAAGGGAATGAAAACTTTAGGCAATATGCACAGAGGTGAAGGGAGGTTGCCATCCAAGTCCAAATAGCACGCTTCTAGAGAAAGAAACCACAATGCTCTTCATCCGCACAATCGAAGGCCCCATTCCTCATGCATATGATAGACAAAGGCAACCCGTGAGCTTTTCGGACGTCGTGACAACCGGAGAAATGATCGAGAACCTCATAAAAAGCGGAGGGATCGAGGCGGGAGAAAGTGCCAAAAGAATGCCCCCAAGGAAGAAAGAAAATGAGGTGAATAAAGCGAGCCTAGGATACCCGAAGTCGATCACCATTAATCAGCCAAAAGCAATGACCACGGGGCAGCAAGGGTTACCCAAAAAGGAACCTGGCACCTCAAGACAAGATAATGAGAAACCTCAATTCACACTGATTCTGATGACGTGGAAGGAAATGTATCAAACCCTGTTCGATGCGCATATTGTGTCCCCTTACCACATAAAACCGATGCAACCTCCGTATCCTAAGTGGTATGACTCGAATGCACAGTGTGAATACCACGCAGGAATCACGGGACACTCAATAGAGAACTGCCTGGCTTTCAAGAAATTGGTGGAAAGATTCATCAATATGGGTGTGGTTGAGTTGGATGATATGCCAAATACAACAAACCCCTTACCCAATCACACCAAAGGTGGAGTCAATGCAATTAGTGAAAATACAGGAAAGAGGATCAAAACAAATGTCGCGGAGGTCAAAACTCCCTTGAAACGGGTCTGGAAAGAGATGGTCAAGCATGGACTGATAATTGCGAATGAGAGTCAAGGAGAGCTGACAAACTACTGTGAGCACCATCAAGAGTTGGGGCATGAGATTCAGACGTGTGGAGAATTCAGAACTCTGGTGCAAAACTTAATGGACAATAAAGAGATTGAATTTTATGATGAGGGCACAGAAGATAGAAGCATATGCGCATCAGAGGCAACAGTAAAAAGCTCAAAAATTGGCCTCCCGATGATCATTATTTCGCACCCAGGAATCGATGAGACGGGAACACGAATCGCGCCGAAAATAGTAATACGGAGGCCTACCACCTCTGCTCATAAAGATGATAAGGAGATTCCTCGGAGCCTCGAATGCAATATAGCAGTCTCTAGAAAGGAGGATTCAGCTAGCGATGAGACTGGATTTCGAGTGGCCCCAAAGGTGGTAATACGGAGGCCCATTACCTTTGCTCGCAAGGAGGAAATGCCTCGCAACCATGAGTGTAATATAGCAGCCCCCGAAAAGGAAGATTTGGCAAGTGATAAGACAGAATACTGGACAAATACCGAAAGTGATAATACTGAAGGCCAGACGCATTTGCTTATAAGGATAACAAGGAAATTCCTTGGAATTACGAATGCAATGTAACAGTTCCAGGAAAGGAGAATGTAGCCAACACCTCAAAAGAAGATCTAGGGGGAGGTTTTCATACGCTGGCGGAGACGCCTACTGACGTAATAAAAGGGAAAGCTCCAATGGCGGAACATGAGAAAGGAAAGCCTGCTGAACCCGAACCAAGGACCAAGGAGCCTGTGACTGAGGAAGAGGCTAAGGAGTTTCTGAAATTTCTAAAACATAGTGAATACTGTATGGTGGAACAGCTGCACAAACAGCCGGCGCGCATATCCGATTGGTCGACCATATAAGCGCGGACAACTTCATTCATTTTAATGATGATGAAATACCACCAGGTGGTAGAGGATCCACCAAGGCTTTGCACATTACCGCTAGATACAAAGGGTACATACTGCCAGGGGTCTTGATAGACAACGGGTCCGCATTGAATGTGTTGCCCTTGTCCACCCTCAACAGACTGCCGGTGGACAGTTCGCACATGAAGGAATGCCAGAGCGTAGTAAAAGCCTTTGACGGCACCCAAAGAAGAGTCATGTGGAGGATCGAGGTACCCTTACTAATTGGCCCAACCACCTACGAG
This sequence comes from Gossypium bickii, assembly GCA_025503065.1. Classification (NCBI taxonomy): domain Eukaryota; kingdom Viridiplantae; phylum Streptophyta; class Magnoliopsida; order Malvales; family Malvaceae; genus Gossypium; species Gossypium bickii. The sequence goes on from CP106719.1 coordinate 31,726,345, forward strand.
ATAGATTTTCTAGTTATGGACATCGAACCTTCCTACAACTGCCTATTAGGGAGACCATGGATACATTCGTCTGGAGCAGTACCTTCATCATTACATCAGAAGGTGAAATTAATAGCGGATGGCCGACTGGTAACAATAAAAGCCGAGGAGGACATTATTGCCACCGTGACTAGTGACATGCCCTACGTGGAGACAAACTATGAGGCAACCGAATGCTCTTTCCGAACTCTTGAGTTCGTGAACGCAACTTTTGTCATGGAAGGAAACAAAATCTTGAAGCCCAGAATTTCTAAGACTACAAGGATGGGATTAAAAATGACCGTAGGGAAAGGCGCTTTATCGGGAAAAGGGCTTGGAAAGTATCTTCAAGGGAAACTGGCGGCCCCGATGCCAAGAGAAAAACAAGATCGCTTTGGCCTGGGATTCAAACCAGATGTAAGATAAAAGAGGAAGGAGCTAGAAAAGAGACAGGAAAGAAGACGCGCTCGTTTGAGTGGGAAGGAAACCGAGTGGGAACCCATGATCATCCCACACATATCCAAGACCTTTGTGTCGGGAGGGATAATCCACTCTGAGCCGAAGACCCAGAAGAGAGAGGACATCACAGCGATGTTAGGCAATGTCTACATCAGTGCCATATCTGAGGAGGCGGTTGATGGAAGAATCTCGCCAAATATCCAACCTTACGAATCGGAAAACATCTTGGACAATTGGACTGCGGAAGAAATCCCTGTAGTATTTAGGGCTCATTCAGAGTAATGTTCAGGACACACTTGTTGCTTTAGGCCAAAGAGCAGCAAGATTTCTTTTGTGAAATAGGCGCATGTTCAAGTATCGTTATATCAATAAAATGCATTTTCATCATCGTTTGAAGCAAACATCCCCTTCCTTTATTTTTCGATCATTCAACATTATCATACATACAATTGTTCATTTACCAATTCATTCATTCCACCCGTATTTTCTTAAACTGCAACAGGTCCCTGGATATCAATGACTTGAGCAACGCTGCCTTGGATTCGAAATATCCTTTTGAGCAAGACGTATGCTTAGAAAGATTACAAGATTTCGAAGATGACGCAGACGAGGACCTATCCCCTGATCTGTTAAAATTGGTAGAGCAGGAGAAGAAACAAATTCGGCCTCATAAGGAAGCAGTAGAGACCGTGACGTTGGAAGAAGGAAAAGTGGTAAATATCGGAACGGGAATAGCCGAGGAGACAAAGCGAGAAACTTATCAAATCATGCATGAATTCAAGGATGTCTTCGCATGGTCTTATGAAGATATGCCTGGTTTAAGCACCGATATAGCGAAGACACCGCTTACCCATAAGGAGGGAGTACAAGCCGGTCCAGCAGAAACTTCGAAGGATGAGACCAGATATTGTGCTTTGAAAATAAAGGAGGAGATTCAAAAGCGATTCGACGCAGATTCTGCGCAGGAGATCAAATACTCGGAATGGGTAGCCAATATCGTGCTCTGTCCTAAAAAAGATGGGAAAGTAATGAAGAATGTGTGTGGATTATAGAGACCTAAATAAGGCTAGCCCAAAGGATAACTTCCCACTTGCCTCATATTGATACTCTAGTAGAGAACACAGCGGGCTTTTCGCTATTTTCCTTCATGGATGGCTTCTCCGGATATAACCCCGAAGATATGGGAAAGACTACCTTCATAACATTGTGGGGTACATTCTGTTATAAAGTGATGCCATTTGGGTTGAAAAATGCAGGAGCTACATACCAAAGGGCCATGGTGACCCTGTTCCACGATATGATGCATAAGGAAATTGAGGTTTACGTGGATGACATGATAGCATAGTCTAGAACCGAAGAAGAACATGTTCAAGTCTTGCAGAAGTTGTTTCTGAGGCTAAGGAAGTTCCAATTGAGACTCAATCCCAATAAATGTACCTTTGGAGCCGTGTCCGCAAACTGTTGGGTTCGTGAGTCGCAAGAAGGGGATAGAGATCGACTCAGACAAGGTCCGGGCCATACAAGAATTGCCTCTGCCACGCACCCAGAAGGAAGTTCGAGGTTTCCTAGGAAGATTAAATTACATTGCTTGGTTTATTTCGCAGCTGACTGAGAAATGCGATCCCATCTTTCGTCTTTTGAAGAAACACAACCCGGGCGTGTGGAATGATGAATGTCAAGAAGCTTTTGATCGGGTCAAACAAAGACTTGTTAAACCCTCCAAGATCGCCACCTCCACGTCTCGACAAGCCATTAATCCTATATCTGACGGTGCTGGGTCACTCTATGGGATGTGTGCTAGGTCAGCATGATGATTTGGGAAGAAAAGAGAAGGCGATATACTACTTCAGTAAGAAATTCACTGAGTGCGAGATGAGATATTCGCCAATTGAAAAGTTGTGTTTGTCGTTGATTTGGACAACTCGGAGATTGAGACAATACATGCTATATCACACGACTTCGGCTAATCTCAAAGTTGGACCCCTAAAGTATATGATGGAGGCGCGACCGCTTTGAATGGGAGGATGGCTAGATGGCAAATTCTCTTCGTCCGAATTTGATATCGTATCGTGAGTTAGAAAGCTATAAAAGGGGCGCGATAGTGACTTCCTAGCTAGCGTGAGCTTTAGAAGATTATGAGCCGTTGAACTTTGATTTCCCCAATGAGGATCTAATGTACGTGGTGGCTACGGAAGAGGATACTGCAAAAGATGGCCTTTGGAAATTGAATTTCGATGGAGCATCAAATGCTATCGGAAACGGAATTGGGGCAGTCTTGGTATCCCCAAATGGAGATCACTACCCTTTCACATGCAAATTGGATTTTGATTGTACAAACAACATGGCAGAATACGAAGCCTGTATCATGGGACTCCACGCTGCTATAGAATGAAGGGTTAAAACGCTGGAAGTATATGGAGATTCCGCATTAGTGATCTACCAACTAAGGGGCGAGTGGGAGACAAGAGACCTTAAATTGATCAACTATCAAAGGGTAGTCATGAGATTAATCGAGGAGTTCGACGATATCACCTTTAGTTATCTCCCACGAGAAGAAAACCAGATGGCAGATGCTCTGGCTACTTTAGCTTCCATGATTAAGGCGAATGAGCAAGAAAATGTAAAGCCCATTCAAATGAGTATTTACGAAGCCCCAGCTTATTGCTGCAATGTAGAAGAAGAAGAAAAGCACGATCACCCCTGGTACCAAGATATATTGCGATATGCGAGAAATCGCGAATACCCAAATCACGCATGGCGAGAAAGAAAAGGACGCTTAGGAGATTGGCCCTTGAATATGTTTTGGATGGGGACATCTTGTACAAGAAGGGAAAAGATCAAGTATTGTTGAGATGCGTCGATGCTCTAGAAGCCAAGATGATCCTAGAAGAAGGTCATGAGGGCGTTTGCGGAATGCATGCCAACAGATTCACAATGGACAGGCAAATAATGAGATTTGGATATTACTGGTCCACCATGGAAGGAGATTGCATCAGCTATGCTAAGAGATGTCATAAATGCCAGATCTATGGGGATAAGATTCACATACCTCCGTCCCCCTTGCATGTCATGACTTCCCCATAGCCCTTTTCTATATGGGGCATGGATGTTATCGGGCCGATTTCACCGAAAGCATCAAACGGACACCGATTTATCTTCGTAGTAATTGATTACTTCATGAAATGGGTAGAAGCCGCTTCATACGCTAACGTCACTAAATTAGCGGTTAGTCAGTTTTTAAAGAAGGAAATCATTTGCCGATATGGGATGCCCGAAAAGATCATATCAGACAATGCATTGAATTTGAACAACAGCACGATAGCAGATGTTTGTCGTCAATTCAACATTAAACATCATAACTCATCTCCGTATCGTCCAAAAATGAATGGGGCAGTAGAAGCGGCGAATAAGAACATCAAGAAGATAGTGGGGAAGATGACAGAGACCTACAAGGATTGGCATGAAAAACTACCATTTGCACTTTATGCTTATCGAACGTCCGTCATGACTTCCACCGAGGTAACACCTTTCTCACTGGTCTACGGGATGGAGGCAATCCTACCTATTGAAGTGGAAATACCTTCCCTCCGGGTTTTGACTGAAGTAAAGCTGGATGAAGCAGAATGGATTCAGGCTCGATACGATCAATTGAACCTAATCGAAGAAAAGAGGCTAAGGGCTATCCAGCACGGTCAGATGTATTAAAAACGCATGATGCGAGCCTATAACAGAAAAGTTCGCCCAAGAGAGTTTCACGAGGGAGACCTGGTATTGAAGAAGATCCTCCCCATACAGAAGGATTTCAGAGGAAAATGGATGCCGAATTGGGAGGGACCATACGTGGTGAAGAAGGCTTTCTCCGGAGGTGCGCTGATTCTAACGGAAATGGACGGGAAGAGCTTGCCCAACCCCATGAATTCAGATGCAGTCAAAAGATACCTTGCTTGAACAAGCTAGGACGAAAACCCGCCAAGGACAATTTGTCCCCCTAAAAAAAAAAAAAGGGGGGGGAGAGGCCAAGGCGAAAACCCGCAAAAGGCGCTTTAAGACCAAAGGGATTTGAGTCGAAAACCTAAAAAAGGCGACTTGAATTGTGAAGGCTGCACGGGAATGGACAAGAAGGGGGAAGGTTGCGCTCCGTTGCATCAACAAAACGTTAAAGATCTCCTAAGCACATATCAAACTCAAAAGGGTCTTCCAAATGTTTAGGCTGAGAAGCTTAGGCGGCGATATCTGGGGCACCTAATTTCCATTTTTACCCACCTTGAGTTTGTAATTTGTGACCGTCTTATTCTATGAATTTCGTTCTTGTTTGCATTTACCAGTTTGATTAACCTGTTGTGTTTCGAGCTATACTCCCAATCAATACCCTCCCCGCAATCATTTCTAGGCATTTTACATTGAAATAACGATTACGGAACTAATAATATTTTCATAAAAGGAGTCATGTATATCATTCTGAAAGCCTCTGAATAATACAAGGACCTGAAACATGACCACTGTTCAAAATTCATTCCACCTAAGGTTCAGAAATGTCAGAAAATGACCGTCTATTTGAACAAAGAAATGTTGCACTCCTGAGATTGCGGTGAGGGGTACGGACTTTAGGTCTCAGAGAGTACAATGGAAATGACAACGGAATTGTAGCAGAGCAAGCTCATTTCTTTGGGTTTTCTATATCTGCCATAATCGTAGTGCATCAGTAATCAAATCTCGCTATGAGCGATGGCAACCCAAACCATAAATGGGATCCTTCTCATGCATTCATACGCATCCAGCTAAGAGCATTCAATTTATCGCAATCATCCTAGTCATTTTTACACGGTGAAAAATCATCATTTGCATGGTACATATAGCTAGGAGCATTTGAATCACCCGATCATAACACTCTCGTCATTTGCATAAGCACAAGCACGTTCTGCAGGACAGGTTCCTCAGAGAACAACATAACAGCATCGAGGGCCAGACGTACTCCCACAAAGCCGACTGAATATACTGAGGAAGCAAAATTAAAAAGGGGAGCAGGTCGAAGTCGCTAATCCCTCCTCCCTGAGTATATTGAGAATCAACCTATCTTCGAGAAGTTTCAGCAAGAGGATTAAATTTACGGATCTCTTCTTTACGAATTCCTATCACCCACTATTTAGAAGTTTCAAAAAAGAGGATCAAATTTACTGGATCTCTTCTTTCCAATTTCTATCACCCGCTATTTCCGAGAAGTTTCAATGAGAAGATCAAATTCTGAGATCTCTTCTTTCTGAATTCCTATCCCCTCCTATTTCCGAGAAGTCTCAGCAAGAGGATCAAATTTACGGATCTCTTCTTTCTGAATTCCTATCACCCGCTATTTCCGAGAGGTTTCAGTGAGAAAGATCAAATTTACTGATCTCTTCCTTCAATTCTTAACACCCCAAACCTCCAGATGAGAATGGATCGAAGCAAAGAGCTACGATGAAGTTTGAAGTCGCTTTGAAGAAGACGCGGATCAAGAAGTCAAGGCTTAACTAAGCCCGGGCAAAATTGGTTCTTTTATGGTCTTTGCTCTATTCTCGTTTCACGACAATGAGCAAAGAGGGGCAGCTGTAGTACCTAAATTTTGCCCGGCCCGTTATTAGAGCCAAGGCCTAGTAAAGGAATAAAACCCAAAACAAAGCCAAGCAAAATAAGCCATTAAACAGTCCCAGTAATACCAGTCCATTAAATATACCCAAATCTAAACCCAATAGCAGACCCAATTAACTAACAGCCCAAACAACCTAACCCAATTTTACAGTAGCCCAACAGCCCACAAAACCTTAAATTTTTCAGAACCCTAGCCCCTAGTCGTCCCAGCTAATGCGCCGCCGGCCTTTGGCCTCCCGCGTGGACCCTACGCGTGCTCCCCTAGCAAACACCACGCGCACCGCTTCAGATCCGCGCGTTTTCCGCACGCGTGCGTCTACGCCACGCGCGCCGTTTGAATCAGTATCGCAGATATCCCCACTGCGCGCTCCACGCCAAGCGCGCGTCGTTTCCCGAGTCACGCGCGCCTCGATCTCGCACGCGCCCGCGTGCACCTCGACCTCCGTCTCCACCATTGCCCTCTACTCCAACGCCCATACCCTGCAAAACACGCACAACAGACAGAGAAACAACAAGAAGGTAGAGAAATATGGAACGGAATAGTAAAATATTAGGAAGATAGTGTGTTTTTCGGCTATAAAGCCATGAAAAACCGATGTAATACGGGTTCAAAAAGTAGAGACCAGTAGCGAAAATAAAAGAAACTACTACGAAAAGTAAAAAAAGGTGCGAGGTTGTCTTTCAGTCCTCCTCTGTTTATTTTCTTTGGTTTAATACCGTTTTGGCTTTTATATTTTCTCTCGTACTAATTTCAAAAACTAAAAAATCAACAATAAAACAAATAAAAAGCAAAGGGATCATACCTGATTCTCGAAGCGCGTCGTCGTCTTCGCCGTGCTGGTCGTCGAAACTAGATCGAGAGCCAAAAAACGGGATTTCTTCCCTTGGGTTTTTGGGGTTTCAAAAGGGGTTTGGGATAGGACCAAAAGGTCTGATTTGGACACCACCGGCCACCGATACAGTGGTGGCGTGGTGGCAGTGCGACAAAAAAAGGCGAGGAGGCCGATCGTCGGACGGGTGAGAGGAGAGAAGACAGGAGAGCTTTTTGTGTTTTTTTTGAAGACGAGGGTGCGCAAATGAAACAAAAAGGAAAATTCGGGCTTTTAAAGGAACCCGTGTGACCACCTGCTCGCCAAGGATCCGCCGCGCTTCTTCATAAAATGGAGTATTTGCGCTTTGGGTCCCTCTCCATTTATGCACGTTATAAAGAAGCCCCAACCTATTTCTTATTTCGGCCTTTAATCTGACCTTCCTCTCGATTTAGTCCCCTCACATCCACTTGTTAATTTAACCAATTTTGTTATTATCGGTACCATTATTAACATTATTATTGCATTATCATGTCGTTACTATCATCATCATATTATTGTTATTATATTGTGCATATAGTTTCTATTATTATTATTATTACTACGTTATTATCTTTATTATTATATTGTTAACCTTACATCATTATTACTACTATATTTATATTAGTACATTGTGTGGATTTCGTACCCTTATTATTATTATATTCACTATTATCTTCACTTTATTACCATTCATCGCTATTATGCGTTATCGTTATACGTATTATATGCATTATATGTGTTACCATTATCGTATTCCCGTACACACTTTATTAGTACCTAACCGATTTTATTATTATAACTATATCTATATTATCTTGTCACGTGCATGTTGCACTATTTTTAATATTTTATTTTATCCATTTGTTTTCGTTTTGATATTTTATGATTATCTTTATCCGCGCCATTTTATGTGAATCAATATTTTTAGATGGTCTTGGATTCGAAAGTTTAAAATACCGTGTCCTAAAGTATTGGATGTGATATTTTATCCTTTTGGAACAAGAAGATCTGGATTTTCGATTTAAGAAAACCACGGGATAATCTTGGATTCAAAGATTTAAAATATCGTGCCCTAAAGCATTGGATGTGGTATTTTATCTTTTTGGAACAAGAAGATCCTCATTTTCAATTCAAAAACTACGAGATGATCTCCAAATCGAGGACTTAAACTATCATGTCCTAAAGCATTGGATGTAATATTTTAGTCCCTTGGGAACGTGAAAATCTCAATTTGTACTTTGGAAAACTATGAGAGGATCTCAGGGCCGAGGATTTAAACTATCGTGTCCTAAAGTATTGGATGCGACACTTTATTTCTTCGAAACGAGAAAATCTCGATTTAATTTAAGAAAACACCCGCATTTCCAAAATAAATCAAATTTCAAATTCTTTCAAAGTCTTCAAACTTTCGACATGAGGACATTAACTAATCAATTTGGTACCAATTTTGGGCGTGATGAGGGTGCTAACCCTTCCTCGCACATAACCGACTCCCGAACCTATTTCCTCAAATCTTCGTAGACCAAAAACATTGTTTTAATAAATCAAAAATGTTTTATTAAAACAAGGGTGATCCGATCACACCTAATAAAGAATCGGTGGCGACTCCACGTTTTATCATTTTCAAAACCAAGTCGATTTTCTTTTAAAAAATGGTTTCGACACTAGACACATAAAAAGAAAACCCAAAAAAAGTTACAAAAGTTGCCTACAAAAGCATACGTGTTACCCATCAAAATAGAACAAGCAAAACTAAGACAAAGCATTGCTAAAAAAGAACAAAGCTACAAACAAAAATAGTCTATGAACATCACCTATGCGTGTTATCGTAACAAAATTGAACATCACTGAACCAAAATGAGCAACAAAGATTATCTACAAAATGAGACATGAGTCGTCCTGAAAATACACAACTAAGCTAAGTAGTTTAAAAACGAAAAAAAAAAAAAAAAAAACATATAGAAGCAACATCACTAAACAAAAATATGAAACAAAGATTGTCTGCTAAATGAGACATGTGGCACTAAGAATATAGTAAGATAGAAGCAACATCACCGAACCAAAGCCAGCAACAAAAATTCTACGCAAAATGAGATATGTCACACTGAAAATACAAAACTACGATGGACAGCTCAAAAGAAGATAGTTTGCCAAAATAGAAGAAACACCGCTAAACAAAAATAGAAAATAACGATTGTTAAGACACGCTCCACACTGAGAATATAGAACCAAATTGGACAGCTCTCGAGCGGAGAAGAGTAGATAGCTGCCAAAATCTGAACGGACTAAATAAATAAAAACAACAAATCAAGTGGGATTTTCATCAAGATTCAAATTGTTTTTTCAAATAATTTTTTATTTAAATTAATTTTTTAAAGTTTAATATCTATATTTTACTTAAATTCTTGATTAAATTAGTGTTACAAGTCTAATTAACATTTATTCAATTGAAGAATAATTAATTTCTTTTTGACAAAGTAAATTATATTATTATGAGAGCGTTTTTATCTTTTTTAATATTTTTATATAAAATCAATAAAAACTATGTAACATTTTTAGTCCATTATTGTACGCCAAATTAAAGTCCAAAATTATGTGACCCAATTTAAAGAGCATAAAAATTTTACTTTTTATAAAAGTTAAATCTTATGTGTTGATTCAGTTATTTGATGGACATATTGAATTAAAAATTAATCATTATAAATGGATCTTTTATCTACTTATTTGGGTTAAACATAAAAATTATACATTACAAGTTATATTATTTTCAAAATCTTTATATAAATTTGATTAGTATAATATTGTATACATGTAATATCATAAACAAAATTGTTAGATATATGATTTTCCGAATGAATGAAATTATATCCATTTCCCATAAAAGATTTAAATTAAACATTCTACATATTTTAATTTAATTTTTACGTTTTCTTTACGACTGCTTTTTACTGAACCAGATAATCATCGAAAGCATAATCTATTTTATTTGAAATTAGTGCAATCGTTGATTTTAATAATAATACCTTATCAATGAGTTTCACGTTTTCTATCAGCTTATAATATATAGATTAGTTATGGTAGATGGTGTTTACCTTTTTGCATAGTTTTTATTTATTTAGTAAACCTATAACTGCTTTTGGATGGAATGGATTCTTCCATTATAGTGTTGTTCCGTAAGTTGCGATACATCAAATTATGAGTTTCAAGGGAATTAAAAGTTTTATGTTTGAAGTTGAATATTTTAATTTGATACAAATAATTTGTTATTAAAGTAGTTGAATTAGATTTCAACGAAGGTATAAATTTTTAATATACATGTAATGTAATAGCCAGTTTCTTGTCAAATCAGAATAGTAGTTTTGAGACCACAAATTCGAAGTCAAAATAATTATTTTATTATTAAATTAAGATCTACAACATGATAATATGTTTTTTTTTTTGAAAATTTCGTTAAGAAATTTTGTCGTTTGATTAGTCAATTTGATAAAAATGACTAAATTGCGTAAAGTGTAAAAGTTGCGCTTTATAAGCTAAAGGTGTCTAATAGCTATGGATTATTAAATTGGAGGTCCTTATGCTGTAATTAAGCCATTAATATAGGTAATGGACATTTATGGACATCATTAGTATTATTTACTTAAGGTTAATTTAGTAAATAACCAAATAAACTAAAATTAAAGTAAGAAAAATAAAAGACTCATCTTGTCTTCTTTATTTTCAACCAAAATTAGCTAGAAGGAAGCCATTAAAATAGCTTCAAGGTTCGGCTAGTTATCATCCATGCAAGTAAGTGTGATTTCGTCCTGTTTTTAATGATTTCTATGTTTTTGATATTGTAGCAACTAGGTCTATCTAGCCCAGGAACTATTTTGAAAAATTGTTAACGATTTAGGATGTTGCCATTGATGAATAAGCATGTATTTTGATGATTGATGATAGATTATAAGTGTTTAATAATAGTTATACAAGTTTTGTTAAGTGATTTTTAGTGAAAATACAAATTAGGGATTAAATTGTGAAATGTGAAAACTTTGAGGTTAAAATGTGAAATAAATGAAAAATATGGGCTTCTAGGGACCTAATTGAAATTCTTCTAGCATGGGTTTTGGTTAAATTGCATGAATTTGTGATTTTATGAAATAAGGACTAAATTGTAAAAGTTGTGAAATACTTGGGGCAAAAGTGTAAATGTGCTTTAATGAATGTTTTGGACTAAATTGAATAGAGAGATAATTAAATAAGTTAATTTTGATTACATATAGATCAAAAAAAGAGAAATTCGGATCTAGCTCGGGGGAAAAACAAACTCGACTAATCGACCTGTTTTGTCGTTTTTACATCCGAGCTAAGTTTGTATGTAATAAATTACTTTATAAATGTATTTTAAATGCTTTGACATGCCACAAACTATGAATACGAGACTACAGATATATTCGAAATTGATTCGACGATGATTCGGTATCGAAAATCCCGGTTGAACCTTAGGAATAGATTAGGATACGAATGACACGTCATTAGGGCTTATTGTGATTATGTGATCCGGGTGCTGGTCCTGTACGTCCTACCGGTGGCTAAGTATACTGGCATGTGTTGCGGTTACTTGACAGCTTGTGTGAGCAGCACCGTGTAGCTACGTCTTGACCCACAACTTGTGTGAGCAGGCTCGTTGATAGCTTGAGAGTGGGCATATATGTGATCTGAGATGGAGATAGCAGTGGCTATGTATGTGGCACTTCGGTGCGAGTTTCCCGAGTATCCAATAGTATTCTGAATGGTTCAACGGGTAAATGAAAGACGTGGTTGAGTATGAGATTGATACGAGATGGTACAGGTATGTACATGAACCATATAAGCTTTAAATCGAAGAATTTGTGAAGTTTGCAAATAATCTTATGATTTAAGAATGTGAAAACTTTGTTAGTTAATATGAATTACATATTGATATATTCAATTTGTTGAATTGTGTATTTATGATTACATTGAGTTTATTTCATACGAGCTTACTAAGCTATAAAGCTTACTTTGTTTATTTTACCGTGTTTTATAGTGATATCAAAGGTAGCTCGGATTCGGGGATCGTCGGAGACTTCATCACACTATCAAGTTATCATTTTGGTACTTTTGAATCTATGTTTTTGGAATATATGGCATGTATAAGGACTTTGGTCATTTTGGTTATGTGTTGGTAATGAATTTATCCATTTGAATTGGCTTGTAAATGTTTAAGTTTTGTATTGTATATAGTCATGAAAGTTGGCTTAACTTGGTTGGTTTGATTGTGTACATATTTGTCCATATAGTTCTTATTATGTGCTTGGTTGATGGTTGTGTGATGCTTGATGGTAATAGGTATTATGAGTATCAAATGGTGGAGTTGTGGATATTGGTATACTTGTGAGATTAGGCTAAATAATGCCTATTTGAGTTTGGTCATTTTTTTATTTTTGAGTAAGTAATGTTTGGTAGGAATTTGGATGGCATATTGAGTATTTATGTTTTGTGTTGATTGGTATTGCAAATGGTATAGAATATGCTGGAGTGAGGTTGATTGAATGGCTATTATATGTTATGTTTTGTGCCAATTGAGTTTGGTGTAGGTGTACACAAGTTTGGGTGGCAAATTGGCTTGGTAAACAGCCTATTTTTGTCCACACGGGCAAAAACACGGGCGTGTGTCTCAGCCATGTGTGACACACGGTTATGTTACACGGTCGTGTGTCCCCTGGTGTTGAATTAGAAACCAAGTCAGTATGCTCCACACGGCCTCACACACGGGCATGTGACTTGGCCGTATGGTATAATTCAGTATACATGCTCTACACGGCCTCACACACGGGTGTGTGACTTGGCCGTGTGGTATAAGTCAATATACCCTAAAGGTTTGGCACGGCCTAGCACATGGCCTGGCATACGAGTATGTATGGCCATTTTTAGGGCACACGAGCTAGTCGCACAGATATGTGTGTTGGCCGTGTGACCCAAGTCAGAGAGTTACACGAGGTCAGACACGGGCTGGGACACGGCCATGTGCTCCCATTTCGAATGTCCACACGACCTGTGACACGGGCGTGTCTTTGGCAGTGTGAGAGACACGGGCGTGTGTCCCCTGTATTTTGCAAAAAATTTCTAAGTGTTCAAAAAGTTTCTAAAGTTATCTGTTTAATATCGAACCACCTTGAATGTATGTTATGAGCATCGTAAGCTCGTATTAGGGACAATATGAATGTTTTTGATTGATAACTACATGAAATTGAAAATGTATATGTAATTATATAGTATGTCCGGTACTACTCCGTAACCCTATTCCGGCGTTGAATATGCGTGAGGGGTGTTACACGTAATTAATTAATTAAATGTTTATGATGAAAAAGTAGATAGTTGATTTTCACTGCTCATTAGAATTTCAAAATTTGCCCAAAGGTGAATTATTTATTTTATGACTAGTGAAAATTTTTATAAGAAATAAATATTTTTGTAATATATATTTCAATATCCAAAGACAACGTGTATATTTGATGAAAATTATTTATTTGTCCATTAAGGTTATTAGCATTTATTTATGATAGTATATTGTAGTAGGTACCCAAAGAAGAACTAGGATATACTTAGATTGTTTGCATATTTGAATTCAATATTTGAGCATTTGTGTATTATTTTGCAACTATTTCTCTTCATTCGCAAGCTTCATATGTTACTTTATTTAATGGGTTAAACTTCTTTAAATTGAGTGAACAAGTCAAGTTCCATTTAGATGTTTTGGATCTTAACTTGACACTATTAGAAGATAAATATGCTGCTATTACAGAAGAGATGTTATATCATATACAATGGGAATGATCAATCAAATTGAGCCTTCTTTTTTTTTGGCGAATGACTACTACCAACAATGTTAAGACCACAAACTGAAAGTGCAAAAGAATATATTGTGTTTGTGGAAGAACATTTCCATTTTGCAAATAAGTCACTCGCTGGTACTTTAATGGCACAACTCACAACCATGAAGTATGATGGGTAGAAGGGAATGCAAGAACATATCATCAAGATGACTACTATTGCAACAAGGCTAAAGACCTTAGGGATGATGGTGGATGACTCTTTTTTATTGCAGTTCATATTAAGCTCACTACCTCCGAGTTATGGGTCATTTCAAATTAACTATGACACTATTAAAGATAAATGGGATATTATTGATAGCCAGTAAGCTCGTTCAAGAGGAAGCAAGACTAAAGAGTCAAGGAAGTCATTCCATCAATCTTATGAGTCAAGGAGTTGGAAAAGGTCTTAAGGCAGAAACCAACAAGTTTAAAAAGAAGAAAAATTCGCCTATCAATGTTTCTAATGGCAAGAAAAAGGAATGAATGGCAAATAAGTGTCACTTCTGTAAGAAAGTAGGACACTATCAGAAAGATTGCCATAAACATAAAGCTTAGTTCGAAAAGAAATGTAATGTTTTTTTTCTGTTTATGTATGTTTCAGATTAAACTTAATTGAATTTCCTAATAATACTTGGTGGTTTGATTCCGGTGCTACTAGTAATGTTTCCAACATGATGCATGGATTCTTTTTGATCCAAACCATAAACCCAACTAAAGATTTCCTATATATAGGGAACCATATAAAGGCTTTGATTGAATGCATCGGGACTTATCGTTTGATCTTGGATACCGGTTATCAATTACACATATTTTAGACTCTATGTACCTTCAATTTCTAGGAAATTTATATCTATTTCAAAACTTGATGTTTCTGGGTTTAATGTTAAGTTTGGACATGGTTTTTCCAGTTTGTTTAAGAATAATGTTGTTTTAGGTTCATGAAACCTTATTGATGGTCTATATACATTGAAACTTGATAATTTTAGAATTAAGCATAGTATGCTAAATGAAAATTCTACTTACTTGTGGCATAAACATTTGGGTCATGTATCCAGAGAAAGGCTAGCAAGAGTAGTAAAGAATGAGATTCCATCGAACCTAGATTTTACTAATCTTGGTGTATGTGTGGATTGCATTAAGGAGAAGCAAACCAAACATACTAAAAAAAGTGCAATATATTTAGGAAAGCAACCCAACTTCTTGAGTTAATACACACTAATATATGATAGAGAAACAACTGACCAAGATAGTATTTGAGTTGTTTGACTTGAGAAAGAAAGATTTGAATCTTACTTGAAAAGAAAACACGAAATAAATTTAGGAAAATAACGAAATCAATAATAACTAAAACAAGAAATTTAAGAAAAAAGATTAAATATTAAAAACAATAACTAAATAAATGAAAATAAAACTAAAAGTGAAAGATGGATCGAATAAATCAATGGATATGATAGATAGATAAATAAGTGTCCAATTGAATCCTTTGATATGTAAACCCCAACAAACTCAATTAATAGCTCTAATAAATCCTCCAAATAAATCATTCATTGGCAAATTGACAGATGAAGAATTAATTCCCACCACTCTTTGAAGAAAAATTAAGAAGAAAACTACTTCTAAAAATCACAAGAAAAAAATCTTGCACAAAGAAACTAACTCCCATAGTTGAAAATTTTATTAATGAAAATAATTGTGTCCCTAATGAACAACGAAGAGGCCTTTATATAGACCAGCTAAGTACATCCAAATAAAATTCTCAAGTATACTGAAACTCTAACTAATCTAAATAAGTAGTTTTAAACTAAACTTTCTTCTTGACTAAGAAACATAAAACTCCTAAATAACTTAAAATACTTAAAAAATCCAAAATTCAAAATAAATAAGTAATAAAATAATAAAACCTAATAAATACAATATTGGGCACATATATAATAAAAATTAAGACAAAAAATCAAACTCAATATGATTAAACTCGAATTAAAAGCCTGAAATTCATAATTTTTGTAATAATGTCGTCGAGAAATTATGTTCGCCTAATCTTCACTAAGACGGTCATAACTTGAGCTCTCAAACTCGAAATAAAGTGATTCAAAGTGTGTTTCAAAGCTAAAAGATATTCAAATGTTATGAAGGCATTTAAAAATGTCTTAATCCAATCCAAAAAGTTGTCGTAAGTCGATTTATTTTTCAAACTTGAAAATTGACAGCTTCGGTGAATGAAATTTAATAAATTTCACCCCATCCTTGCATGTATCAATATATGGGTCTTTTGATGTTTCATATGTTAATGGAAAAAAGTATTTTATCACATTTATTAATGATTATCGTAGTATTATTATATCTATTTGCTTGATGAAAAATCTCAATCAATAAATGCCCTTGATGTAACAGCCTGGTTTAGACCCTGGTCGGAATAGTGGTTTTGGGACCACAAATTTGAGGTCAGAAAAATAATTTTATATTATTTTCCGTGTTTACAGTATGTGATAAAGTATGTGTGAATTCTGTGTGAAAATTTTACCGTTTTTGTGCTTAATTAGAGAAAAAGGACCTGATCGCGTTTAATGCAAAAGTTGTTTTCTAATTGTTAAAAGTGATTAATTTCCATGGCTTATTAAATGAAAGGTCCTTATGTTGATATTAGACCATTGATAGTGGAATTTGACATAAATGGGCTTGTATTATATGGTTTTCATGTTAATTTATTAAAGGATAAAATAGTAATTTGGTTACTAAGTTAATATTAATAAAAAAAAAGTGGCCATTTTATGTTCTTCTTACCGAAAATTTAAAGAAAAAGAAAAGAAAAAAAGCTAGTTAGGGTTCAGCAAGCTCAAGCTTCAATTAGGTATGTGTTTTCGATCCATTTTTGATGATTTCTATGTTTTTGTGATCGTTGCTTTGTGTTCTATCAACCCCATGTCTCAATTTCTAAATTTGATGAAGATTATGAGTTATGCCATTGATGAATAGGTGAGCTTTTTGTCGATATTTGGTGAAATATGAAAGCTTGATGACTGATAAATATGTTTTGTATTTGGAATTTTTTGATAAAATTGATTATTAAGGGTTAATTTGTGAAAATGTAACATTAAAGGACTAAAATATGAAATAAATGAAATATATGGGCTACTATGGACTAGTGTGCAATTCGGCCAACCTTGGGTGTGAGAAAATTATGTGTATTTTGTGTAATTGTGAAATAGGGACTAAAATGTCAAAGTGTGAAATTATGAGGGCTAAAGTGTAAATTACCTAACTATGTGTTGTGAATTGTTTTGGATGAAAATGTGATTGAATGAGTTGAATTTGATACCATATAGATCAAGAAAAGAGAGATTCAGACCGAGATTGAGGCAAAAACAAAGTGCTCGATTGGTCGACTAGTGTCATTTCTACGTTTGAGGTAAGTTAGTGTATAATACATATTGTTTAAACTATGTTCTTATGTGTTGAAATGAATGGAAATGTGATTGTGGAATTCAAAAATGTGAAATGTGAGTCTGAAGATATATGGCACTAAGTGTGCGTAAACAGAATCGATACAATGATGAACGGCACTAAGTGTGCAAGATAAAGAAAGCATCGACTATGTTATTTGGCACTATGTGTGCGATTCCGAGACAAATTCGGTTTAATGTAATGGAACTAAGTGTGGATGATATTATAGCTTTAGCTAAGTAATTTGCACTAAGTGTGCGAGTTTATTGAACGTTTAAAGAAGATTGAATGAGTTATGGCATCGAGCATTGCGAGGTAAATGTGATAAATAAATATGTGATGGTACAGGTATGTACAGAACCTATGTGGTTGATGATATCGTGTATGAAATAGATGGATGATTATGTGAATGAGTGATGAAAAAGAGATGGTTTGAGTAGCATTAAAAATGCTTGCACTTGAATCTATAGATGTGGTATGAATGTGAGTATTAGCTATGGGTGAGATTAAGTATTGGTGTGAATTGAACCAAGTGATAGTTAACTATATATATTGAATTTTAATTGTTGAGTTAAATGTGTTATATTATGAACTTACTAAGCTTTAAAGCTTACTGTGTGAAGTCTTTCTCTATTTTACAGTGCCATTTAAGCTAGCTCGGATCCAGGGATCGTCAGCGACTCAATCACACTATCGGACATCTATTTTGGTACCTTTTTGGAATTTGTATATATGGTATATGGCATGTATAGGCTAGTGAGGTTGTGGAATGATTTTGGCACATGTTTTGCTATGTGGAAATGGTGTATGTGATGTATATATATATATGATCTTGTGTGAATGGCCAATATAGTATGTTTTGGTAAGTTAAAAATGGTATGTTTTGTACTTGATTAGTAGTTGAGAATGGTGAATGAATTGTATGTTGTTAAGGTTGGAATTAAGCATGTAGGGATGACCCAAATTGGATGGCAATTTGGCCTTGTAAATGGCCTATAATTGTCCACACGGGTGAGCACACGGGCGTGTGCCTCGCCTGTGTTCAATACTGTCCTTATTCGATGTAGGTCAGACTTGCACACGGGCTAGACACACGGGCGTGTGACAGGCCGTGTGATTCAAGTCAGGGTTGCACACGAGCCAAACACACGGGCGTGTGACAGGCCATGTGATCCTATTCAGTGTTGCACACGGGGCAAGACATGGTTTGAGACTTGGCCATGTGAGGCACATGGTCTAGCCACACGGGCGTGTGTCCTGTTTAAGATGAAGAAATTTCTAAGTTTTGTAAAGTTTTCAAATGAGATCGATTTGGTCCCGAACCTTCCTTAAAGTATGTTTAAGGTCTCGTAGACCTACTAAAGGGACTTTGTGCTGTTGATTTCTATGATGTGTTGATGTGTGAGCCAAGATAATATAAATGTTAAGTTTTGACTGGTAATACCTCATAACCCTGGTCCGACGATGAATACGGGTTATGGGTGTTACACTTGAAATACACATTAATAAGGTTGAAAGAAAATTAGATAGAAAACAATTAGTAAGATCTGATAAATGTGGTGAATTTTAGGAAAATTTTACTAAATTAAGACAAGGTCTAGGTCTATTTACAAAAATCTTCGAATGCCGTCTCTATTTGCAAAAATCTTCGAATGCCGTGGCATATATGCATAGTATACTATGTCAAGCACACCTCAACAAAATGGTGTTGTAGAAAGGTGTAATCGAACTTTATTGGATATGGTTAAAAGTATGATGAGTAACTCCTCATTACTTATATCATTGTGAATGCATGTACTCAAAATCAATGTATGCTTACTAAATAGGTTTCCTAGTAAGGTAGTTCCAAAAACTTATTTCAAGTTGTGGATTGGAAAGAAACCTAGCCTAAGACACCTAAATGTTTGGGGTTTCTAAGCAAAAGAAAGAATATATAATCTATATGAAAGAAAATTATATTCTCGCAGAATAAATGGATACTTTATTAGTTATCCAGAGAAATTTGAAGAATATAGGTTTTACGTACCAAATAATCTGAAAATCGTAGAAATCGGTAATGCTAGATTCCTTGGGAATGGTGAAGTTAGTAGGAGTGTTTCAAAACAAGTTGTGGATATAAAAGAAATATTTGAGTAGAATTTCCTACACCTATAAATGTTTCTTTATCTACAATTACTACAAATATGGTTCCACCAATTGATGAATACCCTAATAATGTTGAACAACATTTAAATGATGAAACACCCACAAAAGAAACTAACTCACAGTGATTTGATGAAAATGAACAACAAATAATCTCACTAAGAAGATCTCAAAGAGAGAAAAATTATCATTCCTAATGATTATGTGGTTTATTTGCAAGAGTCAAATTTTGGTGTTAGAATCAATAAAGATTCAATTTCATTTTCACAAGCTAGAAATAGTGATGAGTCTAATAAATAGCTTAGTGTCATGAAAGATTAGGTGAAATCTATGGAGCAAAACAAAGTATGGGAAATTGTCAAATTGCAAAAAGGTTCAAAAATGAGTTAGATGCAACTGAGTTTTGAAACCAAATGTGACTTGAATGACAATATCAAATGATATAAAGCTAGACTTTCTGCCAAATGTTTCACTTAGAAGAATGGTATTGATTATAAGGAGACTTTTTCACCAGTATCTAAGAAAGAATCCTTAAGAACCATTATGTCATTGGTGGCTTATTATGATTTAGATTTGCACCAAATGGATGTAAAAATTGCCTTTCTAAATGAAGATATTGAGGAAGAAGTTTATATGAACCAACATGAAGGCTTTACATTTGAAGACAAAGGTCATATGGTGTGTAAATTTAAGAAGTCAATGGATGTAAACAAGTTTCAAGACAATGATACATTTAGTTTAATGATACCATAAAGTCTTTTGGTTTTCAAGAAAACATCATTTATCAATATGTTATACTTTACGTCGATAATGGTAGTAGGAATGATCGCAAAGTAAAAAGAAAGAAAAATAAAAACACACAGATTTTACATAGAAACCTTTTTTCAGGAAAACCACGGGCAAAGTAGGAGAAATTCACTAATGTTGAAAAACCACAATACAAGAGGTTTTTTACTACACATATTTTAAGGGTTAAACAACTGTAACAGCCCGTTTTTGGTCAAATCAGAACAGTGGTTTTGGGACCACAAATCCGATGTTAAAATATTTATTTTATTATTATTTCAAGGTTTATGGCATGATTGAATGATTGTGTGAAGGTTTCATTCAGTAATTTTATCGTTTGGTTGGTTAATTTCATAAAAAGGACTAAATCGCGTAATATATAAAACTTGAGTTTTATTAGCTAAAGGTTTCAAATAGCTATATAACCTTAAATTTAAGGTCTTTATGTGGTAAATATACCATTTTTAGTGTTAGTGGACTTTTATGGACACGTAATATGAGATTTTAAAGTTTATTAACTAAGGTCAATTTAGTAAATTGGTTAATTTAAGTTAATTAATAAAACAAAACCATTTTTTTATCATCTTCTTCATCTCTTTCACCTAAATTGAAAGGAGAAAACCATGGAAGCATGCTAGGTCATTCAGCCAAGCTATTTACCTTGCATTGGTATGATTTTTCATCTCGTTTTTAATGATTTCTATGTTTTTGTGATCGTTGCATCTAGTACTAGCTAGTCTAGGGACTAATTTGCAAAACTATTAGAGATTTTGAATGATTCCATTGATGAATAAGCATGTCTTTTGAGGTTTCTTGATAGATTATGAATGTTTGTTAATAGATATACAAGTTATGTTAAGTGATTTTTAGTGAAAATGCAAAATAGGGATTTAATTGAAAAATGTGTAAAGTTAGTGGTTAAAATGTGAAATAAACGTGAAATATGGGCTAATATTAGTACTATAGAAATTTGACTAGCATGGGCGGTGAATAAATTGCATGAATTTGTGATTTTATGAAATAAGGACTAAATTGTAAAAATGTGAAAGTTTAGAGGCAAAAGTGTAAATGTGCCTTAAAGAGTGTTTTGGACTAAATTGAATGAATAGATGATTAAATAAGTTAATTTTGAATATTTAGATCAAGAAAAGCAAAATATGGACTTGGATCGGGGAAAAGATAAAGTTATCGACTAATCGACTCGATTCGCTGTTTTACCATCCGAGGTAAGTTCGTATGTTATAAATTTATTTCAAATGTATTTTATATGCTTTGATATAGCATGAATTGTGTTTATGTGATTAGGTACGAGTTCGAAAATGATTCGATGAAGATTCGATAGTTGAAATCTCGGTTGAACCTTAGGAATAGTTTAGGATGCTAGTGACATGTCATTAGGTATACTTGAGTTGGCTTCGGGCCATGATTTAGCACTATGTGTGCGAGATAAACTGATTTGGCTTCGATCCATGCATATTGACTGATTTGGCTTCGGGCCATGATATCAAAATTTTGGATAAGTTACCTTGATTTGGCTTCGGGCCATGGTATAGGTACTTATCGAGTGAGACCTTGAGTATCCGACTTTTATTCTGAATGGTTCAAAGGGTAAAAGAAGAATGTGATTCATTATGAGATTAGTACGAGATGGTAAAGGTACGTACGGAAATGAATTGAGTATTGAAAATTATGAAATTGATGATTTCTTGGTAAGTATATGAATGATCATTTGATAGCTTGAGATTTAATAGAATTGTTGTACATTGTTTTTTTATTATATGAATGATTAATGAATGATGATAGTTTCTCATTATTAACATACGAGTTAACATACGAGCTTACTAAGTTATATAGCTTACTTTGTGTATTTTTTCGTGTTTTATAATGAAATTGAAGCTAGCTCGGACTCGGGGATCGTCGGAGATTGTTTCACACTACCACCTATCACTTGGTATCTTTGAACTTTAGTATTAAAGTATATGGCATGTATAGGCATTTTGAGTCATTTTAATTATGGATTGATAATGATTTTGGTCAATTGTAATGACTTGTAAATGTTTATGTTTTGGTTTGTAAATATAGCCATGAGATTTGGCTTAACTTGGTTATATGCATATATGTTAATGTTTAAGTTCATGGATGGATATAGAAATGGCTTATATTATGAGAATTGTGGTCATTGTTGCAAATAGGTATTATGAAAGTTAAATTGATGATTTGTGGAAGTTGGCATGTTTGTGAAATTAGGCCTAATAATGTATAATTGTTAATGGTCAATTTGTTGATTTTGGAAGATAAGGTTTGGTATAACTTTGAATGGTATGATGTGATAATTATGTTTTGTATTGATTGGTGTTTGATATAGTATAAGTCATGTTTGATTTGGTATTGAATTACATGCCTATTGATGCTATGTTATGTACCATATGAGTTGTGTAGGTGTGCTTAAATGTGGGTGGCAAATTGGCTTTATAAATAACCTATTTTTGTCCACACGAGCAGAGACGTGAGCGTGTGTCTCAGCCGTGTGTGACACACAGTCATGATACATGATCGCGTGTCCCTTGCTGTTGAAATTGAAGTGAAGTCAGTATGCTACACACAGTCTCATATACGGGCGTGTGATCGGTCGTGTGGTACAAGTCAGTATACCCCCTAATTGGCACACGACCTAGCACACGGGCGTGTGACTTGGCCGTGTTGCATAAATCAGTATACCCTACAGTTTTGGCACGGCCTAACACACGGCCTGGAACACGGGCGTGTCTGGTGGCCGTGTGAGACACGGCCTAGCCACACGGACGCGTGTCCCCTGTTTGAAGCAAAATTTACTAAGTGTTGAAAAATTTCCAGAGTTTCCGGTTTAGTCCCGAACAACTTCCAAAGCATGTTTAAGGCCTCGTAGGCTCTTAATAGGGACAAATTGATTGAGATTGAATGATGAATGATTGAATTGAACAATTGTGTGTTAAATAATTATTTAATTGTTTCGTAAGTCCGGTAATGCTTCGTAACCCTATTCCGGTATTGAATAAGGGTGAGGGGTGTTACAACAACCCTGTTATAATCAATGTCTAATAGAAAAAGTATAATCCTCTACAAATTCAACTTGTGTGGCATGGTGCCTTTGGCCCTCAGTCCTTCGCCCCCATATAATCTTTAACAAGTGATGGGATTCAGGTTACACAACCCTTAACACAGTGTATATAGCAAAAGATCAATGGGAGCAAGTTTATTTTCTTAGTTTTATATGTTGACGATATTTTTCTTATTGCAAATGATTTTGGTTTATTGTGTGAGACGAAAGTTTTCCCTTGAATAACTTTGAAATGAAGGATATGAGAGAGGCATCCTATGTGATAAGAATTGAAATATTTCGTGATAGAGCACAAGGATTTTTAGATTGTCTTAGAAAAACATATCGAAAGAGTTCTAGAAAGATATAATATGCATAATTGTTCAAGAGGAATCGTTCTTATACAAAAGAAGGGACAAATTTAATCTCTGTGGTGCCCAAAGAATGATGTAGAATGGAAAAACATTAGAATCAATTCTTTATGATTATTTTGTGGGCAGTTTGAATAAAAAATTACATACTCATGTATATAAGAACCAATTGGTTAAAAGTGCTTGTAACAGCCCGCTTTATGGGCTAGTGGAACAGTGGTTTCGGAACCACTAATCTGAGGTCAGAGAAAATTATTTTTATATTATTTTATGTGTTATAGCATGATTACAGGAGTGCATGAAAATTTTGGTGCATTAATTTTAGCGATTGCATGCTTAATTGCGAAAAAGGACTAAATCGCATAAAGTGCAAAAGTTCTATTTTACAAAATAAAGGTGTCTAATAGTTGTAGAATATTAATTAGAGGTCCCTAATGTGCAATTAGGCCTTGTTTAGGGTGGTGGCCGGCCATAGGGGCGAAGAAAATACTTTGTCAATTGGTTAGGTAAAAAATTGGTGACTAAATTGACTTTAACCATAAAATAAAGAAAAGAAAAATATCATCTTTTCTCTCCATATTCTCCACCAAAAATTAGCAGCAAAATAGGGGTTGAGAACTCAAAAAAAATTTAGCCAAGCTTTTCTCCTTGCAAGTAAGTGCTTTAATGGTCATTCTTTGATACTTTTTGTGCTTTTGAGACCCTTGTAGCTTGAGCTAGCTAATGAGGGGACTATTTTGCAAAATGGTTGAAAACCTAAAGTTTTTCCATGAGAACATTAATGTTTTTTGCTGAAATTTTACGGAAGAAAATGTTTCTTAGTTGTTAAATAAACAACTTTTGTGAAAGGTGTTACCATGAAAGCACCTAAAAGGGCCTTTTTGTAAAGGTTGTAAAATAGGTTATAGTTGTGTGAAATAATGAGTATTGGAAGTAGCTATAGGAGTAATAAATGATCAGCTAGGCTTGTTAAATGGGGAAATTTGATTAGAGTCGATTTATGAGCCTAGGGGTAAAATAGTCATTTTGTAAAAGTTTAAGGGCAAAATGGTAATTTTACCAAAGTATGACTATTGAAATGTATTGATTAATGTGGTAATTAAATGAGCTAATTTGTTATTATAGATTAAGAAGAACAAGGATTTAACCTTGACCGAGGGAAAGGCAAGGTTTCGGACTAGATCGGCAAATTGGCCTATTTTGGTATTAAGGTAAGTTTCTGTGTAATAAATTCAACATCATGTTATTAAGATTTAAAATGTTTGATATTCGTGAAGATGTTTATTATTTCTATGAAATTGAGTAATGATGTTAAATGAGAAAATAATGAAAAATTATGATGTTGAAGTCACGGTTGGACTTTAAGAAGTGAAAGGATATCATCATCAAGAAATGAGATTGGTAAGGTCCCGTATAAGACCATGTCTGGGACATGGCCTCGGCACCGAATTGAGATCCTGTATAAGACCATATCTAGGATATGGCATCGGCATCGAATATGAAAATCGTATAAGACCATATCTAGATATGGCGTCGACATCGATATGAGATCCCGTATAAGACCATATCTGGGATATAGCATCGGCATTGAGATGTGACCCCATGTAAGACCATATCTGGGATATGGCATTGGCATCGTTTTTATGTGTATGATGATGATTGTGTATCCTCAAGTATTTGAAGTGATTCAATGGTATAAACAGTTAAGCTTAATATAGAGATGAAATTAGTGCTAAAGCTATGTGATGAAGTGATACAGGTACATGTGAGTAACTCATGAGAAATGTTTACGATATGTGACATGTAATTGGTAAGAGTAAGCATGAGTAAGTTATCGCAATGTGCTCGAGATTTTGTGTTTTTCTTTATTCCATGCAATGGATGGATGACATTATGAGCCTTTATGTTGCTATTTATTTCATGCAAACTTACTAAGCTTCATGCTTACCTCTCTCATTTCCCTTTTCCTTGTAGTATCGTCAAGCTAACTCGGGGATCGTGGGACGTCGGAGTTTGGAATCACACTATCAACTTCTCCTTGGTATAGCATAGTTTGGTTAATTTTGAGTATGGCATGTATAAAAACTTGGTTATTTTTTGTTATGTCATATTTGTTAGCCAATGTGTGGCTATTAATGTCATTAAATTCATTTTGTAAATGGTCATTGGAAATTGGCCAATACTTGACAAGTTTATATATATATTCAATGATGATGAAGTTCATTAAGTGCATGCTTGTGTGGATGTCTTGATTTTGGGTTCTTAGAAGTGTCATATGGTCATGATGTATGTTGAATTGAATTGGTATAATTGTGGTTGCTTTGTAGGGTGGCAATTGGCTTGGTAGATAGCCTTACAATTGTCCACATGGGTAGACACGCGGGCGTGTGTCTAGGCCATGTGTGACACACGGTCAGCCCCATGGACGTGTTGATAGGCCGTGTGTCCTCATGCATGCTAGGTTGGCAAGTCAGAATACCCAATAGTAAACACACGGGCTGAGACACGGCCGTGTGTTTCAACTGTGTGGGAGACACGGTCTAAGACACGGGCATGTGCCCGAGCCGTGTGAAGTCTGCACCTGAAATTAAGAATTTAATTCGATACACGGTCTGAGGACACGGGCATGTGCCTTGACCGTGTGACCTTATTGAGATGATGACTTCATAAACAGAATGTCAAGGTTTTTACACACGGGTGAAGACACGGACGTGTGTCAGGCCGTGTGAAAACCCCTGTAGGTTCGAAATGAAAAATAAAATCCACATGGACTAGGGACATTGGCGTGTGCGATTACACGGCCTACCCACACGGGCATGTGGCCCTATTTTTAATAACATTTTCTGAGGTTTTCAAAAGAGCTCGAAATGATCTTAAATTGTTTCTAAGTTGTGTTTTGGGCCTCGTAAGCCTATAATAAGGTTGTTAAGAGGAAGTTTGAAAAGTTTTAAATTTGAACGGACTTTTATGTTTCGAAATTGAACGTATGCATGAGATTAAGTTAGGTAATGCCTCATACCCTGTTCCGACGTTGGATACAGATAAGGGGTGTTACAGTGATTGGATACTTGGATTCAAATTTTATTTGATGTTTTGATAGTAAGATGTGCACTTTTGGCTATTTATTTATCTAATTGATTGAACCATATCATGGACAAGTGCTAAACAATCTATTATTGCATCATTTATGATGGAAGCAAAGTTTGTAGCATATTTTGAAGTAATTACTATTCATGCATTATGGTTGCGAAACATTTACCATGACAATTTTGTAGCCAAAGGTGTAAACATGTGGAATTAAAATATTTTGTCGTTAAGGAGGAAGTTCAGAAACAAAGAGTGACTATAAAGCATGTTAGAACTAATCTCATGATTGTTGATCCATTAACTAAATGCTTACAACCAAAGACGTTTAAAGAACATGTACATAGAATGAGTCTTGGTTGTATTGATGAATGAAATTTTATGATATTGAGACATTTTGATCTCAACTTTTGAAATAGAAATAAAATGATTGTGTGCACATAACTTTTGAAATTATTTAAAACAGAAAAATCTTTATAGTTACTTAAAAACCTATTATATTGAACTGTAATGTTGTAGTATATGGAAGGAAGTATACGTCATAACTCACATTTGCAATTCACTATAATGTGGTAATTATGATGAGTGATATTTTTATGTGTGCTCAATGTTTGCTCTGTTAAAACTTAGGTTTTATTGTATTGGGCCAAGTAGGAGAATGTAAGATTTTTAGTCCATTTTTGTGGACTAAATTAAAGTCTAAAATTGTGTGGCCCAATTTAAAGAGGATAAGAATTTTACTTTTAATAGGAGTTAAATTTTATCCGTTCGTTTGGTTACTTGATGGACCTACCAGCTTAAAAGTTTATCATTATAAATTGATCCTCCATCACCTATTAGGGTTATACATTAAAAATTATAGCCGTCGTCATTTAAGGTTTGTGTGATTAAAGGAAAACGGCTAAGGAAGAAATTAATTTATCAATTGTTATTCGTCAAGTTTAACAGGCCAACTCCAATTCCGCATCAAGTATTTCTTAAATTTGTGAAAATCATATTATTCTAAAGATCATAAATAATTGTTTATTCAATATTAGGGATTTGATATGCATAATATTTAAATTTAAAGATTGTTTACAAACTACACATGATAAGACTTGAATCTAAGACATGATAATTTTTATATCTTCAACTTTACCATTTCAATTAAAATTTTATAAAATGTTTATATATTTATTAATAAATACTTGTTTACATAAATTTCAACATAAGTGTATTATAATTTATTTTAAAATTTTAAAATATATTCACCACGCTTAAAACAAATAAGAATTTGTTAGGTGACATGATTTATCCATGTTTGATACACCAGCACCCCCTAAAAGGCTAACATTATCCGAATCACTAGAATTGAATGCAATTCCCATTATCTAATTGAAACTATTCTTACTTTTAAATACTAATCTTACAGTTTAATTCCCATTTTAATTTAAAGTCATAATTATTATGTCAGGCAATAGATCTGCAAATCGGAATTTGTAGTTATAATATTCATGTAATCAAGAAAGATATAATCATTATGCCCTTGCATATACACACGTTGTCACAACATAATTGCTGGATTTAATAGTCTTTTCAAAGATTAATTATCAAACGAATCAGCAATAGATTTCAATTGCTCTTCTTTTTTAGACCTCCCCTTTAAATATTAAAACACAATTAATTTTGATTAGGGACGGTCTAATATTTGATTACTCCTATAGATTGGATCATTGGTATGATTTTAAAATTAGTTCTATTTTTGAAAGTTATGATGAAAATCTTGTGTTTAAAATATAAATTTGCACATTCTGGGATTCAATTGTGGGGTTACTGTATTTTTTAGGTTGAGTTTTAGGGTATTTTAGATAGGTTAATTCTTTTATAAAAGTGGGGCATGTATAATATTTTGATTCAGACGGATAGTTCTAAGATAGCCCAAGCTATTTAAGGGATGAAATCGGATTGTACGAGCTCAACACTACTTAGACGTGTTTTACAACTGCTACCGAACAAAGACTTTTGGGTGGTAAGACATATCTCTAAGGAATTTAATTCTGCTGCGGATAAGATTATTAAGATGACTCTTGCAAATGTGGAGTGTTTATGTGATGACAAATATCCCAACAAATTTAAATGAAGTAATTGATAAAAGATAAGACTAGTGGTGCTTTTGATATTATAAATCTAATTTAAATTTCTATGATTTTTTTTTTTAACTTTAACTATCATTATAAGTTTTGATTTTTTTTTTTACACAATGCGTAGAACTACCCATAGTTCATCCCCAACTTATATCTATGGTTTTTTCTTTAAAAAGATAGTACAAAAAGTTTAAATTCATTTTAGATATTAGTTGCGTTTCAACTTCAATATCCAAAGTGAAAGTTAAACTCAGGTTACACATTTTTCATTTTCATAAAATATTATTTCTTTTCATTTCTATTTATATATCTTGTAATTTATGAATTAAATATGTAAGTCTATAATGTAAATATAAAAATATATGCATTTACCTTTACAAATTGAATATAACGAAAAATATAAAAATTTACTAAATATTAAGTAAAAACTTATATTTTAAAAAGTAAAAATAAGATAAATAAACTTAAATGGATTTAAATTAATAAATTATGTATTGATAATTTTTCTAAATTCTGAATTTTATATTTTAAATCCGGCTTAATTAAAGTTGAGTTTAATTCAAAACTTGTTGAATGTTTGAGTTTATCATTCCATTTTGTTTTCTGTATAACTAGACATTGACACTAACGAAGGGTGGGAAATCATATTCGTTTGATTGAAAACAATCATATTTTGTTTCTTTAAGAATAATATGTAGATATTTAAGGATCAATAGGTAGTATTTTAGGATAATATTTGATAAGTTAGAGATGATTAATGAAAATTTGTATAAGAGATTGTAACTATTGAAGTAGTTTCTGAGAAGTGTTAAGAACTGTTAATGGTGTTTACCACTGCTCAACCTAATAACTTGCCATATATAGCATTGGTAAATTTTGGTAATAAACCCCTTGAACTATAGTCTTTTTTAATACTTTGGATGTGTGCAAGCTCATCTATGACATCCAAATCATTTATAGCAACATATCTTGAAGATCAGTTTGATCTGGATCAAAAAAACCATTTTCTCTATTTTGAGGTGATCGGATTAAATCGGGTAACTTGGTAACTTATAAAGAATTATCCTAGACTTATTGAAGATGTTTTATTTGTTGATTATCTTGCTACTTATATGGGAAGATTGATTGTAATTGATCTTTATCTTAACAAGCCTTAAACTATTATAAATTGAAAAGCTTGTGTAGGTAAAAAGGTGGTGGAGAATCTTAACGCTTGTTATGTTATTTAGAACTTGTTTTTCAGAGTGCATTTTGTAAGTTACTAAGTGAGTCACTTGGTTTGCTAACTAAGTTTTTAGGGGGGAAACTTAAAGGAGAGTGATCTAAATCTTAGGTGCAAAAGTGACATTTTACTTTGGTGAGTGCTAGAGTTTGTAATCACTTATTGTATGATGTGTATTATCTTTCTGGGTAAGGCCTCGCAGAGGTAGGAAAATTGAAATATGTAAAATATTGTTGTGTTATTCATTTTTCTTCATAAGTGCCTGAAGCAATAGGCACTGTTCATAAAAATGCTTCTGGAACTGCTCAAACTGTAACACCCTGATACTCGACTTGATCGACGGATCCAAGTTACAAGGTGTCACACTTATTACTAGAGCAACTACAATCATTTAAATTTGATTCTGAGAATATTAAAACAATTAAACACAAGTATCAATGTGTATAAATCAATATTGAATCATTTTTGGGTCTCAATTGAGCTTGCAAAAGTTCTTATGACAACTTGAGGTTGGACTAAAACCAAATTGTAAAGTTTTCAAAGTTTCGAGTTGATGTCATTACTTCGGGGGTTCCTCTCCGTGACGCAACATACTATCTTGACTTATCGCAACGTGACTATTTGTCCAACCCTCGTTGCAACATTGAGAAACCTACGTCTCTACATGACCCTTGTTTTATACAAAGTTTGATTTCATACATTGTTCAACTAGCCTATAATGCATATATATGGATGCCCTTAAGGCTTCAATTGGTCATTTACCTTAATTGCAACCTGCTAGCAAACATATACCAAAACATCAACACCACTTTCATACATAATTACCAACCATTTCAACTATTTACAATACAAGTCTCCAAAATGACCATTGAAACATTTAAAACAAATAAAACCTAAGCACATGCCATTTGACCAAAATAAGATGAGTGATACAAACATAGTTGAGCCAAAAATGGAGATCTGGATGCTAGCTTTAAATCTCAGGGCTTCGAGAAGTACCTAAACCTGCGCACAAAAAAAAAAAAAAACCACCCGCTGAGTAATAAGGCTTAGTGGTACATTTATGTTTTAAAGTATAAATAACAAACATTAACAATACATTTCAAGAAAAAACATGCTTATATGCACATTATAATCAATCAACTAATGACAAGGTGACAAGCAACTTTTAACCATCAACTTTCATATGTAACATACTTATATCAAGTTTAACACAACCTTACCAATGTTTCATCATACATAACTAGCTTCAACTTATTTAACCATTAGCACTCATTCAATTCATACCAATTTCATACCATTCCATGACCAAGCACTCAATTATGCATTGTACAATATGCTAATAGAATCATATCATTCATGTACCAAGACATTCATCTCTTTGGTTTTAGTCTTTATACCATTTGGACCTACTCTGGAGTTCGACGATTCATTCGTATTCATTTTCCCCCTAAGGCTCATTTTCAACTGAATCACAATGTAACCATAATCTTCATTATTTTAATTCACATAGCTACAAGTTTGGCTCAATGATATTAAATATTTCATTATTCGAATTATTTACTAATATGGGATTTGTAACACCTATTAACTTGACTCAAACTCATATGAATACTCGGATCGTCCAACCAACACACTAAACTGGCACCAAGGTGCATCATCAGAGAAACCGAAAAAGAGTAATCTGGCACATTGACATGCCATCAAATGTAGTAGTAATTTCGGTCTATTTTTGCACTTAAGGAGCTTATTTTCTAACACCTTTATTTTTAATTATTGCATTTTTGGTATTTAGTAGTTACTATTAAAAGTTAGTAAAAATAAGTGTTTTTAACACATTTTGTGAGTGCTGTGACCTATTAGGGCAAAACGAGCCTTAGGTAGTGCTAATTTGTGTAATTAAGTGTGTAGGATGACCAATTATAAGCCCAATTGACATAGGAGCAAGGACGAGTGATGCACAAGCTTCTTAAGTAGTCAAAGCATAAAACGAACCAAAAAAGGCATAATTTGCTTGCTGTGTCGTGCCATAGACCTTGCATGGAGCAGCATAGCCTCGATGTCGTGTCCAAGTATTCCAGGGCTATTTTGTTCCCACAATAAACTTTATATAAAGACCTAGGATGTATCAAAGACCTAATTCGGGCTACCAACACTCTTTTAAATAAAACCTTAAGGGTTTGATGTAACTAAGTCGTCTTAGACACATCTAAAAAGCCTCGTAGATTAGGAGTAGGATTAGATTTAGGTTTCATTTCTTTTTCATAAATTCTTTATTCTTCTCTCTTGGAACTAGTTTTGATTCAAGAGTTCTTTTATTTAATAGAAGTATTCCAGTTTATTCTCTTTCACAAGTGATGATACTTGTTATTCCAATCGCGAGATTTACTATTCCGACTTTTACTCAACATCAAATAGGATATTTTAATCTCTTTTCTCTTCTGATTTATTCGTGTTATTTACTTGTTTACTTCAATTGAGTTTGAGACTATGAATAACATGAGTGGCTAAATCTTTTATAGGGACGTGATTAATGGAGGATTTAGGATTTCTCGATAGGATTATTTGGTTAAAATTACGCGTTCTTAAACTCTAGGCTTAACAACCCTAGGAAGTAATCATAGGTTAAACGAGATCGAGAGATAAGTTTTTAAGAGAAAAACATAATTTATCCTGGTTGAGAAAGTGAGGTCGGGAGATAAGTGAGTATCAACCAATTGATTAATCAGTTAGAGGCTAGAAGGTAATAATTGGTTAATTGATAGCTAATTCACCTTAAAACCCTAATTCGAAGTTAATTACAACCCCTAAAATAAGTTAAGCTTCCTGATTGGTTTAATCTGTTTAATCTGTTTAGTCGATTGTTTATTTTATTGTTTATTTATTTTAGTTATCTAATTTCTAATCCCTTTTATGATTTATCGTAATATAGGATTTAGTTATTACTATTTAGACTTATTATTGTAAAGAGATTTTCTATAGTTTTAGTCCATCCTCCCTTGGGTATGATCATCGGAATACTTCTCTATGTTCCGTTGTAAACACGAATACTATATTACAATTTGACCCATATACTTGCGAACACCGTCGATTTGATTTTATATATTTTTGGTGTGATATTTATACTATTAACAATAACACGTTTATAGGCGGTCACATATGTGTATACTGGCACACAGAGTATCATGGCATACAAAGCGCATATCTAGCACACGAAGTGCATCCTAGTGTTCGTTGCACCTAGGATTGCTTGAGGTTAGAGGAAAAAATTGTTAGAGGAAGAATAAGAGGTCATGGAATGAAATGGAGGAGCATAAGAAGAGAAGGGTTATCTACATTGCTTAAGGTTAGAGGAAAAATTTGTTAGAGGAAGAATAAGAGGTCATGGAATAAAATGAAGGAGCATAAGAAGAGAAGGATTATCTATCATTCTTGTAGTATGGTTAGTCATATCAGACTACATTGTTATAAGATGTTGAATGACCTTATATGGGAAAAAAAAATAGAAGACAAGTTACAACTCAACCAAGATACAATCAGAAACAGGTATGGGTGAGAAAAGATCAATGGTTGATTGATCCACGAGTGAAACGTGAAGTGGCAACTGATGTAACAACTTCTGAAAATCAACAGGAAGATCAAAGGGGTTGCAAATATTAACATTTATCAGTATGAAATATTTTGTTGATTCCCATTATCCAAATATTGATATGATGTCATATGTTCATTCTAATTTTAAGGGTTTAATTTCCAAAAACAAGAAACCAATAAATGAAGTTTTTTAATATTTTATAATATTTTAATAATTTTAATAATTTCTTAGAATTTTTATAAGTTTTTATGAATTTTTATATTTTTTATCTTATATTTTTTTATAATTTATTATATTTTTATGAGTTTTTATAATATTTTATTAATATTTTTAAGTTTTATAAGTTTTATAAGTTTATATAAACTAATAAATATATAAATTATTTAATTTAAATGGTAATTCTTTTAAAATTATGTACAAATTTTTGTATTTTTTATAATTGAACTAGATAATTTTATTTCAAGTAAATTTCAATATATTATTAATATTTAATTATTAAAATATTGATAATTCAGTTATTGGATAATAATTAAATATAGATAATGAAGTTTGATTTTTTTAAATATTTTTTTAAGTGAATGTTTTAAATATTTAATTTAATTTTTTATTTTTAAAAGCTTTTGTGTCAACTAAAGAAAACATCCACGTAAACATATAACTTCTTATGATATATATTTAATTTTTTTACATTTTATAATAATCTTTACTATTTCAAAATAATTTATTCTATATTTGTTTCCTTAAATGTATAGGCTATGATTTCTTTTTCTTTTTCATAAACCTATGATTATTTACGTTTTCATCACAATTTAAATATCATCAATTTATCTATTAAAACTAAAAAAAATACAATTTAAAGTTTAGATAAAATAAAATAAACATATTACATAGTTCGGTTATTTTGGTCACTCCTATTAAAATCACAAACGACAAGCTAATGTGGCAGTTAAAAATTTGATTTAATAACAAATTTAGTACTCAACTTTTACATATTATATCGATCTAGTCATAATTTTAAAAAAATATTTTTTTGTTACCATTGCTGTAGAGTCATGTAATTAGGGGTTCCAAGCCTGTGTGTCATATCTGAGCCAGGCAATTGAATTTTGTTGAGTAATATTTCTTTCTGTATCTTATTGATAGGAATGTTGGGGTATTTATACATTCAGTTACAAGTACTATCACAGCTCATAGCGAGGCCCCACTACTTTGTCTTGATTCTATTGCCTCCGATACTAAAATTCACTGTCCGTAGTACTAACATTCTCTGCGAACACCAAGTTTGCTGGGCACGTGCCTATGGAGCACATGGTCTTTTCTAGTTTTGGGACTGGTGCTCTAGGCTGGCTTTGTACCTACTGGACACCTGTCTGGATAACCTGCAGAGTACGTGGGTCTTTCAATAAGTTCTTTGGGTGTCTTCAAAGTGAGACTGTGATCTTCCTTAGGTTCCCGCGAGTTGGTTCTGTAACTTTGCCTTGTGAGCTGGATCCATGGGCTAGTCCTACGACCTTGCCCTTTGGACTCGTGCAAGCTTCCTACAAGCTAAATCTGTAGCCTTTCTTTGCGAGCTACTTCGCCTTGTTGTCTTCTCGTGGTCCGGTATTGGGTTGGAGGTTTGGATCCTTTCTAGGACTTGAGTCTCAGGTTATTGACGTATAACAATCTACTCCCCCCAAGTGGGCCTAAGGGGTGTCATAAAGTGGTACTCCTTAGGTCCATCACATCAGGATTAAATGCAGCTTGTTGGGTACGCTGTAGACTATGATGTATAATGGTTGCTATGTCACATGCGCAAGCGATTCTTGCGTGTGCATATCTGATCATTGAAAATTAAATTATTTTAATTTGTTCACATATGGGTCGTTTATTTCCCTCGATTATACGAAACATCTAAGAAGCGAGAAGGGAACTTCTTTTTTAAAAGAATATCCTTCTGAACCCTAAATCCTCAATTTTTAGCATTTTCTACAATCAAAATAAAGGTAACTTTCAGGGACTTTGCTTTTGTTTTTAAACTTTTTGTTTCCTTCTTTTATCGATAGCATGGTGAGGATAAAAGGAGCTGGTAACTACATCGTCCCAGTCTGTCGGCTGCCTCTAGTTCTGGTGACGGAGAAATTTTATGCATGCACCACTGAACATGAGAAGCTGGAACAAGTCCTGTAGGTGCAAGAAATAAAACTTCCCAATTTCGCTATGAGTTCTCCCTTCCATAGGGGTCACATCGGCTATGTGAGATCACCTAGGATAGCTTCCTAATTTTGTTGTTCACACTGGAGGCTGGATTTTATTTATCGTTGCATCTTTTCTTTTGCAGCCTTCTAGATGACTACAACATTGCTCCTGGCCAAGTTTTGGGCTTTTCCTGGTGACTCGCCATGACATATTTCCTCGACTGTAGTCAACATGGTGAGATACCTATGCTCGTTATCTTTCAGCATTTGTATCAGTTGAAGGGTCGTGGGTTGGAGGATTTGACGGGGTTTTACTACTTCTCTCATCGTAAGAAAGTGCAAGCAATTATTTGGAATCACTGTTCTACCCTTCATCTAAACCGAGGAAAGTAGGTCCAAGTTCATAATATTCTTAGTGAGGACTTTAGATTTCCTATAAAAAGGTCCTCACCTAGTAAGGACATGTGTGCGTTTCAACGAAGCCTTGCTACGAATGAAGTTGTTGCCCAGATTCAAAGGCTTTGCATTGGTCGTCCGCTGACTCTAGAGACTCTCATCACAATGAGGGATTTCTTAAGATATTTTTTGGAAGGTTTTAGCCCTAATGGATGGAGGCCTGGTGACAATCAAGAGGTTGCTCTATCAGATGAAGCTTCATCCGTTTGCTCTTGCTGAGTTCCCACAAAGGGGTTGTTGGGTTAGATACTAATTTATTAATTACTCCCACTGATCACAGGGTTATTGTTGATGTAAGGACCGATCAGGGCTCCGAGAATACTTCAAGTGGGACTAATAGTCTTTCTTGTGAACTCAACAAGGCAATGGAAATCGATTATTTGGCTGGCGATGCTCGCAAGAAGCGTAAGACCACTGCGGAGGTTATGTGTATTAGCTTTGGAAGTGAAAAGGAAAAGAGCAGTGTACAGCTAGAGCGTCGTAGTAAAAAACAAGTAGATCCTATTGGGGTTGTTGTTGGAGCTTTAAGTCATTCCAGTTTTTTATTGGCGAACTTACCATCTTCGTCTCCCACCACTAGTTCACCGATCACCATTGTTGACGATACCTCTTCACCTGCTGCTCGTGTTTCGCCTTCTGTGCCTATCATTAGAGAAATATCGATTGAGGGTAATAGAGGTTCATTTCCTTGGCATGAGGATTTGAGGGCACAGGAGTACCCTTATAACCCTAACATTGTAGCCCTCTGATGGCATGCCTCAGTGCCAAAAGTTGTACAATCAAGCAGCGTGCAACTACCCTTAGCATCAAGCCTTTGCTCCTCTCTACAATTTTTACTTTTCGAAGCCAATTTGGTTAGGCTAAGGTATAAGGAGGCCTGTTAGAGGGAGCTTACGGATATTAAGGCAGAGTGTCTGGCCATTATTGATACTAAAGTGGAGGGGTTGGAGCGTTAAGTGGCAGCTGAGTGGGAAAGTAAAGAGGCTCTGCAAGCTGAGTTGGATGTGCTTACAAAAGAGCAGGCAGTTGAAACGAATAGGATTATCTGAGAGTGTCAAGATCAAGTGGATGGCACAATCAGGGAACATCTTTAGGCCTTTGAGGATTTTAAGAAAAAGGCAGTTGAGAATGCCTTATGTTCTATTTCGAAGCTGAAGATGAACATTCTGCTCCACACCTAGGTCGCTGCTGGTCCCTTTGATGCTCGTAAAATAGATCTTGATGCTCCCGAGGGGATGGATATGAGCTCGCTAGGCTTCAATGTGTTATGTCCCTCAGGTGCTGTGCCGGACTTATTTGTGTCTACTTGGAGGAGTTCTCCAGATTTTTATATAAAGAAGGATTCTGTTGCGAATGAGGATGTGGTGCCCTCTACTGCGAACAATGACGTTACTCATTCTAACGATGTATACCAAGATATAGATAGGGATAACATGCCTTGATTTATTGAATACTCTGTACTTTGTTGTTTATTGTCTAAATGAGAATATGTTCTATTTTGTAGTTATTGTTTCTATGTTTTTTTACGAATTTTAATCATTTTTATTGCACAACTATGTCGATGTTTATGAAGAACCTTCAAAGATCGCTAAATGCGATCTTTAACGAAAATTTTGAGAGGTAACACAGCTGGTGTTAGTCTGCGAGCTATTTTATACTTTGCAAAAAAAAAACTGAAAGATAACAAGTTGCGGATGCGAATCTGCTAGTTGTTTCATATTTAAGAAAATTTTGAAAGATAACAAACTGAGAGTATTACTCTCGTTAACTACCTTCGAGGTCGTGGCTCTTCATCTACGGACCTTAATATGTCATATAGGAGCTTTGCTCTTGCTAACTATTTTAGAGGTTGCGGCTCTTCGCCTGTAAACCTTAATATGACAGTTGGGAGCTTTGCTATCACTAACTATTTTGGAGGTTGCAGCTCTTCGCCTGCAAACCTTAATAGGATATCTGGGAGCTTTTCTCTCGGTAACTATTTTTGAGGTTGCAGCTCTTTGCCTGCAAACCTTAATATGACAGTTGGGACTTTGGCTCTTGCTAACTATTTTGGAGCTTGTGGTTTTTTGCCTGCGAACCTTAATTTGATAGTTGGGAGCTTTGCTCTCGGTAACTATTTTGGAGGTTGCGGCTCTTCGCCTGCTAACATTAATATCATGCGAATGCAATTGGGGAAAATTTTTCATTCATAGGATAAGGAGTTATACATAGTATTTTTTGAGATCTCGTGCGTTCC
The DNA here is from genome assembly GCA_025503065.1 of Gossypium bickii. NCBI lineage: Eukaryota > Viridiplantae > Streptophyta > Magnoliopsida > Malvales > Malvaceae > Gossypium > Gossypium bickii. Next base: position 31,764,876 of record CP106719.1, read on the forward strand.
AAGTTTGTGGTACAAATGTGTCCTCCATTCTTGCTAGCTTATAGGCTCTGTAACATACTTTTTCTATCACTTTATATAGCCTTTCTCAATTTGCAGTAATTTTTCTTTATTGGGAAGTAGGTAGGCTAGCATCAGTATTTCTTAAGACGAGGTCACCCATTTGAAGCTATTTGTTTCTAACCTTAGAATTATAGTATTGATCTATCTATTCAGTATGCATTGTGTTTCTAACTTTAGTTGCTTCTCTAAATTCATTAATCAGATCGAGGTTGAGTCTAAGAGCCTCCTGATTATCTTCTTCATCGTAGTGTTGTATTCTATGTGACTTTAGACCAATTTCTGCAAGGATTACAGCTTTCACACCGTAGCTCAGAGAGAAAGTTGTTTCTTTTGTCGCAGTGTAGGGTGTAGTTCGCAGGGCCCATAAAATTCCTGGTAACTCTTCCAACCAAGCACTCTTAGCCTCGTCCACTTTTTTCTTGAGAGCTGTTAGAATTTTTCTATCCATTGCTTCCACTTGTCCATTGGTTTGTGGCATTTTTACTGAGCTTTGAGCCAGAACTATTTTGAGGTCAATATAGGATTTTTTAAATTTTTGCTGAAATTGCATGTCATTGTCTGTGATGATTGTGTAAGGTATCCTGAACCTGTCGACAATTAATTTCCAAAGGAAAGACTCCATCTACTTTTCTATGATGGTTGCCAAAGCTTCCGCCTTCAATCCATTTGGTGAAGTATTCTACAGCCACTACGATGAATTTCTTTTCTATCGTGGCTATTGCGAATGGACCAAGGATATCAACCCCCAAGTTGCAAATGGCCATGGACCTGACATGACTCGAAGGGGCTCTACTGGTTGTCAATGGATTTTGGCGTTTCTCTAGCAGGAATCGCACATGCGAACTAACTTATGGGCGTCCTCCTGGATTGTAGGCTAGTTGTACCCTTGCCCAAAGATTTTCTATGCGAGTAATCTACCTACTAAGTGATCACCGCAAATTCCTTCTTGGACTCTCTCATAACATACTCTGCTTCAGATGGTGATAGACATCGCATTAGTGGATGCAAAAACCCTTTTCTATATAGTACACCCTCTAAAAAAGGTGTATCTATTAATCGTAAGATAAAACAAGTTGTCTTAATTTATCATGTAATAAACACGTAGCATTCAAATACGCAATTCATATATTAGGAGTTTAGCAAATATTTTTTATTTGTGATAATGGCATACCTCGCAGCCTTGTGTTGTAGTTTTGCGAGTTATTTCCAGCCTTGGTTGTCTTGCTTGCCTTGGAGTGTGCGGATTATTGGTGTCATTCAGGTCTCCTTCTGAGCCATGCAGAGTACTTGGGGCGCGTCATAGCTTGGGGTTTCCCTATGCTCTAGCAGGATTTTTCTTCTTTGTTCGATGATGACAGAGGATGCTAATTTTGACAAAGTATCAGCGCATGTGTTGTCATTTCTCAGGAGCTGTTTAATTTGGGCTCTGTTGAATCCTTCGAGAAGTTGAATTGTTATTATATGATACTTTTTCAACACTGCTTCCTTCATATCATATTCACCATTAATCTTTTTTGCCACCAATTGTGAATCTGTGTAGACAGTTAGATCATTTGCTTCTAGTTGGCGTGCTAACTACAATCTTGATACCAAGGCCTCATACTTAGTGATATTGTTCGATGTTTAGAACCCAAATGATAATCCGCACTGCCACTCGTTGCCACTGGAGCTGATTATGAGTGCTTTTGCCCCTGACCCTATTTTGGTTACAGAGCCATCAATGTAAACTAGCCAACTTTTTAGATTGTCAGTTACATGTGTATTTTCTGAAGACGGGTTAGCTATTAAACAATGGTCAACAAATGAAAAAGCAATTTTAGTATAAAAAGTGGAACATGTGGTGCCACATCATAGAATATAACTCATTGAATCATTAGCATGTCATGCTTTGTCATAAATGCAAAAGATCAAGTTGTAACATTCATCAAAGTTCATATAACGTACAAATTTTACAAGACATATATTATCCAACATTTCGAATCATAGCCAACGTTACCTACGGCGTCGACAATTATTTCGAAAGAACACTTCATTATGAAATCAGCCAGCACCTGTCCCTTTATCGTAATTCGTAGGCTGAAGTCAATCCCGTAGTCAACGAGCTCAATACTCCACTTCATTACCCTTCTCGAAGTATTTTCCTTGGGTAGTACTTCTTTCATAGGATGATTGGTAACCACAACAACTGAATGGGCTTGGAAGTAAGGTCGTAATTTGCTAGCTACAACAATCAGAGCATAAATGCATTTTTCTATTTTTTGAGTACCTCAGTTCGTCATTTTAAAGCACCTTGCCAACATAGTACACTAGGAACTAGTGGACACCTTCTGACTTAACTAAGTAGAGCATTTTTCTTATCTGAGGCGATTTCAATAGTGGAGGGGAGGTGAGGTATAGCTTTAGTTCCTCGAAGGCTGGTTGGCACTCTTATGTCCATGAGAAGGAAGATCTTAAAGCTTTTAAGAATGGGAGGCACTTGCCCATCATCCTCGAGATAAATCTGTTCAGTACTACTAGTGTTCTCGTGAGGCATTGTATATCTTTTATTTTCTGCAGAGGGGACATTTCCATGATTGCTTGGTTTTTCTCTGGGTTTACCTCTATTCCCCTTTCTGAAATCATAAAGCCTAAGAACCTGTAGGCTCGCACCCCAAAAGAACACTTCTCCGAGTTCAGTTTCATACAGTGAGCTCTTAGGATTGCGAATGTTTCTAATAAGCTTCACACGTGCTCGTTCATGGATGTGTTTTTCACTAACATATCATTGATGTAGACCTCGAGACTACGGCCTATCTGGTCCTTGAATATCTTATTTACCTATATTTGATAGGTCATGCCTGCATTTTTAAGGCCAAAGGGCATAACCCCGCAGCAAAACAATACTTCTTTTGTGATGAAGTTTTTTTTTTTGCTGGTCGTCTCTTTCCAATAGGGTCTGATTGTAACTTGGGAAGGCATCCATAAAGCTCATGAACTTGTGCCTTGCTGAAGCGTTGACCAATCGATCGATCGAGGGTAGGGGAAACTGTATTTGGGACATGGCTTATTAAGGTTGGTGAAGTTGATACACATCCTCCATTTACCATTTTTTTCTTCACCATTTCCATGTTCGAGACCTAATCTGGATAGTCTACCTCCTTAATGAATCTTGCCAACAACAACTTAGCGACCTCCTACCTTACCGCTTCTACTACTTGAGGCGCAAACTTTCTTTTCTTCTACTTTACTAGCTTCACCTCTGGGACAACGTATAGCTTGTTCACAATCACTTGGGGGTCTACGCTCGGCATATCTGTCGCAGACCAGGAAAAAACATCTGCATTTTTCCTCAAACATCTAGCCAACATGTTTTTCTCTTCCTCTTTCAATGATAAAGAAATTTTGACAGTTCTCTATTCATTTTCACAAAATAGTTGTTAGGTTTCAGTATACTCCACAGCTTTAGGTTTTTTGCTCTTGTGCTCGTCTCTTATGTCCAGACTATCCAAATCCAGAGCTCGACTTGTTAACTCAGCCTTTTGAGAACTCCGCCTCTCGGCCGCAGGTTCTCTCGCTTTCTTGACAAGTATCATGTGACACTGCCTCATAGTGCAGTAATCAAATCATAGGACTCTAACCCTAGTATTTGTCAGGAACATATAATTCATACAGAATATTGCAATTATCATCCTTGCCGTTCTTATTGTCAGTCTTTTGAAAATGGCATTGTATGGCATCGGGTGGTCTACCACATAGAACTGAACGCACTTTATTGTAGTGTGCTCGTCATCCCCTAAGATGATAGGTAGGGTGATTGAGTCTTTCATCTCGACTGGGTGGTTCACAAAACTGTACAACGAGCCTACTCTGGACAATGCTTGCTCTTTCAGCCCCATTTTTCAGTATGCTTCCCAAGATAACACATCCACTACACTTCCACTATAAACAAGTATTCTTTTAACCTCAAAATCGGGTACCCTTATTGAGACTACCATTAAGTCATTTCCCTCTTCATCGCGTACCAACTCTTCGTCATCGCCACCAAACTCGATACTCTATTTTACTTGCCGGTGCGACCTCTTTGGAGCACTAACTAATATTACACTCCTCATGTGTGCCCTTCTTTTCATGTTGGAACCTACCTATTCGTCATTTTTTCCTACCATCACATGGATGGTGCCTCGAACCTTTTGCTTGCCTTTGGAATCACCATGTGAGCTCTAACTTTAACATCCCTAACCCATTTTCGTCACTAGATTGGGGTTACGAAGTGTTACAATACAAAATAGGACATTTATCATCAAAAAAATAAATAATAAATAATAACATTCAATAGCTTTTAAAAATCGAGCTTACGGGACCCTAAAAATGGTTTTTGAATAATCCGGGACTAATTTAAATCAAAATAGAAAAATAAGCAAAAATTTAAAAATTTTGGAAGTGGCCAGGCTGTGTGGAATAGCCCAAACCATGTGGCTTCACACACAGCCGTGTGACTTCCCCACATGTCCGTGTAGCCAAACCATGTAAGTAACTATGACCATGTGAAAAATCCTGCACCTAAAAATTAATAAGACACATGACCGCGACATACACGGTCGTGTGGCCAAATCGTGTGGAATAGCCTATGCAGTGGGCACATTAAAAAGCTTCTAAAACAAGGAAAACTTTCATCCAAAACTTAGGTTCCAAGCCAAATCAAAATCAACCATTTCCGTACTTTAAAAACACATTTAAACAAGCATAAAACATGCGAAAACAATCAACCTAAGTGCCTAACCAATGTGTCACTCAAAGACACCTCAACTTAAACAATTTACTATCACTCCATAGCCTAAGCTTATTCACTCCGTAGCCTAAGCTTATTTCACTACAACCATTTCAACCACACATATAAACATGTCTAAAACATACATTTACATGTCACTCAAAGTGATCAAAAGACACTTATTTACAAAGCTTTACAAGTCCACCACAAAACATAATCTCTAAAAGATTTGACCAAACCAAGTGGACCAAGTAACATATTCATGACACCTATTCCATATGAGCCTTATGCATATCATTTATAACCATAGCCACAAAGTTCAAAAACTACCAAAATGCTCAACGGATAGTGTGATAGGGCTTTGATAAGATTCTAATCGAATGAGCTTTTCGACGATATACAAAATGGATGAACAACAACTACGTAAACATATAATGCTTAAGAAGTTCGTATAAAGAAACTTAAACTTACCGTTCCTTAACATTAAATAAGATAGTACTTGTCTTTCCTAACACCACAATTCACATCTTTAGTATATAGATTAACAATACATCCTCTATGAACATGGTATACAACATGAATTGTTTATAATTACTCATTTTGCATCACATATGTGATTAGTTTTCTTTTTCCATCATTATTAAAGCTCACCTTACCGTTTCGTACAGTCATCTTTATCCATAATTCCATATATAAGCTTTTCCATTCCTTTACTTACCCGTTGAACAATATAGAATAACATCAAATACTTGGGAACACCTTTCCATAGAACCATAACCTTTTCAATAATGCTCACACGAGCTGTGAAATAGGCTTGCTCACACGAGCTGTGGGTCGGGACGTTAGCTAACAATGCTGTTCACATAAGCTATGGAGAATTCACAGCAAATAAAGGACCTCAACCATCAGTAGGACATCCAAGACCAGCACCCGAAACATATAATCCCTAATGACATGTCATTTGTATGCTAAGCATTCTCTAGGTTCAAACGGGACTTTTGCCGTCAAGTATTCAAATAGCGATTTATTACTGAATCAATTATAAATAACATAAAATTAATGATTAATCAACCAAAATAACATCTAATAAGCATAAAATTCATACGAACTTACATCGATACCACGATCGTTTTAACAGAGTCAAAAACTAATCCAACACCTTAGCTTTGCCTCGGTTCAAATCCGATTGATTTTTTTCTTGATCTAAATAATAATTTAACTCAATTAAATATCTAAAATAACTTCAAATATTCATGATAACTTTTGTACAAATTAATCCCTTAGGTCATATTTTGCAAATTACATGATTACTCATAATTTCCCACTAACCAAATTTTACTAGGTTCCTAAACAACCCATATATTTTTAAAAAAAATTCACATTAATCCTTAAAAATTTTACATTTTTAACAAATTAATCTTAATCCTAAATTCAACAAAAACCACTTAACAAAACAAGTTTATTTGTTAATCAAATTCAATAATTTATCAACTAACATAAAAAAACATATCTAATTCATTCATGGCAAAATCCCCACCCTTTAACAGTATTGCAAATTAACCCCCGGGCTAAGTAAATCAGGCTAAAACAAGTTAAAAAACATAAAAATTACTAAAAACTAATAAAAAACCACTTACATGCAAGCTCCTGAATTTGCTAAGCTTTAAAACATAAAAATGGAGTTCTTTGACTAGGAAAAATTGGTGGAGAGATGAAATTAGGAAGAATTATTCCGAAAAAATTATCTTGGTGATCCAAACCAAGAATCCAAGCACGAGGAACAAATCAAGAAGGAAAGGTTTGAAAATATACCTTTCGAAATCTAAAAAATATAAAGGAACCATTGCTGGTTTAATCCCCTTCGCATGCTGTCGATCCAAAGCCGCAACAGAATCGTCATGGCCTCTATATAGTCCACTTAGTTGCGAACGAACGGAAAAAAACTCTCTCTAAACATTTCAGAGAGATTTTTTTCGAAAAAAATGCGGCTACTAGGCCTAGGTTTCTTTTCCTTTTTGTGGTTAATGTTGGTAACACTTTCTCACCTTAGGGTTTTCATGATTCTCTTTTATTTTTAATATCCATATTAAAATTGGAATCACCCCTTTTTTATGCTAGAAAATATATGGAAAATATCATAATGTAATATCCTTTCCAAAAAGATATTAATTTCTATATATTTTATGTTTGATCAAAATTATTATAACATTTTATTTTAATAATTTCAGTAAATAATACATAATTAATATTTTATATAAATCAAATTCATACATTTATGTAAATTATGTTCTCTATTCTTGTACAACGAATTTGTACATATAATGTATTTATTATTTAACTATCAAATTAAATTAATTCAATAATTAATATAATTTTTGTGACAGTTAAATTTAATACCAACTGCGTTTAGATTCTATTCATTTCAACCATAGAGTGTGACGCTGTAGGCTCTTGTAACATTGATAGTAATACTAGAACACTTCTAACATTACAAGCAATGAGTGGCATCTAGTAATGCATCATCACTACCCAAGTTACAAGAAGTCATGGTTCGACATATGATAACACAAGTCATGGAATAGTCACACTTGCAAAGACCAACTCATGTTTCTTGATACCCGAAGTAGACTATAATAAACAAATAAGTGTAATATCTCGTATTAACTTATATGAGCATGGCCATGCATTTCTAGTCTCACTTCATCAAATGGCCTAAGATATTGCTCCCATTATGTAAGAGGGACAAATCCTATCTTGATCAATCATATCCCACTACATAGATTGTGGCATACCCAACATTAGTCTTTATAGTACAACCTGTTACAGTAGATGTTTGACTGTATCAAAATATACAATTCACTATGTTGGGACAATGATGATCTCAAATCTAAGGATTGTATACATAGTTACCACTATGAATAATGTTGTAACTATTATATAATAATCCAAGAAACATACTCATAGCGGGTCAGTCCAATATGTTGTTCTCTAACATATACTCATGTATTGATTTTGAAATCCCTATGTAAATGACAACACTTTGTCATCAATCAACTACATATTAGTGTTAATGCAGTATTGTTGTCCAAACCCACAATAATACTTGACTAATGACCCTTTAAGAATAATCATATTATTCACGGGACATTATTATAAATCAGTTTATTTTACACACACAGAAAGTGAAATTGAAATAACAGTGGCAATGCCTTTTTATTAATAAACAAGGTAGAATGAATATGTGATTACAATCATCTCATGATTGGTCTTTAGGCATACTCTAACAAAAACCACTTACATGCAAGCTCTTGAATTTGCTAAGCTTTAAAGCATAAAAACGAAGTTCTTCAGTTAGGAAAAATTGGTGGAGAGATGAAATTAGGAAGATGATACATTTCATCATCTTTTGTTATATTTTATTTTAATTACAAATTTAGCCTTTTAGAATATTAAAATTTACCCAATCACCAAACCACCAAATTCCACTAACACATATATATGGTATTATTACCATCTAAATCTCTTCATTAAAGATTCCACATCCAAATAACCTTTTAACAAAAGGGATCAACTTTTGCACCTTTTTCAGTTTAGCCTTTTTTAATTAATTAACTATCTAGGCCTCAAAATTTCTTAACAAAAATTTAATACGACCCTAATATAACTTTATAAACATTAAATAAACATTAAAATATTTATTCACTCATTGGAATTGTGGTCCCGAAGCCGCAGTTTCTGATACCACTAAAATCGAGCTATTACACTGACCCTGCTATAACTATTTGATTTACGTATTCTATGAGCTCGCCATTTCAGACTATTTACTCTATGGAATCTTTTAGCGTGAAGCAATCTTCGATCTTGTTCCCCATATCGTCGTGGAAGGCACATCGATCTCTCAAGTTCATTCTTCTTCCATGCTCCTCATTGTTGGTGGCTTGGGCTAGATGTATAGGTTCTTTACCTCGCTGAGGATGTAACTTCATGTAGCGTTCATGGCGGGTGTAAGCCTCAAACTTTCCCTGAGGGGCGTATCTTTTGGAATGCCCATGCTGAGGTTTCTAAGGGGTCCTAAAGGTATCACTTTAGGTCTAACTTCTTTGCAGCCTATTGTTTCTTACTTGCAATGACTGGCCAAGGGGTCCTTGCCGGCTGCGAGTTCCTTCTCTATTCTGAAATTGCCTGTTTTCCCTCTGAAACGTGGCACGTGATGCTCTCTTGATTTCTTCTACTTCTATAAATTTGTGAACTTGCTCATACAAATCAGCTAGACTTTGTGGTCTGTTATCCGTTAAGGAATATTGAATGTGGTCGTTCTGCAATCCCATGATGAAGGCATCTATGACCCACTGGTCCTCCAAGTTTTCATTGTTGCCGCTATATGGAATCCTTTTACATAATCCTAAAGGGACTCGTCTTCCCTCTGCTTCACCAGCATCAGGCCCATAGGTGTGTTCATGATTGCCTTTTAGGTCCTGAATCTACCCAAGAACATTTGACCCAACTATGAGAAGTTTCAAACTGAACCTTCTGGAAGGGAGAGGTACTACTCCTTGGCACTTCCTTTGAGTGTTGTGGAAAAATCTTTACACTTCACTACGTCTGATGCTCCCAGCACATTCATGTAGTCGTTGTACTACATCAGATGAGCTCGCGGGTCCCTTCTTCCTTCGAACCTATCTTTTGGGACATTGAAGTCGCGTGGTGAGCTTATTGCAATGATCTTAGTGGCTAGTGGGTTATTGAAACAAAATAACCATTCCATGTCTTATGATTCGAAATATAGCGCCTGCACGTCATTCCGGAATTCATTCATCTCGCTTTGCCATTCTTTCGCTAGGGCTTCATCCTGTGCGTTTATGTTGCCATGTGGATCAGAGTTATCAGTGTGCATCTTCCTTCGTAACACCTCATTTTATTTTAATAAATCTTTCTGGAAGGCCTTGTTGTTCCACGAGTCGTGCCTCCTAAGCGGCCATCTGTTCCCTCATGAGCTTTACTTGCTCCTGGATGGCTAGAAACTGCTGAGGGTGCAAAGTCATCAAACTTATTTAGCAAAGTCCTTATATCATCTTGCTTAACGAGATGTAGCATATTGATGGCAATTTTATGGTGTTGATCATATTCGTTAGTCAAACAATGATAAGTTGCTAACCAAACATCGCCAAAAGATCCCCTTCCGATTCTATGCCTAAGTTCCAATACCAAAGGGTCAATCCTTAAGATTATTAGTAAATTGATATAATATGTAAATGTTTAAGATTAGATTTATTATTATATGGATTCCTTTAACTGTCACATGAGCTTATTGTTTGTAATTTTAACGAGAGGGATCAGAATGATCAAACTACAAAATGTGGGTGCTTAAATTGTAAACTTTTTATTTTAAGTATCTAAAATAAAAAATTTTAATCATTAAGTTACCAAAAACTATATATCATTACTTTTATTTTTTATTTACTATAAAATACAATAATTTTCTGCCATTTTGGGGGTTGTGATAAATTAAAAAGGAGTAATGGAATTTTGAAGGTGACAACAATATTCCAATGATCGTACACGATCATATATTCTCTCCCTTAAATTCTGGGGAGCCCCCATGTGAAAACCTCTCAAAATCATTTTATTTTTGGTGTTTTTAATTGACTCTGTGTATGTCTTCTTTTCCCCAAGCACGAGTGGCCATCTTTTCGTTTTACCTTTTATTCTTTTACTTTGCTTTTTATATGTATAAATAAAAAATAAAAAGGATAAAGAAAAAAGGCCCATCCACTTTAAACAACTCATTACTCTTGAGACCTCCTTCCATATAGGCAATAGAAAAGCTTTTTGGACTAAAATTATTTGGCTCTCATAGTATTAATAAAATAATATTTTATATAAATCTATAACTTTACGAAGAGTTAAAAGTTTGTTACTACCCTCGTTTATGGTTTTTAATTATTCTTTTTATTATAGGTAAAAGATACTTAGTGAAAAATACACTTATGTCGGCTTACCTTTCAAATTTTAAGAATAATCTAATTATGAAGTAAATTTTAAATAAAAAATTATATTACAACACCTTTTACCCTTCTCCACCATCCACATGAATAATTGATATCAAATTGATATTTTCTTTGCTTATACAAAAAATTCTTTTAGTAAAACACCAATTTCACAACTTAGTATAATTCCTTAAAAATATTTCCAATATTTAAAACAAAAATTTTGGATACAATTTTAAAATTATTTTTGGATTTTTTTAAGGTGTTTAGACATGTCCAAAACATTAAAAAAAAACGTCCCAGTAGCTTAAAACAATCAAAAATACAAATTTTATAGATGCAATAGAGTAAGTCTTGAGATTTCAACTTCAAGTTTCGAGACTTTGACATGTAAGTCTCAAGAATTAGGTGGATTACTATAGATTTTTAGCTATTGACTAGCCAGTCTCGATACGATACCAGAGGAGTCTAATCTTAAGACTTGATGCAAAAACCTCAAAATTAGTTTAAAAATATTTCAAATCATCCCAAACATTATCATATTGTACCAACAAGGTTTAAAAAATTTTGGAAATCAAGAATCAAACTTAACTTAAAAACACCATCATGATCTCAAGTAATATATAACCACATAGGTCAATGTAATTACAACACTTAAACTAGCCTAAGACTATACGTAAATGCCATATCACTAACGTAACTAGTACATTCTTCAAATCTCGAATGGCGATGTGATTCTCCCAAGATACAGTCTCAAGCTTTTTGGCAAAGTATTCCATTTATGTGTTGCAAAGAATTAGCGCATTAAACTCGAAGAACTTAGTAAGTATACTAAGATTTCCTACTTTAACGTATCGCTTATTAGTGTTAAGTCTTTTAAAGATGTTGAATCTAAATTCAATTATGCCATTTACTAATGGAGATTTGATGTCACTGACTTATCAGTTCTTCATTAAGAATCAAGCACTCAAGTATGGTTCATTGTATTTATTCAATTCACTCACTTAAAGTGATTACCACTTGTTAAATCCTATTTACTCATTTAATGAACATTCACATATATTATACAATTATTAATTCAATTACGATTCGTATACATTTTCAACAAATAATTACATAATTTCCTCCCTTTTCACTGGGTTTACCATTCTAATATTTAAAATCTCTTTCTTATTAAATCAATGGCATCATAACATCGTATATTTATTTCTTTAACCTATTATTATCATATTCATTCACGTAAGGTTCAACTTATACCAATTACTCATTTATTTCATAAATTAGCGAAGTCACTTTATCATTTACTATCCTTGATATAATACTTGTTTCCTTATATATCTTTTACTCATATTCATGTTTATGTCCCTTAGTAAACTCTAGTGATATAAGACAAAATGAGCTTGAAAACAAACCAGAAATTAAAAAATATATATATAAACCAAAGTCCAGATTTTTCAAACAGTCCATTTACAACCTTTGACCCAATACCTAAAACAAGAAGCCCAAACTTAACTAACCCAACAGACCACAAAACCAATTAACAGCAAGCCCAATTACATACTAAACTACCCATGACCCATTACACCCTCAGACTCAAATTCTAGCCTGACCCAAAACCTACGGGGCCTAGAGTGGCCCAACCCCTGAATAATGTCAGAAACCTAGGGTTTCCTGCGCTGCAAACAACCCTGACACCAGCCCTCGGTCACGACGCCATCAACGCACGGACAGCTCCTCGCCACCGGGATCCTCGCTGTTGACCTGCACAAAAAAAGGAAAGAACACAAAATAATGGCAGCAAAACAGATTGTGTATTTATTTTTTCTAATTATTTTGGGCTATAAATCTGTAAACAGAACACGAATAAAAGGATACACGCATATACAGAAAATATACACAAAATCAATACAGAGATCCTTAAGGTTTTTTTTATATTATTTTCTTTTTCCTTCTTTTTTTTTTTCTTTCGAATTTGCAAACATATATATAAAAATTTTTACTTCTATTTTTTTAAAAAAAACTATATGCATGTTTTAATAAATTATAAAAAAGAGAAAAAAATACCTTTTTTGATTCCTACGCCGGCAGTACACGTACTGCCGATGGTGGCGACTTTAACGGCATGGCGGCAGTTGCGAGAGCCTCGCTGAGGGCCTACCGGAAATTGCATGGTGAGAGAGCGTTGAGAGGATTTGTTTCAGTTTTTTTTCTTCTTAAAGAGGAGAAAAAATGAAATTTCTTAACAAAATTTTAGCTTTTATAATGAATAGAAACGGTGTCGTTTTGAGGGTCATTTGCGGAGGCCAAAACAACGTCGTTTTGAACCTCCAACCCAACCCGACCTGTGTAGACCTCAGGATCCGCGTGTTTAAAAAAAGGATTATTTATCCTTTTGGCCCTTCCGCATTTTCTCCCTTTTAAATCAAGTTCTTATTATTCCCAATTTTGCCCAATAAGTTTTCCTCTGTTTCAATTTGGTCCGCATTCGAACGGCACCGTTTCAGAGGGGGTTATTTTATCACTATTAATTTTAATATTATTACTATTATTTTATTATTAATACCATTTTTTATTTTTACCAATGCTTTTATTATCATTTTTATGGTTATTATTATTAATCTAGTGTTACTAGTATTTTATTATTATAATTGTTATTTTAATATTATTATTATTTTATTTGAAATTAACTTGCTTATTATTATTATTATTATTATTATTATTATTATTACTATTACTATTACTATTGCCTTTATTATTATCAGCATTATTATATTTTTATTACCATTATTTGTATATATTACCATTACTATTATCATACCCTATTATTATTATTATTATTATTTATTATAATTATTTTGTTATTATTAATTGTTTTTAAACTATTTACCTAATATCCTTTTATTTATTTATTTGATTCACTATTTTTAATCATTTATTCACTTACTTATTTTTCTTATAATTAGTTTTTTATTCATTTTTTTCTTTTATTCTTGTTTTGTTATTTATCTTATATTTATTTTATATTTATTATTCCTTTTATTTCGGTTCGCTTTATTTAATCTGTGATGTATATTGTTGTCATGCACTTGTTGGCATTATAATTCACTCCTTATTTTATTACGGTCGCATTATGTTTTTACATTAAAATTTTCATTTCGAAATAAGCAAACACTCCGTGTTTTAAGGTTCGAAAGAAATCGTACCCTAACTTACTGGGTTTCGACTTATCTCACCGAATCTAAAGAATTAATCATTTTCCTTTAAAAGTTAAATAAAAACTTATTCTCGAGAATTCAAAATTGTCGTGTCCTAACTCACTGGATATGACGTTTTGTTATCTCGGGATAAGGATTTCAGAAAACAATGCAATGTTTCGTATTTGGAAGTTTAAAAAATTGTGCCCAACTCACTGGGTTTCGATTTCCTCGTTGAACTTAAAATATTAAATATCCTTTTTTCTTCAAAATCGAAACCGATAAATTTCAAATCAACACTTATTCTCGGGAATTCAAAACGTTGTATCCTAACTTATTAGATATGATATTTTGTGTCTCGAGGTAAGAATTTTCTACAAATAAAGGTAAGCCTAGTTTCGAAGTCATGAGATGTTACATCCTAACTTATTGGGTATAGCATTTTATTTCTTTGAAATAGTTAAGTCTTGACTTTCTTTCAAATAAAAGGATCATATTTTTAAATTTTTCAAAATTTTGACATTAGGACATGAGATTATCAATTCGGTACCAAATTTTGGGCGTTATGAGGGTGCTAACCCTTCCTCGCACGTAACCGACTCCCGAACCCGTTTTCGTGCATTTCGTGGACCAAAATCAATGTTTTGAAATAAAACGTTTTACAAGGTGATCCAACCACACCTAAGTAAAAAGGGATTGGTGGCGACTCCATTTTCGTTTTTTAAAGTCGATCCCCGTTTTTATAAAATCTTTAAAAAATGGTTTCGACAGCTTGGCGATTCCACTGGGGACCAATAAGAGAGTCAAGCCATAAAATTGATAATTTCATGTCCTTCTGTCCGAATTTAAAATTCTGATTTAAAAAAACCATGATCCTTTTATTACAAGTTGTGCTAATCTTGTAAAGTATTTCTACATTGCATTGCATGACCGTTGTGGTCGCACCTTTTAAGTGGGAGTGAGAAACTATGCCTTCGTGAGTTTTCACCTCCGCATAGGCTAGTGGACTGCTTCCGAGATACATCTGTACCTATGTCTTCGTGAGGTTTTCACCTCCGCATAGCCATAGGGAAATGTATTCCCCTGAACTGAACTCGATCCGTATGAGCTTATAATGGGTGAGGATCGAGGAATCTGCTGGTTCGGGTACCTCAACTTTAGAGCTAAACCACACGTAGAAAACATAAGGACTTACCCTAAGTAGAACTATTCCAAACCCTAGTAGTTACCCAGATATGTATTTGTTTATTTTACTTGCTTTATATTTTGTTCAATGGTACTAACTTGTTGAGTTTTATTTTTTGTGCATGTCATTTCATATTTTAAGAGGTATCGATTCACGGTCAGTTTCTAAGTTAGAAAGCTGGTTATGGAACAAAAGTACTTGCGTCTTGAATGAATTTAACCCAATATCAAACTTTCCTACATTTTATCTTCTTTTTCTTTAGCTAGAAAGTCATCTCTCCACCATTTCCATATTTCTCAACATAAAAAACATAAGCAAGTCATCAAAACACAAGTTCAAATACCATTTTCATACCAAAAGTCTCAAAAAGTCACTTAAAAGATGTTTAAAACACTTCTTACCTTATTTGAAGCTTTCTCTCTCTAGCTTCAACTTTATCTCAATAAAACCATAAGATTTAATGGTGGAAACAGATAATGGAAAAACTCAAGAAAATCGTTTCTAGTAGATTTTTAAGAAAATATTAAAGTTTGAGGTTGAGATTTGAGTGAACCTAGAGAGAAAATGAAGAGATGGTGAAGGAGGAAAGTTTTCTCATCTATTCTAAGAGTGTCTAACCAAGTGGCGAAGGAGATAGGAGTTCCTCATCTTTTTCCCCTTTTTAAATCCATTTTAAAAAATTATTTCAAGTCAAAGTTAACACATACTTAAATGTGTTGTCTAATCTAACGGCCACAATTAACCCTAACAAGTTTAATAACTTATTAATTTAAAACTACAAGCAAAATTCTATGTGAAATGACCAAAATACCCTTTTATTGGAAAATTCACATTTTAACCCCTTTTTGTCTCAATATCTTTCTTTTTCATCATATTTTGACACTTATCACATTTAACTTCAAAAATCAAAATTATACTCAAATATGTGTCTATTGTGGCTAAAATTACACTTAAATTGTAATTTAGTCCTTATACTTTCCATTCTCATCAATTTCTTCTAAAAGGGATATTCACCATACTAACACATATTCCACATCATTTTTATGCTAAATAATCATTATTAAATTTCATATTCTCCTTCTGAACAAATTAAACATTAGTCCTTATACTTCTTAAAATTTAAGATTTAGTCCTTTTGCCACCTTTTTCACTTTCACAATTCTCTATATTGATTTCCATCTCAAATATCAAATTAACTCAATATGATTTCACTGTAACTGACTCATTTCCCAATTTTCTCAATAATTCATTGTATTTGTTCCTGGAACAGTATTAAATGTCGTACCAAATTTTTTTGGGGTATTTCATATGCTCTTGTTATTATTTACATAACACCCTAAAATATTTTATTTATCGTATATTGGTATACCGAGAAACTTAGTATAGTTCTAATATGAGAAAATTAGAATTTTCGAGGGATTAAATTAATTTTAATTTATTGGGAAGCCTTTAGAAGGCAATTTTAGCTACTTTGACTATTACTAGCCCAATTGGTTAAAAATGCGATGGTAGGGGGAAATAGTAATTTTTGCCATCGAGGGTATTTTAGACATTTAGAAGGAACATAAGACTAAGTATTAGAAATAACTTTTTGACTTGTGGTGATGGGATGATGATGAAACCTTTTGATTGATTTTTTAAGTGTTGTAATAACATTTTTAACACATGAATAAATTACCTTTGACTTGTCGACTTCTCCTTATCAAATATTATATTGAAAAATTTTAAATAAAAGAATAAATATCTCTTCTTCTTGCTCAAAAGTGACCAGTCAAGAAGTGTGGTGTAACACCCCTAACCCGTATCCGTCGTCGAACTAAGGTTAAGAGGCATTACCGAACATATCGGATCATATCACAAACATTTCACTAACATCAAATATTCACAAACATTCTAAGCGAAATATACACATAAAGTCCCTTTAGAAGATCTACGAGACCTTAAACATAAGTTGGGAAGGGGTCGGGACTAAACCGAGCACATACAATTTTTTTCGAAACTTAAACAATTTTCAAAGTTACAGAGGTCACACGCCTATGTAGGTAGGCCGTGTACCTCAGATGGCTTAGACATGCCTGTGTGTCCAGGCCGTGGCAAAACAGAGCATACATACTGACTTGTCTACACGGCCATAAGATATGCCCGTGTGTCGGGCCGTGTGAAAATTATGGAGGCTACTGGCTTGCTCACACGGCAATTCACACGCCCGTGTGTCTAGCCCGTGTGGCTATTCGAAATAACCACACACACCCATGTCTGGGCCATGTGCTCGGTTGTGTCAAACCTGTAGGGTATACTAACTTAGCCACATGGCCTAGCACACGCCTGTGTGTGCGACCGTGTGCTCTGCCCAGACTCACTTCAAAGTGGCCTTCAAGCAACAAGGCAGAGACACAAGCCCGTGTCCCTGCCCGTGTGGGCACAAAATAGGTCATTTACAAGGCCAATTTGCCACCCAATTTGGGTCCTCCCTACAAGCATCAAACAAGCAACAAATATGCCACATTTCCAGCCAATTTCAAGCACAAAACATACACCATTTAAACCATCTCCTCATCAACCAATTTCATGCTCAAAACCTAAACCAAAACATACCAAAATCTCATAACAACTCATTAATTCATACATGATCAATGTTCCAAAATATCACTTCCATTTTCATACTAAAATCATACCAAATTCTCAACAAAGCACATACCAAATTGACCATTTCTTTTGGTCATTTATAAATATCAAATTATACCATTACTTAGCACAAATCATGTACCACATCCAAAACATATTTTCTTCCACAAGCAAGCCATATCACATGGCTATAAAATGCATATCTCAAAACATATCACACTAGTCCTAGCCTATACATGCCATACTTTTAACATTTTCACTTCTATAAGATGCCAAAATAGAGTTCAATAGTGTGGTGATAATCATACCAAATTCTCAACAAATCACATACCAAATTGACCATTTCTTTTGGTCATTTATAAACATCAAAACATACCATTACTTAGCACAAATCATGTACCACATCCAAACCATATTTTCTTCCACAAGCAAGCCATATCACAAGCTATAAAATGCATATCTCAAAACATATCACACTAGTCTTAGCCTATACATGCCATACTTTTAACATTTTCACTTTCATAAGATACCAAAATAGAGTTCGATAGTGTGGTGATGATCCTCGACGATCCCCGAGCTCCCAGTAGCTTTGATAATCTATAAAACAATACAAACACACACAAAGTAAGCTTTCAAAAGCTTAGTAAGCCATATACAAATAAACTTATCACATAGAACAATTATAAACCATTTCATACATTTGGTTCATGGCATAACACAATCACAAGTAATATTTCTCTTATATCTCAATTAATCTTGTTCACTTGCTCATAATCACATATCATGTAATGTAGCCCACATATCAAATGATCATATACATACATACCTTTCATTGCCAAGTTTTATATACATACATACGTACCAGAATTTGAATGCACATTCATATAATCATTCATTTCTCGGAATGCCCATTGAACCGTTCAGAATCAATAAGGATACTGGGATAGCTCGTAAAGCTCGTGCAACGCCAACATCCCAGACGTGGTCTTACATGTAATTAAATATCGATGCCTCTGTCCCAGATAGGATCTTACATGAAATCATATACGATGTCGATGTCCCAGACATGGTCTTATACGTAAATCTCAAATCGATGCCAACGTCCCAGACGTGGTCTTACACAATAACTCATATCGGAATCCTATGCCATGACATATGTATCCTAACTATTCCTATAGTCTGTACGGGGCTTTTTAGACATCATCACTAATCAAAATTTTCTTGGATTTCACATATTCAGCTCCAATAGCCATTCATCACATTTCATTAACATATAAGCAATAATAATTCAATTCAAACACATTTATTTGTATATAGACTTACCTCGTACGGATTCAGATGGAAATCAACGATTACTCGACCACTTTAGATTT
Source organism: Gossypium bickii (assembly GCA_025503065.1). Taxonomy (NCBI): domain Eukaryota; kingdom Viridiplantae; phylum Streptophyta; class Magnoliopsida; order Malvales; family Malvaceae; genus Gossypium; species Gossypium bickii. The sequence goes on from CP106719.1 coordinate 31,784,048, forward strand.
CCCCCGATCTAATTCTGTTTTCTTTGCTTCTTGATCTATACACATTCAAATTTAGCTTATTCATTCACCAAATCATTCAGTTCAATCCATATACGCATATTTACGGCATTTTACAAATTAGCCCTCACATTTTGACATTTTAGTCCTATTTCATAAAATCACAAAATACACATAATATAACAATATCATAGCTTGGCCGAATATTCCTTTAGCTCATATAAGCCCAATATTTCATTTATTTCACATTTTAGCTTTAGCCCCTCAATTTCTCATTTTCATAATTTAGACCAAAATAGTCAAATTCATCAAAAATCTCAATATAAAACATATTAGTCCAACACATATCTTTCATAATTCATCAATTAAATCATTAAACTCACAAATTCATCAATGGCTTAACTCACAATCTTTATCAAAATCAGAAATTGAGGCATGGGCTTAATAAAATGCTAAGCAACAATCACAAAAACATAGAAATTATCAAAAATGGATCAAAACACATACCTTAATCACCAAATATCAAAGCCGAACCCTAGCTTAGTCTTTTTCTTTTCTTTTCTTGTTATTTTCGGCCGAAGATGAACATAATAGCCTATTTTCATTCTTTTATTTTCTTAGTTCATCATTTAATTATCAATTTCCATTTTTAACCTTTATAATATCATTTAAAATGCACTAAGTAATGTCCAACTTTGTCATTTAATGCATTCAATGGTTAAATAGCTACATAAGGACCTCCTCTTTATAAAGACACATCAATTCAGCCATTATTCAAATAGAAGGACCATTTTGCATTTTCTGCGATTTAGTCCTTGTTGCAAATTAAGCATACAAACGACCAAATTAAATCACAGAAATTTCACACATACCAATTCACATGTTGTAGACTCGAAAAGTAATATTAAAGTATTTTTCAAAATCAAATTTGTGGTCCTGAAACCACTATTCTGACTAGGGTCTAAACCAGGCTATTACATGTGGAGAAACTTTTCCATTTTTCTTCATCTTTCTTTCAACTCTACTCGCTTCTCTTTCAAATCTCTACCATTTTTCAACGCTTCCTATCAAATTCTAGTAAAACCATAATTATTAAACCTTTATTGAGCATTATCCTACATCATCTCCATCATCCAAATGTTTAGGGCTTCAGCCCTAATGTGAGAATTTGTGTTAAGAGGAAGAAAGGGTGTGATTAAGGTATGGGTTTTCTATTTTCCATCACATTTATGCACTAATCATATTTATATGAAGTTTGAGTGTTGTTGAGCCATATTAATGGCTATTTAATGTTTTAGTATTTATGATATTTTTCTTAATTATGAAGAAATTGAAGAAGGAAAGACTAGCGCTAGCAAAGTAAAGGAACAACTAGTGGATTAAGGAGGAACTAAACTTCTCCAACAACTTTTAAGTAATTTTGTGTGGTAAGATATATGGAAACCTATTAGAAACCTTATTTAAAATTTATAATGTTTTTAATTGATTTATTATTATGAAGTGGAATATATTATAGTATATTAATGTTCTATGAACATGAAAATGTGGTTGATGGCAAAAAGATAAATTTATAAATGATTTTCAAGCAAATTCTCCTAGTGGAGATGTTAATGGGAGTTTGAATCTTGACTTGGGAGTTTAATGTTATGAATGAAATTATTATTTCGTATTGTAGTCACTATTGCCTCGGATATTGTTTTAAACTTGTAAACTTGATTCAAACATTCTAGAAATATTAAAACAAGTCCCTAGTAGCTTAATTAAATGGTTAGGATACAGTAGGGGACTCTTATTTTGTACTACGGTACTCCTGTCACTTGCACTTTAATGCTCTTGTTCCTTGAAACTCGTCCAAAGTATCCTATCTTTATTTTCTAGGTGTACTAAGGGCTAAAGTTAACTAGCTCTGAGTTTTTAGAAATAACTTGATTTTGGCATGATAAAAATAAATACTTCAGTTGTATCACCCCTTGCTCGACCCAGTCGTCAAATCCGAGCTACAGGATGCCACATCCATTACCTAAGCAACTTTAATTAAATAGACATCATTTTTCATAAATAAAACAATTTATTCTAAATATACGATTATTGAGTCATTATATCAAATCATATTTAAAACTAGGTTTATATAAGCTTACGAAAACTCTAATGATAACCCAGGACAGTTGGAGGACTAAAATGTAACAATTTTAAAAGTTTTCAAGTTGATGTCACAACATTAATGGTTCAATGTCGCAATTTCCAACATTGGATACAAGTTTCCCTATTCAAGGAATAAATTCCAAAGTTTTCCAAACTATACTAGATAGACATCACGACATTAGAGTTTAACAACGCGACATCCGATAGGTGGTGTTGCAACCTTGAAGACAATAGCCAACTTTTCAGTTGAAGGATCAATTTATAAAACTTTCAAACATTATATATTCGAGTTGAGACGAGATAGTCTGATGCTACGACATTTAGGGAGTGAAGTCGCGACATTCACAATAATCCACTATGTCCCGTTCTATACATTTTCAAGTTAACTTAAGGCATATAAGGGTTGGCTATAAGACCTCAACATGATTATTCCCACACATATGTTAGTTCAATATACAAACTTAATTCAACCCAAAACTATTTTCATGAATAAGCAATATCATTTCCATTTATCCATAATTAAAAACACTATCATTCCATACCAATCTATACCAATTAAAGCTTATGACATTTATACCTAACAAATTTGAGTATCCAGAACTCACATAACCTAGATATGAACAAAAACAAGTATAAACTAACTATTTTTCCAACATTACATCCAAACATACCATTCTCAAACCAATCATCCACTTGGTTAACCAAATTACTCACTTTGCAACCTTTAATATGCCAAATCATACAAGATTAATATCATCACTCATGCTGACATTAGACATAACCAATATCATGCATTAAATAAGTCACGAGGCAACCATAATACACAAGATTAACCATATTCATCATAGCCAAGTGAATAACCATAAAAAAACACCATTTGCAAAATAAGGTGTCCTTATATACATGCCACAATATTTAAACTCAAAATGAATATAATTCTACCATCTAGTTGATAGTGTGTGTTTCACGTTGATCCGGCTCGACAAGTTCCACAATGTGACAATCTACAAGGGAAAGAAACAGCTGGAGTAAGCATTTAGAACGCTAAGTAAGTTCAAATGGAAAATAATATGCTTACATCGCTAGAATATGGCACTTTAAAACATCAACAAGGTGACCAAATATATATTCATGATCATTAGGCATTACAAGTAACTAAAAACATACCAATTCATATTACTTTCACATAACCTATCACAATAACATATTCAATCAATGATCTATAAGATTGTACCAAGTATACATAACTCATTTCAATAGCATATTCTAACATCAATTCATAAGGATATACCATTTTCATATAAATCCTTTCAATGACATATCAAAATGCTTACCAAATTCATTTCCTCACATTTCTAAGTTTCCAATTACATTTATAATGTTTCACCCGATGGAACCATAGTAAAATGGACTCGGATACACTAGTAAAACTACACCATAACAAGTTGCTCTTCCGATCTGAATTTATATCAGGTTACTCATACAGGCTAAACCTATACCAAATCATATCAAGTTACTTGTCTAAGCTAAACCTATGACATATAATACTCGAGGATCTCCAAAAAAATGTTGGATCTTGTTAAAATCTATAAGAATCTCCTACAGGCGCGCATGTAACGCCCTGATTTTCCATTAACTTCGGCTTTTGTAATTTCAAGACACAAATACCTATCTACTTTAGTGGTTGAGTGATTTGGGTGTGTTTGGATGTGTCTGAGAGGTCCCAAGTTCAAGTCTCAACTTGGGTAAACTTTGGTATTTTTATGGATAAAACCCAAACTCTGGCTAATAGGCTTATAAGTTAAAGTGTGTAAGTAACTAATAGAATGGGCTTGCTGGTCTGGTGGTTAAGGGGAGTGTTGGTTATGTTTGAGGTCTTGAGTTTGAACCCCTGGGCGAACAAGGGATTTATTTTTTCTACTTGTGTCGTGTGAAGAGGTTGAGATGGATTAAAATTCTGATAGTGGAGAGAATTAAGGGGAGAGATTAGGGGATTAGCAGATTCTGTTTTTTGAATTTTCGTCGATCAACCTGTTTTCCATAAATATTCTTCATTTTTTTTACATTTTCTGCCAAATTCCCTGCCGAAATTCCATTGTTTTCCCCTCTTTTTCGGCTTTTCTCTATTTTTTCCTCCTTGTGAAACGGTCGTGTGCTATTACGGTAAGTCTCCCTTCGCTTAATCTATCTGCTTTGAGTTAAGTATTTGATGAGGGGTTTGTTGCGCCCTTTTTTATCAGATGGAAGGCAATAAGTGAATGGTGCTACTGTAGAGAGTAGGACTTGCGATTTTGGTTGTTAATGGTAAGGGGTTCGTTAGATTATCAATGTTAGATTTTGATAGACTTTGATTGAATCACAGTGGTTAAATGAGTGTTTCGTTGGTTGATTTATAGGTTCCGGAGGCTTAGGGGAGCCTACGCGTCAAAATCAAACCAGGTGTGTACCTGAAAACACAGAAAACAAGGTTTTGACAAAAGTCAAAAACCCTTCTGTCGACGCCATACGGACGTGTGGTCGCCGGTGTGGTAGGCCGTATACAAGAATGTAAGTAACCATATGGTCATGTGATCAATGAGCCCGACCGTGCGCAAGCGCACGGCCATGTGAGGGCCGAGCGAGGCCGTGTGTGATACACGGGCTCGACCAGTTGGGTCGTGTAGGCCACAAGGGCGTGTGGGATTCTGGGCCAGGCCGTGTGATCCACATTGCCAAGGCTAATTTAGGTAGTGTGCGCCACACGAGCGTGTGAGCCCACACGGGCAGGCCACATGGGTATGTGAGCCCATTTTTCTAAAAACTCTGTAAGGTTACACGGGTCGCCCAAGTCGACTGTGGACATACTGTTGGGTTGGTAAGCAATACTTAGACTCCTAAATGAATGATCTGTCTGTCTGATTTCTATACTAAGCATGTATGCTGATTTGAATATAAATATATGAGCTTTAATTGCATAATAGCATGTCATTCTTGTATGTTGCATTGCATCAGGGTGGGTTGATTATGATTGGAGGAAATATCTAAAAGGCTCTTAAGCTTGTTATCTGACAGCTCAGCTGCAAATTTCTAATTATGTGCCGCATTCGATACAACATGGTGTGTAGGGCTGGGTGGGTTGGATGGAGTTGGTGTGTAGAGGATGGTGGGTAGGACTTTGTTATCTGCATATTCTGTCTGAAATGGGCCAAGGCCTTATATTATGTCTGATTCTGTATTTCAGTGGGCTAAAGTCCACATCGTTTCTGTAATGGGCTGCGACCCAAACTATGAATTTCTGTTTGTTTTCTTATATGACTGTGTGTATGTTTTCTGTGGGGATTACATATTGAATTTGCAAAAACTCACCCTTTTCTGTTTAATCTGTTCAGGTCATCCCCAACAGTAGACGGATCGGTGCAGTGGAGGACTCGACGATAACCACGGTTTCGGACACTTATTTATGGTTTATTTTTAATTATGATTTGGTTATATTTGGGTAAATTTCATGTAATAAGGCATTTACGGATTTACTCTTAAATTTGGGATTATTATTTTGTGAACTGCTAGCAGTAGGACAAGACTCGAGTTTTCAAAGTAAACAAATGTTTTATCAAAAACACACGAATTCGCAAATTACTTTTAAAAAGCTTCCGCAACGTGTAATGTTTTGAAAATGGTCAATAAATGATTAAATGACACATTTTGACAAAAGCCTAAGATATTTACAAATGGTTTTAACGTAGTTAAGTTTTCCAAAGCACTATCATGTGACGCTGCCAGATTCGGCCGTAACGTCTAGGCCGGATTTGGGGTGTTACAGCGCATATGAACCTATTGGCATGTCAGTCGTATCGTAACATTTTACTAAGTTCACACATGCATCAATTTCACATATTTCAATATCATCCCTGTAATTGTTCACATTTACATATCACACCCTATAAATGGTTACATCTTTAATTTACATATCATGTAATCATTCAAATTTTCACATTTGTACCCTATATTATTACGTAATAGTCATTCATCACATAATATTTCAATTCAATCCATTACTAGCTAATATATGCCAAAGTTACTAGTATTTCAACTATATTTAAACATATATATATTTCAAATTAAACACTAGTAAACATATAAAACAAATTGAGATTGTAAGTTTCATATGAACATACCTGTTCAAAATATGAAATTAGAGCATACTTCAGGGACTAATCCGTAAATTTAGTTTTTCCCTTATTAGCTCTACTTTGATCCAAATCTTGATCTATACAATTATTTTATATAACAAATCAATAGCAAACATTTTCATACTATGCCATGATATGCATGATCCTATATAAATTCATTTTTTTGAATCCCTCATATTTTACATTTTATTCAATTTAGTCCCTAGACTCGAGATAAACATAACTTCTGATTTCTAGCCCCGAAATAAAATCTGGTTTCACATTTTCTCATTAGGGACCTTATATTTTCTATTTCTGATATAATTTCATGACAAGTTTTACATGTATTCAATTTGGTCCCTAATGTAACAAAATCATTAAGCTAGATTAACTTTACAATCTAGTTCTTTCCATAATCTAAGCTTAAAATCTATTAATTTCAAACCTAATTCATCACTTAATCAACAATGAAAACTTACTAAAACTTTAACAATTTATCAATTTGGTACATGAGCTAGCTAAATCAAGCTTTCATGGTCACAAATCTATAAAAATTACAAGAAAATGACTTGATTTTATTACCTAATTAGTAGTTGAATGGTAAGAAGAAAATTTTGAAATTTTCTTAAATCCCTAGTTATGGTGGAGGGTAAGAAAAATGAAGAAGATGGTGAACTCCACCAACTTTTATTTTTATACTTGTTGGTATTTTATATTGCATACCATAACCAAATGCAAAAATCCTCAAATGTTATTTTTGCTTTCATCCATTTTGAAAAAGAAATAGAGATGTGGGAAGCCATTAATAAAGGAAATAACAAGATTCATTGGTTGTTATCAAGTTGTATGTCAATAAAAGATCATATGCCCATATAGATGTGGATGAAAGAATGGTGCTTGTAAAGATATTAGATAAAAGCAAAGAAAAGAGAATGTCAAGAGGAAGACCAAAGACAACATAGGGTACAAAGATGCAAGACAAATCATATTGATTCTTATGAAACTTGGAAGATGAAAAATAACATAAAAAGTGGTGCGGAGTATAGTAGAATGTTTTTTTGTCTTTTTCAAAATTGTACAATAGTTTCATAATTGACTTGTGGCTGTCGCTATTGAGAGCTTTTACTGTATCTTTTCTTTGGTACTTTTGCTTTTTAGGTTCTTTAAGGTAGTGTGTTTAAGGTTTTGTTTGGGAGGGTTATTATGGTGTGATTTCTTATTGTTTTTCATGTTGAGGTATGTATATGTTTCTTTTATGTTTAGGTGTGTTCTTATTCAAGGAGTAATGTTGTCATTAAGGTGTGGGCTCGGTGGCATTTTTATTCTTTTTTCTAACCTTTTTGGTTATTTTAATAGATTTTTATTTGGGCTAAAAAGAACATGAATTTTAAATTTTGGATTGAATTTCTTTTTTTATGTAAATTGTATTGGAAAAATACGATTGCAAAATAAAATCGTTAGCACTGACTGGAAAATAAACCAAGCATAAATAAAAGAAAGAATCATTGTGCCATAGAAGAACCATTGTCGTAGAAGCAAATTCACTCTGGTCGATGTAGTCGTGTAGTGGGCATTTCCCCCAAGGTTAACATAGAACTTCAATATTTGTACACCCAAATAAGGAAGGTGGAACACAATTGATATTGCTATTATTAGAGGAATCGAGAAATAATATAAAAAGAAAGCTTTAAAGCTTATTGGAAAAACTTGGCCAGAAAAATCACACTAGGTTCAATTCGCAAGAAAGATTGGAGAGGTCACAGATAATCCCACTTTAAATCCATTCTCCTAGACATAATTTCCTCTAATGTAATTTTAGTAAGATGCCAAAGTTCTAGAGAAAAGAAAGATTATAGAATCGAGAAGAATGAGAGAAGCTCTAAGTTTGTTGCTTGTAAAAAAATAAGGAGAAATGACCTCTTATTTATAGGATTCTCAAAAGGGAAAAGTGGTCCAAAAAATTCAACAACCATATTGCAACAATCAGATTCTAACGGTAAAATTCTAACAACCATATTTTTACATTACCAACATTCCCCCACTAATGCAAAAGAATTGGAATTTTTTTGTAAACATGAAAAATGATAAAATGTGAATAGTGCAATAGCGAAATTAGCCGCTTACTCTCTAGTATTTAGTGGATTTGAACTAGTACGTAGTGAAATTAGTAATTCTTCTCTTTAACAAGTGAATGAATCTTGAACTTGTTAAGATAAGAGTTAACTCATGACACACGACTAATATCAAATCCAATTGATGTCCCGTGATAGATTAACAAGTTTTAGCCAATACACCTCGGAATGCTAGTAAGTGCTCTAGAAAGACTTCCCAATGTCTTTCATAAAATGTGGCTAGTCCTTCACGCGTACGTAGGTGATTTCATCAAGTATATATGAATATAGACCATCCGAATTAGGACACTATAAAATCATTAAGAGCATTTATTAGGCTCATCCTCTCAAATTTAAATTCAGTAACTTCATCAAGCCCATCTCAATAGGGCCACCCCAAACTCTGGGGTATGAATTCATTAAAGGTAATAAACTCAACCTTATGCATGTACATCATTCGCTATAGGAATAGGTAGAATGTAAACTATGAGTCTTTCCATGGTGTTGTTTGACCATACTAAACTTAGAGAACTAAGTTGGGTATCCACCATGAATTCCTGAACCACTGGACTTAAGACTCATCCCCCTCGACGAATCAAGAACCATTTTCCTACTTAACCTTTTGGTCAATGGATTAGCTAGGTTCCTTTCAAACCTTATATACTTCAAAGCAAGTACTCCATTTTCCCATAAATTAATCTTTGCAAGTAAATTCCTAAGCCATTCGACCTCTTGCTCAGCCTAGTCAAGAGTTATCAACTCTAATTCCATCATGGAACGAGCAATACACGTCTATTTAACAGGCTTCCAAGAAATAGTTGCTCCACCCAAAGTAAAAACATTTCGACTCCTAAAGCTAACTTTATCACTTATCCAATTTGCATCACAACATCCTTCTAGGACTGCAGGGTATTCGAAAAATTCCAACTTACAAGTTATTGTACTTTAATTTCACTCAGGACTATTTGGGGAAAGCTCAACCTTGATAACTAGCATAGTAAATTTCAGACCATGACACTTCCCCACTTATTATGTCGATGCCCTCATAGACATGAAACCACACTTTTAGTAACCTTGTTGCACCTAGTTGACATTTCAGTCTCAAGTTCATCTTGGGCATTCAAGGCCTAAGGTTATGATCCATTCAAGGCACATCAAACATAGACTCAAACCTGATCTCATCTCAATCATTGGTGTAGTCTTGTCTATGTCCATTTCTCCACCAAACACTCAGACTCAAATCCAGAACACATAATTATTAGGTTACAACATTGAAGAACCCTTAATGGTATGACCCTTTGTCGACTAAATATTACCATGTCTTTCATACTAAAAAAACATCTCTCTAGATGTGGCACCATTCGCACTCTTGCGACATCTCGTTGGATGCGTCCCTCTGGACGTGGTTTATGCCAACCGTCCCTTGCGGCACTAACACAAAGTTCTCAACATGGGAAATCTAGACACATTGGTCAACCCCAACTTAGGCCCTCTCAGCCCTTCCATGGTCACCCCATTGGGTGTGGCCATCTTGGCCAATTGCAACACATACGGCACAACTAATCTAGGTCAATCTCAATCTCAATTTCAAACTTTAATGCTCATTCACGCAAACCCTGGCACACCGATCCTTTCTCCGTATAATCTCATAAGTTTCCTAAACAAGACATCCCCCACTAGTTCTCAAGTTTTCAGACTTGATAATCCTCCAGTCTATTTTGGTTAAAAACTCAATGAAGCTTAGACTAGATCTACAAATCGTATGTATTAGTAGCTTATCATGGATAACAGTATCGTAAGCCCTATCCCAAACACAAAGATACAATGAATTGCTCATGGTTCTCTGACCAACTCAAACTCAAGAGTCCTCCGACCAACTTAAACTCAAGGGATCTTAGACCCATCTTGGCTCAATCTCACTAGCCTTCCAAGCCCATCTTGATTGCAATGACCCACTGGCCAACACAGATAGAGCTGCAATTGCTCCAACTCTACTAAGGCATACTCTTGCACTACCCAGGTGCCCTTAAACCGATTGCCTCAATAGGACACTTCACTTGCTCCAACGATCCTCAAGTGTAGACTCTCGTTGCCTGTAAGAGCCTTCATTGGTTCTAACAACGGGAAATGAAAACGACTCTCATGTTTGAACAATGGTAAAATTTGCTTCTAAATTGTTGGAAAAATACGAGTGCAAAACAAAATCATTAGCACTAACTAGAAAATAAACCAAGCATAAATAAAAGAAAGAATCATTATTCCGTGGAAAAACAACTACCATAGAAATCAATTCGCCCTGATCAGTGTAATCGTGTAATGGATGTTGCCCCTAAGGTTAACACAAAACTTCAATATTCGTACACCCAAATAGATTCTTCATTTTAATCTAGTTTTTGAGAAAATTGAAAAAGGTATTTCCTTGTTCTAGGATCTTTTATCTTTGCCTTTAATCATTGGGTATAGACATTACTTCGACGATATTTAATCATTTCAAAAATGGCAGCAACATGCCTTTTTTTTCTCTCTTTTTTTCTTTCTACCAAAGAATTATATGAACTATTAATTCCCACATGATACACTTTTGATCAAAAGAGTTTTACCAATTCCAATAATTTTTCTTTTTGATTTGAAAATAGTTTGAATCAGATCCTTTCAATTTCTATATCACAAATAAACTTACGAAGTTGTTCCAACTTATTCATTTCCAGTAACTAACCCTAGATCCTTGCCCTTGAAAAATGGATGTTTCTCTTCGAACTCCAACAGGACTGGCGCCATTGGATCATCACTTGTTCAATAAAACCCTGAAACTAAGTCCAAAGATTCTCTGAGTAAGAACCATTGGGTCATCACCTATTCAATTAATAGAACAGATATAATAAATAAAAGTTTAAAGAAAAGAAAGTTTTGTCCTTTGATCAAAATAAGCATAAACTAAATGAGAGTTTGAAAGAATAAAAAATCTTTAGATTTATAAATAATATAACTATTTTTTTTTTAATTTTAGGTTCAATCCCCAGGAAAAGTTGGAGGGGTCACAAATAGTCTTGCTTAAAATCTAATCTCGTAGACAGAATTTCCTCTAATGTAATTTTAGTATGATGCCAGAGTTTTAGAGAAAGGAAGGATGAAAGAACCGAGAAGAATGAGAGAAGCTCTCATTTTGTTGCTTGTAAAAAATATGGAGAAATAACCTCATATTTATAAAATTCTCAAAGGTGTAAAGTGGTCCAAAAAATTCAACGGCCATATTGCAACAATCATATTCCAACTATCATAATGTAACGGTCAGATTACAACGGTCATATTTTTGCATTACCAATAAATTGTAAAGATAAAATGCATTCCTTAAAAGTATAGTAATTGATTTTCAACATAATATATATTTAAAAAAATATAAAATATATATATTTTAAAATTCATAACTTCTTTAAGAATTTCAAATTAATTATGAAATAGGCATACAACAAATCCATAGAATTGAGAAACAAATAATGGATGTTGCTCAACAAATCTACATTATGTTTAAATTTAAATCTAAATTTTAAATTCCTAACCTTTCAATCACTACCTAAATTCAATATTCAAATTAAAAAAATTACAATATATATGATAAAATAACTATTTTTATTATATAAATAAGTTTTCATGAATATGTACGTGCTCCATTCCAAAAAGGATGCCCATGTTTGATTATTTGTGTCAAATGAATTTAACTTTGACTTGTATTTTAAAATATTATATGAAATAATATAATGTTTTATTCACGAAATGGAAGTTGTAATTTTTTGCCAACATCTTGTTTTTTCATATTCTTTTCTTTGAAATTGTTTTGTTTATTTATGAGAATTCACGTTGAATTTTGTTTTAAATGATTAGATTATGGTGTTGCTACTCAATGTGTCTTTACCTTGATTTTTATTCTCCCATTATGCTTTAAATATTTTTTAATAAAACTTTTGATATACACTTTCATTGATATCTTGCTTTAATCGCTTTTTAATAAACTAAAAATGAAGGGAAAGATGAAATTTGCATATATGCATGTCTTTTAAATGGTTATCTTTAATATGCAAATGAGTTGATCATCATGCATATGCTTATTTCTATATTGATATTCAATGTGTTTAAAAAAAAATCTTGCATGAGGCAATATTTTATAACTTAAATTTTCAAGGAATGTATTTACTAAGGGAGAGTATGTTTCAAAAATATGTAAATGATTTTGGGGGAATTTTTTAAAATCCAATTTTAAAAAAAAATTGTTGTTACAAATTTGGAGATATAATAATATTTAAGATAAAATTTACACATTTATTTCTAAATTATTTTGTCGAAATATCATTAAACATTCTCAAAATTTTAAAATATTAATAAAAAAATTTAATAAAATGATTAGATATATTTCAAAATATTTTTAGACAATCCAAAATGATTTCAAAGTGTTTTTAAGCAAAGAATTCATCCCCCACAAAGATCCATCATTTCTAAAGATAAATTGCAAGAGGCTATTCCACAGGGGCAAAGGATCCATTCTCATTGAAAAGGATCAGTCCCTTTTTTTAAAAGGATGGATACTTTTTGTCTTCTAATGATTATTTTTTTTCAAAAGGATGGATCTTCTATCGTGCAGAGTTATAACTAAAACACGATTTTCACCCTTCAATAACTATTGTCTCCAATGATTATAAATTTATTTAATGTAAGAAACAAACCCATAAGTGCATACCACTTTTACGTGGATCAACTTCCAAAAGGAAGTTAAATATTTTTTTTTAAATGATGAAAACTACCGAGAGGTAGTTAGTATGGAGAAAAACCGAAAACTTAATAAGAGTTTAAAATGGATTCTTCCATTGAAAAAAAAAGAAAAAAAAGAAGTTCGAACTTATTAAAAAGATGTTAATGGCGAATGACCATTTAAAAAAGAAAAAATAAAGGAAAGAACTTCAATAATTTTGCCCAAAAAGAATAAGAAGAAGAATGCTTCATTTTTCATGAAGAAGATGGCATTTAAGTCATCATTAATTAATGTCAGCCATTTTTGTTAAAAATGGCGTAAGGCCGTGAAATATGGCATTCAGGTAAAGTCGACAAATAAAATAATACTCAGATTTCACTATATATGTCAACAATTTAGATTCTGAAATTGCAGATAATTTTCATAACCTAATCTTGTCTGTTATCAGTGAATTAAGATCGATGTCATATCAAACGGTTCTGTAAGTTTATCAATATACCTCATGAACACTCCAAGAAATAAGAGATACAATTTTTAAAAAAATTCATTAAAGATTTATTTTCTTCTTTTAGAGAACTTCAACGCAAATCTTTGTAAGAGTTTAACATTATCTTTTAGTGAGATTAAACCTTGTAGTCAATTACTTATTAATGGTATTATTTGTTTATACATTCCATACCTTTGCAAAATGAGAAATTCTAGTTTAGCTTTGAAATTTGGGGAAAGAAATTTCTATCTTAGCCTAAGTAAAAGATAGGAATAGTAAAGGTTATTCATTATCTTGAATGGTATCAATTCAACATACTGAATTGGAAAAATTCGTGGCAAGTGAAGCTAAGGTAATGGAAGTGTAACGAGTTGTGGACCGAAGCCTGTAACATATGCACATATAACATCTTATGGAGGTTAGCTGATGAAATGAGACTCATTTGACCCACTTGAACTAACACGATTCATAAAACACATAAAGAAGCTCATCTACTTGAAGTCTTGGTGGCCCAATGGAACACTTCAGTAAAACTAGAGTTACTATGGTGAATATTGTAAATCCTAAGGGATAAGATTGCATAGAGTTTAAATCCCTTAGGAATATCATATTGTAGATAGACTTTGATCTCAATCGTCGATGTAATTTAAATTGCACTGTTGGATTTGGGGGAGCTCAACTATAAATAAAGGTCTTCCCTTTCATTTGTAATCATTTCATTCAAAGGTATTGAATATATTTGAGAGCATTTACTCAAACATGTGGTACGCTTAAGTTTCTTGTGGCTTTTCTGTTTGCTTTTTGCTTCTTTTCATTTTAAGTTTTGCTTCTACTTTATTTTGGTGCATTAAAGAATTTCCTTTATGAATACTCACTTTCTAGAGAAAGGTAGACTTAGGCGGATTTGAAGCAAATGAATCGCCGAAGCACCGATTGAGATGACGAAAGGAGTAGACAAGCAGATTGAGCCTAGGGAGACCCATGGGAGAGGCAAGAAAACTAGCATATCAAGGGATATTTCTGTCAACTTTGTAAAGTCGAGTGGTTAATTTAAAGGAATCCATGGATGGTGTGAAGGAAACACTCGAGGTAAATGAAGGATGCACCGATGAGTTAGACACAATGAAAGAGAAGCTCAGGGAATATGTGGCAAAGGCTCTTAGTTCCAATTTGGATGCGGTTGAAGGGCTCTTCAATATTGTTATGGATAATCAGAAAAAGAAGTTGACTAAGAGGAATGATGCTCTCGAAATGATGACTGTGGCTTTGAAGGAGGAAATTGAAGACATGATGTTGAGAATTGAGGAGCTCGAGGGAGAGCTCATTGTATGCAGAGCTGCTATGGGTAAAGAGATGTTGGCCTCAGTTTCTAAGTAGCGCAAAATGGATGTCCCTTAGCTGAAAGAGTTTAAGGGAATGAGGTCTACAAGGGATGTGGACAACTTCTTGTGGGGAATGGAGTAATAATTATGTATGATGGACATTAAGGATGATACCACTAAGTTAAAAACTATCGTAATTTATTTTGCTAATGTCACTCTCTTATAGAGGCGTCATAGTTCCACAGATAAGAAATGAGGTGGGACCATAATTGGAATTTGGGAGGAATTACAAAAGGAGTTGAAAAAGAAGTTTTACCCACAATATGCCAAAAAAGAGGCTCGACCTAAGTTGCATCGACTTATGCAATAAGGCACTGTTTGGGAGTATGTCAAAGACTTCAGTAAATTAATGCTTCAAATCTCTAACTTGAGTGAGAAAGAAGTATTCTACTAGTTCGAAGACAGGTTGAAGTTGTACGCAAAGCATGAGTTACGCTGACAAGGTATCATTGAACTTATCATAGCCATAGTCAAGGTGTAGTTATTTATCGAGCTTGGTCCTAAAAAAGACAAGTTCAAAACTTTCAAGCCCAAAGAGACGAACAATGGTGGGGGAGACCATAAGGAAGAACAGGATAAAAATGGCAATGGTAGAAATGGAAAACCATATAATGGGAAATGGAAGCCTAATAACAAATTGAAGTAGCCAGTGAAGTGCTTCTTATGTACTGTTTACATAGGATGCAAGACTGCCCACAATAATCCAAGTTTATTGCTATCAGTATAAAGAAGAGAAAATGAAGCCCGATGAGGAAAGAGTATTGAGGCTTGAATCAATGATACATAATTCTACAAAAGTGAATAGGGACCGTAAGTAGAAATGGTTGACGTTTATGGTCATCAACATCGTAGACCGAAAGAGGAGTGTTCTTGTTGATATGGGGCCATCAGACTTATTCATGTCGGAAAGAGTTGTGGGTAAACTTATTCTCTTAGTTAGCAAATCAACTAAGAAGATCAAGATTGTTAATTCCAAAGAGGTCCCAACTGTGGGAATAACACAAAAAGTTGAGCTACAAATTAGTAAATGGAAAGGTAAGGAAGACTTTTAGGTAATTCATTTAGATGATTACGAATTTGTCCTTTGCTTGAATTTCCTTGACAAGATTAGTGCTCTGTTGATTCCTTTTCTGATTGCATATGTATCTTGGATACTCGTCAACAACAATGCATTGTGCTAGTGAGTCATGATGAGAAAGGTGGAACCAAGGTATTGTCGGCAATCCAACTAGATGAAGATGTTCAATGTGATAAAAACATTGACTCGGTAAATCGTAGTGCTACGAAGACCCCCTTAGAAATACTAAAGGTGTGACATACCAATGTGAAGCTTGTTGAGTAATCAATGAAGCTACAACCAATGAAAGAGGTGGGTTGTGTTGGAAAAATTCAATTTATAAATGATTTTCTATCACAATGAAAAATTAAAAATTTAAAAATCAAGCCATTTTGTGATATTTATAAACTGTTCCCGAAAAGT
Organism: Gossypium bickii; assembly: GCA_025503065.1. Classification (NCBI taxonomy): domain Eukaryota; kingdom Viridiplantae; phylum Streptophyta; class Magnoliopsida; order Malvales; family Malvaceae; genus Gossypium; species Gossypium bickii. The sequence goes on from CP106719.1 coordinate 31,800,536, forward strand.
AACTGTGCTTTGTGCGAGATAGATCCTTGACATTCCTGACTTTCAATCAGTCTTTCCTACTATTCTCATACCATGAATTGCTTCAAGTATGGGCTCGAACAATCACGAATCAAACATAGAACCAAAAATAATTTTCTTACTTATAGTAGGAAAGTAAATCTATCTCTCAATAGAAACCAATAGAATTGTTATTCCCGAAAAATAAAATTTATACTTAAAAATAAATTCTCACTATTTTCGAGCAAACTAACAATATATCAGAGTTGTGTATTTTTAGCCTACCAGTGTCATCTATTTATAGGGAGAGATAGGAGAATCCTAGTTGAATTAGTAGAATACAAATAATATTTATCTGATAGAAAAACTAGTCTCTTAGTTCAACTAGAAGAGAGGGGGTAGTATTGAGCCTCTCAGATATTGGGTCCAATTATATGTGCTTTTTGGACTTTTAACCCAACACTTTATAATTTAATCCAACTCAATACAAGTTTTTCTATTCTCAAAATAAATATTATTTATTAAATTAATTTAAATTAAATAATTTTCTAATTAAATAATTTTCTCAACCCAATTCTATTTCCGTTAAAGTCATTGCAACTTTACCGTAAAAGAATCTGTGAGAAAATATATTTAATTTTCATATTCAATGGATTCACAATAACCAATTAATTTAGTTTCATTTTCGCACTTTAATTATTTAATTAAATAATAATTCAAAAAACTTAAATTAATTCTCAAATCATTTTCATACTTAGTGAGAAATAACATTCATTTCTGAATATAACTCATTTCTCTAATTTTATCATTTCTATACATTTTTGTTTATTTGATTCAACATGCAATCTATTTATGGTTTCAAAGAGCTAGCAGATGGATCAATTGGACATATGTAATTAAGGCTCAAATGATTTATAATTAAGTTTTAGCTTTCCGCCTATTAATTATAAACTGATTTAGTCACAAAGTCATTTCACTATAGTATTGTGGGTAAGCTCTCCCCAATTACATACCATTAAAAAGCTACTCAATCAGTGCTCGTCCAATAACCTTGTCATAAGTGTGTTACCGTCATAGGATGTCCTTAATCTCTTTAGGATTAATTCATTCCCCAATATGATCCTATTTTATCTCATGGTAACCATTAAATCTTTCTTCATAAAAAGTCAATTACTATCATTTAGTAATTAAGTCATTCATTTAAAAAACAAATGACTTGTGGTCACGTTTATTTTTCATGTATCATGTAATGCCAATAAGAGAATACCATTTACTATTTCTTGGGCTATGAGTTTCACTATTTTGAGTGATGCTACATATTGCAGAAGTCGTATACCCAACAACCAGGTTTCGATTTCTTGTCTATTTGAACTCAGACTTTTACTTACATCAAAGTATACAAATTAAGCATACATGGTCCATCATCCACTTAGGATTAAGGTATGCCACAAGTGAATAAATCCATAAATGGATTTAGGATCTATTCTACTTGGGTCCTATCTGATGTACTACTAGTCCAATCAATCACACCTATGTCTCTATCTTCTAGGAGTCATTCGCTCTGATGCTAAAGACAAAGAATCTCCCCAATTGGACTTGATAAACGGAATATTAGTTTTTCAGTCGGTTTACTCATTTTTTATTAGACTAAGGACATATTTAGGTTTATCTACTAATGTAAGTTGTCTTTTCGTATTACATTCTGACCACGTAATACTACTTAGTATTAGTTAAACATTAGATAACCAACGAGCTAATATTTGCTTCCATTTTTATTTGCATGCAAAAAACCATTGAGGACAATATACAAAGGATATTAATGTAATTTATGGATAATTTTATTAAACCAATTTGTTTGAAAAAATACAAGTATACAAATAAACATACTGGGTTTAGGGCACCAGATCCAACAAGATATGCATCAAACTTTGTGGGAAAAGTAGTGATACAAACTAGGCAGTCAAAACGAGCAAATGCTATGAGTGAGGTACATCTTGAACACTTTCCTAGTGTTTTACATTATGACTTACCATTGGCTTGGTAAAGATACAAGGGCCCTTTAAAAGTTTTGAAGCGGGTAAGTCGAGGGGCTTATAAACCAGGGTTGGCAAAAATGCTCAAGGTTAACCCACTGTTCAATGTGGACTTGCCTAATCCTATTTGTGTGGATCAAGGGGATCCTAATCTAGGCAAGTCACAGTGGGGGCAAGTAAGAGCAATGGGCTCTAGTGAACAAGATTTACAAAAGAGAGAAATGGTTCGAGTTAGGCGACAATGGAGACATAAGCCAAGGAAAATGTTCCGAGGGGCAGAACTAGCCGACAAAGAGACTAGCTGGGAGTCGACTAAGGCATTGAGATAGTTTCAAGATGAGTTAGACCAGTGTTATTTTGAGAATGTGATGAAGGCGTCACGAGAATGGGTGGGGGCGAATATCAAAGGCCCGGATCGAAGCCTGGGACAAATGTACACAGAACGTCTCATGGAGGCCAACTGATGAAATGAGGCTTATTTGACCCACTTGAATTGGCTCGATTCGTGGAACACATGGAGAAACTCATCTACTTGAAGCCTTGGTGGCCTAGTGGAACACTCTAGTAAAACTAGAGTTACTATAGTGAATATTGTAAATCCTATGGGATAATATTGTATAAAGTTTATGACTTTCATCTTGTAGATAAGCTTTGATCTTGACCATTAATGTAATTTAAACTGTACCGCTGGATTTAAAGAAGCTCAACTATAAATAGAGGTCTTCCCCTTCATTTTGTAATCATTTCATTCAAAGTTATTGAATATATTTGAGAGCATTTAATCAAACACGTGGTGTGCTTAGTTTCCTTGTGGCTTTTTAGTTTGCTTTTTTTTTTTTCTTTTTTTTTGCCTTTCGAGTTTTGCTTCAACTTTATTTCGGTGCCTTAGAGAATTTCCTTTGTGAATTCTCACTTTCAAAAGTATGGCTAATTTAGGTGGATTTGAAGCAAAAGAATCAGCTAAGGCCACGTAGTTTGCCAGACTAAAGTTCTAGTCCTATGACGGAAGTAAATAGTTAAGACTGAATCATTAATCTTATTAATCATTTCTCATCCTTAGTGAATATTTTTAATTACCAATTCACCCCCTTAATAAATTTCGACCTAATGATACCTTTCATTCATGAATTTTTGTACTAACAAATTCTTCGGCTTTGTATTTTATAACAATGTCCATTTTAGCATAACTCCTATCATAGAAAATGAAAAAGAAATAAAATATCGTTGAAAATTTTAAAAAAAGTATAATAAGAATTAAATGAATAAATTTTAAAACATAACTTTTATTTCAAGAAAAAAGAATTAAATTAAATTAAAAAATCATAGAATATTTTTTTATTTCTCAAAATATCCATTAAAGTAAATCTAGTGATTAATATTATGTGTTCATCAGAATATTAATACTAATATCTTAAATGAAATCTCAAGCTTAAATATATATATTCTAATTATTGGTCAACATATTTAATATAAATATATAAAACTAAATAAAAACTAAAAAGTTTAATTGAATAGGATGCTCTTAATAAAAACTAAAAAGTTTAATTGAATAGAATGCTCTTAAGCTATGTTTTTTGTTTGAGTTAGGTATTTAAATTTTTTTTATCGAATCGGATACCTAAATTTTAATTTTGTAACTAATGTTAGTCTTTACTGTTACACTCCGTTAAAAGAAAGTGAAAACCAATCAAAAAGTGTTATGTCACTGCATTATTAAAATCTAATTAAATAAAAATATTAATATTAAATAAAATAAATAGTATTTCCCTCCCTAGCCCCTCCTTCTCCCTCCCTATGATGGTTGGTGCGTTTACTTGAAATTAGTGTAAAAATAGTGCAAGTAGTGAGATTAGATACTGTAACATGCGATCAAAAGTAAACTAACACACCTAACCGCACCCAATCGTTCATCCAAATACCACCTCCATCTTCTCTCTCACACTCTTTGTTTTTAAATAACAATTAAATACATTTAGTTCAATTATTATTTATTGTTATAAGTTTAAAAAAATCACAAAGATTATATCAAAAACCATTTGTAATAATTAAAAATATAACGCTTATCGTTGATATTATTCGTTAAGTTTCAATTCATTTGAAAAAATCAAACTCAACAAACAATTTTTTGTAACATAAAAGGTGCTGTCTGTAAACTTAAATCTCAATAAAAAGTGAATTTTGAAGCATTTATTAGTTTTTTTTCCCATGATGTTCTTTAGTCCCCATTAATCTTAGTGTACGGTTTAGAACACGGCATTGTAAGAACTGAAGAAATAAAAATATCCATAAAATATGGAAAACTTATTTAACAATGGAGGGGAGCAGGAGGGTGGGAGAGAGAAGATGGAGAGGGACGGTCGAGAGGAAAACCTCTGTTTTAAAAGCAGAAAACAATGGTAATGAAGTTTGAGTATTAAATTAAAAGAATTTGTAAATGTGAAGGGTTAAATTTAATGAATTATTTATAATTGGGATCTAATTGATAGAATATATAAGTATTGAGGATTACATATGTTATTATACCAGTTGAAAAAAAGTTTTATATTATTAATTTAATGGTGAGTTACCAAAACAAGAAAGAATTCATACATTAATGCTTAAACTAAAATTTTTTAAAGTTAAGTGACCAAAACAAATATGGGCATAGTTCAATGACCATTTGTATAGTTTACCCTAATTATAATTAATAAGGATAATTATTATTTTTAAAATAATTGCAAAAAATATAATATTATAACTAAAATTAAAATTTGTATTTATATGTGAAATGATTTTTAATGTTGTAAAACACTTTTTTTTTTTTACTTAATGCTGTAAAACACTCTATTCATTAGTCTTTTAGAAATAAAACGTTTAAACCATATGGAACTAAAATGATTGGGGTAAACTACGTATTCAGTAATATTTTGGTCACTCATTTTAGATAATTGTCAATTATTTAATTTATTAACTTTTAAATTCTAAAAATTTAGAAATCCTCTTTGTTATTATTTTGATTTGAATAAATAATCCAAATTGATAATAAAAACTTAAATGAAAAATTAATTAAATTTTATAATAAAAAAATTAAAGCTAAACTTGTATAAACTCAAAAATATTTGAGAAAATGAGAAAGAAAAACTAACATTGATTGAGAAAGAAAAGTGGAGACTTTGGGGGAATGGGTGAAAATATAATAAATTTTAACAAATTGTAAATATATTTTTTATAATTTTTGAGTATTTTATATATTTTTATAAATTTCAATACTTTTTTAAATTTTTATGTATTTTTGAATTTTAATTTTATATTCTTTTTAGTTTGCAGAATCATGAAAAAATATGTATAATGTGTAAATATTAAAGATTAAATTCTTTTTCAAAATCAGGATTATATCAAGCCACATCAGCATTACTTTTAGTGACCAAATCCATTTTAAGGTAGAGTGAATAAAATTGATAACTTATCTAATGAAAGTGACGAAAATTGACAACTAATCTAAGAGAAGTGACTAAAATAACAAATTTTTTAAATGAATAACCAAAATAGGAATACGGGTAAACTTGGATGACTAAATATGAAGTTTACCCAAAACTTTGTATTTACTAAAAAAGTTAAAAACCCTAAACACCTTGAAAATTCTTTAACTTTTATTCAATATCGATGACTACTGCGATTCAACCAAAGACTTGTAAAATCTTTCAAATCAAGTCTTTCCTCTATCTCCATCTCTCTTTCGCTTTTCTGGGATATTTTTCCTTTTGCGTACAGATTGTGAAAGGAAAACTTTTTTTAATTGTCGTTTCTTGTAGGGGTTGTTTCAAAGAAGATAGGTGAGATTGGTAGAAAAACATGGTTGGCATTAGCTGCATCCTTTTTCAACCCGTCCAGTTTTAGAGTGTAAGAAAAGCAGGAAGAGTCGCAGTGGCAATCTTTATGATTCCACCAAAAAGTGTTACACAGGATCATAAATTTTGTTTCTTAAATGTCTTGATTTTGAACTAGTTTAGGAAAAGCCCTGAAAACATAATGACTATGAATTGAGTTGTTGTATTGGATTCATATGTTTTGATGGTTAGATGATGTTCTTGACTTGATAATTAGATTTTAAGTGAGAGTATAACCTCAAACACACTTGTATTGAAATGGTTGTCTCAGATGTTTAAATCTTGGTGTGAAGAATATGATAGAAGGTACACCTCAGAGTATGAAGAGAGATATGTGGAAATGGTTAAACACAACAAAAGGGGTCTGAATCAATTTTGTGGTCTGACTTCTGGAGAGGTGCCCAAGCCCGGAGCCTGGAAGAAGTAGAGAATCTGTTGAAAGGAGCAGGGCAAGAGCAATGAAGTTGGGACTGATTGATAGAAAAGAGAAGATGAGTTCCAATGAACAGCTATGGTTTAGGACCTGATGAGTATCATCTTAATAATATGCTGTTTAGTTTGACGTGTATTTTGATGTTTGGATGACTTGTTGCTAAGGTTATGATATTTTATTTATGATCACTACTGCACCAAAACACCATGCTTTTAAACTTAGTTTGATATTTTTGCTATTTTAAAAAAAAATTAATTAATGTAGTTAATGAAATATAGAAATAAATCTTTATAAATTGAACCTAAGTATTTATTTAAAATATAATAAGAATAAATATGATATATTTTATTAATTATATGAAATATTTTAAAACTTTAACTAAATAAAAAATTTGGCAAAAAAATTCAAATTAAAATAACTAAAGTTGAGGGAACATGTTAGTTTAAATTATACATATGTAAAAAGGATAGATCATCCGTATAAAAAAATATATTTTTAGAGATTTTGATTTTAACATATAGAAAATAAAATTATAAATATCCTTGGAAAAAAATTTAATGAATAAATAATATGTTGAGTGATTAATGTATTTTGTGTCAACGGTAAATGAAATCTCTTTTTAACTTGTGATGTTGTATTATATTAAATGTATTTGGTGTGGTGATACATATAAAATTTGTATTGTTATTTATATGTATATATGAAATTTTAATTTAATTATACATATTATAAAAAATTGAATATATGTATATTTATTTTTATATTGGATTAATATAATTATTTGCGTATGTAATATCCCATGTAAAATGGTGCTAATTCGATAATTTGTTAGTGATTTTTAAAAATTAAATTAAATGAAAATTTTATGTATAAAATCGCACAAAATTAAAGTTTATGCATAATATTACATAGGCATAATAACTTATTTAACCCTCTAACTTAATAAAAAATATTTTTAACCATTCATTTAATTTTTCGTCTTTTTAAGTCCTTAAACTTGTTTGTCAAATCACCCAAAAAAGATAGAATAGTTAATTTTGTTAGCATGATATACACATGGATGACATATTAATAATTAATTAATTTTTTAAATTTAAAAATTTAAAAAAATTCAAATATATATATTTAATATGTTTATTTTTTAAAAGATTAATTAATTGTTAATATGTGGATGTCATATCAATAAAATTAATAAATATTAAATTTTATTTATTTATTTTGAAATGATTTAATAAATAATATGAGTTTAAAAATTAAAAGATTAAAGATTAAAATAAAAAGTGAATATAAAGTAGATGTATCCATAAATTACATAATGAGTGGTTAATCTATTTTGTGCCATGGATTCTCTTTTTTACTTGTGATGCTATGTCGTTTGATATGTACAAATAGTTTGTTTTTGAAGGAAAATATACAAGTACTCGGAAACGAGGGAAGAAAAACATTTTAAATAGACGTATATAAATGAAACCAAACCATCTAAACATTCTCTCTCCCCACAAACATTCTCATTATATTTCCTCCCTTCGCTCTTTCTTCCTTATCTCTCTGCAATGGAGAATCCGCCAGAGTTAGATTTGGAAAAACTCAAGGCCATCAAAATCCTGGGCAAAGGTGCCATGGGGACTGTGTTTCTCGTCCACGACATCTCTACCGACCCAACCGCTCGTTCCCCCTTCGCCCTAAAGGTTGTGCAGAGATCCAAACATGACGCCGACCGTCGAGCTCGTTGGGAAATTGGGGTCTTGAAAACCCTTTCCCCTCCCGACCCTGCCCTTCAACACCCTTTTCTCCCTCGTCTTTTGGGTCGTCTCGAAACCCCCGACCTTCTTGCCTGGGCTGTCCCTTTTTGCCCTGGCTCCGATCTCAACGTCCTCCGTTACCATCAAAACGACCACGTTTTCTCCCCCTCTGTCATCCGCTTTTACCTCTCCGAGATCCTATGTGCTCTCCAATACCTGCATTCCCTGGGTATCGTTTACCGGGATCTCAAGCCCGAAAACATCCTCATTCAACACTCCGGTCACGCCACTTTAACTGATTTCGACCTTTCCCGCAACTTAAAGAAAAAGCCTCCCTCAGAAATTTTAGCCGACGACAAAAAGGTTCCTAATTCTTTGCCTCAATTTCTGGCTCGACGTAAACATCGACTCAACTTCTTTCGATGGATCCCCGTCGTACCCGATAACAAATATAACTATGCTTTGAAGAAAGCGAAATCAGCCCGAGTCAGCCCAGTGAGTCGACGAAAGCTGAGTTTCTCGAACGAGGAACGTTCCAACTCTTTCGTGGGCACCGAGGAATACGTGTCACCGGAAGTTGTACGTGGGGATGGACATGAATTCGCCGTCGATTGGTGGGCTTTCGGAATTCTAACCTACGAGATGCTCTACGGGAGGACGCCGTTTAAAGGGAAGAACCGAAAAGAGACGTTTCGAAACGTTTTGACCAAAGAGCCCAAGTTCATGGGTCAACCAAACGCTTTAACGGATTTGATCGGACGGTTATTGCAGAAGGATCCGGAAAAGAGGCTTGGATATCACGGAGGCGCGTGCGAGATCAAACAGCACGCCTTCTTTAGAGGGGTCAGGTGGGACCTCTTAACGGAAGTGTTACGGACGCCTTTTATTCCGCCGAGAGACGATGGTGACTTGACGGCAGAAGTATCTCCTGGAAATTTTGATATAAGAGAATATTTCCTGAGTTCGAAGGCTCCAAATCCGAAGTCGATGCCACCATCACCGTTGTCGGATCATAGACGGAACGTATCATTCACAGAGTACTAACGCACGTGAAAGGTTCAGTTAGATAAAATTATTTTCCTTTTAGTTTTCAGTTCGTAGTGTACATAACATAAAGGTAGAAGACGATGTTAAAATGGCAGGATTATAACTTGTAATATTTGAAAAGAAAAAGATTTGTCGTAATATATAATTGTTAAGACAGTTATCATACTTCTTGCCTCACTACTTTGTTTTTTTTTTTTTTTCTTTATTTACCATCTTGCATTCTTCTTTCATGACGCGTGTCTTCCACGCTCCGCCATGAGCCTTGAATTTGAGGGAGAGAATTGCTTCCTCCTCCATCCTATAAAAGAAACCACAAATATGTTCGTTCTTTACAGTAAAAGAGATTCTTGCATTTGGTAGTAGTAGTTCTAACAACCTTATAGATGAAGGGTTATGGGTAATTATTTGATAGTAGAGTTTGTGGAAACTGTCTCATTTTATGCGAATAATCAAATGAATAAATATATAGATTGTTCATGTACAATCGTCAGACTTTATATTATAAAATCTGGCAAATAAACCTTATGCCAAAAAAAAGTGCTTTGTAATAATGTTATGCTATGTTGGAATAAACCAAAACTATATATTTGTCTTTTTTAGATAGTCAAATTTGTAGGGGAAAAAAGTAAAGTAATGCATTTTCACAATTTCAGTTTTGTTTAACAATGGAGAAGAAAGAAGGTAATTCATCATAATTATTTTTCCAATTATAACTTTTTTATGAAATAGTTTAAATAAAAGATTAAGAGGATGGTAAAGATATATTATATTTAATTTTTTTAATTTATAATTAAATAACTAACTAGATCTCTTCTAAATAATTCACACATTTGACATTACCACGGGATTTGAATTTGAAATCTCGAAGATTTTGGGGAATCAACCTTAGTTTTGTCATTGCCATTGAGCCAAGCTTCATTGTCTTATATTTATTTCTTTTTTATTATTTTACTTTTCTTTCACCAAATCGAAGAAAATAAAATTTGAATGAAATATTTAATGTATGTTGAATGTATAATTCTGTAAGTGATCAACAACATGACACTTCACCACTAATAAAATAAAAAATAATGAACTTATAAATAAATACTAAATAACTTTATTTAAATTAAACTAAATTCAAAATCTAAAACCTACTCAAAATCTAAAACCTACAACTTAATATAAACCCTAATTCCTAAGCTCAATCATAAACCTTATAAACCCGAACTCATATAAACTTTAAATTCAAAACCTAAAATGTGAGAAAATATAACAATTATAAGGGTAAAGTACACCAACAGTCACTAAACTTTGAAAAGTTACAACTCGGTTACTAAATTTTATGAAAAAAAAAACAGTCGCTAATGTTATCGAAAAGTGAAAAATTAGTCACCCACTAACATTTTCTATTACAGACCTAATGAGATAAGTGACGTGGCTCGTTAGCTATCTAACATGGCCAATTAACTAGCCACGTTGGACATGAGCAATTGAATGAACATCATTTTGAGGGGGGGAGGGACAAGCAAAAAAAAAAAAGAAGGGAAGATTGAAATTTGGGAAAAGGGTTCTAGAAGAGCTTTTCAAGCTGTTGAAAACATCATCCATGGCAACAACGGTCATCTTTCATCTTCTGCTTCTGTTTCCATTGAAGCACCAAAGGGTTGTGTAACGCTCTATACCTGACCCGATTTACCAAACTTGGATATAGGATGCCACAATACAAAAATACTTAACAAAAGTTTTACAACAACAAAAACCATACTGAACATACTTCTTATTTATTTATATTCCAATACAAAAATACTTAACAAAAGTTTTACAACAACAAAAACCATACTGAACATACTTCTTATTTATTTATATTCCTTCTAAGTCAAAAGATTTTAAAAGAGACGTTTACTAAAAACAACAGATTATCGAAAGTAGTTTAATGCATTATAACTTAAAACTTTCTTAAACCTACTTAATCATGGCATAGAGTACTATTCGCCATATTCCTTTGAGTGCCCCTCTGTATGCATAATATCGCTCTTCAAACTGCCAGCTAGGCGCATTCTGGCTTGGTCTCTTCTGACATACTGGTTCAATGCCAAAAACCTGCAATACCAATAGACACATGTAAGTTCAACAGAACTTAGTAAGTCTCAACCAATATTACCTTTAATGTTATTGTTGGATTCCTCTAACTGAAGATTTTGGGCCTCTCTTTAGACTTTGACGGATACTTCTCTAATTCCTGGTGGATAACTATACACCAATATCTACACTTAACCACCTTATACACATTTCACCCGATGAGCAAATCACAAGCTTCACACCATAATGCAGATCCTACTTCACACCATACAACCATCACGTGGGAAGCCAGATTATGTTGCAACTCAAGGTCCTAATAGATGGTGATTATACACTCTAGGGTTGAAGCTTAACTAGGGCTTCAAGTTTAAAAATGTTATGCTATCAAAGGATAAAGAATAAATGGGTCTGTATTTGACAGTTGTTATATGGGCACAACAACGAGTTCTTCTCAAAGAGATGAAAAAGTGCATTTATATAGAGGATGGGGTAGGGTAAAAAGGAAATTTTTTTTATCCAAAAATTCTGAGTTGCAATGTATGAAATTTATCCAGAGAATCTCGGGTTATAGAAGCTCAAATGTAGAAGCAATCAAGTTGGCCTGGGGGTTGAAATGGCCAGAGAGAAAACACCTGTAATACCCCCTACCCGTATTCGTTGTCAGAATAAGGTACGGGGCATTACCGGAGTTTACAATTTTTTTTTTTGAAACCGAAACCATTCTAATTCAACATATTTTCAAAATAAAATTCATGCATATTTATAAAGTAACTTCAACACATAAGCCATATCACAATGGCTAACCTTATATTCATTTCATATTAACATTTATTTTATTAGCTTATACATGCCATTGATTTCAAAATAAGTTTCTTAAAATACCAAAATACAAGGGTTGATAGTGTGATGGGTCTCCCATCGATCCGACCTCCGAGCTCTTAACACTACAAAACAGGGGAAAAAGGAAATAGGTAAGCACTTTGTGCTTAGTAAGCCCATGTAACAAGAATTATACTTACCTAGTATAATCAATACAAGCAATAAACATTCGTATACTCACTCAATGCATTATTTCTCTAGTATTCACAAACTCAACATCCAAGTTAGTCCATTAATTTTCATCTATCAATAGTATACACGCCATGATTGATGAGCTCATCAATGTCATGATTTCCATTTCCTTGTTATTTTTCCATATTTATCCTGTTAAATTACTCGAATTTCGATGGATTTTCGTGAGGTACACTTTAGTGTACAAATCCGGTCCGCTCAATTCATATTCATGTGCGCACATTTTCATTTCAGAGAGCACACTCGCTAACCTCATCTTTACAATGATTACTACCCAAAGCAAATCCTGCAATATAAACTCATAGAGTATTGTCGGGATTATTACCACCCAGCTAAATCCTCAAACAACAATTACTTAATGAGCTTGGATCCAATTACTACCCAGCAAATTGCATTCTTAATTCGGATTACCCGTCCGGGCTAAATCCATTTTCCACATATTCTTCTGAGGGCTATATCAAGATAGGATCACCCGTCCGGCTAGATCCTTTTACCACAATTCCTTTTCAGAGATCCATCGAATTTTCCTTTCATTCAACCGGGATTTCTTCCTTTTTACCAAATATATCAATGTTTCATCAAATTTCATACAATGGACATTCAAATCATATTCATATCAATAACATACATTTCAAACATTTAAGAATATAATTCAAGTTACACGAACTTACCTCGATACTAGTTCGTTTATAAAATCTACTAATCCGGGACTTTTTCCTTTCCTCGATCTAGCTTTGTATTTGAGTTTTTCGGATCTAAATAAATAAAGTCAATCATCAATTCAATACATTTCATGTTCACATGTAGCATTTTCTATAATTCTATTATTATTTTTAGCTTATTCAAAGCTGTCTACTTGAGTCACAGTTACAGGGCTCCAAATGAAGAACCGTTAATTTTCCCTGAAACTAGACTCACATATCTTCTTCCCATAAAATTTTCAGAATTTTTGGTATGGCCAATCAATACCAGATTATTCTTAAAGTTTCCCCTGTTTTACTGTTTGACTGTTCTGACCTCTCTTCACTACGAATCAAATTACTCTTCGTACAGAATTCATATGACCTTCTTATTTATTTCATTTGAAAATAGACTCATTCAGGATTCTAAACATATAAAGTTAAGCCCCTAATTATTTTTCTCCAATTTTTTTATGATTTTTCAAAGTCAGAACAGGGGATCCCAAAATCCCTCTGAACCAGTCTTACAAAAATATAAATATCTCAAATTACAGAATTCCTTTGCTTTCCATGTTTCTTTCATATGAAAATAGACTCAATAAGATTTAATTTCATATCTCATTCAACTTCTAATTCCACTTCTACGATTTTTAGTGATTTTTCAAATTTACTCTACTGCTGCTGTCCAAAACAGTTTTGTTATAGCTTATTTTACAATTAAATCCTTTACCCAATTCTAACTTCAAATTCTTTCAATTAAACCACTAATTCATCATTTTATTCATCATATGCTATATTCAAAAACTCTGAAACTTCAAAAATTTCAACTTAAATTCATCAAAACTTTGTTCTAAAACTTATAAAGCATCAAAATTAAAAGAAAAGGACTAAATTAACTTACCAAATTAAACTCCAAACTTTAAAAACTACATTATCCCTTTTTTTCTTTCTTTCTCTTCTTCTTTCTCCTTCACGCTTGCTCTCTGCTTCTTCCTTTGTTTTATCCTTTTGTTTCTTTTCTTTTATTTATATATATAATAATATAATAATATAATAATATAATACACAAAAAAATCTGATTTTCTTCAATAAATCGCCTCATCTTTACAAAATGGCATAATTGCCATTTTGGTCCTTCATAATTTCTTTTAATCTATAATTCAACTTTTACTTTCATTTCAATTTAGTCCTTTTCATTTAATTACCTACCCAAACGTTAAAATTTTCTAATGAAAGTTTAATACCACATTACTAACATTTTATAAATATTTATAAAAATATTTCCTATCATATAAAGACTCATGCAAACATATTGAAATAAATTTCTATTTAAATCGGATTTATGGTTGCGAAACCATTATTCCGATAATCTTGAATTTAGGCCATTACAACACCCCTTGTAGGTGGCGTTTTCATTTGACATGGCAGTAAAAACACTTTCTACAAGACACGTGTGGCTGGAAAACACCTCCTACAGGATGGTTTTCACAGTCATGTTCGATGAAAACGCCACCTGCAGGGGGCATTTTTTCTCTGGCCATTTCAACCCCCAAACCAACTTGGCATTAGGAGTAATTGACCTTGTCATGAAAACATAGATTTCATTCGTTAAATTACGTGTAGATTTAGCGTCTTGGGTGATGAGAACTATATTTTTTTTTAATATTTTCTTGGTTTTAAACATGTGAAACAAGCTATTTGGTTGAAGATGAGAAAACGAGTTAGAGTTGTTATCCATTACAACGGGCAAATATGTGAGACAGAAATTGGGCCCTTTTTTGTATCAGCACAATCCGAAGATCTGCCATTTAACCGGACCATTACATTAGAAGATCTTCAAACAAGGATTAGGTGAAAATTTGGGATCGGAGAAGAATTTTGAGCCTCAAATGTAGATATCTTTCGTCATTGGACCCCACTAGATACTCTATTTTTGAAATCACTAGGGACAACGATCTAGAGCAAGTGATCGAATCCTATTGCTTTAGTAGGAATGCTATACTATAGTTATATGCCGACTTCATTGAAGAGGACGAAGGTGGCCCGAGCTCGAGTACACTGTGTTCGCCAAATTCAAAGAAAACCACAATATGATATGGTAAAATTTAAACTCACAATATGATATGGTACAAAGCAAACCAATTTAATAAACACATTCCGTACATTGTAAATAAATGTACATTTGGGATGTAAAACAAAGTATACAATTTGGGAAAATTAGAAAAAAAAATTGAAAATTGAGGATTAGGAATATAGGATGAAGAATGAGGTGAAAAGAATGAAGTTTGGACGGATTTATATAGGAAATTTTATGGTTGTTGGAGCCCTTGTAGCCGTTGGAAAAGTTATTGTTATTGTAGAAAGGAAAACTTGTCCTAAAGGATGCGTTTTCACTAACGTGGCAGTGAAAACACACCTTGTAGGATGCATTTTCATTTCACTCCAAAATCAACATATATCGGTAATTTTTTAGAAAATTAATATAATTTCTCAATTATTATTATTATTGGCATATTTGTATAAATGAACCAAAATTGATGCTTACAATTATTTACAATTATACAACTGCACAAAATATTTCAGTTTTATTAATAAATAATTAAAAATTAATTAAATAGATTGTAGCAAAAAAATTAAATAGATAAACATTACTAACCTTAAAATAAAAAGTACTCGGCATCGAAAAACTCAGGCAATACATTAAATAAAAAAAAGTTAATGATGTATTTGATAAATTGAAATTTTAAGTGTTGAAAAATTAAGTATTAATTTTTTATTACTAAATTTTATAAGTGTTTAATTTATATTAGAAAATTATTTGGTAATTTATTTAAAAAAAGTACTAAATATAATTATGTTATTTGATAAAAATAAGTATTAATTTTTAAAATAATATTGATTTTTTAATTTTAATCTTATTAATGTAATATTTTATATTATTCTAGATAGTCTAGATGAAAGATAAATATATTAATTCGAATATTTTATTTTTTGAAAAGTATGATTTATTTCAATTTTTTAATAAAATAAAATCTATTTAATATTTTCTACATTAAGTGATAAATAACTACCTATTTATTTATCTTATTCAACATTTTTTATTGAAAATTTCATATTCAGTAAAATTTTGTTTTTTAACCTAATAAAATGCCATGCCAACAATTTACACATGACTTAATAAAAAATTGTGCCACATAGATAATGGGGTTAGTGAAATGTGAAAATTGAACCAAAATTAAAGTTTGTTGTATAAAGTGCACCAAATTAAAGTTTATGTATAACATTGCAAATCGTATCAAATCTCATGTATAATTTTAGTATTTATCCTAAAGAAAAAACTCAAATATTATGATCAACCTCTAAATTTATTAATTTGTTAAAATTATAAACTCGTAATTTGACTAGGATAAAGCTTGGGTGAAACTAAGTGGAGGTCCGAACCGACTGATATTGAAGAATAACGGATGAGTTGTGGTTAAGGGTGAAATGCCATTCGAACCCAAAGCTAGCTGGTTCTCCCCAAAATGTGTTGAGGCGCAGTAGTTGACTGGACATCTAAGGGTAAAGCACTGTTTCGGTGCGGGTCGCGAGAGCGGTACCAGATCGAGGTAAACTCTGAATATTAGATATGACCTTAAAATAACAGGGGTCAAGGTCGGCCAGTGAGACGATGAGGGATAAGCTTCATCGTCGAGAGGGAAACATCCCGGATCACCAGCTAAGGCCCCTAAATGACCACTCAATGATAAAGGAGGTAGGGGTGTAGAGACAGTCAGGAGGTTCGCCTAGAAGCAGCCACCCTTGAAAGAGTGCGTAATAGCTCACTGATCGAGCGCTTTTGCGCCAAAGATGAACGGGGCTAAGCGATCCGCCAAGCCGTGAGATGTAAAAATGCATCGAGGGGAGCGCTCGCCTTAGGGGAAGCACTGCGTGAGTTGGAGTAGACGGCTTAAGTGAGAATGTCGACTTGAGTAACGCAAACATTGGTGAGAATCCAATGCCCCGAAAACCCAAGGGTTCCTCCATAAGGTTCGTCCACGGAGGGTGAGTCATGACTTAAGATCAGGCCGAAAGGCGTAGTCGATGGACAACAGGTGAATATTCCTGTACTACCCCTTGTTGGTCTCGAGGGACGGAGGAGGCTAGATTAGCTGAAGTAACTTATGCTATATTCTTGGAAAAAACTTAAACGACCTTCAACAAAAGGGTACCTATACTCGAAACCGACACAAGTGGGTAGGTAGAGAATACCTAGGGGCGAGAGACAATTCTCTCTAAGGAACTCGACAAAATAGCCCTGTAACTTTGGGAGAAATGGTGCCTCATCACAAAGGGGGTCGCAGTGACCAGGCCCGGGTGACTATTTACCAAAAACACAGGTATCCACAAAGTCGTAAGACCATGTATGAGGGTTGATGCCTATCCAGTGCTGGAAGGTCAAAGAAAGGTGACCTAATGACAGGGAAGCCGACGACCGAAGCCCCAGTGAACGACGACCGTAACTATAACGGTCCTAAGGTAGAGAAATTCCTTATCAGGTAAGTTTCAACCTGCACGAAAGGCGTAACGATCTGGGCACTGTCTCGGAGAGAGGCTCGATGAAATAGACATGTTTGTGAAGATGCGGACTACCCGCACGTGGATAGAAAAACCCTATGAAGCTTCACTATTCCTTGGGATTGGCCTTGGGCTTTTCCTACGTAGCTTAGGTGGAAAGCAAAGAAGGCCTCCTTCCGGGGGGCTGGAGCCATCAATGAGATACCACTTTGGAAGAGCTAGAATTCTAACCTTGTGTCAGGACCTACGGGCCAAGGATAGACATAGGTAGAAAATTTCTATAGGATGTATGCCTCCCAAAAGGTAATGGAGGCGTGCAAAGGCAGAAGGCAGCTTGACTGCAATACCCACCTGTCGAGTAGGGACGAAAGTCGGCCTTAGTGATCCGACGGTGCCGAGTGGAATGGCTGTCGCTCAACGAATAAAAGTTACTCTAGGGATAACAGGCTGATCTTCCCTAAGAGCTCACATCGACGGGAAGCATAATAGGGAGTTGATAAAATAATTTTATTATTTTGTTATAATTATAATATCGTAATTTGAATAATAAATAAAATTCATAATAGGAACTAGAGGCGTCAATGGGGCAGGTTTTGCAGGATCCTGCTCTGCTTAGCACCGAATTGGGTAGGGATAAAAATTAAACCCGTCGTAGATGGTGAGGCAGGTATGCTTATGACCTTGTACCCGTCTCATCCCCAACCGCCTTACCCCATCCCCGCCCACCCCGCATAATATAATAAGCATATTTAAAAAATAAACATTTATAAAAATTTAATTTTGGTAACAATACTCAACTCATATTCGCTGCTAATTTTTTTTAGAAAAAAAAAAGAGAGCACTCCACAATTTCACCCAATTTTTTTTAAAAAAAAAGGAGAATACTCAACACAGTTTCTATATGCAAGTTTAGGTAAAGTTAAAGAAATACAATTCTCACAATTGATAGAAAAATTAGAAGATGAATGTGATACAAAAGTCATGGAAGTGACATGTATTGATTGATTTTTGGAATTTTTGCACTTGTGTTGCATTTGAAGACATTTATGATGTATTTGAGACATTGTTTGTATTTGGATTTTACGTAAGGACTTTATTTTCTAAATTTTTTAGACTCGTGTTGAAGTTATATTTTATTTATCAATTAAAGAGTCGCAATGACTTTTTTTTTTAATAGTGACAGTTAGAATAATGTTATATATGTGGTGGGAGTCCAGAGGACAGGTATTTCATACTTTTTCATAAAAAAATTTGATTTATATTTATTTCACAAATACTTATAAATATATTATATGATGTGAGTCGCGAGTCGAGTATAGTGGAGATTAAGTGGGTCTGAAGACCCACTTAAGTGGTGGGACAAGGATGATTTTAGTCTTGCGGGTCGTGGAGCGGAGATAGGGATGAAAAGTCATAATAGAAACTTAATAAAATGATTTAAAAACAGTAACGTATACAAATATATTGAAAATCCATAAGATGTTTTTAAAATTTAAAACTCTTGGCTACTCGATAAGTAGAATTATGAGTTTGAGAATTCGTTGTATCATTGATGTTTAGATCCACATATTTTCATTAAGCTCATGTTCTAAGGCTTTTATCGGAACAAAATGCAGTTTTATTGAATTTTTTTATTTAAGGACAGATTTGAATCTGTTTTGATAATATATTTTGTAAAAAACTGAACGTTAACAATGAGAATATAAAACAATCGTAAAGTAATAAGAAAGAAAAATAATAACACATAAATTTTACATGGAAATCTTTCCGAGGAAAAATCAAGGCCAGAAGAGAAGAAAATTCACTAATGTCGAAATCAAATGATATAAGAGGAATTTCGACTACTTCTATTTATAGGTTAAAAAAAACTTATTCTAATTAATGTCAAATAAAAGGAGGGAAGTTCTGTATGGAATAAGTAATGTCAGATAAAATGATAGAAGAAGTGTACTTCTATATGAATTCTACTTGTGCAGCCTGTACCATACCTTCGGCCCTCGACCTTCGCCCCCACAGATCCCCTATTTTGCCACTATATTTTATTATTATTATTATTTTAACAAGAATTTAGGTCATACAACTCTAATATATTTGATTTGCTCATTTCTATAAAAAATTTAATTTTGGGTCCTTTATTTTTGTTTTTCCGATAGTATTGAACTAACAATTTTTGTTTAACATTTCATTGTTAGTTGATTATGCCCGAAAGAGAAAATCTGTCTAGAAGAATCAAATGATTTTTGTTATGATGGCCCTCCTTCAAGAGCAATTAAATTGAAGCCTAAAACCAAATTTAGTAAGTTATTATTAGATGAAATGCATTGCATCACAGGATTTGCTAGGGAGAAACCACGGTTAAATTTAGTTTGTCGATATCCAACAATAATGCAATCATGCATGATTAAATTTATTCGCTTGTCTATTATGTAGAAGTAAAAATCGAAAAAAAAATAAATTTCGACTTATTCAAATCAATTTGAATAAGTAATTCGAGTTTCAAATTCGAGCTGAGTTGAATTTTATAATTCAAATTACTCGAATAATTTGAATAACAGATTGGTGTAAATACCCCTTTAGTCATTATCAGTTCTGAAAATAAGTAAATTGATATCTCTCTCAACAAAAATTATAACAGAATTTCAAAATAAATTTTAAAATTCAAAATATTTATAAAAATTTCAAAATTTATATTTTAAAAAAAATCTAAAAAATATATAAAGAAAGTTCAAATTTTAATTTTTTTTCTAAATTAATAATTTTAGAACCTAAATAATTTAATTAACAATTCAAGTTTATCATACTAAAGTATCTTTTTTTTTTACTTTTGTATGACCCAATTATTACCCCAACCAAAGCCCAACTTCTAAAACCTATTAAAAAAAATAAAATACAAACCCAATAAACCAAATAAAATAAACAAGCCCAAATAGCTCAGGCCCAAAAATCAACACTAACCATAGCCTACTACCTAAACACAAAGTCAGAAACCCTAGCCGCAACCACCCTCCACGCACCAGCAGCCCCCTTGCGCGCCGGACGCCACCACTCCGCGACGTGCGTCTCTCCACCACGCCACGTCAGAGATGTAGTCGCACACCTACCTACGAATAGAAAAAACTGTTTGTAAAAGAGGCTTTAAAAGCCGAAATCAAATATGTAAGAGGGGAGGATTCTTTGATATAGGGGAGCGAAAACACATTGTTTTATAGAGATTAATACAAAGAAACAAAGAGCAAATCAAAAGGTCCTTTTTTTCTCTTTCATTTTTTTTCCCAAATCTATCTCTCTTTTTAGTTAAAGGTCTTTTTTTTTTACATAAAAGTTCTAGAAGGAAATATTAAAATAGAAAAAACCTACTATAGAAAGTGTGCATATGATGGTCAAGGGTTAGCGTGGATTATGGCTGGACCAAAGAGGGGGGAGAGAGTTTTGGGGAAATTTTTGAAGGTTTTTTTTTTTTTTAAAACAAAGTTAGAATGATTTTTTTGTTGTTGTTGAAAATTTGACTTAAATAAAGGGTTAAAACGACGTCTTTTTGGCTTGGGTTTTTAAACCCAAAACGACATCGTTTCATGGCCACCCGTGCACGAACCGACCCGACCCGACCTGAAGGGATCCGCGTGTTTTCACTAGTATGGGATATTTATTCGATTGGTCCCTCCGATTTTTCATGGCTTTACAATTAGTTTTTTTCTTCCCAATTTTGGCCCCAAAATTCTCTCCTTGTTTCAATTTGGCCCTCATTCGAACCACCATTTCATGGAGTGGGATTAATTGCTATATTGGTCCCTATATGTTGCGCGCGCATCGCGATTTGGTCCTTTCTTCTCCTTTTATTTTAAATTTGCCCCAAAGCTTCTGTTTTCAACCCAATTTAGTCATTTTTTGATTATTTTGCTATTTTGATTATCTTTAAATATTTTTATTACCACTATTTTTATATGTATATTATTATTATAATCATATTCTTTCTATTATATTTACTATAATTATATATATTATTTTGTTTACTTTAATTTTTTATTTATATTATTATTATGCCTATATTTTTTTATTATCAATATACCTTCATAATTTTATTACTATTATGTTTTTATTAATACTATTTTATTTTTACTAGTACTATTATTATTATTTTAATTGTTAATATATTTTTTTAACCTATTATTATTATTCTTTTTATTATTTGTTTATTAGTATATTTCATAGTTATTATTATCATTGCCTTTTCGTTACTATTTTCTTTTATTTCATTTTGTTTGTTTATTTTACTTTTTTATCGTATTTTATTTCTACATTTATTATTGTTATTCATATTTGATCACCGTAATGTTGTTATATAAACTAGCATAGCAACTCGTTTTACACTTTATTTTAAATCATATCATATTTTATTCGATACATTACAGTTTTCGTTTCAAAATAAGCAACCCTCCGTGTTCCAAGGTTCGAAAGGAGTCGTACCCTAACTTACTAGATTTCGATTTCTCTTTTCGAGTCTAACGAACCTATTACTTTCTTTTTAAAAGTTGAATAAAAACTTATTTTCGAGAATTCAAATTCGTCGTGTCCTAACTTACTGGATGGGATGTTTTGTTATCTCCAGATAAGTATTTCAAAAAACAAAGGCAATATTCCGTGTTTGGTATTTTGGGAATCGAGCCCTAACTTACTGGGTTCTGATTTTTCATTAGACCCCAAATAACCGAGTATCCTTCTTAGATTTAAACACATTAATTTTGAAAGTCAAAAGGACAAGCTCAATTTCGAGGATTTGAAATGTCGTACTCTAACTCACTAGGCGTGACATTTTATCTCCTCGGGATAAGAGGGTCTGATTGCTCATATTTTATTCAAGTTTTTTTTCTTTAAAATAAAAAGAATCGTATTTTAAAATCTTTCAAATTTTCGATATTAGGACATTAATTAATCAATTAGGTACCAATTATGGGTGTCACGAGGGTGCTAATCCTTCCTCATGCATAACCGACTCCCGAACTTTTTTTGTTAAAATTTGTAGACCAAAATGTTTTTTAAAGTGGCCCAATCACACTTCCAAAAATATTGGTGGCGACTCCATTTTCATATCTTAAAGTCGGCCCGTTTTCAAACAAAAAATGGTTTCGACAGCTTGGCGACTCCGCTGGGGAACAATAAGAGAGTTAAGCCGTAGAATTGATTAGCTTTTGTCCTTTTATCGAAAATTAAAATTTGATTTTGTTTCTTTCATTGTATGAA
The DNA here is from genome assembly GCA_025503065.1 of Gossypium bickii. Classification (NCBI taxonomy): domain Eukaryota; kingdom Viridiplantae; phylum Streptophyta; class Magnoliopsida; order Malvales; family Malvaceae; genus Gossypium; species Gossypium bickii. The sequence continues at coordinate 31,823,261 of CP106719.1, forward strand.
TTTGGGTCGTGTCTTATGTTTGTTGCGATTTAAGTGTCTAGGGTACTTTTGCATCATATTGCATGACCGTTGTGGTCACACATTTTATGTGAGAGTGAGAAGCTACTCATTCGTGAGGTTTTCACCTCTGTGCAGGATAGTGAATCGCTTTCAGGATACATCCGTACCTATGTCTTCGTGAGGTTTTCACCACCGTACAGCCATAGGGAAATGTATTCCCCTGAACTGAACTCGATCCATATGAGCCTATAATGGGTGAGGATCGAGGAATCTGTTGGTTCAGGTACCCTTGCTTTAGAGCCAAACCGCATATAGAAAGCTCTAGGAGCCTACCTTAGATAGAGCCACGCCAAACCCTAGTAGTCACCCAGACAGGTGTTCTGTGTTGTCTATTTCTCTTGCATTAACGTGTTTTCTTTTGTTTTGACTATATTGTATTTCATCATCATAGAAAGGAGGTGTTGATTCATATTCGATTGCTAAATAGAAGAGGTTTTCATAAGGAAATGGATTACTTGATAGCGTGGGCTATAATACGGTCGTTCGAATATAGTCCAGGTAAACAACGAGAGAAGACTGATAGTCTGCAGAAGAGTACAAGACTTTACCTGAGGATTCAAGCCGACAAAGACTATTCAAGAGCCGTCATGTCTCGATGAGCGTCACGGAGGATAAGTGAGTGAAGAGTCACGGCCTGGATCAAGCAAAAAGGAGCTAGAAGAGGTATCTATGGAGAAAATTCATGGGCCATGACGGTAACATCGGGATACGAAGAAAGAGATTGGTGTCTTCACTTGGACTATAAGGACGAAGCCGCATATGTAATCCGTTTTATGTAAAGAAATTTATTTTCTAGAAAAGTTCTTCTAATGGAATTGAATTCAAAATCAACGCCTCTATTTCTTTTTGCATTCATATCATGCATTTGCATTGCATCGCATCATGTGCATTAAATATCATAAAAGAGCCCTATTAACTAGAGGCCGTATTATAGTTATCCTGGAACATCGCTACTACACTCGAAGGAAAACGAAAGCAATGGATCAAAAGATGGAAAAGTTAGAGCAGATGCAGAAGGATGCAAGACCAACTGCAGGAACAGTTGGCTAAGATCCAACAGGACATGAGGGATCAAATGTTGGAATCTCAGAGAAGCATGATGAGGCAGTTGACACATTTGTTGACTAGAGGGCATGATAAATGAAAATGCCCTATGGCTGACACTGAAGGCGATATTGAAGACTCTGCTTCTCCTCCAGGCTTGGCCCCGATAAATTCCTAAGTACAACCACCAAGAGTGTCTGTCAATATCAGACCTTAGTATCAATCTGGTACCTCAGCACCAGTAAACTTCCCAACAGGCTCAAGCTCCAACCTTGGAGGCAATTTGGCAAAACCAATGGTCCCTGATTTCGATGACGTAGCAGAAGAGGAAAAAGCAAGGGTGGAACTCCCAAAAGAGTTTGAGGATAGATGCAAATGGCTGGAAGAGAAGTTCAGAGCATTGGAAAGTGCTAATTTCCAGTGCGAGATAGATGCTAAGAAGTTGAGTTTGGTCCCTGATTGGTACTCCCACCAAAGTTCAAGATGCCACAATTCAAAAAATATAATGGGACCAGTTGCCCTGAGGCCCACATTACAATGTTCTATTGAAGAATGACGGGATAAATCAGCAACGACCAGTTGTTGATTCACTGTTTCCAGGATAGCTTGACTGGGGCCGCAGCGAAATGGTACAATTAGCTGAGCTGTACCCAAATCAAATCATGGAAGGATTTAGCACAGGCCTTCATAAAGCATTATAGACATGTGACTGATATAGCACCCACAGGATCACGCTACAAAACATTGAGAAGAAATCGGGTGAAAGTTTCAGGAAATACGCCCAGAGGTAGAGGGAAGTCGCTACAGAAGTCCAACCGTCGCTGCTGGAAAAAGAAATGACCATGCTCTTCATTAATACCCTAAAAGCACCTTTCATCAATCATATGTTAGGGAGCACGACTAAGAGTTTCACAGACATAGTGATGTCCGGCGAAATGATAGAGAACGCGATAAAGTGTGGGAAAATAGAAGCTAAAGAGAGCACGAGAAGATCGGCTCTGAAGAAAAGGGAAAATTAAGTAGGTAGTGTAAGCTCGGGTTATCCAAAACCCATTACTGTCAGTCAACCGAGAGCGGTAGCTGCGGGCCATCAGGCCTCACCAAGACAAGAGCCCAACACGAGGTAGAATATCGAGAAATTCCAGTTTACTCCTATACCCGTGACGTATAGGGAGTTGTATAGAACTCTGTTTGATGCGCAAGTTGTAGCCCCTGTCTATTCAAAACCGTTGCAACCCCCATATCCTAAATGGTATGACACAAGCACTCAATATGAATACCATGCGGGGATAGTGGGGCACCCGATACAGAATTGCTTCCCTTTCAAAAGGCTAGTCAAAAGGCTTATTAAGGCGGGTGTTGTGAAATTCGACGACACACCAGGTGTGGGAAATCCGTTACCCAATCATACCGAGAAGGGGGTAAACGCGATAGTCGAGTATATGAAGAGGAAAATCAAACGAAATATTGCTGAGGTAAGAACCCCATTGAGGGAGGTTTAGAAGGAAATGCAGAAAAGAGGTCTAGTTCCGCAAGAGTTGGGGAACAAATCTCAGGATGTGAGGAACTACTGTGAATTCTACAGTAAGGAGGACCATGAGATCCAGCAATGTAGTGAATTCAGGGCCCTAGTACAAGGTTAATGGATAATAAAGAGCTGGAGTTCTTTGACTCTTCTGAAGGAGAAAACGTGCACCATAGGAGGAGAGTCGGTAGAGAATGACGCCAAGGTCAAGCGGGGATCAATGACTTCTCCCTATATATCCAATACATCCGTATCAGAAGGAATTGTCCATCCGAGACCAGAAAACATGAATGAAGAAACGGCTAAAGATATGATGAGAGCTTTGAGCATCGATGCCGTATTTGAAGAAGGATCGAATGAAGGAAACCTAAGGGGCATTCACCCCTACGAGCCTGAAAGTGTTCTGAACAACTAGATTGTGGAGGAGATTCCTATAGTTTTTAGAACTAACATAGAGAATGTTCAAAACACACTTGTTGTTTTAAGCCTAGAAACATTAAGAATCTTTTGTGAAATAGGCTTATGTTCAAATATCCTTATTTTTAATAAAAAATACATTTTTGTGTTTTATGCCTAGCAAATATTTTCTTATTTTTTTCCATGTCATACTGTATATTCTTTTGTTCTTTGAAATGTTCTTTCATTCTTCATTCATAATCATACCATATAAATAATCATCCTTAGAATCATTTATTCTTTGGAATTTACCTTCGTACCTGTAATAGGTACCCAGATATCAAGACCTGAGCAACGCTGTTACGGACTCCCTTTTAAGTGAAATATAGGTTTAAAAGGGTCTAAAGATTTTGAAGATGTCAGAGATTGTAACTTATCTTTTGATTTGTTAAGGATGGTAGAACAAAATAAAAATAGACTCTACCGTACAAAAGGTCAGTGGACATTGCGAGTCTAGGAAAGGAGTGAAGATCGAAGCCTTGCCCACCGCAGAAACAAAGCAATACGCATTGAGTTATTCCAAGAATTCAAAGATGTCTTTGCATGATCGTATTAAGATATGCCTAGGCAGAGGAGGCTATGGAGTGTTTGAAAAGGGACATGCTAAGAGTTTTCCGATAGCCAGGTCGATTATAGGGTTCGAGTATTGCTGGTCTACCATGAAAGGGAGCTTGCGTCAGTTATGCCGTAAATGCCAAATTGAGAGGACATGACTTATACGCTTCCTCTATTTTTTCCTATACGTGGGGTATAAATGTTACAGGGACGATCTCGTCAAAAGCATCTAATCGACATCTATTCGTCTTCACGATTGTCAATTATTTCACTAAGAGGGTGAAGGTCGGTTCCTATGGTAAAGTTACAAAATCAACCGTCATCAAATTCAATTTCAATATCGAATTCAAGTTCGAATTCAAAAAAAAAAAAGAAGGAAAGAAAAGAAAAAAAAGAAATCATCAAAAAAAGATTTTGAAAGATGATTGAAACTTGTAAAGATTGGCATAGACTAGTTACCATTTACCCTTTATGCATTTCGAATGTCGACCAGGACCTCCACTGGGGCAACACCTTTCTCATTGGTTTATGGAATGGTTGCAGTCTTGCCCATCAAATTTGAAATCCCTTATCTTCGGATTTTGTCAGAGCTGAAGTTGGATGAAGCAGAATGGGTTCAATCTCGGTATGATCAACTGAATCTGATCGAGGAAAAAAGGTTAAAGGCCAGCCGTCATGGTCAAATGTACCAGAAGCAAATAATCAGGGCTTACAACAAAAAAGTCTACCCCAGAGTGTTCCATGAAGGAGACTTGGTATTGAAAAGGTCCTCTCTATGCAAAAGGACTTCAGAGGAAAGTGGATGCCTAATTGGGAAGGACCTTATGTTGAAAAGAAGGCCTTTTCTGGAGGAGCATTGATACTAACCAAGATGGACAGCAAGAGTTAGCCGAACCCAGTTAATGCGAACTCAGTCAAGAAACACTTCGCTTAAGAAGGAAATAGGCCAATGCGAAAACCCGCAAAGGGTGCTTCGGGGCTTTCCGCAAAAAAAAAAACCCGGAGAGGCCAAGGTGAAAACCCGCAAAGGGTACTTTGAGACCAAAGGGGCTTTGAGTTGAAAACCCAAAAAGGGCGGCTAAAATTGTGATCAAATCGTGATGGGGCATACAGTAGTTCTGCTACGCTTGAATTAACAATAAGGAAGTATGTTTCATCTTGAGGCATCAACAAAGTACTCCGGATCCCCTAAACGCATGTGAAGCTTAAAATAGTCTTCAAGAAGTACGTACAGAGAAGCTTAGGCTGTGATATCTAGGGCACCAATTCCACTCTTACCCATTTTGTACCTTAGCAAAAATTGTTTCCTTTGCTCAGTCCATTCTTCACGGGTTTTGTCCCAAATAAATTTTCAGTTTTATTCATCTCTATAATCTTTTCCCAAGCATTTCATATTGAAGTAATGATCACTGAACTAATAATGCTTTCACAAAAGAAGTTTTGTGTATTACTCTGAAAGTTTTTAAATAATACAAGAATATGAAATAGGGCAATTATTTAGAACTCACCAAGTTTTAAGGGCGAAGCACTTAAGAGAAGGGTCTAAGCAGTAATGACACCTTCAAATTCTCTGTTAGAGGTTCAACTGAACGAGAAGTATACATCATGGATATCACCTTAACAAATGGCGAGTAATGATAGCCCAAAAGTTAAAAAAAATAGATTGTTCTCATGACATGTTGCATTCATTCATAACATTCATAATACATATGGATAGGAGCATTTTTCATGACATCCTAATCATTTGGCATAAGCATATACCCCATGAAATCAATTCTACAGGTAGGCTCCCCAGAGGACAATGTGGCAAAATTGATGGGAGTTACGGAAGTTAGCAGATCTTATCCCACTGAGCAGAAGTGGAACAGATCGAAAACAATGAGCCTTAATCCCCTAAACAGTAGGGTAACAGGCTAAAAATTACAGATCTTATCCCACTGAGCAGGAGTGGAATAGATCGAAGACGATGAGCCTTAATTCTCTAAACAGTAGGGTAGTAGGCCGAAAATAGCAGATCTTATCCCACTGAGCAGGAGTGGAACAAATCGAAGACGATGAACCTTAATTCCCTAAGCAGTAGGGTAGCAAGCTAAAAAATTACAAATCTTATCCCACTAAGCAGGAGTGGAACAGATCGAAGACGATGAGCCTTAATTCCCTAAGCAGTAGGGTAACAGGCTGAAAATTATAGATCTTATCCCACTGAGTAGGAGTGGAACAAATCGAAGAAGATGAGCCTTAATTCTCTAAGCAGTAGGGTAGCAGGCCGAAAATAGCAGATCTTATCCCACTGAGCAGGAGTGGAACAGATCGAAGACGATGAGCCTTAATTCCCTAAGCAGTAGGGTAGCAGGTCGAAAATTACAAATCTTATCTCATTGAGCAGGAGTGGAATAGATCGAAGATGATGAGCCTTAATTCCCTAAGCAGTAGGGTAGCAGGCTGAAAATTACAGATCTTATCCCACTGAGCAGGAGTGGAACAGATCGATGACGATGAGCCTTAATCCCTAAGCAGTAGGGTAACAGGCTGAAGATAGCAGATCTTATCCCACTAAGTAGGAGTGGAACAGATTTAAGACAATGAGCCTTAATCCCCTAAGCAGTAGGGTAACAGGCTGAAGATCACAGATCTTATCCCACTGGACAGGAGTGGAACAGATCGAAGATAATTAGCCTTAATCCCTTAAGCAGTAGGGTAACAGGCTGAAGATTACAGATCTTATCCCACTGAGCAGGAGTGGAACAGATTGAAGACAATGAGCCTTAATCCCCTAAGCAGTAGGGTAACAGGCTGAAGATAGCAGATCTTATCTCTACTGAGTAGGAGTAGAGTAGATCGAAGACGATGAGCCTTAATTCCCTAAGTAGTAGGGTAACAGGCTGAAGAAGTAGATCTTATCTCCACTGAGCAGGAGTGGAACAGATCGAAGATGATGAGCCTTAATTCCCTAAGCAGTAGGGTAATAGGCTGAAGATAGCAGATCTTATCTCCACTGAGTAGGAGTGGAGCAGATCGAAGATGAGGAGCCTTAATCCCCTAAGCAGTAGGGTAGCAGGCTAAAGATAGCAGATCTTATCTCCACTGAGCAGGAGTGGAGCAGATCAAAAAAAGATAGCAAGTCTTATCTCCATGTATCGGCAATGGAGTAGACTGAAGATTATAGCCTTATCTCCACTGAGCAGGAGTGGAGTAGATCGAGGATAACAGGTCTTATCTCCATGTATCGGCAATGGAGCAAACTAAAGAGTGCAGGTCTTATCTCCACTGAGTAGGAGTGGAGCAGATCAAAAAGGGCGAATCTCATCTCCATGTATCGGCAATAGAGCAGATTTAAGCCACTGAGCCTTAACCCCCCTAAGTAGTAGGGTAACAGTCTGAATATTACAAATCATAACTCCCTAAGCAGTAGTGGAGTAGATTGAACTGAAGATTCCTACACCCCTAGAGACGCAGTGGGTTAAAGTGAGACTACTTGAAGAGAGGAAGCGCCCAGAAATGAAGACTCAACAAGATGGGGCAAAATTGGCTCTTTAGAATCTTTGCTTCGTTCCTGTTACACGACAACAAATAAAGAGGGGTAGCTGTATGACCCAATTATTACCCCAACCAAAGCCCAAGTTCTAAAACCCATTAAAAAAAATAAAATACAAATACAATAAACCAAATAAAATAAACAAGCCCAAATAGCCCAGGCCCAAAAATTAACACTAACCCTAGCCCAAAGTCAGAAACCCTAGCCGCAACCACCCTCCACGCACCAGCAGCCCCTTTGCACGGCGGACGCCACCACTCCGCGACGTGCGCCTCTCCACCACGCCACGTCAGAGATGTAGTCACACACGTACCTACGAATAGAAAAAACCGTTTGTAAAATAGGTTTTAAAGGCCGAAATCAAATATGTAAAAAGGGAGGATTCTTTGATATAGGGGAGCGAAAACACATTGTTTTACAGAGATTAATACAAAGAAACAAAAAGCAAATCAAAATGTCCTTTTTTTCTCTTTCATTTTTTTCCCGAATCTATTTCTCTTTTCAGTTAAAGGTTTTTTTTTTTACATAAAAGTTCTAGAAGAAAATATTAAAATAGAAAAAAGCTTACTTTTTTAAATTTCGACCACCAGTACCACAGTGGCGGCTTGGGCAAGCGCCAGCAGCCACACAGAGGATGCAGTGTGTGCCGATGGCCGGAGGGCTGGTCGGATTATGGCTGGACCAAAGACGGGGGAGAGAGTTTTTGGGAAATTTTTGAAGGTTTTTTTTTAAAAACAAAGTTAGAATGATTTTTTTTTGTTGAAAATTTGGCTTAAATAAAGGGTTAAAACGACGTCGTTTTGGCTTGGGTTTTTAAACCAAAACAGCGTCGTTTCATGTCACCCGCGCACGAACCGACCCGACCCGAAGGGATCCGCGTGTTTTCACTAGTATGGGATATTTATTCGATTGGTCCCTCCGATTTTTCATGGCTCTACAATTAGTTTTTTTTCTTCCCGAATTTGGCCCCAAAATTCTCTCATTGTTTCAATTTGGCCCTCATTCGAACACACCATTTCATGGAGTGGGATTAATTGCTATATTGGTCCCTATATGTTGCGCGCGCATCTCGATTTGGTCCTTTCTTCTCCTTTTATTTTAAATTTGCCCCAAAGCTTCTGTTTTCAACCCAATTTAGTCATTTTTTTTATTATTTTGCTATTTTAATTATCTTTAAATATTCTTATTACCACTATTTTTATATGTATATTATTATTATTATAATCATATTCTTTCTATTATATTTACTATAATTATATATATTATTTTGTTTACTTTAATTTTTTTATTGTATATTATTATATCTATATTTTTTTATTATCAATATAACTTCATAATTTTATTACTATTATGTTTTTATTAATACTATTTTATTTTTACTAGTACTATTATTATTATTATTTTAATTGTTAATATATTTTTTAACCTATTATTATTATTCTTTTTATTATTTGTTTATTAGTATATTTCATAGTTATTATTATCATTGTCTTTTCCTTACTATTTTCTTTTATTTCATTTTGTTTGTTTATTTTACTTTTTTATCGTATTTTATTTCTACCTTTATTATTGTTATTCATATTTGATCACCGTAATGTTTGTTATATAAACTAGCATAGCAACTCGTTTTACATTTTATTTTAAATCATATCATATTTTATTCGATACATTACAGTTTTCGTTTCAAAATAAGCAAACCCTCCGTGTTCTAAGGTTCGAAAGAAGTCGTACCCTAACTTACTAGGTTTCGATTTCTCTTTTCGAGTCTAACAAACCTATTACTTTCTTTTTAAAAGTTGAATAAAAACTTATTTCCGAGAATTCAAATTCGTAGTGTCCTAACTCACTGGATGGGACGTTTTGTTATCTTGAGATAAGGATTTTAAAAAACAAAGGCAATATTCCGTGCTTGGAATTTTGGGAAATCGAGCCCCAACTTACTGGGTTTTGATTTTTCATTAGACCCCAAATAACCGAGTATCCTTCTTAGATTTAAACACATTAATTTTGAAAGTCAAAAGGACAAGCTCAATTTCGGGGATTTGAAATGTCGTACCCTAATTCACTGGTGACATTTTACCTCCTCGGGATAAGAGGGTTTGATTGCTCATATTTTATTCAAGTTTTTTTTTCTTTAAAATAAAAAGAATCGTATTTTAAAATCTTTCAAATTTTCGATATTAGGACATTAATTAATCAATTAGGTACCAATTATGGGCGTCACGAGGGTGCTAATCCTTCTTCGTGCGTAACCGACTCCCGAACCTGTTTTCTTAAAATTCGTAGACCAAAATGTTTTTTAAGGTGGCCCAATCACACTTCAAAAAGATTGGTGGCGACTCCATTTTCATATCTTAAATTCGGCCCGTTTTCAAACAAAAAATGGTTTCGACAACTTTGTTTTGAAAAAGTTTTCAAATATATATGGTTTCAAACTTATGTGTTCTAACATGGAATTAGTTATATTGTAACAATATTTTAATTTGACATGTTTAAAGTTTTTTTTTAAAATTTAACTCGAATAATTTCACTTGATTCGATCGACTCGAATTTCATTTTACTAGACTCGATTTGAAAAATTTTTAAATCGAGTTAGGTGATAAAATAGGACTTGTCAACTTGATTGACGTAATTGTTTTTATTCGATTCAATCGGGCACTCACCCCTACTATTATGGATGATGACAGTGTAGAAATCATGTTGAAGATTCCATCTATACACCTTTCAATTAGCAATGTTGAATTATATTTAGAAGTCAAATTGATCTTCTTTTAATCTACTAAACATGAGAGTGAATCTAAGGGTTTGGAATCACTTATTTGGATACAAACTCTAGAAAATGACACATTAGTTAATGATGCTAATGCCTACCATGTGAATCATTCATTTTCACCGAGCAATGAATCTACCATGGAAATGTTGGATCTAGTGCCCTAAGTGTAGTATTTTCGTCTAAGTACACTTATAAATTTTCGAACAGATTGATTAATAAAACTATTCATGAATAACATTAATACTTTGTATATTGTCCTCACATGGTTTTTGCATGCAACACAAAATGGAAGTAAATGTTGCTTACAGATTGTCTAATGTTTAACTAATATTAAGCAGTATTACATGGTCGGATCGTAATACAAAAAGACAATTTATATTAGTAGACAGACCTAAATATATCGTTAGTCTAAGCGGAAATGAACAAACCGATTGAAAGACTAATATGATGTCTATCAAGTCCAAATGGGGAGATGTTTTGTCTTGGGAATCAGAGTGGATGACTCCCAAAAGATAGAGACATAGATGTGACTGACTGGACTGACAACATATTGGACAAGACCTAAGATAAATAGAATATGAATCTGTTTATGGATTTATTCACTTGTGAAGTTCATATCATGACATACTTAAATCCTGAGTGGATGATGGACTATGTATGGATGACTCGTACACATTAATGTAAGTAAAAGCTTGAGTTCGAATAGATAAAGAACTGAAAGATGACGCGTTAGGTGTAGGTAACTTCATTCGCAGTAGTAAAATTCATAGCCCGAGACATAGGTAAATGATATCCTCTCATTGGCATTACATGGTTGATGAAAAGAATATATGGCCACGGGTCGTTCATCTTTGTGATGAATAGCTTGATTACTATTTGATAGTAATTGACTTTTCATGAAGGAAGAAGTTATGGTTACTATGAGATAAAATAGGATCATATTGAGAGAGCGAATATTATCCCAAAAAGATTAAGGATATCTTATGAGGGTAACACACTTATGACAAGGTCATTGGGCGAGCACTAAGTAGTTGCTTTCGTAATACTATGTCGTTGAGGAGAGTTCAATCACGATACTATAGTGGAATGACTTCGTGACTAAATAAGTATTTGAATTGCATATTTGAATAGAAATTAACAGAATGAATAGAAATAGATAAATGAGAGACATTTACGAATGAGTATGGGTTTCTCCGAAATAGAAAATGGAATCATTTGGAAATGAATGTGGTTTTCTCAAAAAGGAAATTGAAATGAAAATGAGAAATGATTCATTTGTAAATATACATGGATTACTTAGAAATGATTGAAAAAATGAGTTTATGTTTTTGAGCTATTTTAAAGCTCAAAAATGAAAATAAATCATTCGGTCATAGTGAATATGTTGAGTGGTGAAATATTAAATATATTTTCTAAAAATTTTACCATGGGTAAAATCGTCATAATTTTATCGGGGCTAAAATTGGGGTGAGAAAATCATTTAATATAAATATTGAATTTTATTTTGGAAAATAGAAAAAAAAATATTGGGTTGAAATCAAATTATAAAATATTGAGTTAAAAGCCTAGAAAGTACTTGTAATTAGATCCGATATAGAAGAGGCCCAAAAACCCTTTATATTAATAAGGTGGACGACTAACCCTAGTTAATATTAACTAGGGTTGTTGCCACATATACTTCTAATTAGACTAGAAGTTCGTTTTTCTAGTTGAAATAAACTTTTACAATTCAATAAAAGTTCTACCTTCTCTTTCTATAAATAGATGACACCGGTAGGGCTATTAACACAACTTTGAGAGATTTTTACTCCGCCGAAAAAGAGAGAGAATTTAATCTCAACTATTAAATATACTTTTCTAGAATAACAATTCTACCAATTTTTATTAAAGGAGAAAATTTCCATTTTCACACCAAAACGGAAAGGAATTTTTTTTCTAGTTCTCTGTTTTGATTCAATTGGTTCGAGCCCACATTCGAAGTAATTTGTGGTACGAGAATAGCGACGAAGATCGTTTGGTTGAAAGTCGAAAAACATCAAAGATCCGTTTATTCGAAAACACAGGTACGATTTCGATCTAAGATTTATTACTATAAGTATCACAAACCGGATTAATTTTCAAAATTTTAATTTTCCGCATACACCAATGCTTTTGCTGCATCTTTACACCTGTGAAGTCATCTCACACTTCATCACTTCGTAGTGTCATCTTGCAGTTCTCAATTCACAGCCTATATGCGTGCTATTCGCAATCCACAGACACACTCAGCAAGCATACAGTCCGTAGCTTCACAGTCCACAGAATCAACTCGCCAAATGACTGTTCGCCAAGTGATTCGCATTTGGGCAGTTCGAATGACAACTTGCAGCATTGCTGTCCGCAATACTGTTTGCATCTTGGTTGTTCGCCATATGTGCTCCCTGTTTGTTCTGTCCGCCATTTTTGCGAATACTTTGACTGTTCGCCATATGTGTCCGCCATATGTACTCACCAATTGAATTGTTCGCCAAGTGGCTTATAGCCTGAACTGTCCGCCATACGAGTTGTTGCATGGTTGGCCAATTTTTAACACATGTTAATTTGGCCCCTAGCGTTCTTAATCATGCAGTTTAAGGTAATGTAATTTAATAACCTTTTATGTTTCTTTTTGGACAAATCACAAAATGTGTCATTGGTTTCACAGCTATTCATCCAACATGTAATGATTCGATCTTGACGTGCATATCTTAGTTAGATATAGCCTTCAATCTTAAGCTCATAGCAGGCAACGATTTTTTCCCCTTTCAGGGAGCTACAGACCACCTCTTCAAGATCATAACTGTAGTGAATTTACAGTGTGGATATAGAGTTGAGTTCCATCAACTCCACAAGCATCAATATCAAACTATGATCCCTCTTTACAAAGGTTGCATATATGAAAATCATCTCCAAGTTATTTGGATATGAACTCTCTGCAAATTCCACAACCAACCTAACTTTAGTACATTTCAAAACGAGAACCAAACTACCAATAAATAAGAAAATGGCAAGAAACTAATCCAAGAAAAGTTTTATCACGTAATCCTCCTACTTTGCTATATCACAAGCAATGGTTACGATTAGTCGTACCTTTGATTTTCTGAAGAAGCTCCTCTTCTGGTACATAAATCTTCTTCTCCCACGTTGCTACTCGCTCATTCATGGAGTATACATTTCCTGGGGGTTTCGCTGCAATGTCTTGTTAAGTGTGTTCGAGGATCATCTATGGCATTGGGGGTGCAAGCGGCGACGTCAACATCCTTCACGAATATCGCTGCAAGAAAGGGGGGAAATAGCCCAGAGCAAAAGGCTATGAACCCTTAAAAGTCAATCAAATGCAATGGCCAGAGCCATTGACAAACTTAAATTGGTGTGTAGGCTAATACTCACAACATCACCATCACTAAACTCAGGTCTTTTTGCTAAACTTAAAACATATTGAGGCTTCAATTTTTGGTTAATTTGGTAAGAAGTATGTTGTAAAAACAAGAAGCTTAGATATGTTCCTCTCTTTGATACTAGTCCGGCTTATGCCAAAGCATTCAAACAACCAGAAGAAACTAAAATTAGCAAAACATTTCATCAAAAAAATAAGCATCCAAATAAAACCCAATATGATGACCCACTGTATCAAGCCATTGAACTAAATCATGAATCAAACAAACTAAATCATGAAAAGAGGCCTAAATTTTTAAGGGGAAAAACTTCACATGAAGAAGAAGCATGGGAGGGTTCAAATAAGTGACTAAGAAAATTATTGGCTTTTATGAGCGAGATTAAATCAATAAATACAAAGGATTAAAATATTAATAAGATTTAGGTCACTGATAAAAAAATTATGGAGAGAAAAACAAAGGTTAGGGTTTATAGAGGTATTATGACAAAGTGAAAGGGAAATAAATCTGTTTAAAAGTGTGTTTCTCCAGTTTATTTTCTTCTTGGCCAGATCCAATTTTTATTAATGTCGAATAAATTTTATTTTAGTTTATAAAGATTAAATTATTTTAAAGAATTAACATGGCAATGACATGATTGGAAATTTCACCCCATTCTTTGGAGTAAAAAGATGGCAAACTTGTGTTAAGCATTTAGATGGAGGGAAGAGTTAAAATAATGAAAACAAATTAGTGTTGGCTCCGTGAAGAGTGGTTATGAAAATCATTAATTACTTCTCCCCAAAAACGTGCTCAACCTCCTACCATTTTATCTTTCCTCTTGGGCTTATAAAAAGAAAAAGGAGTAAATTTAATTAGAGGAAAGTAATATACGGAGGAAGTGGCTTTGAAGATTATGTAAATGCGTTAATATAATTTATCATAAAACATTATGATTGTTATATCATTAACTCTATCAACAATATAAGTTTTGTAAATTAAATATTTAAATAAATTTAAGAAAGACTTTTTTTTTTTTTTGAGAGAGGTGAAAGTTTTGGAATACTAGTTATGAAATAAAATGAAAGTCCAAAGATGATATGATTGGTAGCGAGACAGAAAGTGAGAAATTAAGGGAATTGATTGATGTAGGGCGGCAGGGGCTGTTCCTTAATCATTTCCCACGCCCTCCATCATTACTGTTTAATTTCCAGAATCACAATCAGATGTGGAAATCCATCCTTTCGCCTTACTTTTTTGCTATTTATTATTTTAATTTCTTTTACCCAAAGTCCAAAGGTAACGTGAAACTATTTTTCAATTTAATGTTGGTGGATGAGTGAAAATTTTTAAAATGAGAATCATAAAAGTTTAAATATTTTTATTTCTTAAATTAAATTGAATTCTTCAAAATTATAGATTTATAATTTAACCAAGATAAAAACTATTAACACTCAATTTTTTTTTTCATTTTACGGGTGAGAAAATCTTACCATCTAGATTCCAATTTTAATTAATTATTATTATTAATCAATTTCCATGTATTGAAAATCCTACAACCAAAATATATTTGCAAAAGATTTATTAAGATTCAAATCATTGTCACTAATAATATTGCTATTAAACACATATGATGTGATGAATCTTTTTGCACATATTTTGGTTGTAGAATTTTTAGTGCATGACAATTGATTACTAGTATTGAGAGTAAATTGAAATTGGAATCTGATTGTATGATTTTATTCACCTTTTACTTGTAGGTGAAATCGAGAGATGTTGTGGTTTTTATTTTAGTGAGATAAGTAATATCATAAATCTATAGTTTAAAAGGATTCAATTTGATCTAATAATTAAAAACATTTTAGTCATTATAATTTTTATTTTAAGAATTATCACTATAGTTATCATCTAAAACATTGTTTAAAATTTAATTATTAGAGTAATAGACATTTTCTTTCTCATCTTCCCTATTAAGTAAAGATTAAGTGTCAATATTCAAAATAGGAAAAAAAAAAAAAAAGAGAAGAAAAAATTTTCTCATGCTCGAAATTGTAAGGCTTTACTTAGTAGAGTGAAAAGAAAATTGGAATGATGAAAAATTGAAGAGATGAAAAACTAGAAAGATGAAAAATACATTAAAAAAATAATGAAAACATTATAATTTTTCAATACAATTGTATAAAATGGAAACACATAAAATGCCATCAATATTTTCCATGTCTATACAGAAGGTTGCAAGAGAAGCTAATGTTACAGCTCACATATTGGCCAGTAAATGAAGAAGACCTCATATATTTCTATCGGGTTCAAGGATTGAACAAAGTCAGATTGATGGGGACTCGATTTGTAGTGCAATTACTTTATTTTTTTAATTGATCTCTATTTTATCTACCAAAAATAAATTAATTAATTAAATTAAGTTTGATTCATAAAAATGAAAATGTATTCGAATAACCTTTTAAAATAATTTTTATCAATATATATAGTTTTGTTCAAAACAAATTCTCACCACGCAAACATAATTGAAACAATACTATAAATATGCCAAATTCAAGTATGCCAAATTCAAGTAAATAAAAAACAATAATATATAATAAAATCACCCTATTTCTGAAACAAAATCTTACCACATTGTGGTAGCAATACTGTTACGTAACATCTTCACCACACGGTTGTTACTTGCACTAATCTCATAAATTTGCTCAGTTCCTATCGTCAACTCTTTCAATCAACTCATAGTTAGGATCAACACCCATTAAATAATTATGCAATATACATGATGTTAAAATTATATTTGTGATTGTATCCATCGGATAAAAACGATTTTGTCATTTTTGTATCATGGCAAAATAATTTTCAATACTCTCAATCACATTTCTTAACGAAGAGTGATAATAGTTGAATAATTCTTCAACATTTTCAGGACGCGGGTAGAATAATCTTTTAAATGATATTGTGTACCTCTAGATGGTGCAATAAGTCCACTTCTTAATATAAAACCCAAATCTATAGGGTAATATTTACCTATCCAAAACAAAATTAACTTAATATAAAATTTAAATAATAAATTTAAATAATTCATTTGAAATTAATTTTACCCTTAGGAATGATAAGGTTAAGGCATCTTTAATGACTCTTGAATCTAATGTTGTTCCCTTCCATCCAGCTAAAGCTTATGTGAACTTCATGTCAAGTCCACATGTAACTAATACATTTTGTGTTGGATATTCTTTTCTCCCTCAATATCTTAGAACATTTTTTGAAGGAATCTTAACGCGAATATATGTATCATCAATTGCACCAACACAATCTTGAAATTATAAAGTCAAATAAATTTTATTTATAGTGACTAATGTGTTTACTTAAAAATTACAAAACTTGAAACATAATTTACCTTAAAATATGAGTAAAATTTGATTGTTTCGAGACCATTTGGTTGTTTCAAGAAATTATATTCTAATCTAACAATAGCTTTTAACACAACATGAAATTGACAATTTATGGTCTTACGAGATCAATGAAACCATGAACTAATTCGACGAGTCCGTTTATTGTGTCCTACTGTATAGAGAAATTTAACAATTTGTTCCTCAATCGAAAAATTTCTAGTGTCTTTGAGACATTTAGATCCTCGAAGCATGTGACATAATCTAAAAAATGCACTTGGTCCCATACGTCTAACATTCCTACAATGTTGATTATTAGTTAGCCCTTGCAATAAATCATAGCGGTCTCTTTCCCCAATGTCTTTGATAGTTACATTGTTGGCATGGCCTAAATGATAACATATCTTCGTTAAACTCATTGTCTAAATGATATGACAAAGAAGATTAATTGTTGCAATGCATTTTCTGTGTCAAAATATGTAATTCTTTCAAAGCATATTCTTCAAAAAGTTCTTCAAAAGTATCTTCTTCGTTAGTTTTATCCATTGATTCAAAATCATTATCTATATTCATTCTTGAACTTCCATCCCTATTGATTTCTCTATCCATCTCTTAAAATAATTAATTATAAAAAAAATCATATTCGTTCATGTATTTAAAAGTAAACCAAATGAAACCCATTCAGCTAACAAAATAACCTCATGAAAGACACACCAAAGACCAACCATATAGGTAATAGAACAGAAACAAACAAAAGAAACCCAAGCTAGTCAAGACTTGTATTATACTTGGGCTTAAAACAAAGAATTAAAACAAGATCAGTATCCCCCAATAGTGACATGTATTTTATAAAGATCAAGATTAATAAAAAAAATCTTATATAACTGGTCTAGGATAATACACTCAACATGCATGTTCTATCTAAAGAAGCAAACACTGACATAGACAGCCATAAAAGATTGCTTACAATCCTATTCTAGTTATCCATAATGGCTAAAAGCAATGGTTTAGATTCTCAAGTATACAAGCAAGATAAACCAATTTTAGTTAATGGATTACTTTCACTTGTATTGTGATACTGTGGAGTGTGCCTTGCATTTCGACCGAATAGACAGTGATGTCGTGACGAGGAAGAGTCGGCGTCACGACGACATGACCACGGCGTCCCAACGAGAAGAGTCACCTTGTCTCGATGACACAAAGAATGATATCCTGACGACGTAGTATGTCACGTCACGACGTGCAACATGTACTCAACTTAATCAGACTTCTTCTCCTCGTTAAACATTGCTATCTTTTCCCAGTCGAACTTTAACCACTCTAGGATATTTCTAATCAAATTAGTCACGAATTTTATGTAACACCCTAATCCCCCAATGGTCGAATGGGGTGTTACATGGAAAGTAGACTTAAACTTAGTGCCAAAGCTTAACAATTGAACTGGATGATAACTCAGAAAATAATTTCGAAAACACAAGTAACCAAACTGGTATACTCACAATGTATATGCAGTTGAGTTTTAAACTTTTAGTTGAAAATCTTTCTTTTGAAAATACTATATTTTTGGTTGTGGTCATAACATATAAGACAGTTTAGTGTATACAAGCAAAAAACACTTTACATAACATAATTCATAAAATTCATTCAATCCTTTAAGAGGTAACATTCAAATAAAACTGTAGTTAAATAAAAGGTATTTTATTACAGATTCAGATTCAAAATAGAAATACATACCACCTCCAAAGATCATATGAATGTTACAAAATAAACATAAGCGAAGCTCACTGTAGAGATTGTTCTTTCTAGCTGAGTCCCTACAACAGAGTACCACCTAGAAGAGGAGAAAAGAAAAGAGGGGTGAGTTCATAAGAAATTAGTGAGTTCTAGAAAAGAAAACACTAATACACAAACTCTACATGTCGAGACATTCGGGCGGACACTCCCATATAATTGGCTAATACCTAACCATGGCGGATAACATTTCCAAGCGGACTCTAACATCGGGTGCATATCTTTTTCCTTAACTTCGGGCGTATACTTTTATCCATACACCAAAGAGAACTTAAACCTTAACAGAGCTGACACTTCCCAACCAAACACAATGTTTTCTAACACATGCCTTTGTATTTTAGACATCTCATCAGGCTTAATCGTACACACCTTCATTAGGGTAGATATTATACGTCAAATACCAATACTTAACAAATACATTATGTTTCCAACACAACAAATAGGAATTAGAACTTACCACTCAACATTCAACTTTTCTTTTCTATTAACAATTATACATAACGTATAATACATACAAAGTCATATTAACTCGCTTTATTCAAATTCTTCTTTGGGTTAAACCTTGAATCCCCCAATCATATATCAGAACATATATCACATCTCTTAACATTTTGAACACATGCGTGATCCCATGAGTTCAGGGCTCTTTGCCATGGTTAACAACTAACATGTCCTACCATAGGCAACACCTATATCGCTAGGCTGGTTAGCAACTATCATGCCCTACCAAACCTAGCACTCACGCCAACTGGTTAGTAACTAACATACCCTACCAGTGGCTGCCAAACTGGTTAACAACTAACATGCCCTACCAGTGGCCCAACATACACGCCACTCTGGTTAGCAACTAACATGCCCTACTAGTGTCCTATCATACACTCCTACTTGGTTGGTAACTAGCATGCCTATAGTGATCCATCACATCTGTCATTCTAGTTTGCAACTAACATGCCTTACCAGTGGTTCTTCATCTTTGGATATTGAGTTTATATCCCAAGGAAGTCATATCATTTCATGCCACAAACATGCACACACAGAAGATTACATGCAACATATTCACAAGGTTCCATGTCGTTTGGTTAACCTGAACTTTAAGCTATAACAACTACAATTAGTGACATACACAAGATAGAAGGAAACTTAGAGAAGAGCAAAACAAACTAGATACTCAAAGATAATCCCAACGAGATTTGTTATACTATCACTATTGCTACACGTACAACCCTTTCTTACTAATCGATGTTGATTCTTCTCCAACGAAGAACTCTTCATTAAGTAGGATATCAGAGTATAACAGAGCAAGAGAAGAGGGAAGAACCCTCACTACAAAAGTTTTATTGATATATATATATATATAGCTCTTACAACTCTCACACAACTCTCACATGGCTAACATGCCAAACTAACACATACTTTATTGTGGCCAACATAATCATTCTAGGTTTATCACAAAATGAAATAATCATTAAACTCTAATTAATTCCTAATTGGATTTTAACAAGGACTTGACTAAAATTGAATAGTAAACACACATGTTTAAGCAGAAAGCTATCGAGTCCATAATCTCACAATCCACTACTGGCATATACTATCAGAAGGATCTATCACACATTTTACAAAGAGAAAACACTGATTGGCGGGTGCCCACAATGTAACACCCCAAACCCGACCCATGCGTTAAGGCCAGATCTGACATGTCACATGAGAAAAATGCTTCTAAGTCCTTTTTATTTGTACGTAAATAGATTTTGATTTAAAATTAAGTAAAACAAATTTCCATTTAAAATTTTTGACAAGTATTATTGAATAAAAGATTGATTGAATAATTTGATAAATTTGAACTAATGATTTTACAACCATGTCTTTTGAAAAGTGTTGATGAAAATTTAAGAGAAGATTTTCGAGTTAAAAATATTTATGAAAGTTTATTATGAAATCCATTTGTATATCCATTTTAAAAAAATATTTATTTAAGTTTTTAGAAAAATCTCATTTATAGTACTTAGAGCAAAATATAAATACGTCAACATAAAGCAAAATAAAAGTAATCCAAAGACCTTATTACAACCTTAACTCAAAATAGTAAGGTAATTAAATGTACTAAAAAGAAATCCAAAGTCCAAATAAAACCGTTTTATAGTATGGCCCCCACCGAGTCATCTATGGCCCAAGTCTCCATCACTGAGCATTACCTGAAAGGGATAAGGAAAAATGGGGTGAGTTACTAGAACTCAGTGTATAACCCCCTTACCGTTGTCCATTGGGCCTGAATCCCATTTAGCAATATTTTGGGCCTAAGCCCATTTACAAAATAATGTATCAATTATATCATGTGAATGTAATGCAATTCCCAAACCAATCATAATAATCCATCCGCTACACATCACCCGTACCAACCAACACACCTGTGGGGATCAAGTCAACCCACCCCGCCAACACACCAATCGCAGGCATTAATGCCATTTATAACAAATTTAATTGTGGGCAAGCCACCAAAATCACAGAATATCATATTATCACATATATTTATGGCAGTGCCACCGGAATTTCTTCTCTTCAACATTTTCCCATCCCATGCAAAGTCATGTAAATGCATCATACATAGCAAATCATGATATTTACAATATAACAACGATAATTAATAATTCAGAGATTTATTACGAACAATTTGGCCCATTAACACTTTGTAAAATTGGCCCATTAGGGCAATATATCAAATCGGCCCACTAAACCATATATCAAATTGGCCCATTTAGCAATATATCAAATCGGCCCATTAAGCCATATATCAAATTGGCCCGTTCAGCAATATATTAGATCGGCCCATTAAGTAATATATCAAATCGGCCCATTAAGCCATATATCAAATTGGCCCATTTAGCAATATATCAAATCGACCCACTAAGCCATATATCAAATTGGCCCATTAGGGGCATTTTCGTAATTTAGATCTTTAGGGGCAATTTCGTAATTCTCATAGTGTTATTACCGATTTTATAATTTTTATCTAAATAATGTATTTTAGGCAAATTTTCCCAGTTTACACCATATTACGATTTTAATCATAATGATTTCTTCA
Source organism: Gossypium bickii (assembly GCA_025503065.1). Classification (NCBI taxonomy): domain Eukaryota; kingdom Viridiplantae; phylum Streptophyta; class Magnoliopsida; order Malvales; family Malvaceae; genus Gossypium; species Gossypium bickii. The sequence goes on from CP106719.1 coordinate 31,844,857, forward strand.
AATACGATATCAACCTTAAACCCACGAAAAACGGTGTGGGATTACACATCTGATTACGGTAAGCACTAAGCCTTCTTGATCGTCGACACCTAAGATATCGTAACACTCGATTAGTTGACATACGTGATTTATTAATCAACTCTAAAATGAACGATCTACGGTGCTTACCCTTGGAATCGTGAATGACCACGATTTGTCGGTTTTCCCCGGATGACGGTCCATAACCCAGTGGAAAATCCCGAACCGCTGAAACTGCCCTTCGTTTGAATTTAGGAGTAGGGATCGCAAGTCAGCTCCTTTTACGATCTCCAATCGCTATACCTTTCGATTCGATGTTGCTTGTCTCCATTGAAAACAAATCTTAGTCAAAACTAATGTTACGTTGATATGAACGATTGACTAAGGAGAAAGGTCGGCTTACCACTAGAATCGTATGATCACTAGTCGATGGATCAAGCAATTTAATCCCTAAACATAAAGTCGATTATTTCAAATTATTACTCCTTAAGCAATCAATCAAATATTGAGTACTATCAATAATCCATAATGATTTCTTACCGTATCGATATTGGATCCGATGTTCGCCGTTCAACTTAAGACTAGAGTGATGTTTGGCCCCCCACTAGAATACTACAAAAGGGAAAGCGATTTCATTTGAGAGAGAGAATAAGGTGATGGTCTCGGTCAATATGACCATCCCAAACTAAGGCATAAATTCGGCATTAAGAGAAAGAAAAATAAAATGTTGAAAAGAACCACTTACCGATTGATCAAGGAATGAGTGATAATACGGATGAGAAGAAAAGATAAAGAAGAGATGAAGGGTTCGGCTATAAAGGAAACTAAACAATGATATTCGGCTATGGAGGGAAAAACAAGCAATAATATTCGGCTATGGAGGATATGGGTTTGAGAGGAAGAAGAAAGGGTTGGAAAATTTTGTAAAAAGGAAAAGGGAGATGAAAAGGAGTGTTTATGAGGATTCGGTTTTTCCAAAGGAGAAAGAGTGAACAATTTGATCTCAATGGCTTAGGTACATTCGGTAACAAGAAGAAATGAAGAGACAAAATGCACACTCAAAGCTTGAAGATTCGGCAAGGAGGAAAAGGAATTTGGAGAGAAAAGAAAAATGACACAAAAGTTGCAAATAGGAATTTTGGCCAAAACAAACACCAAAGCTTTTACCAAATGACAAAGAAAAATTCGGCTAAGCCTTCCCTATGCCAAAACCGTCCATGCCTTTGCAAATAGGCCAAAATTTGCCAACCCAAAACTTTCCATAACACTTTCCTTAAAACAAGCCAACATGTTCCCAATACCTTTCCTTTTTCCTTTGATTTCTTTCCCCACCTTCATCCTTTCCTAATTTCCTTAGTCACCTTGCCAAAATTAAAAAGTCCAACTTGCCTTATTTACAAGCTTGGCTGACACTTAGAGAAAAAGTACGAAAATAATAGTCAAAATTTGCACATTATTGGATTTGAACCTCTTCCCTCAAAGTACTTCATGTGGCGCCATATCCTTCTTACCAATTGCTCATTTATGCTAGAATTTACTCATTTATTTCCATAAGCTTTGAGGTCACTTACTATATCTCCTTAAAGTGCTAAATGCCAAAAATTTTACTAGGACCAAATAAACCCCGAGCCTTCTCAAGACCCTCTAAACATACACAATTAATAATTTAACTAGCTTAACACCAGAAATAATGCAACACATAAAATTCCAAATTTTAGGATGTTACACATAATGACCATGCCAAAACAAAAAACCAGAAACCTAACAATTCGTTAAGAGACGAACCCTTCAATCAAAATCATTACAAACCTACTAGGTTAGTCAAACGGTCCGCCATTCATGGCTCAAAAAACATTATAAAAATTCAACTATGGCAGATAGAACACAAATCAACCTTTCCTTAGCTAACTATCTGCCCACACAAACCATAATCTAAGACTACGCCGGATGGAGTGTTATATTTTAGCCTATAAACAGGGCTTTTAGCAATCCTAGAGAGTTGATTGAATAACATAGTTTAAGGGAGAGTTTGTAAGAATTTTGGAAAAACTTTGTATTTCGAGTTTGTGGTTTGTTTGTTTCTCCATCTTGTACTCCCCTTTCAGTTTTTTGCCATTTTAGTAAAATTTTCTTTACCCGTAGTTTTTAATCTTCTTTGAAGGGGTTTTTCCACATAGATATTTGTGTCTAATTTTTCTCACTTTTCATTTGTATTCATTGCATACTTCAGGTTCAACCCAACAAATTGGTACCAGAGCCTGGTTCAATTTCTACATTCAACCCATTCAAAGATGGCAAAGAACTGTTGGATCTAGTGCCCTGAGTGTAGTATTTTCGTCTAAGTACACTTATAATTTCTTTGAATAGATTGGTTAATAAAATTATTCATGAATTACACTAATACTTTGTATATTGTCCACACATGGTTTTTGGATGCAAATCAAAATGGAAGCAAATTTGCTCACTAGTTGTCTGATGTTTAACTAATACTAAGCGTTATTATGTGGTCAAATCATAGTACATAAAGACAACTTGTATTAGTAGACGAACCTAAACATGTCTAATCGAAAATGAGCAAACCAATTAAAAGACTAATATGTAATTTATCAAGTCTAATTGGGGAGATACATTATTTTAGGAATCGGAGTGAATAACTCCTAGAAGATAGAGACATTGATGTGACTAACTGGACTAACAGCACATCAGACATGACCCAAGCAGAACAGATCATGAATTTGTTTATGGGCTTATTCACTTGTGACATTCTTAGTGTGACATACATAAATCCTGAATAGACAGCGGACTATGTATGCATGAGTCGTACACTTTGATATAAGTAAAAGCCTAATTTCAAATAGATAAGGAACCGAAAGCTGGTGCTTTGGGTGTACAACTTCAGTAGTATGTAGCGTCATTCAAAATAGTGGACTTCATAGCCCAAAACATAGGTAAATGATACCCTCTCATTGGCATTACATGGTTAATGAAAAGTAAACATGGCCACGGGTTATCCATCTTTGTGATAGATGAATTGATCACTATTTGATTCTGATTAACTTTTCATGAAGAAAGATGTAATGATTACTATGAGATAAAATAGGATAATTTTGGGAGAACGAATATTATCCCAAAGAGATCAATGATATCCTCTTAGGGTAACAAACTTATGACAAGGTCATTGCACGAGTACTAAGTAGTTGTTTTTGTAATGATATGTCGTTGTGGAGAGCTCAGTCACGATACTATAGTGGAATAACTTCATGACTAAATGAGTTTGTAATTAACAGGAGAAAAGTTAGAACTTAATTATGAATCATTTGAGCCTTAACTACATATGTTTGTATGTTTGAATATAAATGAACGGGCTGAATAGAAAATTAGAAATGAGAAACATTCAAGAATAATTATGGTTTTCTCCGAAATGGAGAAATCAAATCATTTGGAAATGAATGTAGGTTTCCGAAAAATTAAAATGAAAATGAAAACTTGCTATCCTATATAGGATTACTTAAAAAATCATGGAAGAATGAATCTATGTTTTTGAACTATTTTGAAGCCCGAAAATGAAAATAAACCATTCAGTCATAGTGGCTATGTTGAGTTGTGAAATATTGAACATATTTTCTTAAAAATTTACTAAGGGAAAAATCGTCAAAATTTTATGAGGGGTAAAATCGTCAAAATTTTGCTAAGGGTACAATAGGAATCAGAAAATTGTTTTTATATATAATTATTAAAATTTATTTTAGGAAATAGAAAAATCGAATCAAATTGGATCACATTTCAAATTAATGGGTCAAAAAGAGCCTAGGAAGTACTTATAGTTGGACCGATGTGAAAAAGGTCTAAAAACCCCTCATGGACATGAAGGGGGCAACAACCCTAGTAGGAATACTGGGTAAACATGCCCACCTCTCTCTTACTCTAAGTAGGATGTTGTTGTTTTTTATTTAAAATAAACCATTATAACTCAACAAGGGTTTTACCTTCTCTTCCTATAAATAGATGACACTGGTAGAGTTATTAACACAACTTTGAGAGATTGTTATTCTACCAAAAAATAGAGAGAACATATTCTTAATTGTTACATATATGTTTTTCCAGAATAATAATTCTATCGATTTCTATTAAAGAAGAGAGAAATTTCGTTTTCACCCCAAAAGGAAAACTTTTTCTAGTTCTATATTTTGATTTAATTGGTTTAAGCCCACACTCGAAGTACTTTTTGGTACGATAATAACGAAGAAAATCGTTTGGTTGAAAGCCAAAATTATCAAGGATTCACTTATCCAAAAACTCAAGTACGATTTCGATCTAAGGTTTATTACTAAAAATATCATAACCGGGATGATTTTCAAATTTTAATTTTTTGCTATGCAAGAAAACTGTTTTTAAACCAGATTTTTTTCCTACAGGTACGATATAGAGAATTTTGATGAGATCAAAAATTTTAGTTTGTGAAAAGTTCAGATGATGACAATTCTGGTTCAGAAAGGTTTGAAAAAGGTCGTTACAGGGCAAAAGCCGGCGGATGCAAATCAGACAGAATGAGAGGAGCTTGATAAGAAGGCTCTGTAAACAATTTAGTTGTGCCTTACTAACATTGTATTGCAAGAGGTACTTATGGAGAAAACGAAAACAACCTTATCGAGGAAATTAGAAGCTCGCAAATTGCTTGGTATTGAAACAACGATCATATACGTTCTGTATGGCAACAGGTGAGTGTATTAGGGCTCACATCAGTGAATTTGTAACACTTCTGAATGACCTAAAGATTTTTGAGACCAACATAGATGATGAAGATTAGGCTATGTTATTGCTTTGTTTATTGCCCTCATTCATACAAAACTTTCAAGGAAACCCTAATTTATAGTACAAAGAAACTCTTTTGAGGACGTAAAGGGAAACCTCTGAGTAAGGATAAACTTGACAACGAGTTAGGCTCGAAGAACAAGTCAGATGGGCAAGCCTCGATTTTGGTTTCTAGAGGAAGACAACAATCTAAGGATTCGGGTCAGAGAAGATCAAAAGCAAGATCAAAATCTAGAAACCACGACAAGTAGTATAGCTATTGCAAAATATGGGTTACGTTAAGGCAAAATGTTACAAACTTCAGAATAAAAATAAGAGGGCCGCCGAAAATGATGAGAAAGGGAAGTAGAAAGCTGATGTAGCTGATGCTATTATAACCGATGACAGAAGTGGTGATTTACTACTGGTGCCAACGACCGAAAAGTTTAAGTTCATATCCAAGTGGATTTTGGATTTAGGGTGTTCCTACCATATGTGTCCCAACAGGGATTAGTTCTCCACATACAGTTCGACTGAAGGTGGAGTTGTGCTTATGAAAAATAACTTACCCTACAAAATAATTGACATTGGTACCATACCAATCAGAACATTGTCAGATGTCAAGCATGTGCCTGATTTAAGGAAGAATCACGTCGCTTTGGGCATTTTACACTCAAATGGTTACAAGATTATCATTGAGCCAAATGGCTTAAAGGTATCTCGTGGAGCCCTTCTTTTAATAAGAGTGCAGAAAGTTGATAGCCTTTACATTCTGCAAGGTGCAACAATGTTCGATTCAATAACAATTACGAAAACAGAAGCAAGATTGTGGCCACGTCACGACAAGGACTCTCCCAACGTCATGACAACACATCAAAATTCCCCATTTACGGATTCTAAATCAACCCAATTTTGGCACTTACGACTCAGTCATTTAAGTGAAAAATGTATGACCATTTTGAGCAAAAGAGGTCTTCTCAAAAGACCGGATTTGGAAAGTTAGATTTCTACGAGCATTGCGTTTATGGAAAGCATACATGAGTTAACTTTGATTTGGCAGTTGTTTTCTTTGCTTGTGGTTTTTTATCCTCTTCGAAGGGGTTTTTCCATGTGAATATTTGTGTCCAATTTCTCTCTCTTTTCTTTCGTGTTCGTTGCATAATTCAAGTTTGACCCAACAGATACACATAGCCACGAGTAAGCCAATAAAAACAGAGGATAAAAATCCTTCTGTCCCACTCTTATATAACTTCTAACCTTTCGGGTTTGTCAATATCATGACCCAACAATATTTAAAAATTACATGGCAACATTATAAAAGAAATTACGCACAAAACCTAAAATTATTTCCTTAAAATACTGTAACACCCTATACTTGACCCAATTGTCGGATCCAGATATCAAGTGTCACAATCAACCCGAGATACATAATTGTAATTCCATCTTGATTTATTTTCAACTTTTATAATGCCAAATAGATTTCCTATTTACACATAACTCCACTCTAGTCTCTTTAGGTATCAATAGGTTTCAAAATATAACTACAGATAAACTTTCTACCGTTTCTAAAATTTTTACAATCAAATTGCCTTATTGAGTAAGTTTAAGTTTATAAATATACAACAACTTGGGAATTAAAACTTCAATGAAACCTTTCTTATTCGAACCCTGACGTGTAGCCTCTAAGGGTGCCCCTCTATATGCATGGTATAGCTGTAACAACTCATACCCGGCCCAGACGTTAGGACCAAGTCTGTAGGCTACATCAAAATGTTTAAGGGAAAATCTAGCCTTTAAGTATTATAAATTATATAGAAAACATTTAACCAGTTAAACCAACATGGAAATTCGAGCTTACAAACTGTAGTCCAAAACAAATCATATGTTAGTTTAAATTTAAACAAATAGTAAAATATTTAGAAAAGATAGATAACTGAGCTCTTAACACGCTAAGCCTCCTAAGTCTGTAGGTTACCTACAATTCAGCCAACAATTAGAATAAGTTTATAACTCAATATGTGTACAAATATAAATGCAAGATAACAATATAACTATAACAGTAATTTTCAAAATTCAGATACAGAATCAGAAACAGATGATACTTAGTATTATCGTAACAGTTCAGATAAAATATAGAGCAGATCAGATACAAATATAGAACAAATCAAAATCAGATGCAATTTCCTACCCCCATCTGCTACACACTATCTCCGACCATCCCAACACACCATTTAGGGTATCAAGTACCCATCCAGTCCTACATACCAATTAGTGTTGGTATGACACATTTTAGAGTGGTTACAGACTAGGTATCAAATTAGTATGCGATAAATCGCCAAAATCAGACATAGATTTGTGGCTTAGCCACTCAATTCGACATATCATTAAACTGTCAACACTTTCTTCTTTATACCATTCCCACCCAATGTAGATGCAAATTATAGATATTAGATATCAAGGATGTACATGCAGTTATCCAAATCCAATTCATAATCAGATAGTACAAATCATTATCATTTAGCAGTTATCTCATCAGTTATACGTACACTCAAAATATTGGATATCAAGTTATACAGTCTAATTCAGATCATACAGACCTTATGAAAAGCCTATGTTCGATTCGAATGATGCTTACAACCATAGGGAAAATTTCAGTATTTTGACCCACACACCCATGTGGATTTACACGGCCTGGCACACGGCCGTTTGGCTCAAAACAGTGAGTTACATAATCTAGCACATGGCCAAGCACACGCCCGTGTGACCTACAACCCCTTACATGGCCTGGACACACACCCGTGTCCTTGTCCTGTGTGACCTTAAATCTAAAACTGTAAGTTACACGGCCTAGACACACGCCCGTTTCCCTAGCCCATGTGCCTCCAAGTTGAAACAACGAGTTACACAGCCGTGGGGCGTCAACATCCATTTTTTTATGTTCAAAATTCGTAAAAAAAATCAGGTTTTCGGTACACACATGGTATAAATTCAATGTAGTAACAACACAGAAGAATCTTGAAACCTAAGACAACCATCCAATAACCAATTAAACAATAATTCGCAAAAAATCCCTAAGATTAGCGTACAACCTAAACTTATGTCGAAAGCTTCGACAAAAACCCCCAATTCGAGAAATCACACGTTATCTTGTACATAGCAAGGAACTACGGAACTAACTTGTTAGAGGAACATCTTCGGCAAGATGTTCGCCTAGAAGGAAAATTAATTGAACATTTAAATAGATAATTCAAGCAGAAAACCATTTCAACAAAAAATAATCGAAAATAAGAAAAACATGCAGAAACAAAAGGAAACTACAATCGAACTCACACAAAAACCTTCCGATTGATGCAACGAACAAACTAGGGCCCTCAATTACAATCAACAGCAAGATTACAACAACAATCAAACGAAGGTAGAAAATAAGAAAAACAAGAAAACAAGAAAAATAAAGGAAAATGAAAAGAGAAGAGAATAGAACGTCAATCTTTTTAACTAAATAAATAAATAAAACTAAAATGATTTACTCAAATGCGTAAAAATATTTCTTCATTACACGCACAGGGACTCGAACACAATACCAGAGGTATACAAAAGTTTAACTATCGAACCAACAGGCTTATTCTTGACACAAATTTACACGAAAATAAACTGAAGTCCAACATTCAAGGATAATGGTCAAATCAAACAAAATAACAAAATTCCCAAAAGTGAGATTTGAACCCCTGACCTCTAACACATAAGCAGAACACTTAGCCACAGATATAGAGACTTAATTATATCAAAATTTAACAAATAATACTCAAACTTTTGGGGTGTTACAACAACTATGGTGTCATTCATGTAACTTGTCGGGGTCTGGGTTGGTCTCTCTATGCGATCCTCGAGTCATTCCTTAGTCCTGCATACAATATAGTACAATCGTAAGTTCAAGTGAACTTTGTGAGATTTTGTACAGTAGAAATAAACGACTCTCAACTTTAGGGTAAATAAGAATAAAAACACATAATTAAAAACTCCCAAATAAAACTTAGGAGATTTTGCAGTATAATTGGTGTAGCCGACACTTATGCTTTCTCTAAACCAATCGTTGGCAGATATATTGACTGATCTGATCATAGGCGCATTCTTTCAAACAACCCTTTTCTAAGGCTCAACCCTATATAGCTCCATCTTAGGCTTCCATTTTACCTTTTTGGCTCGACTCATCAAATGTACCATATATGTGAATATGCGATTTGACGACTATTTTTGGCAGACTATCAGATATCTCACCACAAACGCAGATTCGTACCTTAATCCCTTTGTTCCACACTAAACTTAATATAGACTTACTATATTCTCCCATAAATTTTCTTTTTATGACTTAGCCTGTGCTTACACCATTCTTTAAAGGAAGATCCAATCTAACATCTTCATTTGCAATCTTAAATATGAGATTTGTCTTATTTATAAACACCCCTCTTTCTTTGTGAACTCATACTTGCAAGATAGTCTCACAGGACTTTCCCACTTCAGACCATTCTACTAAGACACTCCCAATAGCATATAATTCTCGAAAAGCTAACTCTTTCTTAGATTTTCCTTTGGCGGGCTTCCACATCTGATAGTCCCAAGTGGACTTCCCTGTGCCAAATAGCCTTGACAGACATCCTCTTCTTTAGTTAATTCTCGGTGGAATTTCTACCCAAGATAGTCCTCGGCGGACTTCCTTCTTAAGAGAGTCCTAGATGGACTTCTCTCTTATTCGGGCAACCTCTTTACCTATGAATACTTAAGACTAATATTTTCATAATCAACTCACTTTATTATAACCAAAGGTAGTTTACTTATCAATCTTTGATGGACTCTTATAGCGGATACCTATTTGATAATACTTTGAAGAAATTGCCTCTTCCTTTTACGTATACTCGCGTTAAAACGCTTCTACCAGTTCCACTTACCTTTGCATTTTGGTGATTCTTCTTATTATTACATTTGCCCACGTTCTCAGACGCGCCACGATCAGTCTGTTAGTTTGCTTGTTACGCGAGTCATACAATGATTTCCTTTTTTATGCCCTAACAAGTTTCCCTGTTTACAATCCTAGTGGACTCTATTTTGCCATAAAGTATACATGTTCACCACTAGATCATGCCATGGCTAACCATGGACTTTTGATTTCAAAGAGTCAGTAAATCTCTTTCAAGGTGTCGCCTCGTATGACCTGTATATTGTTTACACTGTGTCACCTCGAAGGATCAATAGATAACCATCATCACGGTGTCACCCCGAAAGACCAATAGATATCCGTTCTGTGATGCCACCAAACTCTTTTGTATCCTTTTTTAATCTGCCAATTTCCTATCTTCACTATCCCGTCAAAATAACTCCCTCCAAACTCTGCATTTTATAAACATACATTTCACGCAAGGCATTGTACTTATCACTATAACATAGAACACGTCATCTATCACTATGTCAATACACTAGCACATTTGGCATCTAGAAAACATACTTGTAAACATCCACATATTTTCACAACTTCATACATGCATGGCATACTCATTCACCATGATCATACACAACCATGGAATTGAAATTGAACTCATAGTAAACTCACGAGTAGAACATTCCAGCACATCAACAACAAACTTCCAAGTAGAGTGCAAAACTCACCTTAAATCCTTTGTACTCGCAAGCTTATCTTGTCCAAGTGTCAAAGCCTCCTTCAACCTGGTAGCTAACCATGACAACCATATATATATATCTGTTAAACCGAAGGTATTCAAACCTTAAAAACCCAGAATTCAGTATCATTCAGAAACATCCAAGAGATTTCAGAAATTCTTACTCCCTTTACTCAAATCCTCTAATACAGAAAGATAGAAAGGCTTACCAGTTCCTCAGATTCTTTACTTCTTGGCCTTAACCCTTACAATCACTACCCCATGTAATGTTTTCCTTATCTTTCTTTTTCTTTAGACCAACCAAAGAAGAAGATGGAAAAGAAAAGAAAACAAAACTGAATTGAGGAGAATTATGCCATCAAAATAATCCTCCTCACTTATATATATATATATATAACCCTATCTTGCACGGTCTCCATAGTCCAAAATAGTCATCCATCGCTAATCATTTTGTCTCCCACTAAGGAACCAGCCGGTTCCATCTTAATTGAACTAGAACTAGATATTAACTAATTACCAATCAGCCACCAAATTTCCAAGTTTTCTAGGAGAGCCCACCAACTTACTATTTTATTCAATTAACTCTCAACTTTCTTTTAAAATTTGGGACTCTAATGAAAATCAGATGTGAAAAATGTCGTCAAATATAGTCCTAGTTTTAAAGAAATTGAGTGAGGGAGTGACCAAATTCAAAAGGTTGGAATCTTTTTATAGGAGTAAGAACTTTGAACAAAGAAAATAGAAGGAATGAAAGAAGCCATGAACTTACCTTGAATTCCAGATCGAATGTGATCAAAGAGTAAAATTAGGGATTCAACTTTTTCTTCTTGAATTCTAGATTGGATGAGATTGAAAAGTAATATTAAGGATGAGGCTAAAGAGTAAAATTAGGAATTCAAATTTTTTATTCTTTTTTATTTAGGATGAGGTGTTGAACTAAAGACGTATGGATTTTTGTAAGGAATGAAATTTTATCAAAGGTAGTTTTGTACTTTTACCTTTAAATTCATATAAGTGGCACATTTCTTTCTTGCTTTTCGCCCAATTTGGATGGAAATTTATTTCACAAATGCTAAAGAAAACCCCTTAATTTGGATGGAAATTTATTTCACAAATGCTAAAGAAAACCCCTTTCTCTTCATTATTCTTTCCTCCCTATTTTTTAATTGTACCAAGCACTCACTAAATCCAATTTCCTTCCACTTTTCTCTTCCCTCACTCTTTCTTCCCAGTTTTCTGCTAAACCAAGTAGAACCTAAAAGTGAGTGTTTTAAACATCCATACATGAGTCTGGAGTTGAATTTCATACAATTACAGATTTACAATCACAATCACAATCTCATATGCATATGTACGCATATGCATTTTTTTATTCTTTTCAATCCATTTATGAAAAAGACTATTTGTATATATAAATTAATTTTACAATAATTTTTTTTGGTAAAATTAAGATATTTTTTATATTTATTTTATGTCCGTAAAAATTATTTCTTTCAAAATTTAATCTATTTAAAAATTATTATTACACCTAACACTCATTGGTGAAATCGATTTACATTTAAGCGTGCACTTTTACTATTAAAACTTTACAATGACAATATATCTAAAGGCCTTCTAGTGACGAAAATTTTTGTCGGAAATAGCTAATACTCCGCTGTCTATTTTGTGACGGAAAATCTGTCAAACTGTGAGTAAACTTCATCTAATCTAAATTTATTAGCCCTAAGATAGATCTCATGAAAACCATGCATCTTTCTTTTTCAATATTTAACAATTATACGTACTATCCAACCAAAAAACGAGAGTAGGACAAGAAAAATGCTGTAATAGGCCAATTTTGGCCTGGCCCAGTTCACAAAAATAATAAAACCAAATAGAAACAAAAATTAACAAACCAAATTTACAAAAAAAAAAAAAAAAACAAACCCAAAGTTACAAGGCCCAAATGGCCCAAAAACTTAAACATTCTCAGCCAAACTAGGAAACCCTAGGGCTTCCTCTTGCGCCGCAACAGCCTCCATACCTCCGCAGCCTCCACGTCAACATACCCATGTGCCTCCGCAGTATGTCCAACCTCCGCCCTGTACCTGCAAAAAAGAGGGACAAACACGCACAACAGAAAAAAAAACTAGAGAAGAGACATTGTATTTGATTTTTTCTTCAGCTTCGGATATAAAAACCGAAGAAAACCTTTGTAAATTTTTTGGAGACAAAAATAAACAGACACACAATCAATACAAAGAAAAAAAAATTGTGCAAAGGTTCTATTTTTATCTTCTCTTTATTTTTCTTTCTTTCTCTTTTCGAAACTATTTATGTATACACATAAAGATGTTTTTTATATACTATACACATATTTTCAAAAATATAAAAAAAAAGAAAAAAAAGTTACCTTTTGGGGAGTTCCGGCTGCCATGTACAGTGGTTGACCGCGGCGGGCAACGACGGCGACCGGCCGGAGCTCTCGCCGGAACCTGGACGGATTCAAGGGTAAAGGGAGAGAATTTTTGAAAGGTTCTGGAGTTTTTTTTTTTAAAGTGAGGGGAAAATGAGATTATTTTGTAAAATTTTGGATTTTATAACACCCCCATACGGCGTTGTTTTGGGGCAAACATCAGACACCCAAAATGGCACCGTTTAGCCCTCTGACCCAAGATCTGATCCTCTCCAGGCCTTGGATCCGCGTGTTTATAACAGAAGGGCTAATTGCACTTTTAGCCCTTCCGCTTTTTTATTGCTTTGTGATCAAGTCTTTCTTATTTTTAATTTGTACCCCATGATTTAATTCGATTTCAATTAGGTCTATATTTATACGACGTCGTTTTGGAGGGCAGGGATTAATTTCCCTTTTGGTCCCTCCTTGTTATTCGTGCGTTCAATGTGGTCCTTTTCCTTTTATTTTTTTTAGATTTGCCCCCAAATTGTTGTTTTAAGTTCGATTTAGATCCTTTTTATTTCCTTTGTCACTTTTGCTATTTCGTTTATTAATATTAATATTATTATTTTTATTATTTTATTCCTTTACTATCATTATTATTACTGTTATTATTACTATTATTATTACTAATATTATTATCATTATTTTTTTAAACTGTTTTACCTAATATTCATTTATTTATTTATTTGTTCATTATTACATTTTTAATTAATTTCTTTATTTTCATTTATTTACTTACTCGCAATTTTAATTTGTTTTATTTATTTATTTATTATTTATCTTTTTTTTTCTCTTATTATTGTCATTTACATTAATGCATTTATTATTAGCCTGTTATGCATATTAGTACCGTAATTCATTTTTTACATTTTACTATAAAATCGTGTTACATTAATCCTTGTCCGATACATAAATTTCTTTTTATGAAGAATTTTTTTTGTAATTCGAGATTCGAGAAATCGTACCCTAATTTACTGGGTTTCGATTTTTCTCGTCAAGCTTAAAGAACCAATTATCTTTTTTAAATCAAAGCGTGTAAGTTAAATAAAAGTTTAACTTAAAAATTTTGTTATCTCGAGGTAAGGATTTCTAAAAATAAAGGCAATATTCTGTATTTGGAATTTTGAGAAATTGTGCCCTAACTTACTGGGTTCCGATTTTTCATTTGACCCAAATAACCGAATATCCTTCTTAAATTTAAATGTATGAGTTTTCAAAGTCAATAGACAAGCTTAGTTTCAAGGATTTGAAATGTCGTATCCTAACTCACTGCGCGTGACATTTTATCTCTTCGAAATAAGAGGGTTTTAGCATCCAATTTAATTTATTCAAGTTTTCTTTTAAATAAAGAGGATCATATTTTAAAATATTTTCAAATTTTTCGACATTAAGACGTTAATTATTCAATTAGGTACCAATTTTGGGAGTTACGAGGGTGCTAATCCTTCCTCGTGCGTAACCGACTCCCGAACCCGTTTTCTCGAATTTCGTAGGCCAAAATCATTATTTTAATAAATCAAAATGTTTTAATGATCAATCTCAAGGTGATCCGATCACACCTCGAAAAAAGATTGGTGGCGACTTCATTTTCGTTTTTAAAGTCGACCCAGTTTTTTTTCAAAAAAATGGTTTCGACAACTTGGCGACTCCACTGGGGAAAATTATAGGAGAGTTAAGCCGTAAAATTGATTATTTCCTGTCTTATTTTCAAAAATTGAAAATCTAATTTGAAAAATTACGATCCTTTTATTGCATTTGTTTGTGTTATTTCATATAATTGCTGTGGTTTGAGTCTCGTAGAATATTTTCGCATCTTATTGCATAAGGACTGTTTGGTCTTACCTCTTTTAAGTGGGAGTGAAAAGCTACTCCTTCGTGAGGTTTTCACCTCCATGCAGGATAGTGGATCGCTTTCGGGATACATCCGTACCTATGTCTTCGTGAGATTTTCATCTCCGTGCAGCCATAGCGATATGTATTCCCCTGAACTGAACTCGGTCCGTAAGAGCCTATAATGGATGAGGATCGAGGAACCTGCTGGTTCGAGTACCTCTACTTTAGAACCAAACTGCATGTAGAAGACCCTAGGAGCCCACCCTAGATAGCACTGTGTCAAACCCTAGCAGTTACCCAGATAGGTGCTTGATTCTCTTTCATTTGCTTTGAGTTTTGTTGTTTGTATATTGTACTGACTTATTGTGTTTTTGCTATGTTTTCATGTCACTTCATATTTAAAAGAGTGTCGATTCACATTCGATTACTAATTTAGAGAGCTTGTCATGGAGAATGAATTTCTTTATAAAGTGGAAGATAATGCGGTTGTCTGTATGTGGTCAGAGAAAATGCAATTAGAGAAAGGGGATAGTCTAGCTGTGAGGTACACGTCAGAATTATGGGACTACACCTGTATCAGTGTGACGCAAAATAACCTTCAGGAATTCAAAGAGATATGGGATCAGTGGAATGATGAGACCAAGCAGTTGTTCTACTATAATTATGGGGATTTGCCGTATCTACTCGACATCAAGGTAGATGAGTATTTATTCCGAGCCCTTGATCAGTATTGGAACCCTGCATACAGTTGTTTTACCTTTGGGAGGGTAGACTGCATACAGCCCTACTGCGTTGTCCAAAGGTTCAAATCGATAAAGCTTATTCTAGAGCAGCTTATGTCCCGACCTTTTGGAAGAATTTGATGAACATTACAGGAATGAGCGAACAGTGGATTACAACTAGAATCAAGCAAAAAGGTGAGTGTAAGTGCATCCCATAGAAGAATTTGAGGGATTTGATTCTAGCGCATCCTGATACGAAAAAGAGAGTCGATGTGTTTGCTTTGAGCATCTACGGAGTAATAATCTTCCCTAGGGCATTAAGGTATGTAGACGAGGCAGTCTCGGGTCTCTTTGATCTACTTGATAAAGCGGTCACACATGTTTCTGCAATCTTGGCCGAGACATTTAGATCTTTGAACGCGTGTAGAAGGGCCGATAAGGGCAGATTTATAAGGTGCGCGTAGTTGTTGTTAACTTGGTTCCACAGTCATTTTTGGAAGGTGGATACGGTTTCTTATCGGGTTTTCTACGGGAATTACTCCCCATTAAAGGAGATAGTGGCCACGCCAAGAAGGGATGACATATCAGAGGAAAATTGGATAGCACTCTTCCAAAATCTTCAGGAATAAGACGTCGAGTGGAGAGCTTATTGGTTGATTCCCGAAGAAATTCTTTACCAATGTGGGAGTTTTGACTAGGTCCCTTTGCTTGGGATTTGGGGAGCCATTGGGTATGCTCCTTTGCTCGTATTGAGGCAATATAGATCAAGGCAGTTTATAACGGCAATGCATGGGCTAGTTCAATGTGAGTTTCCGTACAAGGGAGATAACTACAAGAAAAGGGTAAAAGAAATTTCTAACGCTTGGAATCATACTCGTCGATTGAAAAGGTTGGTCATAGGTTCAATGACGACTCCCCAGTATAGTGGATGGTAGAGTAAAAGAATTAATGATAATCCCCGGGCCGAATTTAGAAAGTGTTCGACCGATGGAATAGTACTTACAAGTGATCCCGTCAGAACTAGAAATCATAAAACAAGACTTCGAGAGGAGGAATTTGGAACTTGAAAAGAAGATAGAACGATTGGAGGAAGAAAATATGCATTTAAGGTTAGATGCTGATGTTCAAAAGCTAGAGGCCGAGAAATTAAGGAAAGGAAAGAATAAAGCCGAGGAGGACTTGGAGTTTGAAGACGAATTACAAGAAATTGCATCTATCGATGAGAACCGCCGGATTGGAAAAAATGTCAAAGCAATGGCGACAAGAGATCCAAGAAGAAATTACCAAAGTCGATCGATGGGAGAGAAAATTCCAGGAGGCTCAAGCACAGAAAGAGGCCCTAGAAAGGAGTTTGTTAGAAACCCAAAATGACAAAAGAGAATTAAAGGCTAGAGTGGCAGAACTTGAAAAATTACTTCATCAGTATAGAAATCGTAATTCTACAGTTGAGTTGAGGGAAAGTTTGAACAAGATTGAAGAAATGAAAGGAAAGATAGAAGAACTAGAGTCTGCATTACAAAATTGTGAGCTCCGGGTAGAGCTTCTTGAGGTAAGTGAGGAACGTTGGAAGGAACAGCTTCACCATTCATAGAATCCAGTTCAGAATAGAGATTACATTATGGGCGACGCCGTGGCTCAGATTCTGGAGGTAGCCGATCATTTACAAACCTTGGCAATTCAGGCTGACATGCTAAGCGTGAAGTATGAGCTAGAATCAGATCAAGGTCAATAGTTAGCTTCGTTTTAAAACTTTGAGCATTAGGGCAAAGCCATATTTGTAATCCATTTTATGTAAAGAATTTTTGCTTTCTAGTAAAGTTTTCTAAATGAAATTGAATCAGAATCGACACTTTTTTGCATTCATTTCATGCATTCGCATTACATCATATCATGTGCATTAAATTTCATGGAAAGACCCTAATGGGCTAAAATCATTTCAAAGTTAATCTGGAGGCCAACAAAAACTTACCAACCAAACATCATTACGGTACCTGCGCAAAGACAAAAGACATAGATCAAAGATTGGAAAGACTTGAACAACTCCAAAAAGAGATATAAGATCAACTACAATTGCAAATGCAAGAGCAACCTGGCTAAAATCTAGCAAGACATGATGGACCGAATGATAGAATCCTAAAGAAATATGATGACTCAGTTAACCCAACTACTGACTGGAGGAATAGATAAAGGAAAGAGCCCTATGGTTAATGCTGGAGAAGATAATGAGAAACCTCTCTATCCTCCGGGTTTTACTTCAACAAATACACAGACACACCCTGAGGTATACCCTCGAAGAACATCCGTCACAATTAAGCCTCAACAATTTCAAGATGGTGTTTTGGTACCGATAAACTTTCAAGCTGGATCAAATTTTAACCCAGGGTATAACCCAACTAATCCTATTATCTCTGACCTTGATGGAATGGCAGAAAAGGAAAGGGCAAGGACAGAATTGCCAAAGTAGTTAGAGGACCGACTTAAATAGCTAGAGAAAAAGTTCGGGGCAATGGAAAACGCTGATAGTCAGCATGGAATTGATGATAAGGATCTGAATTTGGTCCCAGATTTGGTGTTTCCCTGCAAGTTCAAAATGCCAGAATTCGAAAAGTACAATGGGACCAGTTGCCCCGAAGTTCACATCACCATATTTTGCAGACGAATGACCGAGTATGTTAACAACGATCAACTACTAATACACTGCTTCCAAGACAGTCTAGTGGAAGCAGCATCCAAATGGTACAACCAATTGAACCGTACTAGGATTGGTTTTTGGAGAGACTTAGCCAAGCATTCATGAAGCAGTATAGTCATGTGACGGATATGACTCTTGAAAGAATTGCTTTACAAAACATGGAGAAGAAACAGAGTGAGAGTTTCAAGAAATACGCATAGAGATGGAGGGAAATTTCCATACAAGTTCAGCCGCCGCTCCTAGAAAAACAAACTACGAGGCTTTTTATCAACACTCTAAAAGCCCCGTTCATCACTCACATGATAGGAAGCGCTACAAAAAGTTTTTCAGACATAATGATGATTGGCGAAATGATCAAGAATGCGATAAGAAGTGGAAAGATAGATGTAGGAGAGAGTAACAAAAAGTCAGCCTCGAGGAAAAAGGAAAACGAGGTGAACAACACAAGTATATATAACAAGGGTTACTTAAAGTCGATTACTGTAAATCAGCCAAGAACGGTGGCTACTGGTCAACAAGGTTTATCAAGGCAGGAGTCTAGCATAAAGTAAAACACTGAGAAGCTCCAATTTATGCCAATCCTAATGACATATAGGGAGTTGTATCAAAGTTTATTTAATGCACACGTGGTATCCCCATTTTACCTAAAACCATTTCAGCCTCCATACCCCAAATGGTACGATGCAAATGCTCAATGTGACTACCATGTAGGAATTTCGAGGCATTTAATAGAAAATTACACTGCCTTTAAGAAAGTAGTTGAAAGACTTATTAAAATGGGCATTGTGAAATTTGATGATGCACCTAGTGCCGAAAATCCACTACCCAATCACATTGATAATGGGGTAAATGCAATAGATAGAAATGTGGAGAGAAGAATGAAGACTGATATTGCAGAAGTAAAAATTCCTTTGAGATGGGTCTGGATAGAGATGGTAAAAAGGGAGTTGAGCATTTCGGATCTTGAAGGGAGTTCCATCATGAGGAGGGGCACAAGATTCAAGAATGCGTAGAATTTAGAGCCTTGGTGCAAGGTTTGATGGACAATCTGTGAAGAAGTTAAAGAAGAAGGAAGCATATGTGAATCAGAATCAACAATGAAGGTCCCAAAAGTCAATCATCCTGTGGTCATCATTTCGTGACTTAAAAACAACGAAGCTGGAATACAGATGACACCAAAGATCATAATTTAAAAACCGGCGATCTTCTCTTATCAGGATAACAAAAGGGTTCCCTGGAATTATGATTGCAACGTGACAATCCCGGGAAAAGAGAACTCAGCCAGCGCTTCAAAAGGGGATCAAGATGTAGGTTCTCATACGCGTAGTGGAAGACGTTATGATTTGATAAATTCTCGAGCAGAACCCATAAAAGGAAAGACCCTAATGGTGGAGCAAAAGAAGGAAAAAGTAGTCAGACCTGAGTCGCTTGTTAATGAGCCAGTAAAAGAGGAGAAAACTAAGGAATTCCTGAAGTTTTTGAAGCATATCGAGTATAGTGTTGTGGAACAGTTGCATAAACAACCAGCTCGCATATATGTACTAGCTTTACTCTTGAGTTTGGAAGTACATTGAAGTGCATTGATGAAAGTACTAAACGAGACGTACGTGGCCAATGACATCTTTGTCAATAAACTGGATCGGCTAGTTAATAACATAAGTGCCTATAACTTCATCTTCTTCAACGATGATGAAATACCACCAGGGGGTATGGGATCCACTAAGGCTCTGCATATTACTACCAGATGCAAAGGATACACATTGCAAGGGGTTCTAATCGACAATAGATCGACACTAAACGAATTGCCCTTATCCACACTTAATAGGTTACCTGTGGATAGCTCATACATGAAGGTATGCCAGAATATAGTGAGAGCGTTTGATGGCACAGAAAGGAGGGTCATGGGAAGAATTGAAATACCTCTGTTGATTGGCCCAACTACCTATGAGGTGGACTTCCTAGTAATGGATATCAAGCCCTTCTACAATTGCTTATTATGAAGACCTTGGATACATTCGGCAGGGGCAGTGCCTTCGTCATTACATCAGAAGTTAAAGCTAGTATCAGAAGGTCGGCTAGTGATGATAAATGCCGAGGAAGATATTATCGTGACTGTAAATAGTGATGCATCGTACTTAGAGTAAATGAGGAGGCAATTGAATGTTATTTTCGATCTTTGGAGTTTGTGAATGCAACATTCATTACTGAGGGGAACAGGATTCTAGTGCCAAAAGTATCCAAGGTTACCAGGATGAGAGTACAGATAATGGTAGGAAAGGGAGCTTTACCGGGAAAAGGACTAGGGAGACATCTCCAGGGAAGAGTTGAGGCTCCAATGCTGAAGGACAAGCATGACACTTTGTCTTAGGGTACAAACCAGATGCAAGACAAAGAAGGAATGAACTGAAAAAGAGGCAAGAAAGAAGAAGGGCAAGTGTGAGTGGGGAAGAAATCAAATGGGAACCATTGATTTTCCCCCACATATCCAAAACTTTCGTATCGAGAGAGATTATTCATCCCGTGAAGGACGCCAAGGAAAGAAAGTATTGAAGAAGTGTTGAGAAATGTTCACATCAATACCATATATGAAGAAACAACTGAAGGAGGGACTTTGTCAGATATCCGCTCCTATGAACCTGGGAGTGTTCTGAACAATTAGACTGCAGAAGAAATTCCTGTAGTTTTTAGAACTTACTCAGAGTAATGTTCATAACACACTTGTTGCTTTAAGCCTAGAGGCAATAAGAATTCATTTGTGAAATAGGCTGATGTCCGAAAAATCATTATGAAATGGACCTTTTTCCAAATCATTAATTATGTTAGATTCTTTCATTCCTTGGACCTTTTTCCAAATCATTCTTTCATCTCATTCATATTCATACCATACAAATAATTATTCTTAGATTTATTCGTTCTTTGTATATTCCTTTGTACCTACAATAGGTTTGCGGATATCAACAACATGAGTAACGCTGCTAAAGAATTAGAACCTCATTTTGAGCAAGATATGTGTTTAGAGGGATCCCAGGACTTGAAGATAAAATAGACTGTGGCTTATCTCCAGACTTGTTAAAAATGGTAAAAAAAGAGGAAAAACAATTTCTACATCATAAAGAGACAGTAAAGATTGTGACTTTGGAAGAAGGAAAGGTAGTGAAAATTGGAACATGCATAACCGAAGAAACGAAGCGAGACCTCGTAGAGTTACTTCAAGAATTCAAATATGTCTTCGTGCGATCATACCAAGATATGCTCGGGTTAAGCACTGACATTGTTGAACATCGCCTCCCCATAAAAGTGGATTACAGACCGATTCAGTAGAAGCTCCGGAGAATGAGGCCTGACATTGTGCTAAAAAAAAAAAAAAAAAGTCAAAAAGTAGTTCGATGCCGGATTCTTGCAGGAGGTCAAATACTCAGAATGGGTAGCCAACATTATGCCTGTCCCTAAGAAAGATGGGAATGTGCAAATGTGTGTAGATTATAGAAACTTAAATAAGGCCAGCTTGAAAGATAATTTCCCATTGCCTCACATTGATACTCTAGTAGACAATACGACAGGCTATTCGTTGTTTTCCTTCATGGATGGCTTCTTGGGATACAGTCAGATAAAAATGCATCTTGAAGACATGGAAAAGACTACCATCATAACCTTGTGGGGTACATTTTGTTATAAGGTGATGCCATTTGGACTGAAAAATGCAGGAGCGACATATCAGAGGGCCATGGTGACCTTGTTCCATGATATGATGCATAAAGAAATCGACGGTTATGTCGATGATA
Organism: Gossypium bickii; assembly: GCA_025503065.1. Lineage (NCBI taxonomy): Eukaryota > Viridiplantae > Streptophyta > Magnoliopsida > Malvales > Malvaceae > Gossypium > Gossypium bickii. The sequence continues at coordinate 31,866,801 of CP106719.1, forward strand.
TGATCGCAAAGTCTCGAACAGAAATGGAACATATCCAAGTTTTGAGGAAGTTATTCTTGAGACTGAGGAAATTCTAATTAAAGCTCAATCCAACAAAAAGTACTTTTGGGGCTAGATCGAGAAAATTGTTGGGTTTCATAGTCAGTGAGAGGAGAATTGAAATTGACTCAGACAAGGTCCAGGCTATCCAAGAATTGCCTCTGCCGCGCACTCAAAAAGAAGTTTGAGGTTTCCTTGGAAGGCTAAATTACATTGCTCGGTCCATTTCACAATTAACCAAGAAATGTGATCCTATATTTCGTCTTCTCAAGAAATACAATGTAGGCGTGTGGGATGATGAATGTTAGAAAGCTTTTGATAAGGTTAAATAGTACTTGTCAAGTCCTCCAATATTGTCACCTCCATGCCCAGATAGGCCATTAATATTGTATTTTACTCTGTTTAATAACTCTATGGGATGTGTGCTGGGTCAAAACGATGATTCGGGAAGAAAAGAAAAGGCGATATGCTACCTCAGTAAGAAATTCACTGAGTGTGAAATGAGATATTCGTCAATTGAGAAATTGTGTTGTACCTTGATTTGGACAACTCGGAGGTTGAGACAATACATGTTGTACCATACGACCTGGCTAATCTCGAAGTTGGACCCTCTAAAATATATGATAGAGTCAATTGCTTTGAAAGGAAGGATGGCTAGATGGCAAATTTTGCCCTCTGAATTCGACATTGTTTATGTGAGCCAAAAGGCCGTGAAAGGAAGTGCAGTAGAAGATTTTCCAGCCAGCAGAGCTCTAGAAGATTATGAGCCTCTGAACTTTGACTTCTCCAATGAAAAATTAATATATGTGGCAGCTATTGAAGAAGACGCTACAAAAGATCACCTTTGGAAATTAAACTTCGATGGAGCATCAAATGTTGTAGGTAATGGAATTGGGGCAGTCTTGGTATCCCCAAATGGAGATTATTATCCATTCACATGCAAATTGGATTTTGATTGTACAAATAATATGGTAGAGTATGAAGCATGTATCGTGGGACTCCGTGCAGCCATAGAACGTAAAATTAGAGCGTTGGAAGTATATAGAAATTCTGCACTGGTGATCTACCAACTAAAAGGTGAATGGGAGACAAGAGACCCCAAATTGATCAATTATCGAAGGATAGTTCTGGGGTTAATTGAGGAGTTTGATGATATTACTTTCAATTATCTCCCGCGAGACGAAAACCAGATGGCAGATGCTTTGGCTACTTTGGCTTCCATAATCAAAGTGAGTAAACAAGAGAATGTAAAACTCATTCAAATGAGTATTTACGAGGCCCAAACTCATTGTTACAATGTGGAGGAATAAGAAAGAGATGATCATCCCTGGTAACACGATATATTACGATATGTGAGAAATCGTGAATACCCTGATCAGGCAATCGAGAATGATAAAAGGATGTTGAGAAGACTAGCTTATGACTATGTCTTAGACGGGGAGATCCTGTACAAAAGAAGAAAGGATCAGGTACTAGTGAGATGTGTGGATGCTATTGAAGCTAAGAAAATTCTAAAAGAAGCCCACGAGGGTGTTTGTGGAACACATGCTAATGGTTTCACAATGGCTAGACAAATTATGAGATTCGGGTACTATTGGTTTACCATGGAGGGAGACTGCATCAGTTATGCTAAGATATGTCACAAATGCCAAATTTATAGAGACAAAATTCATGTACCTCCTTCGCCTTTGCATGTTATGACTTCCCCATGGCCTTTCTCTATGTGGAGCATGGATGTCATCGGGCCAATCTCGCCAAAAGCTTCAAATGGGCATCGATTCATCTTTGTAGTCATCGACTATTTCACCAAGTGGGTAGAGGCTACTTCATATGCTAGTGTTACTAAGTCGGCAATTAGCAGATTCCTAAAAAAGGAAATCATATGTCAATATGGAATGCCTGAGAGGATCATATTTGACAATGCATTAAACTTGAACAACAGCACGATAGCGGAGGTCTGCAATCAATTCAAAACCAGACACCACAATTCGTCACCGTATCATCCAAAAATGAATGGTGTAGTAGAAGCAGCCAATAAAAACATTAAGAATATCGTGGGGAAAATGGATAAAACTTATAAAGATTGGCACGAGAAGTTACCATTTTCTCTCTATGCTTATCAAACATCTATTAGAACTTCCACCGGGGCAACGCCTTTCTCATTGGTTTATGGAATGGAGGCAGTTTTACCCATTAAAGTAGAGATACCTTCCCTTTGAGTTTTGTCAGAGCTAAAGTTAGATGAAGCAAAATGGATCCAGTCTCGATATGATCAGTTGAACTTGATTGAAGAAAAGAGGCTAAGGGCTATTCGTCAGGGTTAGATGTACCAAAAATGAATGATGCAAGCTTATGACAAAAAGGTTCGCCCAAGAGTGTAACAGCCCAATTTTAATAGTGTCGGAACAGTGATTCGAGATCACTAAATCTGACGAAAAGTTAGAAAATTTTGTTAATCGATAGTTATAAGTTAAGTGTGATTTTAGAAATATTTTAAAATTAGTGAATTTTGTGAACTGAAAGAATTAATTAGAAAAAAAAATTGGGCCAAAAACGAGGTATTGAGACCTCGAATTCATAAAAAGTGAGCCATAAATATTTCTAAAAATATTTATGGAGTGTCATTAAGTTATTATTAAACTTTCGTTAGAAAATTTTAACGTTTGGGTAGGAAATTAAATGAAAAGGACTAAACTGAAATGAAAGTAAAAGTTAAATTATAGATTAAAAGAAATTATGAAGGATCAAAATGGTAATTTTACCATTTTGCATAGTTGAGGCGATTAACGTAAGAAAATCTCATTTTTTTAAAAGTATATTATTATATTATATTATATTATATTATATTATTATATTATTATATATATATAAACCAAAAGAAGTAAAAGAAGACTACCAGAAAATGAAACAGAGAACAAGACGAAAGCAGGGAAGAAAAAGGGAAAGAAAGAAAAAGGAGAAATTGATGGTTTGAAGCTTGGAAGTTTAATTGGTAAGTTAATTTAGTCCTTCTCTTTTAATTTTGATGTTTTATAAGTTTTAGAACAAAGTTTTGATGAATTTAAGTTGAAGTTTTTGAAGTTTTAAAGCTGTTGAATATAGCATATGATGAATAAAATGATGAATTAGTGGTTTAATTGAAAGAATTTGAAGTTAGAATTGGGTAAAGGATTTAATTGTAAAATAAGCTATAACAAAACTGTTTTGGACAGCAGCAGTAGAGTAACTTTGAAAAATCACCAAAAATCGTAGAAGTGGAATTAGAAGCTGAGTAAGATATGAAATTGAAGCTTATTGAGTCTACTTTCATATGAAAGAAATAGAGAAATCAAATAAGTTCTGTATTATGAGATATTTAAATTTTAGTGAAACTGGTTCAGGGTGATTTCAGGATCCCCTGTTCTGACTTTGAAAAATCATAAAAATTGGAGAAAAATAATTAGGGGCTTAACTTTATATTTTAGAATCCTGAATGAGTCTATTTTCAAATGAAATAAACAAGAAGGTCATATGAATTTTGTATGAAGAGTAATTTGATTCGTAGTGAAGAGAGGTCAGAACAGTCAAACAGTAAAACAGGGGAAACTTTAAGAATAATCTGGTATTGATTGGCCATACCAAAAATTCTGGAAAAATTATAGTAAAAAAGATATATGAGTCTAGTTTCAAGAAAAATTAACGGTTCTTCATTTGGAGTTCTGTAGCTCCAGATAAAAATAATTTAGTGACTATGACACGCATGGACAGCTTAAATATTCACATGAGTAAATGTTGAAAATTATTGATAATGTTACTTATAGAATGCTATATACATTAAGGATGTGGAATGGAGAGGAGGAGGAGGAAAAATATGTATGAATATTCAGCTAGTATGGCTAATTTGTAATGTTTTAGGCTCGGGGACTAAATTGAATAAAAGTAAAAGTTTATGATTAGTTTTGTATAAATGTTGGAGATGACCAATTTACATGGAATGGATTATTTTATTATTTAAAATTGCTAAATTGAATGAAATTATTAATTAGATTAAGATCGGTTGAAAAATCGATGAAAATGGGAAATTACCAAAATGCCCTTGAATCTTGGTATTTCGCAAATTTAGCTGAGTAAGTTCGTGTAACTTTAAATATGTGATATAAGGAAATATAAGTTGATAGCACGTGAAATATTGATATAATGAATTAACTAATATATGTTTATGAATAAACGGCAAGAGAATGATATTTATCATGACATGTCAATATGTGATTATCCGTAATATGTAAATAAAAGGTAATTAAATATGTTGAGACGAGAAATAAATTCAAGTAAGTCATGAAATAAGAAAAATAAATATGTTTTAAGGGATAATATGTTTGATTTTTGATTGGTTTCAAAAATAAATGTTAAATGATATAAAATTTTTGATAAATAAATTTGTAATTCCTGTAATGCCTCGTACTTATTTAGGTGTCGAATACGGGTAAGGGGTGTTACATTTAGTGGTATCGAGCTTAGGTTTAGTCGGTTCTCGGACCAAATGTAGTATATGTGAAGTCTAGAAATATATGCTATTATTAATATATAACTTGAGATAATGTGATATGTTCCGACTTTGATGATATTTGTATCATTATAATTTAAACTTTATCATTATTATGTGTAATTTATTAATTATGTGTGGTAAGTATTTTAAGGTAAGTATTTAGTAAAATGATAAATTTAAGATTGAGTAATCGAAGTTGAGACGATCATCGAATCAATTATGGAATACTCAATATTATTTTGTGTAATTGAATTGAATCATGAAGTTATTGAATATTGTTATGTGTATTGCATTAAACTATGAAGAATTACCGCAATCTTTGTGAAACCGGTTGAAATAAGAAGTGAAAGTAGAATGAATCGAAATTAGAAAGTTATTTAAATTACGTGAATCGAATTATGAATTATTTGAATATTTGAAGGCAAATTAAATTAAATAAAGAAAATATGTGAGTAATTGAAATGTATATTGATTGAAAAGTAATTAGTGATTTTAAATTTGATTAGACAATAAATTAAAAATACGAATTGAATAAAAATATATTATACATGCTTATTTTGTTAAATAATATAGAAAGTTTATTTGATTACTTTTTACATGTAAATGTTATATGTTTATATGAAATCAATTTGAGAAAGAAAGGAGAGGACCGAATTGAAGGAAAAGGAAAAGAGAAGGTTAAGGAGTGAAGGAAGAATAACATATATCATTTCAACCTTTTTGTTGTAAGTACTACAAGAATTTTAAATTATTGTTATTTATCCTTTTGAAATATTTATGTGAATTATTTAAATATATGAGATTCAAATTTTAATGCCCAAGTAGACGAAATTTAGAACTATCGGGATATTAAGGAACATTAGCACGTTAGTGCTCTCGATATTAGCACATTGGTGCTCTCCGATATTAGCACGTCGGTGTTCTCGATATTAGCACATTGGTGCTCTCGATATTAGCACATTGGTGCTCTCCGATATTAGCACGTCGGTGCTTCTCGATATTAGCACATTGGTGCTCTCCGATATTAGCACATTGGTGCTCTCCGATATTAGCATGCGTCGGTGCTCTCGATTATTATTAGCACGTTGGTGCTCTCTCGATTATTAGCACATTGGTGCTCTCTGTTCACTTGTGCATCATAATGCACCTCTGTATCTGCTCCGTATATCCGTGTGTGTTCTATAAAGTCTACTTTGGGCTAAGAAAGTGAAATGAGAACAAAGTGAATCATTGAATTATATACCGATTAGGAAATGGAAAAGTGAATTTGAAATAGAAAAAAAAATGAAATGATGATTTGAATACCCTATTAACTTATCGGGCTAGATTGGATATAAATGGCATGCCATAGGATTGGAAGTGTTCGGTGGATTCTTCGACCTTGAGTCGATGAGGCAATTGGGTGCCAATCTGTGTGTTTGGTTGGATCCGCGTATCCGCCAAAGTCTGAGTCTTGTTAATAGGGGTAGATATGAATATTAAGTGAAATTAAAATGAGAATTGATCTCCTATTAACTTGTCTGACTAGTCGGATATAATTGGCATGCTATAGGATATGGAAGAGTGCGAGGTTTTTGCCGGCTTCTGATCGATCGTGCACTTACATGCCGACTCATCATTCTTATCTTATCATTACCGATTCGACACTTTGTGTGTCGTATATTGTGTACCGTTAAGGCACAATGTGCCGTCTTCGTGTGTTTTGGGTTGGAATCCGTGTATCTGTCAAAGTCCGGATTGTTAATAGGTGAATAACTAAAATGAGAAAAACTAAATAAATTTGATCGATTGAACTATTGAAAATATGAGTAAGAAATTATGAGTTGAATTGTGAATCGAATTGAAATGTGAGAATTGAAGTATGAACTTAAGGTTCATAAATTTGTTAAAATATCAAATTATTATTATTGAAATCTGTTGAATAAACGAAATGAGAAAAATCGATTGAATTTGATCGGTTAAACTATTGAAAGTATGGAAAAGTGGAATTAGGAATTGAAATGTAAATTGAAATTGAGATATGAGATTGAAAACTTGAACCAAAGGTTTATGAATTGATTAAAAATAATATAGATGATATATGATGCTATTTGATGAAATGCTATTGTTGAGGTATGAAATTAAAGTATAAATTAACACATATGACTTATATTGTTGCATGCTTGATGTTTACTATTTAATATTAAATGTTAAATTTAAATTATGCGTATAGTAAGTGAAGTATGAGGTAAGCGTTATTGATGAATTAAATGGAAACTGAATTAACTGATGGATAAATATTAGTATTGAATTGTATATTGAAGAGGAAGTGAAATTAAATTTATTTGTGAATACATTTAAGTGAAATTGGAAAAAAAAATGATATGTAAAAGCATTATGTTAAAATTGTAAAAGTGACATGCGTGTATAATGTAATTTTCCCAAGTAAATGAGATTAAATCTACTAAGATATTAGTGGTATACCATTAAGGAACTTTAGCGCATTCTCTGATAATAACACTTTGGTTCTCATCAAGTGCTATCTGATTAATAGTAAATAATAATACACTTCTATATTTGTTTCATATATCTTAAGTATTCTATTGAATCTATTGGGCCTCTTATAAAAAGGTAAGTAATTTTCGCTATAAGGTATGTTCGCAATATTGAATTAAAAATGAATTGCAAACTGAAAGGATATGGAATGGATATAAATGATAAATCAGATAAATATGTGCACAAAGGAGCTATAAAATTATAGAAATAACGAAGTTCATGATCAAAATAATAAGGAAATTTCGAGGACGAAATTTTTTTAGGGGGGAAGAATTGTAATGACCCAATTTTAATAGTGTCGAACAAAGGATTCGAGATCACTAAATCGACGAAAAGTTAGAAAATTTTGTTAATCGATAGTTATAAGTTAAGTGTGATTTTAGAAATATTTTAAAATTAGTGAATTTTGTGAATGAAAGAATTAATTAGAAAAAAATTGGGCCAAAAGCGAGGTATTGAGACCTCGAATTCATAAAGTGAGCCATAAATATTTCTAAAAATATTTATGGAGTGTCATTAAGTTATTATTAAACTTTCGTTAGAAAATTTTAACGTTTGGGTAGGAAATTAAATGAAAAGGACTAAACTGAAATGAAAGTAAAAGTTAAATTATAGATTAAAAGAAATTATGAAGGATCAAAATGGTAATTTTACCATTTTGCATAGTTGAGGCGGTTAACGTAAGAAAATCTCAGATTTTTTAAAAGTATATTATTATATTATATTATATTATATTATATTATTATATTATTATATATATATAAACCAAAAGAAGTAAAAGAAGAATACCAGAAAATGAAACAGAGAACAAGACGAAAGCAGGGGAAGAAAAAGGGAAAGAAAGAAAAAGGAGAAATTGATGGTTTGAAGCTTGGAAGTTTAATTGGTAAGTTAATTTAGTCCTTCTCTTTTAATTTTGATGTTTTATAAGTTTTAGAACAAAGTTTTGATGAATTTAAGTTGAAGTTTTGAAGTTTTAAAGCTGTTGAATATAGCATATGATGAATAAAATGATGAATTAGTGGTTTAATTGAAAGAATTTGAAGTTAGAATTGGGTAAAGGATTTAATTGTAAAATAAGCTATAACAAAACTGTTTTGGACAGCAGCAGTAGAGTAACTTTGAAAAATCACCAAAAATCGTAGAAGTGGAATTAGAAGCTGAGTAAGATATGAAATTGAAGCTTATTGAGTCTACTTTCATATGAAAGAAATAGAGAAATCAAATAAGTTCTGTATTATGAGATATTTAAATTTTAGTGAAACTGGTTCAGGGTGATTTCAGGATCCCCTGTTCTGACTTTGAAAAATCATAAAAATTGGAGAAAAATAATTAGGGGCTTAACTTTATATTTTTAGAATCCTGAATGAGTCTATTTTCAAATGAAATAAACAAGAAGGTCATATGAATTTTGTATGAAGAGTAATTTGATTCGTAGTGAAGAGAGGTCAGAACAGTCAAACAGTAAAACAGGGGAAACTTTAAGAATAATCTGGTATTGATTGGCCATACCAAAAATTCTGGAAAAATTATAGTAAAAAAAGATATATGAGTCTAGTTTCAAGAAAAATTAACGGTTCTTCATTTGGAGTTCTGTAGCTCCAGATAAAAATAATTTAGTGACTATGACACGCATGGACAGCTTAAATATTCACATGAGTAAATGTTGAAAATTATTGATAATGTTACTTATAGAATGCTATATACATTAAGGATGTGGAATGGAGAGGAGGAGGAGGAAAAATATGTATGAATATTCAGCTAGTATGGCTAATTTGTAATGTTTTAGGCTCAGGGACTAAATTGAATAAAAGTAAAAGTTTATGATTAGTTTTGTATAAATGTTGGAGATGACCAATTTACATGGAATGGATTATTTTATTATTTAAAATTGCTAAATTGAATGAAATTATTAATTAGATTAAGATCGGTTGAAAAATCGATGAAAATGGAAATTACCAAAATGCCCTTGAATCTTGGTATTTACGCAAATTTAGCTGAGTAAGTTCGTGTAACTTTAAATATGTGATATAAGGAAATATAAGTTGATAGCACGTGAAATATTGATATAATGAATTAACTAATATATGTTTATGAATAAACGGCAAGAGAATGATATTTATCATGACATGTCAATATGTGATTATCTGTAATATGTAAATAAAAGGTAATTAAATATGTTGAGACGAGAAATAAATTCAAGTAAGTCATGAAATAAGAAAAATAAATATGTTTTAAGGGATAATATGTTTGATTTTTGATTGGTTTCAAAAATAAATGTTAAATGATATAAAATTTTTGATAAATAAATTTGTAATTCCGGTAATGCCTCGTACCCTATTTCGGTGTCGAATACGGGTAAGGGGTGTTACAAAGAGAATTTCGCGAGGGGGACCTAGTATTGAAAAAGATCCTCCCTATACAAAAGGATTTCAGAGGGAAATGGATGCCAAATTGGGAAGGGCCTTATGTGGTAAAAAAAGAGGCTTTCTCCAGATGAGCACTGATTTTGACCGAAATGGATGGAAAAAACTTGCCCAAGCCTGTAAATTCGGATTCAGTCAAGAAGTACTATACTTAAAGAAGAAAATAGGCCAAAGTGAAAACCTGTAAATAGCGCTTTGAGACCTTTTAAAAAGAATGGAAAGGCCAAGGTGAAAACTCGTAAAAGGGCGCCTTGAGTCCAAAGGGGTTTTTGAGTCGAAAACCCGAAAAGGGCGGCTCAAATTGTGATCAAAGATGGGGCATGCAGTGATCTTGTTATACCTAAATTAACGAAGAGAGGGTATGCAACATCTTAGAGCATTGACAAAGTACTCTAGGTTTCCTAAACACATATTGAACTTAAAATGGTCTTCAAAAAGTTCATACAGAGAAGCTCAGGCTGCGATATCTGGGGCACCTATTTTTTCCCCTTACTATTTTGTATTCCAGCAATGTTTGCTTTCTTTAATTAACCCATTCTTTTCAGATCTTGTTCCTGATAAATCTCAGTTTTGTCCATCATTATGATCATTTTCAAGCATTTTGCATTGAAGTAATGATTAATGGACTAATAATACTTTCACAAAAGGAGTTTTGCATGTTACTCGGGAAACTTCTAAATAGTACAAGAACCTGAAACAGGACTATTATTTAGAACTCACCAAGCTTAGGGGTTGGAAATATTTGAGAAAGAAACTTTAAATAGTGACTATTTCTTCGGATTTTCTATCAAAATATTGGCTAAACAAGAGGACAAGATATTACGTCAGTGATACAACCTTGAAGAGCAACAAGCAATGACAACCTAGACATTAAAAAAGGGATCATTCTCATGACATTCTGTATTCATGCAAATATCATGCATAACACATCTAGTTAGGAGCATTCGATTCATTCTGATCATTGTATCCTAATCATTATGCATAAGCTTAGGTCCATAAAATCGATTCTACAGGTTATGTCCCCCAGAGGACGATGTAGCAAGATCGGTGAATCCACAAGTCCTATACCTCTGAAGTTGCAGTAGGTCAGATCAAATATACCATGACGAATCTTATCTCCCTGAAGTTGCAGTGGAAAAGATTTAAGCTACGAATTTCAAGTCCTATACCTATGAAGTTGCAGTAGGTCGGATCAAATCTATCATGGAAAATCTTATCTCCCTAAAGTTACAGTGGAGTAGATCAAAGCCACAAATCTTATTTCCCTGAAGTTGCAATGGAGCAGACTGAAGATAGCAAATCTTATCTCTCTAAAGTTGTAGTGGAGCAGATTGAAGCTACAAGTCTAATATTCCTGAAGTGGATTGAAGCACCAATTCCTACACCCCCGAAGATGCGGTGGAATGGAAGGAGGCTACTTGAAGAAAAGAAGCACCAAAAGAAGTCAAAACTCGGCAAGATCAAGCAAAATTGGCCCTTTTAAAGTCTTTACTTCGTTCCTGTTACATGACAATGAGCAAAGAAGGACAGCTGTAATAGGCCAATTTTGGCCTGGCCCAGTTCACAAAAATAATAAAACGAAATAGAAACAAAAATTAACATTCCAAATTTACAAACAAACAAAAAGACAAGCCCAAAGTTATAAGGCCCAAATGGCCCAAAAACTTAAACATTCTCAGCCAAACTAAGAAACCCTAGGGTTTCCTCCGCAGCCTCTACGTCAACACACCCACGTGTCTTCGTAGCACGTCTAACCTCCGCCCCGTACCTGCAAAAAAGAGGGACAAACACGGACAGCAGAAAAAAACAAGAGAAGAAAAACATTGTATTTGATTTTTTTCTTCAACTTCGGATATAAAAACCGAAGAAAACCTTTGTAAATTTTTTGGAGACAAAAATCAACAGACACACAATCAATACAAAGAAAAAAAACCGTGCGAAGGTTCTTTTCTATCTTCTTTTTCTTTATTTTTCTTCTTTTTTTTTCTTCCTTTCTCTTTTCGAAACTGTTTATGCATACACATAAAGATGTTTTTTTTATATACTATACATATATTTTCAAAAATATAAAAAAAAAAAGTTATCTTTTGGGAGTTCCGGTCGCCGTGCACGGTGGTTGATGGTAGTGGGCCACGGCGGCGACTGGCAGGAGCTCTCGCCGGAACCTGGCCAGATTCAAGGGGAAAGAGAGAGAATTTTTTGAAACGTTTTGGAGTTTTTTTTTTTAAAGTAAAGGGGAAATGAGATTTTTTTGTAAAATTTTGGATTTTATAACACCCCCATACGACGTCGTTTTGGGGCAAACATCAGACGCCCAAAACGGCGCCGTTTAGCCCTCTGACACAAGATTCGACCAGCTCCAGGCCTAGGATCCGCGTGTTTTTAACGGAAGGTCTAATTCACTTTTAGCCCTTCCATTTTTGTATTGCTTTGTGATCAAGTCTTTCTTATTTTTAATTTGTACTCCATGATTTAATTTGATTTCAATTAGGTCCATTTCGAATGACGTCGTTTTGGAGGGCAGGGATTAATTTCCCTTTTGGTCCCTCCTTGTTATTTGCGCGTTCAATGTGGTCCTTTTCCCTTTATTTTTTTTTATTTGCCCCCAAACTGTTGTTTTAAGTTCGATTTAGTCCCTTTTTTATTTCCTTTGTCACTTTTGCTATTTCGTTAATTAATTTTTTTATTATTATTATTATTATTGTTATTATTATTATTTTATTCCTCTACTATCATTATTATTACTGTTATTATTACTATTATTATTACTAATATTATTATCATTATTATTTTTAAACTGTTTTACCTAATATCCATTTATTTATTTATTTATTTGTTCATTATTTAATTTTTAATTGATTTTTTTATTTTCATTTATTTACTTACTCGCTATTTTAGTTTGTTTTATTTTATTTATTTATTTTTTGTTTTTTATTATTTATCTTTTTTTATTTTTGCTCTTATTATTGTCATTTACATTAATGCATTTATTATTAGCCTGTTATGCATATTAGTACCGTAATTCATTTTTTACATTTTACTATAAAATCGTGTTACATTAATCCTTATCGGATACATAAATTTCTTTTTATTAAGCAATTTTTTTTTTGTAATTCGAGATTCGAGAAATCGTACCCTAACTTACTGGGTTTCAATTTTTCTCGTCGAGCCTAAAGAACCAATTATATTTTTTAAATCAAAGCGTATAAGTTAAATAAAAGCTTATTCTCGAGAATTCAAAAATGTTGTGTCCTAACTCACTGGATGTCACATTTTATTATCTCGAGGTAAGGATTTCTAAAAATAAAGGCAATATTCTGTATTTGGAATTTTGAGAAATTGTGCCATAACTTACTGGGTTCTGATTTTTCATTTGACCCAAATAACCGAATATCCTTCGTAAATCTAAATGCATGAGTTTTAAAAGTCAAAAGACAAGCTTAGTTTCGAGGATTTGAAT